>OY293414.1:32403444-33787293 GCA_958502065.1 Chrysolina americana | reverse complement strand
CATGTTTCTCACGAGTGTTTATTTCGACTGTCAGTTGTTTATATTAGCATATCCGTCAGTTTTCGTGAGTACACCCTGTATAAATAGTCTCAAATCGCTTCATGACAGCTCGGTAGGTAATAATCGAACTTTCAGACATTTCATTCATATAGGTACCATGGTATATATATTCTATTATCAAAATACTATGTGAATTTCTGCCAAAGAATCAAACAAACTTCAATTGTTTATTCGCATATAATTTGAGTTTATTTACCATCTCGATATTCATATCTATGCATGGTCAACGATTTAAAGCAGGTAGGTATTGCTGACACAACAAATTAATAATCCCAGTGGCTTGGACGTTTTGAATGCTCGAGTTCATACATATTTGTCATTGCTGTTTCCTCAATACGCCATTATCGATGATTTTTAAGAGAATTTCGTATTCCGAGAATTTGTTTGCAAAAATTGGAAGTTAAAATATGTAGCGAATTTCTTAAGTGTTTGTGAATAAATTTGGTACAGAAATTTTTTTATTACCATATTTGCGTTCCAAAGAATTCTCGATCATATGATGATGCAATCGAACACCTGAATAAACAAAACTAATCGGATTTTGAGACCAAAGCACTCGATTCTAGGTCTGTATTTCACCTCACTTTATACCATTGGATTTTATGTCTATCTCCCTTTGCATTCATCATTTGAATAGAGTTTGAAACCGAATAGCTCGGAATGTTCTGGAAATTAGAGTCTGATCACGTCATACCTGGATTGGAGGATGATACAGCAGCACCTATTAGGGTAAAAGCTAAACTAACATCACGGTAATAATTGCAACTTGTCGATTGCTTTTGCGAATTCATACAAAGTTGAATACTGAATAGTTGAAATAGACATGAGTGAGAGATGGCGTGGAAAGACCATTGGGAAATCACCAAACATTTTTGAGTAAAATTCATGCTTTTTTTAAATTTAATTGAGTTCGTGAACAAGATTTCCGTTTTTAAAATAAAAGAGAATAACTTCGAGCGAACACAGTATCGAGATGACTTGGAATATTTTTGAGTGAAGTCCATGTTAATTCAAATGGGCAACGATGGTCTCGTAGCGACGAAGTCCGCATAAAAAATAATGCGGTACTGGACTTGGAGTTTTTCAGGCAGGTAATCGAGTTCGTGAACAAGATTTCCGTTTGAAAAAAAAAAGAGAATAACTTCGAGCGAACACAGTATTGAGATGACTTGGAATATATTTGAGTGAAGTCCATGTTAATTCAAATAGGCAACGATGGTCTCGTAGCGACGTGGTCCGCATAAAAAGTAATGCGGTACTGGACTTGGAGTATTTCAGGGAAGTAATCAAGTCCGTAAACGAGTCCTCTGTCGAAGAGCCAAATAACTTCGAACGAACACAGTATCGAGATGACTTGGAATATTTTTGAGTAAAGTCCATGTTAATTCAAATGGGCATCGATGGTCTCGTAGCGACGAAGTCCGCATAAAAAAATAATGCGATACTGACTTGGAGGATTTCAGGGAAGTAATCGAGTTCGTGAACAAGATTTCCGTTTGAATAAAAAAGAGAATAACTTAGGCAAAAATGGTCTCGTAGCGACATGGACTTCGTAACGTTCACAGTGGGTGGTGCTACGCGTCTTCAACAACATTATACTCATTCGAATTTACAGGCGGGTTTCAAACTTGATTGATAGTACATTTTCAGTTCGAAAGATTCATACTAAATGGCGCTACGCTTTTGTCGCAATATTATACCCAGTTTTGTTCATACGACAGCTTGAAATGTGACTGGATTAGTTATTATTTGCTGAAAATGAGCTGTGACAGATGATCTACCACCTCAGACGTTGTACATTCAATACTTGGAAACGGGAGACGAAATTTGGTGAAGTTGAATTGAAACCCAGCTCAGAGCATACCAGGCCCGCAGCATATTATACCTTTCTATTGAAACAATAGAAGAGTAGCCTACTGAATCCAAGCCAGCTGTCTACCATCGGAAGAGTAAGATTCGATTTTCATTTTTCACACACATTCTGTATCAGTTTCTTCATTCAGTGAACAAATATGAGTTCTGAAGACATAACTACTATTTACGCAGACATGGTTGAACTATGTAGGGAAATTAACGAAAGTTTGAAACAATTGGAATTCAAGCAATACTTTGAGTGAAAATATGCCTGCTTTGTGTAGAGCTATGAAACTCATTAGAAGCAAACTAAAATTCGATGATGTTTTATCTACTGTATGCGTAAACATAATCAAAAATTTGGAAGAAGCGGTGTCAATTCTCAAAATGGATATTTCAAAGAGAAAAAGCAATATTTGGTTGACACATTGTAAAATAACTGCTCGTGTGCTAAATAAAGCTATATCATCAATCAACGAAGAGCAGTCAATAGGGGCTTTACGCAGACTTCAAACTTTGGCGGGAAATTCAATATATATACATATATATATATATATATATGTATATATATATGTATATATATATATATATATATATATATATATATATATATATATATATATATATATATATATATATATATATATATATATATATATATATATATATATATATATATATATATATATATATATATATATATATGAAACAGGGATATGCTCTCGAGGGAAATTGTGAATAACAAGAAGGAACATTTTATTGGACTAAGCCCTCTAGTGAAAATGCAACCGTAAGATCGAAACACGTGTATATATATATATATATATATATATATATATATATATATATATATATATATATATATATATATATATATATATGAAAAGTAACTTGTGACATCTACAGTCACTAGCTTGACACGAGCCATGGAATCCAAAGGTAGATGATTATCTACAACATTGACAGGCAGCCAACAAAATTCGTTGTTCTAACCAACCCAAGGCTCAATCAAGTTTCTCGTGCGTTAAGAGGAACGCAAAACAGAATCTAAAGTGAACAGAGTGTTTTCGATTCAATTCCGAAAACCCATGTTGTAGATAATCATCTACCTTTGGATTCCATGGCTCGTGTCAAATTAAGTTTCAAGCTAGTGACTGTAGATGTCACAAGTTACTTTTCATTCATGTAGTCATTACCTTACGGTACTAATCCAGAGTGCCTTCGTTTCAAGTTCGAGAGATCTCATAAAGCCGTGCTGATGAGTGGGTAACTACGAAACAGCGCTGTCCACGGATGATGGGTTTTCGGAATTGAATCGAAAACACTCTGTTCACTGTATATATATATATATATATATATATATATATATATATATATATATATATATATATATATATATATATGAATTTTTTGTGATGGATGATCAAAATAGTTCACGAGCAACGGAAAACTCATGAGTCATACTATTGAGTGTCAAAAACAGGCTGAACAGGCTGAAATACAAACAAACTAGATACATCACCCTATTGAATGAAAAATATTGATTTGTTCAGAACCCGCATGATGATGAATTTTTTTTACAGAATATGTGTGAAAATGGAATAGAAACTGTGCTCCAGGCGGGACGTCAATATCCACCATATTATGTTTAGTATATATATGAAAGCAAGTGTAAGGATGTGCACCGTACTGATGAGATCCCTAAGATCGAAACACGTGTCTACGGTTGCATTTCTACCAGAGGGCTTAGTCCAATAAAATGTCCTACTTGTTATTCACAATTTCCCTCGAGAGCACATCTCTGTTTACTTATATTCCTGGACTCGGATGTCACGCAGGTAGCTATAGCTGCCTCCGTGGCGACGTCGTTTCTTGCCTCGTAAACACGAGGTGTTTCGACTAAAGCCACAAATGTACGGTTGGCTTCCTGTTTGTAGACTCCGTTCGTTTGTTGTTTCACCTGCAATCAAGTGTTGCACATCCTTACACTTGCTTTCACCGTACTGATGAGATCCCTAAGATCGAAACACGTGTCTACGGTTGCATTTCTACCAGAGGGCTTAGTCCAATAAAATGTCCTACTTGTTATTCACAATTTCCCTCGAGAGCACATCTCTGTTTATATATATATATATATATATATATATATATATATATATATATATATATATATATATATATATATATATATAGATATATATATGTTCAGATAGGTTTCCGCGGTCAGATATTTGAAAACTAAAAGTTAGGGTTGAACCGCGTCTATAATTTGTTGAAATTCGACGTTTCGGCTCCGATTTTGGAGCCATTTTCAAGAACTGAAATAGAAAGAAAATTAATGAAAGGTTAAAACGTAATTCTACGCTGAGGTCTCAATCTGCCTACTCCCCATGTCTCGTCACTGGTTCTCTCTAAGGTTTCAATCTGCCTACTCCTTCGAGAGAACTGAGGAATTGTGGGTTGAGGAAATGTATTTATAGTGGACGTGGCTGTAATGGCCGTGTGCAATGTATTGGCGCGAGGTGAACTATGGGCGGGAACTGAATTGGCGCTAGATGAGCTGTGTGCAGGAACTTGGTTGGCGCTAAGTGAGCTGTGTGCGGGAATTGGGTTGGTGGGAAAGGAGTTTATGCGTGCAATGAGAGGCTTCCAGGTATTGGGAAGTCTACGTCCGTCGTCGCGAGTCTCCATTGTGAATTGTGAAAACTCTGCAAACCAGGATCATCCGAGAAGCCCTTGAGATAGAGAAGCGCCCATATTGCCTCAACACTCGCGACGACGGACGTAGACTTCCCAATACCTGGAAGCCTCTCATTGCACGCATAAACTCATTTCCCACCAACCCAGTTCCCGCACACAGCTCACTTAGCGCCAACCAAGTTCCTGCACACAGCTCATCTAGCGCCAATTCAGTTCCCGCCCATAGTTCACCTCGCGCCAATACATTGCACACGGCCATTACAGCCACGTCCACTATAAATACAGTTCCTCAACCCACAATTCCTCAGTTCTCTCGAAGGAGTAGGCAGATTGAGACCTTGGAGAGAACCAGTGACGAGACATGGGGAGTAGGCAGATTGAGACCCCGACGTCAAGTCACAAAAACCTAACGTAATTATACCTGAGGAGTAGGCAGATTGAGACCTCAGCGTAGAATTACGTTTTAACCTTTCATTAATTTTCTTTCTATTTCAGTTCTTGAAAATGGCTCCAAAATCGGAGAATATGGTGGATATAGACGTCCCGCCTGGAGCACAGTTTCCATTCTATTTTCTGCTGGCTTGGATTCAGTAGGCTACTCTTCTATTGTTTCGATAGAAAGGTATAATATGCTGCGGGCCTGGTATGCTCTGAGCTGGGTTTCAATTCAACTTCACCAAATTTCGTCTCCCGTTTTCAAGTATTGAATGTACAACGTCTGAGGTGGTAGATCATCTGTCACAGCTCATTTTCAGCAAATAAAAACTAATCCACTAATAGCGCCATTTAGTATGAATCTTTCGAACTGAAAATGTACTATCAATCAAGTTTGAAACCCGCCTGTAAATTCGAATGAGTATAATGTTGTTGAAGACGCGTAGCACCACCCACTGTGAACGTTACGAAGTCCATGTCGCTACGAGACCATTTTTGCCTATTTGAATTAACATGGACTTCACTCAAAAATATTCCAAGTCATCTCGATACTGTGTTCGCTCGAAGTTATTCTCTTTTTTTTTGTCAAACGGAAATCTTGTTCACGAACTCGATTACTTCCCTGAAATACTCCAAGTCCAGTATCGCATTATTTTTTTATGCGGACTTCGTCGCTACGAGATCATCGTTGCCCATTTGAATTAACATGGACTTCACTCAAAAATATTCCAAGTCATCTCTATACTGTGTTCGTACGAAGTTATTTGGCTCTTCGACAGAGGACTCGTTTACGGACTCGATTACTTCCCTGAAATACTCCAAGTCCAGTATCGCATTATTTTTTTATGCGGACCACGTCGCTACGAGACCATCGTTGCCTATTTGAATTAACTTGGACTTCACTCATATATATTCCAAGTCATCTCGATACTGTGTTCGCTCGAAGATATTCTCTTTATCTTTTCAAACGGAAATCTTGTTCACGAACTCGAAAACCTGCCTGAAAATGTCCAAGTCCAGTACCGCATTATTTTTTATGCGGACTTCGTCGCTACGAGACCATCATTGCCCATTTGAATTTACATGGACTTCACTCAAAAATATTCCAAGTCATCTCGATACTGTGTTCGCTCGAAGTTATTCTCTTTTATTTAAAAAACAGAAATATTGTTCACGAACTCGATTACTTCCCTGAAATACTCCAAGTCCAGTACCGCATTATTTTTTATGCGAACTTCGTCGCTACGAGACCATCGTTGCCTATTCGAATTAACATGGACTTCACTCAAAAATATTCCAAGTCATTTCGATACTGTGTTCGCTCGAAGTTATTCTCTTTTATTTAAAAAACGGAAATCTTGTTCACGAACTCAATTAAATTTAAAAAAAAACATGAATTTTACTCAAAAATGTTTGGTGATTTCCCAAAGGTCTTTCCACGCCATCTCTCACTCATGTCTATTTCAACTATTCAGTATTCAACTTTGTCTGAATTCGCAAAAGCAATCGACAAGTTGCAATTATTACCGTGATGTTAGTTTAGCTTTTACCTAATAGGTGCTGCTGTATCATCCTCCAATCCAGGTATGACGTGATCAGACTCTAATTTCCAGAACATTCCAAGCTATTCGGTTTCAAACTCTATTCAAATGATGAATGCAAAGGGAGATAGACATAAAATCCAATGGTATAATGTGAGGTGATATACATACCTAGAATCGAGTGCTTTGGTCTCAAAATCCGATTGGTTTTGTTTATTCAGGTGTTCGATTGCATCATCATATGATCGAGAATTCTTTGGAACGCAAATATGGTAATAAAAAAATTTCTGTACCAAATTTATTCACAAACACTTAAGAAATTCGCTACATATTTTAACTTCCAATTTTTGCAAACAAATTCTCGGAATACGAAATTCTCTTAAAAATCATCGATAATGGCGTATTGAGGAAACAGCAATGACAAATATGTATGAACTCGAGCATTCAAAACGTCCAAGCCACTGGGATTATTAATTTGTTGTGTCAGCAATACCTACCTGCTTGAAATCGTTGACCATGCATAGATATGAATATCGAGATGGTAAATAAACTCAAATTATATGCGAATAAACACTTGAAGTTTGATTCTTTGGCAGAAATTCACATAGTATTTTGATAATAAAATATATATACCGTGGTACCTATATGAATGAAATATCTGAAAGTTCGATTATTACCTACCGAGCTCTCATGAAGCGATTTGAGACTATTTATACAGGGTGTACTCACGAAAACTGACGGATTTCAATATATCAATTATTCGAATATGCTAATATAAACAACTGACAGTCGAAATAAACACTCGTGAGAAACATGTAGTCTCTCAAACACTTGGGCTTGGATTTTAGATTTTTCGCACCCGCCAAAAAATTCCCGGTAATTTCGCTAAATAATCGTATCGCATGGGTGTGGTGGAGGTAGGACGACCAAACGTTGCTTTTTACGACTTAACAAACATGTCCCCACTACCCGCTGAGGAAAGTCTTTCGCAACGAAACTTGTCAAGAAACTGACTGGTTTTTGCTGCAACCGCCAGCATCTCAGGTGGCGGGGGAGGTGACCCCTCGCACGATGCCTGCAGTGCCTCGAGTAACGACGACGACGTCTAGATGCCCTACAGACGCCTACGATGGATTTATGTTTTTTGTATGTTCATAATCATTGTACAAGCTGTTGCAATCAATTCGACAAAGATACGTATTCAACAATTACCAATTACCAAGTACCATGGCACTGAAGTATAATTTTTTATTTGAAAAAACAAACGTATATCTCTCGAACTGACGTTATTCATTTCAATAAATGTGAACAAACAAAGACAGATATACAATGCCATGGGTTAGAATGCCTTGAATCGATCAATTTGGCTTCAAACTAAACTCTCTAATCTCTGCTGACTCATCATTTTCCTGGAAAAACAACATCTGAGACAGTAAACAAGTCCAAGGCCAAATCGTATTTCTTAGAATTTCATTGGAGAGAGAGTAAACACCAGATGTGGCTTATCGCATTTTCACGGCGGCGGGGACGTATTTTTTTTCTTTTCGAATTTCATTCGAGAGCGAGTGAATTAATAATGAGTCGTCCATCATAATTTTCTGTTGTGTGTGTGTGTTCTAAGACAGTAGACATTTTTTCATATTTAATATTTTTGTTTTGTCAATTAAGGTGGCGGTGGCGGCCATGTTTTTTCCTCTTCCAGCCAATTGCTCTCAGCGAATCACGTGAGGGACGTTTTTTCATAACTTCCGCCATCGCCGCCATGTTTTTTTGCCTTCCGCTCCATCGCCGCCATGTTTTTTGCCTTCCGCTCCATCGCCGCCATGTTTTTTTGCCTTCCGCTCTATCGCCGCCATGTTTTCTTGCAGGTACCTTTTTTTCATAACTTCCGCCATCGCCGCCATGTTTTTTTGCCTTCCGCTGCATCGCCGCTATGTTTTTTTGCCTTCCGCTGCATCGCCGCCATGTTTTTTGCCTTCCGCTCCATCGCCGCCCCTTCCGCTCCATCGCCGCCATGTTTTTTTGCCTTCAGCTGCATCGCCGCCATGTTTTTTTGCCTTCCGCTGCATCGCCGCCATGTTTTTTTTGCAGAAAAGACGCGCGCCACTTAGGGTGAAACGTTTTGAACCCCCCCAACCCGAAACTCTTCGGCGAACACGTCATCTTTTTCAGCACCAACCCTCCACCAATGGCAAGAACTCGATGGACGCGGCCATCGAGAGATTCACCGTGTGGAGCAATGTCGATTCTGGGACACTCTTCGGTCGCAGCTTCGGCATTGTTTACTACTATTGTAGAATTACAAAATTTCATCTTTTCTTCCATGATAGAATTATTTAACATAAACTCCTTGGCAGTTTCAGGAAAATAAAAGAAATAAAGCATGCATGTCCTTTTTATTGTCAGCTTCAACATTATCTTATGATGGTTCTTTTTTTCTGCATCATCTAGTTTGGGGTCTTCGTTTTAGTTACTTCTCCAAGCTGATCTTGGTTTTTCTCTCATTTCCATATTTCCCTTTCATTGAGACTTTTTTGTATCCTTCTTGTGTTTGTTTTATATTTTTCCCTTTATCCTCAGCGATAGCCTTAAGTTTCTTCTGGAAACCTTGTTCTTTTTTCGTTCGTTACGAATTTACATACTCAGATTTTTTCATGCAGGGTGCTTAACTTCATCTTGTTTTTCAAAATAACTATCTTCTCACTAAAGTTTCTGGTCTCATTTATATGAGTTTTTCCTGCGATTTTTCTAGCATGTCGAAGTTTTGCAGTAATTTGCATATTGTTCGTAATAAAGTTATCCATGACTTCTTCAACCTCTTTATCGTTGTTAACTTGTAGCCTAGGAACAATAATTTTTTTCTCAATTTCTCTCTCCATGAACTATTCTATTATCAAATGTTTAAATTTTTTGCTCTCATTCATTTATTTTTTCCTTCATGTACAACAGTTTCTCTCGTATTTGTTTTATTTCTCTCATAAGTTGCTGCATCGTATTAATCATGCTTCATTTAGAGTTGTTGATTTTGTTACGCTGAGAGCGCATAAGCTGGACAAGCTGACAGCAAATGCATTATGCTCTCAGCTGCCCCACGACACTCTCTGCATCTAGTGTCAGGGACCTCTATACCCATCACGCGACTGCGATAGACGAGGGTGTTGAAGACACCATCCTGGCAGGCCAATATGAATCCCTCGGTTTCCGACTTCAGCCCACTTGACCTGAGAAAAGCGAAGGTCAGGTTTATGGATAAGCCAAGGTCTTCAATGGTCTTGAAGAAGTCCCCATGCATTGGCTCATCCCTATGTAGCTGTAGGAGCCTGTCACACTCCGCAGCTTTCACGTGGGCTTTTTGCTGAACGGGTTCCAACTCGGTGACAGAGTTTGGGTTCGACCATTCAGTGTCGAATAGGAGACCGAGTTCATCGGCTGCACGGATTGCTGCCTTGAAAAGAACTGCTCCAATCCCTGCTTTTTCGTGATCGCATACTAAGCAAAGAAGGGAATCTGAACTCTTGATGACTTTACAGGCTCCATCCAGTACCATCCTGTTGTGTAGACACTCCAAACTCAAAAGTACATGGCCTCCCCTTTGTCTGAGGAAGTATAACCGTGGAACAGACGATTTAGGATGCAAGCTCCTATAAAGATGCATCATTTTGCGATTTATGGCTTGTTTAAAGACCAAACTTTTACTTCAACTTTGAAAAAATAAAATTATTCATGCATACTCAACGCTTTTGAATATTTCAGGCAATAGCAGATTTTTTTCTTGTTGGTATGAAACTTCCTGGAACAGCTGTCGAAAAAATGGTGAAATGCGAAGGATGTTAAGCAGAAGCCAATTGTGCATAATCGAAATTTTCATGGAGAGTAAATTAAATTTTTCTCGAGTTACTCTGAATGGTTGATTTCCAGAATAAGAACATTGTGTTCGAGTCAAACAAGCTTCTGCTGTTGTGCATTAAGAATATGCGAAGAAACATTCCATAAGTATTTGTCGGATATAATTCAAAGCCTGTCGTGATATCAGCAGCGGAAGTATATCAATTTTCTGTTGGATGATTTATCTCATATTATCTTGCAAAACAATTGGAAGAAGGAAGAAATTGAAAGTGGTCAAAATAATTGAATTGAAAAGTTAACGAGTTGTGTTCGATAAACTATAATTACTTTACCAGGAGTATTTATTTCGAAAGAGTAGTTGTTCAAAAATTCGAAATGAAACTTCCTATGTTTTTCAATCAATCAATCAATCCTTCATTTTCCTTAAAATTACCAAAATTTTCATGTTGTATAGGAATAATCAACACTTGAATCTTATGCTGAAAAATAAACAAACATACGTACTGACAGGTCAAAACAGAACGAACAAACAAACTCGTCTGAGTGAATCAAAGTGGATCAGAAAAAAACTCATCGAATGTATCAGATAAAAACTCATTGAGTGTATAAAATCATTTGATCAACAAAACGGCTTCAGCGTTTTTCAAATATCCTGATATTTTCTGTTCACTTGATAATTTTTGGCAGATGAATAAAAATTTTAGGCCGAATGCATTTAGGGAAGTTTTGAGTAGTTTTATATTTTGCAGCTTTGACATGTATCATTCGTTTCTGACGTATGTTCTTATCATGAATGTCGCTATTCAGAATGAAGTCGGTTTTATTGATGAATACAAAGACTGATAATTCATATATAAATAGGCCTGCAAGATTCAGGATTTTGTGATTTATAAAAAGAGTTCTGCATGAACTTCGTCTCGGAGTATTGAATTTGTATCGTTAAATAGCCTTCTGTTCAATAAAGACGTTTCTACGCATTGCGTTGAGTTGGCCCACAAGCATACACCATAGCGAAACCGAGAGTCACCTGATCATATACACTGATGAGTTGTTCTTTATTCAGAATTACTCTCAGATTTCTAGAAAGATATGTTAGAGTACAATTTGGAAATCAGCTGGTTTCAGTGTGGAATCCAATTAAAAAATTCGTCTATTTGCGTATCCAAGAATTTTTTTGGGGTGGTATTTTTGACATTCAATTGGAGTGCTTCGGTTTCATTCTGAAAATTATGAAAACGAATGACCTGAGTTTTCTTAGCAGAAAAATAGATACTGCCTGTTGAAATATCCAGAAGTTGAGTTAAAGATATCCGTACATTTGTCTGTTGAAATGTCAGTTTGTCGTCTGCATATGCGGTGAATATATAATGAGTATGATATTTCTTTATCGGATGTTGTTGATGTAGAAGAGAAACAAAACAGGCCCAGAGATGGATCCCTGAAGTATACTCGTCCAGACCTGTTTCATTTCTGATCTTACATCTCCCTGATTAAATGTGTGAGATACAAGAAAGACATTCAAGAGCTCTAGAAAAGCATATTAAAAATTTTGGAGAAGCTTAGTGGGACAGTAATTGGTCTATAATTTTCAATAGTTGATAACTTTCCAATCTTAGGTACCGGAGTTACTTTCCCCATTTTAAGAGAAGTAGGGAAACTGCCTTTTGAAAATGAAAAATTAACTAAAAAAGTTATCGGTTTTATATGATATCAAAAACACGGGTCTCCAGACGATTTTTTGGTCCTTAGTGTACGGTTTATCAAATTTGTTAATTCAAATTCGCAAAATAGCTGTAAAAACATTGTGTATGGATTTATATTTATATGATTATCGTTACTAATCTTCGGGTGATGGTCGTGTGGAAGAGCGCATAAGCATAAGGTCGTGGGTTCAAAGCCCAGCACGGCCATCGGTCCCGGATCTTTTCCTTGTTCGCACAAGCTCCTATGAGCTTCTGAGGGGTTTCTCTCTCCAGAAACCTGGAAGATTCGTTACAAAAAATTAAAAAAATAATAAAAAATTATTAATCGAGATATCACGTATTATAGAGCCTACGGAGCTACGAGGAAAAAATTATTCAATTCGTTCATGATATCTGCGGGTCTTTGATAAAGTAATTTTTTTGAATAACGCTAGTGTCATATGATTATTTATATTTGTTCGTGAGTTCAGATACTACTTTCCACAAAGTTTTCGGATCGTTATCGGACATGCTAATTTCAATTTGGTAAAATTTCTTTTTTGTTTCGTTCTGATGAATTTTCTCATAATTCATATAAAATAGATGTTTCAGTGAGCAACTAGATTTCTTTACGAGATCGTCAATCCACCCCCGTTTTTTAATATTAAGACACATTTTCCGTTTTGGGCGTTTAGGAAAGGCAATGTCGAAAAATTCAATGAATGTATCATAAAATTGATTGAAGGCTTCGTCGCTATCACTATATTCAATGTTGTTTCAGTCTGCTCTATTCAATAAAAATTTGAAATTTTCTAAATAATTTTTATTGAAATATCTCTTTATTTCAGTTTTTCTGATTGATTTCGTAAAAGAATTTCGTTAATTTCTAACAGAATCGCACGATGATCGGATATTTCCCAATCAGTAACGAAGCATGTTCCTTCATCGTTACGGTTTGAAAATATCTGGTCGAACAAAGTGCAGCTGGAGTTAGTAATTCTTGGAGGCCAACCCACCAATGGGCGAAAATCGAAACATGACATTACATTACATAATGTTATAAAATTTATCATTCCGCAATCATATCGCAACTTCACCACATTTTTATGTGGGCCTACAGTAAAAACTTCACAAGCTAAAACCTGGGAAAACTATATTCTCCAAAAGGATTTCCTTAACGCCTATTTCTGTTATACATAAAAACTGTAAACTAGCGCAATAGTTCAGTTCTGTCTGCAGAATGTCAAATTTATCAAAATTAATGGTATTTACATTAAACAACAGTAGATTTGCATTAATTAAGGATGTATGTTCGATTTCTGACGATAATGTAAAAAATGGCTAATATAAGCACCACTCGTATTTGCAACTACCAGTAGTTTAAAAATGTCTAAATGGGATGAAACTCTGGTAATATTAGTGTTAATAATACAAGTAAGTGGTACAAAAACAGCAAGATTTATTTCGCATTCTTCATGATGATCTCCTACCACGTAGTAACGGCTACATCCATCAATTTATATGCAATTTTGTCTTCATTGTATTAGACCGGGGGATGGTGATAGATTTTGAGTCACGATTTTACTCAGTATGCCTTTTGGATGACAGTATTGTCTGTATTTCCTCATGATAATAAGGCAGAAATAAAATAGTTGTCCTGGGTTCTTCCTAAAAAAAAGTTTTAATCATTTGTTCGAAAAATATGTGTTTCGCTACGATTTTAATCAGGCTGCTTTGTGTTTTGTAATGAAATAACCAATATAAAATACTCAGAAAACCATTGGAATACCGTTACGGCGGGTCCGAAGGGTTGGTATAGTTACGTAAATTTGTATGAGAATAAGGAAATTTTCCGTGTTTTTAAACAGGCTGCCACTGATAAGTAAACAAATTATTGTTCTGAAACTGCTTCAAAAAAGATGGCATACTGAATGCGTATGCCTAAGTACTGTTAACTCTGCAAAAATTTTGAACAGGTATGTAATAACATTCCGTGATTTTAGTCAGTATGCCATTCCATTTTCATTAAGTTTATGGTAATGTAAGATGTATATGAAATTGGCATATGGTTTGAGAGAGTAAACATTACAGGCATACGCAAAAAAAAATTGCAAAATATAAACAAAAATTTTAAGCAGTATACTTTTCTGTTTATATGATGTACGTGGTGCATGTAGTTGAAATAACAAAAGGCATTCCTATCGATAAGGTCCAAAGCTAGTTAAAAATATAAAAAGTGATTCAAAATAGAGATAACCTGATGTGTAAGAGAAACGTGACAATTTTTGTCTTTTTAAACATGACACCTTTCTGTTTTTATTATAATCATGGTATATGTAGGTGGAATAACATATGACATACCAATATGAAAAGTCCAAGAATTCTGAAAATATTAAAAAAGGGTGCAAATTGTAACGTAACCGGGGTTACTTTGATTGCTCGACTGCTCAGCAGAGAACGGCGTAGGTTCTTTGGACTAGATTGCCAGTTTCGGATTTTTTATGTGGCAGGCAAGTGTTTTAAATTTTGAACTTCAAGAATTTGACTGGCTTGGGCGCCAGTGATATATATGTGAATACAAATAAAAAAAATATATATAGAAATAAAAATTAATAAATATCAATATTCAAAGTCCACAAGTTTTGAGGTTAGTTGTCCCGAAAATCAAAATTGACGTTTTGAGGTTAGCAATCCGATATGTATGTCAAACTTGAAAATGTTTAACTTGAAACTTGACGGTAAACGAAAAGATAGGATTGTCAGCTTGACAAAATGGTGTCGCTTTCTGGTATGCAACATGCATCGACAAATAAATATTTTATTTGACACTTACAGGTTTCTTAGTAATTATTTTCCACGTGATCACACCTCAGGATTTGCCCTAGGTGATTAATAACTGCTTATCATCGCAACACTGGATTCAACTAGAAGGCCATCATCGATGGTTGATCAACAGTTTATTAGATCATGAATTCCATTGCAATTGGCACTTCCTTCTGGACTGGAGTTGATCGACAATCTAATCCCCAGTATTATTCACTTGAGGTTCATTCAAAAATACTTATGATCGCACCAATTTATTCGGATTTAGATTTATTTCCGTCACCTGAATCACACCTTCAAGCGACTTCTTCACACCTCGACCGCCAAACTAAGAAGAGGCTCATCCCACCTCTCCAATTCTCGAACTGGATTTCCGACATCATGTCAGTGACATCTATATGAACCCAACGTTATCAACCTAGATGGGTCTGTCTACAAATGAAATTTACCCTTAGACAAGTTCAGCTATTTGCCATCAGCTGTCACTGGACGTCTTAGCTAGTGAGAGAATTCTGTTGTAGGTGTCGCTTCTAGTATGGATTTGGGATTAAATTCTAAATATAACGGTATTTCCGATACAAAATATAGAGGAAACCGATGTGAGAGAAACATAATTTTTTTATGTTTTAAGCTGTATTCCCTTCCAGTTTCATGATAATCATGGTATATGTAGGTGGAATAACAAATCGCACATCGATTGATGAGGACTAAGGTTTATAAAAGCCAAGGATAAAAAAAAAGTATTTATGAAAATTGAGTGTATTGGAAACGAAACACATTTAAATCATAACTATATACACTGTCGTATGTAATTTGAGCCGTACAATCCGAAAAACATCAAACATAGAGGGTATTCCATTTGAAAAATCGAAATTGGTGGCTATTTTTTTTCATGTGTGTCAATTCGAAATAATTTTTTTTAGGAAGAACCCAGGACGACTCTTTTATTTCTGCCTTATTATCATGAGGAAATACAGACAATACTGTCCTCCAAAAGGCATACTGAGTAAAATCGTGTCTCAAAATCTGTCACCATCCCCTGGTCTATATCAAGTAGGTACATGTCAGATGTATGTTACAGTTTCAGCCAGAGATATTTGTCTCACAATCTAATTTGAAGCAATCTTGGAAACTTTGGTTAAAATTATTGTAGTCACTCTCCTACGCAAACTTATCTGTTCGAAATAATCATAGATGTATTGAATTTATAGAAGTATTAATCATAATAGTGATAGTAGGTTATAATCATAAGCTTATATAATCATAAGCCCAGATGAGCTCTAGGACGACGATTAGCTATTTCAACTGTGGTTCAAGAGGGAGTAGACCGGACACCTCGCAGCTACTCTCACCTCCAGATGATGGATCTCAAACAACGCTATGACTTATCATGAGAGTGAAGATAAACCTAAAGTTGTTTTTTGAATGAAACTTTATGTTTACCGTAAGTTCGAGTATTTTCTATGCAAATATATTTTTAATGGCGTTTTTGTCACTTCTCAGATAAACATTAATTCATCAAACCTACCTTACTCATTATTAAATATTAAATTATGCGGAAAAATTATTTTTGATAGCGATTGAGGTTCAATGGCATTATGTCGAATAGCTGCTGAGATATGTGCAGAGAACTCTTATATATTCTGAGAGTATAACTGAAACTTAACAAGAGTATAGAGAAATGTCGGATGTCACTACCACACTTACTGGGTGAATGATGAGGTTTTATGGATATTTCTTCATAGCCATTTTATATAATTCTATCTTTTGTTATATGACTGAATTCAAAACAATTGAAAGGTATACTGTGTGGTTAAATTTGAAAAATCTCAATGTCATATCAACTCAGATGTCAATGCACCTGGGTAGGTACTTTGGAAGCGGTTGAAAAAAAATCCCTAAAGTTTTTTTCTCGCTATATTAAATGACGCAGGTATAACATACCTAATAACACACTATGTGTCATGAAACACTTTCATGAAATAGATACGTATCGGAACGTTCGAATGAAAAAAATTGCATCAAATTTTCACAAATTGTATTGAGAATAAGTATAAAATTTTCCTTTTTCATGTAGGTTATTCCATAGATTTTGTAATTTATCGGAATATTAGCCACGTTGATTTGCATTTTAACACTTCACTTCAATTTTTCGACTTATTCCATATGCATAATAACGGTGATGAGTCAAGATCCAATAATCCAACTGTATCTGCGTGATATTCGAGTCCAAGAATATGAGTAAGAAGGGAATGTAATTTCGATGGAAACTAAAGCCACAAATTATCCCTGTTTGTTGATTCCGCTTGTTTGTTGTTTCACCTGCGATCAAGTGTTGCACATCCTTACACTTGTTTTGATTTCCTTAGGATGCCGGATGCCAAAACCTTGTTGGCGAAAAGCGCGTCGAATAATATTGACGTTGTTTTGGTATTTTGGGTAGTCCATTTCTTGAATTTCATCCACACCAAAGGTTGGTTCCAAATATTAATTTAATTGAACATTTCCGCTAAAGGTAGTGGGAACCTTGAAAGACATAAACTCATACAACAATAATATTCAACAATAAATAACTATAACAATGTATCTGATAAGCTAATTTATTGATTATAAAGCAAATCAATTCAACAAAGGAAAAATAATAAGATCCCATTGGTCGTTGAGTGGACAATTCAAATTTCTTTAATTTCAAAAAATTCTAGATAATTGAGTTTAACGTGACTGTTAGATAGCATGCATTCTCAATTCCAGTTGGACCGTGAATCGGTGACACTTAAATAATAATAATAATACCCAAAGGCATAGCGTGTGCGGGTAGAGAACGGCTATTTTTATTATTTGTCGTGGCGCTCTGGGGCGACTTACTGATGTTTTCGGTGGTGTACTCATTTTTCAGCTGTAGGGAAACCCGGAAAACCTACAGCACCACCCCGGTTGGTCGGTGCGCACTTCAAACTAGCACCGGACGTCGGGATTTGCATTTAGGCAACTCACGTCACACTTGATTCACAACAAGGCATGTGGCCACCTAAAGAGACCCGTGTACTTGAGAAAAAAGATTCCGTACCCGAGCCTCGAACGTCTGTCTGATGCGAGCTAGATGTTCCACTGCTAGAAATAAATAAATAAATAAAGGTAATCTTTCAATTCTACACTAGGATTGATATATTCATGACTCCCGCACACTGCAGCTCAATCTTCGCCCGGAGGGCTCAGGAGAGGAGAGGTTCGGGAGGACGCACTGAGAGCCGCCTCCCTTACTCCGCAGACATTGCTGGCTGCGAAGCGAGGGAGCGCTTGTGCCAAGGGGTACACAGGGTCCCGACAAAGGGGCGCTGGTAGCAACCCCCGCTGGTGTTGGCGGAGGGTCGAACATTCCAATCCATAGTGGTGATGGTGCGTATAATACATGCCTCCTGCAACTAGCTAGATGTTCCACTGCTAGAGTCCTTAGCCACTGAGCCACCGACCGACCTAAATAACTCTAATGACCCCGCAAAATTCTTATAGAATTTGAATCCAATGTGGCGCCCATAAATATTACAAAGTTCAGTGTTGTAACTCTGGCATCAACAACGCCTTAGAAATACCATGAAATCTAGTTGAAAACTTATATAGTTCTTTTGGTTTTCCTTACTTTATTGATAACTAATTCAAAAACTAAAAATGACACATTGTTGAGATATTTCGTCTTTGTTCTCCACTGCCACAGGAGCTGAACCGACCCTATCTTCGAACTAACATTAATCCATCCAATCACGACCGAGTTCCAGAGAACGCTTACGCGTGGGTTTTTTCGAAACTGCCAAAAGTGACGGGTCAATTTTATGAATTTTCTCTTGATAATATCTTGCATTTTACGTTGTGAAAAGTTATTAATTGTGACCTGATTTATTAAAGAAATCAGTATACATGAAGTGTATTTATAATCTTCATCACACATCTAATTCCCTTTCAGATAATTGTTCATCATAAAAACGCACAACTTTGCCCTAATTTAACCGACCTCGTATCTCTCATATTAACTAAGATCCCTATGGTGGAGCTCTGGAAATGGGTACCCGGTATAATTGGTCTAAAATCTCATCTCTCAATTTGTTCTTGGCCTAAATCTACAATAGGTAGATAATAAATACTATGCTAAAACGGCACTAAAACGCATTAATGTGCATCAAAGATTCAATGGCATGTCACATTTATACCATTGTCAGTAACATTCGCCATCACACTGATACGTTTGCCAGTCAAGAAAGCCCCAAAATAAAAGATAGTATGAATGAAATGTGAGAAACCGTTTACTTCGCTCATGTGATTTGAAACTTGAAGTGAGGTGCTTTAGTGTTGTTGAGACCATTTTGTGTTAACTGAAATTTAGGCACTAAACTTTTTGAAAATAATAGTGGTGAATTAGTTTTTTTTGGTGTAACTGAAATACTGAAAAATACTATCCGCCATATAATCTTTATTCTAAACATTGTCAACTAACAGCTTTACCATATCTATGGTGGGTGGGAAAAAGAGTACAAGTCAATATTTCTCACTTTGAGTAATGACAGATAGAAATTTCTTCCGTTTTATCAAGCATTATTAGTAGAAAATGGTCACTTCTATTGTAAATTTTGTTTAACAAAATATTTTGAATATTGGTGAGGTAAGTATATTATTTTAATGGATATTTTCTCATTTTTTTTTATTTTTGGTTTTTGAGGTGACTTGTACTTTTTTCCCACATACTTTGCAATTAAATCAACCAACAAGAAATTTTTCAATATTTTTTTATTTTTTTAATACATTTATTTTAACAAATCCCCACACAAAATTGACACTAAGTACTATCTTCTGAAAATTCTTTGACATCAGGATTTCTGTCTGGAGCATCACCTCAGGTTCGCAGATTGAGAAAAAATGCCGAAATGGTGGTGATATCAAGGGCAATAAATGAATGAGATCGTTTTTTTTCTGTTCAGAAATTGGTGGATTTCGATCATATAATGGCTTGGGGTTTAAGCTACTTATACCTCGTCTTGAAAAGCAAATTTCCTTAAAAGGCTCTTCTTGATTTATAGAATGTTTAAAAAATATTGTTCCAGCTTTCTTAGTATATCTAAACTAGCGAACGTCATGCCATTTGAAGGGGTTTCTTGTGGAATCTGTTTTTCTCAAAACCAAGGAAGTTTTGTATAAATTCGCAAAATTCAGGAATTTATCAAATGTAAGCTCTTTTATCATAAATTTCCTTTTCTTTCCTGCAGTTCTGACTAACTGGTACCAATCATGCGAGGATGATAGAACAATTTGTATGGCAAGTTCTTTTTTCTGACGTTCTATGATAGCATGGTCAACGTCACATTCCATGTAATTATGACCAGGAACCATAAATTTGTGATCAATAATTTTGATATTCGTTTTTTCTTGCAGTACAGTAAGAAACATTGCAGCTACATGTGAATTTTTATTCTGTCCTCCACATGTATCGGAGTACAATATAACGTGCTCTACATGTGGAGGTAAGTCCATTAGCGAATAAAATAAGCATGTAGCAATTTGATTTCCACCTCGTGCTCCTTCCCCTTCATGCCACAGAACGCATGTTACATCACCGCTTCCTAATTCATGTATAGTTAGGTTGTATGTCCATAACTGTCTCTTATAAAAAGATACTGAAGAATTCACATATGGTGTTGGGAGACACTGTTGCAAATCAAACGTGTAGCACTTAATTCTGTTATTGTCCACAGCCAGCTTTTTATCTGCATCCTCCTGGATATACATCTTATCGGCTTCAGCATGATGATCATCTATTTCTTTGTGTACATTTTTTTTCATTTCATCTTCACCTTCAACAGTTTTCAGTTTCATTTGTAGGACATCACATTTATGACACGTGTCTACCTTTGGCTTCTTGAATGCCAATTTCAGTTTATGGAACTCTTGTTCATAAATTCGCCCGGAAACCTTAATTTCTCGATTTGTACAATACAAATTGTACATTATCTGTAATGAAAAATGTGGAGATAGATACTTTTTGTCGTTGATTCTTCTTGTATAGTGAGACTTGTAAGATGGAAAAAACATGATGTGTTCTATAACACTACTACAATTTTTGCCGAGCCAATTTTCCACTTTTATACTCTCACTTATGCAACATTGACTGGACATTCTTGGAATCATATACATATCCAAACCTTGCACTACAAGAATTTTACGCGATTCTCCACTCTGTTTTTGATCTGTATGTACCCACCAAACTCAATTTCAATCGAAAATACCCCCTATGGTTCACGAAAAGTATTATCAACCAAATAAAACAAAAAAAAAACGAGTAGTTGAGAGACTAAAGAAGTCAAATGCAGAGGATGATCAGCAACTTATAAAATTTAAGAAAAAATATCAAAACCAATATTAATATCGCTTACAAACAATATATTCAACGTTCCGAAAACTCAATAAATACAGATCCATCTAACTTTTGGTCATTCATCCATTCCAAAAAAGGCACCTCTAGAATACCAGGATTACAACGACATTGAACTCAGTACCCCACAAACCATAGTAAATGGATTCGCAGACTTTTATAAAAGTGTATATACACCACCCACTAATAATTGCAACCCTACGCAGTCCTACACAAATAACCCTCAAATTTCCTTAAAAATACTTGATGAAACTGAAGTGTTAACTGCACTGAAGAAATTAAAACCGAAACAAACGAGTGGTATTGATAAAATTCCCAGTTACTTGGTTAGGGACTGTGCATATATATTCTCCAAGCCACTCCAAATCATTTTCAATCAGGCTATCGAATCCAATTCATTTCCAGATTTATGGAAACTATCTATTATTTGCCCAATCTTCAAATCAGGTTTGATAAATAATATTTCCAACTATAGGCCAATATCATTAATACCCAACTTTGCAAAGGCTTTCGAAATATGTATATATAATCAAATATTTCCACTTGTCAAAAATATTTTACGAACTGAACAACATTGTTTCATAACAAAAAGATCAACAGTCACAAATTTAATATGCTTCACACAGACAATAAGCAATGCAATCGATCAACAACTTTAAGTCGATATCATATACACAGACTTTTCGAAAGCTTTCGGCAAAATAGGCCATACTATTCTCATAGCAAATCTTAACCAATTTGGATTTGATATGAACCTGCTAGACCTACTGAAATCCTATTTAACCAGCCGTTTGCAAGTCGTACAATACAGGGGCTACAAATTATATCAATTTATAGCCACCAGTGGAGCCCCACAGGGAAGCAATCTTGCACCCCTTCTATTTTCACTCTTCATTAACGATATATGTGAAAACATAAACAGCAGCATACTCCTCTTTGCGGACGATCTTAAATTGTTTAAAGTAATCAGACACCCTGAAGACTGTACACTCCTTCAAAGCGATATTGATTCCCTGCATAGATGGTGCGTAGACAATAAGCTTCATCTCAATATACTAAAATGCAAATACACAACGTACACACTTAAAAATAATCAAATCAGCTTCAATTACTCAATAAATCATATTCACCTAGAGCGCGAATATCAAATAAAGGATCTTGGAATTGAATTTGACACCAAACCTAACTTCAGTCCACACATCAACAAAATTACATCTTCGGCGAAAAAAATGCTCGGTTTCATCTATAGGAACTGCAAAGACTTCACCAATAAACAATGCTACCCCTTTTTATACACGACTTATGTACGAACACGACTCGAATACGGCTGCCTAATTTGGTCTCCATACTACGAATCACCATCACAACAACTGGAATCTGTGCAGCATGCTTTCATGAAGTATATGGCTTACAAATTGGATGGCCTATATCCTGAGCAAGGTATAGACAATGATTTTTTACTCGACCGATTCAACCTTTTATCACTCAATGATCGTAGAATATATCACTCATGTATATTTATTTACAAACTTATCAACTATCAAATAGACTGTCCCGAGCTATTATCAATATTAAATTTCCACGTGCCTCGTATAAATAGTAGAAATACAAACTGTTTCTACCTTCCTATACTTCGAACAAATGTCTTTGCCAAATCACCGGTATATGCAATGTGCAACAAATTCAACAAGCTTAGTGACAAAGTCGATGTATTCAACCAACCTATAAATCCTTTCAAAACACAGATCAAACAAATCCTCTATAACAAAAACAAAAATGTGTGAAGAATACCTATACTATTCTAATTTCAATATATTTTCTATATTATAAGTCTTTACTGTAAATAATAATAATTTAAAACTGACTACACATTTAGAGTAATTCAAGATAGATTATTCATTAGTTCTGTACTATAATTGGGGCTTGACCCTGTTTGGACAATAAAAGTCTTTTTTTTATTACACTGTTAATGATTTCAGTGCTATGTTTATTAGGTGGCACACATATCCCTCTTTTATCTTCACTTAAAATTCCGGATATAGATTTTGCTGCATTGCTCTCTGCTGCATCCTCTACAGATTTTTGTTTGTTCGCCGTTAATTTTGAAAAAAAATGAATGACTCACTTCACGGGTTTTTTCTTTCGATGGATCATCAGTTCGTTTTCGTTTTGTTGCTGTTTTTGTGGTTTCACTATGATTAACAATATAATCAACTCGTTTATTACGATCTCCTAAAGACCAGTATTCTTAAAAAATTTTACTTCTGACGAAATGAGATATTTTTTCGCCACAGTTTCTTCTACAGTTTGGTAAATCTTTCATCTGCCTGGGTCTTTTTTCTATGCCCTTAGCTGTAGTATAGCCCTGTCCAAAATTTCTCTTGTTTTTTCATTCCTTTCGGTTATTTCTTGAATGCGGACCACCCTTCGTTCTTACTCGTTTCTTTGTCTGGTCATTTACATTCTGTACCTACAGATTTTGCGGATTTTTTTCATTCAGTTTTTGCAAATGATAAACATCAACAACACTTTCTGCATCAGAAGACTGTTCGTCAATATTTGGTACATAGTCTTTATCTACTAAACTGTCATCACTTGATTCTTCTTCAGAGTAGGCTTTCGCTTGTTTACTAGAGTCAGTAGGCTCTGGCCTAGAAGAACATCCTGCTGAGAGTAATGACAAATCCTGGGTTCGGTTATTACCACATTCCGTCTCTACCATAAAGAATAAACAAGAAATTATACAAAAATATCAAAATTAAATTATGAATAATTGTATGTTTACCTGAGTTATTCAGCAGCAATTCGTCAGCACTGTACATTTCTGAATATGCAGAATCTGGTACAGGTGGCAAACCTGAAGTCAAAATTCGATAAGAAAATAAAACAAAGGACACTGATTTCTCACCTAAATCCATTCTTGCCATATTCACCAGCGTTCTACCTCGTGTTACAGACATTCCTAACCTTTCTGATATGCATACAACCTGTTCAAAAGACACCTACCAACTAACTCTTGATGACCGTTACAAATTCTGCAAGTCTGTGCGTGTCAGATAGTCAGTGCGTAACAGTACAAGTCAGTGTACTCACAGTTTCATCTATGGGAATAATATGTGGAATTCAGTATAAGTCAGATTTTTCCCACCAGAATATTTTTGTTTCACTGATGCGAAACAGTATAAGTCACATTAGACTGTTTCTCCCACCGAAATCTTTTCATTTAAACAGGTGTACTAAACGGAGCATATTCGATAAATCAGGTTTGATTACATTTCGACTTATACTGGTTAGACCATATTGCAGACTACATCACCTAATATCGAAATTTGTATTATACTGATTTTCGCAATTTTTTGACATATACTCTTTTTCCCACCCACCATAGATATGTACCTGCCGTTTCTTTTATCATGTGGTAACATTGCTATATTCTAGACCGTAATAGATACAAAGACGATTAAATGGAAAAAATGTAACTATTGTGGTGAGCAGTACATTGGTCAGAGAAAATCTACGGGGACTCTCGCCCTTCCCGACTTATACAGGGAAAACTAAAAATGCTATTGTCACTGATGATGCTAGTTATTTTATATGAGACGTTATAAAAATGTCGAGTGTGATATACCACTGAATTGTGATTTTATCGCTCTATCAATATTTGTGATGGAATAGACAGGTCCGTATTTGAAAAAAATTGTTGATGGTGGCGGTGTTGACACGAAACGTTTGATTAAAAATTTATCGTTACGTAGTTCTAGTACATCTTGAATACAATAAAACTTTCCTTTTTCATTTTTTTATATTTTCTGAAATAACAATTCTATTCGTAAAAAACCGAAAACAGCATTTTCAGTTTTCCCTGTATAAGTTGGGAAGGGCGAGAATCCCCGTAAATTTTCTATGACCAATTTACTGCTCACCACAATAGTTAAATTTTTTCCCATTTAATCGTCTTTGTATCTATTACGGTTTAGAATATAGAATATAGAATATAGTATAGAATATAGAATAAAAAGAAACTGCCTGTATAATAGTTTGTAAAATATTATTCAACAACAAAAACTTCTAGATTCAAAGCTTTATAATCCTTTCAGAGGTAGTCCATAACTTCTTGCTTGTGCAAATTCTTCAGGATATCAAATTTTGTGTATTCCTTCCTTTTCTAAGTCTATATCGTAATTGCTTTTCAAATTTGTGTCCAACTTCAGGTTGAAAACTGTTTATGTGGAAATATTTTTTTATGTTCTTGGCAGGCAAGGAAGGCTTCTGAATATTGAAACATTGATATTCTGCTTGTGTTGTTGACGAGTCATCGAAAGCAAAACTTGGAAAATATCGAATATTACTGCAGGATTAGTAGCCGGTGAAAGAATCACCGGCGGCCTCTGTACCCTTCGTCTGAGAATGGGACGAGGATAGGAATCGAAGGAACTTGATCCTTTGGCATGCACCCAAACACTACACCCTCACTCAACTTGGGGAGAGCAGATGATGTTTGTAGGTATCCAGAATTGGATAATCCGTCCCGTTCCACATTCCGTTTGGATCCGTCTCAGCGAAAACCCTACCATGGATGAAGGAGGACAGGGGATGGCAAAGAGGGCCCATGTGGGCTCACTTTCTCAGCTGCAGTAGAAGTCTCTCTTCAAGTACTATTACTAGTAAGTACTATAATTTCAACTGCATTTATTTCTCACCTACATTTGAGATTCGCCGGATATATTTTCAATTAAATACTGCCCCCAGAAAATGTTATACTGTCAATTTTGTGTAGGTCTATTAGGTCCTTGGTACACTCATACAAAACGAGTTCCTCTCACAAAATCGAACCATCAATGAGTACTCACAAGTTTGGAGATATCTCCGTTTCAAAAGTTAGAAGTATGTTCTATGTGACAAAAAGAACTGTTCGAAGAACCTACATGTAAGTTTCTTGTTTTCAACCACAAACTCGTAAATTGTGAACATTTTCTGATACTTTTATGAATCCATCATGATTTATATAGTTCAGAACATAATATAATCGTTCATTACATGAAGATTCGCACAACTAAACACCTCGGTGAATAATATAAAAATCTAGTACACTAGTAGTCTTGTGGTTATAGATGAAATTTTTATCATAGCCTTTTAGCAAATCTACCAAAAAATACTCAATAGTGGAAAAAAAAACTCTAGTTTTGAATAATCATTGATATAATTATAATATTATTTATAACAGAGATTTTCTAGTATCATCCACAGTATGATCACGAACTAGATTCAGGAGGATAACTGTTATTTATGATCACACTGCATAATCAACACATGTGGTAATTTAGGTGCAAGCTCAAAAATTCTGGAAAGAGCCAAATTCCAGAGACTCTTGCTGTCAGTAGACCCAAGACACCGGTATCCATTGTGGTGTTGTTTGAACATGTTCGATGGCTGACTCCAGACCAGCTATTGTTTCATCAATATCATTATTTATTATTGTAAGATCGAAGTAGTGCCCATATGCAATTCGAAGCATTTCGGATTCTTTAGCAAGTCGTTCCAAAGCACCATCGTACTGAAAAAAAAATTGGTTCAAATAAATCAGACTGAATTCAACAAATGTTATCACTTCTAATCCTAAGTCAAACATCATTTGCATTGCACGACATATGCAAGGTTCATATGCTACCGTGTTTTTTGTTTTGATGAATTCCTGGTGGAAATATATGAAAGTTCTGTGGTATAGACGAAACGACTAGATTAGTGTGGGTACCCTAAGACTATGACAAATAGCCGACTATTAATTTCTTCATTATTCTATAATAGAGTGTCTTGTATTTCAACAATTTTATGAGACCATATTAACATGAATAATCTATATAACTCCCGAGAGCTATGCTTCTGTCTTCTGTCGGACAAAATTATAAAAAATTCGCTTGCTGATTACCACTAATAGATGACTGTGGATTTATTCGAAACATAGTTTAGAGAGCAGCTTTAAAAAAATTTAAAAAGCTTTGCCAGTTCAGGGGGAGTTTGCTCTCATGATTAAGTGACTTCTCTGTTTTTCACATTCTCGGGGCGATACCTGGAGACAATCAAGACGTAGGTGATTGAAAGTTTCTACATTTCGTTAAAAAACTACGTAGAGACGTAGTCGAATTCACGTTCTGAATCAATCAAGTTTATTTCCCGAAAAACATTACATGTTTATAGGAGGGAATAAAAAAACTAGTATTAATAATAACGCCTAAAACTAACAAAACTAAACATCAAAATTGAAAACATTTGCTCAAAATACAAAATATAATATAGGTGTATAAAAAAATATATATATACAATTATCAGTTTCCAAATTAAGAATATCAAAATTATTTTAAATTCAATTGGTCATATCCATTAAATGTATAAATAAATCAATTCAAAATTTCTTTCTTTAATTTGTTATTAAATTTCATCAACGAATGGTAATTTTTGGTTTCACTTGATATAGAATTATAATTTACTTTGCCATTATGATATACAGATTTTTTTCCAAAATTTGATCTGAAGTTGCTAGCAGCTAATAATTTAGTTTTTCTTGTATTATGATTGTGAATACTGTTCACTTCAGTAAAGACTAAATTCGAGGTTTTAATTTTTTTCTAATTGAGTGGATAAAACAACAAGTTTTCAGCTTATAAATAGTGTTCAGGTCAAGCAAACCATTTGGTTTGTATAAATTAATAGTTGGTTCCATATAATTCATTTTATAGATAGGTACATTTAATTGTTTTATTCTGTAATTTTTTCAAAGGATTCAAAAAACAATTATTTGCAGTACCCCATATAGAAACAAGGTATTGCAGATTTGAATAAATAAGAGCGAAATAAATATTTTAAAGAAATTTCAAAGGTATGTAATTTCTAATTTCGAAAAGAATGCCTATTAGTGGGGCTATTTTATTTCTTATTTTATCTATGTTTATTCCATGATAGTCTTTCATCTATATATAAGCCTAAAAATTTTATCGTTTCCTGATAATTTATACTGTTACCATTTAAAACAATTGAAAAAGTTGGAATATCCATCGCCCTTTTTGAAATATTCATAAATGAAGATTTATTAAAATTAAGTGTCAGTTTATGTTTTTGTTACCAAATTAATATTTTACCAATATAATTTTTTATTTTATTTGATATTTCATTATAATATTGGAAAAATAAATGATCGTGGTGTCATCAGCAAACAACGATAGTTCCCCATCAAGGGTCAATTTTGATAAAGAGTTGATATAGATCAAAAATAAAACCGGGCCAAGAAAAGAACCTTGTGGTACACCACACTTTAACTGTTTTAGAGAACTTCGATTGTTTCTTAAATAAACATTTTGTTTTCTATCGCATAAATAGTTTATGTAGACTTCCTCTAACACCAATACTATATAATTTTTTGAGTAGTATATTGTGATCTACTGTATCAAATGCTTTACACAAATCCAAAGACAACATGGTACATTTCTGATCATTGTCAAGATGAATTTGAATATTTGATACAACGTCCATTACTGCTGTCTCAGTGTCGAAAACGATATTGTTCATTATATAGTAGGTTATTATTTGTTTCAAGAAAATTAAAAAAGATTAAAATTGATCAATTTTTCTAGAATTTTTGAAATAATTGGAAGGATAGAGATAGGTCGATAGTTGTTTCAATCTGTTTTTGCCAATTTATAGATGGGAGACATTTTTGCAATTTTCATTTTTTTAGGTATAATACGTAGTCAAATTCATGTTTTCTCTGAAAACTACGTTAGTTAGCTGACCGCTTAATTTGTCAGGTCGATATTACTTTTGGTTTTATCGGGAATGGGTCAAGAAGAGGATGCGAACATTCAACTGCCGTGTTTGCTCTGAATTTTTCACATTTCCAGAACCGACTTCTTGGTGTCCGGGATCGGCGATACCTGGATGAGACGATCGAGATGTAGTCGCAGTCACGTTTTCTGTGAAAACTATGTTTAGAAGCTGATCACTCGATTTATCAGGTCGTTTTCGGCGAAAACAATACATTCTTGTAATATGATTTACACAAAAATTGGAGCTTCGAGAAAAAAAGGGAGATGGACGTTTAACTAAAAATGCCCAAAAGTTAGGAGAAATATTCTGTACATTCATTTAATACTTGAAGAATATATTTCTTAATATTTTTATCTTCATACACTCATACATTCTTAGGGACGAAGACCCTTAAGATACGTTTGTTAGCTGATCGCTTGATTTACCTGGTCAATATCAGTTTTGGTTTTGACTGAAAGGGGCCAAGAAGTGGATGAACATTTCCATGTTTACTTTGAAAATACCTTCGATTTATTAGGTCTTTATCGCTTTTAGTTTCATCAGGAAGGAATCAAGAAGTGGGTGAAAATCCCACTACCCCATTTGCTTATTTTTTTTATAGAACCGATCGCTTGGTTCTCTCGATCGATAACAATACTGGATATAAGTGGACACAATCGTCTATTTTATATTTTTTTTTCACTGAATCGGGTCGAAAGAAAACACCACTGGAGACCTGGAGACGATTGATAACTCTGCGAGTTCATGTTTTCTTTTAAAACGACGTTCGTTAGCTAACCCCTGTATTTACCTGGTATCGAAATTTCTTTCGGATTTATCGAGAAGTCAAGAAGTGGGATCAATTATCGCGGGTTTCTAGATCGGTAACACCACTTGTGATGACTGGAGAAGACCAAGAAGTACGTGAATAAATGTTTCCATGTTCTCTTTGAAAAATATGTTCGTTAGCTGACCGCTCGATTTGTTGGATCTATATCGCTTTTAGTTTCATCAGGAGGGGTTTCAAAAGTGGGTGCAAGTGACACATACGTCTGCCGAAGTTTCAAGACAATATATGAGCGCTTCGACGATCCGACCAAAAAGTGTTAAAGTAGTCCAGAGAAACAGGAATTCAATAGACCTGAATATGGCAATCAATGAAATCAAGATTCGCGCTCTGTTTGTATGAAATGAGGTTCCCTCGATGAATGGCACAACATGCTGCACAATGTGATGAGCTCAAAGCCCAAATAAATACAATATTGGGCAGCTCTGATCTCGCTTCGAATACTACTCCGCATATACTCGATGAATAATTAAAGAAAAACTTTGAAGGTACGTCAGCTGATGGGGTAACCGATGCTTCGAGTGGGGGTCCTACGGAATATCACCAGCTCAGGTGTTAGATTGTAGCTGAGATATCGAACACCACCCAGAGACAAATATTTATTCAGTAGAAAAAACCCTAGAACCAAAAATGAAGACTCATTCTCAACCATGAGGGGAGAAATTAGTAAAATCTATTAAAGTATCTAATAGACTACCACACTTGAGACAAAACCAAAAAAACGATCCAAACATTCGAAAGTTTCTACTGTCAAAGGAGAACGGAACTGGTAGACCCTACTGGAGTATTATTACAGAAAGAGGCTATGGCTGTTAACGAGCTCTAGTAAATTGAAAAATGATTTTTTAGTATTTGCAAAAGAGCTTTGTCCATCAAAATGGTAAATGATTGCTATCATCGAAAAATATTAAATGTTACAAGGCAGGTAGAAAACCTCATTATATATTAAGTCTATATATGCATTTTTTTTTAAATCATCTTCCTTATACCGTTGTGACGGACAAAGAACTTTGTAGATACCAAAAAGTATTATTTTATTTTGCTATAGATCTTTAATAGGCATCTATTCCAAAGACTCTTTTTATCAAAGTACTAAGATTATGTACCGCCATTTTGTTTTGGATGAATATTTTTGTTTGAAATTTTGCAATAGTATAGAAAAAAAATTTTGCTGTTGTACAGAGAGTGAAAAGACGTTTCGAATGAGGTATATCACTGGAACCCCATTGGCATTAGAAAATCTTTCAAAATGGCGGCCTGACGATAAGAAATATCAATTCTTTCAAAAGTTAACAGGGAAGGGGGGTTATTTTATGGAAAGAGTGTATATTGTTTAATAATAGCAAATAGATATTATTTTCATCGCCACAATAACGGTATGGAATAACACTTCAATACCTTTTTTCTTACAACGAAATGAAACCGAAAATAACAATAATTTCAAATGGATAGATAGCATGTCCAGAACTTGAAATCTGATCGGATATTTAAAGATTTTGGAACACATCTCTCTGGAAAACCATGTCTAAACCGACAGATATCATGCCGATCAGGTACGATTTCGAAGTGTAGTTTGAAGTGGTCATAAACAACCACTAGATTTACACAGAGAACGGTCTTCAATTGGCAATGGATACCTCAGTGTGGTACACAGATGAATCCAAAATGGACGAAGGGGTTGGAGTGAGCGTTACAGGGTCAAATTTTAGGCTCTCAAAAACCATCTTCCAAGCAGAAGTCACACACTTGTGAGTCCAAGCTGACTTGGGATTGTAAACAAACTCTGAGACAACTGGCAGCAAACAATCAGGTAACCCTGATGTGGGTGCCAGGTCACAGGGGCATCAAAGGCAATGCGGCTGCTCCGTTCCAAAACACAGTATCCAACATTTTTTCAGAAAATGAAGTTTCAATATTTTTGGATATACTGTTTATTGATAGCTGTACTGATTTCAGAGATAGACATACTCCTAATCTAGTATGTGGAACCTCTTCAACGCCAAACAAAAACACTAAAACTCGTTTTTCTCCCAATTTTGTTTTTTTCACATACTGGGTTTTGGAATGGAGCAGCCGAATGGGGAAGCAGACTGCTTTGCCAAAGAAGGGACAAACACGCCACTTCGCGGTCTAGAACCCTTTTGTGGACTCTCCAAAGCCCACTTAAAAAAAATAGTTTCGACGCTGGGAATTCAATGAAATCAAATCTCACTGGAATAGAGTGCCAGGACAAAGACAAGCGAAAAGTCTAGTGAGTCTATCGCCAAGGAAAGCTGAACAGCTTCTCGAGTTGAACAAAAAAGACTTCGAATTGGTAATGGGCACTGCCCTCTGGAGTATCACCTCAGAAAGATGGACAAGTCAGAGAGTGATAGTTGCCGATACTGCAAGAACTTCGCGGAAACTGCAGAACATCTGCTTTGCAAATATCCAACTCTCTCCTGCAAGAGTTCAAATTCCTAGAATGGGCATTCCTAACGTCCTCTTACATCAGGAACCTATCTCCTAGGACACTGATAAACTTCGTACTAAGTCATAGAATCCCGGGTCTTGAACAGATAAAGGGTCGAGGTGTGCTTGTGAGGCTGTGCAGCCTGTAAGACTCCCCTACACTCTACAATGTCTAGTGCTTCATTTCATAGTAGTACTACTTCATATTTTAATTTTATTTTCACAATGGTAATCGATCATTGCCTGGGTCTTTTTTTCTTAGTGGCAATGAAAGTTCAAATAATTGCTTGTGCTATAGTTCTAACGTTCTTATTGTCATTTACACATAGAATTTGATTTTATTGATGTTAACTTGGTTAATGGAATGTTCTATTTCGGTTGGGCTCTGGTGTATGGTAATGAAGTAGCGTTATGAGTTGTACCCAAAGCGAGAGTATCATTGTCACTTGCCAAAGGGAAAAGAGTTTTGTTACTTACATCTGCTATATTTTGCAACCCAGGAGCAGCAATGAACACAACATATGGTGAAAACTCAGCGGTACGTAACACTTTCAGTGCTTGGGGTTCAACATCGAGAATTGCCATTTTACCTTCTTGATGTATTTTTCTAATTGTATCTAGTTTTGTGCCATACATGGCATCTTCATGAGTGCCGTACTCTAAATATTCATTGGCAGCAATATCGGTCATCATTTCATCATGTGAAACGAAGAAATAGTTCCTTCCATTTTCTTCATCGGATCTAGGTTGTCTCGTTGTATCTGCAAAATTTGAATATGTGATTATTAGATCAGAAGCAATATTAAACAAGTCCAAACAGTTGAAAAAATACCATTGGTAAGCATTTCAATTGCCACCCTGTACATAGACAACTATATACCGTTGGACAGGCAATCAAATGAATCCCCATGTAGTTGATGAAGACCCATACTTAATCAAAATTTTATTCGTATTTTTTTTCTAGTGAGTGAAAATCAAAACGATAATAGAAGGTATTGATATTTATCAATTTCTATGAACAACAGTTTCGATGCGATAAGTTCATTTCTAAAAGAAAGTTCAATTTCAAATAAAGCACAAGAATTAAATCGATGCATAATACCTAAAATAGCAAAACTCAAATTTTTGACACTCTGTACCTCGAAAACTGGTCATTGGATCGATCTATAAATGGGACTAGGTAATGAGAATGCCAGGATCTACAACATATCAAATTTGAGCGAAATTAGACAAAAGCCATCTCACGTAGTAAATGTGCAGGTGTCTTTGAAAATGATCAACAAATATACCGGGAGTCCACGAAAGGTGGCTCGCCCCTATAACTTATTTGTTTTCGGAGATAATGAAATTTTTTTTCTGACAAATAACTCACATTTATGCAAATTCCGGATTCACCGGAAGTGACATAAACTTTCGATTCTTAACTGGGACACCTGGTATATTTTCAGTTTTTTTGTCTCCATGTGTCGTTTAGGAAACAACCATTTTTATTCATATCTATACATTTTTTTATTCTAGAGGGCTATGGATACGTTCAAATTATTAATTTCAGTCCTAAAATTATTGGAAAAATACATTTTTATTGTTTTCGGTCAAAATGGTTCAGTTATGTAAAGTTGAATTATTTAATTTTCATTATGAACTTTTTTTTTAAATGGTAACATGATGGCTTGTCTAGTTAGAAAAAAATTACATTCTGTAACGATTAGATTAATTTGATACCCGTACCCAATTAGGTTGTAAGAAAACTTTTGACAACAAAAAATGGAAATTTAACGTTAGAACTTTCGTTGTGTGAAGAATCTTATTGAGATTGAAATAAGATTAAAAATCATCGAAAAGCCTCTGTAATCAACAGAACAGCAACAAAATCGTAAAATTGTTGCGGTAAAAAATTACGCGTCGACATATTATTTGACATATCTTCTACAAAGTCAATTAGGTAGTTATTGTGTACTTCACTGTTCAAAAAACATGGAAAAGAATCATATTCATATAAAAACTGAAAAAGTTGATGTTATTAGTTTTTGGAGAGTGTAGGCTCGTTTTTTCTAATACGACAAATCACCAAGTTGCCATTTGGAAAAAAAATTAAATACAAATTTTACAATCAAACTCTTAATAGCTGGAACATTTCGGCGAAAACAGTAAAGTTGTATTTTTACTCACATTTTGGGACAGAAATTAGTTATTGGAACGTTTCCATTGATTGGAAAAAAATATCGAGAAAGAATTTGAAAAAAGGGTTACACAAAGTAACAAATGATACATGATAGTACTCTAAATATTTAAAACTCGAAAATTTATGTCTCCGTAATCAAAAAAGTTATTGCGGCGAGCCATCTTACTTGGACATCCAGTATATCACAATTATCGACAAACAATATAATAATAATAATAATAAACTATTTATTTCCAACAGGTACACAAACTCACTTGTAGGAAAATACAAAAATTACATAGTATTACATAATCAATGGTGAAAAAAAAAATTGGAACATTATAAATATTTATATAAAGATGAAATATAGACGGACAAATAAAAAACAAAAAATATGTATGTATTAAAATATGTTACACAGAGACAAAGAAGTGAAAGGTAGGGCATACACCAACAAATGAGGGAACAATGATGCGGCAGAGAAAGGGACGAAAACTGATTCCAGCCATCACCACAAGACAGCGAATACCCAAACTTTGACCTCACAATACTCAAGCTAAAAATACAAGTCAGTGATCAGACAATTCATTTAGTGATAATGTGGTTATCGATTTTACTGAGTCGGAATTAATATCGCATATTCCAGAAATACGATTAAAGTTTTGGCACATAAGAGTTATAGGGCTAAGACGAGTGATATTGGTACGTGAATTACTGACTGTGTCTGGACTCTAAACGGGGCACAAACCACTTGTTTTCATGCAAGAGATATGGACAATCGATATTGTTATGAATTAATTTATAAAGAAATGAAACAGCAGCGATAATTCGCCTGCTCGACAGAGAGATAACATCAGATCTATTTAAATAAATACTATTATCCAGTCGTCTAGCAGGATAATTATTGTCTTCACGAAATACTAAAAATTTTAGGAATCTTCTTTGAACAGATTCGATATCTTTAGAATGACATTCGTAAATAGGGTTCCAAATCATTGACCCGTATTCTAATTTTTAGCGTACAAATAAAAAGTAGAGTATTTTCAGCGTTTCTGTGTTTTCGAATCCATGAGAATTTCTGATAACAAAACCGAGAACTTTGAGGGCATTTGACACCGCTTGGTTGATATGTTGAATAAATGAAAACTTCTGATCAAATATAACTCCTAGGTCTCTAATCTCAGTACGTCGTTCCAATACGTTTAGATCGATAGGATAACTGAAATTTACCGGGTTTTTGCATCTAGAATCAAAAAATAATTTGATTCAAATCAGAATGCAATACTAAGCAGTCATGAGGGGAAGATATTACCGAATAGATTTTTAGGTCATCTGCAAAAACAAGCCTTTGACAAGCCAATGAGATACTTAGGTCATTAATATAATGAAGAAACAGAAGTGGCCCAAGATTGGACCCTTGTGGTATGCCTGACCTGGGAACAAGGAAACGAGAAAGTTTTAATAGTCAACGAATTGTTTGCGATTACTCAAATACGATTTGAATAGTGGAATTACATTTGATGAGAAGCCAAAAGTTCGCAGTTTCTCTAGTGGGATTGAGTGATCAATTTGGTCGAATGCTTTTTGAAAATCGTTGTATATAACATCGACCTGCTTACGTTTATCAAGGGAATTGGTGACAAAGTGGGAAAAACAAGCTAAATTGGTGACACATGATCTGTTGCTCATGAAACCATGCTGATGTGTCGATATCAAGCTTCTGGTTGAGGCATAAATTGCATCGTAAATGATGATTTCTAGAATTTTAGCAAATGAGCCCAAGATAGATATCGGGCGATAGTTATTTAATATGGAGGGATATCCTTTTTTCAGAACCGGACATATTCTGGCAACTTTCCAAAGGTTTGGAAAAATATTGGATGATATGACAAGATTGAATAAATCGGAAAGAGGTTCAGCTAAAACTAGACGGTAATCATTCGCAAAAAAACTCGGAATTTGATCCTGAAGTGAGTTTATTTTTTAGCTTACTGCACGCTTTTATAACTTGTTCCGGAGTAATGGGTGGAATGAAAATTGATTCATTGCTAATTTCTTTCGAATCAGGTAAGTAGTCTGGGGTAGACTGGGGTTTGTAGACACTCTCAAAATATGTGGCAAAAGCATCAACAATTTTCTGGGGATCATTATAGGTGTAGGTGACATGGCCATTTGTCATGCACCCAGGGATTCTGGACTGCCCTTTTTTCTCCCTAATAAAGGACCAGAAGCGTTTAGCATCAGTTGTAATGGAATTTTCAGCATTTCGAAAGTATTTTTTGTAAGATGCATTTATTTGGGATTTACAAATAGTTCTCAGTTCTCTATATTGATTTAGTAAGGTGATATTATGTGATTTTTTATATTTGCGAAAACCTTTTTCCTTTTTACGAATGTTAACAATAATTGGTCTGTCAAACCAGGGTGGAAAACGACGACGACGCGGGATTTTCAGTAGTACATAAGAATGAAATTACCCATTCAATGTTTCATAGAAGACATTGCATGCTTTATTTACATCCTCATGTTGATACGTCAATCAGAGATGCATAAAGAGGTGGATAGTTAGCTTTTCTAAAATTTAGCGAATTGGTATGATTACTGTTCACACCAAATTGTCCATAATGCTTCTAGAAAGCCGATAAATTGAACTGAAGAGCGGGATGGTAGCTGACCTCTGCAATCAGGATTTCATCGGATTTGGCTACTGAACACTCAATACTAGAAAAAACCAGGTCTAGGATTTTACCATTCGTATTCCTAATCGAGTTGAATTGATTCAAATTCATAAGTTTAGAGAAGTTTCTCATTAAAACAGATTTTGTATCATATGGGCGTTCAGAATATTTTCATTACATTCAGAGCTGACAAGTGAAAAAGTATCAAAAAATAATTCCAATACTTCTAACGTTGTATCAGGTGGTATATAAATTACAAACAAAAATATTACAAAATAACCTAAGGATAATTTGCAAACCTACAACGTCGATTGATGGGCAGGTAGAATATAATTTATTGAGATTCAGTCTTTCCACAACAAAATTCGAGTTATTCACAGCAATAAGTACTCCACCACCGCGCGATATATTCGTAGTAATAAAGTTTCGGTCTTGACGATGAACAGTAGATGGACAGGAAAAATTTCAATGTTAGCCACGTTTGAATTCAACCAGGTTGATGATGTCACAATCACTCATTAGTGCAGAGAACAAAATTTCATGTGTTTTGGTATTGAGGCCAGGAACATTTCGAAAGTAACAGTAATTTTCAACTGTTGAGTAGTTATTCAGAGGGTACAGGACTGGCATATGTGATTATAGGGAGATAAAAATAATATTTTTAGTCCATTATCTGCGAATCTCCAAGGCGCACAAAACGAGATTTGCAATAGAGATTTATTCATTCATTAAGTTTATTGTATATTTGTAAATATATACTTACGTGGTATTGGATACGCATATTGATCAGGATGTTTCGCAATGAGAGTATTTTTTATATGCCTCCTTCCAACTCCATGCGCGCCCAATAGCACCAAGGTTTTTCTTTGAAATGCGGGATCGGACACTGAAATGAACATTTTTTATGTACTAGTTCGAAATATATTGTGCTGATCAATCTTACTTGGCAATTTCACAACCTCCTCATAAGTTACTAAATCTAATTGGTCAAAAACTGCATTATGTTTCGCCAAATATTTGTCCTTGTATTGTTTCTTCTTCCGACCAAATATTGAGCAATTGACTGAAACAGAAATGATGGTGAGATGATGACATTGAATACATAATTAGAGTATAATATGGTATGAGAGTAAAATTTTCGATAGAGAACATGGAGAGCATAAGTATATGCATATGTAATATTATGTATCATATGTGAAAAACACGGAGATAAATAAATTTATATGAGCATTGGAATAGATATTATCCTAACAAATACGTATGCGGCTGCCGTTACCCGAACAACGCAAAGCGGAGTTCGGGTAAGCAGTCGAATATTTTTTCTAAAAAAAAACTGTAGCAGTATTGAAAAAATTTTCGCGAGCGGGAAAAATTTCACCTGCACTATTGCACTTGAAGTGACTTAAAATGCGGTAAATTTTTTTTCTACAAGCGTGCGTGTTCCGCCCTATTCCCGCACGCAATTTAGTTTGAGAGGTGTCATATTTCCGCACTAGTGCGGGAAAAATTTTCCCGCACGCTAATGTCACTTCAAGTGAGTTTTTCCCGCACTAGTGCGGTAATAATTTTTCCCGCACGTGAAAGTTTGTTCAAGAGCATCACATAAGATGTTTCAATCCTCTTGTAGAAAAAATCTTGATCCTTACTCATACGCACTCGACTGCTTACCCGAACTCCGCTTTGCGTCGTTCGGGTAACGGCAGTCTCATGCGGGAATAGTACTCTTTCCGTACTTGTTAGGATAATACCTATTCCCGCACTAGTGCGGGAAAATGACACCTCTCAAACTAAATTGCGTGCGGGTATAGGCTGAATCACACACGCTTGTAGGAAAAAAAATATTAATGATCGATTTTTCATGTCCGAAAACCTGAAAATGGGTTTTGACACATGTCACATATCACGTATTACTGGTGTAGAGGGGTGGTGGATGCTGTAGGTTTTCCGGGTTTTTCTACAGCTGAATAGTAGGTGTCTCACTTCTCATGGAAACACCCCCCCGTATCTTCCGTAATAATTGAGATAGAATGATGAAACTCTCAGCACTGATGGAAATGCTCAAAATGCACCCACCACCTGAAGGGGGTGACCTAAGTGATATACACTGCCTGCCACTAGCGATGGAACAATCCATTTTTACGGTAAAACATACTAGGGAGCAAAATAGGCTCAAAATTTTTTAACTTACTACAGACACGTTTTCCCTGAAAAAATTTCAGTCTTGAAAAATCCGAATTTGTCTCACTTCTCATTGAGGTAGAATGATGAAACTCTTAGGACTAATGGAAATGCTTAAAATGTACCTACCATCTGAATGGGGTTGGCCTAAGTGATATACACTGCCCGCCACTCGCGATCGAACAACCCATTTTAACGGTAAAACATACTAGGGAGCAGAATAGGCTCAAAATTCTTTCAGATTCGTGATCAGGGCTACCAACTTACTACAGGGACATGTTTTCTCTAAAAAAATTTCGGTCCTGAAAAATCTGAATTTGTCTCACTTCTCATGGAAACACCCCCGTATCTTTCGTAATAATTGAGGTAGAATGATGAAACTCTCAGGACTAATGAAAATGCTCAAAATGCCCGTACTACCTGAATGGGGTTGGGCTAAGTGATAGAGACTGCCCGCCACTCGCGATGGAACAATCCATTTTTACGGTAAATCATACTAGGTGGCAAAATAGTTCGTTTCCAATACCTGAACCCTTCATTTCTTCTGGAGTATCAAAGATGCAGACATTTTCACGGATTCGTTAGTCTGTGAGATGCTATCATCTATTTTGAGCCTCTCTGAGGGCAATGTCACAGCAGCACATTCTCAGATTATCGAGGTAATGTGTATGAAAAATTATCGATGTCGGCATCGAATATAACTTAGGAAGACCATTCGTGAAACTAATTCTGGGTGCCGAACATCCTTATATCCTTATATCCGAACCAGAAGTGAGAGCTCTCCGATTGATTTAGCAAATATTGAAAAAATGGAAGAAAATCTATTTTCAAAGCTTCACATCTCGAAAATTGTACATTTTTGAGCATTGGCTGTGGACACTTTCAATCAGCACATAAAGAACTGCAACATATCAAAACTTCGGCAAACACCGAACAACTGTTAATTTTTAAAGAAAAAAATCGCACTCGGTAAACAGGTAGAATTTAGATTATTTTACCTACTTGCTGAATTGTTGTCTGGTATCATCACTAAATAAAAAACATGTGATGCCCTGAGATTACCATGGAAAACAGTTGCCCATTGAAATTTACTGTCAACTTGACAATATTGTTAAAAGATCTTGTTGTGTCGACCCCCAGACCAGTTTTCATTGCATTTGTTGTTTCTAGTATTGTTGTTCCTTGTATCACTGTTGTTCCTTGTACCACTGTTGTTCCTGTTGTTTCTGCCGTGTTTTTGTTCCCGATTTTGTTCATTTTTCCTGTGTTTGTGTTGGATATTGTTCCTGTGTTCCAGTCGTTTGCTGTTCGTGAGTTCCTGTTCATATTTTAGTATTTCTGAACTTCCTATTTTAACTGATATCAGCTCATTTTGATTAATAAAGTTCAACATGGCACGTCGGTCACTTTAGTTAAATTGTTATAATTGTTGGTGAAGGCGTGAGGTCTTATCGTGACGCGGCCGCTGAATTCAATAGAAGACACTCGCTAGAGGCAGCTGTACACCCTCGAACTGTCCATAAAATATATAATCTTTTCGTGAGCACCTGCCAAGTAACAAAGGACAAAAAAATTGTAAAACATCATATTGAAGATGATACCATATTGGCGGCTTATCAAGAAGATCCTAGAATTAGTTTGAGAAACTTATCGCTTCAACTCAATTTGAGCCGCAGTAAAATATGGAGGTGTTTAAAAAGGCATAAAATGCATGCGATCAAACCCAAAATTTTATATACTTTGCACGAAGGAATGGTGTTGTATCTTCATAGAACATGAGATTTTGGGCTGAAAAAAATCCAAATTGGGTGGTGAATTGTAGAGACCAAATATCTCAGAAAATTAATGTGTGGTGTGGTATTCTGAACGAAACTATTATCGGGCACTTTTTTTTCGATCAAAATCTAAACGAACGACTATTCGTTGATTTTCTCGGAAATGCATTTTCCGATGTGTTGGAAGAACTATATTTAGATGTGAGACACAAAATGATTTTTCAGTTAGATGGTTCACCAGTTCATAATAGTGGCATAACAAGGGTTTGGTTGAATAGGAACCTACCTATGAAATGGATAGGACCCAATAGCCCTCTCGTAGTATGGCCACCACGTTTCCCAGATCTAACTCCACTGGATTTTTATTTATGGGGAACGTTGGAAAATAGAGTTTAAAAGGATAGGCCAACAAATAGGGAAGATCTTCGTGCAAGAATTATACGAGCGTGTAGAGAAATCACACCTAGAGAACTGAGAAGAGTTGGAGGAAATAATAGAAGGCGCATAGAAAAATGTGTTTGCTTGGAGGGAAGTTTGATAGAAGGCACAAAAATATAAAATTGTTAACAACTAAATCCATTGAAATTGATTGTTTTGTTTTATAATTAAAAACGTGATTTTGAAAGTACTACTTCGAAAGAGTTTTGAACTACATAGAATTTTTCGCCACAAAAATACTTGGATTCTTGAAAATAATGGGAACATGAGAATCCGAATTAACATTAACCATCCTTAAACCTCAATGATATCATGTTTTAATTCCACTTACAAAATTAACATTTCCTCTTTTATTATAAAGTATCTCTCAAATAATTGATTTTTTATGTAAAAATTCTGATTTTTTATGACCGTAATGTTTTACCGTAAAAATGGGTTGTTCCATCGTGAGTAGCGGGCAGTGTATATCACTTAGGCAAACCCCATTCAGGTGGTGGGTGCATTTTGAGCATTTCCATCAGTCCTGAGGGTTTCATCATTCTACCTCAATTATAACGGAAAATACGGGGGTGTTTCCATGAGAAGTGAGACAAATTCGAAATTTTCAGGACTGAAATTTTTTCAGGAAAAACGTGTCTCTGTAGTAAGTTGGTAGTCCTGATCACGAATCTGAAGGAATTTTGAGCCTATTTTGCCCCCTAGTATGTTTTACCGTAAAAATGGGTTGTTCCATCGCCAGTGGCGGCAGTGTATATCATTTAGGTCAACCCCATTCAGGTAGTGGGTGCATTTTGAGTATTTTCATCAGTCCTGAGAGTTTGATCATTCTACCTCAATTATTACGGAAGATACAGGGGTGTTTCCATGAGAAGTGAGACACACTGTATACGAGCGAACAAATAATAATACTAGCCGTACTCTACCCACACAGGCTATGCCTTTGGGTACACTTAATGGTGTTTATGAAGGAGTATTATTATCATTAGCAAAACACGACGTTATCCATGTAGCGTCGATATTATTGAACTTGTGCTTCAATTTCATATTCTTTGGGTATAGATGTTCGGTAATTATTGACTGCTACCAATATTGAAAAAGCTTTTATTCTATTATATGTGTTTTTGAAAAATGAAATGTCAACTTTTCTGAGGCATTTCCAAAATTTAAAGAGCGTATGAATGAAGTATTCCAACGGAACGAATTGCTGTACTTTGGATGGAATTAGAAAACTTTTGGAATCAAAAAAACTCCAGTGAATAAATGTGTAGTGTGAGGAACTCTTAGTTGTCGAACTCAACTTTGCATTGAACTATTTCATTGGTATGATGATTTCTTATACAGTGGGTTTCTCTTTTCATGAAAATGACATTGTAACTTCTGTATTATTCGTATTGTTGACGGAAACACCAGCTAGAGTAGTATATTGTACAACAAGTGAGAAAAACGACATATTTCTCACGAGCGCAGAAGTTTGTTGGCACGAGCCGAAGGCGAGTGACGCAAATCAAGCGAGTGAGAAATATGTCGTTTTCTCACGAATTGTACATTGTACTTTTTTTACGGATGCGTTGTTTTCAAGTATTGAAAATTAAAATACATATATAATAATACTTGTATGTCATTAACTCATTTTTATATTTCATTTAAAATAGTAATTAACAGTTATATTTGAACTATTTTGTAAAGTAATTCCTGGTAGGTTGTTTTGTTTCAACATGTTTTCGGTAATTGAAATATTAGCTGCGGTCGAACTTGAAGTTAATGGCGAAACGTACTGAGCTTCCACAGCAGTTCAGGTTCTAATGGCACTGGAGGCTGAATGGATTCTACTATACTTTTTGAAATTTTCATTTTGTTAGCTATGGAGTTGTCGATATAAGATTCAGCAACATTGCTGGATTTTCAACCCCCATGGCGTTTCAAAGTTAAAAAATCTGCCCCTGCATTAACTAAAACAGTCGCAGATGACCTTCGAAAACAGTGGCCAGTATATAATTAGGGTTTGGTAATTGCAAAAATTTTGCTATTTCTTTCACCATGGTGCCAAATTTATTTATCCCCACAGGCTGTTTCTTACATTTGTTATTTTTGTAATTTAAAATAAACGTGTTTCATTTGTGGATGATCGAAGCTTCACATATTTTTTGTAAATTTGGTAAAATTCTCCTGTGACTGTGAAATTTCTAGGAACCTTGTTTTCAGTATCGGGTAAGTTTATTAAAAGGGCCGATTTAAGATCTTCCATGTCATCAATTTTTAATTTTCGAAGTTCATCACAAAGGCATGCAGGCCAATAGCAATAGCTAAAGCAGCCTGAAATCAAAACCAAACATTCATTTCCGATAACAATTTAAAAAAATTCAATTCATACCTTTATCAGCAAATACTTTTCATCAAGTGCATGTTTTAAAAATTGTTGAATTTCTTCAGAAGTTAATGTTTTTGACTGGAACATATTTTTCAGATTTGCGTTTTAAAAATGCACGTAATTTCACATATTTTGATATATCAACACAGTTTTCAATCATTAGGAGCGGCTTTACATTATGCAATTTTCATGCAATTTTTGTGCAATGCAAGACTAAATTTCACATTGCGCTTGCGCCCATGCAAGTTTCGTGCAAGCCCAAAAAATTTCGACTGGTTGAAATTTTCACGCAATTCGTGAGCAATTCTAGTGATTTTTCTGGTGAGAAATTTAATGCCAATAGCACACCAAAGTACCTGTAGATATTGTTTTTCCAATGTCTCTTAACCTATAACTAAAAGAAAGAGAACATTTTTCAGAAGCGTTAATAATAGGTGGAAAATGTCAGCGAAGTATGTAAATGTTAAATACATAAAGCAATAAGTGTATATTTGATGATTGACTTTCCGTTATTTATAGAAAAAAAAGAGATTGGAAAAATCTCTTTTATGGACTACAAACCAAACAACAACGTTGATACTCCTTTATGAGCAGTTTCCATGTTTGTATGATGTACGCTCAAAACAATACAGCAATCGCAATGCGAGACTGCAAGCGTATGAAAACATATTGAAAGAATTGAATAACGGTGCCGAGGAAGTTACAACAATTGATGATGTGAAGAAAAAAATTCATGGACTTCGTACTCAATATATGACTGAAGTGAATAAAGTAAGAAAAAGTCAGCAAAGTGGCAGTTCAACAGATGATATTTACGTTCCAAAATTGTGGTGTTTTGATCTCCTTCATTTTATAGGAGATCACGCTCCAATAGTAAGCGAAGGGCAGTCAAACCTCAACATAACTGAAACAGAGCAAATAGAGGTAAGAATGTCAATGGTAAAGTTGTCTTAGTATAATTTCATTTATAGGTAAATCCTGTAAATTGTAGACAGATTTTGAAGAACAATCAGAAGTTCTGTATGAGGGTAATGTGGATGACCTGAATGGTCTGGGTGAAGCTTCAGCCAATGAGGTGAGACATGCTTTATCGGAGACAAGTTCAAGAAAAAGGACTGAAAAAGGTGATGATAGTCAAGTTTCAGAAATACTGACTACAGCAAAACATATAATGGAAAATTTGGCAGCCCAGGAAACGGAGGATAGTATTTCTGTATTCAGCAAGTGAGTAACCATTATTTTTATAAAATTGGGGAAGTTCATTGGTCAACGTGTAGGTTCATTGCATCAGAAATACAGACGATTGGTAGCAACACGATTATGGATTCACTGAAAGAAGAAATTATTGGAGCAGTATTTCGTGCTAAAAAAACAGCAAAAGAATTACAACAGAATGAAAGAAATAATCTTTGAAAGGGAATATACAGTGCGGCTTTTAATAGCCCCCCCCTCTGTTAACTTTTGAACGGTTTGAAGTACAAACATAAAAAAACGTTTGGATGGTATCACCGAAACAACTGTTTGAAATAAAACACATTGTGATTGCTCGGGAGATGGCGCGGGGGGATGGACATCAACTTGAAATTTTGAAACGGCATGGGGGGTCAAGTGTCGCATTGTTAAAAAGATAATTCAATTCTCTTTTCAACCATCCAAACTGTTTGGAATTTCGGTAATACAATATCATAATATTCATTTGACATGTCAAGTATAAGTGCGGATTTCACATCAAACCATCAAAAGTTATCGAGGTAATGTAACAAATTCAGATCCGCACTTATTCTTGTCATTTCAAATGCATATAGTGAAAAAACGCATTACCGAAATTATAAACAAATGTAGATGGTTGAAACGAGAATTGAATTATCTTTGCAACGATGTGACACTTGACCCCCTATGCTATTTTCAAATTTTAAGTTGATGTGTCCTCCCGCTCCATCTATCGAGTTCTTACAATTTGTTTTCTTTCCAAAAGTAGTATCGGTGATACCCTCCAAACGTTTTTGTTATATTTGTACGTCAAACGTACACTGTATTATGGAAACATATAATTTATTTTTGTAACTAAAACAATAAACAATAGCAGTATTAGTGTGACTATGAGTTTATTGCTCACTGGAATACATTCTCTTAATTTGGTATCAGTTTTCTCTATTTTCTGCTTGATATTTTTAAATAGTATCTCAAAGCAATCTCTATCCATTCGTAAAAACTGCCTATAAATTTCACAGTCTCCTGCTGCCAGAAATTCATTCATTATTTTTATATTTCCTTTTTGACGATTTATCCATGGTTTAACCCACCATCTTCTTTTCTTCCTTTTTTTACTCAACGATGCAACAACTGTCACTAATGTCGCTATAGCAACTTTAATTTTTGTTATCTTGGTCATTTTTTGAATTTCCGTCAACTATACACCAACAAATATCCAAATATTGTATTGAGGTTAGATTTTCTCGAAATATATTATGTTGGTGTAACTGCTGGCAAAACAACAAAAAATTGCATAAATGTAAAACACAATTTCTACATTGCTTTGCAATGCCTGTCTTGCATTGCAAATGAATTGCATAAATGTAAAGCCGCTCTATGGTACTCCTCAGCATCTAGTACTGAGACCATAATGTTGATGATTTCAATCTTCTTGACAACTCTTCAAAATAAACTAACAAAGTATTTTCGAAACAAGAATTTACCTTGGCTTTCATTTTCCAGTCCACAATGTTTCTGTAAGCGATTTCATATTTTTGTCTTGATGTGCTTGGTAGCAAATTATTGCAAACATCTATTGCTTTCTGAATAATTTATGGAGGTGTATTTTCCGACTCTAAATCTTCGTATTCCATTATATTCAATATTTATTGAATCTGAACTGTTTATATTATATCAAATAACAATAAAACTATTTTTTCTCCAAATGACATTAAAAGCGGCCTTTTAATGACACTTGGCAGGCTTAGAAGTTGTACTTTGAATGCCTAGGCAGAAAAAGTCCACTTTTACTGCCTAGGCAGAAAAAGTTCGTTGCTAGGCAACCTTCCAAGTAATAATTTAAATCAAACTGGATATTAAAATTGGCAATGACAAAGTAAACAGTAAACAAACAAATTCAACAAACGTCATCAGCGGTAAACATAGTAACGCAGGGCCCAGTTACCTTTGATGATATAATTTAGTTATTTGGATATTGATAATGAAACGCAATTTAAATATGAAAAAGTCGATTTTGCGTGGAATTGGAACAAATTTGAAGAAAAAATTAAATGTTTCACACGGCAGAAAAGCAGATTTAATGCCTTGGCTGGTTTCGTAGCCTCGCTACGGTCGGCTATGAAACACCAGCCACGGCATTAAATCTTGTGCTTTTATGCCTAGTAAAACAAATAACTATTCGTTGGGTAAGTTGACAGCAATAATTATGCAGTGCTTCGATTTTGTTGTTATATAAACGCTAACAATGGGCTACTTGGATATTGCACGCAAATCGTCGGCGTAGCGTTGTCAACGTGGAGAACGTGTCATATCAATCTGATATGTAACAATTCATGACTGACTTGGGTTATCGTGATAACAGTGAGAAATTATTTCTCACTGTGAGAAATTATTTCTCACTGTGAGAAATTATTTCACACTGTATTGGCGGATGTTTCTCACTGCGTGAGAAATCTTTCGTTTTGAACGTATGAAAGCGATGAGAGAAGTGGTACATTGTATAGCATCCGTAGAAAAAATATGTTTTTCTACGGACCATTTTAAGAAACCTACCACGTTGTAACACCGATTTTCATTTCCCACGGGCTAGCTGTATCGAAATATTTCATTTCCTACGACTTTCATGAACTACTAGACTGTCATTATAGGTAGGTATTAACGAATTTTATGAACCCAAATAATATCGAATGAAGTTTGTTTACGTCTGTCTAATAATTTGACATTTCACATCAGTAGATAATTACAAAATTCGATTGAAAAAATTAAGTTATTAAAAATGATTTGCGATAGTGAGGATGATTTAACATTGACACCGCCAAATATTACCGAAATAGCTAAGCTCACCTCATTAAATTTATTATCAGAATTGTCAAAGATGAAATATGAATCTGCTTTCAAATCTTTTATGGATTGGCTCTCTAAACAGCACACACCATGTTTCTCCGAAAGCGTCCTTTTGGTATATTTTGCCGATATATCGAAGAAATTCAAATCCTCCACCCTTTGGAGGCAATATTCGATGTTTAAAATGATGCTAAGTATCAATCAAGATTTGGACATATCCGATTATAAAAAGTTGAATGCATTTCTCAAGAAAAAGTCCGACGGGTATCAACCAAGGAAATCCAAAACATTTTCAACAGATCAAATTAATAAATTTATATCAGAAGCTCTTGATAATGCCCATCTTCTGACAAAGGTATGATTTTCTTTTCATAAAACCAGAATAATTTCAATAAAAAGATTGATTACAATCGAATTCTATATTTTTGAATAGTTGACAGATACTTTCTATATAGCAGTTAATTTGAACAAATTATTATTTGCTCTAGTAACGACGAGTGTTGATTCAGATGACACCTGGACTTTGGATAGTGGGAACGAGGGTTCCTAATCCACGCAGCCACCTTTTTTTTTTCATTTTATGAAATCGATTAGTGTTTGATTTTTATAATAATTTTCAATATTTGTATCGTCAATTCTTTTTAGGTTGCATGTATTATAGGAATCATGGGTGCTTGTCGCCGCCAAGAATTATAGAAAATGAAAATAACTGACGTTAAAGATATGGGATCTACTGCTTTAATAACAATACCTGATACTAAAAATAAAATGAACAGGAAATTTACAATAACAGGAAAAATTTCTGAAATTGTTAAGAAGTACACAGATCTTCGTCCCTCATATACTAAGGATGCACATTTTTTTAAAAGTATCAAAAGAGTGCACCAACCAAAAAGTCGGAATCAACAAATTTGGGAGTATTGCTTTAGAAGGACATCGGCCACTATCCTGGTAGATGCTGGAGGCGATATAACTTCTTTGAAGAGGCACGGTGGCTGGAAATCCACCACCGTTGCAGAGACATATATAGATGACTCGATAAATAAATTAGATGTGGCTGATAAAATTCTCAATGCCATTGGAAACCCAACTATAATGCCTTTCTCTTCCCGAAGTGAAACTCTCTATGTTAATGACGTAACTTTCAACGCAAAAACAAACCTTCCCCAAATAGTATTGAACAACTGCACAAATGTTACTTTTAATATGAATGGCATTGGTGCTAGTACTTGTCAAAATGTTTCTAATAATAATTGATAAATTGTTTCGCAGGTGTTCTTGAATTATAACGATTTTTTCTGCATGAAGTTTCTTTATTTCCAAGTTGTCAAAATTATAAAATTTTGAATGTTATTTGTTTCACGACGTAGGTACGTGTACAAAAAGAAAACATAGATGTTTCATTCAACGGGTGAAGAAAGAAAAAATTATCTAAACCATATAAAAATGACGGCAGGAGAGTTTATGATAAAAAGGATTATTAAAAATATTACAGATTTGTTAATGATTAAGATGGTCGTAGAAAAAGTATAGTGCATAATGAGCATGAAATGATCCATTTCCCACTCGTAGGTATATGAAATTTTGTAGTACGAGCGTAGCTCTTGGGAAATGAATGTCATTTCATGCTCGTTGTACAATATACTATTCTGCACGTTATCGTACCCTTATATAGATATAAGTTGTATATAAATAGTAATTCCCAGCTCGCACAAGTAACTCAAGTTGCTTGCAGGGGCGCAGCCTGATGATGGATATAACGAATTTTTCATGTAACCTTCTATCATTTCCTCAACATCTGATAAAGAACTAGAATTTGATAAATTCCTAACTTATTTACAGTAGAGTCTACCTCTGAATACTTTCATTCCAATATGAAAATGAAATATGACAGGCAAAATATAGGTTATATTCAACTACATCAAAATTATACTTTTTTCTGGTAAAGATCTGATATTGAGACTTCATAATGAAGAACGCTTCAAAGTGAACTTTCGTTTCAAAATTGTTTTATGGAACGTATTTTGACATTAAAGGCCCTTTTTTCAAATGAAGAGGACTTTAATTCTGATAATGGAACTGACCGTTAGCATCTTCAGGGGCTAAGAGCTCACTGAACTACTTATTCTGCTCTATAATTATAGGTACTACTCACCTGAGTGAATGTAAGTACTATCAACTTGAACAATGGGCCATATGAAAACGGGCATATTCATATTATTCTCATAGAGAAGTCTATGGTCCTGAACGTATCTAAGTGAATTCAATCTTGTGTCATCAAATCGGTCGTCGTGATCGTTGTACTCTTATTGCCCTTCTAGTTTAACCAACATACTTTTCGCAGTTCTTACAAATGAAAATAAGGATCAAAGAGCACATTGCTCATATCCGTTTTCTGATATCAGAAAAGTAGAGTGTGCCCCAACATGCTCACGACCACTGATTTGATGACACCAATTTGAAATTAATTAGACACGTTCATGACCGTAGACTTGTTCATGCATCCGAGAGTATGGAAATTGCGAAATATAAATAGTGTAGTAAAACTGCACTAACTAATTGTTCTAATTTATTTAAAACTACTTAAAACAATTATTCACCAAAACATTTACTTCACTATGTTATTTCTACGGTGTCAGTCTCTATCTGCGAACTCTGGAACTGTAACTAACTCTGAACTCTGACTATCCGGCTTATATACTCCCAAGCAGATTCCATCCACGACTCTCGATTATTCGGGGGGGTATAGAACATTTCATCTAGATGGCTCTTCGAACAGTATCGAACAGATCGATTTTATTCAAGCTTGTTCTCGGCGATTCGTAGGCCAGCAGATATGCTGTCGTAGTTGAACGAGGGCGCATAATTAATTAGATCAGGGCCGGTCTCGGGGCCGGTCTCAAAATCGTTACATTGCCCCCTTCTTAAAGACGTTTCGCCCCGAAACGTAATTCTTGGAGTGTGAAGATATCTGCAAGATTCTCCATATCTGCACCTGGACGTTCGATGGAAGTAGCACTCCACAGTCTTCAAGTTGGGTCGAGGAAGATAGTTGCAGCACACCAGAATTTTGATGCCGCTGGATCTGAATATTGTCTCCAAAATGCTTCTTTTAACTCTCCAGTCCAGCCCATCAAGCCCACAGGCCAATTTTGGAATTGCCAGATCCACAATATTCTGGTCCAGCATCGTGTCTCTTGATTTCGTAAGGCTCTTCCAAACATCTTCATAAGACGACTTATCTCGAGAACGCTTCTTGCCCTGGTGGCGTCCCAAACTTCAGGTCACAAGGAAGTCGCAGCCCATAATAACACCAGTAGGGGTTTGGCCGGTTGACTCATGAACTGCGGATCAATATGCCATCAGGAACAGATGAAGGTACTGGTCCCAATCCTTCTGGTGATCAGAGACTACCTTGAGCAGGTGGCGGTTTATCGTCTTATTCATCCGCTCCACCATTCCATCGGACTGTGGATGTAGAGCTGTGGTCCTCGTCTTTCGGATACATCTGGCACATTTCCTGAAACAGGTTCGACTCACAATTTCTGCCTTGATCCGAATGCAGCTCCAACGGAACTCCGAATCGACAAATCCACTCCTTCACCAAGACGTCGGCAACGGTGATGGCTTCTTGGTTGGGCAGGGCATAGGCTTCGACCCACTTGCTGAAGTATTCCATCGCCACAAGGATGTACTTATTCCCGTGATCCCGTGTCAATGGCGATCCTTTCAAATGGGCTGCCCACATTGCACTGGCGCATCGTGGCCTTAGGTCTTGTTCAAGGCCCATTGCTGGCAGCGCATACAACACATTTTCTGCACCAGTCTTTGACGTCAGTTTGGCAATTGACCCAGTAAACCTGTTGCCTCAGTTTCTGGAGGGTCAGTTCCAGATGTCCTCCGCTGACCCCATCATGAATTTCTCGGAGAACATCCTGTCTCCTGCTCCTGGAAACTACTATCTGTCGTCTGTCTTCTTCACCATCCTCAGTCTCCAACACACGTTTCAGGACACCATTATCGAGGGTAAGGGAGCTCCATTTGGACCAATAAGATTTGACGACTGGAGAACAACTGGCTATTTCCTGCCACGACGGTCTTCGATCACTCTTCTTCCAGCCGATGACTAAACCAAGATCTGGATCTTTCTCTTGGTCTTTCTGGATCCTGCGGTCATTCCAGTTATCATCCACCGCCGTAGTTTTGCAGAGTGTCGACTCCTTCTCCTCTGCTCTTCGGCAGTGCGAACAGTCATCTGGGCATGGTCTTCGTGACTGGGCATCTGCATTCTTATGGCTGGTCCCTGCTAAATGTTCGATCTCAAAATCAAATTCTTGAAGCCTCTCGATCCAACGTGCCACTTGGCCCTCGGGATTCTTGAACTGTAGGAGCCATTTGAGAGCTGCTTGGTCAGTTCTCAGCAGGAATCTTCTCCCATACACGTACTTGTAGAAGTGTTCCTTTGACAACAGCCAACAGCTCTCGCCTGGTGACACAGTAATTCCGCTCCGGTTTACTGAGGGTCTTGCTGAAATAACCTATGACTTTTTCCTGTCCTTCCTGAATCTGTGACAGGACAGCTCTAAGTCCCACATTGCTTGCGTCCGTGTCCGAAAGGAATTTTCCGTCCGGAAGAGGATAGCTCAGAATTGATGCATTGATCGAGGCTCCTTTTAGCTTCCTGAACGAGTCTTGGCATTCTTCAGACCACTGGAACTTTGTTTGCCCTTCTGTAAGCCTGGTCAGCGGTTTGGCGATGTTGGCGAACCCCAGTACATATCGGCGATAGTAAGTGCACAGGCCAAGAAAACTTCGAAGCTGATGTATGTCTTTTGGAATGGGCCATTCCTTAACAGCTTTGATCTTTTGCTCATCTACTGCCACTCCTTTTCCAGAGACAACGTGGCCGAGATATCGTACTTCCTTCTGGAACAAATGGCATTTTTTGGGACTCAGCTCCAATCCGGAGGTTCTTAGTCGTTGGAATACCTCCTCCAAGTTTTCCACGTGGTCCTCGAACGATCTGCCAACCAAAATAATGTCGTCGAGATATACCAGACAGGTCTTCCATGAGAGTCCCTTCAGAACCGTCTCCATCAATCTTTCGAATGTGGCTGGAGCGTTGCAGAGCCCAAATGGCATAACTGTGAACTGCCACAAACCTGAACCGACGGTGGAAGCTGTCTTTTCTCGATCTTCCTGAGCCAGTTCTACCTGCCAGTATCCACTCTTCAAATCAAGGGTCGAGAAAATCGTTGAACCGACTAACGTGTCTAGGGTCTCGTCTATCCTTGGGAGAGGGTAGCTGTCCTTCTTCGTCACGTTGTTCAGTTGACGATAGTCAACGCAAAAGCGTGTTGATCCGTCTTTCTTCTTCACCAGCACGACTGGAGAGGACCAGGGACTGTCCGATGGCTCGATGACTCCGTCTTTGTCCATGTCGCATACTATGTTGTCACCCTCTTCTTTTTTGCGAGAGAAAGTCTTCTGGCTGATTGCCGGATTGATCGGGCATTTCCAGAGTCAATTTTGTGCTGAACCACCTTTGCTCTGCCACCTCTACCCACTCCGTTATCGAAGACTGACTAATTTTCTCAGTTTGGGCTGCTGTGCGGGTCCCATGTCTTTGGATTAGATGGCAACCAACTTTTCCAATTCTGCTGGCAAGTTACTGGCTTGACTAACAGTGACGCACACTCCTTGTCACAGAGGAAATTGACGAGCAGTGCCCCAGAATTGATCCTTTCTTCAAAGTAACAGGGTAATAATTGACATTCATTACTCTTACCGGCACAAATTTATCAACACGCAACAAGGTCTTCCCTAGTGCGATTCCTCGTCCAATTTTCTCATCATGGAGCTTGGGCTCGAACATCACCACGTTTCCATTGCTCGCACCCCCATCCAGGCGAGCCTCCAAAATGGTTTTAGCCCCCTCCGGTACGCTCACATCTTCAGCCAGCAGAACACGAATCATTTCTTCACTTCTCCCGTGAAGCACCAACTCTTCTCCATTCACTCGTAGGACACCGTCTCTGAAATTCAACTCGAACCCTCTGGAGTTCATGATGTCCATCCCTATGATTGCATCATCCTCGATATCCGCTACTAGAGCCCGGTGTTTCAGTTTAGTACTGCCCAGAGTCAATTCAATCGGAAGTTCACCATACACAGTTGCCGGCTCTCCTGTTGCTGTGCGTATCTTCCAATTCGATGACTCAATTCTTGCCGGTGTATTGGCAAAAGTAGGCCCAAGGATTGTCCTAGTCGCACCTGTATCAAGCAGCATGGTGCGAGGCTCGTTGTTGATGAGACCGTCTACAAAAACACCTTCGTTCTGTCGTTGAAGGACAACGACATATGCGTTGTTATTTGGGGCTTGCTAGATACAGGCCGACGACTGCCCCTCCTCTACGCTACGCACATGCCCAATTTTCCCGCAATGCCAGCCCCTAATTTGTTTACTTTCAGGCAGGACTTCTTTCATTAATTTTCTCATGACAGCCTCGATATTAGCGGGCTCCTGTGGCTGTGGATCTTCCTCGATCATCCGGACTCTACTCTGGCTTTCGCAGGATTGCTTTGCTGCTTCGTATTCCAGAGCGCGTGCCAGTGCATACACGAGATGTGCGGGGCGAGTTAGAGTTAGGGCTTGCCGGGTTTCCTGGTCACGAAATCCATCCAAAAATGCCTGGACCGCTAGTCGCTCCGTTACATTTTCCGGTGTAGCTGGGTACGCTAGACAAACCAAGCGTGCAATATCTGCTTCAAATTCTTGCAACGATTCGCTTGATTTCTGGCATCGGTTCTTCAGCTGTGAGTGATATACGTGTTCAAGGTTCAAGTGTTTTACCAGCTCGTAGTCTTCCTGTTGTTGGGCGGTGAGCGTTTGTAAAATATTTGTTGCTTCGCCACGTAATGCCAGTGTCAATGCTAAAGCTTTTTCCCCAGCATTCCATCCAATTGCTTTGGCAGCAGCTTTGAATTGTCGGTGGTAGTTTGACCATGGAGTATTTCCATTGAACTGAGGCGGTTTCAATGCGAGTTTTCCAGGTTCAGCACTAATCTTGAAATTTTTTGTATTTTTCTGGAATTCCTCCTGGTTGATACTCAGGTCCAGCATTGGGTTTTTGTTTCTGGAGTATGCACAGAATCCATTCGCTTTACCAATTCACTGAATTTTTCCTTTATTCTGCCGATTTTTGTCTCGATTCCGCCTTTTATTTCATCATGGACCGTTTCCTTAATTTTTTTTATTTCTTCCTCCATGTCATCTTTGATTTTCTCTGTCTCTGTTTCAACAGTTCCAATTCTTTCTTCCAACCGATTCGCCACACTGCAAACTTCTTCTTTCAAGCTTCTCGAATTTTCTAGAAGCACTTCTCTTAAATTCGCCGAGTTTTCTAGAAGCTTCACTTCTAAATTTTTCGAATTTTCTTCAAGCTTTTCTTCTAGATTTTTCGAATTTTCCAGAAATTTATCTTCCAAGGATTTCGTGGTCTCGTCGAGTTTATTCATCATGAGTTCCATGATGAATAAACTCAATTCCAGAAACTTCGAATAAGAACGTTTCGGGGTCTTCTCCTTCTTCAATCAGTCCATCTGTCTTTTCTGGAAACGACCTTCTTTCCAGTTGTTTGTAACTCCCGCTCCTGTAACTCCTGCTTCAATTCACTAACTATAAGGTCAACCAGGTGAACATTTTTTCTTTAATTGTTTTTAACCGAAATATCAGTCTATTATTTATTTTACACAAAAAGTTTATTGTCCCGCGACGCGCAAAACTGTCCACTTTGCAAACACTCAAATGTTCAACGGGTCACTAACTGTCTATTAGGCGCGATAAATGTTTATCAACTTTTCAACGCGACGAACACTTATTTACTTTAAACAACCGACTTCTGACAACAAATGTAGTAAAACTGCACTGTTCTTCATTGTTCCAATTTATTTAAAACACTACTTAAACCAATTATTCACTAAAACATTTACTTCACTATTTTATTTCTACGGTGTCAGTCTCTATCTGCGAACTCTGGAACTGTAACTAACTCTGAACTCTGACTATCCGGCTTATATACTCTCAAGGAGATTCCATCCACGACTCTCGATTATTCGAGAGTATAGAACATTTCATCTAGATGGCTCTTCGAACAGTATCGAAGCGATCGATTTTATTTCAGCTTGTTCTTGGCGATTCGTAGGCCAGCAGATATGCTGTCGTAGTTGAACGAGGGTGCATAATTAATTAGATCAGGGCCGGTCTCGAAATCGTTACAATAGTATAAACGTGAGTAAGGGCCAATTCTATATACTTATAGTGCATTCATTTTTCAAATAAGAACGATGTCAACAAAAGCACGTGAACACCAAACTAGAACAGAGACGCATCAAGCTTGTTTACCCAATGAAATTAATTTGAAAATGTAACATCATCCAAAACCAACCCAGATCTTTACACCCAAACAAATATTAGAAATAAATAATCAATACTGTAATTAAAAACACAAAAATAAATCGCTGCAACTTCGAAAAAATGGCAGCTACAATAATTGTAACGCAGCCAAGCTGAATACATCTCTGCAAAAACATTTCGTTTGGTGTTGTGTTAGGTTGATGTTCTATCGACCAATGGCGTTGCGAGAATTGGCGATCACGAGGTGGACACGCAGCAAATATGCATTGATCACTGTTTACATCGAGCGTATTTGAAATATGAATTCACTATAGCCCATTGTTCCAAGCTACATTGTACATCGAAGATTTCTTCTCTTCATAATGAAGTCATTAGTCATTAGACATGTACGTCATTGAATTCAAAACAATCAGGTATAAAATTAATTTAGAGCAGGGATCCTATTCTCGAATTTCGATACATGAATGATGTACGTATGCGAGTTCAATTTACTGTTCTCACCCAATGTTCAAGGAATATGTACGTTACAAATTGAAGCCGGACGGATCCTGATTCGCCCCTTGCTAAATTACAAAAATAGGAAAATGTAGGTGGAAATGATGGAAGTGCTTCACTCATCAAATAAGTAGTATAGATAGTATTGGAGCCAGGGGCAAATACAAATGGATGGATGTGTTCCGTTGCCAACTTTCGGCTTTTTTACAGTATAAGTAGCGCCCCTAATGTTCGCGGCCCCTGATAAGAGTGGAATAAGTAGTGTGGTAAGCTTTTAGCTCATAAAGATGCTAACTTTAATGGCAAAACGCGCATTGAGCGGAATTGACCTAGTTCTAGTGTTCTATGTGTTGATTTAATTATCGAGATATGCTGCTTATTTGAGAACGGTACATTTAGTATAATAGTTCAGTGCGCTCAATCGTCAGCATAATGATTTTAGAAATTGTCTCTGCAAATCGTGTTAAATCTTCAGAATATTTTCTGAAGAAACGCTGATAAAAACATGCAAATACCATCCCAGTTGGCTGATTTGTTGAACCATGGAATTTGTGGAAGTTTGTGTTGATCGATGTAGTGTAATGATATAGCCGCAGTGGTCATGATGGTAGAGCGCTAGTCTATCAATCAGAAGGACGTGGGTTCGATTCCCAGCATGGTCACTGGTCTCGTGCTAGGAATCACACGTTAAAAGGTAAGACCTCGTTAATCCTTAGCTCGCACAAGTTTCGACTTCTGAGGGCTGTCGTTCGTAGGGGGATGACAGTTAACGGAAAAAACAATTTCAAAACAATTTCAACAACAACAATAGCCAAATAGGAACAGGAACTATAATCGAAGTTCACGAGTGGAGAAACAACTTCTGTTCCATATTGATGATACTATAGTTACCGAAAACCAGCTGTACCCTCACGAGCTTTCCTCTGAAGTCGTCGAGAGACGTGTGCGAGCAAGGGAAGACGTAGCCCCTATCTTCGATGCAATGCACGGGACCTGTGACCATTATGGGATTCGAACCACATGCCATGCACCTATCGATGATTAGGTTGAGAAGCAAACACTTGACATATGCACCACCACGACATGGAACACGATTGATAGTAAGAAAAAGGGCTGGATATTTGCTGAATATGTGTTTTGATAGATGAAGTCCAGTTTGACTGATCAGAACTCTAAAAGGCCGCTTGACTGCACTTCGGAAAAACCCAGTACCAACTCGTACATTTGGGTAAAATGTTGAGAAAACCGACTTTGGTTAATTATCTTGTAATTTCAAAAGGGTAAGATAACAATTCAAGATATTTCAATGGAAGTTAAAGGGATACAAATAATATCTGATTTGTAATATATAAACCGATGTGACGAATTATACCGATTTGGGTATGTGACAATCACAAATTATTCAGTAACTGCATTTACTACTGTATCTTCAAATAGTCATTTATTTTTTAATCTTTCTTCAACTCAGATAACCTTTGAAAAACTTCAGTTCAGTAAAAACATCAATTTCTTTGGTTAATAAGGTGAAGGATAACGGAAATGAGATATTTCTTTATTTATCAAGAATGTCGAAAAGAAAAACATAAGTTCTTCTAAAATATTATGAACTGCTGGTTCAAGAGATAACCAAAATATAAATTAGAATGAAAAATCCTGAAAATACCAAAAATATGGTTACTGAAATATTAAATCATCTTCTTCAAGTCTTAAGAATCGTTAGATTCTAGCAAATGGGCATTGAAGGCACAAACATTTTTATTATCGTATTTTTTTTTTCAATACTAACGCCTCCAGTAGGTAATGTGTCGCAATCGAAACGATTTTTTTTATTGCAATGAGTCTAATTGTACGAAGCCCTGGAAGAATTTTAAATTTTAAAATTCCGAGAAATGAGTCGGAATTTTGGATTCAACATTCCGACTTATATCTCGGAATTTTAAAATTCCGACTTACAACATGGAATTTTACATAAAAATTCCGAGTTATAACTCGGAAGTTTAAAATTCCGAGTTATATCTCAGAATTTTATAGAAAAGTTAATTTTCTATTTTAGGTGTCCCTTCCAGGGCTTCGTATAATTGTACAAACTGATCATTGATATTTGTTTTATTCTTCACGTTTTGACTCTCTTTCGTGAAACGCACGGCTGCTACATCAGAACTTTTTCAAGATTCAGGGGGAATATTTATTTTTCTGTTGCCTCATTTTCTTCTTTATCTTCCTAATATATTTTCATCGCCTTTTCTGTCCTTTCTCTCTTTAATATAAGCTCCGTGTTTGTGCCCGCTTTCTCTCCTAAATGAGTTTTCATCGTCACATTTTTCTCACAGCCATCTAATTTTGGCATGCATGCATTTAGGCATTGATATGCCCAAAAAAGATGAATAAAAACAGATAATCGGCGGAATGAATATTTTGATGTGCATGCAAAAATTAGATGCTGGTTTACTTTCTGAATCGTCGTATATTTCTTTGACTGATTCCCTGGGTAAAATATGTATCATTTTTTCGTCGATAGTGACTGATAGTTGTATAGAAAGCTTTTATATGTTTTGCTCATTGCGATTTGTATTAACTTTTCTTTTAGAATAAATAACTTTGTTTTTTTTTTCAACCGGAGCACGTTTTAGAGCTCTGACTAGTTCAGTACTACTGAATCGTTTGTATACCCACATGTGTTTGAAAATGTCAGTCTACAAACAAACATTTTCTTCATATCTTCAAATGAGAATGAAAATATTCTACTGTCTTTTCTTGGTTCAGGGGAAGTAACAGTTCGTCTTCTAACTTCTTCTAGTTTAATATTTTTCATCGTTTATTTTCTTCTGTTACGACACTTTCTTTTACATTTTTCACTACATTCACTTCGTATCGGATGTTTCGCCTTCCCGTTTCCCTTTTTCTGATCTGCGCTCAGCCGTTTTTTAAATATCTTTTTTCTGAAATCGTTCAAGAATGCCCACTTTCTCGGAGCAACTTCAGGTTTCAAAATACGCTAATCTAGTATTTTAGTCCGTTGCTAAGCAATGAACTTTCTCGGACCGTTTTCGGCACTAAACTGTACGGGAATAGTTATTATCCTAACAAGTACGGAAAGAGTACCATTCCCGCATGAGACTGCCGTTACCCGAACGACGCAAAGCGGAGTTCGGGTAAGCAGTCGAGTGCGGGAGAGTACCTTTCCGTATGAGTTAGGATCAATATTTTTTCTACAAGCGCATTGAAACATCTTATGTTGCTCTCTTGAACAAACTTTTGCGTGCGGGAAAAATTATTCCCGCACTAGTGCGGGAAAAACTCACTTAAAGTGACAGTAGCGTGCGGGAAAATTTTTCCCGCACTAGTGCGGGAAAATGACACCTCTCAAACTAAATTGCGTGCGGGAATAGGGCGGAACACGCACGCTTGTAGGAAAAGTACTTTCCCGTATCGTAAACGATCCGGGAAAATTTTTGACGGCTTGTATACATTTTAGACAGTAAATGAATGCACGCAAACCATAAATATAATTCCTTAATTTATGATAATGCTGATTGCAATTTCAGAAAAAATAGTATGTGCACCTCGTAGTAAAAGCACATTCCCAGACTTCAATGCTTGTTGGCCTCGGCTTATCGCCTCGGCCAACAATTTACATTGTCGTCCGGGAATGTATTGCTTTTACTACTAGATAAACAATATACTATTTTGTTGTATCAGCATCAACAAACTCTTGATAAAATGCTTTATTTTTCAATGGAGCCTGGGGGCTATTTTTGACTGTTCGCAATCTTAACGAGTAAACGTGAGGTTGCATTCTGAGTTAGGGTAAGCATGTCAACGATATTGCACAGATCATTAGAATGTGACGATACGAGTACGAGTTATCATTGCGAACGGCCAAAAATCGCACCCCTGAAATCAATAAAGGTCATGTATATCTTAATTTTGGACCTAAACAAATTTCATTGATCAGATCGAGTTTACTCACACTGCCACTAGGGTTATAATTTTGGTCTGCATCGCTCATCAATTTCCAAAGATATTGAGTGAAACAATAAATAGGTAATTATTAAATGGAACTGAATCTTCATAACAAATGAAAGGAATTACTCTATCTTCAGTGCCTGAATTGTTTGATGATTTTCTGGTAATATTCAACAATATTTACTTTGTGTAACCTGCCATCCCGCTAATTGTTTGGATGATACTGAAACTGATTTACATGCTCATGCCTTTTAGTCTGTCTGTTAAGTTATGAAGTGAATTGAATTGATAGTTTAACTACAAAATACTCCTAACCGAAGACATCTAGTATTAACGATAATATTCACATGCATGAGCAAAACTATACTTGAAAAAAAAAACAACTATAGTTTATTCACATTTCAAATACGCTCCATGTAAGCAGTGATAAATGCATGCTTGCAAAATGTCCACCTCGTGATCGTCAATTCTCGCAACGCTATTGGTCGATAGAACATCAACCTGACACGACACCAAACGAAATGTTTTTGCAGAGATGTGTTCAGCTTGGCTGCGTTACAATTATTGAAGCTGCGTTTTGTTGAAGTTGCCTCAGTGATTTGTTTTTGTGTTTTTAATTACATAATTTTAAAATTAATTTTACAGGGTCAACAAGCTTGATACGTCTCTGTTCTAGTTTGGCGTTCACTTGCTTTTGTTGACATCGTCCGTATTCGAAATGTGAATGCACTTTAACATGCGAGACAAATTGAGTTGATTTTGTTTTCAGGCCATCACTGATTGAGTGAAAGAAATTTCAGGCCAATAGGTACTTTAGTTTTTTTTGTGGCTACCCACAAAATTATTCATCACTGTAAATTCTTAGCTTTTTTTAAATCAAACTAAAGCTTATTACAAAAAAACAGGATGTCGTCACATTAGTGATTTCACACTGATACAATGCAATAGAAATTTACCTTTCTTTAATTGGAACGGATGACACTGAAAAATGTATACAGTGTGACAATTTAAAGACTCACAATAAGCTATATCTCAGAAAATATGATATTAAAAAATGCAACAGTTTTCAGGGTGGAAAGAACTAAAATGATATGATAGAGAACTTATCCCCATCAATCCCCTAGGCCTCACCCACCCCAACTAAAATAGTTCAAATAGCAAACCCCTCTTCATGATATATCATTGAAAAGCCTACAAAAAATGCTATTCAATTGTATCAATAATAATTGTACAGGGTGTATAAATAAATATCTAACAATTTAAAAAAAAAACATACCCTACTTATGATACAATGTTAAAAAGCTCTGAAGGCCAATGAAACCTCATTTTCGTGTCTGTTGGAACTTTTTGTTGTTGAATAAAAACTTTTATTTGCCGTTTTTGCAAATAAGTTGTCATCTTCAATTTTCTGGGTTCTGTCGCAGTCAATAATTTTTGTTTATTTGAGACAGTTAAATATCACCAGTGTTCAACATTTGTACTATCGGTTCTGTCATTCAGCTGTAGTTGTCACGATGGTTCACAGTATAGCTGAACGTGTAGAGATAATTTTCATATTTTGGTCCCAGAATTATTTACAAACAGCTCAAATATTCAATGAGAGGCATTGGGACAAAAATGTAAGTCACGTGTATATCCGTGATTTGGCTGAGGGGTTTAGAGAAACGGGAACAATTTGAAATAAAAAAGGGATGCTCAAAGATTACTGAATAAAGCAAACCAAATTGAGGTCCTTTGACAATTTGCAATAGAGCCTATATACTGCATCAACACGTCAAGTATCTACAATGACAGGACTATCGCGTGAGTCGGTTAGGAAGTTGTTGAAATTACATAAGTTTCACTAGTACAAAACGCAAATTCTTCAAGAACTAGGCGATGATGATCCAGAACGACGAATTGGGTTTTGGGAACTCATGACTGAAAGAATTATCCTTGAATCTAGGTTATTGAAAAATATTTGTTTCAGTGAAGAATGAACTTTCATAATAATAATAATAATAATAATTCCTCATAGCCTGTAAAGGACAGCTATTATTATTATTATTATTTGCCGTGGCACTCCGGGGCGACTTACTGATTTTTGATGGCGTATCCACTTTTCAGCTGTAGGAAAACCCGGGAAACCTACAGCACCACTCCGAGTGGTCGGTGCGAACTCCAAGCAAGCACCATACGTCGGGATTGGTATCTAGACAACTTACATTGCCTATCAACTCCTATGAAATTGAGAAGAATTTTCTCGTTTTCTAGGATTCAAACCTGGCCAAATGCAAGCGGAAGTTTAGAAGGCCGGCATCTAACCGCCTTGCTACCGAGCACCCAAACTGCTGAATGGTAACGTCAATAAACAAAACCATCGCTACTGGAGTGATGCGAACCAGCATCGATTTAGAGAAGGTCACTCTTAATATCATAAAAACAGGAGGTTTGGGCAGGGATATTAGGCGATGCTTCAATTGGCGCCTTGTTTATACACCAGGCAATTTAAGTGGCGAAATTTAACTGGATATTCTGGAAAACACCATCGAACGTTTAATTATGCATAAAATAGAGAATCAAAGGAACGACCATGGCAATCTAGCTCTAGTCGAAGATTTGCTGCACTTCCAAGAAGATGAAGGACCTCCTCACTATGCAGCTGCGGTTAGGCACTGGTTGGATACCAATTATCCGAATAAATGAATAGAGAAGAGAGTTTTTTTTCTACTAGGCGTTGAATGTCACAACAATTTCGAAATTTCACGATATACCAATTATGGGTTTCATATCGTTCCAATAACATTGATGAAATCGACGATGCAGAAGAAGATGATGACAATATGAAAATTCAAGGGTATCATTGTACTTGCAAGTCTGGAGCTTACATATAATCAATGTTTTGTGGTTCATGGGATATGCTCGACATGAACAAAATATTCGCTACTATTCTAGGAGATTCACAAATGAACGCTATTTCTTATGCTGCCAATGTAATTCAGCAAGTTAATCATCACTACTTACCTGAGCTCATTGATATGTATTTTTTTTTGTCATATATCGAACAACTCGGACCCAATAATGATTGATCTCACTGCTTCAGATCGATATATTCAGTGAGTTTCTATTCTATTTTTTCGTTCAAATATCCATTGAAATGTTTCCTTTTCAACTGAAATATTAGCAAAAATGTTCGAAATAGAACGTTTTTTTAAATATTCTTCAAAAACTATTCTCTATAATAATACAACTCTTCTTCACTTAGAGAACTTGCCAAACTCCTGAGTTTCAATTTGAAATTCAGATAATAATTGAGATAATTCATTACTATTATATCTATTCAGAAATGGAAATGATCAGAGGGTAGTGCGGTAGGTAGGTAATTATCACCGGATATTATTTTACATATACATGTACCAGTACAATAATGGTGCCTGGTTTTCGCCGTTATTTCAACATTGATCTGTAAAATTCGAACAAGTTCGAATATATTGTGCCAGAGAGGTAACAACAATGTTGAAAGAATACGGGGTACCCTTCTCTCTAAGCGTTTCCACAACGTGGAAAATAAAGGCAACCATCTGTCAGAAAACAACTACTTCCCTGGCTAATACCACGACGGACATTGAACTACAACTGACACATATTTGTGCAACGTTCTTCAAAGAAGACCCAATTGCAAGTGCTTGTCTCGTAATCAAACAGAAAATTATCCTTCATTTGGCTGGGAATGACCACCTGCAGACATGCATGTTTCGAGGTTTATTGCCTCTCATCAGTGACAGGGTAGGTCGGAAAACATTATAATTGTCCTGTCCCTGCCAAATGAATAATAATCAACTGTCAACTCTCTGACACAATATATTCGAACTTATTCGAATTTTACAGATTTCTCTTTCCGGAGACTGTGCTGCTTGGGAGTGTTTTGTCTTGTTCCGTGCGGATGGCGCTTCGATCAACTTGGTTGTAGATCGTGGTGTTATCCGTGGGGAAATATTAGTTAAACAGTTGATTATTATTCATTTGGCAGAGACAGGACAATTATAATGTTGTCCGACCTACCCTGTCACTGATGAGAGGCAATAAACCTCGAAACATGCATGTCTGCAGTTGGTCATTCCCAGCCAAATGAAGGATAATTTTCTGTTTAATTACGAGACAAGCACTTGCAATTGGGTCGTCTTTGAAGAACGTTGCACAAATATCTGTCAGTTGTAGTTCAATGTCCGTCGTGGTATTAGCCAGGGAAGTAGTTGTTTTCTGACAGATGTTTGCCTTTACTTTTCACTTTGTGGAAACGCTTAGAGAGAAGGGTACCCCGTATTCTTCCAACATTGTTGATACCTCTCTGACACAATATATTCGAACTTGTTCGAATTTTACAGATTTCTCTTCCCGGAGACTGTGCGGCTTGGGAGTGATTTGTCTTGTTCCGTGCGGATGGCGCTTCCATCAACTTGGTTGTAGATCGTTGTGTTATCCGTGGGGAAATATTAGTTAAACAGATAATCAAAGGGGGTTCTGGGACCGCATGCGCAGTACGGTCGAGCTTGCCACGGGCCATCGGAAATAGTCGTGGAGGAGATCGGTAGAAGTCGGCCGTCGCTGGTCTGCGTTCATCGTGTGACGTAGTCGAGAGAGATCCAGTTGATTGATAACATTTTGCCAATACAGCGCGCATCTTGAATATTTAAAATTAATTAAAAGAAAAAAAAGATTTCCGAGAACGAGGTTTGAACCAGCGGCGAAAGTTTGGTAGCGAGTGACGTTAGCCTTGTCTCCACGGAGATTTCGTACAAGTTGATGTACAAATGTGGGATATATATTTCTCCAGCTACCAGAGCACGGTGTTTGAATATTAAAAATAAAATAATGATTGAGAGTGTGATGATAATAGTGGTGTTTGGAAAATGGAAAAAAAAAACATGGCGGCTGTCAAATGTTATACAGGTCATAACATAATATTTGAGTGAAAAAACATGGTTGCCTCGGCCATTTGTCGAATTTTCCATTGGGGGTATGGGGGGGATTCAAAATGTTTTCGTGAGGGGGTCCGTCATTTTTAACGTGCGATTTGGAGTGAAAATCAGCAATTTAAATCTTACTCGTTTTTTGAAACGCAAAAAACGCTTATTGCAGTAACATTTTTGCACGTTTTGACGTTTAAAATTTTAGGTGTTTTTTTGAACGCGAAAAACGACTATTTTGTATGCTTTAAAATGTCAAATCCCCATAAGAAATAAATGTAAAAAGTGTATTTTTACCGCTTCTAATTTTACTTGTTTTTTGGGGCGCTAAAACGCATATTTATGTCTTATATTTTATGCGTTTAAGCGTTCGTATTTTTACTTGTTTTTTGGAACGTGAAAAACGTCTATATAGATCACATTTTTGTGCGTTTTAGAGTTTCAAATTGACCAACCTAACATTTAGGTAAAAAATAAAACAGTTTGAGGAGAAAAATTTTATTGTACAGTTTCATTTTGGTAACATATCACATAGCCATTTGTATAGAATATCTACGTTTCGGAGACTGCAATTATAGTTGGTCCGGTTCCCAATGTGATGCATACAAGGTGATATACCATCATTGTCGCCGAATGTGGGAACCATCCATGACGTATTATCATAGTCCTCCAAATTCATAACACGTGTAGGTAGGTTCAATTGATGAAATTTCTCTGTAAGATAGTCACGTTTTTGGAGTCCTCGTACATAAATGATATCAACATTCTGTAAATTTTTCTTGAGGATGGAATCTAATTGATGATATTCCACAAAGCCAGAGGAATACCTCAATCCATGAACGTTTCGCTCCAAGAACCAGGCAGTACGTTTATCTGCTCTACTCAAAGAGGAAAATGGTATAGTTGGCAGCAGAAGAAAATTACTACATTGAATTCCAATCCTAATGGCAATCTCCTTAGGATGGAATTGTTGCTCGATGGTAAAGCCTTGAATATCTATAACAGCTATTCTCATGTTGACTCTGTGATTGATACTGAAGTGACAATCATATGTTCAGTTTAATTTGTTAATGATTTCGCTGAGTGGGAGGTGCTCAATAACAGTGTCGTGCACAATGATGCAATAGGCTCTAGTATTTTGAGGAAATCCTTCAGATGCCTCGATTTCGAGTTTCACATCAACAGTGGAACTTTTTATGCTCTCATCCCTTCTGGAACAATCGATGACAAAGAGAGTCTTGCCAACAAATTCGGTGGAGCTCAGCAGAGGATTATGTTGATTAGTAATTTTGTAGCTGAGACCGAATTGTGCATAGTTGAAATAGGCCTGTGAAAAATTCCCCTTTGCGAAATTCAGATGCATATTCTCTTTGGGATAATTCTCGCCGTTTAGAGTGAGCGTTATATTGGCGATATTCGAATGAGCGAATATTGTTGGATCATTGTTGAATTTGGTGTAATCACGGTCTTTTTGGAAACATACATACATATTTCACTTTTTGCACCTTGTGTGAGAGCAGGCAACATATGAAGTTCCCATTTTCTGAACGGCATGAGAATAGGAGTATCAGCTTGGATGGCCTTCAAGAGTTGCAATTTAATTTGATCGTGCGGAAAGATTCTCTTAACTTTGAGTTCAATATTTTCAATTTCCAACTTGACTGCTGTCGTACCAGCCGGCGATACAGCGGTCTCCTCTATTTTGAAGCAGTTGCTATCATCTGCAGCTCGTACAAATCGGATGGTATGTTTGCCATAGGAAACACATTGATAATCATTGAAAATATTCAAAAAATGCTTCATGGGTATGAGCATATTGAATGATAGATCAGTGGTGTTGATAACCCCAGCGTTGCTGGGAAAAGTCCAACTTGAATTGGCCAAGTGCTTGATATCTTCGTCGGTGTAGGTGAGAAAGCCTCTGACAGTACTAACAATTCCAACTTCACGAACCGTCTCCAACTCCTTACCGCTCTGTTCATAACTAGCAGATTGAAACATGAAAGCACCAGCATTGTTTACGAATGTTACACGACCATCTCCTTTGGTTTTCACAACTTTTCCACTGATGAATAACAGACTATCATACAAAGCATCGTAAGCGTCAGATTGATTGATATTGATTTCAATGACGTCATTGTTGCGAAAGGACTTGACATATGGGTAGTAGGTCCGCCATTCTACCTTCTGTATGGATTCATCGTTGTGTGGTTTTCGAAAAATGTTGAACACTTGATTGGACAACATGATAACCGAGAGATTCCAAAAACAGTTTATTTGCAGGTGACAGCAGTTGACGCACGTTGAAGGTCTTGGTGAAGACTGAGGTGGGGTATGGTGGTGAGTTATTCTTATGAATAGTTAGCACCATATTTTCTCTTCAATTCCAAACGAACGATTATTTCTTCGTTTCGAAAATCAACCAGTTGAGAATTTTGGTCGAGCACTCGCAGCGTAATATTGTTTATTTCGTCTCTATGAGCAATGGGTAGATAAATGAGGTGGTTGGGTGTTTCGTCAATTGCGTAACCAGGATCAACACCAACAGCAAATTCGTATATCGTATGAGACGGTACGTCGTTGTAGAATGCTCCAAACGTAATGTTGCTATCTATGTGTACGGTGCGTACTTTAATGATATCCACAGGTAGATCTGATGCGTAATGCAAGTTGAGTTTGAGAAGGGTAGACGAAAACCCTAAAATGCGAGCCAAACTGTTTTCAGGTCGGAAATCAATTGAGTGTTTAAGGCAGAATATTTCGCTTTTCAGCGTATTATTATTCGGTTTGAGGTAGAAAAATTCCTCGGGGTTTTCCTTGTACGTTTTGGGTGTGATGTGTTTGCTAATCAAAGCCTCAATATCACCAATTTCGTAGGAGCCAGCAGGAATATCGATACTCTGTTTAGTTTTGCCACCGTTTTCAAAGTAGTGGAATTTCGTATTTTCTTCAATGTTTGGTATACTGTTGTACGAATGGAAGCTGAGCAAAGCCAAACTGTATTCTGAATCAGAATCCAATTGAATGGGCGGATTGAAATCGATGGAAAGCGTTGAAGAACGACTCGTTAACGTCAATATCATAGACATGACTGATATAGTGTCGGAAGCAACACGCTTTAAATAATAAACAACAACTTGGATGAAAAATCATTTATTACAATAATAACATTCATATTGTGAGCTAACTGGACCATGATACTCTGCTTCTTCTAGTGATTGGGCTGACAATCCACACTCATTTTTGTAATGAATGAAACACGGTAGACGAATCTGCAAAGCGAATCGATTTTTGTAGTCTTGTGGTAATCTATGCCATACATCCAGCAACTCCCAAGGTCCTGCGTTCCCAATCAAATATTCGATTGACAAAGCTCGCAGTTCAGCATCGGTGAAATCTCTCAAAGATTTATATTTATGCATTTCAGCCAGCGATTTATACATCTCAGCGGTGGACATTATGAAGTAGAAACTTTAGGCAAAGATGTTCCACAGTTACTCTGATTGTAATTTTGATATTGACTATTGTTATATGTAATTCTTACACCCCTCCCAAAATATCTTGCCAATTCCATTGGAGGTTAGAGATTGCCGAAACTATCGAAATATTGTGCGGAATTGCCGTTTTTATTGTAAGCTACCCAATGAGTGCCCGCATTCAGGTGAGAATCCAAGTTCAATACAGCGCATTCTCGCAGCCAAGGACCACAAGTTGGCAACGTATCACGCATAAAGACTCCACGAAAATGCGGTATTTTCATCTGACGAGCACATTTTTTAATTTCCGAATCGTATAATGCTCTATGGGGTAGCTTATCTAGCAGTTTTTTTGTTTCTTCAAATAAAGACCTCGTCCTTTGCGTTGTTGTTTTTTCAGGAACAGTCCAAATCCTTGAGGGGTTTTGCGCAGGTACAGACCCGATCCTAAATGTTCCATGGCTTTATTGTGACGCTGATCTTCTTCCAGCTTCTTTTTAGCATTTTTTGCGTCTATCACGGTTTTTGCGATGGCGCTCGCTCCGCCTGCCATCGTACCCAAAGCCGAAAGTGCAGCAAATATAGGTATGAGGGGTAGGAGTCCTCCAGATTTGACATCAAATGGAATTATTCTAGGAACGCGTATTTTTTTACGTCCTCCAGCTTGACTCAATGCCATTTTAGCAGCTCGCAAAGCCGAAGCACTAGATTTCTTAATATTAGTAGGATTGTGTTTCCAATTTTTAATAATTTTTTGAAGCAAGTTACGGCGAAAGGACACGCCCATACCTAGCTTACGTTTGGCTTTCATGGTGGAAGTAACAAGCCAAGCTGCAGCCCGTTCCCCAAATTTAGCGTCTTTAGATTTAACTCGTTCCCAAGCTCTATTTTCCAACACTTGATCTGCTTTATGACGGTCTTCTAGAGAGTCGGATTGAGAATATGCAATATCGTGCTCTCTGCAGCTTTCGTCCAAAGGATTCACGCCAGTTTCTTCGCGTTGTAATCTCTGCCTCAATTTGGTGCCTGGACCGCAAAACGAATAACCTGGTAGATGTAATTCGAACGGGAGCTTATTGATGATTGAATTGACAACACCTGCACCAGAGTAAGTCAACATTGATAATGATGAAAGATACCTTCAATGCGTTTATTTATAACCGTGGCGCACTCATGTTTTTTCATCACATCATGGAGGTCGTTCAACAAGACAAGACACTGCCTATTGAAAATTTAGATATTTTGAATGGAGACCTCGATAGCAGTATGACTGGGAAGCATGGTAAATTATTACCGAATTCGTTTCGTGCAATTATTTGCGGACCAAGTGGTTGTGGAAAGACAAATGCCATCTTAACACTGTTATTCCACCCGAATGGAGCAAAATTTGAAAACATCTAAGTATATTCAAAATCTTTGTACCAGCCCAAATATCAGGTGGTTCAAGAAATTTTGGGGAAAGTCAAGGGATTGGGATATTATCCGTTCAAGGAAAATGAGGAAATCATAAGCCCTCACGAGGCCAAATCAAATTCCATATTCATTTTCGATGATGTTGCATGCGATGGTCAACAGAAAATTCGAGAATACTACTCCTTTTGTAGACACCGAAATATTGATGCTGCATATCTTTGTCAGACATATTCAAAAATTCCAAAACAATTGATACGAGACAATTGTAATATGATTGTGCTTTTCAAGCAGGATGAAATGAATTTGAAACATGTATTCGATGAACACGTTTCCCCAGACATGACGTTCGAAGAATTCAAGGAAATGTGTGCAGAATGTTGGCGACAGCATCGATATGGAACCGTTGTGATTATGAAAGATTTTGATATAAATGCTGGACGTTATCGTCAAGGATTCGATAAATATATAAGTATACAGAGGGATTGATGTATCCCGCAGTTATCATCATGAAACCGTTGAGCAAAGAAGTTGATGTTATTCGAAAGACTAAAATCAATGAAATTGCAAAAGCTATTCGAAAAAAATATTTGGCTTTGAAATTGGGTAGATCTGAAGAATATGAGACGTTGCAAAAATTCTTTAAACCTGTATCTGTCCCATTGAGGAAAATAGCAGCAATGCCACCGCCGGCATCGCAATCTCCTACTACCACAATGAAAAGTGAGACAAAATCTGAAGTCAAACAAGAGAAAGTGAAAGAGCGTGAAACGTCTCCATTCGAAACAACGACTCCATTCCAATCCCTCGAACATGTTGCAGGTACAGATGATGGTGATGATGAGGATATCTTTAGCGTAGGCACACAAGAGGAACAAGATAAGAGCTTTGCGTCAGACATGGATGAAGAAGTTTTACAGGAATATATCGATCAATATCCTATAATGGCTCAACCGTACATTATAAAACACTGGAGCAATGACAAAGAAATAGATAAAGTATACGGCCCTGTATATGATGGTGTATCTTCAAAATGGTTCCTAGGTAACAAAGAAATAGATTTCGACAAACGCAGCGGATACATTAAAATGGGTGGATATCAGTGGAGAGCAACACCCGGTATATATGAACTCATATTTTTAAACACGCCTGAAAACTATAATAATGAAGATATGCAGACATACAAATCACTTGTAGATTTGTCAAATATTCACAAAAACTCCCTAGGCCATCCGAAAGGTAGTAAAAGATACAAGTATACCGAAATAATTAAACCGATGTTTCCCCCAGCAAATCAACGTAAAATATCGACACGTACCGGTTCATCTAAAACATCTGCAGCAAAAGGTAGCGGTTTGCCTAAAAATATACCTATTGCAATGACATTCAATACCAAACCTATGGAGTTTGTTTATTGGGATGACCCAAACGAACTATGCGAACGCCTCAAATTATTGATAGCCTCTCAAGGTGCTGGAAATACTTCGCATGACAATGAGATTATTGCCATTTTGAGTGAACTTAAAGAGGCAAATATAATCGTATAAGATGGTGTACGTTCCTCCATTTACACATTTTCAAAATGGTTATCGACAAGTTTGGACGTAGCGACAGCACCGCCGATAAGAAGCGAAAATTAGCCACGCCCTCTGGAGGCAGCGGCTTGCTGCACACTCCAGATGGTAACATCGATTTTGATAATTTGAAATTGAGTAATGTAAAGAGCCCCACCAAAAATACTGATGCTGCCAATAAACAATATGTTGATGAAATTCATGAAAAAATTACTGCAAGTATACGACATCAGAGTGAACAACACCATTCGGAAATAGCTCAAGTGAATGATGAAATGGCAAAAATGCAACATGAAATCAAAAATGAATCGAATAAAACAAACAAACAGCTGAAAAAGAGAATTCAAACCCTCAATCAGAATTTCGAAAAATTCAACCTACAATACAACAGTGATATTGAAAATATTCGTGGTGATTTGTTGAAAAAAATTGCCGAAATAACCGATTCGATTCATGCACACAATTTAAAATGGGATATCAAGCACAAGGAAACGCTGCTAACCAAGAATGAACTAAACCAATTTCGAATTGATATTTTACAGCAAATCACCAAAATAAATTCAGATATAGCGAGTGTAAAATCTGCTGTCGAGGAAATTATTAAAAGACAAAATGTTGTGTTTGCATCACCATGATAAAATAGTAGGTTTCACAGTTACGTCATCACATACGTATGATGGCTTCCACAGACAAGATTCAACTTGTCCGTGAACTGCATAAACCTGTTAGAAAAAATTATCCTCGACGTCGCACCATTATTAAAGGCTTAGATGATTTATGGCAAATGGACTTGGCTGAAATGAGACCGTACGCCCATCAAAATCGAAATTTCAAACTCATTCTAGTTGTTATAGATTGTTTTTCGAAATTCGTGTGGACTCGCCCGCTGAAAACGAAAATGGGTGAGGAAATTACTAAAACGTTTGCAGATATTTTGGCACACACGAAACGATGCCCGAAAAATCTACAAACCGATCAGGGGACGGAATTTTACAACAGTAAATTTCAGAGTTTGATGAAAAAACATGAGATAAATCACTACAATACGTACAGCATCCTCAAAGCCTATATGGCCGAACGAATTATAAGGACTTTAAAAGAAAGATTGTACAAGTATTTCAGTTTGAATGGCACCTACAAATGGTTGAATATATTACCTGAAATCACAAAATCTTACAATGATACGCGCCATTCAAAGACGGGTATGAAACCTTCGGAAATTGATAAAACCAACGAAAAAGAAATTCTCAAATCAACATACTCACACTTGAAAATAGCTGGACCGAGAAAATTCGCTATGGGCGATGTTGTGCGGATTAGTAAGACAAAGCACTTGTTCGAAAAAGATTACACACCCAATTGGACTACGGAATTATTCAAAATCATCAAAGTCAATATCACCAACCGTGCTACCTTCATGCTGGAAGATATGCAGGGTGCTCCTATCAAGGGTGCTTTTTATGCAGAAGAATTACAAAAAACTGCAAATCCAGATATATATCTCGTGGAAAAAGTTCTGAGGAAGAAAGGCAAAAAAATGTACGTTAAATGGCTCGGTTTGCATAACAAACATAACAGTTGGATCGAAAACGTTGATTTTGTATAGAATCTTATGGAAAAGAAGCACACTCTGCAAGACTATTGGGAGGGCCTTTCAAATATTTTTTCACAGTCAACAAACATGCAACAACAATTTTAAAATTGACCACGTGATCTGAAGCTATAAAAGCGTATGCAAGCACAGACGAATATTCAGTTTGAAAACGAAAATGTCTCAAGACAGTGGTTACGTCAGTGAAGTTGAAGTAATGTGCGATAGTGATGGAGAAGATTACAACGAAACTCTAAGTGCCATCGACAGAGCATTGGGGCAATACGAAATGGCAGCTCGGAACGAACATCAGTTGATGTTGATGGTCTTCCCTATGCCATCCTACGAAATTCGATGTGGCATAAGTCCATCCAGAGATTTTAGTCCATGCATCATTTTGAAGCAGCAATTCTCCATTCGAACTATCAATTTTGCTTCTTTTGAATGGGCAACCCTCATTGACATCCTACAAGAAATAAAGGAAAATTTCTTTGAATCACAAATCGATGAGTATGTAAATGAGTATGATCCAATCACAACACGTTGCGGAGATTATATTTACATCACACAGTACATCGAAAGTAATACCAAACAAATTTCCATTTCCAAGGATGTCACGAACATGGAACTGTCCCAACAAGATGTAACCGACATTCTAAATACACACTTGGGGGTGCTGTCTGACCGTATCGCTATGCTGGATGCTATGAACTTTTGTGACTATTATCGCGGTGTTTTTGATATTATTCAATCATGGTTACGCGATAATAAGACTAATTTAAGTTTGGAAGAAATTATGGAAGGTTTTTGTCAAGCCTCATCTTTAGATAGTATGTTGGCTAATGCTTTACGTGAATATTTATTTTATTATAAACAAACATTTGTGTATGATTTATGTAATAAATGAGGAAAAGAAATCAAGTTTTTTATTTCAACAATTATTGGTTAAAAAACAAGTCAATGAACTGTCGAATTTTTTCAGTTTTGAAGTGGAGGCATTTTGATTATCAAACGAATTATAACTTTACCGGGAATTGAAGAAAAAAATATTCAACTTACCTTATTTTGCTCAACACTGTACAAAGCCTGGTGCTGCTTCATATTGTTTTTTATCACTTTGGGGGTGTAGATGAAATATCTACTCCTTATATTTCTAATATGTTGGAGTTTGGACCGTAGACGTTTCAACTACGGTCCAAAAATCGCTCCATTTTTTTCATTACTTTTTCAAAAAAATATTTTGGAAATAAAAAACAAGAAATATTTTTTGTTTTTTCTATATTAAAAAGAATATCCTCCCTGAAATACAGCAATAAAAGAAAAAAAATATAATATATACATATATATAAAAAATAAATGAAAAATGAATTGTTGAAATATAGTTGAAAATAATCTTTCTTATCAACATCACAAATAGTTGGAGTAAGCTTAAATTTTTTTCATAAAAATTTCGCCCTTTTCGTTCTATGTAAATGATCAATGCATTCATCTTTATTTTGTAAAGTGAAAAGAACGTGCCTAAAATCATATTGACACCAATATGATTTATCTTGGTAGGCATTATGTAATTCATTACTTGTGAAAACTTCATGTAAATGTTTAACTTCAAAATTTTTTATTTCGTCACACCTGCATATTTTAAGCATACTTTGGATATGTTCAAAACAATTTTTGCATAATCTTAAGTTAAATTCAACAACTTCGTAAAATTTCATCCAAATGCAGTATGAATCGTGATGACAATATGGTTCCAAATTATAAATGTTTAATAATGCTGCACGTATTTGTTTTTTTCGTGTACCACCAAAAAACCTCCCACCATATTCGAAATTCATGAGAATGTCCTCATCCTCATCATAAACAATTTCTTGACGATTAATGTTTAGCCATTTGAAATGGGCATATTTTTGAATAATTTGTCTTGTTAATATTGAAGGTAATGATGAATGTGAATTGATGAGGAACAAGGTTGGACTCTTGATATTTTCGCAAACGGTTTTGATGCACAACTGTTGCAAATTCATTGTACCTGCAAACGGGAGAAAAAAATTAATTTAGAACAAAAATGGTGCAAAAAAAAAAATTAATTTAGACTATAGTGCCCCCACGGTAATGTATCAAATGATTTGGGGATAAGATAGCGTTTATCGTCATACGGACTAAGAGCTATTTTCGACTGCTCGATACTAAACACATCGTGAGCGAATGATCGGATTGTACACTGAGTAATTTTCTTTTGCTTGCAATTTTTCAAACAATCCACGTAATCTTCGAAAATTATTTTATTTTTAACGACATTATATTTCACTCCTTTCGCTTTTTTACATACTTTGCCTCCCTGCACTTTGTAGGTATACATTTTTGAACGTAGTCCTGCAAAATGCGTGATAATTTTGCCATTTGCTTCATCCTTCATTAGTCCAGGTACCTTTTTATTCACAAGTGGAATGTTAAACTCGTTATCTTTTGAATAATGAGACGTATCGAATTTGGAAATACGTTTTTTGATAATTTCTTCGTATACATCATTACACGTTAGTTCATAAATGAAACTATCTGTATCGGTATACATTAACTTGGATTTTTCCACACCCATAGTGGGAAGAATAAATTCATAATGAAATTTGAACATGCAAGTTTTTGACAAATCCAAAATAGCCATCCCAACATACATTGGTTTATTGAATACAAGTTCGGCTTTTTTCAGTTCAATAGCCATCAAGTTTGAATCGAAAACTGTACGATTATGAAATCGAGGGCTGGAAATGAGATTTTTTGCTCCATATCTACCCTCGTAGGAAGAAACTAATTTTACGATTCGGTGCAACCGGATGTTTTCCATGGTTTTACCAAAAATAGCATTATTGGCCAACTTGAATTGATTTTTTTCGAAAGAATTAGCGGCTGCAGTCCTCAATCGAGTATTCAGCTCGATATAAGGGCGCAACCACGCAGATTGTTTAAATTTCAAAACTTTATGGATTTTAGTTAATTTCAAGCCATGTTCCAGAGCTTGTTTCAAGTTCCTATAAGGAAGCGTATACTCTTTTTTATCATGCAGGGTTGGCATCAATTTTTTCAATTTGGAATTTGGTGGTGTGCGGTGTTCAGGACAAAACGGAAAATCTTTGTGTAAATCGTGCAGGTGTGCAGGGTACTCTAAATCAACTTGCAGAATATAACCTTGAGGGCTGTCGTCGGGAATTTGAGTCACATCAATATTCGTATCAACCCATTCGAAACCTCCATATGGTAGACATTCTGACATTGCCCACCCATACAAGTTATTCACATCGAAATACATGATATATTTGGACGGTTCTGTAGGATTGTATGTTGACATATACTTGTTAATCGCTTCCGAATATCTATTACAACAAACTGAAATTCCGCCCCTTATACCATTTTCCACAAACATAACCATATCAACATCTTTTAAAATTTGCAATTTACACCCTGTATATTTCAACATACAGTCCCACGTATACCCCGGCATGGTATAATACCACGAAGGATCCAGCCCATAAGTTTTCAAGTCAATTTCACGAAAATTTTCGAAAACGTCTGCCAAAAGCAATATATCTGTTTTCATGTATAAATCGCTGTATTCCCCCAGAGTTTCAATATCAAATTGCTGCCAAACATTTTGAGCATGAGCATACTTCTCATCGTCAATTTCAACATCGTTGAGTTTATTATAAAAGCGTTTTTTGGAGGGTAGCTCGGTGTCGAGGAGTTTTTCCATATTATTAACATAATCGTAAGGAAATACCCCTTTCTTAGTGAGAAGCTTAAATTTTTCATCATCCAATTGCGCAAATTCCTTTTTCAAAATTTTAAAATTTTTTGCATCCATTGTGGAAACCAACTCATCAAGACTAGCTCCCATAAAACGATAAGAATCTATAAATCTAAATTTAATGCTGGTTTCACTATCGTATTGAGTAAATGAAATGTATTTCTCTTTGTTGATGGGAAGTATGCTCACACGCCCCTTTTTTGCTACATCCCGTATAATAAAATGACTATCATATCCGGAAAGGTTGTGGAATATAATGGGTACCATAAAAAGCTTCTTAAAGGCAAGATTGCAAGATTGGTGACTCCAACCCCTGAACAACCCCGAAAAGTGACAATGGTCCCTAACGATAATATCCTGCTTGGAAAATGGCTTCTCGCAAATATGGCACACTCTAGCTTTAACAATATCGGGGTTACATATCATTGGTATGATATTTTTGATTTTGGATTCAACAAATTTGGCAATACTTGCCATTTCATTTGTAAACCATTGGATGCAATCGTTGCCGCGATGACTATTGAACTTGGACAAGCTGTCATCGTAAGAGCATTTCAAGTAGTAACCTGCACTGAATGCCTTGTGCTTTTGATATTTTGTTGATTTATCAGACATTTTTTCCTCACAATTTTCCAAAGCGGATTCAAAATCGGCATATATAACGAATGGACATTTTTGCTTATACACATAATTTCGAAATTCTACATAATCAAATTTTGGAAATGAAATTTTACACTCGTTAATATTCTCACACAACCCGATATGTTCTGACAACTTTTGTTCGCTATGAAAATAATTCAAACATCTATCGCAAAAAATTTTTTTAACTTTATGCTTGCTCAACTGACTTGATAACAATCTAGACATATTCTTAATCCAGCAATAATGATATTTAATTTGCGAATCATCTGTATCCCTAGGTAAGGCGTCGTACTCGTTCAATTTAGGGAAATATATATTTTGAATTAGTAGTAAATTAACGTGTTTATTCAATTTATTTTTGGTCAATCGTGCAGGTACTACTTCGTAAAATGCTTTTTCTTTGACAATATTCATTTCTAAACTATATACATTTACGGAAATATCATTTTGTTTTTCAAATTTTGTAATGTGGTGAATTGGCATAGGAATTTCCAAACCCCTTGTATTCAAAACCATGTCATAATTTGGATATGAAGATGCACGTGAAACATTTCCTTTGGGAGGGTACAAAGCACTCACGATCGCTCTAAAAAAACACGCATCATCTTGATTATCAATATTGACGCATGCATGCCTCTTTTGAATTTCTTCAGGTAACCATATAAACCCTGAACCGTTCCCTATTCCGTATTTATTTATTGATACCTCAAGCAAAATAATTTTACTCAACGCCCACCCCGAGTCTTTCTCTTGAAATTCTTCTAATTTGTTCAAAATAACATCCACAACATGTTTATTGTACCAAACCGTCAAGTCCGTACCCAAATCAATGATTGTATTAGGGGTATTGAAAAATTTTCGATCAACTATTTCGCCGTCATTTGACTTTTTGATGAAATCCCCCAACAGTGTCATGTTCACCTTGAGGCATTGCAGCTCCTTCAAAATTTTGGAAATTCTCGATTTGAAAACAAAATACGCATCGCTCAAAAATTTTCGCACTTCTTTGTGAGCTAAATTTATTATTACACCCGTCCTTACTCTACCATTGAAAATTGCATTGATATTTTCCCATTTAACCCTACTGCTTCTATTCAAGCCTGATCCAATATACTTATCATTTTTCATAACATTTATTATACATCTAATACGTTTCAATTCCCCAATTTTACTAACAATTTTCTTTTTTTCCCCTATTGAAAATTTAATTTTTTTCATTGCCAACTCACATTTTCTAATATGCCTACTTATCAAATTCAGAGACGTTCGTGCAATGGCACTTGAATAATTTTGCTTGATCGCTTCAAGCAATCCATCAATTTGTGATAAAGTTTTTGAAAACACCATTTTCAACAAATATTTCAACTTACTACAATTTTTCCTAATGACGATGGCGGATGGTTGGGGGCAACAGCTGTGTGTGTGTGTGTGTGTGTGTGTCGGCGGCGGCAAACGGATGCTTGCAGGGTGCGGTGGCAGCTCGGTGATGATGCTGCAAACTGAAGCTTCCTGGAATGGCGAAGTGACGAACGGGGATGATGCCCAAAGGGAAGCCTAATGAAAAATGCTGCTGTTGTGATTAGGGAGGGTATAATATAACTATCTGAAAATGAAAAAGAAATTGTTTTTTATTTTCAAACGAACTTTTGTCACATACAAAGGAACGAACCCGAATGGCAAAAATAATACTAACCTTAATTTTCCACAATCTCAAATGACGCCGCTGGATTGGCTTTCCCAGTGTTCATCAGTCCTTTGAATATCACGGAATATTTGCTGCTCGAGAACTCTTCTATATATAGCCGATATACCTCGGTTACTCTCTGCGGCAAAAAGGTGACGCTCTCCCCCAAATCCAGCAGCACAGCCTCGCCAAATTTCCCTCGGACTATCTTCGCACTTAAGATTCTTTGCGGTACGCCCACAGGTAAATCAGCTAGTTTGGTGATCGGTTTCCTGCTCACGATTGACCCGGCGGCGTTCAATTTTTGTAGATCCATCTGAGGAAAAGCATAATAAAAAGTTTTTGTTATAACCCAAAAAAATACACAAAAATCAAATGCACCTTTGAACTATTAACCCACTTTAAATTGGAAATTACAATGAATTTTGAAAGCGCCCAAAGACATGCACAAGAAATGGAAATTAAACGAAAACTCAAAAGGCAAACATAAAACATTTACGTAAATTCATCTGAGTAAAAAGCTAAACTAAAAACACACAAATTTTGAACCGAAAATTAACCAAAAAAGGCAGGCATAAAAATAACTGAAAATTAAATGAGAAACTCAACAGACACATATAAAAACAATTGAAAACACTTACTTTTCAAATGAAGTTGGCATACTGGTAACTTGCTACTAGCACAATCAAACATAAAATGATTTTCCGTCGTGCCTCGCTGTGTTCAAATACCAATTCTCATGTACGCCTTGCCGATAACCTTCTGTCGTTGCCCGTCTGGCGACCTCAATTCGGTCATTAAAATGCTTATCGCATATTAAATTTCCTGTTTGAGGCGGTTTCTAATTGCGATAGCGCTGACTCGAATTGCGCGTTTCACAACCGATAATGGAATGAATAACGGATGTTGATATCAAGCTGTTTGTTCATATATTCACTAGCGAAAATATTAAATGAAATTCGATTTGTTTTTTTGCAATTTTTATTTAAACCAAATACTCCATTTTTTATTAAATTCTACAATTATTTCCTGTACAAGCCTCATTAATATACATGCTAATATAATGGATACTAAGATGAAAATTCTATAAAGATCAAATTCCACTTTTGACTTGCTTTTCTCTCGCCCTGCTGGAATAAACTCCTCAGTTTTTGTGTCTATTTCTCGAAGATCTTGAAATATCATTTTCAGCTTATAATTGAATGCTGTATTCTCTGGAACATCACTGGCAAATACTAGTAGCTGTCCATCATTGACTGATGTTACTCGCATTGTTTTCCATTAGGTCCGGTTGCATTCAAATTCATCGGTTTTCACGCATATTGCCATGTATTTCACACCAAATGGCTTATTCACGTACAAAACATTATTTATTATTGCAGTTAAAAGTACAAAATTTGTTTTCAACAGCGGAGACATATTCTGCACTCTGAGGTTGGATTCTTTGTAACGGGTATCTTGTTTGAGGTAATTTTCGCATGAAAACTCTGTCTTGAATGTTTAAATTATTCAACTGCTTCCAAACATTCTCTTTTTCTTCAAAAAATTGAATGTCTTTTTTTAATTCCTGAAGACGTCTCTCAAATTTCTCTAATTTACGTCTGTATTCTGTCGATGTCATTATGCTACTGATTATTTCAACTCTGCTCAATGCTACCTACATACTTTCCAAAAATAATGTTTCCTAACCCCCAAATTTCTCTGAATGGCAACACTCTTTCCCCCTAACTTCACGCTTAATTTTACAACTGGCAACATCGAGCGCTTCATGTAGTACAATCAGTTGCTGGATCTATTTCGATTACGTCACAAATGAACTTAGACCGTCGAGCGATGATTTTTCGTAACACTGACAACACCTATTTGCAGTCAACCTATACGATTAATTTTACAACTGGCAACACTCACATCAATACCTTGATTCATAGCCTAGTGTGTTCAGTGGGTGCTCCATAATCAGCAGTTCGACGGTTCAAACCTCATTCTCGGAAAACTTTTTTTATTTTTTTAAATGCAAACAATTCAAAATATTCAAGTGAACTCGATGAATGGACGCACGTAGAAAATTATTAGTATGCAAAAATGTAAAATTGGATATAAAACGACTGAAATTTGAAACGCTCAAACATGCAAAAATGTTACTGCAATAAGCGTTTTTTGCGTTTCAAAAAACGAGTAAGATTTAAATTGCTGATTTTCACTCCAAATCGCACGTTAAAAATGACGGACCCCCTCACGAAAACATTTTGAATCCCCCCCATACCCCCAATGGAAAATTCGACAAATGGCCGAGGCAACCATGTTTTTTCACTCAAATATTATGTTATGACCTGTATAACATTTGACAGCCGCCATGTTTTTTTTCCCATTTTCCAAACACCACTATTATCATCACACTCTCAATCATTATTTTATTTTTAATATTCAAACACCGTGCTCTGGTAGCTGGAGAAATATATATCCCACATTTGTACCATCAACTTGTACGAAATCTCCGTGGAGACAAGGCTAACGTCACTCGCTACCAAACTTTCGCCGCTGGTTCAAACCTCGTTCTCGGAAATCTTTTTTTCTTTTAATTAATTTTAAATATTCAAGATGCGCGCTGTATTGGCAAAATGTTATCAATCAACTGGATCTCTCTCGACTACGTCACACGATGAACGCAGACCAGCGACGGCCGACTTCTACCGATCTCCTCCACGACTATTTCCGATGGCCCGTGGCAAGCTCGACCGTACTGCGCATGTGGTCCCAGAACCTCCTTTGATTATCTACTGATTATTATTCATTTGGCAGGGACAGGACAATTATAATGTTGTCCGACCTACCCTGTCACTGATGAGAGGCAATAAACCTCGAAACATGCATGTCTGCAGGTGGTCATTCCCAGCCAAATGAAGGATAATTTTCTGTTTGATTACGAGACAAGCACTTGCAATTGGGTCTTCTTTGAAGAACGTTGCACAAATATCTGTCAGATGTAGTTCAATGTCCGTCGTGGTATTAGCCAGGGAAGTAGTTGTTTTCTGACAGATGTTTGCCTTTATTTTCCACTTTGTGGAAACGCTTAGAGAAAAGGGTACCCCGTATTCTTTCAACATTGTTGATACCTCTCTGGCACAATATATTCGAACTTGTTCGAATTTTACAGATTTCTCTTTCCGGAGACTGTGCTGCTTGGGAGTGTTTTGTCTTGTTCCGTGCGGATGGCGCTTCGATCAACTTGGTTGTACATCGTGGTGTTATCCGTGGGGAAATATTAGTTAAACAGTTGATTATTATTCATTTGGCAGGGACAGGACTATTATAATGTTGTCCGACCTACCCTGTCACTGATGAGAGGCAATAAACCTCGAAACATACATGTCTGCAGGTGGTCATTCCCAGTCAAATGAAGGATAATTTTCTGTTTAATTACGAGACAAGCACTTGCAATTGGGTCTTCTTTGAAGAACGTTGCACAAATATCTGTCAGTTGTAGTTCAATGTCCGTCTTGGTATTAGCCAGGGAAGTAGTTGTTTTCTGACAGATGTTTGCCTTTATTTTCCACTTTGTGGAAACGCTCAGAGAAAAGGGTACCCCGTATTCTTTCAACAACATTGATCATAACAAACATCTTTTACCGAATTCCTGAATTGAGCATTGAAAACAAAAAATATATATTCTGGGTGGGATATGTGGATAACTAAGTCTCAGCTGAAATCCTACAACACCTATAGAGAAAAAATTGTTTCCATATTCCAAGGTTGAGGCAATGGACAGGTTCGATCAGCTAGACTCTAACTAAATCATATATATCAAACCTGTAGCGAATTTCACTCAGTTTCTATAGGAATGGTTGTGGGGTTCTTTGTTGTACAACAAAAATTTCATTAAATTTTCCTTTTGAGGCAATGTTTCACAATTACACACTGTGCAATTATTATTCATAGCATTGGATATCATCTTTTATAGGCTTTTCAATGATGTACCACAAGTAGGGATTTGCCCCCTTCCTATCCTAGAAACTACTCTAGGCAATTTTTTGATATTATCTTTCGTTTGTGAGATATAGCCCAATTCGAGTTTTTCAATTGTCACGCTGTATACCTATGATGTTGCCAGTGACTTTTTAAAGAAATTTCAGAATTTTTTGTTATTGATCAAAGGTCTAGAAATTTAATTCAGATAATTTCAATGATATTTCACACTGACAGCAGGGTTGCCAGTGAGTCACTATTGTCACTATTGGTCACTATTTTAAAATCGTGTCACTTTTCTCACTATTTTCGAAATTTGGTCACTATTGTCACTATTTCAGAGCTCAGAAGTGGTTAGAATAGAGGTGCTCGTTAGAATACTTTGCATCATTAAAAATATAAAACCAAGAGCACTTGCAATTTCCAATCCAGTATACCATCAAAAAATTTACAAATGATGAAGAAATACTTCGTGGAAAACAATTACCAAACATCACTGGTAAAAAAAATACTAAAGAAAAACAAAACCCTGGAAAAACGAATAGAACAACAAAATCGAAATGTTATTATAACAAAATAACATATGTCTTCCGAAAAACTTGCAGGGGTTATTAAAGATGAACATTAAAAAAATTGCGTTTGATAATAAAAACACTATTGAAAGACATTTATCTTCATACCAAAAAACAAACATCCCCCTAGATATTATATCAAATGTGGTTAACCAAATTAAGTGTGAAAATTGCCCTCAGGGCTATATAGGACATAATAAATGTTACCTGTGAACAAGAAAATGTTAACAATTTGGTGAACACATCACAGAAAACGGTCACAGTTTTAACTTTATGACAACTATCGTTTTTGATACGTTACCCTTTTTATCTAAAAGACTACTCAGTGAAATTATTCACATATTCAAACATAACAGTGTCAATACCAGAAGGAATATTGAAGGTTCAAACAAAATTTTTTTCAGTGTGAAGGTAATCATATATTCATGTCTTTGATGTTTAATTTTCTCTGATTTTTTCGTCCATTTTATAAAATTTTCAGAAAAAAAAAATTGTACTTGCCTCTCAGAACTCGTGTATGTGTTAATGTTTTAATTGTTCAAAGAATCTTTCTCCGTTATTGAAATCATTTCAAACATTTTAAGTAGAGGTACACAAAATTTTCGTAATCAGTCCTCCTGAATATCCAAACATATTCTCGTCGAAGTTTAGTACATCGTAGCAAGTAAAACAAATTTCCAAAAAAAAAATCCGTTGTTACAAAACCCTGATAATGAATTAGATATAGTTCGAAACGTTGGCCCAAAAAAAAGTTTTTGTTTCCAACGCTTAACTTTGAATGTTAGGTAATAGTTTTAGTGAGTTTTTAAGTACGATGTTCAAAGTACAGATTACTTCAATCACTTTAATCTTGATGAATATTCTTATCCTTTTATTGTAGTATTTGTCTTGTCCTAAAAAGTTCTCATTAAAATACTGCAAATGGGCTCTGGATTGATGAAGGAAATATGACCAGCGTTCATAAAAGTTCCTAAATTGGTTGGGAAAATGTCACTATTTAGACGAAAAAGTCAATATTATGTCACTATTTCTGTGAAAGATAAGTCTCTATTCTACTATTTTTGACCCTCTGAAACGCTGGCAACCCTGACTGACAGTGTCAATGCCAAACTCAAACAATTTTTACTAATATACTTTTTCATAAAGAATGTAGGTAATTTTAAATACATTTCAAGAACAAAATGAGGTTGGAGTTACTTCCAGACACATACCATTTCGATTTCAATGACTGATTCGTTGAGAATTCAAATAGTTTATATAATTATTTTCAAGAATATTTTCAGTCTATTTACTGAAAGAAGTTGTTTGGGGAATATGAATGGAGCCAGTAGAAAATGAGTTTTGGAAAAAATCTTGAACACTAGGTGAATGTACGTGACAGTGGCGTAGCTAACACCCCCGCAACCCCCGCGGCGCAAGCTTGACAGGGGCGCAAGGAAACCAGAAATTTTTGCCTCACATTTAAAGGAGGGTATGGGTAGGGGCGCGAGCAGGTTCCTGCGAGGGGGGGCTCGCTGAAAGTTAGCTACGCCACTGGTGCGTGAATGGATAAAAGAACACGCACACGCCGTAAGTTAATATAATCGCAACATTTTTATAGTCATGCATTATTGAACACAAAGCAATGTACGGTAAGTTTTTCATTATATCACAAACATTTTAAAATATCATATAAGATCAGCTTTAGACCAAATTGGCAAGCATGCGCTACTTTTATTCTATGCAATTAATTAAATGAGGTAGAAATATACCTGTACTATCACAACCATTAGCATGAGAAGTGCATCCTTTTTCCACGTCTGGCATTCAACAAAAATACAAGTCACACCGAATTCATTTTGTGGATTATTTCTATATTGCTGAATAACAGGAAAAACGTGGTAAGATACAAACTTATACAGAAAAACAACATAATGTTATAGATTGAAGATCAGTACATGCAACGTTATCATTACAACTAAATCTTCACTACATTATAATCACATTATATCACATTTTCACCAACAAATAATACAAGTTCATGCAAAGAATTGCTTAATGATTTGCATATGCGCATGGTGTTATAAAACTGACAAACGTATAGAGACTATCACTGATCAATCAGGAGTAAATTCCTTGATCCAGCGATTTCATCGTTTCAATCAGCAGTTCCATAGTTAAAAGTTGGTCAAATTTTCAATGAGTGAATGTAGTGGAATAGTGAACACGCGTGAATGCCTTTCCATAATGAAAATGTAATTATAATGTAGTGAAAATGTAGTTATTGAAAGTTGCAGGTACTGGAGTTTAGGTGGGTATACCTATAACAACATATCCAAATCCAAAATTTGAATATAGTGATGAACCAAATAATTGTGTCTATACATAAAAACCAAATACCATCAATGCAATCGAAACAGTTTTAAAACTTTATAATATTTTAAAATATTTAAAACAGCCCCAGAACACTCACGAAATGACTTGCTTCCTGAATTATTATTCAATGAACAATTCATTTATGGTTGTTTAAATTGTTTAACGATTGGTGAAAGATATTGGTATATTATTTGTTAATTTATTCATGTTATTGGAATATCTTGTGTGAGATGGATTTAGCGTAGATGTTATCTATACTGTCTTAAAACAGATAATTTACATTTGAAAATATATCTATTTAGGAGATATATTAACGAAGATTGGGCACCGTTTATGTATTGCGAACATAATGAAAATAACCAAAGAATTATTTATATTCTATTAATTTTGAAATCAAAATACTTGACATTCCCCTGAGGATAAAATTCCGAATTTTCATTCATTTTCCTAATAAGATGTCGATATATTTCCTGAAACGACGTCAACCATCAAATCATTCTATTAATTTATCCAACGAAATACACAAGTGAAAACAAAACGGATTTTCAGATGATAATGAATAAACTCATTGTCGAGCAGGCCTATTATATAAAATAATACACTTATATTATTATCAATTTCTTTTTCAATGTATCTGAATTTATATACAGGGCTATTCAAATTCGACTATATATATTGGTATTTGTAAAAGATAGAGGGGTATTGAAGGGGGGCAAAGTTGTTTAGTTCTGAAGTTATACAGGAAAAATTGATTTCTTTTTCAAAGTCTTCCTTTGCCTGTATTTTTTTATTTTGAGGCGATTTTTTAAACTTTTGGTACTTGGCCGTAGCAACTTTTTGTAGACTGTCTTTTGCAAATAAAAATGTTATGCAAAGTATCGTACTAATTTGACAACCTTTCATTTTCAAATACCTACGGACCTGTATTTGTTAATTGCGTTTTTTCAAATGCTGTTTCATATTGGCGTATTATTTTCTTTTAAACTACAGAGTGTTTTGGAAATATTGAACTCTCACCAGTGAAATTTCAAAAATTTTCACAGATTTAATTGAAAAACTTCAACTTATAACTCGTTGAAATTCCTATTATCTGACATTTTTCGATTACAGCTGTAATAGAATTTAAAAAATACAGAAATTTTACTGGAAAAATGTAATGCTCTCAAAATACTCTACAGTTTAGATGAAATTACTACGCCAATATGAAACATGACTCTGCATTTAAAAAATTACAATAAGAAATACAGGTTTGTACTTGAAAATAAATAGCTGAGAGAGGACCAATTTATCTGATACTTTGTGTATAATTTGTATTGGCATATTTTAATAATACCTATACATAAACTTGCAATGGAAAGTGTAAACATTTTTGTAAAATCTTCACAAAATAAACAGATACGAACACGAACTTGCTGTGCGTCAGGCATCTTCCACTTCCGCACTTTATAAACATCGAGAAGACACAGGTCACAAAATAGACATCAAAAACACAAAAACAATTTCCACCGAGAAAACTCTGCAAACCAGGATCATCCGAGAAGCCCTTGAGATAGAGAAGCGCCCCAATGGCCTCAACACTCGCGACGACGGACGTAGACTTCCCAATACCTGTAAGCCTCTCATTGCACGCATCATCATTTCCCACCAACCAACAATATATATATATATATATATATATATATATATATATATATAGTCCATATAGTAGATGTCACAAGTTACTATTCATATATATATATATATATATATATATATATATATATATATTTATGATAAAGTAATGCACAAAATTCATAAAACGTACAATGATCACTTTTGGAAAAAATGCAAAAACACGTCAAACTGTTCTTTTTATTCAATACAATACATTTTACTACATTGAAACCAAGAAACTAAAGGGTCATTAGCCGATGTGAAAATAATTCTAGAGTCATTCACATAGCAATGATTGTAGAGGAAAATGGAATCGATGTCAGAGACATGTTGAGGAAATTAAACGGGTGAAATTTGTAATTAGGTACTAATATTAATGCTACATAAAGTTTTCGGGAGACATGATGAGAATAATCGAAAACTTGAAATATTTCACTAAATAAATTTACGAGAGCTAAATCAATCTTGCTATCAACATGGAAATATGAGCCTGAACTGTGATTTAATAATATGATGATAATAAAAAGAAATTTTATTTCCCAAGAAAACTCCTGCACGTGATGAATTTAGTGCCTGAGATCGCAAAATTTACTCTAGCAATTTATGAGGCAGTCAAGTCTTTTCAATACATGACGATTTATCCACGGATAGCAGACGCGTATCTGCGATTTCACTGTTGCTTATTCTCTATCTAGAGTATTAACTAACAATTTGATAAGGAATATTGGCTACACTTAGGGACAAAATAAGTGAAATATGAAGATCTACAGAAAGTTTCCACTAGAATTGGAAATAACACTAAAGCAAAAGTTAATAATCATGAGTTTATTATCTATAACAGGTCTACAGATCTACCAAATGGAATTGATACAGGGTTATGATAAAGTAATGTACAAAATTCATAAAACGTACATCACTTTTGAAAAAAATGCAAAAACACGTCAAACTGTTTTTTTTATTCCGCATCTTTTGACATAAGTTACAAAAATATCACGTCAAAGTTGTCAAAGTTATGACGTCATCAACAAATTTTTTTAATGGGAAGCTAAGATTTTTATCACATTATGTGATAGAGTTTGTGTTTGTACACAAGGGAAAAATAGTTGCAGTAGGGCTCACATGAGAAAAAAAAACGAGAAAATGAATAAAAAACGAAATAAACATAAGTTTCATAATAACTTTTCAATTAACTAAACAGTCCATTAAACCAAAACTATTTCTTATAGGAATTGTTCAAACTGTGTCCCGTTTACTAACTGACATAGGCCAAGACGATGGTAGACCGCATTTATAGAGTTTTCGATCATCTGCGGAGTTATACGAGTCATTTCGTGTCTAATTCTTTCCATTAAGTCTTCTAAATTGTCTGGCCGGTTAATGTAGACCCGACTTTTCAAATGTCCCCATAGAAAAAAATCAAGGGGGGTTAAATCCTAGGTGGCCACTCCATTGGTCCACGTCCTCCAATCCACCGTCCTTCAAACTGGTTATCCAGAAACCTTCGAACAGTATGACCATAATGTGGTAGTGCGCCATCTTGTTGGAACCAAATACTGGGATCCAAGTTGTCCCCATTATTTGGATCCGGAAATGCCGCAAGTAGGTCCGGAAGCACTGCCATACGAAGATGTTCCTAATATCGTTCAGCTGTTAAATTCCCGCGAAAGTAATAAGGACCAATAAATCTTCCCCGGACGATTCCTACCCAAACATTAATTTTTTGGGGACGCTGGGTGTGTTTTGTCTGCATCCAGTGGGGATTTTCCCGAGCCCAGTAGCGAGAATTGTGTCGATTTACAGAACCACTTAGACAAAACGTTGCCTCATCGGAAAATACCACACTATTAAGAAAATTTGGATTTTCGTCACGATGCCGCATGAAGATTTCACAAAATTCCAAACGTCTGTCCGGATCATCTTCTGAGAGTTCGTGAACAAGATGAACTTTGTATGGGTGTAGTTTTTCTTTTTTTAACATCTTTACTAAAAACGATTGACTAACATTTTCTTGTAAGGCAATTTCTGTTGTAGTTGCGTGAGGGTGTTCTTCTACTGACAGCAAAATATCTAACTTCACATCGTCGCTTATTCCTGGTCGTCCAGATTTTGGAGCATCCCTCACGCTTCCCGTTGCATCAAATTTTGCAACAATTCTGCTTACTGTGCTTCTAGCAATTGGAAGTCTTTCAAAATGTGTTGCGTTAAATAAAGCACATGCTTCTTCATGACTTCGAAGGCGATCGCCGTAACCTACCATCATTAGAATTTCTATCCTTTCTCTTTCAGTTAAACGAGCCATAATAATAAAACTGTGGTGACACTAATTGTATGACTGACACTGACAAACCGTTGTTTCAGTAAAACAATTGAAAACATTTATAAGAACACATGTTCTTACTAGATAAGTTTAAGTTTGACCTCTTTTTATAATTGGTTTTGTTATTTCGTTTTTTATCCCTTTTCTCATTGTTTTTCTTATGTGAGCCCTACTGCAACTATTTTTCCCTTGTGTAAAAACACAAGCTCTATCACATAATGTAATAAAACTCTTAGCTTCCCATTAAAAAAATTTGTTGATGACGTCATAACTTTGACAACTTTGACGTGTTATTTTTGTAACTTATGTCAAAAGATGCGGAATAAAAAAAAAGTTTGACGTGTTTTTGCATTTTTTTCAAAAGTGATGTACGTTTTATGAATTTTGTACATTACTTTATCATAACCCTGTATCAATTCCATTTGGTAGATCTGTAGACCTGTTATAGATAATAAACTCATGATTATTAACTTTTGCTTTAGTGTTATTTCCAATTCTAGTGGAAACTTTCTGTAGATCTTCATATTTCACTTATTTTGTCCCTAAGTGTAGCCAATATTCCTTATCAAATTGTTAGTTAATACTCTAGATAGAGAATAAGCAACAGTGAAATCGCAGATACGCGTCTGCTATCCGTGGATAAATCGTCATGTATTGAAAAGACTTGACTGCCTCATAAATTGCTAGAGTAAATTTTGCGATCTCAGGCACTAAATTCATCACGTGCAGGAGTTTTCTTGGGAAATAAAATTTCTTTTTATTATCATCATATTATTAAATCACAGTTCAGGCTCATATTTCCATGTTGATAGCAAGATTGATTTAGCTCTCGTGAATTTATTTAGTGAAATATTTCAAGTTTTCGATTATTCTCATCATGTCTCCCGAAAACTTTATGTAGCATTAATATTAGTACCTAATTACAAATTTCACCCGTTTAATTTCCTCAACATGTCTCTGACATCGATTCCATTTTCCTCTACAATCATTGCTATGTGAATGACTCTAGAATTATTTTCACATCGGCTAATGACCCTTTAGTTTCTTGGTTTCAATGTAGTAAAATGTATTTGACTTATTTTTCACTCAGATTCTGGAGGAGATTGTTTCTATGTGTTTCGACGGCGTCACAAATTATGGAATTCGATAGTTTTTCATTTCAAAAACTATTATCAACACAACAACTTTCGTGTAGATTTCTTATTATGACAACCTTCAGTTGCTTTTTCGTCACTTATTCTCAATACAATCACAATTATGGAAATTATTTCAGACTGAAATAAGGAATTTAACCACAGTTACGGCTGTCATACTTATCAAAGAACATCTGTCTGTAGCTAATGTAGGTATACTTTTTCATCTTGGTTTTCATGATGTAGGTATACTCTGAACATCATAGGGTATTTCTCTGTGGAAACGAATTGTCTTGACAAATTATCGTCAAGAGACTTTAGATTTAATAGGATAGGTAAATCATTCATCATTCACAAAATATATAAGTTTGGTTTACCACGGATTCATGGAACACTCTATGCGACAAACTATTGCAACATCGCTACACCCCTTAGATGAATAATATCTGTTTCATAGATGTATTCCAAAATATTCCGACAAACATAAAAAGATTTTAAAGCCGAGATAATCGTTATGATTTCTATCTTCGAAAGTGATGAAACATTCTCGTCCTCGAACGGATATCATAATTCTTTTAAGATAGGACTGACTACGTTCCATTCATTATTTACGAGGGTAGTTTCTCCAACTAACGGATATTCATTGTGTGGGTGAGAAATATTTATTTAGAGGGTTCGACAGATTTATTTAGCAGAATGAACTCTGATTTTGCCAATCGAACTACTCATTTTTATGGTTTTGGTTACGAAAGTTGAACAACTAGTGATTAAGCAAGATCAATATTGAATATAGGTCAACATTTGAGTATATAAAATATTTAATTCAAGATAGACCACATAAGTTGATACAGAAGGTCTATCGGTACGTAGAAATATCCTTTACGAATCCTATAAAATATTCAGAATTGATCCATACATCGGCACATACATCGTTTCAACAAATGAACTTAGACTATGCACTGCAGTTTTTGGAACCTTCGGTGTGGTAATGAATACACTGAAGTTTAATCCCAACAACAAACAGCAATTTTTAACACCTGGACCTGTGCCCAAACGACCATTCTCTGGATAAATTATGAATTGAGAAAAAATTTTGATATTTGAAATCAATTATGTTTTAGGTCTTGCTATAGATACGTTTAATTGCTGTCAATCAAATAGTTTTTCCAGTATTGGTTTTTGTTGATTCCTTGTGAGCACAGAATGTCTAAGAACCACAATATTCCCAATTATACTGTCATTTTGTCTTATCAGTATTGACTTTATGATTCATTCCTAGTTGACTTCTCGAGAAAATCACGTGTTGCAATTCAATATTGAACTGAGATTATTTACAACATCTAGAATCAACGAATTCACATCCGAGACTTGAAAGAATCTTCAAAATTTACTCAAACTTGTGAGAATGTTTCAACAACACTCTAAGTCAATTCGCTTAGAACCAAATGGTTAGTATCCTGAGATATTTTATCCATAAATATTTTGAATAGTAGTAGTACTTCAACCTAGATCCTCCGCCGAAAGTGTTCTTGTAGGCTTTGTTTCTAATTCCATACCTTAGAAGAAGCACTGTTAATTAGAACTAAACAGTGAATGGTGGACGACTCTTCCTGGTCAGTAATACTATCCAACTTGATCCATGTTGATTCTCAACAAATTGATAGCCACCGTACCGATCAGATATTTGGTGAGAGCCCTCGTACCATAAATCAAAACATAGTATCTAGAAGCTTGATCGAAAATTATGGATGATAAAATTGTCAAACATATTCTGAAGGAGATAGAAAGTAGCGAAAACGAAAAAATAAATAGCATTGAAACTTGTAAAGATTTGAAGGTCAGAATAAAACAACTCGAAGAAGATGACTCGAATCCAGGAGAAAAAATCAAAGATTGAAATAATAATAATATTATTTTCGGATGGTCTGCACTGAATGGAAGCATAACTTTGCATTTTATTAGTGTCGAGTTTAAAAAACTTATATAAGTAGAATTCGGAGGAAAACGCAAAAATAACTTTTATTGTCTTGGAAAGAAAGCAAATCGACATGTGAAAATTAAATTTGTTTAATATCTTGAAAAGATTGAAGTCTCCAAAAAACCGTAAAAATTTGAAAAAGTGGTTGTGGTGTTAGAGCATTTGCTTCCCACCAAGGCGTGACACATGTCACTGAGCTAAAGTGGTTTGGAATCCACTTTTTTGTAAGCTCTATGTCCCGGATCTCCCTTTCCCGCACAAGCTCTGCTTTAGAGGGGTTTTCTCCGAAAACCTGGGTGATTCATAAAAACAAATTTTTACATGATATGATAGAGTCTGAACAGCCGATTGATAAAATTGCACCCCAGCAACCCCAACTCGACCCCTCATACTTCAGGCACTGGAGAAAGTATTATATTCCAACGGCACAGGAGTTTCCAGATCTATACAATAAACAATCAGTTGAACATCACTCCGAAGTCTAGAGGAACCACTAAAAAACCGAAAAAAACAACATTTTTTTTTATATCTGCATCATAATCTTCGACAAACGTCATGAAGAACCACGCCGTGTTAGAAAGTCTTTTGCTAAGTAATAATGCCAAGTTCTCAGTTGCATCATATGAATTAATAATAATCATAGATTTCATTAACAAGTAAAATCACATGTAATGTCTGAACCACGTCAAATAGCAGGACTTAATTTTTCACAAGTGATACAGTCAGACCTTACTCTTGTTAAATAAACCTCTGCCGACAATACGTGACATTAGATGCCCATTACATACTTGATTAGATGTAACCAAATGTAAAGGATATTATCCTGAACTAAAATCCATTTCCAGCATTGTTTTATACTATTATTCCACATTCAAAATTGAGACTAAACATTACTGTGACGACCTTAACATTTTTGAGACAGGATCGGTTCCCTCGTCCTGGTGTGATATTATCTTATTCATGCTTCACAAAAAAGGTCCCGTTGATCGTCCAGAAAATTATAGAGGTATTGCGCTTGTCGCCTGTATTGCCAAGCTTTTTACACGAATTCTCTCTAACAGATTAACAGAATGGTCTGACTGTTTCGAAATTGTTCCTGAATGTCAAAATGGGTTTCGAGTAGGTCGGGGATGTACTGATAATATTTTTGTACTCAGCAGTATCATTCAACTTCAGCTTCGAATCAGAAACCGCCAACTCTTTGTGGCTTTCATTGATTTTAAAAGGGCTTTTGACTCAATTGTCCATGAGAATCTGTGGCAGAAACTGTACGCAATGGGGGTGAGCTCAAATTTCATTTCTGTTGTTCGGAACCTGTATAATATAGCCACCGTTACAGTTAAATCGAATAATCAGATTTTGAAAAAATTTTACGTCTCCAAAGGAGTTTTACAAGGTGAAAGCCTCAGCCCTATATTATTTTCACTATTCATCTCTGATTTAGAATCATTCTTTCGTGCTAGTGGGGCTAGGGGTATAAGTATCGACAACACCTCTGACATTGTTATCCTTTTGTATGCTGACGATCTAGTGATACTTGCCGACTCGGAGATTGATTTATCCCGTAAATTAGGTATTCTCGAAAGGTATGGAGCTGAAAATAATTTAGAAATAAATATCTCGAAATCAAAAATAATACGTTTTTCCAAATATGGTTTCAAAAGGTCTTATAACTACCGTTTTCTTTTAAATGGATCAGAGATCCAGATAGTAAACAATTATACTTATTTAGGGGAAACTTTCGTTTCATCATCACTCTTTAGAGAAATGGCTGTTTCTTCCGTTTCCAAAGCGAATCAAGCAATAGGATCAATTATCAGCCTATTATTATCCCAGTCGAAAACCAATTCTTGGGAAGCACGCATCAAGCTTTATGAGAGTATTGTTGTCAGTACATTATCTTCCTGCTTAGCAGTTTGGGGTGTAAATCATAGTGAACTTTTGGAAAGAGTCCAAGTTAATTCTTTTAAACGATTCCTCCTGCTTCCCCTCAACACACCAGATTTCCTAGTTCGCTTAGAAACCGGTTCCACTCATTTGGAATATTGTGTGTTCAAGCATGTACTGAACTGGACAATAAAGTTGTTAAATATGAACAATGATAGGTACCCCCGAAAGTGTCTTCTTAGAATGCTCGAACTGGGTGGCGACGACATTAGGTACAACTGGACCAGTAAAGTTAAGCTCTGGTTCGGGACTATCGATTGTCTAGAGATATTCAACCTACTGAATCCTCGGCTTTTAGTTAGAAAAAAAAGTGCTGTACTCGAAAAATTCGCTTCCAAATTGCACAATGAAGTCCTCAATAAACTGTCATTGTCTAGATATAGTCTTTTCAGCCAATCTATACACCAAATTGCTCTCCTCAAAAATATCTCACTTTCCGAATACCTATTCACGTCATCCGCATAATCGCTCAGATTCGTTTAACTTACAAAAACTCACTGAGACTGGCATTCAAAGGAATGTATTATACCGTTGATTTCAATGAAATTTGTACTATATGCAATATGTATCAGTGTCAAACCATGAACCATTTATTATTCGAATATCCCATACTTTCTGTTGTTAGGCCAAAAGGGTCTCATTTTTTAATCAATTATGAATCTCTCATAAACTCTCTACATAATATTAGCTATGACGATGCTAGAATACTTTAAAATTTTCTCACTGAAGTCTTTAAACTACGTGCCTTCGTTGTTAACGAGTAAGCAATTTATAGGTAACTGTTGATTGAAAAAAATGTTTTTTTATGTATTCATTACGTTTTATGCAGTGTTTTCTGCAATTTTTATTTTTTCGTAAGAAAGTTTTTCTTTTATTTGTTTGATAATAATCCAAACTTCTTGTTATGAGATGTATATCTTTAGAAACAATAAATTAATTGAATTGAATTGAAGTATATTCAAATAATTCCTGAAATTATTTTCAGCGCTGATAGTTAAATTTATTTCACTATTCACACTTTTAGTTCAAAAACTCGCAGCAAAATGGTTCAGTTGCTAAATAGAAAATCAATACATATTTTATGTCGGCTTCATGCTGTTATTACGAATCCACGAGTTTCCATTCATTTCCATCATCCATTAGTCACACGTTTTGATAAGCGCTAGCGTGTATTATTATCAAACTCGATGCACGTATATGTAAAATGAATGTTACATTTCCCGAATAGATTATGAATGTATCATCTAGTTGATATTTCCGTTCAATAACAACCATCCTATCAAAATCTTTTCCAACGTGAACATGACGGTAGAATTACTAAGTCTTTTAGTTTAGAAAATCGATCAATATTCACGCATTACAAAATTTTCATTTGCAATGAACCATTTTGTTCATTTATTTCTTAAATAAAATAATATTGATTTAGGAAAACAAACAAACAAATAGTATTGACATATTGTATCCCATATTTCAAAATTTTACCAAATTGAGGAAATGTTTTGATAATGAGTCGAACGAAATTCACAAAGTGTCTATACGAAGAGGATCATGGAAATCAAAAGAAATAATTCCGACTACGGCCGAAAATACCCTTTTCCCACATTTCCACAAAGTAGAAAAAATGGAAAAGGAATGCTGTTTTGTTTTTTCATCGCGGTTGGCCTTGTGACTGTAAGTATTGCGTTGGTAGATTTGACTATCAGCAGATTTGACAATAATTTGTCTTTGGTTGTCACCCTGTCCAATGACTTCCGCACCCTTCCACTGACGATGATCAATCTGAACTCGTACTTTATCTCCATTTTCTAATTTGGGACACTCTCTAGCATGATAATCAGCATAACCTTTTTGTTTTTCTCGTTGTCTTTTCAATTCTTCAGGTACATTTACTATAATTTTTGGTTTTGAAGATTTTCCGCAATAGGAATCAAAGTTCGTGTAACCCCTGCGAATAGTCGCTGATTTGGGGATCCTAAATTACTTCTGGGAGTGTTACAATAGTTCATCAGGGCTAGATGAATATCGGAATGATCTAATCGACATTTCTTTAACATGTTTTTTGAAATCTGCCCGCCTCATTCAGCTAAACCATTTCCTCTAGGATGGTAAGGGCTACTGGTAGAGTGTTGAATCGACCATTGAGTAGAAAATTATTTGAACTCCCTTGAAGAGTATTGTGGGCCGTTGTCTGTTTCGAAAATCTGAGAAATTCCATGGACCGAAAACCAATTTTTTAAGTGCTTTATTGCCTCCATCTAGGTAAGTGTTTTCAGAAGTTTGAAGTCAACAAAACCAGAGTAACTGTCATAAATATTCAAGTACCTAGTGTTTTCCTCGGCAAGTGAATATATCTGAACTTATTATCTGTCAAGGAAGATGGGGAATTTTATTCAAACAAATACTTGGCATTTATTTATGAAATTCTTGACATCGGTGTTCAGCCCTCTCCAATACAATATTTGCCTAGCTCGATTTAGACAGATTTGAATTCCAAGATGTCCTCTATGAATATTTGTTAACATTTTTGAAACCAATGATTTAGGAACGACTATTTTCTCGCCTTTGAATAGCAGTCCTTTATATTCAGCAAATTTTTCTTGGAAACATGAGTAGTGTTTGAGACCCTGAGAAATATTCTTCATATTATCAGGAAAACCATTATGAATAAACGTTTTCAATTTTTCTAGTTCTTCGTCCTCTCTTGTGCCTTGAATCATCTCTTCTTTTATTTGGGAGGAAAATGTTAAAATTATTTGGACTTCTAGCTCATCATCATCCTCAATTTTACTACCACTGTGAGTACAATCTCGGCTCAGTATATCTGCTAATGGTATATATTTTCCTTTTTCAACCTGTGGTAAAAGTCCATTGTGTCACGAAGTTGAGTGGTATAGATTCACGATGGAGACAAACTCAAAATAATCTCCACAAATTTAATATAATCACCAAATGTTAGTGATGTTAGAACGATAAAAGACTATCGATCAGTTCAATGGTTTCATAGTAGTACATGTTTCGAACCTATATAGGTTCATCATCAGCTAAGTTCAAAATTCTACAATAAAAAGAAGAACAGGTAACTATCAGTAATCTAATACAATATGATATTACTTACATAGAGATAAAATTATGTAGAAAATTTTTAATGAAATAAAATGAGTGTCACCACATGTTCCCACAAGGGGTTATGGCACTGACAAGTTAAGTGTTTAATAAAAATTAAATAAAAAGTAGTAATAAGGGAGGCTGGGAGCCTGTATCCCGGTTTTCAAAAATAATGAGGGACGCTTAGAGCCTATATCCCTGTGACTTTTAGGGCGTAACATCAGTAAGAAACTTCGATTATTTTTTTTTAAGTTAACGATTCAACGTTTGAAAAGAGAATGTCATTAGTGACTTGAGAAGGGAGGATCATCTGTCAAGATAGCTCAACGTCAAAGTTGACATAGACAAATGACACGAGACACAAACACACAGAACACAGGAGGAGAAGAAACAATCCAACATCGCAACTAGTATTCCGAGCAGATCGGTCTTATGTCATATATCCATACCTATAACCTATTACAAGAAGACTTTTGAGGGTTGTACTCTTAAGGGTGTGCTGCTGGTTGACGGAAATAACAATTTTACCACTAAATAAAAATTATAGATCCATGCGAACACGACAAAACAATAGGTTTGATCCACTCCGCGAAGAGAGACATCTATCGACCATTCATAGAAGGAGGACAAACGTCACACCTCACAGAAGTAGACCGACAGATTGATGAGTGTCCGGACAGAAATTACGAAATTAGTGAAATTACATAACAAATGGATAAAGTTTCTCGAGGAAGATCAAGGTAGGAAAAGTATTTAAAGTAAATTAGGTAATTTAAAAAACTTTCTGCAATCGAACTGTACTTTTTCATTGAGAGAAAAAACCTTGGGATTATTAATGGCAAAATGGGAAAATTGAGTAGGAAGCCTTTTCTGAATTTGGATTGAAATTAAGAATATGATTTGCAAAGGATCTCCCAGTATTATATTCATCTATGTGTGGCTTTCTAGAGCTCTCAATTAATTTAACATGTTCAGATAGGTACTCTTGTTTTAATTTTCCTACCGCTTTGTCCAACATATAAAACAGGACAATTTGGTTGTGAGCAAGAAATTCTGTAAAAACCAGATTTATGGGAAATTGGTACTTTATGTTTAGTGTTGACTAACAATTTAGAAATGGAATCCATGGTATAAAAAAAACTATATTAATTTTTCTTTTTATACCATTAATTCACAAACTTCCTTGAATAAATTTGATTCAAAATTTCTTCCTTGATCGGAATGTAGCTCCATTGGGACTCCAATCCTTGAAAACATGTTATCTACCAGAGCTCTTGCAACTGTGGATGCTTCTTCATTAGGCAAGGCATAAGCTTCAACCCATTTGCTAAAGTAATCCATGGCAACGAGGATGTATATGTTGCCAGCATTCGTCATCGGAAACGGTATTGTTTCATCTCTCCTCTCGATCTTATCTTGGGGCCTTTGCTTGCTTCACACTTCAGACATCTTCGGTACCATCTCTCAACATCTTCACGACATTGGACCAAGTAAAATCTCTTCCGTATTTTATCAAAGGTCTTATTAACTCCAAAATGTCCACCTGATTTGCTGCCATGAGTCTCCTCCAAGACATCACTTATTCTCGACATAGGCACAACCAATTGAGAAATCACTTCTCTGCCGTCGGCTGATTCCCAAGCTCTCTTCAATAGACAATTCTCAACAATCAGGGAATCCCATTGTGCCCACAATTCCTTGAAAGCTGGTGATCATACGGAGATTTCCTTCCAGGTGGGTCTTTTTGCTCCGCTTTTCTTCCATCGTAAAATATCTGCAACGCTTGGATGACTTTCTTGGTTCTGCCCCAATTTCGCTGGTGTCCAATTGTCTTCATCCATTAATCTCACTTCCTTTGCGACGTACAATTCGCTCACAAGTATCCGAACCAGGTTTTCTGTTCAAAGCATCTACGTTGTTAGGCAATTCAGTTGTTCTTAGTCTCTTAACGGGGATGGCCTCGGGGGCTTCATCATTGCTAGTCGGCATGCGCTCCGATATCAATTCGGTTTTTCTTAGCCTCTTAACAGGGATGATCTTGGGGGCTCCATCTTTGCTAGCCGGCATGCGCCCCGAAATGTTGGCTGATATTAATATTTCCTGCCGCCAATTTGAGGACTCGCTGGGAGACCTTGTCTTCATAGGTGACTGCGAACGTGGTGGCATTCTTACCATGCAGTTTTCAATAAGATGTCCCAAGTTTCCACATCGATAATATGCCCTGTTCTTCTGAGTGCTCATTCTGCTTTTCAAAGATTGAATTGCATCTTTACATTCATTTTGTTGTTCGATGGGTATCTTCTGCAACATACCCAAAGCTGGACCTCTCAAAGCTACTATAAGTGCCGTAGCTTTTTCTTCTTCGCCCCATCCATTAGCCACTGCTGCAGCTTCAAATTGTCGGCAATGCATGGACCTATCCAACAAAAGTCGGTGGTTTTACGGAAATTCCTGATGTGGCAACCCTGTCTCAACGAGCTTGGTTCTTGAGGAGAGCTATTCGAGTCCTTTCCTCTCCTCTCATACTGTATCCACTTTTGGAAGTCTGATTTCCTTTGTTTTCTATTCGTTCCAATTCATTCTTTTGATGTTCGAGAATTTTCTGGAGTACCTCTTCTTGTTCTTTCTTTTCCTCCTACCGACGCGTTTCTTCTTTTTGTTTTTCCTCCTGGCGCCTTCTTTCCAAATCAGCAAAGTGATTTTGGAAAAATTTCACAATGTTCTCCATCGTATCGTACGATGTACTATCGTATTCACCATAAATAGTTTCTGATTTTCACTGATATCCCGCTTCGGACTCCACTGTTACGATATTTGCTAAATAATACGCCGAGCACACTACTAAACTGTTTATTTCTAACTTCACTATAAACATACAACCACTTCACTGACTAATAAAACACTTCGATCTTTTCAACTTCTTCCAGGAACTTATTATCGACGAAACGGTTGCGAAGTCGATTCAGCGGCGTAGCTAGGTGATTTTCATCAGTCTCGTAACACTATAAAACATCGGCAAATCCAACCCATCCGGCATTCCGGCGCAATCGCGAGTTTTTATTTGTCACGGTCACTCTTTCGTTCGCCTAGGACTAGACAAAATGATTCTATGTTTCTTCTATTTTGGAATTTTTTCTCCTTGCCAAATTCTTCTTTAGATGTTAAAAAGGAAGCGTATTTATATTTTTGTTCGAATAACATTCTGTCCGGAACAATTTATTGCTTATGAATCGATTTTTTTAGGTGTTGTACATTTTTCAGAAATTATATAATGTTTGATTCATCATATTATCAGATTATCTGAATCTTAAAAATTTTCAACCTATCAGAATTCAAAAGTAAAGCTCCATATTGAAGTCAGTCTTTTTCGTTTCACTATTTAGATTATTCGCAAATTATAAAATAAAGAAATTCATAAGTATATTCGAATTTTTCAATATATTCGAAATAAAAAAAATTTAAATGCTTTGGAATGCTTTGAAAATACAGTAGGGACAGTAAAAGCTACGAAAACATTATGTTTACGAAAGCAAATAAAACAGAAAAGTGAGGATGTTGTACTACCTGAATCTACTGTACTACCAGAAACGACCGTACTACCTAAGTCGACCATCTGTCAAATGTGTACGAAACCAATTACAATCATTGAGATAGGATGGATTACAACGCAAGATCATACGAAAATTTCTGTTATCGACGTAAAATTAATGATGAAATCCACAAAATATGAGTAATTTCAAAGCAACAATTATTTTTCGTATATCCAGAAAAGTTCCGGCATACTTATAAATATCTTTATTTCATAAATTCGAAATTTTCTGGTAGGAAATTCCGATAGTTTGGAAATTTTTAAGTATTGGATACCTATTCTGAAAATATGATTATTTCAAAACTTAACATAATTTATGAAAAATTCAAAAACCTAAAAAAAACGATCATAAGCAATAAATTATTTCGGACAGAATTATCATTCAAACGACAATAAAAATAAGCTTCTTTTTTAAGAACGAATGAAGAATTTGGCAAGGAGAGAAAAATCCAAAATAAAACAAATATAGAATCGTTTTGTCTAGTCCGAGGCGAACTGAAGGGTGACCGTGACAAATAAAAACTCGCGATTGCGTCGGAATGTCAATTGGAGTGGATTAGCCGAAGTTTTATGGGTTTGCAAATTCATACGTCATATTGTATGCTTTTCCAGAACTTTGAGAAAAAACGCACAAAGTTTGTAATTTTGTGTCATGCGCGAAAATCGACTCAATTGACATTATTCCATTGCACTGCTTTCCCGATGGTTTATAGGGTTGCAAATTCATAGGTAGACTTGTTTGCCATTCCAGAACCTTGAGAAAAATTGAACAAAATTTGGAATTTTTTATCATCCGCGAAAATCATCCTTATTGATAATATTCTATGGACCTATCCTGACGGTTCATATAGTGTTGCAAATTTATAGGTAGACTTGTTTGCCATACCAGAACTATGAGAAAAAATTGCACAAAGTTTGGAATTTTGCGTCACCCGCGAAAATTTACTTAACTGATAATATTCTATTGCCCGGCTTTCCCGACGTTTTATTAGATTGCAAATTTATTTATTATTACTGAATTGGGTGCAAACTTAATTGGCGACTTAAAATTATGCCAACAAAGTTTGCAAATTCAAAGTATTTTATGGGTGACTTAACCATGATTTTATGACAAATTTAAACAATGTTTGCAATTTTGTAATTAGGATTAGCGCTAATTCAAGGATTATTCGTATTTCCAGTTGAAAATTGCAGGTGCAAATTTCAAAAAGAATGTAGAAAAGAGGTTCCCTGGTATATCTAAATTTGCACAATGTTTGCAATTGTGTCCAAGAAGATATTGCTAATTAGCGTTTTATGCGAATTTGCCTAATTTTCGGTCACCGAATGATTATGCAAATTTTTATATTGAGTCTTTACTGGATACGTTACCATATGACGGTACTAAAGTAATGTTTGGAATTATTGTGAATTGCCGGTCCATGTTGCCTCGCCTGAAGGGTCTTTTGCCTCTCTTCCTTTGTGCCATCGTATATCAAGGCGAGGAGAAAGCGGGCGGAATCGGCTTCTTCATACTGAGAACGCGAACAGACCTACCTACATATTCAGGGGTCCATGCCGCTTTTGTTCGATAAAACGTTCAATGAATTTTCTATGCAAGCACTCATGTACGACACGTGTGAGGAATTGTGAAAATATCGAGGTCAAAATAGATGTTTTCTGGTACATTTTGCGAAAGTGGGTTGAAATTATTCATAGGGAAGTTAATTCATTGATACAATCAACTCCAATCTGAAAATTACATTTTCATTTGTTTCAATATACCTACTGAAGTTTTTGAACGGACTGAACAGAATGAAATAATTTCTCCAACAGTTAAAATTCGTGCAGAAGCTCTGTTTGTTGAAGTATTCTAGCTTGAAATGCGCACCGACCACCTGGGGTGGTGCTGTGGGTTTTCTGGGTTTTCTTACAGCTGAAAAGTGAATACACCACCAAAAACATCAGGAGTACCATGGCAAATAATAGTAGCCGTCCTCTACCCGCATAGGATATGCCTTTGGGTACACTCTATGAGTGCATATGAGGGAGTATTTTTATTATACTATTATGTGCTAATTTCGGGTGGTATCTTCAAATTGAGCAAAAGTATGAAATTGTCAATTTCTGGTAATCATGACATTTCAAGAACTCGTTCGAGATTTTCCAATCAATTTTTAGTTCATCACATACAGAAGAACATACAGTTTCTCGAAAATAGTTACAAAAAATGTCCTAAATTACAATTCTAGTTCACCATCTCAAATAATAACAGCAATTATCCTGATGGCCTCTTATTTCATGTTATTTGAATCGATTTGATCGATAATAAATGTTGTTTTCCATACATTTAATTATACTCAAAAATTCACTGTACTCTCGAAAAACATTATTTCTGTTCTTGAGAAAATTATATGAATCTGTATAACGTTGTCATTTCTCCATAGAGTTTTACTTTGAAAGTATGATATAATTTTCCAGTAATAGATTCGAAAGTACTTGTTTGAGACAAATTACTGATTTAGCTTAAATTTTTTTTCTTGCTCACACCATGGAGAAAAATCTACTTCAGATTTGCATATAGTAAGTAAGTAGCTTTATTAAATAGGAAGTTCCTAATATACAAAATACTAATGTGTTATTTTCATATAAATAAAATAGAATAAAATGAGCTCAACCATTAATTGTATAGATAAAATGAAACGATCTTATAAATAAATAACAATAAAAGTGGCATAACACGGAATATAAACAGACCTAAAAAATTGAAAAATCATGATAAATCATATCTCATTGAAAATAAAATACGATAAAAAGAATTTAACATTCTTACACATCTATGGTGTTCTGAAATGTTTCTAAAGATATTCTCAAATTGGTTTTGAAAACTTCACTTCAGATGGTAGATCATTGAAATCATTGAGACCTTTGAAAAATAAACTTCTAAATTTTCATCATGAAAAATATTTAAATATTTCTCATGTGGAAGAGTACTTGACGAAAGGCAATAAGTTTCAAAACAAAATTTGATTATAAAAATAATCCAGCCTTTCGCAAATTTTCCTATACAATAGGATTGTCGGCAAACGTCGAACAGAAATAATTCAAAAGCCCCATACGACCGCCGAATCACAGATTGCAAAGTATATCCTTGTAGGAAAACTTTGCCAGGCGTTGAATAGACGTGATTCGGCGGTCGTATGGGGCTTTTGAATTATTTCTGTTCGACGTTTGCCGACAATCCTATTGTATAGGAAAATTTGCGAAAGGCTGGATTATTTTTATAATCAAATTTTGTTTTGAAATAAACTTCTCATTGATGAATGGTATTGGGTCCTACTTATATGGAAACTATTTGAGGTTCTTGTATTAAACTGGTGAATTTCGTTGTGATAAGTAATGAATATATTAAAGTAAGTTGATAGAAATAGTTTTTTGGAAATTTTCTTGCACACGTAATCACAGTAAGCCTTAAATTCAAGACAATCATCGATAATAAAACCCAATTATTTTAAATTTCCTACAAACTCCTCTAACTGATTTTCTACTTCAATTTGGAGTGACTCATACTGTATGTTAGAGACTTTATGTTTGGTACCCAATATCATGGCGTTAATTTAGCTGGCATTCAGTTTAAGGTTAAGGTTTAAGGTTATTAGTTTCAAGAAACGAGCTTTTCTTGTACTGGCAATATCGCTTCTTTCAACGAAATAATTTTGCCAATCACTAATTTCACGAGAAAATCTGACATGAAAAAACGTGAGACCGTTAGATTAGGTAAGGTTAAAAAGTGAGTGAGCCTGCATCAAGCGCTCCACCACGGACCGCCTATGGTCTATTATTGTGGCTCACCCCATTTTTATATTTCTGCCAGTACATCCAATCTTTCAAAGAAATTGGTGAGTTTATTGAAAGAACAATTTTCCAGATTTCCTGGCGTTAAAATTTTAATTAGATACCGTAGGTCGAGCAATTTGTTTAATGTTAGTTTTTTGAGTGAAATTACTGATTTTGAGTTGAAAGAAATGTATTCAATGAAAAAAAGTTCCATATTATTCTTCGGGCATGATAAATCAACGACAATATACAGATTATATTTTGGACACGTCTATGAAAGAAGCTTTCACTGTTTCTCGAACTCTTCCTTTCAAAGCTTTGCCTTATTGAGATTGTTTTCATCAGTCAGACATTACTTCAACGTGAACCTATTAAACTCGCTTTTAAAGTTTGACCACTATGAGTATTTACCTCAGAATTAGGAATATAATTGGGATTTAATCAACAGTACAAACAAAAGAGCTTTTTTTATCGGATAAATTTCTTTTTGTAACGAAATAAGTTTGCCAATCAGTAATTTTACGAGAATAACTGACATGACAAAATCGCGAGACCGATGGTCGAGCGATTTTGTCAAATGTCAGTTTTTCAAGCAAAATTACTAATGGAAAAATTTTGAGTCAAAAAGAAATGTATCCTTAAAAGAAAAGCTCGAGTGTTTTTTGGCAAGATAAATTAACGACCGAATATATGAATGAACAGCAACAATAATTATCTTTATTGATACAATTAAATTATTTGAATGAACAGATATTAAATACACAATTGTTATAAATTGTTTGGTTTGGTGTACTGATTTTAAAATTTTCTTCTCTGGTATTCACACATGTAGAATATTCATATTGATTTTTCTCTCTCGAGGCTTGTAAGGAACTAATAAGATTTTCGTGATGTTCAGGATCAATTTGGAGGTAGGGTTTAATAGAAGATGATGATGAGTGTCCCGTTATTTTTATAAGTTGTTGGTCACTTACTCCTGCTTTGGCTAACTGGGAAACTGAACTAGCACGGTTCGAATGATTAGTAATTTTATTATTTGTGATGATGAGTCCAATTTTAGTTGCAGAATATTTGGTCCAAGTAGAAATCGTATTAATACCCAGTGGAACATTTTTGTACCAACCTTTGGAATTTTTATTTTTCCAAAAGGGATTTGGAGTTTAAAAAAGTCTTTCAGATGTTATGTTTTCATTTCTTTTTTGTAACAGTAATTTTAACAATGCAACGGGACAAATACCTTCATCCATTTCATTTTTTGTTATCCATTTGCTGTCTGCCAATTTTTTCGACCCACCCTGTTTCGTCTTTGAAAATATTGTATTGTATTCTAATCTTCTTGTTGAAGTTCCATCTTGATTTTTGTCTTCTTTAAAATGGTAAATTTTACAGTTTGCAGTTTCTCCCCCCCTCCAGCTAATTCATAAGAATGAGCTATATGAAAGAATCTGTTCTGTAATCCCTTTGGGTTGTCTATATTCCACAAGTTTTGCCATTTTTACTATATCTTTCTTGTTCAATGATACAGAACTTACTTTTCTTTTCTCTGGAATAACTTGTAATTCTTTCCGTTTACTATTAATCGCATGACGAGCTTCTTTAAAAGTTATGTCGGCAAAAGGATCAAATTTAATATTGTATTCCTTGAAATATCTTTCTTAAATCATCTTCGCAGTTGAATTCCAAATTAATTTAACTGCATATTTTTTATAATCTTCTCCAATCCTCTTTTTCATATTATAGGTCCAACCCTTTAATATATCTGCTACTTCTTGTAACGGAGATATTTTCGACAGTTCGTGATTTCGTACTTGACAAAACTCCATAAATTATCTCCATATTGACGCTTTAGTATTTTTTGTGGATTGCGGGATTGCTTTTTCTATATTTTTTGTTATTTGTTGAGTCGAAACGTCCCCAAAACGACTCATGTTGTAATGTTTCAGTATCAACCATCAAAATGACAAAAAAGTAATCTTTAAATGACATATTCTATACAGGAGTTAATTTATCACAGTAAAAATTATTCCACTAGTGTTTTATCCCCACATCAAACCATCTCAAACACCGCGACACATCTCTCAGTTACCTGATGGCCATCTTCTGAAGGAAGACTAAACAGTTTAATATTTCTCCGAAGGTGGTGACTTGGTGACTGAAACACATGTCGAGGTGTTGAAAATAGTTGTTCTGTAATGGGAATTCATTACTACACCAAAGGTTCCAAACAGTGCATGCAGTGCAAATAGCATAAATGTGTGGGTATTAGCCCTATTTTTGATATATCTATCTAGCAATGTCGAGTTAGGTGTCCTTTCTTCCTGCACCTCTCACAGAATCAGGTGGTGTTATTACATGTTCCATGATTACGATAACAGAAACATTCAATGTAGTTTCAGGGGCAAGACATATTTTGGAAGTTGCATCTCACTAGCTTGAGTATTGTTCACCAGTAAACAACATTGCATTTCACGATGAGCATGTATTAGACATTTCTGTCGAACAGAACAATGGACCGCTTTGTGTGTCAAGCATAGACATGTTCCGCTCACGTAAAATATTATAGAAAATTCGGTGTTGCCGCTTCTACTATAAAATAGTAGAAAATTGGATATTTCAGATGAAACAAAACATTCTGTATACTCTTTCGTTATCAGTATCCATATCACTTTGTCAACAATTTCATGTAATATTCATCTGAATCTATAAGTGTCAGACTGCGAGATAAAAATCAATTTAAATAAAATTTTAGAAAAAAAAACAAATACTAACCAGCTTAAACTTGGGGTCTTTAAGGCTTTTCGCCCAATAGCTGAATTTCATCAACCCTATACAGGGTGATGAAACAGAATTACAAATTCTATATTCAATTGAAATAATAAATAAAAGTGCATTCATTCAAATAATGCAGGCTGTATCTTCTGAAAATTTTATATTCTACTACTGATTTGGATTGACTCTTTTCAATAACTCATAGTTCGATATAGAAGCGTTTTATAAATTACCAGTTTCGAAAAAAAATTACCATTGGTTTACTGTAATTATTTCTCTCATTCATGATTCATTTCATTATTATTTCATTATCATCATTGATTTTTTTTTCATTTGAAAAATACAACGTTGAAGCAAAGTATTCCTAAGAAAACGATACAATCTGAATTTTGCAAGGTATCGTGAATCACTGCAATGCGGAATCACAACACGTTTTTAGTATTTATTAATAGTGAGTAGGCTTTGCAAAATAAAAGAATCAACTTTTAAACTGAAACCTGTTCCTGCAGGTATTTAGTTCGGATTCAGTTGGGAGTTGCATCCAAAAATGTCAAGATCAGGATACAGCAATGAAGATTTTTTGGTGACAGTACTAGATTAGCAAATAGGGTGTTTAAATGTTACATGAAAGATATCTACAGCTTCCAAAGTCAAAATGTGATCAATTGACTATTGCAAAGAAAAGGAATGCATTTTTTCCAAAAATTGTACGTGACAATGAAGTAACGGTCTTAAAATTTTTCACTGCTTTTCCAAATGTACAACATGGGGCTGAAAGGAAAATATATATAGGCTGATTTACGTAGGCCGTGCATTAGAAGTTTTTCAACTTGGATTAGAAACTGATGTCCAAAAATATAGTAGGTGCTATTTGAAAAAAATTACTTTTCCACAATTTTTGAATGCAACATTTAAAAATCGCATGCGCCCATACGGTACAAAATGGAACAATCGATGGGATCGATGGGATCAGGAGTTAGTTTTGACTACCAGTAACCTGCTTCCTAAAATGAATTTCCTAATTTCGAACGGTTTGCGTGCTACTACGGCGTTGATTCATTTTAGAAAATGGAAATATCTCCAAAATTGTAATAGATGAGTTAACAATACTAAGGTCGTCTAATCTCATAATCAGAAGGCCAATCGAACCACGTGAAAAACAAAATAGGCTTCTATTTAAAATAATGAATTTGGTACCGACTTTCAGCATACCCTGTACTGCTATAGGAGTGAAAATATTTCATGTAGAACGGACATGATCCATTATGACAGTACACCAAATTTCAAGTTTATGATCTAACTGCAAATTGAAAAACTTCTAATGCACAGCTTAGGTAAATATATATAAAATTTACACAAAAATAAGCACCTATGTCATCCTTATAAATTTAATTCTAATTTTTCGAGTTTTACTTATCACGACTGAAAAAGACAAACGTTTCCTTGGCAATTTTATATGGACAGATGAGTTCACAAAGAATGGGATCATAGACATATTTGTCGTAATGATATTTGCCAACATAGTTGTCAAGTATAATGGCTATTCATATTCTGTGTTATAAATTTTTTATCGTATTGTTCGAAGAAAATTTAAAGAGAACAAACACAATATATGTATAGGACCCTGCACAGTTCTTATGGAAAAAGAGTCCCAGTCGAATTGTTTAAAAATTTGTTATAATGTAGTTTATGATGTCCCGCTCAAATGTCTCAGTGGCCACAAGACAGTTTTTGTGTAACAAGGCGTTAAACATGCGGAAGCAGAATTGTAACCTACCTATGAAATCAATGATATGTTGTTTATTTTGATACAAAAAGTAGAGGATAGCGATTACAATATTAAAATTTTCGACACGAGTTGCAAAGAATAGTTCTTAGACTCTGTATACAGTGTGATTATTTTCCCGCCAGTCCATGTTAATATTATTATGTGATTCTTTGAACAAACACAGTCAAAAGCTAGAGCTAATAAATTTGCAAATTGAGTAAAATCATTTGATTTTAATATTGGGTGATGAGGTTACTATCAAACAGGGTAACTCAGGATTGTCTTTTTTAGTTGTATTAGTAATAATTTTTTTCAGGATCACATATAAAACAAATTAGAAATCTAACTATAATATGAACATTATTTTGTGGCTGTTGTCTATTTGTTACATCTTGTACGGGTCAGATTTCTTGCTATCTATTTGTAAGAATGACAGTATATCCCATCTCATGATAATCCAATAATTATTATCCAATGAGAGGTTTCAAATTATATCTTTGTCCACGCAAATAATGTATGTGCGCATGATTTGACCCTCTTGGAAGTATATCAACATTTACCGAAAAACATATAGAAATCGTCGAAAGAGTCGGTAAACATTTCTTCTTCTCATCGGAGTGGACCCTGCCTGATTTAAAAAATATTTGGAATTTGGGGTTTTCGAGTGATGGTTTATCTCAGCAAACGGTATATTTTAAGTTTTGGTGGATGCGTACGAATTAAAAGTTTTGGTGACTGCCGATTTATTACAAGTTTTGGTGGATGCGTCTATAGTCAAAGTTTTGGTGGATGCACCTATAGAAGTGGTTTTTTTTTATTGGATGCGAAGCAGTGAAGCTACACCGCCATCATCTCATCTTCCATGTAGTCCTGCGCATAATTTGTTAGGGTGTAGTTCAAATTATGCCAGTATTTCTACTCAGAAGTACTCGTAAATTCACTTCAGTCTCTTCAACGAAATCATAACTGGCAACAGCGTCACGCACATGGTGTATTTCATGGGTTGCCTTCTGTTTTATCTGACGGGGTATGATATTGGAATGTACCTCCGATGAATGTACAACAGAATCGTCTGATGAAATCCGGATTTGATCAGTTCTGAATCTGCGCAAGTACACTTCTGCTGTATTCCGTTTCTGTTAACAAACAATTTGGATGGAATAATTTTCTGATAATGTCGAAATACTTTGCATTACTGGTTTACATTCTTACTAATGTATATTTTTCTGATACGATCCAATCGCTATATTTACAGTTGACAATTGTATGGTCGCCAAAGTAATGTTTTAGCATAATACGATTTAATTAATGTTTTTGCGTTAGTATAATATTACGAATTATCTGTCGGAAGTTTTACGATTCTGCTGATATATTAAAAGGGCCCACTATTGAAATCAAACGATATTAACTCAATTTGCAAGTCTACGGGCTTTAGCTTTCGACCGAGTTTGTTTACTATAACTTATCAACATTGAATAGTAGAAAAAGAATCACCCTGTATACGGAGCCTTAGAAATCTTCATTGCAACTTGTGTTAAGAATATTGAGACGAAACAGTCACCACATTATTGATTTTATAGGTAACTTAACAACCCTGCCTTCGCAGGTTTAACTCATTATTTGTCGAAAACTGTTCATTAGATCTTATTATTTAATCAGAACATCATAAACTACATCAAATTTTCAGCTAATTCGACTGGAACTTTTTTTCTATAAGACCCGTGAAGGAACCTTTATTGATGTACTGAATACATTTCATTTCGAAAAGATGAGACAGAAAAGAAGAAAAGTTGGAGATTTATCAAATTACCTGCAAGACTGCGAAAAGGAGTATGTGGGTCAAACTAGAAGGGTCATGAAAGTACGGTAGAACACATTGCTAATATCTTTTCTTCGAGACCAGAAAAATCGAGTGTAACTCAACATGCTTCAGATATTAGGGCTTGATAAAAGTTTGAAATCAATAAGACAGTATAACATAGTATAAATGCGAATAAGTTCCCAATACTTTACAGCTTCTTGTTCAAGTTCATAGTACAGTGAAGAAATCATGTCATTGATTTTCAAAAATGTTTCAATTAAATTAAAAAAAAGTAGATAGAAGATACATTAAAGTAGGTGAAACAGAAAAAGAAATGAATAATCAAAGTAGATACCCAATTTAATGTAGTCACGTATAATATAGGCACTAGAGTAGATAAGTCATATAGAATACCGTTAGTAGGTCAGTATGCTTTTAACTCCTTAGGATGCCTACTTTTTCGGCGAATAGTGCGCCGAGTGAAATTGACGTGGTTTCGGTGTTTTGAGTAGTTTCTATTTTTTGGAGAGAATGTATAGTTATTTAAATCATAGATGTCGAAGAAATAACTTTGATAAAATCATAGTAATCTTTGAAACCGTTCATTCATCAAACGGTTCGATATTAAAATAGGAGTTATGGAGCCGAGTCAATCCAAAATTACTCTTTTGTTGAATCTTTTGAGTAAATATAGGATTTGTTATTCTGTACCACACTGAGTGGGGGTATCTACCATGGTGATTGTTGCTCCGTGCCGGTCAGCTCCAAACGCCACTTTTCCACCACGGTCAGATATTTTCATGAATTCGATTCTCACTTGTTTCGATCAAAGTACTGGCATTCTTTTGAAGTTCTGATTCCACAATATACTGAACAATATCAACTGATATCGAAACAAAATTTATTTACATCTGGATCCCACAGTGTGTATTTAAATTTTTCCTCAATTTCACATTGAATAATCACATTTTAGATTGTTGATACAATTTATTTGATAAAAGGATATGGACATAATCCAAACGACATAAAAAAGGGTACTGTTCTCTGCCATAAATGGCCAGCTTTGGGGCTTTGGGATTAGGTGGCCACACATAAAAAAATTGCAGATAATATAGGGAATGGAGGTATTCATGCAAAAATTTTCGTTTGAATATATCTCCTCCTTCTCCCACCGAGGATCACCTCCATGAAAGGAAATGTAGATTTTCATAGAAATATAAATCAGCTGATTATATGGAGAAATGAAAGGAGTATTCAAGGGAAATGGATTAGCGGCCACAAACAAAAATAAGCTGATTATACATATATAGAAATGGAAAGCAGACTATTCACAACCCAAAAAAAAAAACATTGAAATTTGTTCGATCGCACGATCGCCATTACTATATTCTTTTTGATTTATGGAGCTGGTCCTTTGGGAGAAATGTATATGAACGAATTATTGAGCTTGAATATAATCTTTCCATTTCAACTTACTTATCTGGATTAGATTTCTATGAAAATCTACATTTTGGTTCATGAACCTGGCCCTCGGGGGAAGGAGGAGATATATTCAAACGAAAAATATTGCCTGAAAACTCCTTCTATTCCCTGTAATATCAGCTCATTTTTTGTCCATAGCCGCCCAATCCAAAAGCCACAAAGCTGGCCCTCTATGGCAGAGAAAAATACCTTTTTTATGCAGCTAGCCTCCGAATATTCCTTCAAAACAAATTGTTTGTATTATCTCCATGTCCCCTTATCAAATCAATTATATCAACAAATATCATATAATATATGATTATTTAATGTGAAATTTGAGAATAATTGAAATAGTGTGGAACCAAGATGCAAATTAAATTAGTTTCGATATCAGTTGATATCGTTCAGTAGGTAGAATCAGAATTTAAAACAATGCCAGTAGTTTGGATCTAAACAAGCGAGAATCGAATTTATGAAAATATCTGACCGTGGTGGAAAAGTGGCGCTTGAAGCTGGCCGGCCGAGAGCTAAAATCATTAGGAGTCAAAAATCAAACTTGAATAAATACTTCTTTCGAAAACTGTTACATAAGTTTATGTAGAGAAAGTGATAGAGATTCTGAAAATGATAAAATATACATTGAAATATATGAAATATAACTTTGTCCAAAATTTTTTATCACCAAATTATCAGATAGGTCTGTTTCCTCGTTCGCCAGGAACGTCTAATGAAAATCCATCATGAAATGCCCTATACAAATTTCTAGATCAGTTTGAGAACATATCTTAAAGTTGAAAAATTTACCAAACAGTTTCACGATCTTATATATTTCATTTCATTTGCTCAACTCATACATTTTATCAATGAAACGTTTACTATTTCTCGTTCTCTGTCTCATTTCTTTTTTTCAAAATTATCAGTTATTCGGTATTACTGAATCTTTTTGAAATATATTTATGAAAAATGGACGACACTACCTAACGGAAGACGTTAGACTAATAATGAAAAAGGGATAACGTATTCTGATCTACCGCAAAAAATCCCATTCAATAGGTATTTTGGCCGGAAAGTATCCTACAGAAAACAACTACTACTCCCTACGACCGTTGAATTATATCAGTTTGATACTTGACAAATTTTTCTACAAGAACTTCTTTGCAATGCTTCTTGAATATCAAAGATGAAATAATTTTTCGATGAAATTACTTAAGTTTTTGTTGGCAATTCTTTGTATACCTATACTATTATTGTATATAATGCTTCTAATGGAACAAAATTTGTGTTTAGTACTTCTATTGAAGCTCGAAGCAATGATGTGAAATAAAAACACAGAATAGCTTGAATCACTGCATAATTGTACCTTTTATATTTAGTTTTGTTTGAAAAATTTATATTTTTGGAGTGTTATAGAACAAGTATGGATGAATTCGTTTCCGCAATTGAGAGTGTAATGAAGGCCCATCAACGTATAAGAAAATTTATAACCCGAAGAAATTTCGAGGGTATCTCAGTTACTTTTCCTATGCCCTTCAGATTGTTTAAAAATACAGATTTCAGATATTTTCTGAACTACTATGCTATGCATCTAATCATTATTACCGAATATATATATTATATATTTATTCTTCAGTGAAATATGCAAGACGAATTAATTTTTGCTGTTGAAACATCGAGTTTGATTTCGTGTATTACATTTTTGACATAAGCCCAATATTGCAATAGTGTCATGATGAAATTCATGGTTTGGTATGCAATCATGACAATGGCAATAAGGTTATGATGAGTCTAGCAAAATAGGTTGTGACCACTGATTCAAGTAATGTTTTTTGACATAACAAAATGGCATTGAATACAGAAAAGTAAACTATTTTTCTTAAATTGAGACCGACCATAAAATCAATTTATTTCTTGCTTCCACATAATACATTTTATTGAGTTACCTTGTTCTTGTTTGGTTTTCTCCATTGCTGCACAAGCAGCTCTCCACTCTTGCAACTCAGGAGAAGGAATAAGGCCTGCCGATCCAGCGGCATTATCTTTTCTTGCTTGCCACCAGTGATGATCGTCCTTACTGATAATCTGTAAATAGTATCCGATGTCAGACCGTAAAGAAGGACAACACATTTTTTCATTAAAGTTGATTAAGTCATATTCATTTATTTCGTATACAGAAATAGCCAATTGGACGAATATTCAACTGATTATTTCATTCACAAATGGCTGCACCTGTAATGATGTGTGATATGAACGGTCATTTAGGTAATCACGTCTATTCATGTAGAAAAAGTCAAACTTTGACATAACTCACTTAGCCACATTCAATTTCAAATGATCAGTTATTATTATTCATTTATGTTATTGGTCATCATAAGTAATTCATGGATGTTGAAATATATAAGTTCAATTAAATGTTGATACACATGAACGAATAGGTTGGTAAAATATATGTTGGAACACGCAGTTACTTTGGGAATGAAATGCCAGTTCACTGACATTCTTCAATTCTAATTAATTGTTTTTAATTGTAACTATGAAATTAGCAGCATTTTCATTATGCATGGAATTATTTTTACGGTTCGATAATATATTTCATATATTTTATGTCATTTGAGTATTGATATTTGAAGTAAGTAGGTTTTTATTGTCGGTTTTATTACGAGCAGAATACAATAAATAATAGTACCTACGTGGAAAACCAATTAACCCAAATGTGCGAGAAATTATTATTAATTAGTATCATAAGGGAATGAAAATGCGTGAAATATCCAGGGAATTGACTAATACCACAACTACTGTATTTAATGTAATTAAAAAATATGGTGAAGGTGCCAGTATTGATGATCGCGGTGAAAGCTCAAGCCGTCTAAAAGCTGTTTCTGAAAGGAGTGTGAGTGAGGCATTTAATTAGAATATGTAAGTCGGGAAGAAGAAATACACTACGAGAAGTAACTGCAAGGGGAAATGGACAAACTATGATGAATGTTTTCAGACGATGCTGTCACAAATATATCCACGATAGCGGTCTTAGTTTTCATAAGGTATGTTTGATAGGGACCTCTTTGCGGTATAAATTTTCAATTTTTTTGACTTAAAGGCTAAAGAAAAACCTTTAATCAAAACCCAAATGAGGAATCGTTACATTTTAGCCAAATCGAAGCTTTCGTGGACCAAACATGACTGGAACGAAGTTACGAAATCAAATTTGTGGGAGATTACCGAAAGTGTGATTCGGAAAAAAAAACAGAAGCATTCCATTAGTCCAAGAGGACTGCCTCAAAAGGACTGAAAAGTTTCCAAAGGGCACCATGATTGGGGTTGTATGTCGGCCAAAGGGTTGGGAACTTTAAACTTTATTGAAGACACAGTGAACGCCGACAAATACCAAGATATCCTTGAACATTTGCTTTCACCAAGTGCAGCAAAGATATATCTATCCGGAGATTTTATTCTTCAACAGGACGAAGCCTCATGCTATACTGCTAAATCTATCAAAAAATGGATAGGAGAACATGACTCTAAGGTTTTGTCACATCCCTTTAGCAGGCCGGACTTAATCCAATAGAGTCAATTTGGCACAAAACGAAACAAAACTTAAGAAATAATCCTCAGCTTACTATATACCACAACTACGTGCTGAACTGCAAGAATTATGAGCTAGTTTGACCCTACCTAGTTAATATAATGCCTAATAGAGTTCAGGCCATTATTCAGTTGTCAGCATTTTTCGATTATCAAGCAATTAATTACATAGTTATCAACATAAAATATATAAAATTAAACCGTAAAAATAATTCCATACATCACAGATTCTTTTGCTAATTTCATAGTCACAATCAAAAACAATTGGAATGAAATACTAACATTTTATTCCCAAAGTAACTGCGTGTTCCAACATATAGTTATAAGGGCTCGTATGAATGATTTCAGGCTGTTCTCATGAAATTATCTTTCCTGAATATCACTGGACCATGACAAATAGATTTTTTCTTCAATTCATCTCAAGTAACTTGTATTTTGAGACAGTTCAATTTGACTATATGACCAATGATCGAAGAATAACTCCCTCGAGCTAAGGCTCTAGGAAATTATTTAGATTATTAATGTTCATGTGGTTTCATCAAAATCCCATGATCTTGGAATATAACCTACGAACAAGTAATCGACGTATAACCCGATAATTTTTAAACAACTACTTATGTTATTACTATTCATGAGTAGTATCCACTCATCCCGGGAACTTTTACTCAGGAAATTCTAAATGAGAGGTGTTGCGAAAGAACAAGTTTGCAGATTTTTTTTGCTGAAATGGATTACAGCTTTCTCACAATACAAAGTTATTTTGGGTCTCAATTCTCTAGAACAAAATGTCGTATTGAACATATTACAACTACTGATGAATATTAATTATTTGTTTTAATTTTACTCAAGTTGCTTCTGTAACAACGCTCTGCCTTCTCTTTCGAAATTGAGTGAATAAACCTATTTTTCTACGCCCATGTCTGTAAACGTCAAAAATCGCACTGTCAACATTCCTTGTAAATGACATTTAACAATAACATACACATAATGACATGTCATAACATACACGTGCGTTTTGAGAAGAAAACTTAAGCATCTTGGTTTACTTAAATCACAATCAAATTTTTATTTACGTAAGACTTTATTTGGTCTATTTACACAAATTTCTCCAATTAAAAAACATAAAAACTTTTAGCATTGTTGTTGTTGTTGTTGTGAGATATATTTAGGATTGAAAGAGTGATGCCCCTAAATGTAGACAGCACATTATGCAATTTTTTTCAAAATAGGACACGTTTTCTTAAGTAGCATGCTATGAAAATAAATGTCATGTCATTTATATTGTCAATTTCTTGAACAAAATATAATTGTATCCGAACATTTTCTCAACTTTATCTACGAATATGTCTGATAGTAGTGAAAGTGATGAAATTATGAGAACTCCAAAATTAATGGGCATAGAAAAAGTATAGTACGTTACACGAGTTGTAAGCCCATTACGCATGAAATTCATGCACTCGCCGCTGCGCTGGGTAACTTACAACTCTTGTTACGTAATATACTATTATCACATTCTTATCGAACCAAGATTAAATTTAACTGGCCCTCAACAGAAATTCTACTTTTATCCTATTGCACACTAGGTATTTCCTTCAACTTACATTTGATCCATTCATATCACGTCTGCAGTAAAAAAAAGTTAATCTACAAGAAGTGGTCTGTGGCACCTTTGTGGACAACTTTTTCGATTTGAATTTTTTTTTTGTCATGAACACCAAAAAATAACATTTTTCAAAATATTTCCTTTTATACCTACTTGTTGTGGAATGATAGACAGATAAATTGAGGTGCATGAAAGAGACTTTTATACTGATGTTTAAAAAGTTGGTATTACTTTTAATGTAAGAAACTGCAAACAATGAAGGTGATTAATCATTGATATGTTCTAACACGTGAGTGAAGCAAGTGCGTTAATGTTAGAGATCATTCATCGCATTTTTATAAAGGCGTTACTTACAATATTTTTCCATCGACCTCACTTTTGTTGAAATAAAGAAGTCCATGATCAGAAGATATTGAATCATCGAATGGTACAATAAGAGAAACAGAAACAGGATATAGAAGACGTAGCAAGTGTGTTATATTTTTAATTTAAATTCAATTTAATGTCGTTACCGCAAATATTATAGTAACATAATGTTTTTAGGCGTAGGTAGGTGTGGTTGTTTTAATTTGAGAATGGTCGCTATCAGTGAAGGTATTTTGGCAAATATATAATAAATGAAGGACCGTTTGTGCAGAGTGTTTGTGCGAAATATATCGTTTAACAAAATTAATAAATTTGTGATCATTCAGCCCAATGCTGTATCACTTCCATTAAAAATTACGTCACCGTTATTCACCATTTCCGTTATTTTGCTATTACCAATCATAGCAATATAACGGAAATGGCGAATAACGGTGAAGTTATTTTAAACGGAATTGATACAACCTAAGGCTGATTGTCTACCACGGTGAATATTCTATTTGCACGAGTTTTGGAAGCTTTCGCTGTAACTAAAACTTCTGATAACATATATTTTTTTTTGGCGTGAAGTTGTTCGAAAGGGTTCCTGCCTCAGTTTTGAAGGATGTCCACGCAACCTACTATCATCTTGTATTAGAAAAGAGCTCGCGAGATGTACAGAGAAGTCATCGTGCAGTAGTCGGTGCTAATATAAATGCTTTCACGATTAGTGTTGATTTCAGCATTGAATATGTTTTATGCAATATCCGTGAAATATGCCAATAGCACTGATTCGGAAAAGCGAGGTATCTTCTTCTCACTGCACCAGGATGTAGAATCTGCAATAATTTTTTCCCTAGATTTTTCTGCCTTTTTGCAGGTAACGCCGGACTGGAAGATGCCACTTTAACAGTTTCCGCAACATATGGCGATCTCAAAGTGAAATTATCGTCAATATCCATTTTACATTTGGAAATACATATTGAATTTAAAAATTTGATAGCCCGCGTAACATCTGAATTTGTTTATGTTTGGTTGCCGATGCAACAATCTTGCATTTATAGATGAATCGACTAGTAATAGGGGGCATTAATGGTAGATTTTGTTTGCATTAAAGAACATTAAACAGACATGTCAATACGAGGTCGACCGAAAATGATTTCATAAGATAATTGGAGTTGATGACTAATTCCCAACTGAAATGTTACACTTGATAGCCGTGATGGCACTAGTTAGTAGTTAATGATGGAGAAGCTGTAGTACACTGAGTCAGTTGTTTCATGAAGCATAACAGTACCATTCTCTCCATATCGAATGATGGTAGTAGAAATAAAAACAGTAATTTGAAGCATTAAGGGTTACTAGGAATGCACATTGGAGATTCATAAGGATAATCAATTTCCACTGTTCCTTCCAGTTCGGTAGAAATCTAGTCATTCTTCAGTAATAAATTTAAAGGAGGAAGAGGTATGTTGGATATACTCAACTGAATAGTGGAAGCTCACCACTTTCATCCAATTCACTTTGCGTGGTGAGTTTGATTTATGAGTTAATAGTCATAAACATGATTAATGTACCGTGTGGGCATTTCAATAAAAATTCACCGTGCATGAATGATAACAAATGTATAAATAGATATCCGACATCATTGCTGAAATAAACTAAAACAGAATCAAGTATAGACGACGACAAACGAATCATGGAGGATCGATCTGATTCACAAAAATCAAAATGCAAAAGCACCTGTGAAATATGAGAGCTACCCTTGATAATTTAGATGATTTTTTTTGTATGACTACTTTCATAGAAACGCTACTGCATCATAGGAGTTGTGCGAACAGTCATGTTACTGCATCATAGGAGTTGTGCGAACAGTCATGTGCTCCTGCAGTGTTATCACATGTTACGATCGCCGTGTGCAGAGTAGATGACCATTATGAACAATACCTGTTCCTTTCCAGGTTTGAAAGCCGTCCAACATTGCAATTACTTGATAACCGTTCCCTAGCGTCAGTGGCTAGCTTCTTCAAAGGTTTATTCATCTCCAATTTTGGTAGAAAATTGACTCTTAGTTGATCTTAAGCTATATTTATATATATATATATATATATATATATATATATATATATATATATATATATATATATATATATATATATATATATATATATTGATATCCACTAGTTGGCGGTTAAACGATATTTGATGAGGCTTTCTTAACGTTTAACGTATTCAAATATTTGTGTGTTTATAGTCGTGTTCATAACCAGCGAGTTGTCTTGATTGTTTGAAAGTTTGATTTTGCAATAAAGTCCGCTTACAGTGATTGTATTTTGACCTTGATCGCTATTCGATACCGTTCATTAATTACCTGTGTTTACCTATGGCAAATATTGTTATACTTTAACTATCATGATTCGTTGTTGTGCTCTGCGAAAGTATTTTATTTGTGCAATTTCCAATTAAAAGTCATGCTAAAACTTTCAAATCACCAGCGTCAGTCCCATGTTTGATAAAAGAAGAAACGAAGGGATTCTGTCCGTCTGCGTTCCTACACTTATAAAAGGTAATTTGTTCTATTCAACTTTTCAACCTTCAAACCCGAGTGACAATAGTGATACTGTTAAGTTCGGCCTCGAAAGACTTGGCCATTTTAGTCATAAAGGATGCCTCCTCAAAATGTTATTGGCGAGTAAAATATATTTGGGACACTGAAAAGGAGCAAGAAAGAGACCAAAGGAGCAAGAAAGAGACCAGGCAATTACTGTTGACTCGCCCTTTTAAAGAAAAAATATCTAATTAATTTTCCCTATGCGAAAAATATAACAGCAATAATCAATAAAAGGCTCATTGAATAACAAAAAGCGGAGTCTTCTGAAAACATAATCCTATACAATGACCTCTAAACATTTATTTCTGTAAACCTCCCCATTTTTAACAAATTTCACATTTTTTTTAAATCATCAATTATAGGGTACTATGATCTTAAAAACAATATTCATCGATATCAATGAGCTGAGAAGAACCATAATCACCATTATGTTTTGAAAAGAATAAACTTCTAGCTTATCCATTCTTAATTCAAAATTTCAGTTCCAGGGTAGGTAGGCTTGGCCAAAATGTGAACGTTCCTTAACCAAATTCAACAGTCAAAATTCAGTTTGCAAAATTGTCGGCGTTCTTTCCAAAGCACTCTTCGCAAACGAATTTCCCATTTTTGATCTGCATGTAAAATAACAAATTTCCGTTTTCTTTTTTACTAATTAAAAAATTGGAAATGACACATCACATTTTTTTCAGATAATTGTTTAGCATGAAAACGCGCAACTTTGCCCTAATTTAACCGACCTCGTATCTCTTATAATAAATAAAATTTCCCTAGTAGAGCTCGAAAAATAGACACCTGGTATAGTAACCAAGTATTAGACACCTGTTCAGTAAACATTTAGTCATAAAGGATGCCTCCTCAAAATGTTATTGGCGAGTAAAATATATTTGGGACACTGAAAAGGAGCAAGAAAGAGACCAAAGGAGCAAGAAAGAGACCAGGCAATTACTGTTGACTTGTCCTTTCAAAGAAAAAATATCTAATTAATTTTCCCTATGCGAAAAATATAACCGCAATAATCAATAAAAGGCTCATTGAATAACAAAAAGCGGAGTCTTCTGAAAACATAATCCTATACAATGATCTCTAAACATTTATTTCTGTAAACCTCCCCATTTTTACAACACATACTAATTTGTCTCAGCCAGTAGGATATGGATATCTAGGAATGGTTTCTGAGAAGTATTTCATATTCATGTGATTATAATAATAATGTTGCCTCATGTGGCAGAATACTCACCTGAAGAATGTCCCCAGTTTTGAAAGCAATACCAGCTTGCGCACAAGGGATGAGTTCATCGTCCAGAGGATCGTAGTCGAACTGGGCTCTTACAAAAATCTGAAAAAAATTCAAAAAATTCAAAATCAATATCGATGAACCAGATGCATATGTATAACCAAGTGGATTACTACATTCGAAAATATGTGATATCAGGTAATCACATCCGATGAGAGTCCTGACATTAATCATCATTCATTCAGTTTACATTTGAATCGTTCAGAAATAAAACAACTGGATCGGAAGAAAGTACTGCAACGCTCATGAATATGTATCTCAGTGATAAAAATAATAATAATCCCTCATAAACACTTTTAAAGTATACCCAAAGGATTAGCCTATGCGGGTGGAGGCCGGCGCTCTGGGGCGACTTACTGATTTTTTGGAGGCGCATTTACTTTTCAGCTGTAGAAAAACCCGGCACCACCCCGGGTTATCAGAGCGCACTCCAAACAAGCACCAAACGTCGGAATTGGCATCTAGACAACTAACATCGGCTCCGATGATTTGGAGAAAAATTTTTTCACACTCAGGATTCGAACCTTGCCAAACGTTAGTAGAAGTTTCAATGGTCGACATCTAACCGCTTTGTTACCGACCACCACATATAGTAGAAAATAATTAAAACTGAACAAAAAAAAAGAACATCTAATTAATGTTTCTCAAATGCAAACTTTTGTCTTTTGAGAATGAGAAGTATGGCTATTTGTTGGGCAATAATGGATCTTATGAAACTTTTAATTAATTTTCTTACTATAGATGATGGAATTCAAGAAGAAAATCCCACATCGCATCATATATCCTAATTCATAAGTAGAATTGCAGATACATAATATCCTAGTGATTTCCCAAATATCCAGTATGCTATACACAGCGATACTGATGCTCCCAATAACGTATGGAGGAGCGCTGTTGTGGTGGCCATATGTGAAACAAGTGACAACCAGATGGAGGCTAGCTATTTTACAACTAACTAACCACGCTCGAAGTCACTGTTACTATGTCTAGCACATCGACGAATGACCTGGGGCCTGGGGATCATTCCGAATCTCTCTTCTCTGCATCTTAATATTATAGCGGGGTAGAAATTAGGGCTTCGCGAGACTAAGACCAAGACTGATCAGTCTTGATCTTGGTCTCGAAAAATAAATGTAGTCTTGGTCTTGGTATTGGTCTTGATGCTCCAAGACCAAGACGAGACTGGCTCAGTCTTGATCTTGGTCTTGGTCTTGATAGTCTTGGTCTTGATAGTCTTGGTATTGATAGTCTTGGTCTTGGATCAAAATTTGTGTAGAAATTTTAATTAATCAATTCAATTGTCCAACAGTTTATATGCATATAATAGTTATTTCGTATTTCTCAGTCTTTAACAATTGTCAATTTGTACGGGTAAAATAAGCTAACTAAAAATTTCTCATTTCACCATCATAATATAATTTTTAAGAAATCTTAAATAAATATTAAATTAGACCCACACAGCACACTGGTCGGCCCGACATTGAATCAAGACCAAGACAAATATCTTGGTCTCGCGAAGCCCTAGCAGAAATAGAAGCCCCCAGATTGAATTGCCTGGGTCAATAGCAACAACTCCAGTCCAATCATACAATATGGGGAAGTTACATCAACGGAAAAATCGGGTATACGGATGGCTCTAGGACAAGCAATGGATGGGCGCTGAAATATACGGGGAGAAAGAACATTAATCTAAGCCTGGGTACTTATGCATTATATTTTAAGCCAAAAAATTACTATTTTCGTTTGCACCAGTCTAAAGACGGGTACTACAGGCGTCAACGGAGGCACTGCGACCATGAAGGTTTTTTCCAAATCAGTTCAGGAGAGACACACAAAGTTCAATGAACTATGAGCCAGGAGAGGGTAAAACTAGCCTAGATACCAGCTTTCAGCGGCATCCAAGGGAATGACAGCGCCGATACTCCAGCATGACCGGGGACAGCAACAACTCTCATTGTTGTTGCTGTTTGGGATCATTGAGCAGAATACTATAACAAATCTTCCCAGAAGAATTCCTCAAGAATACTCTACCTTCTCGAAATGAGCCAAGATTATCTCAGGAAAGTGGTAGGACTTCTGACAGGGCACTGTCACCCGTGTAAATATCTGCATCTGCTTGGTATGCACCAAGACTGCACACTATGCCTCTTACTTACTGTTCTAATACGAAGCTCTGTGGTATCTACGGACACCGTATAGGGCAGTATTCTTCCAGTAGTTCATCAGAAGATCCAGAATTCTGAACAGAACTATCTGTATTTCACCCGATGACCAGCCCCGCCGAACAATGATAACCATAAAATATTTCTAGGGTTTTATGTATCTAATTTTCTGTTTTTGCTAACTTGTTCGACTATTTTTGATGAACTTAATGTTATGTTGTGATTTTGTTGCAAAACGTCGCTCATCACGTTTTGCTGCTGATTGCTCTCTTCTTCCATATATTATATACATATATTTGTATCTAATTTTTAGGAATCTCTTTGACTGTGCATATTTCTATTCACCAAATTTTATGTATTTCATACTTTCTACGACGTTCTTGATGTCAGATTTACAATACTCAAGTTTGGTTTTTCTTATTGGTGCGACATTGGATTTTTGCATTTTCGAAAAGAATTTTTTTCCTGATTACAACGATGTATCACACAATATGATCGAATTCTACACGCAGATCAAAATTGGGAAAATCTTTTTTGGAAAGAGTGCTCTGGAAAGAACGCCAGCATTTTAATTTAACAAACTAAATGTTTTCAGTTCTGTTGCATATTTGAACAGAACTTTTGAATTATTTCAAGTTTATCTGCAAAAATGCAAATTTTGTAGATTTGTAATGAATCAGTTGGAGCTGATTTCTAATATTTTACATAATGTACCTTATATCCACGGATGAATGCAAATTCACAAACATGGGCATATACGCTCCGGCCCATACATTTATAGGGAAAATTTGATTTCCGATTGTAATTAAAATTTTCTGAGAACCTACCTTACGGACTACGATAACAACAATATTCATCTCAACCGGCTGAATACCGTCTGATTCCTGCAAGACAGCGCACCGCCGCATAACCTACTTGCTGAGTGTTTGTCAGAAATTTTTCCCGGTAAGGTGATTTCGACAAAAGGAGACATACATTGACCAGCGTGGTCACCTGATGTTTCTCCGCTAGGGAATAATCGAAATGGTCGTAATGTTAGAAACATCTGCCTCCTACACAGGCGACCCGGGTTCAATCTCAACTGCCTGCCATTGATCTGAAGTGGTTAGGAATTCAGTTGAACGTAAACTGTAGTCCCGGATCTCCCTTGCACGCACAAGCTCTGATTGAACAAATTTCACATTTTTTTTAAATCATCAATTATAGGGCACTATGATCTTAAAAACAATATTCATCGATATCAATGAGCTGAGGAGAACCATAATCACCATTATGTTTTGAAAAGAATAAACTTCTAGCTTATCCATTCTTAATTCAAAATTTTAGTTCCAGGGTAGGTAGGCTTGGCCAAAATGTGAACGTTCCTTAACCAAATTCAACAGTCAAAATTCAGTTTGCAAAATTGTCGGCATTCTTTCCAAAGCACTCTTCGCAAACGAATTTCCCAATTTTGATCTGCATATAAGATTCGATCATATCGTGTGATAAATCGTTGTAATCAGGAATAAAAATACTTTTGAAAAATGCAAAATTATAATATGGCACCCATAAGAAAAACCAAAGATAACATAAAGAACGCCTTGCAAAATACTATGACAGATTCAGATTTTTTGTAAAAAGGTGAACGGATAGTTCTTTCAGTTTTCACTTAAAAAAATAAAAGCCAAAATAACAAATTTCCGTTTTCTTTTTTTACTAATTAAAAAATTGGAAATGACACATCACATTTTTTTCAGATAATTGTTTAGCATGAAAACGCGCAACTTTGCCCTAATTTAACCGACCTCGTATCTCTTATAATAACTAAAATTTCCCTAGTAGAGCTCGAAAAATAGACACCTGGTATAGTAACCAAGTATTAGACACCTGTTCAGTAAACATTTGTTGGTCGAACTGAAATCAAAATTATACCAATCTCACTGATGTAAATCAGGTTTCTCATTTGTTGAATAATAATAATATATTCTGAATTTATGAAGTTAGATTGCAAATCATAAACATTTGACGATATTATTGGTCTGGTGGTATTCGGGCAGGAATAGGTACGAATAAAGATTATATAGAAAATACCTTTTATTTGTCAACAGAATCTATACCAATAGGTGAAATAGGTTTGAATACACTTCAAAACGCATACGCAACTCGTTTATAATAATGATAATAACAATACTCTTTCATTAACACTTACAGAGTGTACCCGGAAGGCATACCTTGTGCGGGTAAGAGACGGCTATTATTATTATTTGCCGTAGCGCTCTAGAGCAACTTCCTGATTTTTGGTAGCGTATTCACTTCTTAGCAAGAACAAGACGTCAGAATTGGTATCTAGGCAACCAACATCACACTTGTTTTCTCAAACAAGGCATGTGGTCGCCTATCGACTCGACATTTTTCTCATAATCAAAATTCGAATCTGGCGAAGCGCTAGCAGAATTTTCAAAGACCGAAATTCAACCACTCGTAAAACACATATGAAAGCATCTGCGAATGGTCAAAAATACCAAAAGCGAATATCATTCGACAAGTCATGAGATGCGCACCACCTTGAAAGATGCGAATAGTCAACAATAAGAACAACCTAGTACAATTAATAGAAGAAATTAATATCATCTTAATGAGTCAACAGAACATTTGCCGGCTTTATATATAGCTAATTGTAATACATTTTGAATTTTAATGAATGAACTGTTTGCAGTATTATTTTCGTGTTCAATAAATGGATGTGTTTGAGTTTACTATTCGAAATTCACCTAGGTATGTACATGGAGCAAAAATCTATAGAAAAATTACATTACACATGGTCCAGCGAGTAGTAAAGTACTCCTCGATACTAGGACAATAAGGTGCACTTTACCGCCCTCTTGTGCATGAAACTATTCACGCGCTCGTGTTCCGTACACATTCGACAAACAGAAGAGAAACAGAAAATGCAGTGAAATAATTAGTCTATGGCATCATATTCATCGCAGAAGAAATAATCTAAGGCTTCATATCAGATATGTTGAGACAACGGCTACAAAGGTTTGACAGCCAAAGCGAGATAATGAAATGAGCAATGGCTCACTAGTGCCTTTCAGTTTTTTGAAAGACCTCTGCAAAATAGGAAGCCGGAATAACTTCTCTGTATTAACCAAACCAGAGCAATAATAGTATCTTGGTAGGAGAATCCATGTTTTTCATGAAGTAAATAATAAAAAGATTATTTTCAAAAAAATTCAGGATATCGGGGACTTCATTACCTTTCACTGGATCTATTCGCCATTTTGCATTTTTTATCAATGAAAGCCATAGTTTTATATTTAGGATTTAATACACAGAAACAGATGTACCATTTTTTAATCTTGTGTCTGCTACTTACAAAAGCGGATATTGTTCTTTAAAATATTGGAGAGATATTTCAGTTCATAATAACGTCACTCAGTAATAAAGTTGTCCTTATTTTGACATGTACGCACGCGCAATGTGAATCTGGAATAAGGACAACTTCATTTTAAAATACTGCCTGCCTTTATCAGAGAACGGTTCAGGCCAGGATTTTAAATTCCTTTATTTTCACTTCGAGTGAGATCGTGGACATGACATAATTTATGTCTGATAATTATATGACTTTTTCAACACGAATCGATATCGAAGCCCCCTTTGGCCATTCTTTCTTCTTTCATTACAATAATTGTATTTTAGTATAAAATGAATTATGTAGAATCAAGAATCTGGGTACTTAACTAGATTTCATTTATAGGTTATGAATAACGAACGCTTGTGCAAATAAGGGACGAACAGACAAAACTGAAATGTCTCTGTTCCTAATCACACAATAGTTTCCTTTAATGCTGGCTGGCGTTATTGCAATATCTCTCTATTATCTTATGATTACTTTGCATCCGGGGCTTTTACTCATAACAATAACAATGTCATGTTCTCTTTCCCAATTCAACGAGCTTTCTCTATCAGCAGGATTCAACTTGTTCACTGATTTTATGAAAGATGAATGTTTTGAAATTTGTAGTTTGTCCGAAACGTATGCTTAATGATTCGATTTCTAGTCGTGTTTTAAATCCCTCAGAATAGTTTAGTTCACAAGTTCAATTTCGTCAAAAACCTATGCTGGGCCACCGAAAATTATGATTTTGATTTCAATCGATTCGAAATGGCATCTAAAAAAAATATTTTGAGGAAAAATTGCGGCCCACAAGAACTGCAAAAGTTATAAACAATCACGTAAAACACAATAGAGTTGTTTGGTTTTTGTAAATATTTCAAATAGGTACTATTTGAGAACCAAAATTTGAAAAAATATCTTGAAAGAGCATCAGAAAGATATTTTTTTAATTAGTTAATTTTTCACCAGTTGAAAGTTGACATAAAAACGCTGATTATGTTTTTTTTTACTTTTTGGAGGGTTGAAAAAAATCGAAAAATTCAAATTTTTCACTTTTTTATTAACAATCAAAGGTATTAAAAAATAAAGAATGTAAATGAAGCATTCAGCAAAGTTATTTCTTCAATTATTCTAATTGTTTTGTTTTCTTACTACTAGCAGTTATACAGTGTCCGCCAAAAACTAGGAACCATATGGGAAACTTTTCAACTGATGGTTTCTCAAAAAATTTCATCTTATATAAAAGTTGGTGCATTCAATTCGACTGAATATGCACATAGCCGTTTTATCAGTGGCGTGCGGTTAAGCGGGAATCGGCCGATATTCTAATTTCAATATGGAGTAAAGTGGCATTACTATACAAAACATCGAAAAATGTTATTGAAAAAAGTTGTCTGCAATTGAAAGATATTTTCAGTTATTCAGTTTAGTCTGCCAATTACTGATTTCAATAATTATTACATGAGCAACAGATAAAAATGGAGACTCTTTTTTACACTTAAATAGAAACGCAAATAATCTGTATTGTCTTTCTAAGTATAGTTCGTGGATGAAAACCCTGCTTTCAATTGCAAACAATTTTTTTCAATAACATTTTTCGATATTTTTTATAGTAATGCCACTTTACTCCATAGTGAAGTTAGAATATCGGGCGATTCCCTTTTAACCGCACGCCACTGATAAAAACGGCTATGCCCATATTTGGTCTAATTGAATGCACCAACTTTAATGAAGAATGAAATCAGTTAAAAATTTTCCAATATGGTTCCAAGTTTTTGGCGGACATTGTATAACTATATATTTTTAAAATATTTTACTTTCATTATTTAAATATTTGTTATAAACAAATGCATTGGAAATTACACTTTTAAGAATTTTTTTTATTATCTAATGCTTTATGAAAATAGTGATTTTTAACAAAAAAAATCGTATCTTGATAAAAAAAATTACAAAAAACGGAGTTGTTAATTAACATTTTTTTGTTATCAAATAATAATTTTGATAAACCATTTTTTTCATTCATATTCTGAAAAAAAATTAAAATTTATTAGCTTTTCATTTACTTATTTAATAGAAAACAATATGTTATAAACAAATGAATTTTTACGCAATATAATTTTTTTAATACTAAAAAATATTTTGGAAACAACTATACGTCTTCATTGAAAAAATTATTTTCACATAAAAAAATTAGTAATTGAAAAAATATATCGAAATTTTTTTTATTTGTTTATTGTTTGTTTGCTAATCAAATAAAAAGTTAATGAGAAATGTCTTTTTTCAGAATATGATGGAACGCGGTATATTTAAAAAAAAGTTTCTCTATATTAATATATTTTACCAAAAAAATTAAAAGTCATTGTAAATTATCTATTTGATTTGAATTCATCTCCCATTACTAATCGAGTAACAAAGCATCCAGCTTCTTGTTTCAAATTCGAATATAGAACTTCTAATCAAACTTGAAAGGAAACCGTTTATTAATTATAAGCGTCTGAGAACCGAATATTTTGTTAATGATCATAAAGAATTGAGGATTTCATGAATCAATGTGTGTATGTTGAGAAAAAAAAACATTATTTCAACATACATTCAAGTCTGATATCCCTTTTTTTTGAAAATGTTTGAAGTCTTTAAACATTTTGAAACAGTCCCCCTGAAAGTACAGTGGGCATCAACCCACTCTCATTAAACGACTACTTTTTGAAGTGTCCCAAAATTTCGTCAATCAGATAATAATATTAGGAAAGTATTACCAACAGCTGAATGAGAGAAAATTCTTTCAAAATACCATTACCATTAAGGAAATCGAGAAATTTCTCAGGCTCGAAAATATCAATTTTGAAGTGCAAATGTTATCACTTTTGTTCTCTGACCCATTATCTGGAACATATATAATGATGATAATAATAATACATGTCTGCATTTGCCACAATATCAAGCATTATTTGAAAAAGAAATAGACAATAATTAATAGCGACAAAAGGGCGAAGTTCGAATAGCACTTAGTGCCTCGCTCTTTCACAAACCCTTGTTTCAAATTCAAAGATAAATAATCCCAATGAAAAGTTCCAACTTGGACCAATTGAAATATCACCCACTATCTCTGAAGTTACTAAAATATTAGTATAAAGTCCCCTCTCCCCCTCTTAACTTTGGAATGATTATACATAAAAAGTGAAATTTGGAAACAGAATATTGTAGGTTGTAAACTTCCCTACTAGTGATGATAGATGACAAAATCGTAAAAGATGTCGTCACAAGGCCATTGTGACCAATAATTTCAAATGGAACCCTACGGCAAGCGACACCTCTTTCAAAAGGTATCGAAAAAACCCTTTCAATTATACTTATTTTGTTTGTGTTTATGGCAGTTTTAATGGCTCATTAGTAAACATTGAAATTCAAATTACATTCAGTATATTAATTACAGATTTAAGAATCAGTATCTACTTAATCAGTTAACAACCTTCAATATTCACTTTCTAAATTTCGCTTGTTTATGTATAATCGTTCCAAAGACAACAGGGGGGAGGGGACTTTTGAGAAGCACTGTATGTGATCAACTGACAGTCTTTCTCATGCTACCAATAAACCAATAGGGGTTCGAAAAAAACGTACTTTGATAATTTAAAAACAAGTTTCTTCCAAACTATTCGACTTCAGCGAGGCATTTATTACCCTGAACTGAATATGCTTTTCCAAAATATCTTCGAAAGGATGGAGGGAGAAAGTTGTTTTAGGGGTGTCCAAAGGAAAGCATTTTGGGTCCACTGTTATTTTCAGCGTATACAATAGATTCAACTTCATTTTTGAAAATCTGCCAATCTCACCGATATACGCTGACGCTACACAACTGTATCTATCATTCTCTGAATCAAAAAGTATTGGAGTGAGTGTCGATATGAATAGAGACCTCAAAATTATTGCATCAATATCTAAATCACATAAATTGCTTCTCAAAGAAACAAACTGGACTTATACTATTTGTTAACAACGATGAAATATGCGATGATCCAAATTTTTAAATATGTAACCCTGAATGGCAGATTATTGAACCTTATAATCTTACAGATTCGAAAAGCATGTGGCAAATCTTGTTAAGAACAGCTACTCAACGCTGCGGCTCTTATATACGAATCGTTCTTATCTCCATAAAGAAGACATTGTGTGAATCGTTGATTTTGTCTCGAATATTTTATTGCTATGAAATATTTGCATGAGATATTCATTTGGATCGAGAAAATACGACCATATTATTCACATTTATAGATGAATGAATATCAGGTTCATTCAAAGACAAGCAGCAGTTGTTCATGGGTTCCTGGGTAAATGATTAATACTAGGTGAATATCACGATTGTTCAACTAGGAACACAGATTTGTACACATCAAAGCAATTCCAACGTAGTTTCTCCTATAATGCGGTTGAAGTATTCAATTCAATTCCTGCGCAAATTAAAATCAACACAAGCCCAAATCTTTTCAGACTGCAAATATAATCCTGGATTCTGTCTAACAGAACAATCGCCTCAAAAATCAGACATGGGTCGCAGAGAAGGAATACGTCCGTACGTCCCGAAACTGACTAGGTAACTTAACAGAATTATCCTAATTCGGATGTAATGGTAAAAAAAACTATTGGCATAAATACAGGTGCCTTTTGAGAAGAAAATAACAAATAGATATATTGACAACATAAAGAAGGTAATTGAAAAAAAAAACCAAAGAGACCATGACTTCGTTCAAAAAAGATTCAAAATAAATTAAATGATGTCCTATGAAGGATTCTATGAAAAAGAGTTGGTTTCTGGAAAATTGCGGGAGAATCCTCAGATAAAATTAAATTATGAAACCAAAAAAAGAACTGCCAGACACTGGGAATAATTTGGTGAAATAATCTACTTCATTCTTAATTCAGTAAATATTTTTGTGACGACCCTTCGGATTCTTACTTTTCATCCCGAAATCGATGATTTCAATATTAATACAGATCAATATTCATCGAATAATGTTTCAAAAGAAAATAAAAACAATAAAACCATTTCAGGTAATGTTTGTGCAGAAGTGAAATCCTCAAATCACATATAGTGTGTTTCACGATGACATCACAATCCGATCCGGGGATGTCAAGAAAAAAAATTACCGAAAAATACCACATATTTGTCTTAGTTAAAAAGATGTTTCCAGATATTTTGTATGCTTGAAGAAACAATTAAATTCATTTGGATGCGGGTATTTCATTTCTTCTTCAAAACTACTGACAAAACTAAGGTTTTCCCACACAGTCAACGTTACTGGGATCATGCTAATTATGCAAATTCTACCTAATTGCAAACAATCTACGAAGTTTGAGATGAGAGCAGGATAATTATATGAACGGATTTACTAATTAAAGCTTATTGCACCAGCACCAGTAAAGTAATTTTGATATATACTTACTAAGACTGGCAGCGGTTTTATCCGGAATAACTATTAAAACAAAACAAAAATTAATGAAATGGCAACAATAATTTATAATTTCAATATGAAGACATGAAATATATTCCTAACTCAGATATATAGATCATTTGAATACCTCGAATGAGCATTATCGAATACTGTATATATAATAATCCATCAAAAACCTTCCTGGTTTTCGAGACATCGAAACTTTTATATAGAAATCAAAACATCCATCTCACAACTATTTATTAAGTATGTAATTGATGTTTCATGTTACAAACGCTGACATATTTTCGATAGCAGTCATTATCAGTCTCGGTTTTTGAAAGCAAAGTTCTAAAAGGTTATGTATGACCTGTCCATCACCAACCCCATGATGACCAATAGTATACCAGATATCCTCTACAGGGTATACCACGATAAGTTAAGTCGATATGCATATGAGAAAATACTGGGAGTATTTTTTCGAAAATTTGTATACCTACGAAAGTTTTCCGAGGAGCTGGTATTAGTTAAAATATTTTCGGTTTTCTACGAATTTCGGTTGTACCGAAAATGGACTCCAACTTTGTTTCGTTGAATTGAACACCCTGTTTTTATTCTATTTTTAGAATCTACGACGAATTTCAATATAACTCAATTTGAAACAACATTTGTCTAAAGGGCTTCGGTTCAGTTATTTCAACAACCAGCACATCATGAGTGGGTGTTGGTCTATCCGAGTTTCGTGAACGGAAGGTCTCATAGGCTCTTTTCAAAATCTCGTAACATTCTTCGTGAATTATTAGAAAATTAGGGTGCTCGGTAGCGAGGCGATTAAATTATTAATGAAGTAATATTCGTTTCAAAATCTTAAACTGGACATTATAAATGCTTTCGATACAACTGATGCTTTAACGTCGAATTATTAGCAAATATTGTTCGTGGATATTTCAGTGTTGGTTTCTTGACGATTCTTCCAAAATAACCTTCTAATAATTGAGATATCTCTAGAAGTCACACGGAAATTTCAGTTTTCTGAAGTAAAATCGTGGAATCCAGTGGCGTTGAGAGAAAATGAGGTCATTTGAAAAAAATTTGTTGAACAATTTTCGAGATAGCCAAATTTGGCGCCAATTTCTGCACACTGTATGACTTTTTTTGAAATGTTTACGATGCGAATTCTCAAATATTTTGACCTGACTCTCTTTATTTCCAAATTATAATTCTTTTGTGAAGGGTTGCATCTGTAAAAAATTTCAAAAATTTAAAATAACTGAAAACTTGAGCCATCAGATTCATGATGCTAGGAATAAACGTATATTGAATTTCATCATAGATTCTAAAAATACACTAAAAAACAGGGTGTTCCATATAAAAAACCAAAGTTGGGATCCAGTTCCGGTATAACTGGACTCGTAGTATAGCTAGTATATACAGGCTGATGGCATTGCTATTTTCTAAACTGTAAAAGATACAACACCGACTTTTCTATCAAATACGGACCCATTTCTTTTACACACTTGATAATTCAATAGCATTTCATTTGAAATAACTAGCATGATCAGTGACGACAATAATTTCTAATTACGATCCTGTCGTTAGTTCGTTTCACAAAAATTTACGCTTCGATATAAAAAGTATCTGTGCATTTTTTAATGAATTTTTCTATGGAAATTGTTTCAACACTATGAAAATTCATAAAAGAAATCTGTAGTTTCAGAGACGAGCAATTCACCCCGGGAATAGTGAAGAAATTAAACAAACAGAAAAACAATTTATTTTAAAATTAATTATTTGGGGGAAATAAAACTAATACAGAAAATGAATTCTACATGAGAAACTACATTAAATGCTCAAATTGACGACTTCTTAGTTGAATGCATATACGTTGTCTGTCCAGACAATTTCTGTGTCAATTTTCTAGCATGATATATAGGTGTGAAGCTATTACATGCATCTCTTATTTTTTTTGTTTGAGATGGTCGATATCTGAACTAGGTGTCGAAAAATTGTATCCTTCGTGTATTCCCAGACAAAAAATCCAAAATAGTTAGTTCTGGGGATCGAACTAGCCAGGCAATTGGTCCATTGTTTTAAATCTATTTTTTGGGAATATTTTGTCTAAATGCTCCTTTTATTATTGTATTATAGGAAGGGGCACCATCTTGCTTAAAATATTATATTTCACGGAGGATGTTCAGTGGCAATTCATCTAAGTAGCTATCAAATTCATGGGATAAAATATATAAATACATCCCACCATTCAAATGCTCATCGTAAAAGAAAGGACCTAGTATGTATTTCCCAAAATTCCCAACCAAACATTTATTCCAAATCTTTCCTGGAAATAGTTTTCTCATTGTTGGGGATATTTGATTCGTCCGTCTGCATATGTTATTTTTTTAATATTTCCTCTCTAAACCACTTCGCAAATCGTACTCTCCTTCCGTAATCCATTTCATTAAGATGAAGAACTTTGCGTATCCTGTACCATTTGTATTTTTACTTTTTTTAAATATTTCTGTTAGATTTTACAGGAATCCCCAGTTTGGGGGCAATTTCTCGTAAAGAACATTCTTGATTAGAGTGTCACTATTTTCACTCGGGTTTGAAAGCCGTAGTTTTTTGAAATTTGTTCCTGATGTTTCGCTGGCGCGAGTGGTTAGCTTCTTCAGAAGCTTATACATCGTGGATAATCCTCGATGACTGAATATTTTCCCTCCTATTTTACAGTCGCGTCATATGTTATATTTGCATGGTTATTTCTTACCCATACTCATTTTAGAATTCATCATCATCATCAATTCATCCTGAAAATACAATTGAAATTCACTTATAAAATTATAGCGATTGATAAGCGATGCGATGCCGATGTGTCTAGTTCTAGAATAGAGACGAAGACCGAAACAAATAAAAGGGAGGTTGGGGAAAACGATTTATCATGAATATCAGAATAATTTAAAAAAATGAATAGTAGGCTGGCCCGGGCCCCTCCCCTAGCACGGGCCCCCCTACCCAAGCACGGGCCCTAGATATTTGATTTTGCAAACGTAAATAGCATTCGTCATTTAAATATATCTTCAATATGTAACCTAGTGCATAAACTGACAGTTCTCAACAGATATCAACAACTCATCTATTTTTCATGCCATATAGAAACCGAACAAAGGTTACACGTTTGATGCTATTTAATTTTAGCAAATTATATAAAAATCGTATTTTGACGAAAAACTGATATTTCATAACTTTTAGGATTGAGAATTATAAAAATATTCCGTATTGAATCGATTTAAGAGAAATCAGCTTTTGAAACAAGGATTACTACAATACAAAAATTTTAAAAAAGAAAACATACGAATGTTCGTTGTGTTGGGGTACCTTTTCATAGAAATTATTTGGTAATGTCTGAAGTTTGCCAAAAGTTGAATACATTTTGAAGAAATCAAAACGATTTACAAAAGAACTAAGAACAGGACCGTAACTTAAAATTATTGTTGTCACTAATATTACTGAATTGGGATTTCATCACTTTATCACTATTTGTAATGATATAAACAGGTCTGTATTTAAAAAAAAGTGATGGTGGTCTTGTTGACCCGAAACGTTTTATAAAAGATTTATTATTATATTGTTATAGTACATTTCAAATACAATAAAACTTTCCTTTTCAATTTTGTTATATTTTCTGAAATAACAAGTCAATTCGCTAAAAACCAAATACAGCATTTTTATTTTTTCCTGATGTACCTCCTATAACTCGGGAAAAGCGAGAGTCCCTGCGACTTTTCTTTGGTCAATGTATTCTTCCCCACAATAATTACCTTCTTTCTCATTTGATCGTCTTCATATCTGTTATACGGTTCAGAATATAGCAATGTTACCACATGATAAAAGAAACGGCCTGTATATTCATATATCGTTTCAGGAATTAATAAATGTACACCTCCGCCAATTCAACAGTACGGCGATTGTCATATAAATATAAATTCAATTTAATTTTCCATGCGCAGTTAATCTTTGCTCGTTACTGCAGCAGAAGTGCACTCTATTATTTTTCTCTCCTGCTTCCTTATTTCTTTTGTTCCTACTCAGTAAAGAATTTATGATAACTACTGACGGCTGCATCGATTTTGATTATACCGGGTGACACAGGAGACATGTATCAGCCTGTACATTGTTTATTTGAAGACATAAACATTGGACATTTACAGGAGGTACGTAATTAATGACAGCGCTTTATTTTAACATAACGAAAATTTTTTTCAACGATCTGTTTGATTTTTCTTATAAGTATCACTTATCATATTTCACTAGCCTGTTTTATTAATCGAAAAAGTCTCTATTCAAACCTTTATCACATATTGGTATTCGTTTCTTAATTCACTCACCAAGTTGGCTGAGATCCGAACTCAATGATGATATACGATGCTTAGTAGGTTTTGAAATCCAAAGTTCATTAGTTCGCCAATATTAATTTAAATGATTTTATACCTACTCTGATAAGTCCCTGCATGTTGTCAATAACTGTTTTGATTCAAGAAAAAACATCTAAGAATAATAGGCGACATTGAGAAAATAGAGTTAGGAAAATCTTTTTTTTATTAGACTATTTGTGGCGAAACTAACTCCATTTCATTCTTGTCATGGAGCGAAAACATGATCTTTTCAATTGGCAACAAAAAGTTGAAACAGTTTCCCCAAAACAACAATTTAGTAGGTATGGTGAAAATTTTTGAATTTGATTTCAATTAGTGCAAACTGGGTCTGGCTGAAAATTAGCGGAATCAAAAAGGGCAGTGTATTCGTATGTTCTGAACCGCCTCAACCCATCGGAAGCCTCCTCTTAAATATAAATGAATTTTAATTTTAAAACGATTTAAAAACAATTTTATGTTTCCAAAATTGAATTGTCATAATTATCGCTTCATGGTAAAAATGATAGACTGTATATTTCAATGAACCCCGCAAAATGGAACATAGGAAAATTCGCTGAAACTGTGCAGAAAGATAGTATTCGGTATGCTACAGATCCCCAAAACCCTTTCTGGTGTGTACCTACATATCAGTTTCAATTCAGCTTCAAAATATTTCCTTCAACTGCCCACCCCTTTCTCCAATGAAATCCTACATTCTACCCTCACCCTCGCACCCCCACCCAAACTGTCATTAACGCCCCTGTAGTACCTTTGTACCACAATATCAAAATTTCTGCTAATTCTTTGACTTCAAAATAAGTATAATTTTAGTTGTCAAAATCTGATTTATTTATGTTTCAAACTTTTTCCATAAAATATTGTCATGACATCTCATCATAATACATTCTGGATCTTGCTTCCACAATACTGTACTCATCAATTAATTAATTACGAATGAAACTCTTTTAAATCCTGGTCTACCAACTTGATTAAGAACGGCATTATTTTCTTCTTTCAATATGAAGGCAGGTTTGCTTCTATCAATGCTAATCGTTACTACTTTCTGACTTTTTTGAATAGTAATTAACTTTTCAGTGCGGTTAAGAACTTTATATGGCCCTTTACATAGAGGGGCTAAAGTAGAATGTTTTCCTTCAACTCTTATAAATACATAATCGTAGGTTTTCAAATCAACAGGAACGGTTCGCTGTGAATTATGTGTGTGACAAGTTAAAGGTTTAAGTGACGAAAACGTTTCTCTGATCTGTGATAAAACGGAAGATGCATCAAGATAATTATCAACATTTGAACTAACAAAAACTCAGCAAACTCAGTAAACTAGTTCAGCAGAAGAACAACCTAAATCTTCTTATACGTAGTCCTAAAAGAACGATTGGGATTTCATCCATCCAGTAGTTTGTATTGCATCTCGCTCTCAGTGCAGTCTTTAAACTTCTGTGAAAACGTTCTACCATACCACGGTAAATAATAATAATAGCCGTCCTCTACCCGCACAGGCTATGCCTTTGGGTACACTCAACGAGTGTTTATGAGGGAGTACTATTATTATTATTTTCACCCTGTGGGTGGTAGGCAGAAGTATGAATTTTGTGAGCACCTAGGAAACCAACAAGTTCATTGAGAATTTTAGCTTCAAATTGAACTCCATGATCGGTAGTAATTGTATGCGGTACTCCAAATCTACAGATATAATTTTGAAAGAAAGTTTTAGCTATACTATGTGCCATGATATTTTTAACAGGAAAAACTTCTGGCCAGCGGGTAAAACGATCTATGATTGTTAGAATATACCGATAGTCATCTGAGACAGGTAGAGGTCCTACTATATCCATATAAATATGTTCAAATCTACATTCTGGAATTGAAAAAGATTTAATAGGTGATTTGGTATGTTTATTGATTATTGTAGTTTGACAATGTACGCATGATTTGGTCCATGAATTAACATTAGTGTTCATATGTGGCCAGAAATATTTGCTATTCATCAATTTTCTATATATATATATACTATTCATTTATACTCTCTTTGCCTTATGGTACTAATTCAGAGTGCATTCGTTTCAACTTCGAGAGACCTCATAAAGCCGTGCTGATGAGTTGGTAACAACGAAACAGCGCTGTCCACGGATCGTGAGCTCTCGGAATTGAAACGAAATTACTCTATTCACTTTATATATATATATATATATATATATATATATATATATATATATATATATATATGTATATATATATATATACCGGGTGACCACGAGGTGAGGTACGCCCCCCAATTTTTCTATAGTTTTGAAGATACAGGTTTCAAATTTGGCACTTCGATATATTACTCAAATACGCATATTTTGACTCCATAACCAAAAATTCACCACTTCCGGTTTAACCGGAAGTGACCCCAAACTTTTTTTTTCAAATGACACCCTGTACAATTTTTTTCATTATCAGGAAGAACACGCAATTTGTGATAACACTGTTCTCCAAAATTGAAAATCGGTTGAAAAATGGCGGAGATACAGTTGATTGTTCAATCGAACAAAGTTGGCCGTGAACATCAAACTCAAATCATCACAACTGACGAACGGCGTCAGCATTTACGAGAGGAAGGTTTGAGGTAAGATACAGCTGAAAATTGAGCTTCCCATGTAATTGCAGCAACCATATTTCCCATCAATTATCAAACATTTCCTCAAAACGGATTAGTACCCATAAAGAAAGGCTCACAACTGCCATTTCTCAAATAGCAACATACTCTTTTCACATTGTTATGTTGAAAGATGATGAATTATCAGATTACTCGAATGAAAAGATTTGAAGAATTCCGAAAGGAATCGAAGATACGGGATGTTTCATTATGAGTGTTCTCAAAATTGACTATTCTTAAACATAGGCGGCTTGAACCTACGAAAGCTAAACAAAAATTCATATTTAAAAAAAAATAGTGAAAATTTACGGTACATTCTGAATAATGGAACATTGTGAGTTGTCGAAAAACATTCTACGGCGATGGAGCGAACTTTTTTCTCATTACTCGTATGCTAATCGTAATTGATGGTGGATTCATACAGCAATTTTAAGATCGTTGTTGGAATAAATATTCCATTAACGAACATTCTTATGACTTCTTACTAGTGACTAAAAACTCATGAATTGGAACTGCTGTATAAATCCACCATAAGAATATACCTGCAGAGTAAAAAAAAATGTATTAGATATTTATTCCAATTTCTAACATTTGATACAACTAATTTCTGAACGAAAAAAAAGGTATGAAGTAAATTGTTTATTGGTTCTGGTCACTTACTACACTAACAGAAATCAAAGTAATGAAATAATGATTTACAAGTACTGTTCAAAATGTTCTCCATTATGTCCTCTGCACAAAATTGCACGTCTCACTATTGCTTCCATAACTCCATTTAACTGAGCTTGAGTAATACTTGCAATTGCTTCTCTAAGGCGATGTTCCAAATCCTCCCTTGATGTAGGACTAGAAGAGTAAACCTTGTTCTTCAGGTAACCCCATATGAAATAATCCAGTGGCGTGAGGTCCGGTGACCTCGGAGGCCATCTTGTAGGACCATTCGTGCCAATCCATTGATTTGGGAATGTTTCATCTAGGTAACTGGTTACTATTCGGGAATTATGGGGAGGTGCACCATCCTGCTGGAAATACATATTTTGGTAGACGTCGAGAGGTAAATTCTCCATGAATCCTTCTATTTCGTTTCGTAGAAATCCCAAATAGCGTTGCCCATTCAACATACCATCAAATATTATGGGCCCAATGATTCGAGTTCCTATCAGACCTATCCACACGTTGAATCCAAAGCGTTCCTGAAAATTCCCTTGTCTTATGAGCCTGGGGTTTTCAGTTGCCCAGTATCTGGTGTTGTTTCTATTGAACATACCAAGATTCGTAAATCTTGATTCGTCGGAAAATATAATGTTTCTCGTCATATTCGGGTTCCTTATGTGGTTCTCAAGTAGCCAATTGCAATATTGGACCCTTCTTTGATGATCATTTTCGTAAAGGCGCTGATGTATCTGATATTTATACGGCTTAAACCCATGTTTTTTTAGAATTTTTCGAGCTGATTCTCGTCCAACTGGTAATTCATGTTCGATTTGTCGAAGTGATATGGTGGGATCTACATAAACAACAGCCAAAACATTAGTTTCCGTCTCTGCATCAATAATAAAACTATCCTGATCATGTACATTGTCATCTGGTTCTATCCTGAATTGCCTTTCCAAACGTGCGAAATAGTTTCTACTTGGTTGGCGTTGTCTGAGAGGGGATCGTTCACTGTAAAGAATGCAAGCCGCAGTTGCATTTTTTCTACACTCGCCATAAATTAGCAGTAAATCTACTTTTTCATTTCTAGTAAATTTTCGCTCCATCGGAATGTTTTTCAACAAGTTACAATTCTCTTGTATTGAATGAGTAGAACAAATTGTCACTTTGTTGACAAAATATGCTTTTTTGTTTAGCTTTCTTATGTTCAAAGCCGCCTTCGTTGAAGAACATTCAATTTTGTATTGTATTTCTGGTTCCTTTCGGAATTCTTCAAATCTTTTCATTCGAGTAATCTGATAATTCATCATCTTTCAACATAACAATGTGAAAAGAGTATGTTGCTATTTGAGAAATGGCAGTTGTGAGCCTTTCTTTATGGGTACTAATCCGTTTTGAGGAAATGTTTGATAATTGATGGGAAATATGGTTGCTGCAATTACATGGGAAGCTCAATTTTCAGCTGTATCTTACCTCGAACCTTCATCTCGTAAATGCTGACGCCGTTCGTCAGTTGTGATGATTTGAGTTTGATGTTCACGGCCAACTTTGTTCGATTGAACAATCAACTGTATCTCCGCCATTTTTCAACCAATTTTCAATTTTGGAGAACAGTGTTATCACAAATTGCGTGTTCTTCCTGATAATGAAAAAAATTGTACAGGGTGTCATTTGAAAAAAAAAGTTTGGGGTCACTTCCGGTTAAACCGGAAGTGGTGAATTTTCGGTTATGGAGTCAAAATATGCGTATTTGAGTAATATATCGACGTGCCAAATTTGAAACCTGTATCTTCAAAACTATAGAAAAATTGGGGGGCGTACCTCACCTCGTGGTCACCCGGTATATATATAAAGTGTATATATGTATGTAATGTAATATGTATGTAATGACTGTAGATGTCATAGTTTCCGTCTTGGTATATATATTTATGATAAAGTAATGCACAAAATTCATAAAACGTACAACGATCACTTTTGAAGAAAATGCAAAAACACGTCGAACTGTTCTTTTTATTCCGAATCTTTTGACATAAGTTACAAAAATATCACGTCAAAGTTGTCAAAGTTATGACGTCATCAACAAATTTTTTTAATGGGAAGCTAAGATTTTTATCACATTATGTGATAGAGTTTGTGTTTGTACACAAGGGAAAAATAGTTGCAGTAGGGCTCACATGAGAAAAAAAAACGAGAAAATGAATAAAAAACGAAATAAACATAAGTTTCATAATAACTTTTCAATTAACTAAACAGTCCATTAAACCAAAACTATTTCTTATAGGAATTGTTCAAACTGTGTCCCGTTTACTAACTGACATAGGCCAAGACGATGGTAGACCGCATTTATAGAGTTTTCGATCATCTGCGGAGTTATACGAGTCATTTCGTGTCTAATTCTTTCCATTAAGTCTTCTTAATTGTCTGGCCGGTTAATGTAGACCCGACTTTTTTATATATATATAAATGAAACTAAAATCACCGAATATTTCGTTTATGAATCGTTGGACAGTTTGGGCAGAATTTTCCAAACCAAATGGCATTCTTGTCTCTCCTCTGCTACTGGTTTCTGATGATATGCCCAAACCAGATCAATCTTAGAAAAAGAAAAAATATTGTATTGTTGCACATGTAGATTGAAATCATGGATTTGAGGTAATAGGTATCTGTCAGGAACTGTCACTATGTTTAGATGACGATAGTCTCCACATGGTCTCCAATCATTTGGGTCTTTTTTTGGTACCATGTGAAGAGGTGATGCTACAGGTGAGAAAGAAGGACGACAAATTCCTAGTTGAACCATGTGTTTTAATTGTGTTTTGGCAATTTTGAGTTTTGTAAAATCTAGTCGCCGTAGTTTCATGTATGGTAATCTACCATTAGTGATTATGTTATGTTTAACGGAATGTTTGAGAGGAGATGAAAAATCTGGTTCGGAAGTTAATGAAGGGTATTGTTTCAGAAGTTCTAAATATTTGTTATTTATAGCAAATATTTTGGGAGATGGTGAAAAATCTTGAAGACAAAAAGCATTGACAGATAGAGTAGTTTTTGTGTCAACTAGTCTTTTATGTTTGAGGTCAACTAGGAGGCCAAAATGTGATGAAAAATCAGCACAAATGATAGGACGGGAAATTGAAGCTACTGTGAATACAAATGGAAAATCCTGATGTAATCCTATATTTATATTGAGAATTTCTTTTCCGTATGTACTTATCTAAGTACCATTAGCTGCTGTAAGAAAAGTATCGCAATCTTTGTTGAAATTATTGAATACATCTTGTGGTACCTGTGTCAACTATAAAATTCAATTTATTCCTGGGATCAAAAATGAATAAGAGACGATTATAATTAATCTGGCCATTTTTTGTCGCGCTAAAAATGGCAATCTTTAGTTTTTTGAATGATTATTTGTCAAAGTATGGTTAAGCGGACACCATGTTCCACCACACTTGTTAGCTCTATCATTGAATCTTTGGTGGTAGTAACAGATTGACGAATTTTTCCTTTATTCTGCTGATTTTTGTCCCGATTCTGCCTTTTCTTTCATCGTGGAGCGTTTCTTGGATTTTTTTCATTTCTTCCTTCATGTCGTCTTTGACTTGGTCACTTATTGTTTCTTTCAATTTTTCCATTTCTGTCTCGACAGTTCCCATTCTTTCTAACAAAGTTCTCATTTAAAGCCTTCAGAGTTTTCTGAGAAGCTTCATTGCTAGATTTTGCGAATTTTCTTGAAGCTCCTCATCTAGAATTTTCGAAATTTCTAGAAGTTCTTCTTTCACAGTATTGGAATTTTCCAGAAACTTATCTTCCAGATTTTCCAAGCTGAGTTTTCTAGAAGCTTTTCCTCCAGACTCTTTGAATTTTGAAGAAATTTATTGTCGTGACTTTTTGAATTTTGAATAAATTTATCTTCCAGACTCACCGAATTTTGTTGAAGTTCTTTCAGACTTACGGAATTTTGTTGAAGTTCCTCCTTCAAACTATTCTAATTTTCGAGCAATTTATCTTCCAAGGTTATCGAAGTTTGTTGGAATTCGTTTTTCAAATTTGGAAATCAATTACATATTGTGGCCGAGTCTGTACTGATGAGCGAGTTAAATCGCGAAACTAGTCTGCAGATGTCACATGATTTCGATTGCCAGTTGGTGGTTGTTACAGGAAGTATTGCAAAGTATACCCTAGTAGGAAAACTTTGCCAGGCGCTGGATAGACGTGTTTTGACAGTCGTTTGGGGCAGTTGAATTATTTCTGTTTGAAGTTTACCGACAATCCTATAGTATAGGAAAATATGCGAAAGGCTGGATTATTTTTATAATCAAATTTCATTTTGTAATTTATTGCTTTTCGTCAAGTACTCCCAGTTCCACATGATAAATATTTCAATATTTTTCATGATGAAATTTCCTGAAACCTCCATTAATAAGTCAACGGCCAAAATCAATTTATTATTATCAACGTGTAATATTGAGAAAACTAAAATTATTAATGCATCATTATTCATTATCAAGCTGCATGAATTCAAAGAAGAGTACAAGTCGAGTAAAAGACTAAAATTACAAGCCTATCGTGAAGTTTGAAGGCGTCAAGTGGCCAGCATCAATTATATTCAGAAAGATGTTGTGAAACAAACAATTATTACTCTAAGCAGTATGCTATTAATTTTGAGCGGTACAGGTGAATACACAAATGAATTAAATTTTCCATCTATAAAAAAATATTCTTGTACGGCACTCCTTATGTTGGTAGAAAATAAAAAAAATATTCTAGAACCTACCGACATAAGAAAAACCAGGAACGGTCGCCAGGAGAATAATTATTTCATCACTTGTTGGTAGAATATAAAAAATATTCTAGAACCTACCGACATAGGAGAAACCAGGAACGGTTGCCAGGAGAATAATTATTCCATCATTGCCAAAACAGGCTTGAAGATTTGGGCATTTTTGAAAGTACTAGATTTGAGAATTCAGACTCAGTATGATACAACATACAGTGTGTCCCAGCTAAAACTTGTCACCCCCCTAATATCCGAACTCATGAAAAAAATGGAAAATCGCTCAGACCCGTCGATTTGTATTTCAAGGGGGAACACTTTCACCAAATACACCATCATTGTGTTGTCAACCCCCTCAACCCCAGCACCCCCTACTTCAGAATTTTCAATGGGACTATTATACTTGTGATACATCATTTTGAAGGGAATTCAATACCAAATACATCGGTGTACTGAAATTGAAGATCGATCAAGTGTTGTTGAAGTTTTCATAAAAACTAATTTTTTCCAGATATTTTTATTTTTCATCACCTAACATGTTATCATCGTATGAAAGGTTTCAAAATGTAAACCATTCAGTTCCATACAGAAGTATAAGCGATCTTAAATTTCTTCGCACATTGCTCAACATTTCTGGAGTCACTGCACGACACTCCACAACAATTCTCCTGCGTAGATCATCAAGAGAAGTTGGCTGGGTAATATATACTTTGGATTTCAAATGACCCCATTAAAAGAAGTCTAATGGTGATAAATCAGGAGATCTAGCCGGCCATTCTATTGGTCCTCGCCTTCCAATCCATCGCCCTGTGAAATTGTCATCTAAAAATTGACGTACAGGTGCAACAAAATGTGGAGGAGCTCCATCTTGTTGAAAGGTGAGCTGACCGTCAAGTAACCTATAATCGTCTTCAAGTATCTGAGTGATTCTGGGGTTCACAGTTGTATCAAGAAGTTCAAGATACGTTTGTCCGTTGAGGTTACCATCAATAAAATATGGACCTACAATATGGTCTCCCAGAATACCAGCCCAAACATTCAATTTCTGGGGAGTTTGTGAATGAATTTCCCTGTACCAATAGGGATTTACGTCACTCCAGTATCTGCAGTTGTGCCTGGTTCACATGTCCATTTAAATAAAAAGAAGATTCGTCAGAAAAGCACACATTGTAGAGGTAATCATTATCACCAATCAATAATTGACTCATGATTTCACAAAACTCGGTACGTCTGTCAGGATCATCTTCATTTAATTCTTGTACATTCTGCATTTTATAAGGATGGAATTTTGCGTCTTTCAGAATTCGATGTACGCTGCTTTTCGAAACTCCAGAAATAGTCTCAAGTTGTCTTAACGATTGAATGTTGTCCATCACTGCATGTCCTACAACTGCAACAGCGACCCCTTCATTTCTCATAGGCTTCTCTCTTTCATGTTTTTCATTCAGCACTGATCCCGACTCCAAGAACTTATTCATCAATTGAAGCACGTACTGATATGATGTGTTGTTTTCTGGATGACTTTCATTGAAACTTCGAGCCGTAGCTCTAGCACATCGTCCATTTTCAAAATACGCAGCTACAATGGATATTCTCTCTTGTACAGTATAAACCATTTTCGAATGTTTTCAAATTGTTGAATGCAGTGACTCGAATACATCAATTACCAAGGCGTAAACAAAGATATGCGTATACAAAAACACATGAGGGCAATTTTTTTTCATAAAAACGTCTGTCTCACCTTCGAAACTATTATTTCTGACAGCATATTATTTTTCAATACAGTGGCGTACCCACAGTGAACCTTTCTTACGACGCTAACATTTGAGGTGATGAAAAATTAAAATATCTGGATAAAACTTAGTTTTCATTAAAACTTCAACAACACTTGATCGATCCTCAATTTCAGTACACCGATGTATTTGGGATTGAATTCCCTTCAAAATGATGTATCACAAGTATAGTAGTCCCATTGAAAATTCTGAAGTAGGGGGTGCTGGGGTTGAGGGGGTTGACAACACAATGATGGTGTATTTGGTGAAAGTGTTCCCCCTTGAAATAAAAATCGACGGGTCTGAGCGATTTTCAATTTTTTTCATGAGTTCGGATATTAGGGGGGTGACAAGTTTTAGCTGGGACACACTGTATATATAGCCCGTCCATAAACTAAGCCCCCCTGTTTACATTTAACAGATGCAACCTTTGTTTAGTTATTTATTGTATAAGTGTATTAAGCAAATAAAATATATCTGAAACACGCATGCAATACGATCGCATTCATTTAAAATCGGAATCGCGGACATTTTTCATCAAATAATTATTTGACATTTTGATCTGACGTTTTCTTCAAAAATCATTGAAATTAATTACAAAAAATATCGGGAGATGTTGAATGATTCCTAGTTATTTTCGATTTTTTATCGACTTCATTCGTAATAATTTGTGAAGTTGAAAATTATTCTGTTTCTGATATGATCCTTGAGGAAGATGAAGAAACAACACACCAATTATTACCTGCCAAGTCCAGGGAACATTATAAAAAAGTATTTTCCGAATTTGATGAATGGAAAGAAAAACGGGGTGTGATGATAATAAATGAGGAAGTTATGCGTATTTCTCAAATTTGAAGGCTGTTATAAAGGTCTATAAACATATAGACACTGTAAAATATAGTAAGCTCACCCCTGGAGTGAGTCTATCGGATACAAGGCGAAGAGCTCTGCAGTATTGGAACGCAGATTGGACACGTGCAAGAATTTTTGATTGCGATAAAGAATATTTGTTGATCAATTTTAGTTATACCTCGTAACATCTCAGTTTTTAGAAAATAAACTTTGAAATATTTAGGTTTTAAAGGAAGACTAGGAGAGGCTAGGTGGTTATGTGGAGAGCGTGAAAAGCAAAAAGGGCTCATCGGGGCCTACTTGCCTGGCTCATGGTTCATGATTACTACTACTACTACTACTAGGTTGCACTAGTAATGGGAATGTCTGGTGCCTGTCGATGCTGTGAATTGACGAATTTGAAAATTAGTCATGTACAAGACTGGGGCGCATATCTGCTTGTTTCGATACTAGATACGAATACATTTCACAAAAATTCACAATTAATACCAGGATTATTCATCAGTACTGGTGGAGACGTGTAGAAAATACATGTCCTTATATACATCCGAAGAAGTTATCCAACGACAGATTCTTTTTTTGATACGCTGATCAAAAATGTACTTTACAACATGTTGGAATCAACAATTTGGTCAAAAGATTTCTGAATCTGGCAAACACATAAGCTTATTGCGGCCAGGTTCTCCTGGTACTAATCGTTTCTTGCAAGAGGAAACATACATTGATTCTAGACAGTTAAAACACATAATTGTGAAAATATCATTGAATTATGAAGAATTAGGGATTTCAAACATTTACTAAAAATTAAACAGTGTTTTTTTCATGAGTAGTTAAACTTTTTCTATTTAAATATATTTCAGAGTTTCTTAACAATATTTTTTTGGATCATGTTCTATAATATTGACATTTAATGCGTGTAAACTCATCTTAACTGATGAACGGAGAGGATACAAAAACTTTTAATTTACAGAAAAAAATATACAATACAATAGAAAACAATAAAACTTTATTTAACTCCATTATATACGTACATATATTGGTAGCAAGGCAGGATGGGCTAGTAACTTCCCAGGACATTCACAAGTGTATATAAAAACAATTTTAAAATTCAGCTAATATAAAGTGCACAAATAAAACTAATGTAGAATATATGGCTTTCTTAAGTAAATATATACCAAACTAGAGAAATCTTCGATTGTATAGAGACAAATATTCTTCGATTGAATAAAAATATTTTTGAATCAGGTATCGTTTCATACTAGATTTGAACTTTCGATTTCCTGTAGATTTTACTGTGACAGGTAGTATGTTGTATAGCTGGAGGCTCATACACTTTTTTTGTGATTTGACTACAGTCTACAGTGTCTTTCAAAAGTATCGGAACGGTCTCTTATTTCAGAAACGGCCCTGAGAAAATTTACGAAAATTTCAACAAGGTGGATTTTGATGATGCCGGATTCAACGGTGATATTTACAATGTTGCCAAATCAACAGTTTTCCAGATATTGAGGGTAACTCAATTTTTTCAAATGGAACACCCTATTTATTTTCATTGCAATCAATTCAGCGACGCCTTATTACTTATGACTACAAATATCAGATTTTAAATTAATGTAGTTTTCAAAATATGAAAACATAGCTTTTTCGTTCAAAAGTCTGGGAACGTTCAAATATTTTCAATACGGTTCAAGGAAAATTCATGAAACTTCATACTTTATGGTTATTGATGATGCCCGATTCAACGGTGATATCGGCAATGTTGCCAACAGATTTTCAGATATTGAGGGTAACACAATTTTTTCAAATGGAAAACCATATTTATTTTCGTTGCACTCAATTAAATTAATGTGGTTTTTGAAATACGACAACATGACATTTTCGGTCAGAAGTTTGGGAACGGTCCAATATTTTCAATACGGTTCAAGAAAAATTCGTGAAATTTTATATAAGATAGTATTTGATGATGCCCGATTCAATGGTGATATCGGCAATGTCATAGTTGCCGCGTTCAGGTTGATGTATGCGCCATCTGGTAGTTTGACTGAAAAGCTCATTTTCATAAATATATGGGTAACAAGTAATAAATATATTGCTCTTCACTGCTAATATGCATTGACGATATATTTATGAATGAATGAACGCTAAAATAGAAATATTTGTTCGGTTTCAATATATATTGGTGTGAACTAATAAATATATGGTCATCAACAAATATACTTCAGTGAAAATAAAATATATGAGAACAACTACTTTTGACACTAACGGCACCCCATAGTTTATAATGCTCACGATATTCAGCATTTGCAATTATACGCATTGCCTTATTCTGGAGTCGAAATATATTGATGGCATACCCTGAGTTCCCCCAGAGGATGATTCCATAGCTCATCTTGGAGTGGAACATGGAGAAATATACAGTTTTTATTGTAGATCAATTAGTAATACTTTTCAATTTCCGTAATAGGAATATGGTGCTAGAAAAATTGCTGCTCAAGTGATCGATATGGCTATTCAAGCTAAGTTTGACATCTATTGTTATTCCTAACAATTCAACACTATTTTCTATTTCACTGCTGGTACTAGGAGTTGTTTTTGTCGAAAGGAACAACTTCTGTGATGAATTTCTGTTCATTTTCAGGTTATTAGCTGAGAACCATTTTTCTGCCCTATTGATTCTTCTGTTGAGTTTGAGAAATTTTTTTCTGTATATTCTGAGGTTTATGAATGATGTATCGTCAGCAAATAAGATGCATTTTCTGTGATCTAAGTATTTACAGATATCGTTCACCTAGATGACAAATAATAGGGGCACAAGCACTGAGCCTTGAGGAACCCCATACTCAACCATTTTCAATCAGATTTGAGTTTATTCAAACTGACACACTGTAGACGATTTCTCAAATCCTAACTTTTCCAGAAGGATATCATGGGAGACACAATCGAAGGCCTTGGTGAGATCACATAAAGTAAGTGCAGTATTTTCCCTTGCTCCAGACCTTCGATTATGCCACCAATGGTATTGTAGAGCGACCCTCTCTGAAGCCGTTCTATGTGTCACTTTAGAAATTATTGTCTTCAAAATATTTAGTGAGTCTCTTTTTAAGGATTATTTCAATTATTTTGTCAAATATACAAATGACAGAGATAGGTCCATAGTTGTCTAAGCTTCTTGAATATCACTTTGGAAATTTTTGGATATATCAGGGAAGATACCCGTTGAAAATACAAAGTTCATCAGAGTAGTGGATGGTTTTTCCAATAAATCAGAGGTTTCTTTTATTATACTACTACCAAGACCAAAACAGTCAACTGCGTTAGAATTTTTCAATGATGCTTCTCTCACATCAGAGATTGTCACAGGCACAAAAAAATTATTTGCAGGGGGTTGAAAAATAATCTGATTTGAGAAACATTTCATTATTTTTGTTAGTATTGAAATAATATTTCATTAAGAAACATTTTGTATTTTTTGAATATATGTTACTATGTTTGTTGATATATTCAATAGGTTATGGGCCCAGAACACTGATACTGGGTTTGAAGAACAATTCTGCGGAAATTATTGAAAATCTCTGAAAAGTTTGAGACAACACGAATTGTCAAATTCGACGGCTCCAATCATCAATTATAGAAATTTAGTATCACAATAGCATTGCGAGCTAATTAGTTAATGAATACTGTTAATGGACATGATGTTAAACCAAATGAGCCAGGTTCTACAGAGCTGAAAGCATGGGAAAAAAGGAACAATCAAGCACTGGTTATGTTTCTTCCTTCAATCTATGAAAATGAACTTTCCAACCTCGTGAATTGTGAAACAGCTGCAGATATGTGGAACAAATTGATATCAATCAATGAACAGAGGACAGATGTTTCGAACCATATCATCTATCAGAAGTTTTATGATCTAAGAATGAAGAATGGAATTAAAATAGCTGCTTTTATCTCGGAAGTTGAATCTCTCGTCAAACAATTAGAAGATATGGGCGAAAAGATGTCGGAAGTAGCCAAAATTTCGAAAATAATGAACAGTCTTCCTTCAAAATATGATGTTTGTGACGGCCTGGGATTCCGTTGATTCTTCGAAGCAAACCTTGACTGAATTGATTGTACGTTTGTTGAAAGAAGAACAGAATATTTCATTACACAATCTTGAGGAAGATCAGTTAGCTTTACAAGTTCACTCACTGAAAATGAAACCATCACACTCCAAACATTCTTTTTCAAATAAGAAACAACACATCAATGAATTGAAACAGAAAACAAAATGTGGATTCTGTGGCCATTGGTGGAGAGAATTCCCAGACCGAGAGAAGAAAAAGAGTGACGATTCAAGACAAGACAGATCAGTGGAAAAGATGAACATGAAGCACAGATATGTGACATTCCGTTTTTACTAGATAATATCAACAAAAACGAAGAGATGATTGGGCTAGCTGATTCAGGGACGAGTGCTCACATGTCCCATTATCGTGAATGGTTTAAATCGCTCAAACTCATTCAAAATTTATCAGAATACTTCAAAGCTTATGGAATTGTTCATGAAACTTCTGCTCCCTACGCACATGAACAGAACGGTAAAGTTGAAAGAGAAATAAGAACAATCATTGAAAGTGCTCGTTCAATGATCTATTCAAGAACTGTTCCTACTGAGTTTTGGGCTGAGGCAGTTAGTACCGCTGTGTATATGCTGAATAGGACGATAAATGATGATGAAACACCTTACGAAAAATGGTTTGGGGTAAAACCGAACGTGGCACACATCAGAACATTCGGAATTTCTGCATACATGCATAGTCCCAAGGAGCTGCGAAAGAATTTAGACAAAAAGCGAGATGATGTTAGTAGGATATGATGGAGAATCTTGCAATCATCGTCTTTGGGATTACAAGAAGAGAAAAATTTTCATAAGTGCCAATGAGACATAAGATGAATCAAAGAACATTACTCACGATTCGGATAAAAATGATTCTTATTCTATGATACCACTGAAATTTCCATGTTATGAAGATATTCCAGCTGATAATGCAGTAAATGAGAGCGAAAATGATTCTTCTGAAAACGGTTGTCACGGGAAGTCACAAGAAAACGAACACGTTTCACACCCATACCAGCTGCGAAACCGGTGCTCAATACAGAAACCGAACTTTCTCCATGATGCCATGATTGCTGAAACTGAAAACATCACGACGTTCGAAGAAGCAATCAGTTGTGAAAACTCGCAGAAATGGATTACTGCAATGACAGAGGAAATGGATGACTTGTCAAAAATTAAACTTGGCATTTAGTTGACAGGTCACCCGAAATGAACATTGTCAATTGCAAATGGATATACAGGGTGAAGCATGATATCCATGGAAATGAAAGATTCAAAGCTCGTCTGGTCGCACGCGGATTTTCACAAAGAGAAGGCATTGACTATAGAGAAACCTTTGCCCCAGTCGTGCGTTATAAATCTGTACGAGTTTTAATTGCAATTGCAGCGAAAGAGGATTTCGAGATAGCGCAATTTGATGTTAAAACCGCCTTTTTGTATGGAGAACTGGAGGAATCTATTTACATGACACAACCGAAGGGTTTTGAAAGAAGTGAAGATTCAGTATGCAAATTGAATAAAAGCCTCTATGGACTCCAGCAGGCTCCTCGCTGCTGGAAATTCCGTTTCAAAAGGTTTTTGAACAAATTCAAGTTGAAACAAACAAATGCAGATCCTTGTATTTGTTGGATGTTTTCATGAGAAGAAAGTCTACGTTGCTTTATATGTAGACGATGGTCTGATTTTGAGTAATTGCAGAGGATTAATCGAAAATATCTGAGAGAAGAATTTGAAATCACTGATGGGGATGCCAAATGCTTTATAGGAATAGAAATCAGAAGAGACAGGGAGAGAAGACTCATTTCTATCAGCCAAGAGAATTTTATTATGAAACTTCTTAGAAAATTCAACATGATTGACTGTTATCCAAGCCATATACCAATTAGTCCGGGACATCAATTGTCAACATCAAAAATTGAAGACCCAAAGGTTGAGATTCCCTACAGGGAAGCTGTGGGAACATTATTATTCCTTGCCATGAATACCCGGCCCGATATTGCGTATGCTGCCAGTTTTTTAATAATTTCAGCCATGAACACTGGTCTGCAGTGAAACAAATCATGAGATACCTAAAAAGCACCTCAAATTATGGAATAGTTTGTGGTGAAATCGGTGATACCCAAAGTGCAGAGCTAACGGGATATACAGATGCAGATTTTTTTTTAAAGTTTCCAACAATTTTATTGCATTCAATATTACTTCATGTGCTTGAGTTGATATATTCAATAGTTAGGTAATGTTTTAATGACCGTTTCAGCTATGGTCACGAAATAATCATTGAATTCATCTACTGTTATGTTATTTGTATGTACATAATGTTTTTTTTTTACTTTTGTTGGTTTCGAAGTTTATGATTTCCTGACTTTTGCTTTATTTGAAGATGAGGAAATGTAATTTTCGTAGGTTGCTCTTTTTGTTTGATTGGCTTGTTGTAATCTTTTTTTTAAAGCCTTGTAAGAAGATTTGGCAGTGGGATCTTCACTTACGTTACTCATATGTTTTATTACAGAGAGAGAGTTTCTAGAGCTAATTTCAAGTTTTCATCATACCATATTATCGGTATCTCGGACCCATCTTAGAGGGAAATCGGTTCAACACAAGAATGTTATATGTGTTTGTCAGATGAGACGCTAGATACTCTACACAATTGTTTTCATCGTAAATAGATCAATTTACAACATGTAAATCTTTTGTGATTTTTTTTAAGCCACTATTTGAATATGGCCTGTAGTCTTGAGTTTCTGTACTTGTTAGATTATTACTTCCATAAATAATACATTGGGCTAGATGGTCAGCAATACATGGGTCTAAGACACCTGACATAATGAAGTCTGTATTTATATCAATTAGTATAATATCAATAAAACTTGATGTCTTTGCACCTATTCTAGTGGAATCAGAGATGGTAGCTGCAAGACCAAAACATTTCATTTAGTCAAACTTGTGAGAATACTAAATACAATTTACATTGAAGTTTAAATTGAAATCACCTAAAACGATTATATGCATATGAGGTTTTGACAATCTGATAAGTAGTCGATGCAACTTACACAAAAATGTGTGTATGTGGTGATGACTAAAGTGTTTATGTTCACAAATTTTTTGTCACAGAATTCTTCTAAATTCAAGATTTCATATTTCATGGTGTGTTTTGCTACTCCTACAAAATTTACTAATCAGTGAATATCCGGGGTAACCGGGGATCCGAATACTTTGCAGAGGTCTGCAGATTTTAGCCAGTGCTCGGAAAAGCATAAAATGTTAAAATACTCACTAGTAAATTTGAAATTTTTTCAATCGAGCCATTTGTATTATCATTATAGTTGTCTACAGAGAAGGTATTTTTTGGAATCAGCTCGTTTGGGCAACCTGGAGACTGACCTGTCGAAAATTTCCACTTCTGATTGTGAAACGCTGCATCTTCAAGCCAAATCATAGACCTTTTAAACGTGTGTGATGGGAAAAGAAGTTTTGAAAGATGCAGTATTTTCCCTTTTTCTCCATAGTCTACATTCGAAGTTAATGTTGGGAGCTGATTAATTCAAAAACTGTTTCAGATCGTCTTCATTCGTTTCAGGATGAATACCAGAAATGTGTAGCTAGGCTTGGGTACCGAGTTCATTTATGAATTGGTTCCATTTGTTCCGTATAAACCGTTACAACGACAACCATTGACTTGTTCATAACTTTCTTAGATGATGCCACTGTGTCGATTGTTAGCATTGTAGCTCTATATATTTTTTGTGTTAATTGCAAGATTTTTTTATTTCATCGTCATTTATTGATCAGTCCGGTTTCATTTTCATTTGCCACTGTTCACAAATTGCATTGGGGTAAGTATGTTCCATTATTCAATTCTAAAAATAATTCAGAAGTGCTTAGTTCCTAGTGCTCGAAATCACTAAGGACTTTTTAAAAAGCTCAATTCTCGCGAACATTTTAAGAGTGCTTAAGAGTGGAAAAATGGCGCTCGGAACTGTCGAGGGGATTAAATAGAATGGGCAATAGGTGGTAACAAAATAATAATGAGTTGTTCAAAATGAGGCAGGAATACAAAAAGAGGTGTTGAAATATAGTTCAGTGGAGCTATTGTAAATAAATTCTCTGCGCACTCTGAGCTTAAAACTAAGATCACCTAGGTACTAATAAAAAATGGGAATGAAAATTATGATTTTCTGGGTGGAGTATAGAGTAATAAAATGATCATATAATGATAAAACGATAAGACAACTTACCTCACATGGTGGCGGTGCGCTTCTATATGAAGGAACTATTTTGAATGTGACTGAACCTCTCGCTTCCCTCTGAAAAATAAAAAAAATTAGTTAAAAAATCAACCATATGTTGAAAAATAAGGAGTGTATCTTCGGACTTGTCTGAAATTCGTGAATTTGGGAATAATTTTGACAGTAGTTCATTTATTATTATACAGAACCATGAAGAAACTATGAATCAGGAATCACCGAAACTGAATTATGATACTTTGAAAAGTTCATTCATTTATAATAAATAATAATATTAATTCTTTGATTCCAGTAAGATCATTGTTACATGATATTTGAAGAGTCAGTATAAAATTGTCAACATTGTATATATATATAAAACACTTAAAAAAATATACTTAATAAATATCACAACAACATATAATAAAAACACATAGTAGATACCCATTGATAGGTCACTAATGAATCAATGCATCATTGTGATTCTTGTAAAAATTCGTTCACTTTATAGCAACATTTATTTACCAGATGTTTTCTCAATTTGTTTTAAAATATATTATAATTATTTTCAATTGATGTTTCCTCAGGTAACTTATTGTAAAGTTGGATTGCTGCATATAAAGGAGCGTTTTTGAAAAAAGTTGTTCTGTGGTATGGTATCTGTAGAAGGTTACCATGTCTAGTATTGTAGGAGTGGTTATCACTATTTATCAAAAAGTCAGACAGTTTTTTTTTATTGAAAGTATTGATCGCATGATATATATATATATATATATATATATATATATATATATATATATATATATATATATATATATATATATATATATATATATATATATATATATATATATATATATATATATACAAGTATATCACATATACCATTTCGTATCCGAAATGTCTTTCTGGGGTGCTCTCTAATCTGTCACCGAGGTGGATCCTGTGAGCAATTGCAGTATTCCTCTCGGAGGACGATGACGAACATCGGGACCTCGCGTGTATACAACCGTGATAACCTTGACTGCACTGATGAGGTACGATATTCCGAAACCGGTCTGTAGTTGGCTCTCCGTTTGAATCAGGCAAAGTCCTGCTGTTTGTTTCAGAGAGCTCTTGCAAAGTTGTTCCTTCAAAGTAAGGATCTTTGCACATATGTCTGACAGATATAATTCAATATCTGTCGAGGTATCAGCCAGAGAAGTAGTTGTTTTCTGTTGGACATATGCCATACATACTATACAAAGTTATAGTCACCTCTTAAAGGATTGTTATCGACTGTTTTACAGTCACTGGAACATTATTTGCTCCTTGAAACAAGTATATCATATATATATATATATATATATATATATATATATATATATATATATATATATATCTATATATATATATATATATATATATAGATATATATATATCTATATATATATATATATATATATATATATATATATATATATATATATATATATATAGAGGTTTCCGAGGTCAGATATTTGAAAACTAAAAGTTCGGGTTGAACCGCGTCTAGAATTTGTTGAAATTCGACGTTTCGGCTCCGATTTTGGAGCCATTTTCAAGAACTGAAAAAGAAAGAAACTTAATGAAAGGTTGAAACGTAATTCTACGCTGAGGTCTCAATCTGCCTACTACTCAGGTATAATTACGTTAGGTTTTTGTGACTTGACGTCGGGGTCTCAATCTGCCTACTCCCCATGTCTCGTCACTGGTTCTCTCTAAGGTCTCAATCTGCCTACTCCTTCGAGAGAACTGAGGAATTGTGGGTTGAGGAACTGTATTTATAGTGGACGTGGCTGTAATGGCCGTGTGCAATGTATTGGCGCGAGGTGAACTATGGGCGGGAACTGAATTGGCGCTAGATGAGCTGTGTGCAGGAACTTGGTTGGCGCTAAGTGAGCTGTGTGCGGGAACTGGGTTGGTGGGAAATGAGTTTATGCGTGCAATGAGAGGCTTCCAGGTATTGGGAAGTCTACGTCCGTCGTCGCGAGTGTTGAGGCAATATGGGCGCTTCTCTATCTCAAGGGCTTCTCGGATGATCCTGGTTTGCAGAGTTTTCACAATTCACAATGGAGACCGAAATGAACAACTCCCTAGCTTTCCTGGACGTTCTCATCACGAAAACCAACAACTCTTTCACCCACACAGTACACAGGAAACAGACCCACACCAACCGATACCTACACACAAACTCTCATCACCATCCAGCACAAACAAACTCCGTATTGAACTCCCTGATATACAGATCAATTCAGCTTACCGACAACCAGAATAGCCAACAAGAGCTGGACAAACTGAAATCAGCCTTACTCCAAAATGGTTACAACAATTCGCTAATCGACAAGTCTATCCGCCATCAACTGACCCGTCCTCCAAAATCGAACGATCCACTAGAGAGTATTCAGCCACACAAAGCTTTCCTACCAAACATCAAAGGTGTGACAGACAAAATCAGTAATATCTTGAGAAAACACGAGTTAAAAACGTGGCTGTAATGGCCGTGTGCAATGTATTGGCGCGAGGTGAACTATGGGCGGGAACTGAGTTGGCGCTAGATGAGCTGTGTGCGGGAACTTGGTTGGCGCTAAGTGAGCTGTGTGCGGGAACTGGGTTGGTGGGAAATGAGTTGATGCGTGCAATGAGAGGCTTCCAGGTATTGGGAAGTCTACGTCCGTCGTCGCGAGTGTTAAGGCAATTGGGGCGCTTCTCTATCTCAAGGGCTTCTCGGATGATCCTGGTTTGCAGAGTTTTGTCGGTGGAAATTGTTTTTGTGTTTTTGAAGTCTATTTTGTGATCTGTGTCTTCTCGATGTTTATGAAGTGCGGAAGTGGAAGATGCCTGACGCACAGCAAGTTCGTGTTCGTAGACTCTGAAAGTTACTGGAAGTATTCAGCCACACAAAGCTTTCCTACCATACATCAAAGGTGTGACAGACAAAATCAGTAATATCTTGAGAAAACACGAGATAAAAACAATATTCACGGCCAACAATCAAATATTCAAATTCCTCAGATCTCCCAAGGACACAATACCAAACGATTCTCAAGGTATATATGAAATACCATGTTCATACTGCCCGAGAAGTTATATTGGCCAGACTAACAGACGAGTAACTTCCAGAGTCTACGAACACGAACTTGCTGTGCGTCAGGCATCTTCCACTTCCGCACTTTATAAACATCGAGAAGACACAGGTCACAAAATAGACTTCAAAAACACAAAAACAATTTCCACCGAATTACTTCAACCATTTATTAATTTTCTTTCTTTTTCAGTTCTTGAAAATGGCTCCAAAATCGGAGCCGAAACGTCGAATTTCAACAAATTCTAGACGCGGTTCAATCCGAACTTTTAGTTTAGTTATATATATATATATATATAATATATATATATATAATATATATATATATATATATATATATATATATATAATATATATATATATATATATATATATATATATATATATATATATATATATATATATATCCAGTTTTTGAATGACAGGTTTGAGTCTAAAGATGTGCCTAAGAATGTTGTTATATCTGATCTCATTAATATAGCATTATGACTATGAACTTCAGGTGCTATATTATTCGGTTTGATGGAGTATTGCATCAATACGGTTTTTTTGTGATTGACTTTTAATCTGTTAGTAGAACACCATTTACTGAAATTATTATTTAGTTCGATGATTTTATTATCAAGTTGGTATTGGTTTTCACTACACACTACACAGGTCACAAAATAGACTTCAAAAACACAAAAACAATTTCCACCGAGTTACTTCAACCATTTATTAATTTTCTTTCTTTTTCAGTTCTTGAAAATGGCTCCAAAATCGGAGCCGAAACGTCGAATTTCAACAAATTCTAGACGCGGTTCAATCCGAACTTTTAGTTTAGTTATATATATATATATATATATGGAACTAGTAAATAGTGGGGCTATGCAGCAAAATCAAAGAGTACTCTTTTAAGTTTGTCCAAGCTTTCGGAAATTTAATTAATCGTTTCCATCATCAGGGATACTACAATTTGCATGAGTAAGTAATATATAAAAAATATACATGGATGGTTAACTTACATCTTAGTTGAGGGTGTTTGACGCGATGTTATTCAACAAAAGGGGGCACATTGTACAAGATGAATTTCAATATAAAACAGGTAAAATTGGAAGGATGTCATAAAAGTTTTGTAAAAATACGTTACATTTTGATCACATAAGGCCGAATCAATGCTATTGGTTGGGAGAAGACAGACAGTTGACATGACATATGACTTAATCAGTGGTACCAATTTACAGTTACCAACCTATGTTGGAGTCCGTAAATCAAAATTTAGTTAGTTGGGCGACACCTAGTGGCCCATGGAGGAACCTGAATTAAGTACATCTGGCATATAACTGAGTGTCTTTGGTACACTTTCGATCTGGCTATTATGTTTTATTTTGTAGTATAACAAAGTTAAGTCCTTCTGTGAGCAAAATTTTTTTTTTGTAGTACAGGTTAAGTATCTGGTGAATTTTTAGTCAAATTTAGGAAAAAGGTTAATTTTTATTTATAAAATTATTTGGTCATTTGATAGATTTGAGGAATTAATGAATGGTGGATTCTTATCTAACGTCAGAAGGTAAGAATAAATTTCACTTAGATGATTAATATCTGTTTTTTTATTAATGCAATTACTATTTTCTGAAATAAAGGCCATTTCGAGAAAGGTCCTTTTGGGTAGACGCGATTCACTAGCTAAGACCTTAGTGGCATCATAATTCATATGGTGGTCAAACTTGTTAACATGTTCAGCTAACGCACACCGTTCTGGATGTAATCTACAGTCACTTTTATGTGAAACGATTCGGGAGCCTAGAGATCTCGAAGTCTGACCAACATACATTTTGTTGCACGATTGACACGGAATACTATATATTACATTCGCTTGAGAAAATAGAGAAAGTTTGTCTTTGACTTTAGAGTGAATTGTTCTAATACTTATAAATATTGAAATTGCTGCCAATCATAAACTTATCTCAAAATTGAAATCTTCTTTAACGTCACTAGGTGAGAGTATAACTACACTTACCAACGATTTAACCTATCAAAATTTTTCTTCTAAACAGCTACGGGCTTATAACAAACTTTTTCATAGAGTAAAATTCAAAAATATCAATAAATTGAACAATTTAAAAATTCAAAACTCCAATTCTAAAATCAAATCCAACCAGAAATGGTTAAAAAATATTTCAAATGTAACAATTCCGGAAGATATTTCCTCTTTTCTGGCCTTAGGCCCAAAATTTTGCATTGAACCTATAATAGGTAAAGATATTCCCATCAAGAATATCTTAGCAGATGTAGATTGCATTACATCCACTATCTCAGACCCCATACAAAGAAGCATCCTTGTAGCGAGGGCTACAAACATCATCACAAACCACATTCATAATCCTCCTCATCAATTTTCTCCTGTTCGAAATTTGTTCTTTAAGTCTAAACGCTTTCTGAAAAATAATCCAAATTTAATTCTCACTCTTTCTGATAAAGGTAACGTAACAGTAGTAATGGAGAAACTACAATATTTACAATTATCCAACGCCATTATATCCAATAACTCCTCTTACATACTATTAAATAAAGATCCTACGAACTCTATTCAAAGGAAATCAAATATGTTAATCAAACAGTTAAATGACTCAAATCAAATCAATGATGTGATGAAAAAGAAACTGACTTGCTACAATGGTACTTCCCCAAGGTTCTATGCTTTACCCAAGATACATAAACCAACACTCTCGGTAAGACCGATTGTGGCTTCGATAGGATCCCCTACAGAAGCAATTGCTGCCTTCCTAACAAATATCTTGACTAAAGCCTATAACCTAGACAATGATTACTATATAAAAGACTCGTTTGAAGTAAATAATCAATTCAATAACACTCTGTTACCTCTAAACTATGTTCTTGCAAGTTTGGATGTGATATCCCTATTCAGTAATGTTTATGTAGAAACCTGCATAAGAGCAGTCCACAAACAATGGAACAATATTAGTTTACATTGCAGTATTTCTGAAGATAATTTCATAAACCTTTTACAATTTCTATTTAACAATACATATTTCTCCTTTGATAACAAATTCTATAAACAAACTTTTGGAACACCCATGGGTGCATCAATTTCCCCAATTTTAGCAGCTTATGTAATGGATGACTTGTTAGACACAGTATTACCGGTTCTGTCTTTCAGACCCCACTTTATAAAAAAATATGTGGATGATATTATTCTGGCTTTACCAATCGACTGTACTGAAGAGATTCTTGACACCTTCAACAGTTATGATCCTTTCATTCAGTTCACCATGGAAACTGAAGATGTAAATTTCTCCGTGCCATTCCTTGACACAAGGTTCATACGGTCATCAGAAAACAAAATTCTGATAGACTGGTATAGAAAACCATGTAGCTCAGGAAGATACATCAACTATTGGTCTTACCACAAACACTCAATGAAAGTGAATCTAGTAAAACAAATGAAAGATAGAGTGTTAAAAATCTCTGACAGTCAATTTCACAAAAAAAATCTTGCTATCCTTTTAAATTTATTTCTTGAAAATTCTTACCCACCGATTATGATTAAAAATATTTTGTTTAATTCTTCATCCTCCTTTGATATAATTAACAACTCAACAATTACACGAATTGACAGTAATAATAGCAATAATAATCACAATGAAAACAATATTGCACCATTAATTGCTTTTTATAGTTCTTTACCCTACATAAAGGAGATCACTCCCAAACTCTCCAGAATTTTTAATGATTTACCGAATTTGAAAATTGCAAATAAATCAGTATTAACTATTAGAACAATTCACTCTAAAGTCAAAGACAAACTTTCTCTATTTTCTCAAGCGAATGTAATATATAGTATTCCGTGTCAATCGTGCAACAAAATGTATGTTGGTCAGACTTCGAGATCTCTAGGCTCCCGAATCGTTTCACATAAAAGTGACTGTAGATTACATCCAGAACGGTGTGCGTTAGCTGAACATGTTAACAAGTTTGACCACCATATGAATTATGATGCCACTAAGGTCTTAGCTAGTGAATCGCGTCTACCCAAAAGGACCTTTCTCGAAATGGCCTTTATTTCAGAAAATAGTAATTGCATTAATAAAAAAACAGATATTAATCATCTAAGTGAAATTTATTCTTACCTTCTGACGTTAGATAAGAATCCACCATTCATTAATTCCTCAAATCTATCAAATGACCAAATAATTTTATAAATAAAAATTAACCTTTTTCCTAAATTTGACTAAAAATTCACCAGATACTTAACCTGTACTACAAAAAAAAATTTTGCTCACAGAAGGACTTAACTTTGTTATACTACAAAATAAAACATAATAGCCAGATCGAAAGTGTACCAAAGACACTCAGTTATATGCCAGATGTACTTAATTCAGGTTCCTCCATGGGCCACTAGGTGTCGCCCAACTAACTAAATTTTGATTTACGGACTCCAACATAGGTTGGTAACTGTAAATTGGTACCACTGATTAAGTCATATGTCATGTCAACTGTCTGTCTTCTCCCAACCAATAGCATTGATTCGGCCTTATGTGATCAAAATGTAACGTATTTTTACAAAACTTTTATGACATCCTTCCAATTTTACCTGTTTTATATTGAAATTCATCTTGTACAATGTGCCCCCTTTTGTTGAATAACATCGCGTCAAACACCCTCAACTAAGATGTAAGTTAACCATCCATGTATATTTTTTATATATTACTTACTCATGCAAATTGTAGTATCCCTGATGATGGAAACGATTAATTAAATTTCCGAAAGCTTGGACAAACTTAAAAGAGTACTCTTTGATTTTGCTGCATAGCCCCACTATTTACTAGTTCCATTCCTAACTAGTCAGCAACGACTACCCTTCCTTTATATATATATATATATATATATATATATATATATATATATATATATATATATATATATATATATATATCCAGTTTTTGAATGACAGGTTTGAGTCTAAAGATGTGCCTAAGAATGTTGTTATATCTGATCTCATTAATATAGCATTATGACTATGAACTTCAGGTGCTATATTATTCGGTTTGATGGAGTATTGCATCAATACGGTTTTTTTGTGATTGACTTTTAATCTGTTAGTAGAACACCATTTACTGAAATTATTATTTAGTTCGATGATTTTATTATCAAGTTGGTATTGGTTTTCACTACAAAATGCTGCAGATACATCATCGGCATACATCACCAAACAATCAGCATCCACATACTCAGGTAAATCATTGATGACCATCAAGAATATCAATGGACCCAGATTCACACTATTTATATCTGATTGGGATTCTCTGAGTTTCACAATTATTTTTCTGTTCCTCAAGAATGACATGAGCCACTTCAATATATTTCGAATGCCCAATGAGCATAATTTGGTTTCTGTATGGTCTAGATCTAGACAATCGAAGGCTTTTGTAAGGTCGAAAAATAACGCGCCTACGAGCTTTTTTGGTCAAGATGCATGTAGATATATTCGACAAACTTGCAAATGGCTGTTTCCGTTGATCTGCCAGGATAAAACCCGTTTTGTGAAACTTTGATTATGTTGTATTTGTCAAGATAAGATATTAATCTTTTATATACAGCCCTGTCGATTATTTTACTGATAACACAGGGTACAGTTATTTGCCTATAGTTATCCATAGAGAGGGGGTCATCTTTTTTATAGATTGGCGTGACCATTCCCAGTTTTAAGTCTTCAGGGAATTCACCGGATTCGACAGATAAATTTATCAAATTTCTTAGGCTACAATTTGATAGGTTACACTTTCGATCAATTTTGTTGGAATGCAATCAACTCCAACGGAATTTGTATTTTTAAGATCTTTTATTATTTGAATGATTTCTTGATCGTCAACCGGTATAAAATAGAAAGAGTTATTTTTAGTTATATTTCAGAGTAATTTTTTTCTCTACCTGTTTTCTCTCTCACAAGTTTCCATACAAGTTTCTGTTTATCTACGTTATTGTCCATACTTTCGATGCTTGCCTGGTGAAATGCCTTTTTTTCAGTTTTAATTTTTTGTTTATATATCTTTGATAAATTTTCATATTCTATATCTAGGCTTTCATTGTCATAGTTATTCTTTAGCCAATGTAAGTTATTTATTCTTTTTCCCATTTGGATTGTTTCATCGCTTATCCAGCTTTTTTTTTCGGTTATGTGTACCATATATTGATTTCTCCACGAGTGGACAGTAGAAGTCAAGAGCATCGGTTAGTATATTGAGAAAACTTCTGTACATTTCATTGACTCCAACCAGGGTATTTAGCGGAGTAAAGTCCTCCTTTGTTAAGAGAGATTGCAACTTTTCCATTTTACCTTTTTCAACATCCCTAAAAATTATTTGGTGACATTGCTTAGTACTACTACTATACATTACTCTCAAAGAAGATGATCTCAGCATATCGGAGTTTGTACGTAAGAGTTGGGAGACGCAATTTTGCTAACCCCAAACTACGATTGAAGAATGAAATATTCAGAAATATATAGATAATGGGCCATCTTCATGAAATTGAAGGAAGGTATCGTCCCAAGTGGTAGAAGTATTGGGCACCTAACGCTTTAAAGTAAAAGGTTGAATTATTAGTAAGCATTTTCTTCTGCACGTACTCATAATGAAAAAAAGAAAGGTGACAGACATGAAATTCAGGTAATGCTTCATTCCTCTTCTGATTTGCTTCTGCAAATTCTGATTGCTTCTGCTTTTTTGTCATTAGTTTTTACTTTATTTTAATACTGTTTTGTTCATCATATTAGTGAAACTAATACATTCGAAACACCCTTCACAATGACGTCACGAATATAAAGAATACTTGACAGAATGCAGGTCGACAATGAAAATCTACGAAATACAGAATTTTTCTCTTGGGTCACCCAATAACAAAATAATTATTCAATTCCTTTTATTTGTATCATACTGAAATGAGCTTCAATTGCTTTCTATTCAGCCACGATTCTTGCGAGTGTATTATAATATATTTTCATAGTCATAAACGAATTTAAATACCGTATGCGTCAGTTTGGTCCTGAACAAATAAAGAGCTAGCATATCTCACCTGTGAACGAACAAACTATATCAGATTAATATTATGCAGTAGTAATAGTATCACACTTCTGTTTTAGTTGAATATATCGCCAGTCAATTTTTAAAGTTAACGTTTTGTTTCAAATGAAAGCGTCTAGTCGGACTGGGACCATTTGGCCCACGTGGCAGTGTACCTATTTAGCCCATAAATTTTTTTTTATTTATAATAAGTTTTGGACCTCCATCATTTTCTAACTTTTATTAAAGAAACTACCAAATTACAAATTTTACATTTTTGATTCAAAAAGTAAAATTACAAACAAATTTAAAAGAAGGTAATTAAATTAACAAAAAAGTAAAAACTTTTTAGAATTCCCAACAGAATGTAAATATTCATAATATGAAAATGAAAGCGATGAGTAGGAAGTAGGAACAGAAAATAAATTATTCTAATAAATGTAAAATATAGAGAACACTACAACAAAAGTTTGCTTTTCGGGATTTTGGTATGATACATAATAAGTACAGGAACATAAATCTTCCGTCTCATGGTAACACCTAGTAACTTGTTTTAGGAGTTTCTAGAAAATCAAGCATTTATGAAAATGAAAGTTAAAATTGAATGAAATTAAAGTCTATTAATATTGTTTTCAGATCTTGGTGATCTATTTAAAGTTTCTAGCAAAGCTCGGTTAATTTTTCGGATTGATCACGATCTAAAATATTTTGCATTTTTCTTAAATTTCAGGGATCGAGTAAGGAAAACTCTTTATATATTTGTTTACTATGCACTGTTTGATTTGAGCTAAGCAGAGCCGGGCCGGCGCTAACTGTTGTTGCGATAAATAATGGTTTCTATTTCGAATCACTTAACCATTAGTATTAATTCGAAGTTTATAAGAGATAAGGGTCAATGATCAGTGAAAGTGTATGCTATTCAGGCGTGTTTGTGTCATTTCGTATTTGGCACCCCACATTTTCTAAGGTTGGCCCAGGCGGCAACTGCCGTCCTGTTCAGTTCGACCCTGGTCCTACGAATCAAATTCGATAGATTTATTCGCCATCACCCGACGCCACCTTTCGCAAAAAGTTTGGATTATTAGAATATCAAAAAGATATTCTCACAACCGCGACATTTCTTTGGCAATTTTAATAGTGGGCAGAAACCAACCGGAGAAGAAAAGTGATGAAATAAAAAAGTTGCCTGTTACTCTCACTGGAGTACCCGTTATTACTACTGAATGAAAGGATCAAGGAATTTGGTTGAGAAATTATAGAAAAGCTATGGCTTTCATAATGTATCAAGCTACACTTGAACTCACCTAAAGCATTTATTTCGCCAATAAAATTACCTACAGACAATAGAAATGTTGCTTTACATGTGACCAGAGTTTTGAAATTCGTATCAGAAAAACCAGGATCAGAAGCTATCCAATATTATTGGTCAATATCACTTTCGGGAACTTGAAGACAGTTTCATACCATCCCAAAGAAGAAAGAGACCTCGATAATACGACAATCTTTTTATCTGTATTCGATTAGAAGAAGACCAAACTGAAGACAGACGGAACAGAATCACATGCAGCCTCTTCTAGTGCAGTGTAAAGAAACTAAATTCCAGAAAAAGTTAAGAACGAACCCACTATATACAGAAGAAATTCTTAATCAAACTGAATGAAATTTCGAGATGAAAATTCCGCCAAAATATTGGTCACTACTAGGAACGAGAATGCAGAAATAATAGTTATGGTATAAATAATGCACCAAAGAAATCGGATAATGAGTATGAGCACTTATTTATAAATGTTCAGTATGTTCTTTGGTTAAAACATAACCTTCCTTCAATTGATGCTACAACAATAACGGATTATGATGATAGATAGTACCCTTTGTAAGCTATTCGAAGGTGAGGACCTAACTCGTGCAATTTCCCTGAAAACTTTCAGGGTGCAGCCGGATAGAGAACATTTTGTGGCAATTAGCTTGAAAGACAAAATAAACAATTTCCAAATGTGATTCCAACATCGAGACAAGAAGCTGATAATGCTGAAGTTGTCACGTATGAAAAGGGGCATAAAAATAATGGAATAAACAACAAAATTTCGAAAAAGTGAAAGAAATTGTGTGGTAACGTTTTTTGAGGAAACGTTTTGGAAGCTGTTCAGCTATTTCATTTCACATTATACTCTGATCACGATGTGTATCAAAACCATATATCACTCACCTCGACTAAGCCAACAAAGCATCCATCCTCTTTGATATTTTCCTCCGACTATCCGAAAAAAATCACAGAATTTTTAGTTTAATGCAGGTAATGTGCCAGTTTACGATTTTATTTCTAGCAATTGTTTCAGTTTCAATTTATTTTGCAATGAGTCACCCAAGTTACCAGAAAGCTTCCGGAAGCTTGAGCGAGCAAGGAAGATCCGGGACCAGCAACCAGTAGCAGGGGTTGAGATTTGAACCCAAGTACGCTCTTTTGGATGAGAATCGTACGGCCTGTCATCCAGGCCACCACTTCCTACTGTTTGATATTCAATATTCGAAATAATAAGAAGATATAAATGAATATGTAGTCATTGAAACTTGAAAATTTATTTATTCATTTAAGTGAATCAATACACCAATGTCATTACATACGACCAATACAGAATATTACCTACCGAACATATTCAACCACGACTTTCATTTTCAGCATCTACTCCCCCCATTCCTTCATTGCATACGTCACTACATCGCTTTAGTTTTTGCTTGGACTTGGATCATAATCAGTGCAGCCTTTGTTATCTTTTTTAATGTTCACTCCTGGCCATATAAAAGTGGTGCACAACATTTGATGCTTGGAATGATGGTTCAGGCGTTTGGATATTAGTTATCGTCTGATACATCAACCAATCTGAGTATCAATTTTACCAGTAAAATTTTCTACTTCACATTGTATGAATGCTTTAAGAAGTTTTTGAATATATTTGGGGAAGTACGATTGAGAGCAAACTCAACAAATATCCTGTTTTATGACCTTTCATCGGTTACGACACTGATATAGAGGTAACATAATTACTAACAGCTTCGTCATTAGCATCTACTCCTCCCATTCCTTTATTGCATGTTCTGAATTCGTTTAGCTGCTCCATATTAACCTTTGCTTTATATCTCACTTCATCGCTTTACTTTTTGCATGGGCTTAGATCTTAATTAGTTCACAGCCACTGTTATGTTTCCAATATTCACTCCGCGTTATATAAAAGTGGTACCTACACTTGATCCTTAAAATGATTGGTGTATCAGACGTTAACTAATAACAAATACCCGATAACCATTATACCACTTCAATACGATGCGAAGTGTATAAATAATAAATCACTGAATACTTGTATTTCGGGCTTCCATTATCTGGACTGTTTTTCATTGAACGCATGAAAAGGTAATTATTATTAACTTTTTTTAAGTAGCAGGAATTTGTTCTGTGAATTGTTGTTAAATTGGTGTAATTGCCGCTTTCTTACGAGTGGTATTATTCTATCAATAATTGATGGTCCCCCTTAATTATTTATTTCTATGAACGGTTAGCTGGAGGCTTCACATATGTTTTTGTACCACCGATGTGACAAGTACAGTTCCGTTCCTGCTATGGTACAGTATAAACAATTGACCTGTTCCTTTCTCCAAGATGGTACGGGATTCACATTGTGTTATAACGTTAGCCGTCCTTATTGCGTACATCGATCCAAGAAATATTTTTCTGTGAGTGAAATCCACTACCCTGGTTTCCACGCCAGATGACAATGGATTTATCGGAAACAGGGATTCGTCAGCCCTCTTGATCTTTATGCCGGTACCCAGACCGGATGACAACGAATTTGTCAGATCCTTGCGAAGTTTTTTATTTGAAGTGATTATTTAAGTTTTTGTGAACGTATAAAACTGGAACTTTCAATGGCGGCTAGCCTTAAGCGCAACCGGAATGTACGGATGAAGCTGACCGTGGTTTGAGGTCTGTTCGACCCATTTGCTGGGTGCTTCCTCATTTGCAAACACGAGATGAGAGTAAACATTTTGAAATGTTTTTTGAAGACCTCAAAATGATTGATAAAAAGTTTTTTGGATCTACTAGAATGAGTCTGAAATCGTTTGAGGAACTTTCAAACATTATAAAATCCAGTATGAAAAAATAAAATTAAGCCGGAACTAAAGGAAACAATAGTGCTGAGGTAAGTTAAATAAAATACATTCATATTTAATTCATCAATAAATTTATTCATTGATCAAAAGAATAGTCATGTTCGAACATTTCAATTATCATTCAAAGAATTCTCATTATCATAGAATCAAAAACTCCAACGCAAGATGAGTGTTCACTGTTCTGAGAATGTTGACCGTGAGTTGTTGATAATGGCGGTTGTACTTCCAAATTTTGCAACGAACTCGCTGCAGAGTCTCAAGTAGGTGGTCGTCCAACTTCCGTGTGAGTGTGAGGATTTTTTCTTGAATAATGTGCCGTTTGATATCCACGATAGGTATTGGGTCTTGAATAACTGCAAGTGTATGAATAGTCACCACAATGTTGTGCATCCTTGATTATCTTTAAAATATCTAACTTTGTTTGCATTCGTATGTGTTCTGATATTTTCTTGAAATCCTTTATCAGTGATAAGAAACAAAGGCGATCCTCGTCATCTTCGATATTATTTTTTCCAAAATTTTCATTTAACACTCCGACTAGCTGTGCATCAAGGTTATCATCTTTATTACTCTAACTTTTCTTTAGTGGTACTGGAGACTATGACGGAAAATATTCTTCATTATGTGTGCTATTTTCCAACATCTTCATTTACTGTAGTTTCACCTACCGTGTGATTATAAATGAAAGATTATCGTAGAAAACAGATGAAACCTTTTTTTTGCTGCAGACCCGCTCTTGCTTACCTATGCTTTATGGGCCTTCACAAAAGCGTCGCAGATGTTTCTCTAGTTTTTTTGAAGATCCAGACCTGTAAAAAATATTAATTGTTTCAGATATTTAGCAACGGGGTGCTCATTCGCTGAAATGCATTACGTGTTTAGGATTGGAGTCAGCCCTGTCGCCAAAATAGTTCGAGAGTGAGTGCCGCCATATTATGGTTTTGCTTAAAAAAGATATACCTACCAGAACCCACAGAAGGAAAGTGGCTTCAAATTGCTAATGATTTCTCGAATAGAGCACATTTTCCGCACTGTATAGGTGCTCGTGATGGTAAACATATGTGAATTATAGCACCCAACAATAGTGAATAGATGTGCATTTTCCTCCAGTGAAACCATGATGTGCTCATATCCAAGACGCGATTTGAATATTATAAGAAGAACATTCAATTATAGGCTTTGCATCGCTTGACGTTACATTGAATGTACTTTTGGGATACTTGCGAAAATGTGGCGCATTTTCCATAGACCCATTATATCGATTTAGCCATTGATATTATTAGGTCGGCGTGCATTTTACACAACTTCGTGAGAGACAGAGATGGATATTGTTTTGAAGACTCACTAAATAATCAAATGATTGAAACGATGAAATAATACTGCCGTATTGCGATATCGGCAATTATTTGCAGATTATTTCCCTCATACAGGGAGAGCTGGCAGGATAATTACATTTAAATATGCTGATACAGTAGAGAGTATAACACATTATTATTAAAAAATGTTCAAATAAAATAATTGGTACTTACCAGTTGTTTTTTTATCCTTCGATGAATCAGCTCCATAGATTTCCACCAACTCTTCCCAAGCTTTTTGACGTAAGGTTTTCTCAGAAAATTCGACAGATTTTGTAGTTTAATTATGAAATTTTCTGTATTGAAATCCATAGCAGCGTCGTCTTCAGTAATAAAATATATGTGCGGCTTTTTGACGTAGAATCATGAAAAACCGTTTGGAGGGTTTCACCGATACTACTTTTTGAAAACACATTGTGTTTGCTCGATAGACGTCGCGGGGGGGCAAATCAACTGCTTTTTTTTTGAATAGCATGGGGGGTCATGTGTCATGTGTTGAAAAGATAATTCAATTCTCTTTTCAACCATCTATAAATGTTTAGAATTTCATTCCTTTCAAAAAAAATTCTGTCCTGTTATTTCACATCAAACCATTCAAAAGTTATCGTGGTCAGGGCTGCTTTTCTTGACCAGAGAGGCATCAACTTCATAATGCATCTCACTACTTGATCGGGTACCTACCGCAAGGCATCTAAGCTTATGCGATGCTGTATCAAATGCCTTGCTGATGTGTGCGGAGTCCTGTGTGATGAATCTCCTTACAGCTATCGATCCCTCTTCTTTGACCATTTCTGCTCATGTATCCGTTCATACTCCGGATCAACTGCGATGAGTAGTTGCATGTATAAGATGCGGGTAAACATCTTGTAACATGCTTTCAAGCATGGTATAACGCTCTAGTTCTTTGGATCAGCACGATTTGCCTCTCGACAAACCAATCCGGAATCAATAGCTTCTCATCTAACCATGTGTTACAGATTTGTTTTCTGTTAAGAGTTTTTCTGTTGCCAAAGCTTCGATACCTCCAGAGGACACGATGGATCATTTGCTACAATAACCACTCCCCACGCCATGAGGTAAGTTACTATTGGGTTCGATAATCATGTGTACTGAGCAGGCGGAGTGAACCAAAAGGGTGACGGCCTTCTGCATTCGTCCGACTGAGATTACTGCTATATTACGGCAAGCAGGTAAGATTTTCAGGCTCGAGAGCATTGTGATCACCATTTGAACAAAATGATTTGGGTAAAGCCTTTGGAGTTCAGAAAGCAGATCTCGATATTTAGTCCGATTTTCCGCCTCTTTTCGGACGATGTTCGTTTCGCCTGGAGCCAAAAACTTGATGACGAAAATCGTCTTAGTCTAAAAGTCAACGAAAACTACATCAGACTACAATAGATTCGAGACACTTCTCATTCTCCACAACGAACTCAATATCCACTAGAGCATAAGGAAACACCGGTGTCTCGTCTATATCGTACGAGTGTTGCAGATGGTAGTACAATACTCGTAGCGCTGCGTTATGTCTGTGGATATAGGCTGAGCTGAGACCGCATAAGCTGTACAGGCTGACAGCAAATGTATTATGGCCTCAGCTGCCCCACAACACGCTCTGCATCTAGTGATTGACGTGGGATTTTTGCTGAACGGGTTTCAACTCGCTGACAGAGTTTGGGTTTTTTCGTTCAGTGTCGACTACGAGACTCGGACGAGTTCATCGGCCGCATAGGTTAATCCCTTGAAAAGAAGAGCTCCAATCCCAGCTTTTTCATGGTCGCACATCATGCAGAGGAGGGGATCTGAACTCCTGATGACTTTTCAGGCTCCATCCAGTACCATTTTGTTATGTAGACACTTCAAGCTCAGAAGTCCACGTCCTCCCAGATTATTATTATCGTTATTGACATGGTTGAAAACAGTGTTTTATATCAGTAAGTATTGGTGTGAAACAAATTAGTCATATGTGGTTGATGAAGGTAATATCAGTTCAACCGTCAGTGCGTGGAGATTCAAAACAGAATTCTCTTTAATAAAGTTCCGAGTATAATTCATATGGAGAAATCTTTTTACGAACACATATATTTCGAACAGTTATGAGGGTGCTGCCTTGTACACGCTATATCGGTTTTTTATTTTTTCTTCCTGCTGAAGATACTGAACAAAAAAAGAGCAATTCATTCCGACGTTCTCAAATTTTAATGGGAACTTTAATACTTACGAGAATTTTTTGTAAAGCATTAACGGATTGGTTGACGACAGGAATTCCATTAATTTCTCTAATTTCGTCCCCAACGTGGAGCGTGGCCTGGCGATGAATCATACCACCATGCATTATTCTTGCTACTATACATTTTCCATCTTCGTTCATTTTCAATGTGATGCCCTGAAATCAATAAAGTTTTATAAGAAATATTTGTTTGGAAATGTTTGGGAGGAATGGAGACCAAGTACAGATTTGAAAAAGTTCTTTAAGGGCCTCATACAAAATATGCGTTGTCTGTGAAAATTGCCACAATATCGATATAATTATTAAATATTGAAGTACATTCTCCAATAAGGATACCAAAAAAGGTTCTGGCAGTCTTTAAGTGTTATTGCGGAAGTTATGAAGTTATTATGGAAAAATGATATTTGAGGATTTGGTATTGAATAGACTTTTACTTTTCAGATATATCTATTTGGTAATTTCCACAGAATGATCTTATTTATCCTCTGAACTTTTCAGGATTAGACTGGAGTGAATGCCAATTAATTATTGGGGCACCAAGTCATGCTATATATTCTTTTACAAATAAACTGATTAAGACATTGTATTTCCGAATTCAGAAATAGTAGGAAGTCATATTATAAGTAAGAAATAATTATTTGATATTCAGTATTTTACCCTAAAAAACTGCTATGCATCACCCTATATTTTCCTAGATCGTAATGTTTATGGTTATATAAACATAAAATATATCTTGAAAATGAAGATATCTAATTAATTACTATTATTATCGTGAGCTGAGCAATTTCTTTCCTGAAGCAATTTCACGACTCAGCGTTTTCTTCAAATGCAATAAAAATAAATAAGGTGCGAGTTCTAATCTAACGACGGGACTGTACGCAAGTTCATGCAGGAAATTTCATAGTTTTAAACCACGTGACCACACTGACCACGTGTATCTCGTAATAAAATATGCAATTGAAAGTAATTGTAATTAGCAAATGTGATTGTACAAATGTAGTTGTAATTGGAGAAGGTAATTGTAATTGAAAAAGTAATTGTACTTATGAGAAGTAATTTTAATTAGATTATATGAATAATACTTTTAATTAAATTACAAATTACAATTACTGTACAAATGTTGCTGCACTTACAATTCCAAATTACTTTAAGGAAAAAAGTACTCAAGTACAATTACAAATTACAAAAAAAAGTAATTGTAATTGTTAATTACTTTTTAACTAGGAATTACCCAGCTCTGATTGGCACCCACCTGCCTCTTGACAATAATTGAATCGATGACCACATTCTTCTTGAATATCATTGTGGTTCATTTCTGGAGTTTAACGAATTTCTAATCTAATTCTATTTTTCAAATCTTGTAAATTTTGTTTCGAAAAAATTAATTTATTCCATAATTTTTATCCTCACGTGTTGATACCAAAACAACATGGGTTCACCCAAAACAAAAGCACTGAGACTGCCCTAATTGAATTCTATGATCATGTAGTGAATGCTCTCGATGGCAAATTCCATACCTGTGGATTGTTCATCGATTTCTCCAGAGCTTTTGACTGTGTCAATCACGACCTCCTTCTTTTGAAATTGGAAAGATATGGTGTAAGAGGAATTCCTCTAAACCTTATGAAATCGTATTTGAAAGGTAGGGTCCAAAAAGTAGTCATTAACAAAACTGAATAGAACATAGCTACCATCGAACAAGGAGTCCCCCAAGGTTCTATTTAGGGGACTCTGTTCCTTATTTACGCTTATGACCTGATGCAATTTTTCAACAGCATCTCAAATACTCATGTTGTCGCGTATGCAGATGACACAAACTTGTCAAGGACCAAAATGCGTCAGTTCTTGCTGAAAAAACTCAGGACCTGTATAAACAAATTATAACATGGGCAGATAGAAATCATTTGAAACTGAACATAACTAAAACATCTTTGATGAAGTTAATAATGCCCCTGAGCGTTTCAGTATCTGCGAGAATGATGATTTGTACGTTGAATTTTGTTCATCCACAAAAATGCTAGGTCTCATAGTGGACTACAGACTCACTTGGGCTCCTCATATGGAAACCCTATGCAATAAATTGCGTAAAAATTGCTATGCACTGAGATTTATGGCAACACAATATGGTAAAGATATTTTACTGAGTTTATATTATGCTACTATTCACTGTCATTTGAGGTATGGAATTCTGACGTGGGGAACAAGATCATCTGCTGAAAGGGTTTTCATTTTACAAAAATATGCAATCAGAATTATTACCATTAGTAGCTGGAGGTAATCATGTAAAAACTTATTCAAGGAAATGAGAATACTCACTGTCACTGGTTAATTTATTTATGAGTTATGTGTTCTCGCACACAAAAATAAACTTGCTTTCTCGACTAAACAACATCAATACTCGACACGCTCTTATGACTTAATTCCAAATATGCATCGAACCGCACTATACCATAAGAGCCATCTTTATCTCGGGCCAAAACTTTATAATAAACTGGATGACCATATCAAAAGCGCACCTAATATAAATGTTTTCAAATCAAGGCTGAAAACTACCCTTGTCGAGAAAAATTGCTACACCCTCGAAGAATTTTATTAATATAATCCGAGGACTATAATTTAAATTGGTCTTGTCATCTCCATATAATTTTGACTAATCCTAAGATATGAAGAATGTATTTACTTAAATCTCCTTGAAATATACCCTCGGTGAATTTTGTTTTTATATTGCTAGGTTGATATATTTTAACTGAACTTGTCATGTGCATATATTTTGATTAATCCTAGATCTTATTTATTGATAGTTCTCTGTTATACACTTTCCTTATATCAGGTATTTCTATATTACATATTTCATCTTCTTAGGTTAGATATATACATTGACGTACTCCTTGTTATTGAACTTATGGATACTTTCTCTTTGTACCTTTCAACAAGTGAAATAAACATTATTATTATTATTATTATTTTTTTCTTTCCGTTAGGAATTACCCAGTCAGGCCCTGTCTCCGGAGCTCCGACACTTCCGGAGGGCGCGCTGGCGTGTCATTAACCCCAGTAAACACTCCCCACGTCCATGGGGTAAGTGATTACTGGGTCCGAGAATCATGTGCCCTGAGTAGGCGGAGTGAACCAAGAATTATGGCCTTCTGCATTCGCCCGGCTAGGGTTTCTGCCATGTCACGGCAAGCCGATATGATTTTTAGGTTTGAGAGCAGTGTGTCCATCATTCCACCAAGGACCCCTATTATCAGAACCACCATCTTGACAGAATGGTTTGGGTAAAGCCTGCGGAGTTCAAAGAGAAGATCTCGATATTTAGTCCGTTTTTCCTCCTCTTTTCGGACGATGTTCGTTTCGCCAGGAGCTGAAAACTCAATGACGAAAATCGTCCTACTTTGATGGTCGAGGAGTACTACATCAGGCTTATTGGCTTGTATTTGCCTGAGGGTGGGGAATGAATAGTTCCAATAGATTCGGCACTTCTCATTCACCACCACGGACTCAATATCCCCCGGAGCATAAGGCAACACCGGTGTCTCGTCTACACCGTACGAGTGTCGTAGGGCCGCGTTATGTCTGTGGATATAGGCTGAGACCGCATAAGCTGGACAAGCTGACAGCAAATGCATTATGGTCTCAGCTGCCCCACGACACGCTCTGCATCTAGTGTCAGGGACCTCTATACCCATCACGCGACTGCGGTAGACGAGAGTGTTGAAGACACCATCCTGGCAGGCCATTATGAATCCCTCGGTCTCCGACTTCAGCCCACTTGACCTGATAAACGAGAAGGTCAGGTCTCTGGATAAGCCTAGGTCTTCAATGTTCTTGAAGAAGACCCCATGCATCGGCTTATCCTTATGTAGCTGCAGGAGCCTCTCACACTCCGCAGCTTTTACGTGGGCTTTTTGCTGAACGGGTTCCAACTCGGTGATAGAGTTTGGGTTTGTCCGTTCAGTGTCGAATACGAGATCGAGTTCATCGGCTGCACGGGTTGCTGCCTTGAAAAGAAATGCTCCAATCCCTGCCTTTTCATGATCACATACCAAGCAGAGAAGGGGATCTGAACTCCTGATGACTTTACAGGCTCGATCCAGTACCATTCTGTTATGTAGACACTCCAAACTCAAAAGTCCACGGCCTCCCCGTTGTCTGGGGAAGTATAACCGTGGAACAGACGATTTAGGATGCAAGCTTCTATGAAGATGCATCATTTTGCGAGTTTTTACGTCGAGTTGTCGCAGCTCTTCCTGAGTCCATTTCATTACTCCAAAGGAGTAAAGTAGAATCGGAACGGCAAGCATATTAGTTGCAGCAACTTTGTTCTTCCCCGACAGTTCTGAAGACCAGATCTGTCGGAGTTTGTGCTGATACTTGCCGCGGAGAGAGCTTTTGACAGTAGCTACCTCTTGGGTGTGGCGTTGTTCCACCCCTAGGTAGGTATACGTCTCTCCGGCATCCAGATGATGTAGGATGATTCCGTCTACGAGCTGAACGTCCTCTCCGTATTCCTCGCATCGTCCTCTTTTGAGATGAACCGTGGCACATTTGTCTATCCCAAACTCCATTCCGACAGCATGCGTGTACTCTTGCACCACCCTTAAGGACTGGTGAAGGTCCTTTTCTCCGGAGGCATAAAGTTTAAGGTCATCCATGTAAAACAGATGGGTGACCTTATGCCTCCGGTTGCTGGGGGTGCCGCAGTTGTATCCGCGGGTTTTCCGTAGTGCAACGGACAATGGCAGTAGTGAGATGCAGAAGAGAAGAGGGCTGAGGGAGTCTCCCTGAAACACGCCTCTTCTAAAGATAACCTGCTCTGTTTGGACTCTGCCTTGAACATTATTATTATTATTATTATTATTATTATTATTATTATTAGTATTACTATTAATAGAGATGACATTTTCAAAGGATTATTACGACTCATTCTGAAAAATATCAAGATTTGTCACACATTTCCATGACCTACATTCTTATGTTTCCTAGTTATTTACATAGAAAGCCCGCAGCGAAATATGATTTATTTTAGAGGTCGAAATGTCTAACAACAACAGGAAAGGAGATACGGAGGGTTGGTATAACCGGAAGTTCTAGAGTAATGAAAAGCTATTTTTCACCAGATAACAAAGTGATATTTATTAGGCAGAGGTTTGGAATTAAATAAACACTTGATCACTCATAACTAATTGTATTCTCTCGTGTTCCGTGACATATTTTTAGGGTGAGTTGCCATATGATTGTGTCATCATATGAATTTCTTTAAATATCGAACAGTTTTATGAGAGTGTGGATCAACGGAATCGGAAGAACATATTTAAAAATGAAAATAAAAATGTATTGATCTATTTGTGACTCGAACAATGAGCATTAAGAATTGTATTTCTGTAGATGATACCTGTGCATTGAATATTACTACACATTATGATTCTGTATGATGAAATTGATTCAATTCAACGAATTTTTTTATTTTTCCATGAAACGTCAACTAGTCACAATTTTTACTGGTAAAATAGTTCAATATTTCTAAAACAGTCTGTAGTTCAGATGAAAATACTACCCCCCTACGAAACATAGCTTTTGATGGAATTTGAAAGTCCCACTGAACCTCAAAAGAACGCAGAACATATTCCAATCAATATACGTCAGCCTCAAATCCCAAGAAACGATAATTCCAATTCAACCAGTGCAGCGAAAGCCTCACTTGAATCTTGATTTGGGTCTGACCATTTTTCAAGTTACAGCCAGTACTTTGTAGATTTGTGGTTTTCCGTTTATTGCCAAAGATTGTATTTTCCATTTGAAGAGTTTCCGATATTGTGATACTCATATCAGTTAGGAGCGTTCAGATCATTTCAATACATTCAATGAGTTGGAGTTGTTAGGAAATCGATGATATAGTGGTTCTCCCAGAAAGTGTGTTTTTACTCATACTTACTCTAGTATTTACTCAAATGTATATCTGATTTTAGAAATCACCACATTCTCGAATGAATAATTTGCTCCTCACAACATGTGAAAAACATATATACAGGGTGAGTTAGAATAAGACCGACCAACTTCCTACACAGATTCCTTACCTCATTTCGAGGTCAAAATATTTAATTGATTTTTTTTAAACTCTTGATGGAAAAAAAAATTAAACTTGAAACACTAATCGACGTTTATAATTGAGATAATTTGAAGTTAATGTTAGATTTTTATGGAACAGGGGTAGTTACAGTGATATGTGGTCATATTTTCTATAGAAGAGTGAATTGACCAATGACTGTTTGACATGAGTTGGGCTCATCGATCTAAAAGTCGGAATTCTATTTGCCTAAATGTAGCGGTTTCTGAGATATTCACCAAAAACTGATGGTTTGTCCCGAGGGAGCATCGGGTAATGATTTTATTTCGCGTATGACATAATCTCAGAGTGTTTTTTTGTTATAACATATCGTATTTTAATGCTCCTGAATTATTACACTTTCAAACTCCCTATCTTCATTCCACACGTTATTTCAAAGTGAAAAGTTTTTCAAGGTATGTCTTGAAGTTTAATCTGTCTGACAAAAAAATGTAATCTTGAACACACGCACTGAAACTTTTGATGAATTACTTTGAGGTCAAATAATATTTCGTCGTTTCGGGATGTTCATTCTCAATTTTCATGAATTAGCTAAGGAAGACGTAGCGCTTACCTTTTAACGTGTGTTGCCGTAGAAACTTGTAAACATCTGCCGAGAACAATGAAAAAAACAACGTTCCTTTTTAATTCCAGTGGCGTACCGAACAGCCTAACAAACAAGTCTGAAATGCTCGACTTTGCAAAATATTATCAAGAATAAAAAGATAATTTTCAAGAAAAGTATGGTCACATATCATTGTATCTACGACACTGATTCATGAAAATGGAAATTGAAAAATCCTGAAACGAATAAAATATTATTCAACTTCAAATTAGTTCATCAAAAGTTTCATTTCGTTTAGTGCGCGTGTGTTTCAGAGGAAAAAAGCAAGCTCATATATTTTGCCAGACCATCCTTGTCTCGAACTGTTCACTTTGAAATAATGTGTGAAACAAAGGCAATGAGTTTGAAGGAGTAATTCAGAATCACCCTCGCCATGTTTCGAATTCTTTCAATATTCAAAAGTAATCGGGAGGATGAAAAATAGTCCGATATGTTGCAACAAATTAGCACTCTGAGATTATGGCATACGGAAAATAATATTTTTACCTGAGGCTTTCTCAGGACATACTTTCAGTTTTTCGTAACCTCGACATTCAGGCACATGAAATGTTATGAATTTTAGATCGAGTATCGATGAGCCCAGTTGATATCAAACACTCATCCATCAATTCACCACATAACTACCACCGTAACATCAAGAATTTTGAAGCAAAAAATAAATAAATCTTAATTTTTATCGGGCTTTCGACACCCTGTATCTCAAAGAGGATACATTTTAGGTTAAAAATTAATAAAAACTTTCCACCTGGAAATGAGGTAAGAAATCTGTGTACGATATTTATTACTTTAATCGAGTTCCCAAACGTTATTTTCCCATGTAGATTCAGGGCATTCAGCTAATTATTCTTCTTGTATATTTGGTGGAATCGCATGCTATCGGTTGAGCGAATTTGTGATAAATAGTGAAAAAAACACTATCACGATCCAAACTTTGATAGGGATTGTTGAGGAATACGACGAAGGATGGGATGAAATGTTCAGTCTTACTCAGCAAACATTCTCCACTACATCAATTCTGCCTACCCTGTTGACAGAGATATCTCGGAAGTTAAATGGTGGCTCAATAGTTACTTCCTCCGATCAAGTACACAACGTAGATGAGTAACTCTCCGCACACGCCTTAAACTTTGTTTGTAAGGGACATCTTCTGGAAGAGGGGCCTATTATAGACGAAGATAACAATAGCCTTTCCCCTGGCCGGCAGCGTCGTGCGTTTTTTACAGAAATATTAAGGTTTAATAAAATAGAAATAATAAAAATCCAATATTGAATGGAAACCTGAAATTATGATGAAATAATGTCCACATGATTGTGAGAACAGTCGATGATCTAATTGACAAGTTTCATAATTCATTAATTTTACCCTTTTACTCGGTTTCCCTTTCTCGATATTTGCCCAATGAAATGATATATTTTGATTTCCAGCTTCAAATGGTCATTTGCACATTTCACAATGCTTCATTCACCATTGTTTAATAATAAAAACCAACGACAGTTAAACACATCTCGGAATTTGCTATTTATTCACGAAAAAACACTTCTATAAGCCGAAGACGAAAACAAACATACATTATTTGTTGTTGATCTGTCAAATATAAAATGCAGCGTTGCCGTACTGACCAGACCTATCGACAACGAAGAATTTCCGTTCTTCGATGGAAATACTATCGTTTTTACCTGCTCCCAACAGGCAGCAATGAACATTCAAATTGCCTTTTTATTGTTATGTAATATTTCATCCAAGACAGAATATTTGGGTTTTCGTTGCCATGAATATACCCGACCGAAATCAAAATCTAGCTGACATGCTTATTGTATTCTTAGAAAATTGCGACATGGCAGCAATGTCATGACTTGAGGGAAAACATTATGAAAAGATGTTACCTTCAGTAATAATAGAGTATTACTCATCAAGGCTGTGTTACTTGATCGAGGTTTCATTCTATTTCGGGACATCAGATTGGAAAAATTCACCTCCAAATGGTAGGTAACAAGGAATGCGAGAACATTCAAATAACAATTGAAAAAGTCTTTTCAAATATTCAAAAATAACAATATGAGTTGATGAGATGAAAAAAGTTCTGATAATGAAATTAAATCGAAATGTAAATATGTTTCCAGAAATTACAGTATTCCATAAATACCATGCCATAATAATTATTATCAAATATGATAAATTCATCTAACAGTTTTTAAGGTGTTGGTGGAGGGTGTGGTGAAAATAAAAAGAAGCTCTTTGGAGTGTATCATAACATCACTCACTGATAAACATCGAAGAAAATTGTATCAAAACTACACTGTTTGGTAATAGTTATTTGTATACTAAGGACGAAAAATGATTTTTGACGTTCGGAGAGAGATAGTATCGCCGAGTTCGCTCCGACTGAGGCAATTTAATCTCGAAGTTGCGAAAACATTTAACGGTCATACCTAGTATACACAATATTATTAGTGCAACTGTAAAATAGTTAATTTCTTGCAACCATAATGAATGTAGGTATAATTTAAATAAACATCAAGTCGTTTTAAAAAGACAACAGTTCGACGCGAATGGAGAAAAGTCAACTGATGTCCTCAATATCGCAGTGTTTCTATAGAAATGAAATATTTAGCATTGCTCCAAGATGTATAGCAACACAGACCAATTTGACATATCTGAAGTCGTGAAGATGTCCAAAAGCGATGGTAATAGGTATTTCAGTTACTTGCACCCCTACTGAGCTCAGAGATCTTGTAGACTCGGCACTTTCTGATTTAATACCCGAGAGATCTAAACAAAAGTATGAAAACTGCAACTTCAAAGATTGGTGTATCAACCAAAATGTCAAGTCGGTGTCAGAAAACATTTCATTAGGATATTCCTCAAAAAAGTTAGTTGGTTATCGAGCAAAGAAATCAGAAGTGATGACGCACGAGCAAATTGATGAAAATCATCTACTGTGGAAAATATATAAAAATGGAAAAGTATTTTATAATGTTTTATTCATGAAAATAATTATCACTTTTTATACAGGAGTTTTATGATAATAGTATGAAAAATTTATAAAATTTTCAAAATAAATACCTAATTCTTCTGCAACAGATACTTCTTTTGTACTGGGTATGACAAATCAACTCTACTTTCTTGTTAGGCTGGTATCCCCAAATTTCGAGATGAGTTTGGCAGAATATTAATAAGTTAACGGAAAAGGCATCCTCGAATTTGAAGAAGTTCTCATCCGAGATTCTCAATGGATAGGAATAAAAAATTATTTAAGACTATTAATACAGATTACTCATCAAACGTAATTGAATTTGAAATAAAATACACAAATAAGTCTCTGTTATTGCTATTACATAAAAACAATGACAGAGCCGTTTATCAAGGATATTAGAGAGATTGATAATAATGATAACAATAATAATAATACTCATGAACACTCATAGAGTGTACCGAAAAGCATAGCCTATGCGGGTAGCAGACGGCCATTATTATTATTTACCGTAGCGCTCCGGGGCGATTTTTGATGTCGTATTCACTTTTCAGCTGTAGGAAAATCCGGAAAAAACCTACAACACCACCCTGGATGGTCGGCGCGTACTCAAAGCAAGCACCAGATGTCAGAATTGTCATCTAGAAAAATTATATTGCCCATCGACTCCTATTAAATAGAGAAAAAAAATTCCATTCCTAGGATTCGAAGTTTTAAAGGCCGGCATCCTGCCGCCTCACTACCGAGCACCAATGATATGATATAACATTTCATAACAGTGCGGGTTAGAATTTTTGGAAAATTGACACACATTTTGATATTTCCAATAGAATAGTGAGTATGTATAAAGTAGACTAATGAGGCATGACGGCAAGTTGGATAAAAATTCCATTCTATTCATTTATGTTTCTGCTTTTGTTTATCATGACGAATAATCTGTCGGATATTCTGCTTTTCTGCTGATATACCCGTGAATAGTTATATTTGTGTTATTCTATTTTTGTGTTTTGACAAAATAATATTTAATGAATATTTTCTCAGTTTTAAATTCCAATTTCGTTTACATATGTACGTGTGTGAATAATTATATGATATGTTCAATTTGTAACTCAAGTGTCTGGGTTTACCGGATAGTTTGGAACCCGTTGCTCAGATAGGTGGTGTCGCTATTCACTAGTGCCTCAGGTCTCGGGTGCCCCGTTTTATCATTACTGGTATCATAACTCTAAGATCATACAAGATAGATATAGGGAAAGTATAGTTAACTGATTAGGAAAATGTTACAGATTTCCAAATAGGTAATAATAAAACAGGGTTTCGCATAGTGAAGAAATCATCATTCATCAATAGTCAAGTATGGCACAAAAATAAGCTTTCAGGGATAATTATGAGGAATCCCATGAGGATTCATAACAAATTATCTAATACTTCCTGATACAAGTGTCAACACTGTATTGATGAAAATATTTTAGGAGGGCAGAGCAATGTTTGATGATCCACGCTAGGGCTTCGCGAGACCAAGAGACTAGTCTTGGTCTTGGCTTGATCTTGAAGACCAGTACCAAGACCAAGACCAAGACCAAGACCAAGACCAAGACCAAGACCAAGACCAAGACCAAGACCAAGACCAAGACCAAGACCAAGACCAAGACCAAGACCAAGACCAAGACCAAGACCAAGACCAAGACCAAGACCAAGACCAAGACCAAGACCAAGACCAAGACCAAGACCAAGACCAAGACCAAGACCAAGACCAAGACCAAGACCAAGACCAAGACCAAGACCAAGACCAAGACCAAGACCAAGACCAAGACCAAGACCAAGACCAAGACCAAGACCAAGACCAAGACCAAGACCAAGACCAAGACCAAGACCAAGACCAAGACCAAGACCAAGACCAAGACCAAGACCAAGACCAAGACCAAGACCAAGACCAAGACCAAGACCAAGACCAAGACCAAGACCAAGACCAAGACCAAGACCAAGACCAAGACCAAGACCAAGACCAAGACCAAGACCAAGACCAAGACCAAGACCAAGACCAAGACCAAGACCAAGACCAAGACCAAGACCAAGACCAAGACCAAGACCAAGACCAAGACCAAGACCAAGACCAAGACCAAGACCAAGACCAAGACCAAGACCAAGACCAAGACCAAGACCAAGACCAAGACCAAGACCAAGACCAAGACCAAGACCAAGACCAAGACCAAGACCAAGACCAAGACCAAGACCAAGACCAAGACCAAGACCAAGACCAAGACCAAGACCAAGACCAAGACCAAGACCAAGACCAAGACCAAGACCAAGACCAAGACCAAGACCAAGACCAAGACCAAGACCAAGACCAAGACCAAGACCAAGACCAAGACCAAGACCAAGACCAAGACCAAGACCAAGACCAAGACCAAGACCAAGACCAAGACCAAGACCAAGACCAAGACCAAGACCAAGACCAAGACCAAGACCAAGACCAAGACCAAGACCAAGACCAAGACCAAGACCAAGACCAAGACCAAGACCAAGACCAAGACCAAGACCAAGACCAAGACCAAGACCAAGACCAAGGCCAAGGCCAAGGCCAAGGCCAAGGCCAAGGCCAAGGCCAAGGCCAAGGCCAAGGCCAAGGCCAAGGCCAAGACCAAGACCAAGACCAAGACCAAGACCAAGACCAAGACCAAGACCAAGACCAAGACCAAGACCAAGACCAAGGCCAAGGCCAAGGCCAAGGCCAAGGCCAAGGCCAAGGCCAAGGCCAAGGCCAAGGCCAAGGCCAAGGCCAAGGCCAAGACCAAGACCAAGACCAAGACCAAGACCAAGACCAAGACCAAGACCAAGACCAAGACCAAGACCAAGACCAAGACCAAGACCAAGGCCAAGGCCAAGGCCAAGGCCAAGGCCAAGGCCAAGGCCAAGGCCAAGGCCAAGGCCAAGGCCAAGGCCAAGGCCAAGGCCAAGGCCAAGGCCAAGACCAAGACCAAGACCAAGACCAAGACCAAGACCAAGACCAAGACCAAGACCACGACCACGACCAAGACCAAGACCAAGACCAAGACCAAGACCAAGACCAAGACCAAGACCAAGACCAAGACCAAGACCAAGACCAAGACCAAGACCAAGACCAAGACCAAGACCAAGACCAAGACCAAGACCAAGACCAAGACCAAGACCAAGACCAAGACCAAGACCAAGACCAAGACCAAGACCAAGACCAAGACCAAGACCAAGACCAAGACCAAGACCAAGACCAAGACCAAGACCAAGACCAAGACCAAGACCAAGACCAAGACCAAGACCAAGACCAAGACCAAGACCAAGACCAAGACCAAGACCAAGACCAAGACCAAGACCAAGACCAAGACCAAGACCAAGACCAAGACCAAGACCAAGACCAAGACCAAGACCAAGACCAAGACCAAGACCAAGACCAAGACCAAGACCAAGACCAAGACCAAGACCAAGACCAAGACCAAGACCAAGACCAAGACCAAGACCAAGACCAAGACCAAGACCAAGACCAAGACCAAGACCAAGACCAAGACCAAGACCAAGACCAAGACCAAGACCAAGACCAAGACCAAGACCAAGACCAAGACCAAGACCAAGACCAAGACCAAGACCAAGACCAAGACCAAGACCAAGACCAAGACCAAGACCAAGACCAAGACTTGACTTCTGAGACCAAGACCAAGACCCTATCTTCATGGTCTTGGTCTTGGTCCCGAAAGAAAAATTATGAACTTAAATCTACTCACCATTAAGAAAAATCTGATGGAAAATGTTTTGGCATTTTATTTCAGTTATTTATTTTTCGTATGGTGGGTTTTTAATTTTTGTTCATTTAACATCGAAAATACATTTTTCAAATTCAGTATTGCAGTTTCATAGTTTACAACAAATAGGTGTAAATTATAAGGTTGCAGTGGTTAATAAGTATTGCAATTTTCTTTGGATTTCGATTCCATCCCTCTGCCGAAACCGCATCTTACTGCTCATCACAGAAAAATCCATTGTAAAATGGTCAATAAGATCCTAATGAACATTCCGACAATTTCGGCCATTTTTTCTGGCCTGTCGGGCGTCGGCCTGTGTGCTGTGTGGGTCTAATTTAATATTTATTTAAGATTTATTGAAAACTATTTTTCCATGGTGAAATGAGAAAGAAGTTTATTTCGCCTACTTTACCCGTACACATTGACAATTGTTGAAGACTGAGAAATACAAAATATTATATGCATCTAAACTGTTGGAGAATTGAATAATTCAAATTTCTAGACGAATTTTGATCCAAGACCAAGACTATCAAGACCAAGATCAAGACTATCAAGACCAAGACCAAGTCCAAGACTCAGCCAGTCTCGTCTCGGTCTTGAAACAGCAAGCCCGATACCAAGACCAAGACTACATTTTTTTTCCCAGACCAAGATCAAGACTGATCAGTCTTGGTCTCGCGAAGCCCTAATCCACGCCAACAAATTTCCGAAATGATTTGTCGTTGTTTTCTCCACATACTTATATTGTTCATTGTTCAATCCACCGTGAAATACCCGGTATGTACAGGGTAAATATCGATGAGCTGAGTCGATATGTATCTGAGAAACTATTCGGAGTATTTATCTGAAAATTTGTATATGGTAGTATTTCAGTTGTCTAAGGGTCGGTATTTGAATGTTACCTTAATATTTAGACTTAGCTAAGGTGCCCTTAACGTTAAGGTCAACCTTAAAATTGTCTAATATATTTCAATTGCGCCACACTTCGAATTTAGCTAAGGAGCACTTAGATTCGCAAATCTCACTAGAAGAAGAATCGAACGCATCTTACTTGATTGTGACGTTTTGAGATGAAAAAGCTTGGTTATAGTGTATGACATTTTGGACTGATGGTTTAGAATACTGTAACGATTTCGAGACCGACCTCGAGTCCGGCCCTGATCATCGTTAACTCGAAATGTAAACAAGTTCTCCGCTGACAAACAAATAAATCATGTGGAAGAATCGCGAATCTTCTAACGAAGGTTCTGGGGACATCTTAGAACTCGCCCGAAAGGCTCGAATGGCCGAGAACTGTAAATACTAGTATATAAGCCACTGGGTATTAGATGGCGGGATAGTCGTAGTCAGAGAGATAGCCACAGTAGAAATAAATTTGAAATGTTTTAGTGAATAATTGTTTAAATAAATGAGAAAAATTAGTTAAGTGCAGTTTTACTATATTTGTTGTCAGAAGTCGGATGTTTAAAATAAATAAGTGTTCGTCGCGTTGAAAAACTGATAGACATTTATCGCGCCTGATAGACAGTTAGTTACCCGTTGAACAATTGAGTGTTTGCAAAGTGGACAGTTTTGCGCGTCGCGGGACAATAAACTGAAAACTTTTTGTGTGAAATAACTAATAGACGATTAAAGACAAAATGTTTTCGAGGAGAGTTCACCTAGTTGACCTTAAAGTTAGTGAATTGAAGCAAAGAAAAGACTCTCAGATGGACTAATTGAAGAAGGAGAAGACCCGGAAACATTTTTATTCGAAGTTTCAGGAATAGATTTGAGTTCTATAATGAACAAACTCGAGGAAACCACGAAATCCTTGGAAGATAAATTTCTGGAAAATTCGAATAGTTTAAAGGAGGAACTTCAGGAAAATTCCGTGAGTCTGAAAGAACTTCAACTAAATTCGGTGAGTCTGGAAGATAAATTTCTACAAAATTCAAAGAATCTGGAGGAAAAACTTCTTGAAAATTCGGTTAGCTTGAAAGAAGAACTTTTCGAAAATTCGAATAGTCTAAAAGAGGAACTACAAGAAAATGTGAAGAGCCTGGAAGAAAAACTTCACGAAAATTCGAAAAATCTAGAAGTGAAGCTTTTGGAAAACTCGCAGAACTTGAGGGAAGAGCTTCTAGAAAATTCAAAAATCTTGAAAGAAGAAGTTTGCGGTGCGGCGAATCGGTTGGAAGAAAGGATGGGAACTGTCGAGACAGAAATGGAAAAATGGAAAGAGACAGTAAGTGACCAAGTCAAAATAATAATTAATCCAGAAATGTACAAAATAAAGGAAAAATTTTGTGAGTTAAAAAAGCGAATGGATTCTGTGCACATCCCAGAAATTTTCAACAGAAATTCAATGTCGGATCTGAGTACGAACTTGGAGTAAGTTCAAAATGACATCAAAGATTTCAAGGTCAATACGGAACCAGGAAAGTTCTCATTGAAACCGCCTCAGTTCGACGGAAATACTACATGGGCAAACTACCGCCGACAATTTGAAGCTGCTGCCAAAGCGAACGGATGGAATGCTGGGGATAAGGCTATAGCATTGACACTGGCATTGCGTGGCGAAGCAACAGATATTTTGTAAACAGGAGGACTATGAACAGCTGGTAAAACACTTGGAACTTCGCTATGGCCAAGCCCACCTTGAACACGTATATCACTCACAGCTGAAGAACCGATCCACAGGAGCTCGCTAATATCGAGGCTGTCCTGCGAAAGGTGACGAAGGAAGTTATGCCTGATTATGCATGAGAGAAGACTGATACGATGCCGAAATTGTAGGAAACTTGGGCATGTGCGTAGCAAAAATGTACAACATTAAAAAAATCGACAACAACGAAGGGCAAGAAGGAGCAATCGACACTCCGTATCCAGCAAGCCCCAAATAACAACGCATATGTTGCTGTCCTTCAACGACAGAACAAAGGTGTCGTCATAGGCGGTCTCAATAACAATGAGCCTCGCACTATGCTCCTAGATACGGGTGCGACTAGAACGATTCTTGGGCCTACATTTGCCAAAACACCGGCAAGAATTGAATCGTCGAATTGGAAGCTACGCACAGCAACAGGAGAGCCGGCAACTGTGTATGGTGAACTTCCGATTGAATCGACTTTGGGCAGGACTAAACTGAAATACCGGGCTCTAGTAGCCGATATCGAGGATGATGCAATCATGGGGATGGACATCATGAACACCAGAGGGTTCGAGTTGAATTTCAGAGACGGTGTCCTACGAGTGAATGGAGAAGAGTTGGTGCTTTACGGAAGAAGTGAAGAAATGATTCGTGTTCTGCTGGCTGAAGATGTGAGCTTACCGGAGAGGGCTGAAACCATTTTGGAGGCTCGCCTGGAGAGGGGTGCAAGCAATGGAAACGTGGTGATGTTCAAGCCCAAACTACATGATGAGAAGATTGGACGAGGAATCGCACTAAGGAAGACCTTGTTGCGTGCTGATAAATTTGTGCCAGTGAGGGTAATGAATGTCAATTATTACCCGGTGAACTTGAAGAAGGGATCGATTTTGGGGCACTGCTCGTCAATTTCCTCTGTGATTAGGAGTGTACACGGCACTGTTAGCCAAGCCAGTAATATGCCAGCAGAATTAGAGAAGCTGGTTGCTATCTCATCCAAGGATATGGGGCCAGCACAAAAGCCCGAACTGAGGGAACTAGTCAGAAAGTATCAGGACATCTTCGATACCGGAGTAGGCAGAAGCGGTAGAACAAAGGTGGTTCAGCATAAGATCGACACTGGGAGTGCTCGACCGATCCAAAAATCAGCCAGGAGACTTCCCCTTGCCAAAAAAGAAGAGGCTGACAAAATAGTCAGTGATATGGAAAAAGAAGGTGGTATTGAATCATCTGATAGTCCATGGTCCTCTCCGGAAGTACTGGTAAAGAAGAAAGATGGTTCAACCCGGTTTTGCGTCGATTATCGTCAACTCAACAACGTGACGAAGGACAGTTAACCTCTACCGAGAATCGACGTCACGCTAGACACGCTGGCTGGATCTACGATTTTCTCGACCCTAGACCTGAAGAGAGGATACTGGCATGTAGAAATGGCTCAGGAGGATCGAGAAAAGACAGCTTTCACCATCGGCTCAGGATTGTGGCAGTTCACAGTTATGCTATTCGGCCTCTGCAATGCTCCAGCCACGTTCGAAAGATTGATGAAGACGGTTTTGAAAGGACTATCATGGAAGACGTGTCTGGTGTATCTCGACGACATTATTGTGGTTGGCAGATCGTTCGAGGACCATGTAAAAAACTTGGAAGAGGTATTTTAGCGACTGAGAAGCTCCGGACTAAAACTGAGCCCTAAGAAATGTCATCTGTTTCAAAAAGAAGTACGTTATCTCGGCCACGTAGTCTCTGGGAAAGGAGTGGCAGTAGATGAGCAGAAGATCAAAGCTGTTAGGAATGAGCCGTTCCGAAAGACATACACCAGCTTCGAAGTTTTCTTGGCCTGTGCACTTACTATTGCCGATACGTGCTGGGATTTGCTAACATCACTAAACCACTGACCACGCTTACAGAAGGGCAAACAAAGTTCCAGTGGTCTGAACAATGCCAAGACTCGTTCAGGAAGCTGAAAGGAGTATTGATTAACGCACCAATTCTAAGCTATCCTCTTCCTATCGTCCTATCGTCCTATCGTCCTATCGACGCGCAAAACTGTCCACTTTGCAAACACTCAATTGTTCCACGCGACGAACACTTATTTATTTCAAACATCCGACTTCTGACAACAAATATAGTAAAACTGCACTTAACTAATTTTTCTCATTTATTTAAACACTACTTAAACAATTATTCACTAAAACATTTCAAATTTATATCTACTGTGGCTATCTCTCTGACTACGACTATCCCGCCATCTACTACCCAGTGGCTTATATACTAGTATTTACAGTTCTCGGCCATTCGAGCCGAAAGGGGGACAATATCAAAAGTACTATAAAGGATAAAATGACAGGACAACGGAAGTATGCCTTAGGACTGGAGGTAGAGATGGCCCTCTCTACCTTCGCCAAATCTGAACGATGATGAAAAAGATGTGTTTGATGTTAGTCAGCTGCAAGTAACTGGCACAAAATCATATTTTTAGTCGGACCAAGATAATGGTAATATTTTCTGTCTGATGAATGATATACAATTTTCATATTCACATCAATGTAGCAGAAAGTTGATAAAGTCTTCATCATCACTACTTGAACTGCTACTAGTGCTTTTCATGCTAAAATATATGTAAATAAATAATAATAGAAAAAACAACTTGTATTCTTATTTTGAATACAAATTCCAACTAGAATTATAACTTATATTTACCTCAACAGATTTTCAATTATTCCACAATCAAATAAAAAACAAATAAAATTATTAGTATTATAGTAAAACTGCATTTAGCTAATTTTTCTAATTTATTTAAATACTACTTAAACAATTATTCACTAAAACATTTCAAATTTATATCTACTGTGGCTATCTCTCTGACTACGACTATTCCGCCATCTGATACCCAGTGGCTTATATACTAGTATTTACATTTCACGGCCATTCGAGCCTTTGGGACGAGTTCTAAGATGTTCCCAGAACCTTCGTTGGAAGGTTCGCGATTCTTCCACGTGATTTATTTGTTTGTCAGCGGAGAACTTGTTTACATTTCGAGTTAACGATGATCAGGGCCGGACTCGAGGCCGGTCTCGAAATCGTTACATTGTCCCCTTCTCAAAGACGTCCCGAAATGCCATTTTTGGCGTGTGGAGATATCTGCAAGATTTTCCATATCTGCACCTGGACGTTCGATGGAAGTAACACTCCACAGTCTTCGAGATGGGTCGAGGAAGATGGTTGCAGCACACCAGAATGTTGATGCCGCTGGATCTGAATATTATCTTCAACATGCTTCTTACAACTCTCCAGTCCAGCCCATCAAGCCCACAGGCCAATTTTGAGATTGCCAGGTTCACAATATTCTGGTCCAGCATCGTGTCTCTTGATCTCGTAAGGCTCTTCCAAACATCTTCATAAGACGGCTTATCTCGAGAACGCTTTTTGGTAACCAGATAGTAGATGTTTTTCTGGCCTTTCCTCAGCTGTAACACCCCCCCCCAACTTCCGGGTTCTGTTCCCGCAGTTCCTGGAGTTGACCGAACTTCTTGGAGAAAACTACGGCAATGCCTCTGGACATTTGAAGATCTTCTGCCACACAGTGAGCTAACGCGTAATTGGCAGGCACCTTGAAAAGATCTCGTGACTCCTCTCGGGTTACCCCATATTGCACTTTCTGTCCGTTCGAGTACAGGGACATGAACCTCTGAAACGTCATTTCGTCCTCCGGTGATCTGATGGTGCGGACTTGATCGTGGTTTCCAGCGTAAGGGGACAACCTGTTGAAGTGGACTCTAGGTTTTCCTCGTGGTGGCTTATATATGCGGTAGACGAGGTCGTTTATTCTTTTCATGATCTTATATGGGCCTTCTCACGAGTTCCGGAGCTTCGGTGATAGTCCACGGCGACGATTAGGGTTGTACAGCTAGACTAGGTCACCTGTCTGATATCCACCAGCATCAGCCTTGATGTCGTAGGTCTCCTTCATTCTGTCGCTGATACTCTGGATGTTCAAACGGACCCTTTTATGGATGTCGTCCATTCTCAGTCGCCGTTTGCTGACGTAGTCATCTCCCGCCGTGTCTTGCCCTGGTGGCGTCCCGAACTTCAGGTCACATGGAAGTCGCAGCTCTCGGTCCATAATAACACTAGCAGGGGTTTGGCCGGTTGACTCGTGAACTGCGGAACAATAGGCCATCAGGAAGAAATGGAGATACTGGTCCCATTCTTTCTGGCGGTTTATCGTCTTATTCATCCGTTCCACCATTCCATCAGACTGTGGATGTAGAGCCGTGGTTCTCGTTTTCCGGATGTTCAGCATCTGACACGTCTCCTGGAGCAGGTTTGACTCGAAATTCCTGCCTTGATGCAGCTCTAACGGGACACCGAATCTACAAATCCACTCCTTCACCAAGACGTCGGCAACGATGATGGCTTCTTGGTTGGGCAGGGCATAGGCTTCGGCCCATTTGCTGAAGTAGACCATCGCCACAAGGATGTACTTGTTCCCGTGTTCAGATTGTGGGAACGGGCCAGCGATGTCAATGGCGATCCTTTCGAATGGGCTGCCCACATTGTACTGGCGCATCGGGGCCTTACGTCTTGTTCGAGGCCCATTACTGGCAACGCATACAATACATATTCTGCACCATTCCTTGACGTCAGCTTGACAATTGGCCCAGTAGAACCGTTTCCTAACTTTCTGGAGGGTCTTCGTCACTCCCAGATGTCCTCCGGTGACCCCATCATGGATTTTTCGGAGCAATTCTTGTCTTCTGCTCCTGGAAACTACTACCTGACGTCTTTCTTCCACGCCATCCTCCGACTCCAACACACGCTTCAAGACTCCATTGTCTGAGGTGAAAGAGTTCCATTGGGCCCAGTAAGATTTAACGACTGGAGAACAACTGGCTATTTTCTGCCACGACGGTCTTCGCTTACTCTTCTTCCAGCCGATGACTAAACCAAGATCTGGATCTTTCTCTTGGTCTTTCTGGATCTTGTGGTCATTCCAGTCATCATCGACCGCCGTGGTTCTGCAGAGTGTCGACTCCTTCTCCTCTGCTCGTCGGCAGTGCAAACAGTCGTCTGGGCATGGTCTTCGCGATAGGGCATCCGCATTCTTATGGCTGGTCCCCGCCCGATGTTCGATCTCAAAGTCGAATTCTTGGAGCCTCTCAATCCAACGTGCCACTTGACCCCCGGTATTCTTGAATTGTAGGAGCCATTTGAGAGCTGCATGATCAGTTCTCAGTAGGAATCTTTGTCCATTCATGTATTTTCAGAAGTGCTCTACTCCCTTAACCACAGCCAACAGCTCCCTCCTGGTGACACAGTAATTGCGCTCCGGTTTACTAAGAGTCTTGCTGAAGTAACTGACGACCTTCTCCTGTCCTTCTTGGATCTGAGACAGGAAAGCTCCAAGTCCCAAATGTTTTCGAGGAGAGTTCACCTAGTTGACCTTAAAGTTAGTGAATTGAAGCAAGAGTTAGAGGAGCGTGAGTTAGAAACAACTGGGAAGAAGGCCGTACCTGCTCCAGAAAAGACTCTCAGATGGACTAATTGAAGAAGGAGAAGACCCGGAAACATTTTTATTCGAAGTTTCAGGAATAGATTTAAGTTCTATAATGAACAAACTCGAGGAAACCACGAAATCCTTGGAAGATAAATTTCTGGAAAATTCGAATAGTTTAAAGGAGGAACTTCAGGAAAATTCCGTGAGTCTGAAAGAACTTCAACAAAATTCGGTGAGTCTGGAAGATAAATTTCTACAAAATTCAAAGAATCTGGAGGAAAAACTTCTTGAAAATTCGGTTAGCTTGAAAGAAGAACTTTTCGAAAATTCGAATAGTCTAAAAGAGGAACTCCAAGAAAATGTGAAGAGCCTGGAAGAAAAACTTCACGAAAATTCGAAAAATCTAGAAGTGAAGCTTTTGGAAAACTCGCAGAACTTGAGGGAAGAGCTTCTAGAAAATTCAAAAATCTTGAAAGAAGAAGTTTGCGGTGCGGCGAATCGGTTGGAAGAAAGGATGGGAACTGTCGAGACAGAAATGGAAAAATTGAAAGAGACAGTAAGTGACCAAGTCAAAATAATTAATCCAGATATGTACAAAATAAAGGAAAAATTTTGTGAGTTAAAAAAGCGAATGGATTCTGTGCACATCCCAGAAATTTTCAACAGAAATTCAATGTCGGATCTGAGTACGAACTTGGAGTAAGTTCAAAATGACATCAAAGATTTCAAGGTCAGTACGGAACCAGGAAAGTTCTCATTGAAACCGCCTCAGTTCGACGGAAATACTACATGGGCAAACTACCGCCGACAATTTGAAGCTGCTGCCAAAGCGAACGGATGGAATGCTGGGGATAAGGCTATAGCATTGACACTGGCATTGCGTGGCGAAGCAACAGATATTTTGTAAACAGGAGGACTATGAACAGCTGGTAAAACACTTGGAACTTCGCTATGGCCAAGCCCACCTTGAACACGTATATCACTCACAGCTGAAGAACCGATCCACAGGAGCCCGCTAATATCGAGGCTGTCCTGCGAAAGGTGACGAAGGAAGTTATGCCTGATTATGCATGAGAGAAGACTGATACGATGCCAAAATTGTAGGAAACTTGGGCATGTGCGTAGCAAAAATGTCCAACATTAAAAAAATCGACAACAACGAAGGACAAGAAGGAGCAATCGTCACTCCGTATCCAGCAAGCCCCAAATAACAACGCATATGTTGCTGTCCTTCAACGACAGAACAAAGACAGCTTTCACCATCGGCTCAGGATTGTGGCAGTTCACAGTTATGCCATTCGGCCTCTGCAATGCTCCAGCCACGTTCGAAAGATTGATGAAGACGGTTTTGAAAGGACTATCATGGAAGACGTGTCTGGTGTATCTCGACGACATTATTGTGGTTGGCAGATCGTTCGAGGACCATGTAAAAAACTTGGAAGAGGTATTTCAGCGACTGAGAAGCTCCGGACTGAAACTGAGCCCTAAGAAATGTTATCTGTTTCCAAAAGAAGTACGTTATCTCGGCCACGTAGTCTCTGAGAAAGGAGTGGCAGTAGATGAGCAGAAGATCAAAGCTGTTAGGAATGGCCCGTTCCGAAAGACATACACCAGCTTCGAAGTTTTCTTGGCCTGTGCACTTACTATTGCCGATACGTGCTGGGATTTGCTAACATCGCTAAACCACTGACCACGCTTACAGAAGGGCAAATAAAGTTCCAGTGGTCTGAAGAATGCCAAGACTCGTTCAGGAAGCTGAAATGAGTATTGATCAACGCACCAATTCTAAGCTATCCTCTTCCAGACGAAAAATTCATTTTGTATGCGGACGCACGTAATGTGGGACTTGGAGCTTTCCTGTCTCAGATCCAAGAAGGACAGGAGAAGGTCGTCAGTTACTTCAGCAAGACTCTTAGTAAACCGGAGCGCAATTACTGTGTCACCAGGAGCGAGCTGTTGGCTGTGGTTAAGGGAGTAGAGCACTTCTAAAAATACGTGAATGGACAAAGATTCCTACTGAGAACTGATCATGCAGCTCTCAAATGGCTCCTACAATTCAAGAATACCGGGGGTCAAGTGGCACGTTGGATTGAGAGGCTCCAAGAATTCGACTTTGAGATCGAACATCGGGCGGGGACCAGCCATAAGAATGCGGATGCCCTATCGCGAAGACCATGCCCAGACGACTGTTTGCACTGCCGACGAGCAGAGGAGAAGGAGTCGACACTCTGCAGAACCACGGCGGTCGATGATGACTGGAATGACCACAAGATCCAGAAAGACCAAGAGAAAGATCCAGATCTTGGTTTAGTCATCGGCTGGAAGAAGAGTAAGCGAAGACCGTCGTGGCAGAAAATAGCCAGTTGTTCTCCAGTCGTTAAATCTTACTGGGCCCAATGGAACTCTTTCACCTCAGACAATGGAGTCTTGAAGCGTGTGTTGGAGTCGGAGGATGGCGTGGAAGAAAGACGTCAGGTAGTAGTTTCCAGGAGCAGAAGACAAGAATTGCTCCAAAAAATCCATGATGGGGTCACCGGAGGAACCTCCAGAAAGTTAGGAAACGGTTCTACTGGGCCAACTGTCAAGCTGACGTCAAGGAATGGTGCAGAATATGTGCTGTATGCGTTGCCAGTAATGGGCCTCGAACAAGACGTAAGGCCCCGATGCGCCAGTACAATGTGGGCAGCCCATTCGAAAGGATCGCCATTGACATCGCTGGCCCGTTCCCATAATCTGAACACGGGAACAAGTACATCCTTGTGGCGATGGACTACTTCAGCAAGTGGGCCGAAGCCTATGCCCTGCCCAACCAAGAAGCCATCATCGTTGCCGACGTCTTGGTGAAGGAGTGGATTTGTAGATTCGGTGTCCCGTTAGAACTGCATCAAGGCAGGAATTTCGAGTCAAACCTGCTCCAGGAGATGTGTCAGATGCTGAACATCCGGAAAACGAGAACCACGGCTCTACATCCACAGTCCGATGGAATGGTGGAACGGATGAATAAGACGATAAACCGCCACCTGTCCAAGGTAGTCTCTGACCACCAGAAAGATTGGGACCAGTATCTCCATTTGTTCCTGATGGCCTGTTGTTCCGAAGTTCACGACTCAACCGGCCAAACCCCTGCTAGTGTTATTATGGACCGAGAGCTGCGACTTCCATGTGACCTGAAGTTCGGGACGCCACCAGGGCAAGACACTGCGGGAGATGACTACGTCAGCAAACGGCGACTGAGAATGGACGACATCCATGAAAGGGTCCCTTTGAACATCCAGAGTATCAGCGACAGAATGAAGGAGACCTACGACATCAAGGCTGATGCTGGTGGATATCAGACAGGTGACCTAGTCTGGCTGTACAACCCTAAACGTCGCCGTGGACTATCACCGAAGCTCCGGAACTCGTGAGAAGGACCATATAAGATCATGAAAAGAATAAACGACCTCGTCTACCGCATATATAAGCCACCACGAGGAAAACTTAGAGTCCAATTCAACAGGTTGTCCCCTTACGCTGGAAACCACGATCAAGTCCGCACCATCAGATCACCGGAGGACGAAATGACGTTTCAGAGGTTCATGTCCCTGAACTCGAACGGACAGAAAGTGCAATATGGGGAAACCCGATAGGAGTCACGAGATCTTTTCAAGGTGCCTGCCGATTACGCGTTAGCTCACTGTGTGGCAGAAGATCTTCAAATGTCCAGAGGCATTGCCGTAGTTTTCTCCAAGAAGTTCGGTCACCTCCAGGAACTGCGGGAACAGAACCCGGAAGTTGGTGGGGTGTTACAGCTGAGGAAAGGCCAGAAAAACATCTATTATCTGGTTACCAAAAAGCATTCTCGAGATAAGCCGTCTTATGAAGATGTTTGGAAGAGCCTTACGAGATCAAGAGACACGATGCTGGACCAGAATATTGTGGACCTGGCAATCTCAAAATTGGCCTGTGGGCTTGATGGGCTGGACTGGAGAGTTGTAAGAAGCATGTTGAAGATAATATTCAGATCCAGCGGCATCAACATTCTGGTGTGCTGCAACCATCTTCCTCGACCCATCTCGAAGACTGTGGAGTGTTACTTCCATCGAACGTCCAGGTGCAGATATGGAAAATCTTGCAGATATCTCCACACTCCAAAAATGACATTTCGGGACGTCTTTGAGAAGGGGACAATGTAACGATTTCGAGACCGGCCTCGAGTCCGGCCCTGATCATCGTTAACTCGAAATGTAAACAAGTTCTCCGCTGACAAACAAATAAATCACGTGGAAGAATCGCGAACCTTCCAACGAAGGTTCTGGGAACATCTTAGAACTCGTCCGAAAGGCTCGAACGCCCGTGAAATGTAAATACTAGTATATAAGCCACTGGGTATCAGATGGCGGAATAGTCGTAGTCAGAGAGATAGGCACAGTAGATATAAATTTGAAATGTTTTAGTGAATAATTGTTTAAGTAGTATTTAAATAAATTAGAAAAATTAGTTAAATGCAGTTTTACTATAATACTAATAATTTTATTTGGTTTTTATTTGATTGTGGAATAATTGAAAATCTGTTGAGGTAAATATAAGTTATAATTCTAGTTGGAATTTGTATTCAAAATAAGAATACAAGTTGTTTTTTCTATTATTATTTATTTACATATATTTTAGCATGAAAAGCACTAGTAGCAGTTCAAGTAGTGATGATGAAGACTTTATCAACTTTCTGCAACATTGATGTGAATATGAAAATTGTATATCATTCATCAGACAGAAAATATTACCATTATCTTGGTCCGACTAAAAATATGATTTTGTGCCAGTTACTTGCAGCTGACTAACATCAAACACATCTTTTTCATCATCGTTCAGATTTGGCGAAGGTAGAGAGGGCCATCTCTACCTCCAGTCCTAAGGCATACTTTCGTTGACGTGTCATTTTATCCTTTATAGTACTTTTGATATTGTCCCCCTTTTTCCTCAATGTTTCAGCTGATCGTGGAAAGCTAATATACTCGCGCAGTTGAAATCTGAGGCTATCTTTTTCCAACAGGCCTTTTTCTTTTTTCAAGTTACTGAATCAGTTTTTCTGTTTCTTTTAACCGAAACATATTTCTTAGCCAGATGGGTCAAGAGGGTAGACTCTGTTGCCGTAAAAATTGACCCCCTTCTCACTTTTTTCTCCATTTTTGAACTGAAACAAAAATTGATGCTTGATTTGAGCGAGCAATGGGTGACAATGATTTTTGAAAAGAAATATATGAATTGCTCTAGAGAAAGTTATTTATCCAGTTATAAAAAAATATATACTAACCTTTAGTGGCCAAAAACTCCAAATAGTAACAGTAACGCCAATTCAACAAGTAAATCAATTATTCAAAATAACATACACATTAATCCTCCTCTTTGTCCATGAGGCTGTCAGATATGTCAAAATGCGCCATACGTACCAATTTTGTACTTAATTTGAGTCGTACTCAACGCGTTAAGTGGAAGATAATCTCACCCTTAAAAATCTGTTCCTTAAAGTGGGTATTAAGGTCCACCTTAGATTAGGGGGACTTTGATATACGGGGTTATTCCAATTATGAATAACTTAACGTTATTGTGTCCCTTAAAGTGACATTCAAATACCGGCCCTAAGACTTCCGGTTAAGTATACCGAAAGTGAACGACAATTTTATCTTTTTTCCTTAAAATTTGATGTCTTCATTTGCATTTTTGGAATGCACAATTAAGTAATTTCCATATAACTTTATTCAAAACATGATATGTCTGAAGGGCTCTAGTTATTTATTTATTTTTTTATTTCGACAAGGTAATTGTCCCTATTATAGGCCACTTACGAATATTCGCAAACTTCAAAATAACTCTGCAAATGTAAATTTTTGGGCTTTTCTCACATAATTTATGTTTTTAAATTAATCATTTATTAATTGAAAGGTACGTTATACGAAATAAATTTTATAATTGGAAGAAACCAAAATATTCAAAAAATAATCTGAGAAATCGCATTTGTCCGTATTATCGACCAACTATCGTCCGCTATTTTCAAGACATCAAAAACGGAAGTAGTCTTTCAATAAATTCTTTAATAATACAACACAATCTCTAAAAATGATTTGGTATAAAATATTAGTAACGAATGTTTCATTTACAAAATTTTAGTATTTATTCATAAATAAAGTTTTTGGTAAAAAAAATTTATTTTTTTTTTCAAATGACTTTCTCAAAAATTATGCAACTTTTTTTACTTTTGCTATAAAGTCGATGAACTCATATAGTGCATTGATCTCTTATATGCGGATAGTATTATACCTATATAGTCCGAACTTGACCTCTCTATTTCTCGAAATCTTTTATGCGTAACATAAAACATTAATAAAAAATTATTTTGTGGAAACAAAAAGAGTCAAGTCAAAAATTTACAAAATTTGTCTGAATGAGACCTGGAACTTCCTGAGTCCCTGGAAACTTTTCAGGAGTAATAAATACCACGAGCGATAAATTTTCGCGATAAGTCTGTCGATTTATATCTGAACGGAACTGAATTGCTTCGTGTAAACACCACGAGTCCGCAGGACGGGTGGTGTTTTCTCAAAACAATTCAATTGAGTTCAGAAATAAACTTACTTAATAAACAGACTTATGAGATAAATTCAAACACGAGTTGAATTTCATTAGACTATTTCACGAATAAAGTTTCTTCGTTAATATAAATACGATCAATGTATAACAGTCATAAACAAATTATTAAAATTGTCAATATTATAAATTTTCGTTTCATTATTTCATTTGAATTTGCACCGAAGCGACTCATTTTGACACAATCAGGTACAATTAATATTGATAGAAATGCCAAACTTTGTGTTGCCATGGTTACGTCGTTGAAAATACCGAAGCTGATCCTCCAATCAGAAATAAAAGACAGCTAGTGTTATCGCGATAACACCAGTTGTCTTTGGTTTGCGATTGGTCAGATTATGTGAGAATTTTAAGATAAGTGAAATAGTCAAAAATATTAAAAGGAGTGCTCTGAAATTATATCCCTAACTGGAAAATGATCTGATCAAATGAAACTCGAACCATCGTTCATTCAATCGAATACATTTTTCAATTTTCACTCAAACATTTTCATTTTAAGAAAGTCAGCTGGTTAAATCCAGAAATTAAACACTGGAGCTGAAGAGCATAAATCTTCGAATTCAAATTGATTTTTCAAACGAAATAGTTTTCGTGGAAATTGAAAAATGTATTCGCTCATAAACAGAATTTTGTTATTATACCGATCATTTGGCAGTATTAATTTGATGTGGTTTCAAGGAAAAGAGATAAATTTAAAAAGCAATCACACTCATATATCATTTCTATGCTTGGGATCCCACGTTACTACGCAAACAGAATTGATATTGACTTCTACGTTATATCAGTCGCGGAGAAGTAGTTGTATTGGATGAACTTTTTGTTATATTTATGTATGTATAAATCCAGCATTTCTCTTAGATTGCAGAAGCCTGTCTTCCGAGGCTTGCTTGTAAGGGAACAGATGGGGTGAAATCAAATAAATTAAAAATATAATGGTCATAGATATCGCTATGGCGTTTGATGTTACGTCTGAACGAAGATGAACTTATTGCTTTCGGGAAACGGGGTCACAAGGTGTCATGTTCATTTCGAAAATTATAATCGATTTATAGACAAGAACAACTCGATATGGCGTTCGACAGGGATCAATATTTGTATAGGTGGTGGATCATGCGATGCAACCCAATTAGTTCTTTTGTGACCCATCTTTTCGGCTTCCTCACAGAAGCTTCTCAAGCTCAAACCCCCGGAGTTTGAGCATATTAAGCAGATCCAAGATTTTTCGATATTTTGTTATTTACAGTATCACATTCTATCAGGATATGGTGTGGTGTTTCTGGTTCTTCCCCACAAATTGACTTACACGTGCTATTCTCCACCAATCCCAGTGCCCTGAGATGTTCTTAGAGTAGTCTATAGTGGCCCATGAGAAATTCTGTTGAGATTTTGAGACTTCTCCTGCTAATCCTAGTCAGTGTTTTAGACCTTCCTCTATTGAAGTGACCGATGAGGTTTTTGCCTTACCTTAGACCTTGAAATTCACAGAATAAAAATTATCCTAGCATATTTTCTATGCAATAGGATTATCGGCAAACGTCGCACGGAAGCACAGAAAAATAATTCAACAGCCCCATAGGACTGCCAAATCACTGCTGCCCAACGCTTAGCAAAGTGAGCATCAGAGCCATCTATAAGAACCACAGAAAGCACTCTGACTGGTAGACCGACTTCGTTTGAAGCCACAGAAACTTATTTCATTGTGAGAAATATTTCAAATTTTCACGTGGAATTGTGTACTCGACGAAATGTAAGAAAATGAAAACTGATTGAAAGTAGTTCAGCCTTTCCCTCATTTTCCATACCAAAGTATCTTGTCCCATACAGCATGTTTTTCAGTTTCAGAAGGTGTTTTGTATGAATTGTTTTTCTTAAAATTGAATATATTGACAATCTCATTTGTTGGGAAGAAAGGGCGATTCATCTTTTATTGTAAGCGACTCATAGCAACGGCCGCCACCGGGGGGATCTAGGATGGGCGGTATGCAAAAACTTTGCAGTATTTGCACCCTCTCCAATATTTTTGTTGTTGTAGCTAGTGAAGTTCAGCCATGCCATGCTACCACACCGTAGATGATAGGCCTTACTATCGTTGTATACATCCATCTCAGTGTTGCAACCCCACGAAAAACCATCAGCAAGCTAGTTGTCTTGTGGACGACTAGTTTCAAGTTTAGGGTAAGTCTTAGGTTTCTTTATTCCCTGTTCCCATTTCAGATCTAACCTATTGAGACATTCATAGGCCACATGATAATGGTTTAGTTAATTCTCAGCCGCACGAAGACACACCTGTTCCTAGTTATTTCTATTCCTCTTTCTGATGTGAGATCGGGTATACAAGTTGTATGAAGGACAAACAGTCTATAGAACATGGATTCTAAACCGGTTTTACTTAGTACTATTATTTTTGGTAATGATGAAAATATTGAATAATCATCCGTTTCCGAGAAAAAATTACAATCATACCATTTGCAGTACCTACTCAAATCCACAAAAATTCATATTTTCTAAATCATTACCCTTTACATCCACCTTTCAAGAATAGCCCCAAGGAACAAAAAATAACTCAAATTTAATTATTTGACAATAATCACACTTGCAATGTTCATGTTCAAGTAGCAAAAATCATTATCTATTGCATAAATAATTGAAAAATTGCGATAACATTATTTTCCGGCGGATTATTGTTCATTTAACTATCCAGTAAGCCCCTGAATTCTCTTAATTTCTTAAATTTCATTTTAACATATTATGTTAAAATAACTTTCATTTATGAAGTAGGCGTGGCTTGCGCAAACCAGAGCACCCGTTTTCGAACATATTTTAATCCCTCTGGAAAAATTATGAATATTGGTTCTACAGTTCCGGAAGTCCAGATTTTTTTTTAGTAAATTTCCTCTTGCTTTTAATTTTTTTTAACTACAAAATATCAATTAATTTTCGAGATATTTGCAAAAAATTAAACCTTTTTTTTAGTTAATTGTTTATAAACTTTTGCAATTCTTCCAAGCGGAACTTTCTTCTTTTCAAAATGTATCTACTATTCTGAATCCAATGAGACTGTTGAAAAAAGTTGACCAAAAAGGCACTTGTTAACTAGAATATGTTTTGGATGAAATTTTTTCTCTGAAATTTTGTTGTTGTATAGAAAAATAAAAGATGTTTCGAATGAGGTATCACTCGACCCTCAATGCTATTTGAAAAATCTCTGAAAGTGGCAGCCCGACGCCATTTCGAAAAATAGACATTTTTATTGTATTTATAAAGCAGGTTATGAACTGCCATTTGACCAAAAGAAAATTCAAAGAGTAATATCAATCCGTTCGGAATGTTAACAGGGGAATTACTTCATGGACAGACTGTATATTCAACATACGTTCTGATAACAGACTCTACAAATATACCAAAGAAGGAAGGAAACACTTGATGTTGTATCTTCATCATATCAATCTAATCTGGATTATGTTATTTTCTTGAAATTTCATGACTACTGTTTGTTTTTCTCCTCGAATGAAAAGACATTGCATCAATAAAATAATTTGATTTATTGGATATATCTTCGATGATAAAAACAAAACCAGAAATATTCCATTTGCATCGTCTTTGAGTGAACCTTTTTTTTTAAGTATGATTCTGATTTCTTCCGACCCCCCGATGATCTTTGAGTGAAATAAATTTTTGTCCAAAAAAATTGTTGAAGGCCTAGCGAAAGAAATGCAGTATCTATTAGATGTAGTTAAATGTCCAACGTGACGTTAGATATTGCAAAAAACTATTCACTTTCATTGTAAGTTTTTTTTTCAATTTTTATTCGAACGAACCTTATACAATGGGACGTATGAATAAACCAAGAGCAAATGCTTTCACTCAGATTCTTTGAAATAGACCTATATTATCTAGACTTATGATAGAGACAAACCTACAGTATAACATTTGCCAGCTTTCACTGAATTGAAAATGAAAATATTCAACTGAATTCGGAAATACTATACAATTTTCTCAATATACTATCAAAGTCCAGACTTCCAATAGCTCTAAAATCAACATCTGATAAAAAATATGACACTAGTCTTCGAATGATAAGATCTCAAGATCTATATAAATCAGAAGAATCTGATTTGCACGTTGTGCCTGTGGATTTTATATACCTCAATATAAATTCATCATTGATTTTTGTTATTGTTCCTTTCCCATAAAAACAAACTAGTATACTGGTAGTAGTTGCAAGAATTTGAAAATATAGTTAAACTCACCATGGGTTCATCGGTATTTTTTTGAAATTGAACTAGCCTAACTCTGGTTACGTTTTCCATCTCGACTTCGCCATTGGGACCATCCAACTCATCCCCGCCGTTGAGATATGGAAGTAGAGGAGGTGGGGTAACTCGAACAGCATCTTCCCCATAAACCTCGTGTGCCACCACGTCATGGGCTTGTAAAAGAGCCTGAAACAAAAAAATTCTGTTGACATGTGTATTAGGAAGAAGATGGGGCTTCCCACAGTTTGTTGATGGAAAATGATAAATGTAGAAAATTTCAAAAACGTATGTACATAAATGAATCCCCATTTTCAGAAATTCTGGTGGATTATCAGTATCACAAACAACAGAAATATCAATTTGGAGTAGTGGTATAAGTGGTTACATGCCTTGTTCGAAACGAGTGTAATGTGAGTTCCTCAGATTCAAATATTCATCGGCAGTGCTTGCTGGATACCTAGCGATTTTTTTCATATAGTATAATAGTGATACTATACCAAAATGAGTGAATTATCCTTTTGTGAAGGTCGATAAGGACTAGCATCAGACTACAAAAGAACAATCAGAACGAACAACAATATAAAAGTAGCCAAAACAGTTTACTATATACTTGTATTTTCACAGTCTGCTAATTTTGGGGTATAGTCGTTATGATTTATAATAATAATGGTGATGCCAGTCAATCCTGCCCTCCTGACATAAATTCGACCTCATCAAATGTCCCCAATTTGATAGTATTCACTATGAAATGAAAATAAAGTATATATTTTTTGGTTTTACACAGGACAATGTCATTTAATTGTCAGTCTTTATAACACAGGACAAAATTTCTCGATTTTCAATCATTATAACACAGGATCTTTGTAATAACTCAACTCATCACCATCGTCAACTCTAGGAGTGAATAGTTTCAGATTTTCAATCGATATAACGCACTTATGGCGGGTTGTTGTAGTGCACTAGTCGAATAATAAATAGTCCCTCTCTTTCACCCTGTACCTATCGTTTCCTAGAATTGCAGGAACTGTAAATGGACCCTTGTATTTCTTTTTCAGTTTGTTGCTATAGCCGTCAGGTTTGAAAGGTTGTCACTTTCACCAACACCTCGTCTCCAATTTGACATTTAGGGCGGATTGTGTAATACAAGCTCAACAACAGTTCATGTGAACCGAGTTCAGTTGTTAGGAATTAGCCAATGAAATTTCTTGTTTCTTAGCCATAGAACTTGGCTCACTTGAACCGTTTGTGAACTCGTATTGTACAACTCGGCCACAGGAGCTTTGATCCTTTTCTTATCAAATATTCCCTTTTTTGCACTTTTATTTAATTTCATTGCTACTTTATCTCTGAGTCGGGTCATGTCTACAAGTTTTTCGTCGCATACATGGCTCGTCAGCCTATCTTCTCTGGTATTTATCTTTATCCCCAGCAGAACTTCCCCAGATGTAGTTTTTATTGTTTTCTGCATTGAAGAATTAATCGATAGCTGAACTTGGTACAGACTGGCGTCTGTATACAGTGAGCACGTAAAGGTTGGAACAAATTAGTTAAAAGCTTGATATGACGATTGAAGAAAAGAAGCTCGGACACGTCGATTTTCTTTTCATACTCATATATTTAATGACGTCATCACTGTTCGAGTTATGATGTCACTATAATTTTTTTAATGGCAATACCCTATTTTAAACCTTTCGAAGTACATGTAGTGCGTAATGCGATGGCGCTCCATCTTGCTGGTACCATGGTGAATTGTCCGATAGCTAAGGATTTTGATGATGTGGGTACAGAGCCGATATAAAGTAATTTTAAATTTTTTTACAGACAGTGTTGCCGTCGTTAGAAACATGTGTATTTGCGTATTTTAGAATCCTGAATCAATTTCTGGAAATGTTCTTATGTAACATAAGGAAAAATGTGACATCCTTACACAGACAAATACGTTCTTTTTGAAAGTATAATCAAAATGGGGCATTCCCATTCAAAAAAATGACAATGGTATCATAACTCGAACAGTGATGACGTCATCAAAAATATAAGTAGATAAAAAAAGGCGCAACTGAAAAAATAAATCGACATGTCTGAGCTTTTTTCCCCAATGGCCATATCAAAGTTTCAACTAATTTGTTCCAACCTTTACGTGATGACTGTACACGGGACGAATCAAAAACAGTTAATACATTGTTGTTGTTGTTTAAAATTGTTTTTTTCCGTTAACCAGCTGTCATCCCCCTACGAACGACAGTCCTCAGAAGTCGAAACTTGTGCGAGCTAAAGATTACCGGGGTCTTACCTTTTAACGTGCGATTCCTAGCACGAGACCAGTGACCATGCGGGGAATCGAACCCACGTCCCTCTGATTGATAGACTATCGCTCTACCATCATGACCACTGCGGCCCACATGTTGATACATATGAGCTCATCAAGATATATTTCAGTTTATTCACACTGTCTATGTGTGTCTTGTCCCAGTCTCATTTCCATTAATATTTTTTAAGTTTTGTCAAGTTTACTGCACAAGTCGGCAAATTTGGTACACATTTCTTAAAGTAGATTACAAGCCCTGAAATGTTGATGTTGGTTTGTAGGTATCGGACAATTTTTTAATGCTTTCATCTTATGTTCACTCGGTAGTACCCCATTTCTTTCAATTTCACGACCCAAGGAACTGATTTGTTCCTGTGAGAAAAGAAACTGCACTATCCTAAATTCAAAATAAAATTTGCATCACTCATTATTTCCAAAACTGTTGTTACAATTTTGATGTTCTACATTTTCGTTTCTGTATAGCAATCAGGATATAATCTAGATATATGATTGCCTTATCAAATCTCACTTCATTGAAAACTAAATGAATAGCAGTTTGAAAAACACATAGAGCATTGTCTCATTTTATTGATATAATGAAAAATGTCACCAAATTTTGATTTTTACCTTATAACACACTATATAGAAAATGAAAAAATTTGTTAAATTTTCTTTTTGATACGACTTATAGTTTTCGAGATATTTAATTGTTTAGTTAGGCTTGCGACAACGCGAACTCATCGGCCGCTGTGACGTCACTTTACAATAGTCGCTCATTGCGTGCTCTGCTCTCGTCCTGTGTGTATGAAGTTTTAGTCGAAAATTGAAAAAAAAGTCAAATCCAGAAACCAGAAAATAGATTATTATGTCAAAGTGGTTAAATACTACTAATACACCCAAAAAATTGTGTTTTAGTGTTCCTTTCGAACCTTAATTCAAAAAAATGGATGCAAATCATGAAAGGGCTGATTCATCCACAGCCACAAGTTGTGTATATTGTTAGGAACATCATTTTATGTAAGTATTTGTTACTACAGTACACGTAATAAACGTGGTTCTAACAAATTTTTGATAAAGGATGAATTTTTTGTAATTTATGTGGGTCAAAGGTTGTTAAATTTTGCTGAAAGGTCTGCAGTACATAAATGGAACCAAATTAAGTTTTTTGAGGAACTTTTTCAAGAAGATAATATTTCAGTCATACCCGAGAAAGTTTTTGTTGCTTGTTTTCAAGATGATGATATACTTAATAGAAAATCCATTACATGATAACAATAATCAAAGCATAAAAAAGTCTATGAATTACAAAAATGTACAAGTAAAATTGAAGAATAAAGTTGGCTATTGAACAACAATCACTAAAACAATATTTCAAGAAGAAAAAAAAGAAATACACTCAAAAAGTCAACGATGCAGTACCATCAGCTGATGGAAACAGTTTCAATTTCCAGTTTAACCGATTCTTCTTCAATCACAATTACAATACATAATATTTACGAGAAAGATACATTATCTTCGGAATCAGATGAAACACAGTAGGAAAATGAATTTTGCGAACAGTACCTACATGGAAAGAGCAGCTCTTATTTACTTATCTAAAAAACCCAACTACTTATTACTAGTAATCCCCAACAATGTTTTTTTCCTGAATATACTTTCCGAAACTGCACACTGTATACCAATAAATATAATGATTGCTTTGAAAAAAAATTGTCTTCATCAATGTAATGCCATAGTTGCTCTGAATTTTGGTTTAGCAGCTACAATCATAAGGCGTACTATTCCAGCCATAGTTAGTGCATGAAGTCACTCATCAATATCTAATATTGTATTTATACCCTATTGTAACACTGATTCACATAAAAACTTGAATCAATAACGTTATTGTGGTCAAACATAGAAAACATCCGATAGCAAAGTAATTAATGAGTGTACGGTGTGATACGGTAAAAACGTTGCGTTGTAAAATGACGTCACGTGGGCTTGGCAGCTCGCCGAAATATTTGAAAAGAACGGAAATTAAAATTGTCATAACTTTAACACTACTCGCTTGATTTGATTGAAACAAAATCACATGAATTTCTAAACATTTAGGCTACACGGTCAAGAATTTTCAAATCATTCAATAGACCTAGTGACATTCTTCATTCCCGAACTCGTATGGAATTTTACCACACTGTATAATATCAGTTTAACAGAACATTTTATGAATATTGTAGTTGTTTCGGAATTGATGAATATTCTGTTCAGGTATCCAACTAAGTATTGCTCGTCTTGTGCGCTTTCGTTCTCGAACTCGAAATAGTTTCATAAATAATCAGTCATTTCCTCATTGCTCGCTATGTACGCTTTGCTGGTATATATTTTGTTTCCATGGATTTTCTCAACACACTCGTAATCACTTAATTGCTCGACTCGACCATTTCACATTTTCTAAAATTTCATGACACTGAAAATGATACATCATATTTCAATGTTGAGTGTGCACATTCCTTACATCAAAAATATGTTCAGGATTCCTGAGAAATTTGGCAACACCGCCCATGAATTTTGTTCTATCTCAACTTCGACAGCCTCTACGTCAGAAACCGTGGTTAGGAAAGTGTGGAAATCTTCACACTAATCGTTCACCATCTGAAAATAGCACGCTCTAAAGGACTAAAAGCACAAATAAGAAAAATCCGTTTATTTATAGAAAGCGATGCTTTTCAACTTCCTGAATTGGAGAAGAGAAATCCAGCACTCACTGATCCAACAAACCGAGGATTGAACGAGAAGACAAGTCAAATAATTCTGATTGTTCGATATCTCTAATCAAGGGAGTGGCAAATGGCAAAGAAACAAACACAAAGTGATAATTCTATCTAGACTAGGCAAGTTAAACTACTTACTCAAAAATCTGCAAAATAAATAATTTGACATTTGTTTTTGTTCGTTTATTTAGAACCGTTTCAAATCAATGAATTATGTTATTCGCCCATTTGAATTTGAGATCTATACAAACAAGTTTCTATACCCTTAAACATTTTATCATTTCTGAATACATATATTGATGTGCTTGGAGAGACTGAGATGGCTACATCAGGATATAAATTCTGACAATTTTCTACGAAATGGGTCAAAGTTTGGAACGGTGATGAGAATACCATCTGCTTTTGATCTCCAAATATACGTATTATTCAGAAATATAACATTTCTAATCCAGTTTTATTAATTTATTGACAATACATCAAAATTGAAAAAATTATTATTCTTGTATCATAGCAACAACATGAGGCTCCTTGAAATGTAATTAGAATACTGTATGTTCAGTCTAGTTACACTAAATATATTGAACAAAGCGTGAACATTCCCCCCACCTTGAAACATTGTTCCAAAACTAAAAACAAAATCAACACAAATTAGGTAGTATTAGTCATTGGAAGGGGGCATAATTTTGAAATGGCACGTTTAATTTCCCCATTTTGGGTTTTCACTGTTGAAATACGAATCTTATTATCAGGTCCAGGAAAAACTGCTGTGATTCTTCCTAACCGCCAGTGAAGAGGTGCCAAATTGTCCTCTTTTATAAGAACCAACTGCCCAATTTCCAGGTTATTCTTCTCCTTCATCCATTTATTTCTTTGCTGTAGTTCTGTCAAATATTCTTTGGACCATCTGGACCAAAAATGTTGAAACAACATCTGGATATGTTGGAATTTGGAGAGATGGTTCATGGGAATATCTCTTACATCAGGGTCCGGTAATGTAGTGAGATGTCGTCCAATTAGGAAATGGGATGGGATTTGGATTAGGTGATAATGGGAATAGTGGTCGAGAGTTAAGAACTGCCTCAATTTGTGAGAGTAAAGTTGAAAAACCTTCATATGTTAGTGAAGCTGTGCCAAGAATTATTTTCAAATGATATTTGCAAGAACGAATTCCAGCTTCCCACAAACCTCCAAAATTAGGAGAGTTAGCTGGAATAAATTTCCATGAAACACCATCATTTGCGAAAGTTGAAATTAAAGAATTTTATTGACTTTGAAGAAATTGTTTTAATTCTGTGTTGGCTCCAATAAAATTTGTCCCATTATCCGAAAATACCTCTGATGGTTTACCTCTTCGGGACACAAATCTACGAAAACATGCAATGAATGTTTGTGTAGTCAATTCAGATACTGCTTCTAAGTGTATGGCTTTTGTTGAAAAACATATGAATAAACTAACCCAGCACTTTGAAATCTTTGCACCACGTCCTTGAATGTGCTTTATAAAAAATGGACCAGCATAATCAACACCAATAGTATGGAAAGGAAAAGAAGGGGTCACTCTTGCTTTAGGAAGAATTCCCATTGTTTGATTAAGTGGCTTAGGATTTGCTCTAAAACATAATACACACTGTGAGTTATTTTTCTCGCAAGATTCCTTCCTCCAATTACCCAATAACTTTCACGTATTGTACTCAATAGTTGCTGAGGTCCACAATGTAACAATCGTTTATGTTCATATTCAAAAAATAATGTAGTAAACCTATGATTGGCTGATAGTAGAATAGGATGTTTGTTAGAATATGGCAATGAAGATAACTGCAATCTACCCCCCACCCTGAGCAAACCATTATCATCAATGAAAGGATTCAATTTCAGCAATACTTTATTAGAAATCAGCTTTTTCTTGTGTAATTCCAAAAATTCATATTTGAATGAATTTCTCTGTGAGATCTTGATCAGTGAAGTCATTGCTCGATTCAAATCATCAACAAACAAGATATTACTGCCTGAATTATTTTCACGTTTTAACTTATATAACCACCTGAAACAATAGGCTATAGTTCTTTTTAGACGGTTGAAATCACTGAACCGATTAAAATCTAATTCAATATCATTCATATTTACAAGATGACAAATTTTTGTTGAATCTTTCAGTTCAGGTATTTCTTCTGATCGACATATATCTGATTTAGGCCATTCTGGTTCACTCAGTATGAGCCAATCTGGTCCTGTCCACCATTATTTTACAATTTGTTATGTTTATAGGATTCATGCCCCTCGATAGAAGGTCTGCTGGGTTATCTATCCTCGGAACGTACATGATTCCAATTTTCCATACAAGACAAACTCTGAATCTGAGACACCCTGTTACTTACAAATGTCTGCAGTGTATTAGGAGACCTAGCAATCCACCCTATGACAATTGTAGAATCTGACCATAGATAAATTTTATTAAACTGAACAGTCATAGCTCGTTTAACATTTTCTACCAACTTTACGAGTAATAAGGCTGCACACAGTTCCAACCTTGGGATTGTGAGTGATTTCAGAGGAGCAACCTTCACTTTTGAGCAAAGTAATGACACCATTGTAGTCCCACTGCTACCTATACTCTTCAAATATATACAACCTCCATAAGACTGCATAGAAGCATCCGCAAATCCATGAACATCAATTTGAACAGGATTATGACATAAAACGTACCTATGAATTCTCAAATCGTTAAAATAAATAAACTGCCCTCGTAACTTACGCCACTGTGTATCCAAGTCCATTGGCAATGTTTCATCCCAAGCTAGTTTCTCACACCATAATTTTTGTAGTAAAACTTTAGCTATCATCACACAGGGACCTACTAGACCAAGAGGATCAAAAATTCTGGAAACATCTGAGAGAATCGACCTTTTAGTAATTCTTTTTGAATGCTTGGAAATATCAATTGAAAACATCAATTGATCCTGCTTAAAACACCAATAGAGTCCAAGGGTTTTATTAACATCCTTTTCCCCAAAATGGAAATTTTCACCATCAAGAATTGTTTTTCCAATTTGTCCAATAACTTTTGGATCATTTGATAAACATTTCCTAAGCTCCATACCACCACTTTTCAGAATGCTATCTACTTCATGACAAAGAGTTATAGCTTCCTCAGAAGAATTACACCCCGATAAAATGTCATCTACATAAAAATCAGTCAAAAAAGTCTTTGATGCCTTTGGATACTCATCTGAGAAATCTAACCCTAACTGTTTTAAACATCTGATTGCCAAATATGGAGCTGAACGAGTACCATAAGTGACAGTATTTAATGTATATTCTAGTAACTCCTCATTTGGTGAAGACCTCCATACTATTTTCTGAAGTGGCCTATGCTCTTCACTAACCCATATCATACGGTACATTTTTGCCACGTCTGCACACACGACCACTGCATGTTGTCTGAATCGAAGCAATATATGAAAAAGGTCATCTTGTAATTTTGGTCCAATAAATTGAAGATCATTCAGAGAATATCCTGTGTCTGTTTTGACTGACCCATTGAAAACAACCCTCAATTTTGTGGTGTCCCTCTGCTCGTGTGATACTCCATGATGTGGAAAGTAATAAGAAATCTGATTGGCTGATGATTCATGGCAAACAGACATGTGCCCCATTTTCAAATATTCACTCATGAAGTCCACATACATTCTTTGCAATCTAAGATTTTTCATTAATCTTTTTTCCAATTTCAAGAACTGATTTATAGCAGTTTGCTTTGAGTCTCCCAACTTAGTGAAAGAATCTAAAAATGGAACCTGAACAATGAACTTACCATCTTCACATCTCCTAGTAGTTTGACAAAATATTTGTTCACACTGTTGGTCTTCAACTGAGAGATTATTTTCTAAAATAGGATATTCTTCCACCTCCCAGAATCTTTCGAGTTGTAACTGAATGTCCCTGAATGCAAAGTTACATTTGATAGGTGTATTATTATATTTGCTAAACTGAACAAAACCTGTAACGATCCAACCTAAACGAGTTTTCTGCAATGTAGGTTGACCCTTACCAAGAGAAATCTGACCAACACACAGCAAACTATAGAATAACTCTGCCCCAAGTAGTAGATCTATTTTATTTGGCTCAGCAAACCCTGGATCTGCTAACTTCAAATGGTATGGTATTTCCAAATTCACCACGTTCAATCTCCTATTTGGAATAGAATCACTGATCTGAGGAATAACCAAACATGATACCGTCTTTTTGAAATTACTGCATAACGAATGAAATGTAATTTTACACCCAAATTTTATATCACTCACCACTTGATTGATTCCTATGATTAGAATGTCTATAGTTTCTTTAAATAAACCCAATCGGTCAACAAGATCACTTGTTATAAAATTCGATTGTGACCCACTATCGAGTAAAAGTCTACAATTATGTGAAGCATTATTCGAATCAAATATTTGTACCAATGCCGTTGATAACAGTACCTCAGCAGGATTCATAATACCAGTATCTGACAAGAATGATTTAATTTGAAGAGATGTTCCATCCCCATTAGAAGTTTGGTGGTTATTTGAAACACCTGTATTACCAAAATTAGTATTATCTGATTGATGTTGTCCACCAGTATCAGTTTCACTAGCTTTGTTACATACAGATTGTTGATAGTGCAAAAGAGTATTATGTTTCGATCCACATTTCCTACAGCCACCTGATCCACATTCACTGCTAATGTGGTTGCCTTTTTTCAAACAATTAAGACATAATCCCAACTTCTTGGCCTGATCATACCTTGCATGAATAGTCAATTTCAAAAATTCGGGACTGATATTAATATAATGTTTATTTTTACAGAATACACATAAAGGTGATGCAGAAGTTGATACTAATGATTTATTGAATCGATTTTTGTCGTGATGCCTAACTTCTGTTCTATTTCCTTCTTTCTTTTTATTTTCTTCAATACTTTTTAACATATCTACCCTTTCTTTTAAAAATTCTTTGAACTGATCTAATGAAGTTAATTTTCTTGTTCGTCTACGTTCCTCCCAAACACAAAATGTAATTTGATCAAATTTATCTGTAATATTGTATATTATAATTGGATTCCATGTAGTAGTTGAAATTTCAAGTTTTTCTAAAGCAAATATGGTTTTTATGATTATATCTAGCATATTCCGCAAATCTGTAGCTGATTCCCTACTCATTGATGGAAATTTGATTAATGATTTTAAGTGATGATTTACCAAAGTGTGTTTATCATCATATCTTTCACATAAGAGTTTCCAAACTATATCATAATTTCCATCTGACTTCAATGACATCAATGACTTTTTGTGCTTCCCCGTGAAGTGCATCTTTCAAATAATGAAATTTTTCAATATTTGTGATGGAAACATTGTTATGTACAAGAGATTGAAATGTGTCTCGAAATTCTAACCAATTATTCAAGTCCCCACTAAAAGCAGGTATTGGAATTGACAGTAAACGAGGTTGTGCTCGAAGAGCCACCACAGAATGAGCAGTTGATCTGACAGAATGAACGTCACTCAAATCATCGTTACTAATAGTATGCATGCTAACATAATCTTGAACCTCAGACTTTTTATTTCTGATGTTCAAGATCTGTAAAGCCTTAGTAGACGTTTTATAAAATATGTCTTCAAACTCTGTTCTATATTGTTCTTCTTTTTCCAGATCATCATCACTCACCAATAACTCAATTTCTCCTTGAATTTCTTCAAATTCCTCATCAAACATTCGTTTTATACGATTAAGTCTCACGTCTAATTCTGTCAATGAAATATCATCAATATCTGATGTGTCTTCTGAAATATTATGCAAAAACTTCGAAAAATTAGTTAATTTTGATCTAAGAGTACCCCTTTTACGTATGAGTCCTTTGATTCGACGATCTGACATGATTATTCAACAATACTCACACAAACAAAGAACAGTACTCAATATGGACTGATAGGATTTAAGGAATAAATTTTTTTTTTTTTTTTCAATGATTACTACTTCTTCCAAATACAGCTTGCTGAATACGCTGCCCTAGGACTCCACTTCTAAGTCTACCTCCAAGAATTGCCTCCAATAATGTTGTATCCGTTGCTCAGTGCAACCAAAGCACCAATAGTACAAAGATTAAAGTACCAAGAATTTTTTCTTTCAATTAATTCAGCGACTTTTTATATTTTCCAGTTCAGTTTTTCATCCGACTACTGAAGGACCATTTTATGATGAGAATACCATCTGCTTTTGATCTCCAAATATACGTATTATTCAGAAATATAACATTTCTAATCCAGTTTTATTAATTTATTGATAATACATCAAAATTGAAAAAATTATTATTCTTGTATCATAGCAACAACATGAGGCTCCTTGAAATGTAATTACAATACTGTATGTTCAGTCCAGTTACAATAAATATATTGAACAAAGCGTGAACAAACGGTTATGGTTGAAAACTAAAATTGATGGTGAGTGGTACATCTTCGGAGTCATGTACAAACCTACTAGGGAAAATGTTTGAGATGTTTTCGAATGTTCTGAGATCTCTGTCATACAAATGATACCTGACTACAACAATATTATAATTTCTGGAGATATAAACTCTTAGGTTCCCTATGGGCGCTGAGCGTCTCTCGCAATTTTTAGAAACGTATTCTTTGAAGCAAATAGTGAAAGTGAACAGAAATACCTTCAAAGTTCCTGAAGCCGGCCCTCACCAGTTGATGTTTTCACATGAAATCGCAAAATCAGAGTGCATGGGAAGAGAGAAAAAAACTGTCAAGAAATTGTGACAGAAATTCAATTACATTTTTATTCATTGTCAAATATTTTCGCACACCGATCAAGGGTGAGATCATTCCATTTTCAACTAAGTTTTCTCCTTACCAGAGTACTTATATCGATATTGACGGATGGAGTTTGAACATCTGAAAGGACACGATACATAGATTCTTATTCTTCAGTAAAGATTTGAGTTAATTCAGTTATTCGTAATGCCTAATGACCTACTAAGTTCATTGATCAAAAGGCGAGGTATTCTGAAATCAAAACTGACATTATTCAAAAAGTACATAACCTCCTTTCAACATATTGATGGCGATAGGGCTCAGATAATCCAGTTAGAATCAAGGGTTTTCAAAATTGAAGCGCTCTTAGTGACTTTGACACTGTGCAGACGGATATCGAATTTGAAACAGATTCAGATGATTAGATCGCGGAACGTGAATATTTTGAAAACTAGTTTCATGGATTAACAGTCCTAGCTAAATTATTATTAGAAAACATTTCCAAAAGAGACAACTTGTCATTCAATAATTCGTCAACAAACCAAACTGCCATTTGCCATGCGAACGATCTGCACAATACCATTTTGCCAGAAATAAAAGTACCTGAATTTAATGTGTCATATAATGTGGTTAGGGTTCAGAGACTTGTTTATATCGTTGGTTCATGAGAATAATAAACTAGGTGACATACGAAAATTCCATTACTTAAGAGGTGCACTGGTAGACACTGCGTCACAGGTTATTCAATCAATTGAATTTACAGAAAAAAAACTATACGACGGCATGGAACACTTTATGCGATAGATTTAATAATAAACATCTGATTCACAATCATCTAAGCGCCATTTTCAAAATGGAAAACATTGTTGCTGTTTCTGCTAGTAAAATACGATTTTTACGAAAACTTATTCAAACATTTGAGTTGTCTCAATCGATTAGACGAATCAACCGACTTTTGGGATACGTTACTCATTTATATTATTTTCAATAAATTAGACAATCAGCCCAAGAATGGGAAAAGCACAAATTCAATTACGACAAAGTCGATCTGACTATTTTCAGAGATTTTCTCAAAAAACGAGCAAACATGCTAGAACGGTGGAAATGAAATTTCCTAAAAATTAAAACAGACACAACACGCGAATGACAGGTTCTTATTCGAACCAAAAACCCCATTATTCGAAAGGCGAAAACGATATGCGAAGTTTTGTAAGTATCAACTCAAATGCGATCAAATACTCAAATAATACAAATAATGCAAAAGAAATGCTGTTTCATAATTGTAACGGGCAGCATAACCTGTTTTATTGTCCTGAGTTCCTCAAATTTTCTATCTAAGATAGATATGCGAAAATCAATTCATTACATTTATTCGTAAAATGTCTACGACAGAATCATGTGGTAATCGATTGCAATTCGGCCGTGCTAAGCATAAAGGGCGTATCTGACAAATTTGTGAGTATTGAATTTAGGACTGTTTTGGGTTATTTGCATCGTTTTACACCTATCTTACTAGGATTCAATGTAAGTATTGAAAATGTGCCAATATTATAAGTTTACGACAAATGTCAAATCTGCAAAAATTGCCCCCAACCTGATAGTACATCATGATTTTTTCGAAAACATGAAAACTGCAGATACGCCCTTTATGCTTAGCATGGCAGAATTGGTCAGGATGCAAAATATACGGCAAAAAACATAAAACGGTATCACATGACGCGAACGAGAAAACATATTCGGCAATTGCCATAAGCGAAACAGATACTTCAAATAGTCAAAATTCGTCACGCGAAAATATTCCTAGTTTCGAAGTTACAAATTGTTCATTGGCAACATCACAAAAATCGATTCTTTCAACTCAAGTCTTCGCACGAGGGCGAGGACAGAACTCAGATTTCGTAACAGCGCGAGTACTGTTGGACTGTGGTTCTCAGGAATAAGCGAGAATATTTCATATACGAATTATAAGTGTATTATCACTATAATGCCTAAAAATAGTTCATATTCATTTGATTTGTCTTGTTTTGTGTTAGATAACATAACTTCCGACCTGCCCGATTTCTCGATCGATATACATCATTTAAATATACCACTTGATATCAAATTAGCCGACCCGACTTTTTTTATTCCACAGCCTACAGATATCTTAATAGGGTCAGATGCATTTTAGAACCTTTTAAAAGTGGAAAAAATAAATTTAGGATTTCCATCTCCAATATTGCAAGACTGTAAATTTAAATAAAACGCGTTGTCATGTAAGCACCAACGTAACCATTCAGGAACAATTGAGTAGATTTTGGGAAGTCGAAGAAGTTGATAACGAAAAATAGTGGTCACTCGAGGAGCAGGAATGCGAAAATCGTTTCATTTAGAATGTAAAGATAAACGAAAACGGACGCTACGTAGTCACAATCCCATTCAAAAAATCCCCCAAGTTATTAGGTGAATCACGAGAAAATCCGATTGAACGATTAATTTCTCTGGAAAGACGTCTCTTGACTAATGAAAAGTTAAGATCGCTATATATTGAATTTTTAAATGAATACGAGCAACTAGACCACCGTCAACGACTGTTTAAGAGGTGACATCGAATATTACATGCCTCACCGCGGAGTGCTGATGGAATCAAGTACCTCCACTAAGTTGCGTGTTGTATTGAACGCTTCAGCGACCTCTTCGAACGGTCTGTCTATGAACGACTTAGAAATGTGAGGACCTACTATACAACAAGATATCTTATCAATCATTTTACGTTTTCGAATGCGACCTATAGTTCTGTCAAGTGACGTCAAAATGATGTACATGTTTTAGTTAATCCAGAACAACGACGTGTGCAAAAAATTGTATGGCGGAAAAACCCGAACGACAGTCTTCAAACATATCAGTTGAATACTGTTACTTATGGTACCTACTACCGCAGCATCATTCCTAGTGATCCGTTGTTTGCACGAGATTGCTAACGAATGCGAAACCGAAAATCCTCTGATCGCTAGAAGTATCCGAAACGATACGTACGTTGACGATTCATTATCAAGCGTAGAATCCAAAGAACAGGCTAAATACGTGTATATGGCTATTTCGAACATTTTACCCATGTAAACGTAGATTCGACCTCCAAAAATGGAAGTCAAACAACAAAAACAATTTCGTTATAAAATCGATTTATCTGTGACAAAAGATCACGAAAGTAAGATATTGGGTCTTTCATGGGAATGTAGATCTGATATTCTCACGTTCAATATACAACTTAAAAAGAAAATGTTAAAATTGTTATATACGTCAACCGGTTGCACCCCTACGTGCAACCCTCAAAATTCAGAGATTTGTGCGTGCTAGGGGAAGACGCAGCCCTTACCTTTGTATACGTGTGATGCCATGCACGAGACCGGTGGCACTGCTGAGATTCGAAGTCACGCTAAAATAACAGAGCGCGCGATTCTTTCAAGAATAGCTACTATTTTCGATCCCTTAGACTTAGTTAGTCTAGTTAGATTATAATAACGAGTTTTACCTCAGAATCGATTACGATGAATTTTATTTGTTCATAAAAAACGCAATTTAGTATTTTTGACGGGATTTCGATTTTTCTGGCTAGACGGGTCAATTGGAATAAATCGGAACCATCATGGCACACTTTAAAGGAAAATAAAAATACAATTATCAAATATTTTGACGTTTGAAATGTCACTTATGTGGTATTATTGCATTCAGAAAATTATGCAGATATCAGAAATTTTTTTGAAGCGGACTTTATTATTTCAGTAGTTGCACCTCCAATTCTACCGTTTTCGCTCCTTTCAGGCCCGAAACAACACTTTGTAATAAAAAGTCGAAATATTACATTTCTATTTATCCGATATCCATAATTAAACTGCCAAAACTGACGATTCTTATGGAAGATTTGATACATGAGTTAAATTATTATGAGAATATAATATATTCAACGTATTTGGTGAACAACTCTGGCCTATATACTGAACAAGAAGTAATACTGTCAAGTCAGGGAGGTAGGGTGATTTCTGAAAAAAATTGTTTGTTATCGTAGCAACGTGTAAGCAGCATATTGGCTGAAATGAACAGGTAATAGTATATTACATTACTAGTGCGGAAAATGTCATTTTGTCACACGAGTGAGAAATATTGTGGCACTAGGCGTAAGCCTAGTGCGGCAATCACACGATTGTAAAAAATCAATTCCGCACGAGTAATGTACACTATTTTTCCTACGACCACATAATAATTTTATCAAATAATGTATAAAAATATCATAATTGAAGACAACATAGTTTATTTCAAAAAGAAACAATAACTATTATTAGGATCAAGAAAAAGAACTTTTTCTACCTAAAAAAGATTAGGCTAAAAATTATAATAATACTAATCAAGATACACTTTAATACAATATATTTTCTTGTCATAATATGTGTCCAATAGCTCAGTTGGTAGGCAGCGGTACTATTTTTAAGAAGATGAAAGGAATTACACTTCTCAAATAGATTGTTTCAAGATTTTGTTGGTAGGATTTTTAGGGAGGATATTTTTGCTGCCTCCACGCACAACTAATGCACCTAACATTCACTAATACCCAAAATAACTTTTGACGTTTGACATAAATTGTTTAGAGCCTGCTTTTTATATAGGTATAATAAATACTTAGCAAGATGATTATACATGATTGCCTGACTAGGCACAGGGAGTTGATATGTGAAACTATTTAACGAAAAGGAACATACATTTTGAAAATTACTTGCTTTGTTCAGATGATTCAGAAATTTTGAAGTGGATATTTCGTCGGCTTAGTGCAAGAAGTTACTAAATAAAAATCTAATGTCCAAGAAAATTTAATGAATAGTCCGACTGAGACCCATTGTGACTTCATTTATTTTTAATAATTACTTTTGAATACAAAATATTTGAAGCAATTTATTTGAAAAGTGTAATTTTTTTCAATATCATAATGAAAAAAAAGTATCCGCTGGCGAGGATCGAACCCGCGTTCTCTTTATCAGAAGTCAATATATCCCGCTGCTTTACGAACTGAGCTAACGGAGCGTGCGGAAAGTTGCTTACCGCGCCTGTGTAAAAAATATTTCCCATGTGGTCGTAGAAAATAGTTATTATCCTTACAAGTTAGGATCAAGATTTTTTCTACAAGCGCTTAAAAAAAAAATTATGTAACGCTCTTGAACAAACTTTCTCGTGCGGGAAAACTTTTTCCTGCAATAGTGCGGGAAAAACTCACTTGAAGTGACATTAGCGTGCGGGAAAATTTTTCCCGCACTAGTGCGGAAATATGACATCTCTCAAACTGAATTGCGTGCGGGAATAGGGCGGAACACGCACGCTTGTAGAAAAAACATTTTTCCTACAAGCGTGCGTGTTCCGCCCTATTCCCACACGCAGTTTAGTTTAAGAGGTGTCATTTTCCCGAACTAGTGCGGGAAAAATTTTTCCTGTACGCGAAAGTTTGTTCATGAGCGCTACATTAGATGTTTCAATGCGCTTGTAGAAAAAATCTTGATCCTTACTCATACGGAAAGGTACCTTTGCATGCGGGAAACGTATTCTTTCCGTACTTGTTAGGATAATAACTATTGAAGTTAGTCGAGTCAAGATTCATTGTAATAAAGAGGTCATCAGCGATTGGTTGTAGTAAAATTGTAGTATAATTTGCCTCTTGGTAAATATCGAAATTCTGTGGTGTAGTCAGAAAAAAGTGAAATTTTCTGATACATCCTGGTATGTTTCAGCTTGGAAGAAATAAATAATATAACCATAGAACAAATTACATCAGTAAATTCCGCCGTGAATAGCTGCATATTAGCAACATATAAATATCAACTGGACAAAGCGATAAAAAAGACCAAATCCGAAAGAACTCTCCCAAGAAACAAACAAATAAATGAAGATACAGTGTAGTGCAAATAATTCATTCTGAAAGGGTTTATATCGTGAATACGATTAGTAAGGTGTTAGGTCATTTATTGAGAGTGTCTACAAGAATGAGCATTGGTGAAACAGATGTTCAAAAAATCATTCGAGAAATCCAACTCAACACAACGGAATTTAGGAATGCCATAGAGCCTAGCGAAGCACGGTTACAATTGAGAATTGAAGAGTCAAATGAGAGAATAGGACAACTAGAAAAAGAGAAAGCTTTCTTGAAAAGTAAAATCGAGAAATTGGAGAGACAACAGAAATATGACAATATTGTAGTTTATGGTCTGAATAAAGAATATCAAGACGTTAGTTTCGACTGTATACGCGAAGAATTCAAAAACCTTCTGAATATAGACATAACAGTTAGAAACATCAAAAATTTCCACGCTTGGGAAATCGAACAAACTGTCCCGTCAAAATAGAATTCGTCTCCAACCTGTCGAAAAAACACGTTCTCGAAAATGGTAAAAAACTTAGAGGAACAAACATTTCAATTTCCCACGAATTAACTAAACAACAATTAGAAGATCTCAAAATCCTTAAAAAACACCTCCATCTGCATAGACAAGATGATACAAAACGATCTTACATCAGAGGAAACAAACTCGTAGTAGATGGAAAATATTATACAGTGGAACAGCTTGTGGAAATAGATCAGCAGCAAGAAGAAGAAAACAACACCAAAAGCGCCCCAGCTACCCCCACACAATATATTATGGAAAAAAGTTCTAATGAAAACGCACCAAAATAAAACACATCCCAAGTATTGTCAGAAACCCCAAAAACAAATCGTTCTACAGGAACAAAACCAAAGCTGCAACTAAATGAATCAAAGAAATCAACCAGCACATTCTGAAGGTAAGAACAAGATCAACCAGAGAGATGAATTTGAACTAAAAAAAAAATGCTTAAATATAATTCCCGCTCTTATCAAGATTTCGTTGAAAAAAGGTAAATAAAGTGGTATGTTATAAGCCAATATATAAAATAGTGTAGAAAACGATGGACCCTTATGTGAGAGACTTCATTTTCGAAAAAATAGACAATTTTCAACTCAAAGACGGTACTGAAACCAAACAGATACTAGAAATAAATAACAAATTCACTAATTTCAAAATCATACACACCAATATTAGAAGTTTGTCAAAGAACCTAGATGAATTTAAAATATTTCTCTTTGAATTAAACTCAAGCATCGATTGTATTGTATTCACTGAAACATCAAATACCTGATATGTCAATCTTCAAAATACCCAATTATATTTCACTCTATAACAACGGAACATTAAATCGAAACGATGGCGTGGTGGTATTTATAAAACCTGAAATATATCGTTCACATAGAATTTATGATGTTAGTGATGGCAGTAAACTGATTCAAGTAAAGGCAGAAATCGATAACGAAGTTGTTGTAATAAACGCATTATACAGATCACCGTCAATCAAAAACATAGACAAATTCATAGAAGATTCAGAAAAGATATTAGTAAATACTACACAAAAATTCAAGAACAGTATGTTAATAGGAGACATGAACATAAATCTTTTACAAACTGACTTTTCCCATAACTATTTAACTATCCTAAATGAACTTGGCTGGCAATCAACACAATTAAACGACCTTTGTCCGGAACATGCATAGATCATATTTTCCTTTAGAATTTAGATTTATAGATTTATAGAAAGCCGACACGTTATTCCACGGAACAGCTTTATTTGCACACAAAAATAATGGACCTAAAACAATTATACTTCGTGAGCCTGGCAACAAATCAGTTTAAAAATAAACAAGAATTGATTTTAAAAAAATATCGACAGAATACCAGAGGCCGTGACCTTTATCAAATTCCTTTTGTCCATAAATCAATATGCCAGACTTACAGTTACCTAGGACCAAAATTATTCAATGCGCTACCAGAAAGTCTAAAAAATTAGAATCAAATGAGAAGATTTAAAACACAAATAAAAAAAATTGTCCTTGAAAATCCTAGACAAAGAATTCATGAAGCAATAGATACATAAAATAAAGAAAAAAACAAAATATTATATTCCCATACTTCTGAAGGTAACTTCAAACTATAGATTTACATATTTACATTTTTATATTTTTTATATCTTAAGTCTTTTATAATTCTGAATATTTTTAAATTCTATTATATATATTTTTTTATTATTCATATCTACATATACCTTGTTCTTATACCTAATAACTGTAGAACCTAGAATAGTCTTTAAGTATATAAGAATATTCTTTTCTTTCAATTTTATAATATTATACCTCACATTCAGAAATTCTTGTATGCTAATAATTTAATTTTCTATATTAGTATATAACAGATTCCATATATGTATATTTGTATATTATTGAGTGAATGTTAATGTAATATCATAGTTTTTGAATGAACCATTGTTGAATACGTCCACAAACAAGCAGTGTTAACTGCTTCGTGGTATATTCATTATTCATAATCATGATGTATAAGTGTATTCCACCTCTGTACCTAATCTTTTGTGAATAAACAATTATTATTATTATCACCATACGTTCTTCAAACTTTCAACAGCGATAATATGGGATTACTCTATAGACTCGATAAAAAATGATGCTGATGAAGTACTGACTGATAAAGGTGATATAGCCCAACAATTTAATGAAGTCTTTGCTAGAACTGGGAAAACATTGGCAAGTAAAATAAAACGAAATCCGAATTTTAAATTTCCCCGATTCCCTACATTGAATTCATTTGTACTGCTACCGACAGACAATAATGAAATAAAAAATGTCATAAAAGAACTGAAAAATAAAAAATCTGTTGGCATAGATGAAATATCAGCCGAAACTCTGAATGCAATTTCTTCACACATTATTCGACCTCTCGAATACGTCATAAATAAATGCATGGAATTAGGAGTTTGGCCTTCTGCCCTAAAAGACACAATAGTTATTCCTATATTTAAAAAGGGCGATAAAAGCATTGTAACTAACTATAGACCAATCTCATTGATAACACACATATGCAAGATATTTGAAAAAATCATTAAAAATCGTTTGAATTTATATATCACCAAATATAAGATACTCTCTGAGAAGCAATTTGGTTTCCGAGAGGATGTGTCGACACAGGATGCTCTAATCGATCTCACAGATGAAATAAATAATGCTCTAGACCATAATATACCGTGTCTGACATTATTCTTAGATTTATCAAAGGCCTTTGACACGGTAAGCCATGAGCTACTCCTACAATCTTTGGAAGATATTGGAGTACGAGGTAACTGTCTTCAGTTGTTTGAGAACTATCTCACGAACCGAAAACAAACCGTGAAGTTGAATAATGTCATTAGTAAACCCAAAGAAATAGAATATGGAGTACCCCAAGGTACAGTATTAGGACCCATATTATTCAACATTTACATTAACGGATTATTTTCCTTGCAAAGTCAAGCAAAAATCATTGGTTTTGCAGAAGACACGGCATTATTCTACAAAGCAACTAACTGGCTTGACCTCAAAATCAAAGTGAAACATGACTTCGTCCTCATTAAAAACTGGTTAGAATATAAACTACTGACAATAAATTATGAGAAAACCAACTACATACCGTTTTATACCAAAAACAAAGGTCTCCCGCCATTCGACAGAATCGAAGTAACCTTACAAAATGAGGTAATAACCATCTTACCTGAAACTAAAATCAAATATTTGGGTGTAATAATGGACCCTTGCTTGAGATGGGATTTGCATATAAATTATGTAGTTAGAAAACTGCAGACAATTTTGTTCAAATTCAAATTTCTGAAAAAAGTAATACCTGTCAAACACATGAAAATACTCTATCATGCCCTAGTCGAAAGCCATCTGCGGTACGGTATAATAGCTTGGGGCGGGGCATTAAAAACACATACCAAATCACTGGAAGTCATTCAGAGAAGATTTCTAAAACGGATTCTCTCTAAAGAACCAAAATACCCATCAGATCGACTTAATAAGGAAGCAATGGTCTTTGATCTGAAACAACTACACTTTTACAATGTTGCTATTAAATATCACCAGACGAAGCACTCCGCTCAACTGCCATCACATACGTATAATACACGCCAAAAAAATCAATATGTATTACCACATATGTCGAAATGCCTTGGCCAAAGATCATATTCTTACATTGGACCAAAATTATACAATACACTTCCCGAGGCAATACAAAATATCACAAGTCTGTCCCTGTTTCAAAGAAGATTGAAATCACATCTCAAAAAAATTTATTGAAACAATGAATTCTGAATCTGATTACATCTGTATATTGATCTATGAAAATCTTCCTTAAGCACCACATGATTGTGCGTGTATTTAGATGTGTGTATATGTAGTATATGCGTTAATATATATATATATATATATATATATATATATATATATATATATATATATATATATATATATATATATATGTATATATATATATATATATATATATATATATATATATATATATATATATATATATATATATATATATATATATATATATATATATATATATATATATATATATGCATAGATATTCATGTAGATAAATACTCACCTATTACTTTGTTGAATTCCAATGCATATTGAATAAGTTATTTTTTTATTATTATTTTACATACGTAAGATTGCTAGTTGTATGATGCTTCTACCATGTCACATATGACAATTAAATTATAGTTTTTACATTTCATATTTTAATATTTAAATTTAACATTTCAAATTGTACTCCTTAAATTTTTTACGGTTTGACATCCTTTTTTTTAAACATATGTGTACTGAATATTTTTGATATTTTTAATATTTTTAATATTTTTACTATTTTGCGAAACAAGTGCTTGCACTTATCGCTAAACTGCTTTATTCACTTCCACCATGTGTAGTCACTGAACTCTTTGTATTCGTATTTATTTATTGTATGAGAATAAAGTTATTATTATTATTATTATTATTACTGTATTTCCAAACTCGAAAGACATTTCTACAAAAGGTATATAAATAAAATATTGTTAAAAAAATGTCATTTTGAAAACAATTACTAATTGAAAAGCCAAGTGGATACTCTATATTTCGTCAATAATTCTTTCATCGTCGATTAAGTATAGCTTGTATAGAAGCCGAAGTAGGAACGAAACTTTTCAACGTGGTCCATTAATTGAAGGAAGTTAATCTATGTTGTGCAGTACTCATTTGTGAACTTTTCAATTTACTGAGTGGAAAGAAATGAAGAAATATTGGTTGAAGTTTGCGTTATATCTCACGCATCATTACCTTTCCAAGGAGTGTATGATATCAAAAGCTTTGAAGCTGAGGAAACTTTTTAATCGAAAGAGCTATATCCGAGTTTGATGAAACCCATTAATAATACATTTCGTGAACAGAATTGTGAGTGTGCCATGAAGAGAATGAAAGCAATAATAATAGTTCGTAGAATTGGTTATGTATGCAACCACATAACAAAAATGTACATGTTGCTATGTTACCGGATCGGTGTAATAAATTAAGTCATTCGAATCAGTATATTATATACCAAGTAACCTGAAGTGTTGTCCGAAGGACTAAATGTAATTCATTTCAACACGCAGATGAATTAAGGTGTCAAAATGGATTTCTCACTGCCATGCTCGTATTTCTTTGATTTAAATATTTGATCATCAATTGAAACATACTAAATCAAATTTTGAATCAATACAAATGAAATATTTGCTTGAATCGAACAACGGAAATGAATTAATTCAAATATCCATGTATTGAATGAAGCCTTTCCTAATTCATGTCAAGTTGTCGATACTATCAAATTAATTATAATAAATAATTTTGTTGAAGACATCAAAAAATTTTGTAGAATCAAATTTTTATTGATTCGAAAAGATAATTATTACAAGGCGGAAACAATATTCCGGCCAAAATGAGTTATAAAAGGAATTGGTTGAATAAGATATTTGGATTATGCCATTTAATTTCACTTGATTGAAACTTTAAATATGATCAAAAATCATTTCAAACTATATTTTTTTTTTATTCAATTAAATATAATTTGATTCAACACTTTTTTTGGGGGCTTCTCGAGTAATCGATGCACAATTCAAGCAAGCATTTCACGTTGGGATTGGCATCTAGAGATCTCACATCACACTTGTTTTTCATTAAGGCATGTGTCCGGGTCAAAATTCAAACTCCAATGTAGCTGAAACTTCAACAGCCGACACCTAGACCGCTAAGCCAACGACCATACTATAATTGAACTAAACTAAAGGGTAGTCGGGAGATATGTGTACAAATTGATTAGCTATTTTATACCAGTAGAAATAACAAATGTCATTTGTGGAAAGTTTATCTGCCTGTTTGTGAGTCTGTGTGTGTGTATGACACGGTCAGTGTCGGATTGTACCACAGGGATACCGGGAGAAGGAGAAGTATTCAAAAGACAGCAAGATCTCTCCATAATGGACCTTTCTGAACTGTTTCTTATAGGGGTGCCTACTATGAGGGTGAAATCTTTCTGAATAAGCACCCTTACGATCAACCCACAAATGTTTTATGAAGACTTGAGCGAGGATAACGACAGTCTTAACTTTCGTGCGATCCCAATTAAAACCTAGAATGAAAGACGAAATGGAACTCATTTTGCCGGAAACCTCGAGGACCACTCCAAATATGATATATATCATGTTTCTATAGTTCACGAACGCACTATAGAACTCATAATAATGATAAGAGAGAATCAACTTGACAGCAAATAGGTACAATGGAACGCGTATCATTGATTCATATACAAAAACTTCTACATGCTCTGAAGAACTTCTGAAATGAACAAACAAAAGCGTTCGTTCTCGACTCCCAAATTTTGATGTTGCCCGTGTGGAGTTTATAAAACAACATTGAGAACTTCTAAACTTTTCTTTCAGCGACAGATGGTATCAACGGGTAATGGATTCACAAAAAAGCAAGCAAAGTGTTTTCTTGTCTTTGGTTCTGGGCAAACAAATTTTTTTGTCGCTGGTAACCGTCCGAAAAAAGCGAACTAACTTTTCCCATTACGTTCTGTTTAGTATTATATATAAATATACAAAGTTTTTTTTGTCTTGAGGTGAAAGTTGCGTAATAGGGTTCAGTAACAGTTGAGATCATATTGAAAGTGCCATGTAATGGAGTATCTCATACTGGATATTAGTGCACAGAATGTCTCCAGCAAATATTTGACTGCTAGAGAGTTTGAAGTTGCTTTAGAGGATGACATGGATGAAAGCAAAAGAGCTTTATAGTAGTGTACTCTGAAATGAAGTCTACTACTACATCTTAATTTTTCAGTTCTGCAAAACTTCTTTCTATATTTCAACATTCTTGAGTGAATTAAAATTATTCATTTTCAGATCCGCATACAAGCAACTGGAAAAAGATGCCTGGACAATGATATCGTATGGTCATCAGGATTTGGCATAACCCCAATTGGTGATGACATCAACATTACGTCTAGAAATCTTGTGAAATAAATAAATTCATATGGCCCAAAACAATGACAAGAATATGACAGAACAGAAATCATTATTATCCGAGGCAGGTAGTGAACTACAGAGAATTTTATTGGGACTTAGATATAAAAAAGCAATTAGAATGAAATGATGGAGAAACAACTAAAGATATTGAAGATGGAAAATTGGTTGAAAAAAGCTGAACTATTGGAGAAGGCTTAAGAAGGAATCGGATATTGCTCAACTTTGTTATACCTTGAATCATGTTTTGATTCGAGTTGCTTCCACTAGCATAACGCCCTGAACTGAAAGATTTCTCACTCAAAAGATCTTTCCTTTTCCGATGGTAGACCGAAAGAATGTCCAACATTTATATATCACTTTAAAATAATTTCAAGCCTTTGTGAATATTCGAATGAAGAATCCATGATAAAACTAAATAAGTGCCTGAAAGATGAAGCAAGACGCTCAGTCGAGAGTATGTTGATGTGCCCAGAGAAGGTAATCAGGTCTCTGCAAATGCGATTTGGATGCCCAGGTCAAATCATATACAGCCTTTTCAAAAAAACTGAAAATACGCCAGTGGTTCGAGAATACGACAAGGAAGGACTGATTATATCTCTGATCACGTGAATGTTATAATATCTACTATTAAATCATTGAATAATATCGCACATTTTGAAAAATTCTCCAAATTTCTGAATGCTTTACTGCATACTTCTCCCCAGGGAAATTTCGAAATATTCGGCAGTTTGTACACAAGGTATCTCAAGAGTTGTGGATTTTCCAAATGTGCCATATATTTCAATGATTTAATAGTAGATACTATTAATATCATTTACGTGATTAGAAATATCAATCAGTTTATTCATGTTGTATTCTCAAAGCACTGGTGTATTTTTAGTTTTTTTAAAACGGTGTCTATGATTTGGTCCGTGTGTCAAAATCGCATATGCAGAGACCTGATCACCTTTCAAGCACTTATTCAGTTGCATCATGGATTCTTCAATCGAATATTCACAGTCTCGAAATTCTTTTAAATTGATGAATAAATGTTGGCCATTCTTGTGATGGAAAATAAAATACCCCAACTTGAATTCAATCGAGGAATATTTTCGAAATTAGTTCCGTATGCAAATGAAGCCCCAAGGAGATGTATATAGTGTATACAAATCATACTGTCTATATTTGTTAGAAATGTTTGGGTTCATTTACACCTTTCTTGTTCAACGGACTACTATCAAAAATAATTATATTGTTATATCAATAGTACCAGCGGTTCACATCATTCTAGATGTACAAAGTAATGGGTTTTCAAATTTACATATTGTTTCAATTTCATACTATAAGTACAATCCTAAAAGTTTATGTTAATTCGGTGCCCTGCCCCTAATGAAACTTCTTGTATATTACTTGATAAATTGAAGCTTTGAGATAACATATCGTATCCCTAAACCTAAATCATCACGTTTTTTATGAAGCCGCTATTTGGAAAAAAATGTTTTTAAAATTTAATTTCAAGTATATAGCCGTGAAAATATCAAACTGATAAAATTTTGGTGACTTTTATGAATAATTCATAAATAGTTATTGACGATATTTTAAAAAATCCAATAAGAAAGCAGAGTTTCATTATTCACGAATTTCGTACGAAATTATTCATTAAACGCGAACAATGTGAACAAATCTTTCACAGAAAATTTTACACCAATGAACGAGACCTTGTTCACTGATTGTGGATTGCTATAACATAGTCATCATTATTATCATTGATATTACTCTACCAATTCGAATGTTCTAATCTTCAATTTCAGATAAACTCTATCTTAAGACATAAATATGTTTCGATTCACCGAACAGAAACTCGTTTTGATTCATTTGGGATGATGAGTAATATTGGTAAACTTGGATTTCAGGCGTAATAACCTGAAAGATAATTACCGTCAACGGAACCTTCATTGTGATTATATCTATTGGAATGTTTATTTTGTTTATCTATTCTTTCTAGTTGTTACTCGGGGGGATATGATCCATTTATTATAAAGCTTACTACAAAAATCTAAAAAAAACGAGAATTTTCAACAATCTTTTTGGTTTTTATAATGTTATTTGTTCAATACTCAATTCCTCTTTTAAATAAATATAGAAAAATAAATCGAAATGAGGTGGCACTCAAAAATTCAAACTTTTTATCAATCATTGAATATTTTTAACCTGACCGAATCAATGAATATTTAAAACCTTTGGTGTGAATATTATCTCAGAACTAGAAATTATCCAAAACAGCAAAACAACGTAAATTACAATCGACGCATGATTCTGATTATCAAGGGTAGAAAACCTCATTGAAAACGGTCCATACAATCAGTTAACCAGAAGATGGTTTCAGATGTGAAAACTACCGTAAACGAATACAAAACTTTGGTCAGTTGGAGAGAATAAACACTACAACTCTCGAACCGGAATGTACCAAAAATATATTATCTTCCAAAGATTCACAATCCTGGGAAGATGGTATAGGTGGACAGAATGATTAGGAAACATATTCAAGAGAGCCCTTCGTAATTCTTCGATTTTCAAACAGAGGAAATCCCTCCATATATATTGTTGTACCAGATAAACCTCCAGTTACTCTGGCCCAACCCATTCTAAAGCATTTATTGCATGCACAAGGAAAAAACAGGACTCCGACAAACTGCTAGAACTCAGTAAAGCACATCTCAGAGTTATAGTAGGTTTGCTCACTGGCCACTGCAAACTCAAACATCACATGCATAAAATCGGACTTGCACAAGATGCAGAGTGCCGTCTATGCATGGAGGAGGATGAAACGGCTAAACACATTTCATGTACATGCCCCGCAGCGGCCAGAACCAGATTCTCAACATTTAGCAATACAACAGTACGGCCAGAGAACCTGGTAAATTGTTCTCCAATTAATTTGGATTGTATATACTGGAAGAAATATAACCATAAGGTGAGCCACAATAGGCCATTGGGCGCAGTGGAGCGTCACGTTCAAACCTAACCTAACCTACTCTGGGTTTTGACAGCATTTTCAAAATCCTCAATATAATAATAATAATAAATGCTTTTATTGACAAGTTTTCTCTTACAAACCACAATGGACAACAAAATGAAATGGATCTTGTCAAAAGGCAGAGTTCAAATCATCTGTGGGTACAGGTGTTTGCTCTTCCACTCAACCATATAAAGATTGTATACTTATACAAAACCTCGTATAAGCTACAACATATCCTGGGTAATTTCAAAAATAAGACAGAATAAAAAGAAAAGTTGGTAATTTATGAAATTAGCTGCTAGGATTGCGAGAAGAAGTATGTGGGTCTAACTAAAAGGGTGATGAAAGTACGACTCAAAGAGCACATTGCTCATATCCGATTTTGGAGCCCAGAAATATCGAGTGTGGCCCAGCAAACTTTGGATCACGACCACCGATTCTGAAAATTGTGGAATGTAAAAAAGTATTAATGCAGATACAACCTCTTGTTAATAGAGGTTATTTGGCTACTTCACATACATAAGTACATTTGTAGTGAGTCAATAAGGTACTATAGAGTAATAATTGTAAGAATAGAGAAACTCAGTACATACATGAAACATTTTGAAATCTTTATCATGATTATGGAATAAGAGATTAGTGGTATAGTGTGCATGATATTTATACAGGGGTTATCTAGGAAGGGTGGGACCAACCCTAACTATTTCAAGTGGAACAAAGGGTCGAGTGATGCCTCTTTCAAAACGATATGTCATTAGTGTAATTCGATCAGATACAGTTTTCGAGATAATAATTAAAATTAGTTTTAATGTGCTTGATCTAAAATACTGCTAATCCTTCTCCAGCGGAAGTCTCTCAACAAAAAAATTGCCATTGCATCGGAAGCAAAACACATTTTTGTGCATGTACAATTTTCGTTTGGTGTGCGTTTTGGTAATTGAGAGACCCAAGCTAAATTAGGCTTGTTCGATTGGTTGAAATGTTTGTATTGATAATCAAAAACATCATATTTTCGTTTTTGTAGTTCGGCTCTCGATTGGCCATCGGATACTTAAATGATGTGTTTTCGATTTTGTAGTTTGCTTCCCTATTGATTGTTTTATAAAAACAAACTTACCACCAGCTCATTAGCAAGATGCCATGAAGATACAACACCAAACTTTGACAAAACCGTGACAAGCACTCACTATTAATTCATATAAAAAATTTTGTGATAGCGGTATTCACGACAGCAATGTTATTGGTTACTGTTATAGCGGGAAGTTTCAAATGGCGAGACAGCTGCACACAAACTGAGTTGAAAATAAGTAAATTATTAGTCAACCTAAATCTAAATAACAACAATTAAATCTTAATATGGATGAAAACAGCCGTTTTGGTGATTATTTCTTTCGTGAAATAATCTTAACGAATACAATTCGTGTTATAAATGATTTTCATACATTCGTTCTCTCTTTCGAAACAAATTGTGTTTGTTACCAAGCACCATGCCTAATTTGTTTCTTAAAATCGAAGGAGTATGATTTTCGATAATCATCGGAACACTTGTATTTGTATTGTATGAATATTTTTAGTCTTGACTTAGTGTAAGTTGTGTTTCAGAGTGTGAGATACTGTGATTGAAAATGGTTTACTCTTTAGAAGAGAGAAAAATCTGCTAAAACTCTATTACCAAAACAATGATTCCGTTAGAGCTGCTGCTAGAATTCACAACACACAGTTTCCTGACAAGAATTTTCAGAAAAAATACGTGATGGAACTTGTCAGAAAAGGACTAGGCACACATATAAAGGGGATTCTAGGTATCGATAGAATTTTCTGAAATTTCAGTATTCTACACCGAATGTATATCAGATTAATAATTGCATGCTACGCGACTGCGATAACAATTGCATTAGTTGAAGGGGGTTTCTGGGTATCGAAAGAATCTGCTGAAATCCCAGTATGATATACCTTGAGTAAATGAGAGTAATTAATGCATGCTAGGCAAACACTATAACAATTGCATTCGTAGATATACAAGGAGTAACAGGAAATAGAAGAGGATTTCAGGGTTTCGAAAGAATCTGCTGAAATCTTAGTACCTATGTTATACATGAAGTAAATGAGAGTGATAAATGCATTCTATGCGAACACGATAGCAATTAGTTTTTATACAAAGTGTAATAGAAAATATAAGGAGATTTCTCGGTATCGATAGAATTTGCTGATTTCAGTATGTTACACCTGACGTACAGATTAACTTTTGCCTACTACGCGAGCACGATGTCAACTGCATTTGTCGACATACACTACTATTGATGCATTTGATAGCTCATTATATGAGAATGATTCATTAAACACTTCATTAAACCCTGTATATCGACGAATGCAGTTACCGTCGTTCTCGCGTATAATGAAATTTTAAATCTAATATAAGTCAGTGTAACAAACTGAAATCAGCAAATTCTCTCGATACCTAGAAATCTCCTTTCTATTACACTTTGTATATCAAGTAATTGCTATCGTGTTCGCGTAGATTGAATGCATTTATTACTCTCATTACCTTAGAGTAGTATGTTAATGCCGGTTTCGCCGCACTTTCATGAGGCGAAACCGGCATTGCTCCACACGGTGAATCTCTTGATGGCCGCGTCCATCGAGTTCTTGCCGTTGGTGAAGGGTTGGGGCTGAAGAAGATGACGTGTTCGCCGAAGAGTTTCGGGGGTGGGGGGTCGTCAGCTGCGTTTCACCCTAAGTGGCGCGCGTCTTTTCTGCAAAAAAACATGGCGGCGATGGAGCGGAAGGCAAAAAAACATGGCGGCGATGGCGCAACTTATGAAAAAAAACGTCCCCGCAAAAAAACATGGCGGCGATGGAACGGAAGGAGAAAAAACATGGCGGCGATGGCGGAAGTTATGAAAAAACCTTCCCTCACGTGATTTGATGAGAGCAATTGACTGGAAGAGAAAACAACGTCACGTGATTCTTTGAGAGCAATTGGCTGGAAGAGAAAAAAAATGGCCGCCGCCTTAATTGACAAAACGAAAAAATTAAATATGAAAAATGTCTACTGTCTTAGAACACACAACAGAAAATTATGATGGACTTATTATTAATTCACTCGCTCTCGAAAGAAATTCCAAAAGAAAAAAAAACGTCTCCGCCACCGTTAAATAGCGATAAGGCACGTTCTGTGCTTGAATGTTCACTGTCTGCTCCAGTTGAAAGAAATTCTCAGTAAACACGATGATCCACTTTTTTCCTTGAATTTGTTTTTCAGATTTAATCGTAGAGTTTTATCTCACACAAACATCCGGTGTTTTGTTTACGCTGCTCGAGCTTTCCAGGAAAGCAGAGATAAGAGAGTCGAGTTTGAAGCCAAATTGATCGATTCAAGGCATTTTAAGTGTCTAACTCTAACCCATGGCATTGTATGTCTGTCTTTAACTGTTTGCATTTATTGAAATGAATAACGTCAGTTTGAGAAAAATACATTTATTTTTCACATAAAAAAATTACACTTCAGTGCCAGTGGCGTAGTATGAAGATACATTATCATTATCGATTAAAAAAAAAAATTGATGCATGGATTTAATAAACCTATATATGGATTCGAATATTTGAACACTAAGAACCATTGACACGAAAAACAAAAACCAATCGTGCAGTGTTGGCAGCTCGCATTTGGAATCCTTACTTTCTCGATCAGCAGCAGCAGCAAGGACTTGCATCTTGACGTCCACGGGTTGGGTAGTTGGGTGGGACGATGACGACGACGACGATGGCCTCGAAGTGCTGTTGCTAGAGGGGCAAAACATCTTCAGCGGAAGCCACTGTGTATCGCTATAGGTGTGATTTGTATAAATCTTCCGCAGTCTGTACGATGAGGTGTTCATGGGGATTTCGGCTATCAACACAGGCAAATATCCATCATTAGCTAGCGCCTGAGTCATTTTCGTCCAGTTCGAAGTACTCGAATCATCGTCGTGCAAATACGATACCAATACCTCGCCGTACTCATATGGCGGGCTAATATACAGTACGTTCGACAGAACGGCTGCTAGAATTATATAATTTGTTGTCATCGTGACGACAGCTCAATGTACACTGAGAAACAGCGTATATGTCACTCAAATATATACACTGAGAGGAACACACACACACACACATACACCATTGCTCAATGTACATGACTCGTATTTCTTTCAGTCTCTCTCTCTCTCTCTCATTCATTCGATCCGCAAAGTAAATCGAGAAAAATTGGTTTTATACATCTATTAATACATAATAATAATAATAATAATAATAATAATAATACAATATCAATAATAACATTTCGTGTGTTTTCGGCTAGTCTTGGTGTGGCTGGCAACCCCATTTTTATGACAGCTTGCGCAGCACAAGTCGTATAATGATGGTATCTCCAAGGAAATTCACACTGCAACAGCCCTGATCGAGAATATTCAAGGTTATGTTGTGTATTTCCGTCTTGTTCACAGGCAGGTAAATCAAATTCGAGGGCGTTTCGTCTTCTTTGCTTCTTTCGGCCTCTCGATGTGATTGTGTATAAACTTGGCAATGTCGCTTATTTCGTAACAGTCGGTATTTGGATGATGCTAACAGATGGCCCTCCTTTGACAGAATAATAGAATCCACCACTCGATATGTTCGGTATGCTGTTGTATGAATGGAAACCAATCAATGCCAAGTCGTAAGTGCTATTTTCGTCCAATTGGAGCGGCGGAGAAAAGTCTGCGGTTAGCGTCGACGTTTGACCTGTCACTGTCAACAGCAAAGACATGACTGATACTGGATGGGGTTATGTACTTCTATTTAAACCATTCCATATGCGCGCACTATGCTCAGAGTCTAGTATGGGATTCAAGACGCGTGAGGCTCGCGCTATTCGTCTAGCGAAACGTATCCTGTCCATGGCCACTTGCATCCAATACGATTTGCGCGAAGTTTTGTATGCAAAACGCCACGTCACCATATAATGAACCTCATTGCGCTCTTCATTAAAGGTCACCACTTTTCTATTCATTATCGCGCGCGCACACACTCAGATTGTGTTCTCGTATAGAAAATTCAAACACAAATGACCGCAATTAACTTGGTTGAATGTCTGATAGCGATCGTTGTTGTAGAAGATTTTCACTTATTTACCCAGATATCGCACCAATTCCACCGGCGGCTTCAAATTGCCGAAACTGTCAAAGAATTTTACCACATGTCCGCGTTTCACGTAAGCTACCTAATGCATTCCGCGATTCCTGCTCGAGTCCGGAATGATGATTGCGCATTCTCTGTACTTGGGAAGTTTCGATGATGAGGATCGAGGTAAGTTGTCTCGCATGAAAACACCAATGAAATGATGTATTTTCAGACGTTTCACATATTTAAGTAATTCCTCATCGTACAACGCTCTATTGGGCAGCTTCAGCGGGAGTTTTTTGAAAATTTCTTCTTGAGAAACAAACCGTAGCCGCCTTTAGCGGTCTTGCGCAGGAAAAAACCGGAACCTCCTATATGTTTGTTGTCACCGCCGCCGCCAATGCTCTCCATTGCGGTATTATGACGCTTGTCTTCCTCAAATTTCTTTTTGGCATTGGCCGAGGAGATGATGGTCCTGGCTATGGTGCTGGCACCGCCTGCCAACGAGCCCAGCGCCTCCAGAGCGGCGAATATCGGAAGCAGATGTAGCACACCACCGCTCTTCGCTTCGAACGGTATTATTCGTGGTACTCTGATTTTTTTGCGACCACCAAATTTTTTCACTTGAGCACGGGCAGCACGAAGTGCCATCAAGGAGGATTTTCGCAGAGCCTTCGCACTCAAATCTTTCAGCTGATCAGGTTTCAGAGTTTTTCGTAGAGTCTTGGTGATTTTCTTAACCACATCTCGACGGAAAGACTTTGGCTTTGCAGCAGCAGTCTTCTTCTTCAGACCCATTCCCAAATTACGTTTTGCCTTCATGGTTGTGGTGACCAGCCAAGCAGCAGATTTCTCACCAAGTTTTTTGATTTGACACGTTCCCAAGCTCGATTTTCCAGCGCCCAGTCGGCCTTGTGTCTCTCCTTCAAAGACTTGTTTTGCGAGTATGCAATATCGTGAGTCTCACAAGCTGAATCCAAAGGGTTCACACCAGGGTCTCCACGTGCCAATCTCTTCTGTAGTTTGGTACCCGGTCAGTACTGGTATCCAGGCAAATGAGGCTCGAATGGCAGATGATTAATCAGAGAGTTCACCACTCCACGACCTTCGTGCTCGACAGTCAGCATGACACTGACGCGAATGATGTTGCGCACCTACTTACATAGCTGTACTCCACTCAAAATGTCATTCGAATGTCAGATGTGGGCGTGGTCACACACACACTCACTTCAGCTCAATCTCAACTCAAACATGAAAGTGGTGCAACAAGAGCCGGCTCTGGAAAGAGTCAATTTGGATACCATAGGTGGAGAAGGTATTGGCGGTGACGATGACGGTATAAGTAAACACGGTCCCCTGCTACCGAATTCATTCCGAGCAATATTTTGTGGCCCCAGCGGATGTGGCAAGACCAACGCTGTACTCAGTCTGCTGTTCAGCCCGAACGGAGCACGCTTCGAGAATGTTTACGTTTATTCAAAGTCGCTGTACCAACCTAAATGTCAGCAACTGCACGATGTACTCAGATAAGTCAAAAGCGTAGCTTATTTTCCATATAGGGACAACGATGAGGTAATCGATCTGTCAAAGGCGAAAGAACCCTCAATTTTCATATCTGACGATGTGGCGTGTGACAGACAGAATAAAATCAGAGAGTTCTATGCCATGGCATGCCACAAGGGTATTGATCCGACCTACTTGTGTCAAACCTACTCGAAAATACCAAAACAGCAGATCAACATCAACATTATAGTGCTTTTTCGGCAAGACGATATGAATTTGAAGCACGCCTTCGACGAGCACGTCTCTCCGGATTACACCTTTGAGAAATTTCGTCGCATATGCGCCACCTGTTGGAAGGAATAATTCAAATCTTTGGTCATTGTCAAAGACTTTGATGTGAACAAAGGGCGCTACCACCTGGGCTTTGACAAATATATACAAATGTGATGCGAGGTGGCACGGCATTCGTACTGAAGCCATGACACCGACCACATCACCCCGCATCGAGACGAAGATTGCTAAAGCTGAACCCAAACGTCAAGTTAATCAGTTATCGAAAATTCTGCGAAAAAAGTATCTGAGTCATCGCGCCAAATCCGGCAAAATAGATGTGAATTACGGCCCTATTCACGACAAACCAAGAGCGCAATGGTTGCTCGGTAGAAAGCTGATGGACTTCGACAAAGATACGGGGGACATTCACATTGATGGTGTAACATACGAGGGCACTCCGGGACTATATAGTTTGAATTTCTACAAAAATCCCAAATACGCTGAAGCCGATTTGGTGGCATACAAGCAAATTTTAACAGCTACAGGTGCGCATGTAGATGCGCGAGGTAGGTTGAATCCATCTCAGACTGCCAAATACGAACAGTTGATTTGACCAATGTTCAAAGACCCTCAATCAAAAATAGGTGGTGGTGGAGGTCGAGGTCGTTTCACCGACGGCAGTGGTATCCCAAATCAGTTGACATACAACACGAAACCCATAGAATATGTGTACTGGGACGATGTGAACGAGCTTGTTGACAGGCATAGGCTTCTGGTAGCCGCAAAAAATGCCGGCAGCACCTCTACCGACAAAGAGATCGTGGACATCATCAATGAGCTGAGAGAAACAGGCTATATTCGATAAATAAAGGCGTAGACGTTTTTTTGCATGCCACAGTCGCATCATGAGCATCAACAAGTTCGGTCAAACTTAGTTAGCTCGCCGTGCAGCAGCTCTACCATTTCCCTGGCGTTATACTCAACTATACGACAAATGGGGAAATTGATTCTGAACATGTGAAAATATGTAATGTGGAAACGCCAAGGGCACTCAATTATGTTGCCAACAAAAAATACATTGATAACGTCATAAAGAAGCTCAAAGATGACGTCATACACAAACTTAAAGACGAGCTGGACACCACCAAAAACAATCTAACAGCCTTGGATATTCGAGTGATGAAATTCGTATCACTTTCAATGAAAAAGCATGAAAATACCAAGAAACGCTTGGATAAATTGGCAATTGATATTATTGATATTCCAGCCTCTTAAGTAGAAGGTGTAACGACCAGTGCAGTTAGTGTATTGGCTCCGCCATTAGCGAAATGACGTCATCATCATCTGAAAAAAAACAATTGGTTGATGAGCTCCATGCTCCAGCCAGAAGGAATTTTCCTCGCAGACGTAACATCATCAAAGGACTCGACGATCTGTTGCAGATGGACTTGGCTGATCTTCAGAAATACTCCAAAACCAATAAAAACATTAATTATATTCTCGTAGTGATTGACACCTTTTCCAAGTACCTATGGGTGCGCCCCTTGAAGACCAAAACTGGTCGAGACGTCACCGAAGCGATGAGTGACATATTGTCGAAAGCGAAAAGATGTCCCAAGCTCCTCCAATCAGATCTCGGAACTGAATTTTACAATTACAGCTTTCAGACTCTCCTGAAAAAGTACAACATCAAACACTACAACACGTATACCGTGAAGAAAGCCGCGATCGCAGAGAGGGTTATACGTACTCTCAAGGAGAATCTCTTCAAGTATTTCAGTTTGAACGGTACCTACAAATGGCTGGACATTTTGCCGGACATTGCCAAAAACTAAAACCAGCGCAAACATCGAACGATCGGCATGAAACCGTGTGACGTCACCAAAAACAATGAAAAACAGGTGTATGAGTCAACGCATGATTATGCCGAACGTGCTGGTCGAAAAAAAATTCAAAATTGGCGATTTCGTGAGAATTAGCAAGGCCAAGCATGTTTTCGAAAAAGGGTATACGCCTAATTGGACTACGGAACTTTTCAAAGTTTTCGAAGTGAAAATCACCCAACCAATCACGTATTTGCTGGAGGACTTGGAAGGGCGACCAATCAGCGGCGCTTTCTAAGAACAAGAACTAAAAAATCAAAAAATCCCGAAGTCTATTCAGTGGAAAAAATCATCAGGCGTAAGGGTCGTAAAGTACTTGTGAAATGGCTGGGGTTCGATAGTATGCACAATAGTTGGATTGATGCGACAAATCGCATGTAATTCAATGGAAAATTGACACAATCTCAACTGGAAGAGGGGGCCTTTCATCATCATCGTCGTCGTCTCTCAGCTCTCGACGAAGTAGAAACTCGAGCCGGTGTATGGGGGAGGGTAGGGGGTGATGGCGGCGGCGGCAGTGGAGAAATAAACCGATGCCAAACGGTGGAAAGATTAGTCAGTCAACATGTTTGGTGCAGTGAACAACGTCGTTGTCGAGTCTTCTAAAGAGTCCTCGTCGGCGGCGTCAGCTTCATCATTATCATCATCATCATCATCGGACCGAGAGTGGGCAGATCGAATGGCAGATTTAGATCGAATATGTGACATGTACAAGAAGGCCATCAAAGCGGAACGTTTCTTCGCGTGCGACGCCACCTACGAGTTTCGCAACACCGACGTTTTGAGCTTGCAATGCGGCATAAGTTTTGCTCGGAGTTTCGTGCCTGCAGTGAAACTCGTGTGCAAGGTCCAACACACCATATGCTCCAGCCTGTCCTTCAGCATGTTTGAATGGGGCCAATTCGTGGGGGCCATTAATCAGCTGCTTTACACTAGCCGAAATGACCCGAATGCAGCAGCAGCCAAGACTAGCCGAATCAAACTCGACTGGGACGATGTTATGGATTTGGAATTACACACGTATGCAGAGAGTCAACAAGTGCGAGTTTCCACCTACTTCTACCTCACGGAAGCGGATGTTCCAGAAATCCTACATCTAGATGCTACTGTGATGGCGACAAGATTTGAATATCTATTGAATATGAACTTTAGTCAATATTATCACGATTTATTAAGCAGTGCAAAAACACTAGCTTAAAACAATGGTTTGTCATTTGATGGCTATAAACTTGTGTACTATATCATCAAAAGATGATAAACATCTATGCTTTCGTGAATATCTATGCTATTTGCCGGACAAAGTAATGTTTGATTACGAAACGAAATAAATGTATTTATTGAGAGCAGAGTTGGCGTTTTAATTCAGTATGTAGTGTGCAGTGTATCTGTGTGTATGCCGAGAGAGAGAGAGAGAGAGAGAGATGCAGCAGTACGAAACAAGACTCGACTCGTTTCGAAGCTGGACTTCGACATTTACTGCAAGTAAGTTAGCCGAAGCAGGCTTTACGTATACCGGTTCGGAAGATGTAGTTGCATGTCTTTCGTGACAAGTAGACGGGTTTAGATGGCTACCCAATGACGATCCTATGGCTGACCATCTACGATGGAGCCCCTATTGTGATTTCGTTCGTAGTTATTACTCTGAGCACAGACACAGACCGGCGACAGATGGCGCTGATATCCCTCCAGAACCAAGAGTGTCAGATGTCATTAGCAGAGTGATAGATGACACATGGATGACACCATCACCACCGACAGATGGCGCTGATGTTGCTCCAGAAGAACGACAAGTGAAAGGTGACATAACCACAGATGTCATAAACATAGACTCACAGAACACGGTAATGATGTGTCGTGTATGTCTTGTGAATGAACTAAATGTATTGTTTATGCCATGTAGACACTTGGCGTGCTGTTCACAGTGCGCCATCAGGTGCGACACATGCGTAGTTTGTAGATCACCCATCAATACGTTTATCAAAATATATATATCTTAGAATATTTTTTATTTTAATTTTGTGACTCGAAAATACCCTTCCCAATTTTTTTGCTTAAAAAAACATGCCAATTTTTATGCCAAAAAGTATAACTTTTTTGATTGAATTATTCATCATATTTTTGCTTCAAAAAACATGCTCATTTTTGATGCAAAAAAGTATAATTTTTGATGCAAAAACTTTCTTTTTTTTAATGCAAAAAAGTGGCACTTTTCGATAAAAAAACACCCATAATTGACATCGTGGAAGGATTTCAGTGAAGCATTTTCAGTGAATTTTGAGTCACTCAGCATTCACTCAGCTTTTTCCACCATGTCAGGCACTTTTATGCATAAAAAAATTCAACTTTATTGCATAAAAAATTATACTTTTTTGCATAAAAAAGTGGCAGTTTTTCATATAAAAAAATTGATACTTTTCTGCGCAAAAAATGACCTCTAAAAATATGTGGGATTTTGAATGGGAGGTTGGGAGGGTGAAACAAAATAATAATAATAATAATGATATCTAGACACGGATTGCATATTGATTTTATTCAATTATAAATATAAAACATAATCGACTATTATTTGATTAAATTTATGTAGTGTGTGTGCGTGGAAAGAAAAAAACAAGAGCACCATTTCTTGCATTTTCATTTGACATTATCTTGAAATTTTGTGTATGTGTGTGTGTGTGTGTGTGTGTTTGGCAATCTCATTCATCAAATTCTGAATCCTCATCTCCTGAGCCTATGAAGCGTTTATATGTGAGATCTAATCCGTAGGGCTCACCACCACCACGCAGATGTAGGTCACAGTAGCATTGGCTGCTCGATTTCAAAGTGAACAGTGAACAGCGTTGCGAAGTTTATTTTTTCCACATTGTTTTTTAGACATTCCACATAATCTTCAAAAGTGATGTGATTTTCGACAAAGCTGTATTTGTCCCCTTTGGATTTTTTACGGTTTTTCCACCTTGTATCTTATAGGTGTACAACTTTGATCGAAGCCCCACGAAATCTGTCATTGGCTTCGTCTTTCATCAAGCCGGGTACTTTTTTATTTTTGAGGGGAATGTCAAAAGAGATGTCGCTTGGGTAGTTGCTAGTATCGAATTTTTCAACGCGACTGTTAATCAAATCCCGATAAATATCATCGCACTCAATTTCATAAATGAGCGAATCATTATCCGTATACATCAATTTGCACTGATCATGCGTGTACTTTTCCATCATGAAGCCGTAATGGAAATCGTACACGCACACCTTGGAAATATCAAGAATCGACATTCCTATGTACAAGGGCTTATTGAATAACAAATCTGTCTTTACCATCTCGATAGCGACGAGGCTCTCGTCGAAAATTGTGCGACTCCTGAAATTTGGACAGGAAATCAGATTTTTTGCGTCATATCGCCCCTCCCACTTGGAGACCATTTTCACCACACGGTGCTTTCGTATGTTTTCCATGGTTTTCCCGAACACTGCGTTATTGGCTAGTTTGTAGTTATTTTTGCCAAAAGTAGTTTTTGCTTGAGAGCGTAATTTAGTATTTAATTCAATGTAGGGACGCAGCCACGCCAACTGATTGAATTGCAACACCTTGTGGATTTTCCTGAGTACAAGGCCGTGTTTGAGTGCTTGTTTCAGCAACCTGTAGTGCACAACATATTTTTGCTTGTTGTACAGCGTGGTCATCAATTTTAGTAATTTCGAGCCTGGCGGTGTACGGTGCTCGGCACCTAAGAGCAAATCTTTGTGTTTGTCATGCAGATGTTCGGGGTACTCCAAATCGACTTCGAGAATGTAGCCGATGGGCGAGGTATCCGACACTTTCGACACATCGAAATCGGCTGCATTTTCGAGCCATTTAAAGCCATCGTACGGAAGATATTCCATCATGGCCTAACCATACAGATTATTCACGTCGAGATATAGTAAATAGGTCGACAGTTTGGAGGCGTCCTACCTTTCGCCCATATGCTTGTTATTGGCCGAGGAAAATCTGTTGCAGCACTGACTGATGCCGACACGAATTCCTCGCCCGACAAAGAGAAGCATGTCGAAGTCTTTCAGTATCTGCAATTTACACTGGGTTTTATTCAACATACAGGACCACGTATTCCAGGGAGGGTGTAATACCACGCAGGATCCAACCCATACGTCTCGTGGCCGATATTTCGAAAATTCTCGAAAACATTTGCCAAGAGCAATATGTCGGTTTTTATGTATAGGTCAGAGTACTCGCCCAGTGTTTTCGAGTTGAACGACCGCCACACGTTCTGCGCATGCTCGTATTCGGCATCGGTGATGCCACAATCGTTCAACTTATTGTAGAAGTAATCGCGCGCCGGCAAACTTGGGCATTCCAATTTCTCCATCGAATCGATGAAATCGTATGGGAATGCCCCTTTTCGAGTGAGTAACTCGTACCGGTCGGCATCGAAATGGGCAAATTCGCTCCTTGAGATCTTCAAGTCATGGATGGTCAGTGGTTGCACCAAATGCTCCAAGCTCATGCCCATGAAGCGAAAAGAGTCAATGAATCGAAATTTAATGTCAGTGTTGCCGTCGTACTGGGTGAAGGAAATGTATTTTTCTTTATTGACAGGCAACAGGCTGACTCGACCCCTTTTTGCTATATCTCGAATAATAAAATGGCTGTCGTATCCGGATAAATTGTGGAAAATGATTGGCACAACGAACGACTTTTTGTAGTTCAAATTGCAATGCGCATGCGCATATCCACGGAACGCTCCCGTGTAGTGACTATGATCTATTACAATTTTGTCGTCAGATTTCCAAGGTTTTTCGCAGATGTGTCAACATGGCGATGTCGCTCTATCTGGAGGTGAGACGATTATGGGGACAATATCCAAAGTTTTGGCTTTCACAAATTTGGCTATGGCCCCAATTCTCTCCGCAAACCAATCCATCGAGTCAAGGCCCCGATGATTATCATAAAATGACAAAGTATCGTCATATGCACACTTGAAATAAAATCTAGCGCTGAAAGAAATGTGTTTTTGGTACTTTGCCGTATGTGAGACGCATTCTTCGTCATTAAACTGTTCCAAAATCGACTCAAAATCCGCGTAAATTACAAAGGGTACTATTTCTTTATGTACAAAATTCCGAAATTCTACATGATCATACGAAGGAAATGAAATTTTGCTCTCGTTTAATTTTTGACAATCAACAGTATGATAAAACAAAAATAATTTAAACACCTGTCGCAAATGAATGTTTTATGTTAATTTTTATTGAGTTGGCGACTGAGTTGGCGAGATAAATCCTTTAAACAAACATAATGGAATTTTATGTCATCGCCGATGGCGTTGTCGTCATCGGCGATTTCCAGTGGTGGCGCCTCGTAATCATTTAATTTCTGGTGATATTCATTTTGAAAGAGGAGAAGATTGACATGTTGGCCTAATTTTTGTTTCGTGAGTCGGCTCGGAACAGTAACGAAAAATATCTCCTCAGTACATTTGAAAAGTGGGTGTAAGATGAAATTCTATCTGTATTTTTACCCGATTCAACAGGGTACAAGGCCGAAACGACGGCCCAAGCGAAACACGCATCATCTTTATTTTTCAAATTAATGCAATAGATTTTGGCAGCTCGATGAAAGACGAACCGTTTCCCACGACCGATTTATTCGTATTGATTTCCAAACTAACAATTTTCTGAAGACTCCAGCCCCTTTCTTTTTCAGCGAATTCCGTCAGTTTCTTTTGAATTTGATCGATGACATTTTCTAGGAACCACTTTTTCAAAGTTGTACCCCTATCGATAACAACATTTTTAGTGTTGAAATATTTAAAGTCGATTTTCTGTTCTTGATTCAAGGAATTTTTCACGAATTTACCACAAAATGTCGCATTGACTTTGATGATTGGATGTTTTTTCAATAAATTTTGAATTCTGCTTTTGAATAGAATGAATGCATCACCAAAAAATTGCCCAATATCTTTATGTCTCAAATTTATAATTATACCGGTGCGTAAACGCGACAAAAATGCCGATTTCACGTCCTCTCACTTCTCTCGAGATGTTAATTTTGATTTGACTCCCTCTCCCACCACCACGTCGAAGATTAGATGGGGTTCGTCCTTCGGTAGCTCAGACAACTTCCGCAGGTTCTTCCTGCAAGCCAACGAAATCTTGTTAATTTCGTCGAGAAGATGAGACTTCTGCGAAAAATGAAAAAAAATTCATGCACGCTGTATAACTCTCACTCACTCAAAATGAAAAAAAATTATGTTTATGATTCACCCCGTGTATGAGAAATAAATATGATGAAAATAAAATATTCGAATCACGCCGTATATAGCAAATGGAACTTTGTGAGAGACACCCTGTATGAGAAGGAATTATGATAAAAAATGAAATGCACGCACACATACACACTGTATGAAGAACAAAAAAAATATGACTTTTTGTGAGATAGACACTTTGTATGAGACGAAAAACAAATATGACAAATGAACTTTTCTGACTTTTTTGAAAAAACAACGACAAGTGAATCGAAAGAAATAGGCACACTTGAAACACTCGCGAAAAATAAAAAATGAATAACTACTACTACTGACCTTTGCAAATCACGAATTAAATGACACTCACAATAAAAACAATGCACTTGTATAGAAAAAAGCGAGAGACAGTTGAGCGGCAGAGAGGCACTTGTTGTTGCTTCGAACGCAGACAATGAAATGACGCAGGCTCGCTGTGAACGTACGTATTAACTCTCTGTGTCACGTGACCCACGCCATCCACCTCCACGCCGAGTTCGCGTAACCTACGCTGCAAATGTATGCAACGGTCGATCTGGGGAAAACCCAAATTGCGCAATAACAAAAAAAACTCCAATGTCAATTTAGCTCGAGCAGCGTAAACAAAACACCGGATGTGTGTGTGAGATAAAACTCTGCGATTAAATCTGAAAAACAAATTCAATGTCAAAAATGGATCATCGTATTTACTGAGAATTTCGTTCAACTGGAGCAGACAGTAAACATTAGCACGAAACGTGCCTTATCGCTATTTCACGGCGGCAGAGACGTATTTTTTTTTCTTTTGGAATTTCATTCGAGAGCGAGTGAATTAATAATAAGTCCATCATAATTTTCTGTTGTGTGATCTAATACAGTAGATTTTTTTCATATTTACTTTTTTGTTTTGTCAATTAAGGCGGCGACCATTTTTTTTCTCTTCCAGCCAATTGCTCTCAACGAATCACATAACGTTTTTTCTCTTCCAGCCAATTGCTCTCAGCAAATCACGTGAGAGAAGGTTTTTTCATAACTTCTGCCATCGCCGCCATGTTTTTTTGGCTTCCGCTCCATCGCCGCCATTTTTTTTTTTGGGGACCTTTATTTTTCATAACTTCCGCCATCGCCGCCATGTTTTTTTGCCTTCCGCTCCATCGCCGCCATGTTTTTTTGCAGAAAAGACGCACGCCACTTAGGGTGAAACGCAGCTGGACCCCCCACACCCGAAACTCTTCGGCGAATACGTCATCTTCTTCAGCTCCAACCCTTCACCAACGGCATGAACTCGATGGACGCGGCCATCGAGAGATTCACCGTGTGGAGCAATGCCGGTTTCGCCTCATGAAAGTGCGGCGAAACCGGCATTGACATACTACTCCTTAGGTATAACATACTAAGATTTCAGCAGATTCTTTCGATACCCAGAAACTCCCTTCTATTTCCTGTTACTTCTTATATATCTAAGAATACAATTGATATAGTGTTCGCGTAGCATGCATTCATTACTCTCATTCACTTCAGGTATAACATACTGGGATTTCAGCAGATTCTTTCGATATCCAGAAACCCTCTTCAATTTCCTATTACACTTTGTATATCAAATAAAGCAATTGTTATCACGGTAGCGTAGCATGCAATTATTAATATCCAATATTCCTTGGTATAACATACTAAAATTTCAGCAAATTCTATCGATAACTAGAATCCCTCTGATATTTTCTATTACACTATGTTTATCTACTAATGCAATTGATATCGCGGTCGCGTAGCGTGCAATTATTAATCAAATATACATTCGGTGTAAAATACTTAAATTTCAGCAAATTCTATCGATACCTAGAATCCCGCTTATATGTGTGCCTAGCCCTTTGATGAAACTGGATCAATGCATAATAAAAAACGTGTAAGGACGATAACCAATGAAACAATGCATATAGGGGTTCTTGGACTTTCAGAAGCCAACCGTTCTCAAGTTAATAGCTTAAGAACATTGTCAGAAGGATCTGGGGTGTCTTCAAATTCAGTTCACGGGATATAAAAAATTGCAAAGTATTAAGCTCATAAAATTTTTTGTTCATGAGCTCAACGAAGATGACTATGACCGCCGGATACAATTTTGCGAACTTATGTCAAATCGCATATCAGAAATTCGCATTATTGTCTACAATATATGTTTCTCAGACGAATGAACATTAACTCTTACCGGAGCAGATGATAAACCTAATTGCAGCTATTGATCTTCACACGGAACATCATACTCAAATACCTCAGAAATTAAATGTATGGGCGGGTATTTTAGGCAACCATATTATTGGTCTCATTTTCATCAATGAAAACTGGATAAATTTAACGTGAGTTATTACAAAATGCAATAAATCATATTATCATAGGGGTAGCACAAGATGATAAAAATTTTATAGGACAGGAAGTGGTTTTCCACCAGGACGAGGCGCCTCCGCATTATTATGTACTTAGATCAGAACTTCCAGGAAGATGGATCGGTCGGAGGGGGCCCATTGAGTGGCCAGCTAGGTCTCTAGATCTAACGCCACTCGATTGTTCACTTTTGAACGGTTCGACGTACAAACTAATAAAAACGTTTGGAGGGTTTCATTGATACTAGGTACTTTTTGACATCAAACACATTGTGATTTCTCGATAGATGTTGCGGGGGGGCACATCGATTGAAAAAATTTAAATGGCATGGGGGGTCATGTGTCACATCGTTGAGAAGATAATTCAATTCTCTTTTCAACAATCTGAATTTTTTAGATTTTCGTTAAGACGTTTTTTAACAATATGCATTTGAATGTCAGAATAAGTGCAGAACTGGCGGTCAGAATAAGTGCGGAACTGGCGGTCCGAATTCCGTTTCTTACCTGACCACGATAACTTTTGAATGGTTTTATGTGAAAAAACGGGACACAATTTTTTTAATGGAACGAAATTCGAAAAATTTTTAGATGGTTGGAAAGAGAATTGAATTATCTTTTCAACAATATGACACATAACCCCACATGCCATTTAAAAATTTGTAGTTGATGTGCCCCCCCCACGCCATCTATCGAGCAATCACAATGTATATTTAATTAATTAATTTCAAAAAGTAGTATCGGTGAAACCCTCCAAACGGTTTTTTTATGTTTGTACGTCAAACCGTTCAAAAGTTAACAGGGGATGACTATTAAAAGCCGCACTGTATTGACGTTTGTAATGATAGCATCAGAGGAATTATTGGAAGAGGGCACAGAAAAAGTCAATTTGTATACTCGCATTTTACGGCTGCGCTACAAAATGGAACATTAATAGGTTTGATTAATGGTAAATTTTGAAAAATCATTAATGACAAATCGATCATTGATAGGGGCCATTAACGGTCGATTTCGTTTGCATTGAAGAACATTAAACAGATGTGTTAACACGAGGTCGACGGAAATGAATTTTCCTACGACCATATTGGAAAGTGGCGTATATCGCACTGTACAGTCCCACGGAAAGAGGCTCATATCCACACGCGTGCGGAAAGTTACTTTCCGCTCATGTGCGGAAAGAAAATCGCACGCGTGTTGATAAGCTGTCAAGTACGTAATTTCTGTTTAGATTTACAGCTTCAAGCTATCAAACTTATGATTTCTGAGCACAAAAAATTTTAAAGTAATTTTTTTTTATCTTAAAAATAACGGTGGGATTCGAACCCGCGTGCTACCGATTGTAATTTCAAAAAGTCGTGTTGTTCCACCAACTGGACTAATTATTAATTGTAAGGGCATCTGATTATGAATTTAATTGCAAGATAATTATTCAAAATTAACGAGTAGTTGAAATAATTTTAAGTCAGCCATTTTTTCGGGTTTTCTTGTTTACATTTCAATAATATCGATATTGTGATAAGCTTTAATAGTGGAAAAAATAGTGTACATTATTGTGCGAAAGTGATTTTTCACACTCGTGTGAAAAATGTCACATTCTGCACTCGTTATGTAATATACTATTTTCAATGTTTTTTTTAAAGTAGTACTATTTGGTAGGGTGTTATATTAGTTATCATTTATGAAGTTCTTTTCTAACCTATCAAGTCGACAGACTGAGTTTCTGATGAATGATGGATTTCTTGTGTTATAATGATGAATATCACTATGCGTGGTGATGAAATCAATTTGTTCGTGTTTCTCTTGCAGGACATTGGATATGTACCAAGTGGGTACCATAGCTGACAGTACTCCCTGTGAATCACATTCGCTATAATTCTTATGGGTTTTTTGTTGTTCGAAGATTTTGGTGGCTGCACTTGAGTTTTCCAAGAGGATTAAGCTATAGCTTTCCTGGGAATGGAACAACGCAAAGTACACCATTTTCAACGTGAATGTGTTAACCTGCTAACAGCACCTTAGCTTCTTGTCAAGAGTTATTTCAAGCACTTTCACACTCCGATCCGTATGTGTAGCATGGTTGGTAGGGAATGCAATATTCAACGATTCCTCAGTATTGTAACGATTTCGAGACCGGCCTCGAGACCGGTCCTGATCATCCAATTAACTCGAAATGTAAACATTGTTCTCCGCTGACAAACACATACATCACGTGGAAGAATCGCGAACCTTCTAACGAAGATTCTGGGGACATCTAAGAAGTTGTCCGAAGGGCTCGAATGATCGAGAATTGTAAATAGGAGTATATAAGCCACTGGGTATTAGATGGCGGGATAGTCAGAGACAGTCACAGATAGTCTTAGTCAGAGAGATAGCCACAGTAGATATAAATTTGAAATGTTTTAGTGAATAATTGTTCTAAGTAGTGTTTCAAATAAATTAGAAAAATCAGTTAAGTGCAGTTTTACTACAGTATTCATGATGAGATTATTAGTTAAACACCATTGTTCAGCACGAGATATTATGTTTTCGATTTTTTCAGTCAAGTTATCACTACTGATACAATGAGGGAAGTATCATCCGCAAATAACATACATTCATATGATCTCAAATATTCATCCATCATTTGAGTAAAAATAACAGTGGACCCAAAACAGATCTTTGAGGGACTCCATGGCGAATCAATTGGAAGGAAGATGAGGAATTTTCTTTTTCTACCTCCCATCAAGTAACACAACCCAGATGAGTAACTCGCCGCTCACGCCTTGAACTCTGTTTGTAAAGGACACCTTCTAAGAGAGAGAGATATTTTAGACGAAGATAACAATAGCCTTTCCCTCACCGGCAGTGTCGTGCGTTGTTTAAAGAAATATTGAGGTTCAATGAAATAGAAATAATAAAAACCCTAAATAGAATAGAAACCTAAAATTATGATGAAAGGATCTCCACGTGATTCTGAGAACAGCCGATGCTCAAATTGACAAGTTTTTTCATAATTCATGTATTGTACTCTTTTTCAATTCGGTTTTCCTACCTCGATAAGTACGACACTCGTAGCTTACCTATGAAATAATGATATATTTTGATTTCCAGCTTCAAATGGTCTTTCACACATGTCTCACTGCTTCACACTTGTTCATTAATAAAAACTAACGAGAGTTAAACCCAAATTAACTCAAAATTTGCACTTTGTTCACGAAAAAACACTCCTACAAGCCAAAGATCAAAACACACAGAATTGCTTTTTTGTTGTAATGTCAGCGTTGCCGTACTGGCCAGACTATATCGACAACGAAGAATTTTCGTTCGATTAGAGTAGGTTCACAATTGATGTAGGCATGTATAATGTACGGAGTAGAGTAGGTCAAATTCCAAAATAAAATCATAAAATTCTATGTAAGAGAGATTAATGTGTGATGTCAACTTTGTTGGCGAAAAGCGCGTCCAGTGAATATATATTTTTAGTATTTCGGGTAGTTTCTATTTCTTTTTATTCATTCCACCATTCGTCATTATGCGTTTGATTCATTCGCTCAATTAATCACAATTAGTAAAATTATCAGTTATCTCCAAAACTTCCAAATTGAATAATTTCGCAATAAATCCATTGAACGCTCATCGCTTTTCCAGTTATACCGATGAAAATAAAATGCGCTTCTCATTATATTACCACACAACTTCCCAGGTCTCGAAGGCATGATTATTGTGTCATAATATGATTACCTTTGAGTGTGCAAATCAGTTGAAAACTTAAGTGCATAATTGGGGTGGTGTCGACCAGAAAGTCAAGCAACCGTGGGAGCGATTACTATTTGGATGGATGACAGACATACTGATGCGGACACTTTCAGTGGGAATTCTCGACCGTGCTCGTCATTATCAGCTCGCACAAGCATTCTGGAAACTATGGAGGGTTGCTCGTAGAGGTGCAGCCGGTTGATGCCGGTTAGAACAAATTTTGGATCAAAATTTTGGAATTTCAGTTGTTAACTCATTTCTCATCCACAAATGAAGATGAAAGATTCCTATATGCATGAAAACGTTTCACTTCACTAAACCCATTACGACTTATCTACTCATCAAACCACCAGTCAATAATTTTTGAGTAACATGGACACCCCTCAAAAATCCGATAGGTCCATAGTTTTCCAGTTATTATGAACACGGCTCGTGTATAAGGCAGCCAGCACACTGGACAACCATGACCGACCGTTTGCGTTCGCCCAACTACAACCAAAATTTTCAACACGAGTATTCTTATCGAATAACAGACACTGAATAATCGTCCTCGACTGGGTTCCAAAGACCATGTTTGAAATTTCAATCTGCTGAAAATTTGGTCGCTCATTGTGAGTTTGAAAGTTTTCATTGATCCATTTCAATGTTTGGTCGCGGAAGGTCGATCCTGGTCGGTCAGTGTGTTTTTTAGTTAATACAACTCAAAATATCACAAATGAAAGTTTGGTACTGAAACAAAGTTTGAGGTAATAACGTGTGCGTTGCTTTTTGATTTTATACAACAAAAAAAAAGAAGTGCGCATAATATTCTTCTGTGGCACAGTCATAGTTCCTTTCATGAGAAACCATCTTAACCATTACGCATGGTGTGATCATGTGACTAAAACGGCAAGAACATATCGTGTGATCCTTCAACCAACACCTTTTAACAATGACGTTTGCAGAAAATTTTACCTTGAGTATGGTTGAATTTCCGACGTCTGGTGCTTGCTTGGAGTGTGCACCGACCACCTGGGGTGGTGCTGTAGGTTTCACTACTCCGTAACGCCATGGCCAATAATAATAATAGCTCCTCTATCCGCACAGGACATGCCATTGGGTACACTTTATGAGTGTTTATGAGCGAGTTGTTGAATATTTTTTCTATTTCTTCATTGTTATTACAGTTCTCAATATTTTTTCCTGTATCATAATGTTGAGTTTGACGAAAAATAAAAAATTTCCATAGTCTTTTGACACTCTGAAGGTATAGACTTGCGGTAAGCAACATTGGTCCTTCGATACCGAACAAGGAATAGTTGAAAATTGTGTCGACAGCATGAGCGACACTAAAATAACGTTAAATGATGTGAATCCGATTGAAACTGTTCCAAGGAAAAGCAGTCTACAAGCCAAAATATTAGACCATTTATCACATCACGGTCCAGACATCAACGATGCAGATGGAAAGTTTACTACAAAACTTCCCTCAAACAGAAAATACACCAGTCACTAGTCACTATAATATCATCAATAGTGAAGACGAATACTCAAAAGCCAGGTCTAATGACCCTGGGTCAAGAAAGTTGGAGATGGAGTTAGAAGTCGAAAGACAAATAGCAGAACCTAAAGAAAAGTTGAAAATGAAAAAACTGAAGTTGACAAAATTAAAATAACGGAAGAATTGTGTACTGTAGAAGACTTTAAGAAGGATATTTCCAGAATGAGTGGGTGTTCTTCACGAACCAGCCATAAGAATGAAATGATCAATAACTGGATGAATAGGTTCTTTCAGATTGAGGAAGATATTTGTGAAATTTCTGATATTTTATCAGAAAGAAACCAGGAAATGATAGATATTTCTCATTCAAAAAATCCAATGAATATACCTGAAATGTCCTTCACTAATAGACAGACTTTCGATATAAATTCACCTTCTTTGAATGGAAATCCTTCCGAATGGTTATCTGATCAATCAAAACTATACAACCACAAAAATATGTAGATTTTCAGATAGTGAAAATCTTCTTAGACTAAGAATATGCTTGAAAGGTGAAGCCAGAAAATCAGTGAAAATTCTATTGATATCAAACAAAAATGTATCTGAAATCATGGACACACGCCCTGTCCTCGAAATAACAGACCTGATACTACAGTAAGATATCTGTATATAATTCAGTTGCCACCTGACTGGACAATGATATTTATATTAAAAAGTTGATTCTTTAGGAAGAATTTTAATCTAACTTTACTATCAATTTGGAACAGCAATGGTCCATGCAAGTTATCAAATTGAAACAAGTTACCCTGCTAGAATTTTTCATCTGGTTGAAAGACATCGGTAAAGCAACTTGTCTTCTTTATACTCCTACGATGAAACAAGAACGATCTCAACAGAGAAAATCCGAAACAGTTTTGATATCAGACGAGAGAAAAAAATAGTCGAAACCCAGAAGTTGTGTTCGCTGTTCAGAATCAAACCACTGTATAACTATGTAGTAGCCGAAAGTTCAAAAATATGAACACGAATGATCGTTGGAATGTTGTTACCATCAACAAATTGTGTATATCCTGTTTGAAACCGTATCATCGTATGAATGAATGTTTTACCAGACAAACATGTCCAGTAGTTGACGGATGCTTGCTGAAACAATCATAATTTGCTACACAAAACTAATCAGTTTCGAAGTGAAAATGACAATGCTGAACCACAAAACATCAAAGCGAATGTTAACCAGGAGGTGGTACACATTCATGAAATTCGAACTGATGATATAGTGTTACGAACCGTTCCTGTTTCTCTAGAAGGTCCGAATGGAGATATTTCGATTTATTCCTTGTTAGATGGAGGTTCAACAGTTACACTTTTCGAGGAAAATATTGCCAAAGAATAAGACTGGAAGGAGAGACCGAGCCTTTGATTATGGACAAATGATCTGATTCAAAGAGACAGTAATTCCAGAACAGTCCAGTTCAAGATCAGTGGAGATTTTTGTCATTTGGAAACTTTTTTGTTAATGGCGTAAGAACAGTCGACAATATGAGTTCACCCAGACCCTGAAAATGGAAAAAATTATTCAAAATAGGCCCAATTTTTTAAATATTCCTGTAAAATCTCTCGAAAATATCAGATCAAAATTATTGATAGGGACTGACAATTATACTTACAATTATTGTCACTTGATTATGCCAAGAAATTTCATTGAGCTTTCAAGATATGGCCCTAGAGCCACATTGAGTGAGTTGGAATGGGTGATAAATGGACAAATTATTAAAGGGAAAATCCAGCCAGCATACAGTTTCCATATTATAAGCGAAAAGAATTTCAATGACGAAATATTTGAAAATATGGTGAAGGAGCATTCAAACTCCATACTAGTGGACTTGCTGGTGTCGACAAGAGTATAACGTCCCAAGATCAAATTTATTATGATTAGATGGAGAAAATTACCAAGAGAATTGGTAATTGCTTCGAGACAGGACTCTTACGGAAGGATAAAAATTTAACTGTTCCAGAAAGTAAGACAATGGCCCTAAATTTGATATGCCAGAAAAGGAAAATGGAAAGACGAGAAATTTTATCAATAAATTGGAGAATACCTTGCTGAAGGATATCTGACTTGACTTTCTGTAGAAGAATGTACTGAAAACAACAAAACATGGTATATGCCCCACTTTGCGATTACGAATTTGAGTATACCCAGCACACTACGTTTTATTCTCGACGCTGCTGCAGAGTCGAATGGTCCGAGTTTAAATGACATGCTGTATCCAGGGCCATACCTTTTGTCATCGTTATGTGTTCTCTAGACATTTCGTTAGAGAAAAAATTTTGTGAAGATTTACGGCCAATGTTTTACCAAATTATAATCAGAAGTCTACCTTGGTGGCGTAAACTTTACACACACTATACACTGTTGTATGTATAATTACATACCTAGAAAGTCATTCTGAATTAAAATGGATGATCATTTTGCGATGCTCTACAACAAAATTATGATCTGTTGAAAATTAATTGCAACATTAAGTTTCAATTATTCACTGAACGGGTTGAAGCATTCTGGAAATTCATGAAAATCCGACCCATTCGTCACATTGGTGGAATTCCATAGAAATATTCATGTTTCCATAAAACGGGTGAAAACACATGCGTTTTAATTAAAATCAGCGCTGAATTTTAAGGACCATTCGAGGTATTTCAATATCAACACTCATTATTGATTGCGAGTAATTTGAACCATCACAAACTAGACAGATTCAAATAATTCTTCAAATAAAAAAAACTATACGCACATTGCAGAATATATACAAGGCACATGCTTGTATTTGGAAATAGTCATGGGTTATGTGAATTCTTTTTTTGTTTTTTGTTTTTTGTTTTGTTTGTTTCAAAATTGTTTTTTTTCGTTAACCAGCTGTCACCCCCCTACGAACGACAGCCCTCAGAAGTCGGAACTTGTACGAGCTAAGGATTAACGAGGTCTTACCTTTTAACGTGCGATTCCTAGCACGAGACCAGTGACCATGCTGGGAATCGAACCCATGTCCCTCTGACTGATAGACTAGCGCTCTACCATCATGACCACTGCGGCCCATGAAATTGCTAGATTGAATAATATGGGTCAGATTGGACATATGTGAAATTTATTCACGGTAATACATAATTTTGAATATAGCTTTAACAAATCCGCTCAGGACATGGATTGACTTAATAAGAAGGGGAGATAGTAAACAGTTTCAAGGTCATGCAATTATGCAGTATGAAAAGAATATATCTTGCGTATAGATAGGAATGTAGAAGAGTAACAAGAGACGCAATTATATTATAAAACCACAGAATAATACTAATAAACCAGTAGTTGCAATATCCCCATTTTTTGGTTTGAAATCTCAGCGCGCATGATCGAATCGTAGCGTGCAGATTGTGGATGCGGTTTGAATTGCCTTGATAATCGGCAACGTTGTCATGTCTAAAGTTTTTCTTATAGTTTACCACATTTGACCTATCAAACACAATACTTTTGTTACATTAACCTACACTGAAAAAAAATATGGTGGTCACCACCAAACTCATTCGATTAGAAAAATTTCAATTCTTCGAACCATAATTCTAGTTTCTATAATATACTGAAAAAGATGGTAGTCGTTCGCATAGCAATAATTTTTTTTGTATAATGTTCTTGTTTCTACAACAATGATTTTCGTTATTTGCACAACCTTGATATGGTTCTTTCAACAACCCCTTTTTATTCAGATGATGTGGCTGCATTGACAATTGATCTGGTAAGGGCAAAAATTCATCTGATAAGATGAACACATTTTAATAAACCAAACCTGTATTGTCAACCAACAAAACTTTCTTGCCGAATTAACTGTTTAAATTGTCATCATAGAAACCAATTAGTTTGGTTATATTTCTGTTCTGGTTCAGTGAGCTATTCATCTTAATCAAAAATGGAAAATGAGTTCCCATTCTTCCTAGTGCAGGCATAACCTTGTTTTTATTATGCCTGCATCATAACATAAACCTTACCGAATAAAGAAACTGAGAAATTACGAAATCCCCTGATAAAAACATTCTTTCTGCCCTGATGTTCTGCTAACCATATAATTTAGTTTTGTCGACTGTCGAGGTAACAGGTTGCGCCACCTATGCGAACTTCGAAACAGTAGCATCATTCCATCTTGGACGATCGTCCGTCATTTCTATAAACTCTCACCAGTCACCACAGGGTTCACATGAATCATATGTCAACCAACGCCGCTTCATTACACAGTTTTTGCATAGTTAATAAGTTTTATGGTAATTACTTCGTTTTTTGTGTAGTTATTACTATGGAAGAAGAGTAGTAGGGCAACACCGATTCTAGGACCGAAAAGTGTCCCAGAATCGGTGTTGCTCCACACGGTGAATCTCTCGATGGCCGCGTCCATCGAGTTCTCGCCGTTGGTGAAGGGTTGGGGGCTGAAGAACTGAAGAAGATGACGTGTTTGCCGAAGAGTTTCGGGGGTGGGGGGGTCGTCAGCTGCGTTGTTTCACCCTAAGTGGCGCACTTGTTATCTGAAAAAAAATATGGCGGCGATGGAGCGGAAGGCGAAAAAACATGGCGGCGATGGCGGAAGTTATGAAAAAACGTCCTCTCACGTGATTGGCTGAGAGCAATTGGCTGGAAGAGAAAAAAACGTCAAGTGATTCGCTTTGTAAGTAGTTATGAGAGAGCAAAAGGATTCAAGGTCAAATCCTATGAGAGAGCAAAAGTATTCAAGGTCGAAACCTATGAGAGAGCGTTTGTTCAAAGGTCATTTCTTGGAATTCGATGACGTCATGTTTCAAGTTACATGTCTAGACAAGTAAAAGAAATTTGAGATGGGTTCAATGGCCGATTTCAAGTGCACGTGTAAAATTACCTGGAATTTGCTGACGTCATGTTTTCGGTTACATATTTAGACAAATCAGCGAAATTTAATATGGGTTCAATGACCTATTTCAAGTGCACGTGTCAAATTACCTGGAATTTGCTGACGTCATGTTTCCGGTTACATATTTAGACAGATCAGCGAAATTTAATAAGGGTTAATGACCTCTTTCAATTGCATGTGTCAATTTACCTGTAATTTGCTGACGTCATGTTTCCGACGGGTTCAATGGCCTCTTTCAAGGTCAGAGAGTGCACGTGTCAAATTACCTGGAATTTGCTGACGTCATGTTTCCGGTTACATATTCAGACAGATCAGCGAAATTTAATATGGGTTCATTGCTTGTGTTAAATTACCTGGAATTTGCTGACGTCGTGTTTCCGGTTACATATTTAGACAGATCAGGAAAATTTAATATGGGTTCAATGACCTATTTCAAGTGCACGTCTCAAATTACCTGGAATTTGCTGACGTTATGTTGCCGGTTACATATTTAGACAGATCAGCGAAATTTAATATGGGTTCAATGACCTATTTCAAGTGCACGTGTCAAATTACCTGGAATGTGCTGACGTCATGTTTCCGACGGGTTTAATGGCCTCTTTCAAGGTCAGAGAGTGCACGTGTCAAATTACCTGGAATTCGATGACGTTAAGTATCCGGTTACATGTCTAGACAAGTAAAAGAAATCTGAGATGGGTTCAATGACCTCTTTCAAGGTCAAAGAATGCACGTGTCAAATATAGTTCTGAAAATATGTCAAGTTGAAATAATTCTAGATGGAATTTTCCCCCACTACTACTGATAAAAAGTATATATAAACAGGATACAATAAGATGACAGACATTCTCTAATCAAAATGAGTAATAACCAATCCAAATTCAACTTGTCAAGCGCATATTTTTGCAAAGAAGAATCAAAAGTGGTATTGAGTGAAAGAAATTTCCCTTTAAACAAATCTAAAAGTAAATTTGTTGTTGTTAATCTCTCATATGATTTGAATTTCACACCATGTATTGAAATTTCTGGAAATAAGAGAGATAGAGTGATTTTCACAGAAACCGATTGGAACCAGTTTTTGACGTACCAAGGAATCATTACCAATTATTTTTACTCATCCGATGAAGTTGAGACCATTGAAGACGATAGATTCACCATTGAGTTACCCATTCACAAATGGACGAGTAGTCAAAATAACAAAAAATCATTTCACCGTGTATTTAGGTTTCGAAACAGTATGCAAGCTATGGAAACTGCAACCCGTAATTGAATATAAGGTAGATATTTTGAAAAGGCAGCATTATGGACAATACTTTAAAATTTAAAAAAACGGACTCTGCAAGCTGAGTGATGATGTGTTGCAAAATGCTTTAGACTTGCTTCAGCCAGGCGTAAATCTCAAGAGCGAAAATATAAGTGTAACTTTGTAATTGATTCATCTGCATCAGGAAGTTTTCAGAGCTGAATTCTCTGATGTACCATGAATGAAAGAGTGACAATTGATGAGAGTCATAATAAAACTCATTATATGTCGCGTACAAGGATTTTCGAAAACCCTATCGGATTTATGCAGCCATAGATAGAATGCGCTTCGAGAGACGAACATCAAAAACTTCAAATATCATCGCACCCATTTTGGATTCAACCCATAGAAGAATAAGTTATAATAATAGATTTTGTGAATAATTTATAATGTAAATATGGTATAAATAAAACTCTCATGTGAATATTATATTGTTTTATTTGTGAAAGTATCATACTAAATCATTTTTTGATATCCACGAATTATACTTATTACTCAGACCTAACCATTTAATATAGAGTTTGTCTCCTTTTTTCTTAGAATTTTTTCAACCAGAAATACATCAGGGTGATTAACTGTTTGGAGTTCTTCTTCATTAAATCCACCGTGTATGTCAACATTTTTATGATCTTGAGAAAATACACAGCAGGATTCGACTGATAGACTTTTCTGTCGGTAAAAATTTCATTGGACCAGTTTGGTGAATACCCTTTATTAAAAGCTTCTCGGTATTTACTTATTCATACGTAATCATTGATTTTGAATTTTCTTTTTCTTGGATCTACTGTTTTGAGGTGACTATAAACGTTTTTGAGTAAATACTTTTCATGTCGCTTATTTACATCTATGGGTTTCATTCCTATGGTCCTGTGTACTGAATTGTTGTAGTTAGAAACTATTTCTGGTAAAATATCCAACCATTTGTAACTTCCTTGTAGGCTGAATTGTTTCCACATTCTACTTTTCAGAGTCCTGTTAACTCGTTCAACTATGCTAACTTTCAAATTGGAGAAAGTACTATAATTGTTGATTTTCCTCTCATCCATCAACTGTCTGAATTTTCAATTGTAGAACTCCTTTCCAATATCCGGTTGTAGATTCCTGGTTGTAACTTTCATATCTCTCAATATTTTTTGCATCGCGTGAATTACATTTTCTCCACTTTTATTTTTAACAGGCTCGCACCAAACATATTTGGAAAATACGTTTATAACAACCAAAATATACTTGAATCCGTTGTTAGATTTGGAGTAGGGAATCATTTCAACCAAATCAGCTTGAGGAGATCATTAAAACTTTTAATGATAACACGCCTTCTTTTGCATCGTCTTCGTGAATTTCTATGTAATTCTCCTACAATGTCTTCATTGATTTCATTCATTTCCAGTTATAGGACACTGAAATACAATTTCGACATACAGTTGATTATGATGCTGCTGATCGACTAAGAAAGTTATCTCATCACCTATATTCAAAAACTTTCCTGTTAGGCTACTCAATGAAACTGTATCCGCATACTCTTCTCCTAGTGATATAGATATATCTTTTGGCAGATAATTGATGCTTTCAATTTTTCCAGAAACAGATAATTCATAGGAAGTGGCATCATTTTCCAATACAAAAAACCCAACACTCTTCCTGATATCCTTGGCTGCCCTCAAATGAAGAACACATTTAGTATGATGTGAAGATGGATTCCATAGGTAGAAAGGTGTACTTATTGGTGCCGCTTTTGGAAGAGTGTCTGGTTTAGAATATGGCGTTTGAGATGTCACATCGGTATTTCCAGCATATTGTGATGCAATCAGAAGCTCCAATCGCTCCACTAGCTCATCAAAATTATCAAAATATTTATATTCAACCGGCATATTATTGAAATCAAGCATCGTCAGTCCTGAACCCCTTTGACTTCATGTAGTAATACCTGGAGCTGAACTGATTTTGTTCTGGGCTTAGGAAAAGATAATTTTGTTTGTTTAAGTTCATGAGTTTTTTCAAGTTTGCGTTCTTTAGCCAAAGAGCATAGTGTTGTTATTTGTGGTTTTATTATATTAATAAACTTTGACGCATGTGATGTTGATAAACCCCTTGTAGGATCATGACGGAGATAATGTGCATTACTTCTTCTTATTATATCGATATATGAATCGAGATCTTTATTTTTGTAACCAAGGGGTGGTTTTTGAACATCAATTCAAATAAACCTGGAGTTACACTGTATCTGAATTTATCATTGATAATAATATCTGCCCCATCAAAGTTCACAGTTGTGTTACCTATGGCAAATTTTTCCGTCGATGGATCAAAATATACTCCAAAGGTATCATCAAATTTATTTTAAGTGTCTACAATTTTGTCCTCTATATATGCACGGGGCAAAGGAACCACAAACTGTTGTAAGTATTGTTCCTGTGGATTCATTACAGGGTGCATACTCTCGTCAAAATAACTCTTGTCGAAGTCGGATTTTGGAATGGTTAAATCATACTGAAATGTCTCTTCATCGGGAGTGATCTGATAATATTCTTGAGGTGTTGGTTGATGGAATTCTTGATGTGTTTCTTGATAAAGTTCTTGAGGTATTGGTTGATGCGATTTTTGGGGTGACGACTGATTACTCGAAAGAGTTGATTTAATTTCGTGTTTCAATTCTTGCTTGAGCTGAGTCGTTGGAGGTTGTTTAACAGCAGTCAGAAAATCTTTCAAAGGTTGAGTGATTGGTTCATAAATTTTTTGTAAATGTGACTGAGATTTTGCTATATCGGATTTCATAGTCTTATATTTTCGTCTGAAAGCCTTCCTTGCGCTCAATAGTTGTTCGTGTAATTGACTGTTCATATTGACTGACAGTCAATTCACAAACTTGAAGTATATATGTGGATAAGTGTGTCGAAACCCTTTCTGTATCGCCCCTTGTTTATGGGAGAATCTTTATCGATAACGAGAATAAACTAAATTTCTAAATTTCTTCTTGAGAAACAAACCTTAGCCGCCTTTAGCGGTCTTGCGCAGAAACAAACCGGAACCTCCATGTTTGTTGTCACCGCCACCACCAATGCTCTCCAATGCGGTATTATGACGCTTGTCTTCCTCAAATTTGTTTTTGGCATTGGCCGAGGAGATGATGATCCTGGATATGGTACTGGCACCACCTGCCAACGAGCCCAGCGCCCCCAGAGCGGCGAATATCGGAAGCAGAGGCAGCACACCACCGCTCTTCGATTCGAACGGTATTATTCGGGGTACTCTGATTTTTTTGCGACCACCAAATTTTTTCACTTGAGCACGGGCAGCACGAAGTGCCACCAAGGAGGATTTTCGCAGAGCCTTCGCACTCAAATCTTTCAGCTGATCAGTTTTCAGAGTTTTTCGCAGAGTCTTGGTGATTTTCTTGACCACATCTCAACGGAAAGACATTGGTTTTGCAGCAGCAGTCTTCTTCTTCTTCAGACCCATTCCCAAATTACGTTTTGCCTTCATGGTTGTGGTGACCAGCCAAGCAGCAGCTTTCTCACCAAATTTGGAGTCTTTTGATTTGACACGTTCCCAAGCTCGATTTTCCAGCGCCCAGTTGGCCTTGTGTCTCTCTGTCAAAGACTTGTTTTGCGAGTATGCAATATCGTGAGTCTTACAAGCCGAATCCAAAGGGTTCACACCAGGGTCTCCACGTGCCAATCTCTTCTGTAGTTTGGTACCCGGTCCACAGTACTGGTATCCAGGCAAATGAAGCTCAAATGGCAGATGATTAATCAGAGAGTTCACCACTCCACGATCTTCGTGCTCGACAGTCAGCATGGCACTGACGCGAATGATGTTGCGCACCTACTTACATAGCTGTACTCCACTCAAAATGTCATTCGAATGTCAGATGTGAGCGTGGTTACACACACACACAAAAACATTCAATCAACTCTAGTATGAAAGTGGTGCAACAAGAGCCGGCTCTGCAAAAAGTCAATTTGGATACCATAGGTGGACGAGGTATTGGCGGTGACGATGACGGTATACGTAAACACGGTCCCCTGCTACCGAATTCATTCCAAGCGATATTTTGTGGCCCCAGCGGATGTGGCAAGACCAACGCTGTACTCAGTCTGCTGTTCAGCCCGAACGGAGCATGCTTCGAGAATGTTTACGTTTATTCAAAGTCACTGTACCAACCTAAATATCATCTGTTGCACGATGTACTGAAACAAGTCTAGGGCGTAGGTTATTTTCCTTACAGGGACAACGACGAGGTAATCGATCTGTCAAAGGCGAAAGAAAACTCAAATTTCATATTTGACGATGTGGCTTGTGACAAACAGAATAAAATCAGAGGGTTCTATGCCATGGCACGCCACAAGGGTATGGACCCGACCTACTTGTGTCAAACCTACTCTAAAATACCCAAACAGCTGATCAGAGATAATTGCAACATTATAGTGCTTTTTCGGCAAGACGATATGAACTTCAGACATGCCTTCGACGAGCACGTCTCTCCGGATTACACCTTTGAGGAATTTCGCCGCATGTGCGCCACATGTTGGAAGGAAAAATTCAGATCTTTGGTCACTGTCAAAGACTTTGATGTGAACAAAGGGCGCTACCGCCTGGGCTTTGACAAATATATACAAATGTGATGCGAGGTGGCACGGCATTTGTACTGATGCCATGGCGCCGACGACATCACCCCGCATCGAGACGGAGATTGCTAAAGCTGAACGTAAACGTCAAGTCAATCAGTTATCGAAAATTCTGCGAAAAAAGTATCTGAGTCTGAAACTCCGAAAATCCGAGCATGATGAAGCACTGAGTAAATTATTCAAACCCATTACGGTACCGCTGGAAAGATTGAGTGCGGCAGTGCCGCCACTCACCAAGCGATCACGACTGACAGTGAAAAAAGAAGAGAAACAGGAAGCGCCATCGAGTCCAGACTTTATGAAAAAGGAAGAAGACGAAGAAAGCTACCACACAGATGATGGTGATTATGATGATGATGAGGATGACTACATGGAAGTTTATCCCGAAGTAGCAACTGAATTCGTGAATGAACATCGCGTCAAATCCGGCAAAATATATGTGAATTACGGCCCCATTTACGACAAATCAAGAGCGCAATGGTTGCTCGATAGAAAGCTGATGGACTTCGACAAAGATACGGGGGACATTTGCATTGATGGTGTAACATACGAGGGCACTCCGGGACTATATAGTTTGATTTTCTACAAAAATCCCAAATACGCCAAAGCCGATTTGGTGGCATATAAGCAAATTTTAACAGCTACATGTGCGCATGTAGATGCGCGAAGTAGGTTGAATCTATCTCAGACCGCCAAATACGAACAGTTGATTCGACCAATGTTCAAAGACCCTCAATCAAAAATAGGTGGTAGTGGAGTCCGAGGTCGTTTCGCCGACGGCAGTGGTATCCCAGATCAGTTGACATACAACACGAAACCCATAGAATACGTGTACTGGGATTATGTGAACGAGCTCGTTAACAGGTATAGGCTTCTGGTAGCCGCCAAAAATGCCGGCAGCACCTCTACCGACAACGAGATCGTGTCCATCATCAATGAGCTGAGAGAAGCAGGCTATATTCGATAAATGAAAGCGTAGACGTTGTTTTTGCATGCCACAGTCGCATCATGAGCATCAACAAGTTCGGTCAAACTTCGTCAGCTCGCCGTGCACGGCAGCAGCAGCAGCCCTACCATTTCCCTGGCGTTATACTCAACTATACGACAAATGGGGACATTGATGCTAAACATGTGAAAATATGTAATGTGGAAACGCCAAGTGCACTCAATGAAGATGCCAACAAAAAATACGTTGATGACGTCATACAGAAGCACTTAGAGACCATTTTAACCACACGGTGCTTTCGTATGTTTTCCATGGTTTTTCCGAACACTGCGTTATTGGCTAGTTTGTAGTTATTTTTGTCCAAAGTAGTTTTTGCTTGAGAGCGTAATTTCGTATTTAATTCAATTTAGGGACGCAGCCACGCCGACTGATTGAATTGCAACACCTTGTGGATTTTCCTCAGTACAAGGTCGTGTTTGAGTGCTTGTTTCAACACCCTGTAGTGCACAACATATTTTTTCATGTTGTACAGTGTGGTCATCAATGTTGGTAATTTCGAGCCTGGCGGTGTACGGTGCTCGCCACACAAGGGCAAATCTTTGTTTGTCATGCAGATTTTCGGCGTACTCCAAATCGACTTCGAGAATGAATCCGATGGGCGAGGTGTCCGACACTTCTGACACATCGAAATCGACTGCATTTTCGAGCCATTTAAAGCCATCGTATGGAAGATATTCCATATGGCCCAACCGTACAGATTATTCACGTCGAGATATAGCAAATAGGTCGATGGTTTGGAGGCGTCATACCTTTCACCCATGTGCTAGTTATTGGCCGAGGAGAATCTGTTGCAGCACTGACTGATGCCGCCACGAATTCCTCGCTCGACAAAGAGAAGCATGTCGACGTCTTTCAGTATCTGCAATTTACACTGGGTGAACTTCAACATACAGGACCACGTATATCCCGGCAGGGTGTAATACCACGCGGGATCCAACCCATACGTCTCGTGGCCGATATTTCGAAAATATCCGCCAAGAACAATATGTCGGTTTTCATGTATAGGTCAGAGTACTCGCCCAGTGTTGTCAAGTTGAACGACCGCCACACGTTCTGCGCATGCTCGTATTTGGCATCGGTGATGCCACAATCGTTCAACTTGTTGTAGAACTGATCGCGCGCCGGCAAATTTGGGCATTCCAATTTCTCCATCAAATCGATGAAATGGTATGGGAATACCCCTTTTCGAGTGAATAACTCGTACAGGTCGGCATTGAAATGGGCAAATTCGCGCCTTGAAATCTTCAAGTCATGGATGGTCAGTGTTTGCACCAAATGCTCCAAGCTCATACCCATGAAGCGAAAAGAGTGAATGAATCGAAATTTTAATATCAGTGTTGCCGTCGTACTGGGTGAAAGATATGTATTTTTCTTTGTTGAAAGGTAACAGGCTGACTCGATCCCTTTTTGCTATATCTCGAATAATAAAATGGCTGTCGTATCCGGATAAATGGTGGAAAATGATTGGCACAACGAACGACTTTTTGTAGTTGAAGTTGCAATGTGCATGGGTATATCCACGGAACGCTCCCGTGTAGTGATTATGAACTTTTACAATTTTGTCGTCAGTTTTCCAAGGTTTTTTGCAGAAGTGGCAACATCGCGCTGTCGCTCTATCTGGAGGTGAGACGATCATGGGGACAATATCCAAAGTTTTGGCTTCCACAACTTTGGCTATGGCCCCCATTCTCTCCGCAAACCAATCCATCGAGGCCCCGATGACTATCATAAAATGACAAAGTATCGTCATATGCACACTTGAAATAAAATCCAGCGCTGAAAGGAATGCGTTTTTGGTACTTTGCTGTATGTGAGGTGCATTCTTCGTCATTGAACTGTACTAAAATCGACTCAAAATCCGCGTAAATTACAAAGGGCACTATTTCTTTATGTACAAAATCCCGAAATTCTACATGATCATATGATGGAAATGAAATTTTTCTCTCGTTTAATTTTTGACAATCAACAGTATGACTGTCGAGTTCCTCCTCACTCGCAAAATAATTTAAACACCGGTCGCAAATGAATGTTTCATGTCCGTATTTACCGAGTTGGCGACTGAGTAGGCGAGATAAATCCTTTATCCAAACATAATGGAATTTTATATAATCGCCAACGGCGTCATCGGCGTCGGCGATTTCTAGCGGTGGTGTCTCGTAATCATTTAATTTCGGGTAATATTCATTTTGAATGAGGAGAAGATTGGCATGTTTACTTAATTCTTGTTTCGTGAGTCGGCTCGGAATAGTAACGAAAAATGCCTCCTTGTTCGCCTGCGGCTGAATCAATTCCAAGGTGTACATATTGATCATTATGTTGTTCAATAGTTAAAATTTGGTAATTTGTTTGAATGTCATGGGAAAGTCGATTCCATCCAAGTTCAGTACATTTGAATAGTGAGGGTATGATGATGTTCTAGCACAATTTTTACCTGATTCAACAGGGTACAAAGCCGAAACGACAGCCCAAGCGAAACACGCATCATCTTTATTTTTCACATTGATGCAAGCTTTTTTATTTGCAATAGATTTTGGTAGATTGATGAAAGACGCCCGATTTATTCGTATTGATTTCTAAACTAACAATTTTCTGAAGACTCCATCCACTTTCTTTGTCCGCGAATTCTGAAAGTTTGTGTTGAATTTGATCGGTGACATTTTCTAGGAACCACTCTTTCAAAGTTGATCGCCCCTATAGATGAGCATATGCTGGGACTCGGTTAATTTGTCGAGGATGGGTTTGAATGCACCAGTCACTCGATTTGACAGGAATACTTTACACTCCTCCAACTCCACTAGGATGGACTCTCCAAATGTGGTTGTTTTCGCTTGAGCGCAGAGGATTAGATGGGGTTCGTCCTTCGGTAGCTCAGACAACTTCCGCAGATCCTTCCTGCAAGCCAACGAAATCTTGTTAATTCCATCGAGAAGATGAGACATCTGCGAAATCATTTGAAAAATGAAAAAAAATTCATACACGCTGTATAACTCTCACTCACTCAAAATGAAAATAAATGTTTTTTATGATTCACCCCGTGTATGAGAAATAAATATGATGAAAACAAAATATTCGAATCATACTGTATATAGCAAATGGATTTTTGTGAGAGACACCCTGTATGAGAAATAAATATAAAAAAATGCAATCCACACACACACACTGTATGAGACAAAAAACAAATATGACAAATGAACTTTTCTGAATTTAAAAAAAAGACAACAAGTGAATCGAAAGAAATAGGCACTTGAAACACTCGCGAAAAATAAATAACTACTACTACTAACCTTTGCAAATCGCGAATTAAATGGCACTCACAATAAAAAACAATGCACTATAGAAAAAAAGCGAGAGACAGATGAGCGGCACTTGTTGTTGCTTCGAACGCAGACAATGAAATGACGCTGGCTCGCTGTGAACGTACGTATTAACTCTCTGTGTCACGTGACCAACGCCGTCCACCTCCACGCCGAGGTCACGTGAACCACGCTGCAAATGTATGCAACGGTCGATCTGGGAAAAACCCAAATGGCGCAATAACAAAAAACAACTCCAAGGTCAATTTAGCTCGAGCAGACATAGCGTAAACAAACACCGGATGTGTAAGATAAAACTCTGCGATTAACTCTGAAAAACAAATTCAAGGTCAAATGGATCATCGTGTTTCCTTAGAATTTCATTCAACTGGAGCAGACAGTAAACAAGCACGGGACGTGCCTTATCGCTATTTCACGGCGGAGATGTATTCTTTTTTTTGGAATTTAATTCGAGAGAGTGAATTAATAATTCTATCATAATTTTCTGTTGTTCTAAGACAGGCATTTTTCATATTTCATTTTTTCGTTTTGTCAATTAAGGCGGCGGCCATTTTTTTTCAACACAGCGACTCACGTGACGTTTTTTTCTCTTCCAGCCAATTACTCTCAGCGAATCACGTGAAAGGACGTTTTTTTCATAACTTCCAGCCAATTGCTCTCAGCGAATCACGCGAGGAAACGTTTTTTCATAACTTCCGCCGTTGCTGCCATGTTTTTTCGCCTTCCGCTCCATCGCCACTATGTTTTTTTGCGGGGACGTTTTATTCATCACTTCCGCCATCGCCGCCATGTTTTTTTGCAGAAAACACGCGCGCCTCTCAGGCTGAAACAATGCAGCTGATATCCCTCCACCCTTGAAACTCTTCGGCGAACACGTCATCTTCTTCATTTCTTCAGCCCCCAACCCTCCACCAACGGCGAGAACTCGATGGACGCGGCCATCGAGAGATTCACCGTGTGGAGCAACACCGATTCTGGGACACTTTTCGGTCCTAGAATCGGTGTTGCCATATTACCAAGAAGTGAAAAAAATTTTGGTTTCATAGGGAATGGACCACTTGGTATCAGTACGAAGGTAAGTCAACAAACTCAATAGATTATAAGTCGTAATTTTCAATGGACGCCAGTTGAGCAAATCCACAACCACATTGAATTTCCTCGATGGAATAATTGTTACCAGTGTTTTGCATATGTGAAATTATTCTATAGCTGTTGATTAACACGTCTATTCTTATCTGCAGGAAATAATGAATGCCAGGTTTCCGTGCATGACATGCTTTTAGTTTCTAGGTAGGTATAATGGCGGGGATTTACTGAAATTACAAATAACGTCTACCTACCTACATACTTGCCGTCAGAGTATTTTCTGTGTGAATATCTTGTTTTGAAAGATATTTTAAATTATCTTGAAACAGGTAATTTTATCGGAGACACATTAATAGTAGTATATTCGGTGTAGAAATTTCCAACACAAAATTCGGCACAGAGAAATGTTCATTCATAAACTGTTAGTACAGGTCCCATGTATCATAAAATCACAAAAATCCGTCGTCATCCGGTTTCCCCCACAAAAAAACAACCATTTGCTCAAAAAAGCATGTTATCGCCTAAAACTCGCCAACCTTCGAAAATATCGAAAAAGTTATCATGACAAAAAAGGAAGCTTGGTTAATTTCCTGAAAAAAGGGTTTGTTGTAATTTTTCCATATAAACCATTGTTTACGAGAAAATCGATATCGAAATGTTGTTAAATTTTTCATTATGGATTTGCACGAGAATTTGTTTATTTCAATTTTTTTCGCGCGATCAATCGATAAAATTGAATTGCTCGAAAACTAGGCAAGCTAGGACAGTCTTGGCAATTTATTGTGTGTAAAACTATATAATAAAATATAATGAGTGTAATTATTATACACTGATATTTCGTGTTCATAACTGCTTAGAGTCCTACGATAAGTAAAGGGCTCCAATTTAATTTATGAATGTGTTACATCATCGAATGGTATTAGTTTGATGAACAAAAAGTAACAGTTAGCTACCAGCATTTCAAAATTTGATAAATTATGTTTATTGTTTACCAAAATGTTGAAAAAGCAGATAAAACGGAAAAATCAATTCAGTATTTTGATAATATAGGACGTGGAAAAAAAATACCAAATTAATTATTAAATATTTTTGTGTTTTTCATTATTTCAGTAAAAAACAATCAGCGAAAATCTGGAAAATTTCTAGATACTGGTAATTTTTTAAAAACGAATATTTTTAATCTAAACTTTTTGTAAATGAATGAATACTTTAATTATTTAAACACGTAATGAAAAATGTTTCCACTCAAAATTATTTTATCTAACAAATTAATTTCTTATGAAAACTATATTTTCTTGGTTGAAACGCCTGTATGTATTGATTGAAACTTTGGTTTTGTCGAGGAGTTTTGTTACTTGACATAGTTTTTTGGGAATTTTAACCTACCACAGTCTGAAAATGAAAAAAATTCAATTCAAGTAAATCTGTTCAAGTGTAGAAGATCAATGAATCAACAGTTTGTCCTGATAAGTTACTGCCTTTAGAAGACTGTTGTTGTTTTGAATATCTGTTTGCATATCTGAACAAATAAATTCAAGTTAACTCAAAAATTATTCTTTTTTAAAATTAACTTTTTTGAAGTCAGTCTTCTAAACACAGTAACTTATCGATGCAAATTGTTTTATTTACTCGAATTAACATATTTTAATGTTCAGACTGTAGGTTGAAAAAAATGTATGTATGTATGAAAATTTTCTAACTATCACCTGCCAAATACTGAGCTATTTTTTCTTCATCAGATTGAAGCTGATTTCAAGCAATCCTTTGGAGAGTATGAACATAAGGCATTTGGTAAATTACCTCTTCTTGTTGGGAATATTCTGAAGAATGCCTCTACTCGGACTGATTCACTCATCAAGAATCTACTCAAAGAACATAATCCCATAGATAATAGTAAGTGATATGTTATTATTTGTAAAAAGCTAGGCATATTACATGGAAATATTTTTTGATTGTCTATGAAACGCCATTTGAACTTCACTAGCATATTCTTTATTTATATATATATATATTCATGTTGAATTTGGTAATGAATTCAAAATATTTCTCCTGACCGAAAATGAATATTTGAAACCTTTGATGTGGATACAATTCAAGAAATGGAAGCTACCCAAAACACCAAACACTTTCACTTTCAAAGTGATATAGTTTTGGTGTTTTGGGTAGCTTCTATTTCTTGAATTTCTCCTGACATTTCTTCCCTCTAACTGATTTATCTATTCTTCAATATAGGTGAAAAAAAGATTGCAGTGGGATTATTGTCTTTGCCATATCTGTTCTCACGGAATAACATCATTACCTCAAAGGGAAAAAATAGCAAGAATTAACCCCAATTTATTTCTCAAAAAGTCATCATGATGCATTAAACTTTTCTTCTCACTGAAAACATGTTTTTTGAATGGCAAACTGAAACATTTCATGGTGTTTGATTAATAAGATTTTTTTTGTGATTTATTTTGTTGTTTAATATTATATTTGTTTTTCGATTTATATCTTCTAGTGTTTGTTTTAATTTTGTTATTATATATCGTAAGAAATAAACAAATAACATGAATAATTCGTTGTACTAATTTCCTTCAATAATTGATTAGTTGTATACTGACCGACAAAATCAGATCAAGTGAATTTATTATCGATTGATATATATGTTTCATGTGATTATCCTAAATAACTTATATTCGAACGTTATTCAGATTATTAATACAATCTTTTGTTTCATACAATGAAGAGTGTCTAACCTCACCAATGCTTCTAAGTATTTCCACAAAAAGGTGTTGAAAGTGTATATACTTTATTTAATAAATAAATTAACAATGTAAAAAAATTGGGCAAACTTCTACAAGTTTGGTTGATTTTGGGTACATAATTTTTAGAAACTTTGGATAATGCTTTAGATTCCATATTTTATTCAAGTATACGTCTTTCTTTTTTTTTGTGAAATTGTCCTATTTTACAAGCCCAGTGTGATTGTTTCAGAAATATTGGATTAGATTTTTCAATCAGAACCTCATTTGGTTTGCAACTAAATGAGAAATGTTTCAGGAGCAAAATATGTTTATTTATTTACTTTAAATTGAAGGTTTGTTTTTGTGATGGAAATTTATTTGTTTGTTTATCGACATGTTTTTTTTGTATATTTTAGCCTTCCACAGTCTGAAAATGAAAAAAAATGTAGAGGTGTAAATGAATCAATTAGCCCTGGTATGTTACTGCATTTCCAAAATTATGTACCTGTTCCAGTAACGTATTATAGCCTGAAATTTAATGGAAAAATATCCTGTCCATTGAACAATACCAAATTGGCTTCTGTATTTGAACGAGTGTTGAAATAAACAAACTATACATACTTGTGTAACCAACCAAGATTAGATAATCTGAACCATTATATCGTACGGTGAACTGTTTCACAATATAGTGAAATGCTATCTATTTTATATATACAATACGGTTCAGACTAGCGCGCCAACAACAGTGGTATTATCTTCGACTACGTTGCGTTGTGTCCACCGTACTCTACTGAGATTTCCATAGAGATACTCTAAGTCTGATTGCTCATGTACATAGATACTTAGAATTTCCCTATGTTTGTAGACCGTTTTACTGCATGATATATTGTTGCAATGGCGAAACCAGGAATTTTGGTATAGATTTTTAGATTTTGCAACCTTTCAAAAATGAAAAGAAAAAAGGAAGATAAGTAAATCCTCACAAATGTAGGAGAAAAAGTTATCAATTTGCACAGATAAGTTACTGTGTGTTCCAAATTATTTTTCTATGTCAGTAACCTATAATATTCTGAATTTGCATATCTGAAAAAACATTGGTCGAAATAACTGAATAATATTATTTATCATTTTCAAAACAGATTGACGTTTCGTAGACTATATTTGCATCCGTTTCCAAAAGTTAACAATAAGTTTGGTAACGGAGGCAGATATAGTTTCCGAAACGTATCTTTTAGGAAAAGACAAGTATTATAACTTATTTTTTCAGATAGGTAAATTCAGAGTACGATGTTAGTTATTTGGGCAAATTGATTTCTCCTCTATGTTTGTATAGATTTCTTTGGAGTTACATTTTTTTTCTAACCGAAAAGATAAAATTCTGAGAAAATTATGTCAAGAAACCTGGTTTGGTTATTCTGACAATTTTGGTTCGTATTATCTAACCTTGGTTGTTAAGGAAATTATGTCCAGTTTGGTTATTACAACAACATTCATTAAGATTCAGAAACCAATTTGGCATTATTCTATGAACAGGATAATTTTCCACATAAACCACCTGCTTTGGTTATCTCCACAATTTCGGTTTGGATTCTCCAACCAAACCAATTTTTATGTGAAAACACTACTAGTGAGGTTACTTCGACAACATTCGTTTATATGCAGTAGCGAAACCAGCGTTCTCCCATCAACATAATTATATTCGCGTACTACAAACCTGGTTTCGTTGTGTCAACACTATTCATTTAGATCCTCCAACCTAACTAGTTTGGTTGTTTCAACATGATTCTGTAACCAGACTAGTACTGTTTTAGCATTGGTAACTAACACACCTGGTATGGTTACCTTGGCTGTTATGGTTTGGATCCTCTAACCGAACTCGTTCTTTTCCACATACGATCTGTTTATTGTTGCACTAACATTAGAATCAAATTGTTATCACAACCAAAATGAATGTAACCATTTCAAAAAAGTTCCCGTGGTTCCTGTGGTGCCTATATTAACCATGTGTTTGGTTAAAAGTATTGTTGTGGGAACAATTTTTTTTCAGTGTACCAATAATGTATCTGTTTGATTGTTACTCTTCTGAAAAATAAATGATATTCATTTCAATAAATGCATATCTTTCTTGGTTACCAATTTTAATTCACGCGTAGAGCACTCGGTGCGTATTCGTATCTATTGAGGAGATTCCTAATTCCTTTTTTGCTCAGTAGCGAGGCGGTCAGATGCCGGCCTTCTAAATTTCCGCTTGTATTTGGCCAGGTTCGAATTTTGGAAAACGAGAAAAAATTCCTCAATTTCACAGGATTCGATAGACAATGTAAGTTGTCTAGATGCCAATCCCGACGTCTGGTGCTTGCTTGGAGTTCGCGCCGACCACCCGATGTCAGGTTTCTGGATAAGCCAAGGTCTTCAATGTTTTTATAGGAGACTCTCATTTTCCGCAGATTTGACGTGGAATTTTTGCTGAACGGGTCCCAACTCGGTGACAGAGTTTAGATTCGTTCGTTCAGTTTCGAAAATGCGTCCGAGGCCGCACGGGTTGCTGCCTTGAAAGGATGCGCAGTGGTTCTATAAAAATAAAACTGTGAGACAGAAACATCAAAGGTTCCGACCGGAGTGCAATTACTGGTTCTTTAGTATTATTCTGTGATAATTCCATATAACCGAGAGAGACTAATTTGAAACTGTTCTCCCCTCCATGTTACTCCACTCGACTCTCCGTGTAGTGACGTCGAAAGACAATTTGATATCCCTGCTATGAGCTATTCGAGGAGAAATCGTAATGCCCTCTCAATATTTAGCTATTCTTTACGTTTTGATTAAACTACAATACTCGAGATATATTTTTTCCGATACTGTATGCAAGGAACGCAATTATACTATAATACCATATAATCAAGAGAGACGCGTTGCTATTTTCCCCTCTTGATACCCTTCAACACGACAATTATTGGAAATTGGTCCTAGAATCGTATGCCCTGAGTAGACGAAGTGAGTCGAAAACAATTGCCTTCTGTCTTCGTCTTCTCATTCGGTCGCTAGAGCTCGTACAGTCCGGCCTTTTTTTTTATGCAATTTTTCCGTTCGACACACTTTCGATTTTAGTTAGTTGGAAAATTTTGGTAGTGATACGAGATTCAACAAGTGCAAGTGAGACAGACGCTAAAACAACTGACAGAGACAGAGTGATAAGTGACAGTGACACGTAAAAGTGCAGTGAGTGCAACGACAAGTGCAACACTGGGAACTTTGGTAAATATAAGTTAGGTTAAGATTTAGTGAAATAGACACACACAAGTGAGATAGACACAGTTCCACAAGGTTTCAACACCAAAACCAGACCCTTTTTGAGACGTTTTTTACAATAACACACACAGGCAATCCGTGAAATCGAACAAACTAAGACCGAATAAGTGACGACCTTGAAATTTATTTACAAAGGAAACCCATTCACCACACTTTCCATTTAATAATCTAACGGGAATTAACATGGAAAGACCGAAACCGGACACGGGAACAAGGGAGAAAACACAACAGGAACTAGACGAGGAGACTCAATTCATGTTTAGAAGCCTACGGACACCGCGAATACCGCCGCAAGACCTGGACAACGTAAACAAGAAGCACAAGAGAGAAGAGGAACCTGCAAAATACAAACCTGGACAAAATAATAGGGAATATCTATATAGACGTAGACATGGAGAACGAAAACGAACGGGAGGAAGGAGCAACAGGACATACAAAAGACCCACAGGAGGAACAGAAAGAAACAGAGGGACAGGAGGCAGAAGAAGACAAAGAAATGGAAGATGATATAAAAGCCATAGAAAAAATCAATGAAGTAGTAGCAAGGGAGAATCACGGTAAAATATCAAAAGCCGACCAAACAGCAATCAGGGACGCCACACATGACATCATGACCAAACTCACAAGAATAATGAGAAGGCTGGGTTCACTACAAACTGCAAATGCAAGACTAACGGGACAAGTCCAGCTATGGACAGAATAACCAACAACTGAAAACTGTGAAGGAACACTTCCCGGCAATAGGAGGAACGGACAACAACCAGATAGAAGATATAATCAAGAAAACAGTCAACCAATGCAGAAAAATCAATGGGAATATCAACAACAACAATATGGCAAATACCAACCCCAAGGCTAGAAGCACCACAAACACAAGCTAACTTCCCTCAATTTCAAGCCGGCCAAATAATCCCCGCAGCCCCAATCACAGGGTCAACTTACGCAAGACCAGCCGCAAGACCACCAACAGAACAATGGACTTCACCACCAAGGAAACACGAAATAATAGTAAGGGTACAAGATAACGAAGACCCAGCAACGACACGAAAGTCAAAGAAACACTTACCAAGGACAAGGACACCGGCGGACCCCGCAGTATTAGACAGACAACAAGCGGATCAGTCATTATCGAAGCAAAAGATGAGCAACAGATAGTGAAGGTGGACGACAAGCTGAAGACAAACAACCAGCTGCAAACTAAACATATGGGCGGAGCAGAACCGATGATCATGTTAACCGGCATCGAAACAGGACTCACAGAAGAGGAGATAGTAGAAGCTTTGATCACGGAGAACGAGATCCTGATAAACACACACGGAGAGGAACACGTAAGAGAATCGATACGTGTAGTGCACAAATGGCCATGCAGGAACCCACGCAGAGAAAACTGCATCATACAAACGTCACCCGATATATTCAGGACGCTTATAAAAGAAGAAGAGGTCAGCATAGATCTGATAGCGGTCAGAGTGGAAGAACAAGTAAGATTGGCCATGTGTTTCAAATGCAGCCGCTTTGGACATGTGGCCAAATACTGCAAAGAAAAGAAGAGATGCTACCGATGCGGACGGTAATCATGGAGGGATGGTTCGAGTTCGACACAGAGACAAACAAGGACGCAATGATTGCCATACAGGCGTTCGCAGATGACCAGGTCATTATGATAGCGGGAGGAACTCGAACCATGATCGAGAAGAAGTGGGAAAAGACCTGGTTCGGATGCAGCGCCTGGGCGACAAAAAACAAACTGACGTACAACCTCGACAAAACAGAAACAATGTACATACCAGGGACAACAGACACAACACCACCGAAAATAAAGATGGGCACACACACGACATAGGACAAAACTAGCATCAAATACCTAGGACTGACCGTTGACAGGAAATTGCTCTGGGTAGAACACGTGAAACAAATAAGAACTAAGATACAGGACATCGCAAATAGGCTCTTCGTGGTGGCGGGCAGGGAATGGGGTACAGATAGGGAAATACTCCGAATAATTCTGGAAAGAGCAATCAAGCCCCTAGTTCTCTATGCCTCACAAACCTGGGGACAAAAGGCCAGGGACTCGAGAATCATTAGGCATCTGCGAGCCATCGAACGACCCTTCTTGTTGGCCATCACGAAGGCTTATAGGATATCACCGACGGACACCTTACACGTGCTGGCGGGGGTCGTCCCCCTGCAGGTTGAAGCGGAAGTAGAGCATACACACTACAACACCTATAGAGAAGACCACATAAAAAATAAAATCAAACACACGGACAAACCACACCCGGCGAAAAAACACAGGAAACAGAATATTCCAGGCGAGAGCAAAACATACATATACACAGACGCCACATCCAATGAACAAGAACATCGAGTATTCGGCGTGGCGAAAACAAGGAACCACCAAACGTGGGAAACGACTGGAAAATGCACGCCGAATGGTAAGGACACACACCACACAGAAACACTAGCCATACAACAAGCAATAATCCACATGAGAATCACAGACAGACACACAACCATACGCACAGACTCCACACGCGCCATACAGAGGATAAACAACAAGAAAGAAAAGGACGCGATAGTAAATAACATCCAAAAAATGATACAAAACAGGAAAGATAGAGGACAACAAATAATCATCACACATACACCAAGAGAACAGGAAAAAATCAAGATCGCAGAAAGAACGGCGAAACTGCACATCAACGACGAGGAAATACACATCACACACAAAACAAAGAAAGAACTAAGAACACTAAAACACTCACAAAAAACACAAAAATGGCAAACCCAATGGGATACATCAAACACAGGTCGCAGCACACACAAAATTTTCCCAACAATGCACCAACAACGCATAGCTCTCTCCTGGAAAACAACACAACTCATCACAGGACACGGCAACCTAAACACTTACTATCGACGCATCAACCTGCGGGACACGGATGGTCTGTGCCAGTGCATACAAGCAGACGAAGATACAGAACACGTAATTAATGACTACGCAATCGCTGAAAGGACAAACGCACGAGACAACATCAGAGCAGAAAATACTAGACAAGGACATGATAGAACATCTAAATACCTGGGGCAACTCAATGATACAAGACGATGACGACAACGTGTAAGCGGCACCCTCATAATAAACAAGTGTATCTCCGGGTCAAGCCAGGCTGAATGAATATAATAGCACATAAGTTAAGTAACGACAATGTTTTTCTCAAAAGTGCAAACAAGCACACAATGTAAACGAATAAATAAAGGGCAAGTCCCCGCTAATATTTGGAGTAGTGGAAGATGGGACGGGTTCCCTTGTCGGGGGTTCCGCTAGATAGACGGCAGGACAAAGGCCTTATACCGAAAGGGAGGAGGGCCATCCGTGTGGAGCGACCCGTCGCTCAACACGGAAAACGTAAGCTTCACTGTCTTCGTCTGGCTAAGATTTCTGCCATCTAAGAGGAAGCCATTATAATTTTTCGGAAGTAGCGTGTTTATTATTCCATCAGCAAGGATCAAAGCAACCATGTTCACAGTTTTTCTTACTCTACCTTTCACTTGGAGCAAAAAAAGTCAGAGGCGAAATTCGCTGCTACTTTGGTAGTCGAGAAGGACTACAACAGGTTATTGGCATATATTTGACTGAGAGAGATGAATGAGTGAATCTAATAGATCCGATATTCATCATTCCCCATAATGGAGTCCACGTACCCCAAAGCAAAATACACAGTACCGATTCATTCTATAACCGGGGTAAGAGGCCGCGTACGGCTCGGGGCCCGGTCGTGGCAGGCTTCGTAAGATTGTACTGTACTCAAAAAAGGTTAATCGTGTTTCTTTCATCCGTTTTCTCAACTTTTGCTATTGTTCTTTCTTCATATAAGAGAGGTAGATTTAAATAGAAGCGAAAACTTTAACTGAAAATAACACATAAGAGAGATGAGATTCGCCGAACTCAAAAAAGATTAAAGTTTCAGAGCGAATCAGAAAATAATGAGATTGTATTACATGGTGAAGAGAAATGTCGAGTCCAAACGTATTATGATTATGTACTTATCATTCCTTTATCAATGAGCTCAATCAACGAACTGAATGTTATAAAACCGTAAGTGGAAATGCCAACAATTTTTTCACTGCCGTTGAATAATATGCTTAAGTCGATCAATAATCTGAAGACCATCTATAGTATAAATATAGATGCTCAAGTTTTCAATGAGGAAATGAACCACATTCGTATATTACGTGATGTCAAGAAGGGCATATTTTCAAAAAATTTATTATTTGGATATTAGATCGATCTCATTCAAATGCACATTTCAAAATAGATTGTTTGATCTCATTTCAATAAAACAAAACACTGGATCATAAACAATAAGCTATTGAAGTATGTCATTAGAACAACTGCGAAACGGGGACGTGTTTTGAGATACCTTTTCAAACTGCTGACAAATAATAACAAAAGATGATAAAAGATCATCGTCGTGAGGGAAACGGGGGTGTCGGTCGCGACGCATAGACGGGGTTACCTCGTGAGTTCCCTCGTGAGTGGGAAAAGCCCTTCCAAGAGGTATGCCCTCCAGTAGTAATGTTTTTTAATAAGAACCTTTGTACACCAGTTATCAGATATTTTTAGTTGATTGAAGTGCCCTTTATGTGAATATTTTCTTAGCTGGTAAGACTGCTGTGTTTACTTATTTGATATACGTCTTTTTAATATAAAGCTTCTGACTGTTTCATTGAGGAGGGTACGCCCTGAGTAGGAAGAGCATCTTTCCTATTATCTCTTTTTTCTGACTAGGTCCCAAGCGATAGGGCTTATAGCTTTCCTAAAGCCCTAGTCGCGACAATATGAATAAAGAAACAATTTCTGCTGAATTTCAGACAGGTATACTAAAATTTCAGTAGAAGACTCAATTATTCAGAACCTTCAGAAATTAATACACTGAAAAAGTCAATTTGTCTACTCCACAAATAATTGGATGTCAATAATTCTCTTTTGTTGAATTTAATTTCTTAATATGTAATTTATTAGTTTCCAGATACAGTTATTGATTGTTGAATTTATTTCCCCAGTAACACCTACACTGTTATTTTTTCTAAGGAGATTTCCACAACCTCTATTAATCGAAAATGAATTTCAGTTAGGTTTCAATATCAAATAATTTAGTCTACTAAAATCGCTTGATAGACGGGTTCCAACTCGGTGACGGTGATCATTGTTCAATACGAGACCAAGACCAAGATCGGCTGCACGTATTCTAAGTAAATAAGGAGATCTGAACTCCTGATGACTTACAGGCTCCATCCAGTACCATTCTGCTATGTAGAAACTCTAAGATTGAAATTCTACAACCCTCCGTTATCTGTGGAAGTATTACCGTGAAACAGACGATTTAGGATGCAAGTTCCTATGAAGTTGCATCATTTTGCGAGTTTTAGTTGCAGCAACTTTGTTCTTCATCGATACCTAGTTCTGATGATGAGATCTAGCGGAGTTCATGTAATTGAGTTTTATCCAGGACATTGAAAAGTTGCGCTTATGATACACGGATTCCTGCGTGATCTGTCAATCAGCAGGCTCTCCTTGCAGCCATCGATCTCCTTTTTGACCATCAACTGCAGAGAGTATTCGCATGTATAAGACGCGGTTAACATCTTATAACATGCGTTCAAGCTAGTTATCGGTCTGTAGTTCTTGGGACCAGACAAATCTTCGTTTTTGGGGATTAGCATACTTCGCCCTTCCATAAACCACTTCGGAATCTGCCATGAGTTGAAAACTCTTGCCAGGTGGTGGTATGAATACAGTGCTGTTTGATGGTAAATAGCACGCCTTGCCTTGCGTCGCTCAGGCCTTCCAATCAGAGTGGTGGTATCCCTCCTTTCAATACAATACAGTTCATTTTCCAGACCTCAGCTTCTTCTGAAAGGATATCGTGAATTCCCGCATCCATCTGTGACAGTTGTTGTGGCTTCAGGGACTCGGTGTTCTGGATGCCTTCCGTTACCGGTATGATGCGGGTCTCTTTCACAGCTAGAAGGACACGTGGTATATCTGTCACTTCTGCCACTCCATTAACTGGCTGACACCGACCCCGAAGATGAGATACATAATCTCTCAGATTTTGGGCATCTCACCAAAGAGCATGCATTCTCGCCATGTATCCTATCTGGCTGGGCTCACTGCTCTCGTAGCAATGCAGAAGGCCATCTGTTAGTTGATCCGTTCACTCAAAGCGTCCGTTTTTACTGCGGTCGTCATCAAGTAGCAATCCATCGTCCTGGACCCCACCACCTTGCCTTTGACCCTTATTCCGAGGAGATTTGTTGTGGGGGGCTCCTTCTCGTCTGTTTAGAACCAAGTAGTAGGGTATACCGTAGGGTTAGTTCAGTACTAATTCTGTATATATGTATGTATAAAACGAATTTTCTAGAATTTCTTATGCTGGAATGAATGGCTGAGAGAACTAGCGAGAGAGACTCGTACACATAAATTTCGTGCAATTTGATACCACGTTACCAAACATGAAGAGACTTTCGAGAGACATGCTATGTTATTTTGGCAGCTGTCATATCGAACGTACCGTACATCAGCCCACCTTACGATGCTAATGAAAGAAAAATCATTCTAGCACCACCAATAAGACAAGGATGGTTCAAGACCTGGTCAATGATGGATATTTACTTGTGCTGAAAGCCGACATTCCGCCGAATTCAACAGCGTACAATTTGAATAAACTTTTTCGCAACAATACTTCAGGCTTCATTAAAGAAGGTGGTGACCACTCGAACGACCACTACTGTGCCCCGAGTACATATGTCGATGCTGCAATCTCCTCCTGCCCCAAAGACGAATTCATGTTTTTTGAATCTATTGCACTTATAATATCAATTGGGTGAGTCTTTGTAAAAAATATTGGAATCAATTCGGCGAAAATACCTGATGAATAATAATGATGATAATGATCAAGGTTCTGAACTGTACTTCAGATTGAAAAATTATTGATTTTTTTTATTTTCATTTTTGATATTTATAAATATTGTTCGAACATTCGTCAATAAAGACCGACACAAAAATAAATAGGTTGAATTGAGATGTCGTGTATATACAGGCCGTTTCTTTTATCATGTGGTAACATTGCTATATTCTAAACCGTAATAGATAAAAAGACGATTAAATGGGAAAAAATGTAACTATTATGCTGAGCAGTACATTGGTCAGAGAAAATCTACAGGGACTCTCGCCCTTCCCGACTTATACAGGGAAAACTAAATATGCTGTTTTCGGTTTTTTACGAATACAATGGTTATTTCAGAAAATATAAAAAAATTGAAGAGGAAAGTTTTATTGTATTCAAAATGTACTAGAACTACGTAATGATAAATTTTTAATTGAACGTTTCGTGTCAACGCGGCCACCATCAACTATTGTTTTCAAATACGGACCTGTCTATTTCAACACAAATATTGATAAAGCGATGAAATCACAATTCAGTGGTCTATCACACTTGACATTTTTATAGCGTTTCATATTAAATAACTGGCATCATCAGTGACAACAATTTTTAATTACGGTCCTGTCGTTAGTTCTTTTGTAAATTGTTTTGATTTCTTCAAAACTCATTCAACTATTAGGATACTTCAGTCATTATCCAATACTTTCGATAGGAAGATACCCCAACACAACGAATATTCGTATTTTTCATTTTTGGGGATTTTTGTATTACAGTAATCCTTGATTCAAGGCTGATTTCTCCTGTATCAATTTTTACACGGATTATTTTCATAATTCTCAATCCTGGAAGTAATGAAAATATCAGTTTTTGCTCAAAATACAAGTGTTGTCTAATTTGGTACAATTAAATAGCATCTCACTTCTTTTACCATATTTAAACACGTAGGCTTTGCTTGATTTCTATGGCAGGAAAAATAAATGAGTTGTTGATATCTGTTAAGAACTGTCAGACATTTAAGCACCCGGTTACATATTAAAGATGTATTCGAATGACGAAAGGACTGATATGCTATCTACTTATGCAAAATCAAATAGAAATCCTCTTTTGGCAAGAAATATGTATGGTGAGCTATACCCGAATCGTCGCATTCCAAACATTCAAATGTTTAGACGATTAAAAAGAAATTTGAGAGACTGCGGTGCATTTGACAGAAATAAAACTAGAAAATGTGTTGTTACTGGAAGTATAAGGATCCAAATAAATGTTTTGGGTAAGCAAATATTACTTATAAAGACTAAAAAGTGAAAAATAACTAATCTAGGATTGGTCAGTTACAAAAATATTCCTAATCAAGATTGTTCTTTACAATTGCCCACGAATTTGGGATATCTGTAAAATCTACCAGAAATATTTTGAAAAAGAACAAATACAAATGCTACAGGATACGCAAAGTTCATTACCTTAATGAAAGGGATTACACAAGGAGAGTACGATTTGCGAAATGGTTAAGACGTAGAAATAGGGGAGATCGAAATATTTGTAAAAAAATAATATGGACGGACGAATCAAAATTCACCAACAATGGTTGGTTTAACAGAAACATCCATTGCATAGAGAAACCAATTTTCAGGAGGAGTTCGGAATAAATGTTTGGTTGTGAATTTTTGGAACAAACATACTAGGTCCTTTATTTTACGATGAGCATTTGAATGGTGAAATGTATTTAAATTTTGTATCCAATGAGTTTGATGACTACTTAGATGAACTGCCATTAAGCACCCACCGTGAAATACAATATTTTCAACAAGACGGTGCCCCTCCCCATAATGTAGCAATAGTAAGGGAACATTTAGATCCAATATTCCCATTGGAAACAATGGAACAATTGCCTGGCCAGCTCGATCCCCAGACCTTACTCCTTTGAATTTTTTTGTCTGGAGATACATAAAAGATACAGTTTTTTCGACATCGACCATCTCAAACAGAAAATAAGAGATGCATGTAATAGCATTACAACCATCATGCTATAAAATTGCCACAGAAATTGTATGGACAGACAATTTATGTGCATTCAACAAAGGGGTCGTCAATTCGAGCATTTAATGTAGAATTCTTTTTCTGTATTGGTTTTATTTTCTGCCACAAATTCATTATGAAATAAATTGTTTTTCTGTTTGTTTGATTTCTTCTCCTCTTAAGTGAGTTTATTTCTGGGGTAAATTGCTATCGTTCGTCTCTGAAACTGCAGAAATCTTTTATGAATTTTTATAGTATAAATACAATTTTCATAGATAGATTCATTCAAAACGTCACTGATAATTTTTATATCGAAGCGTTAGATTCTGTGGAATTCATAAACAAACTAACGACAGGACCGTAATTAAAAATTGTTGTCAATGATGATGCTAGTTATTTTATATGAAACGTTATAAAAATTTCGAGTGTGATATACCACTGAATTGTGATTTTATCGCTCTATCAATATTTGTGATGAAATAGACAGGTCCGTATTTGAAAAAAATAGTTGATGATGGCGGTGTTGACACGAAACGTTTGATTAAAAATTTATCGTTACCTAGTTCTAGTACATATTGAATACAATAAAACTTTCCTTTTTCATTTTTTATATTTTCTGAAATAACAATTCTATTCGTAAAAAAACGAAAACAGCATTTTCAGTTTTCCCTGTATAAGTTGGGAAGGGCGAGAATCACCGTAAATGTTCTATGACCAATTTACTGCTCACCACAATAGTTACCTTTTTTCCCATTTAATCGTCTTTGTATCTATTACGGTTTAGAATACAGCAATGTTACCACATGATAAAAGAAATGGCCTGTATAAATACGATCATTTCCACTGAATGACAACCTCGCCATGTAGACGGAGGTGATTGTTATTCTTCAGAATTAGCTTGAACTTATCACATTGCAGTTTTCTGGAATTTTCTCATCGCCGATCGCAGAAGCCAAAAAGGCCGATGGCATGATAGACCCTTTGTATATCTACTCATAGTTTGAATAGAACATCTGCGCCTCTGTTAGCAAATGCGGAAGAAGATATTAACATAGAAGAAACATAGTGGTTGGTGCTCGACAAGCGTGACGCAAGGATATTATATAGATCAGTCAACAGTCGAATAAAGTCAACTTACAAATTAAGATGTCTAAAAACCCTGGTGTTTGCACTTGTACCTGTAAAACTGTGGGATCAAACAGAAGACACCAGCCTACTTGATTATGCTTGATTTTTGACGATTATGGCTTAGTACCGAATGCACTACCAGAGGGCCGACTCAGTTATGATTATACACAAGGTGCTCCTATTTTCGTGCCAATTTTTCATCAATGACCAGCGGCATGACGATAACGCCAATACCGCCTGACCGGTGATGATCGTTCGTGTTCAAGGTCTGTTTGGTTAAGACAGGACAGTTTGATTTGAGTGAGGTGAGGATATTGTTGGTAACTTACGGCAAAGGTAACCAGGGAATACGGGTAAATGTCGGATTTGTACGAAATTTCCATAGATGGTTTAAAAAATTATGAAAACACTATATCAAGTAAAGATTTTGCGCAAAAACATCATTTTCTATTTTTTGGAGAAATATGTATGGTATATGTCGATACTTGCTTCCAAAACACTCAAATAATCTGTTCGACGGAGTATTATACGCATCTATCCGATAGAAATACACTGTGTTGAACCGTAAATACTTTCTTGTACACACACTTTTGGTAATGTACGAGTAAAATAATCCTCAAGAAGTCCATAAAAGTAAAAAACTGATCAGTAATCAATAGACAATAATACACAAAATGTCAAAAAACTCAATAAACAAAATCCTACATTTTATTTTGCAAATGAAATGACAGCTCTGTGTGCTGTGTCTCGTAACGACAATACTAATTTTGCGACGTTGCCAATTCAATTCTTAAATCTTATCGAAACGTATGGCGATGTCGATGGCAACCTGTGAGTAGACGTGTGTTCGAACGCTCTCTCGAAAACAGTATAAACTATGTGTAAATTACGATCTAAATATCTGGAAAGTTGTGTACTTGTAAAGGAAAGTATCATCACAGTTTGGTGAAAAGTGAAATCGATGGAAAATGGTTTTAACACGAGATATAACAGATGAAATAAAATCTGCAGTGAACACTGCTTTGTCCAAATTCCTGAGAGACCAGACATTCATAAAAACGATTACTGATAGTGTGGCCGAGGCAGTCAAGTTATCTATTGACAAAAAACTGTCATGGTTAGAAGAAACAGTCACCGAACTAAAAACGGAGATATGGAATGTGAAACAACATTACGAGAAACATATAAACAATCTCGAGAGCATTAAAAAAACAATAATGAATGAAAATACCGTGATGCAGAAGAAATACGACAATATGGAACAAGGTTTAAAGATAAGTAACCTAAGAATCTTCAATTACAAGGAAAGTGTGGTAGAAAATTTAAGAGATGACATAATCAAATTCCTGAATGTGAAAATGGCGATCAACTTAAAAAGTGCTGATATAGAATTATGCTACACAGTTGGAAAGAGTACAGAATACCGGGGATAAACAAGAGGAATTTTCATGAAACTTGGAACCTATGAAATGAAGCAAATAATCTACAGCAAGAAAAAGTTATTGAAAGGGACCGGGGTCGTTATAAGGGAAGATTTAACAAGTATTAGGTTGAATATTCTTAATAAAGCTGTAGAAAAAACATCATTACAAAACGTTTGGACCAACGAAGGAAAAATTTTTGACAATTATAAAGATAAAATTTGTATTTTGAAATCCACTGACGATTTTGATAAATTATTCGGTGTAGAAGACTAAATGATGCCTTAATGATAACTCAACTTTCTTAATAGATGATAATATGATATTTACATTTCATTACTATGAACTAGGGAGATCTCGAACAATGTTACCCTGTTACACATCAAGAAAACATATCTTAGTTTCATTATACTTATCCATAATATTAACTCTTATCATTTAGATTAAATTTGGATCCTCAAAAAGTCCTGTTTACTTATATTATACATATATACATTTTCTCGAATACCTCTTTTCAGTTTGATTTTCAGCACACACCCACTTGCAATACAGAATGATTGAATTTTTGGATCTGTTAGATAATCAGAAGGAAATCGAAACTCAGGAATATTGTGATCTTCGATCATATTTTGATAAAAAGGAGAATGTGAGGAGTACCTTAGCCGTTATCCATTTTAATATCAGAAGCATCAACAAAAATTTTGATGAACTCATCATTTATTTAGAAGAAGTAAATAAGCATATAGATATATTAATTTTATCAGAGACATGGAAGGTCGAGTCGGTAAGTGATTATTCAATACCAGGTTACTCAGCATACTTCAACAATTCAAATGTAAATCAAAATGATGGTCTTATGGTGTACATCAGGGATCATATTACTGCTAATGTTGAAATAATTTCATTAACAGAAACCAAATTAATACAAATTTCAATGATTGTTGAAGATATGGAGATTGGAATAACAGCATCCTATAAACTACCATCTATTGATACCCCAATTTATCTGAAAGACATAGGAAACTACATATCTCAAATGCAAAAAAATAATATAGACATTTTTATGGGTGACATAAACATTAATTTAATGGACGAATTTTCCTGTTCTGCTAATGAATACATTAATATCCTAGCTGAAAATGGATACTTCTCCTATATCAATAAGCCTACCAGAGTTACACCTGGCACACAAAGTACAATAGACCATATATTCATTCGTAAATATAATGTTAATCAAAACATTCTACTGACGCCTGTATTATTTCAAACCTACATCACTGACCACTACCCAGTATACTTGGAAATATCGGGAATAATGGGATCATCTTCCGAAAATGAACTCAAATCATCTACGAGGAAAATTATAAATTTTAATAAATTACACACATTACTAAGAGGCGAGAAATAATGAATATAAATGAAACACAGCTTTGTTATAACAAATTTATTGAAAAACTGGAATTCCATTTGAACACAGCATCCAAATCGTATAATGCCCAATATAAAAAATATCAAAAAATCAAACCATGGATCACTACTGGTCTGATAACCTCAATACGGCAACGGGATCAACTGAAAAAGAAATTATTAGTTAAATACACTCAAGAAAGAGAAAATGAATACAAATCATACCGAAATCAATTGAATAATATAATCAAGCAAACAAAAAACCAATATTACAAAGAAAAATTAGATACAGTGAAAGTAAATTGCAAGAAAACGTGGGAAATCATAAATGATATAACTGGAAAAAACACTTCAGCAAAAATTAAAATCAGTAACATAACATTCAAAAATGAAAATGGAGAACCAATCTTAGATAAAAATAATAACCCTAATAATTTCAACAACTACTTTACTAATATTGGAACTGAAATGGCAAAACACATTAAAAAAAACAAAAACTTACAGGAATCAATGTTTCTACAATCCGTAACCCAAAATGAGCTGATAGAAATTATATCCAAACTAAAAACCAACTGCTCATCGGGTCCCGATGGCATTTCCTCGAAACTCATTAAGAATATTCATTCATACATTATATCTCCATTAGCTCACATCATAAATATGGTCTATAAACATGGTAAACTACCACGCCAATGGATAGAGTCAATCATCACCCCCACATATAAATCAGGTAAGCGCGACGGCATTGGGAATTATAGACCAATATCTGTCATAAACAATTTTGCCAAAATCTTTGAACAGTCCCTAAAAAGCAGACTTACAAATTACCTCAACGCTAAAAAAATACTGACAGACAGACAATTCGGCTTCATTAGTAATTCCAACACCGAAAATGCTGTGCTTGATTTTGTTAAAAAAACTGTTGAAGCCCTTGATAGATCAGAAAAATGCTTGGCCATATTTCTAGACCTAGCCAAGGCATTCGACACTGTAGAGCACGACATGCTATTAACAAAACTGCATGGATATGGTATACGTGGCCCAACTTACGATATACTAGAAGACTATCTGTCACATAGGACACAAAAAGTGAAAGTTGACAATAACCTGAGTGAAGCAATGGAAGTTCGAACAGGAGTACCACAGGGAACAGTTTTGGGGCCTATATTATTTCTCGTTTATATCAACAGTATAAGCTTCATCAACAACTTCGAAGGCCATCTCACCTCATATGCGGACGACACAGCACTTATTTTCACAGGTAATAGCTGGTTGGAGGTATTTGAAAACTCGGAAAAGGGACTAAGGGATATCCAGATATGGCTTAACCACAACCTTCTGAGTCTCAATGTGACCAAAACAAAATTCATTACATTCAGCCTATTGCAGAACGAACAACCGGGCCAAAATATTATCCATATCCATGACAAAGACTGTACTAATACAACAAACTGCAACTGTGCCGTTATAGAAAGAACAAAAAAGGTCAAGTACTTGGGAGTTATTGTGGATCAGTATATGAGATGGGATGACCATATGAACTATGTTGTGAAACGTCTCAGACAATTAACAAAAAAATTTTATGAATTGAGAAATATTTTAGGGTACAAAAGCTTAATTACCATATACCATTCACTAGCAGAATCTGTAATCAAATATTGTATTGCAGCCTGAGGCGGTTCTTTCAACAATTCCCTGAATATCCTTCAAACAACACAAAATACAATCTTGAAAATATTATTTAAAAAAACTAAATTGTTCTCTACTGAACAACTGTATAAGGAAACCCAATTACTGAAAACAAGGGAACTTTACATCCAACAATGTTTAACGTGGGTGTTCATAAATAAATCCACACTCCAATCGACAAACAAAGGAATACAGACAAGATTCGTTACAAGTTTATCCATTAACATACCAGCATTTAAAAAAAGTCACACGCAGAGATGTATTTTCTATCATGGACCTAAATTGTATAATCTCCTACCAACCAACATAAGAAATATCTCCAATCTCAATAAATTCAAAAAATCAATAAACACATTCATTATGCTTAATACCGAACTTCTTGACTTATTCAGTTGATTGAAAATGATGTTCAACCGGCTTACCAAGAAATTGTTTCTATTGGGGATTCCGGTGTGCAACAAACTCCTCGCTTCTCCTTTTGGATACATTTTTATCATATATCTTTTGAGTATCGTAAGTGTGTGTGTATTCTGTATTTTTTAAGTAGAGGGTATTATAACATTATTAGAATATGAACTGCTATCGTTGATTCATACTGTCATGTGTATATACTCTGAGTGGAGGATGGAAAGCACAATACAAGTAATTACTTAGGTGCATCCATCCTCACACAAGGAGTAATAATAATAAGCATATTATGTATAACTGTACACGAAAGATGAGAATAAATAAATCTGAAATCTGAAATCTGAAATTCCAGAAATATTCAAAATATTTTAGAACAAGAATAAAACAATTAAAAACATAATTTGCGAACATTCTAGAAACAGGTCAAGATGTGACTTTCTGGAATATATCACGCCACAACCTGACTTGGTTCGAGGGAAGCCAGCGTTATGAGGGCGAAGAATGCGAGAAATTGTTTGCGTTAAATCTTTTTCAAAAATTTGAGATTCGGGTCTAATCGGTTAGCAAGGTGAAGGTAAATTTATTGGCTGGTTTTGTGTGAGCGCAGCAGAAACCTGCTTTGATTTCACTTTTACATACCAATTGGTAATCGGATTAACAGCAACTTGGAAAGCTAGGTTAGTTAGGTTAGGTTATGGTGTCTCCATCTATTACGATAAGTATAACTAGGACTTCGGATTCGTGTTTAGGAGACGAAACTACGTGAGTTGGGCATTTTTTATCAATCATGTGTACACATGCGAGCGCACATGTGCGTTAATATGTGCACACACATGCGTATGTAATATAAACGCATTTTTGTGAAGCTGAACGCTGAATTTCTCCCTGCGTTTACATTACTTACGCATGTGTGTGCGCATATTAACGCACATGTGCGCGCGCACGTGTAAATATGTTTGCGCACATGCAAAAATAGTTTTCGTGATTTTTGTCACGTTATTTAAATTCTGCCAGTCTGCATTCATTTGGAAACATTTTGAGGACCGACAATTCAAATGTGCAGGTAATGTTTGAATAATTTGGTATATCTATCCATTTTCCATAAAATATCTCGTGATAGTGAATTGAATATTTCTGGAATCAAATTGGCAATGGCGCAAAATTTGCTTCGCTGTAAAGAGAGTTGTCATTTGCCATTCAAAATGATTGCATACAGGTATTTACTCTTTTTTCAATTCTTGTGGATTACTCTACTCATAAATTGCTACAACTATATGTTTAAAGTTTCAACCAAAAATATACATTGAAATACCAATTTCAGTGAATGATGTGTGTGTTTTGAAAATTAGTATCAACATACTTTTAAAAAAGAAAAATGTGAAAATGATCCACTGACAAATGTCAATGGATATTTAATTTTTATCATGTTTGAGGCCATCTGTGGAAATTTCGTATGAATTCAACATTCACTCACATTTCCTACTTTTTCCGAAAGTACAATAACTAAGTACACGAGTTATATGCAAAAATAGTTTTCGTGGTTCCATCACCTTCTTTGAATTCTGCCAGTCTGCATTCATTTGGAAACATTTTGAGTATCAACATTTTAAATGTGCAGTTAATATTTGAAATATTTGGTATATCTACTAATTTTTTATTAAGTATCTCGTGACAGTGAATTGAATATTTCTGGAATCAAATTGGCAACGTCGCAAAATTTGCTTCGCTTTTACGAGAGAGCTGTCATTTGCCATTCAAAATGATTGCATGTCTATTGAATACAGGTATTAACTCTTTTTTTTTAAGTCTTGTGGATAACTTATTTACTCATAAATTGCTACAACTTTATGTTTGGAGTATTTTCGGCTCAACACAATGTAATTCAACCAAAAAGGTACAATGAAATACCGATTCCAATTAATTATGTTTATGTTTTGAAAATTAGTTTCAGCATACTTTTGAAAAAGAAAAATGTGAGAGTGACCTTTCCGCGGAAAAATTTCAATGAATATTTAATTTTTATCATGTTTGAAGCCATCTGTGGAAATTTCGTATGAATTCGACATTCACCCATATTTCCTACTCTTTCCGAAATTACAATAACTACACGAATTATATCACAACTATATCAGAAATTCAAAATAACTACGGAATTCAGACTAACATAATTATAATGTCAAATGTATGACAGCTTCAATAATTTTTGAAGAAACTGAGATGTCTAAAAACCCTGGTGATTGCAACAATTCCATTTTGTTTTGAACTTTTCGGACGGCACCACCTGTTGGATTACGTCTTAGTTCCCGATTCTTCGCAACGTTGTGCTTACATCGCTGACAGAAAATTGTTAGACAGCTTACGCATAACGGCGTTTTGCGTTCATGACTTTTATTTTTATTCTGCTATCTTATTGGTTTCTTCAAAAACTATTGAAGCTGTCATACATTTGACATTATTATTATGTTAGTCAAATTTCCCTAGTCATTTTGAATATCTGATATAAGCTTTGCTCTGGTTTGGAAATATAGTGGTGCTGGAACCTTAAGTGCATACTTCTGATCGACTGCGCATAATCCTGATGTCCCAGAAATACAAATTTTCAGAACCAGAACAAAGCTTTCGTTGTGATATAACTCGTGTACTTAGTTATTGTAGTTTCGGAAAAAGTAGGAAATGTGGGTGAATGTTGAATTCATATGAAATTTCCACAGATGGCCTTGAACATGATACAAATTAAATATCCATTGACATTTTTCAGTGGATCATTTTCACATTTTTCTTTTTTAAAAGTATGTTGATACTAATTTTCAAAACACAAACATAATCCACTGAAATCGGTATTTCAATGTATATTTTTGGTTGAAACTTTAAACATATAGTTGTAGCAATTTATGAGTAGAGTAATCCACAAGAATTGAAAAAAGAGTAAATACCTGTATGCAATTATTTTGAATGGCAAATGACAGCTCTCTTGACAGCGAAGAAAATTTTGCGCCATTGCCAATTTGATTCCAGAAATATTCAATTCACTATCACGAGATATTTTATGGAAAATGGATAGATATACCAAATTATTCAAACATTATCTGCACATTTGAATTGTCGGTCCTCAAAATGTTTCCAAATGAATGCAGACTGGCAGAATTTAAGCAACGTGACAAAAATCACGAAAACTATCTTTCCATGTGCGCAAACATGTATACACATGCGCACGCACATGTGCGTTAATATGCGCGATAAACTAACCTTTACCTTGCTTACCGACTAGACCCGACGGAACCGGAATAATCCTAATCTCATTTTAGTTGTGTGGATTGTAGTTCTCTTATTTGAAAAGTAGTCTTTATTTTTGTGAAGCCGAACGCTGAATTTCTCTCTGCATTTACATTACTTACGCATGTGTGTGCGCATATTAACCCACATGTGCGCGCGCAGGTGTATACAAGTTTGATAAAAAATGCCCAACTCACGTAGTTTTGTCTCATAAAAGCGAATCCGAAGTCCTAGTTATACTTATCGTTAAAGAAGGGGACACCCTAACCTAACCTAACTAACCGCGCTATCCAAGTTGATGGCAATACGATCACCAATTGGTATGTAAGCGTGAAATCGAAGCAGGTTCCTGCTGCGCTCGCACACAACCTGCCAATAAACCTTAACCTTGCTTACCGATTAGACCCGACGAAACCCGAACAATCCCAATCTCAAATATTTTGAAATTCGGATGAACACTTTAACCAAAGATTTACCGAAAACAATTTCTCGCATTCTTCGCCCTCTTAACGCTGGCTTCCCTTGCGCCAAGTCAGGTTGTGGCGTCATATATTCACAACTTGACCTGTTTTCAGAATGTTCGCAAATTAGGAATGTTTCTATTTTTTTATTCTTGTTCTAAAATGTTCCTTTCGAATAATTCTGAAATTGAATTGGTAACGTCTCAAAATTAATACACAGAGCTGTCATTTCATTTGCCAAATAAAATGTAGGATTCTGTTTATCAAGGTTTTTGTGTATTATATTGTTTATTAAGTAATGATCAGTTTTTATACTTTTTTGAACTTCTTGAGGATTATTTTACTCATACATTGCCAAAAGTGTTGTGTGGAAGAAAGTATTTGCGGTTCAACACAGTGTTTTTCTATCAGCTAGATGCATATAATTCTCCGTCCAACAGATCATTTGAGTGTTTTGGAAGCAAGTACCGACATACCATACATATTTTTCCAAAAAAATAGAAAAAGGTGTTTTTGCGCAATTTTTTTATTTAATAGTGTTTTTATCGTGTTTTAAGCCATCCATGAAAATTTCGTACAAATCCGATAAATACCCATATTCCCTAGGTAGCTTTGTCGTAAGTTATCAACAATAACCCCACCTTACCTCACTCAAATCAAACTACTGTTTACAGTCCTGTCCTAACCAAACAAACCTCGAACCCGAACGATCACCACCGGTCGGGCAGTATTGACGGTGAGATGTCCATTCTATCGTCATGTCATGGATGAAAAATTGGCACGAAAATATACCTTGTGTATAAACATAACTGAGTCGGCCCTCTAGTAGAGCATTCAGTACTAAGCCCAAATCGTCGAAAATCAAGCATAATCAAGTAGGCTGGTGTCTTCTGTTTGATCCCACAGTTTTACAGGTATAAGTGCAAACACCAGGGTTTTTAGACATCTTGGAAGAAACCAATAAGATAACAGAATAAAAATAAATGTCGTGAAATCAAAACACCGTTGCGTAAGCTGCCTAACAGTTTTCTGCCAGCGATGTAAGCACAACGTAACGGAGAATCGGAAACTACCAACAGGTGGTGCCGTCCGAAAAGATCAAAACAAAATCTAATCGTTGCAATCACCAGAGTTTTTAGAAATCTTATTTCAAATGAAATTATGACAGGTACCCCAACTCAGCAGTTATCGAATATTTCAGAAGCAACTCCTTTACCGAAAATTTATCCCTCTACCATTTTTCAACTAGAATACAACATACCCACCGAAATCTTGTCTCCATTAACTTTAGCAACGTTACAAAGTGTACATTTAATTTTTTAGCAATGTAGCAGTTTTCAAGCCGTGGCATATTGATGGCTGATAAAAGATGTTGTAGTTTGAACAGAATATCTAAAAATATGCGCAGGAATCACTTCATCTGTCAAATCAATAATACTTCCTTTCGTCCACTCAGACCTATTCGTGAATATAAAACCAGCACTGTATTAATGTTTATCCAGAATATATGAATTATATTGATTAAAAAAATGTAGATACCGACATCAAGTTCGCTTCAATTTGGGGCAAATTATTAATTGGAAAAATCTCCAATTACTTCATATCCACAATTCATACTGGGAACAATGATCTCTTGTTTTCTTTTTTCGCATTATTTTATCATAAAAGAATGGTTTCTAACATCTCTACTACTATAAAATTTGAAAACACAAATCATTCGATTTTATTCTTTATTTCTTTCTATTTTACTATCGAATCGAAATGTGGAACAGACTGAAGTCCAAAGAAGGCTTCTGGCAGATACCCTTCGACAACAAAGCTATTGCATGAATTCATGCAATTACGTAGGAAATTGCGGCGTATTTTATGCACGAATCCAGAGGGGCCCATCTACTTTGTTTTTGATTTAGAACATAAGAGAATGAATGTTTTTGTAATTCTCTATATCCAGATGTTTCATTAATAAGAAGATTTGAAGGAAGATCCGTGACTACTTAGTATATAATATCAGAGGTATTATCTGGAGTTTATCCCGTTAATACAGTAATGCCCCACCAAACCAACATAATGTCGACATGGTCGGCAATTTTTGTCGATGCATTCTTATGTATGTATATGAAAATGATCATTTTTCAACACCCTACATGAAATTGATAGTTTTTCACTCTAGAGATGAAAATGAAGCAAATGAACATTATCATGCCACCCGATGGGAATATACTAAACACAATTCGATGGAATTTCACACTAATGACAGTTAATCTCAGTACCACTTGAATCAGGAAACGAATGTCACTTCGTTTGACAGTTTATAAACATTTTAAAGATTAAATTTTAAGTTTTGTCTATAATCATTCAATATGGACTCTGATAGTAAAATTCCAGTATTTCATAAATACCTCCATCGTAGAAAAATAGCATTTCATACACCAGATGAAATACGTTTTTTCCGTTCTTGAGATTGCCATACTCGCTCCGCTTCTCTCCTCTTCGCTCGTGGACAAACTCTCAAAAAAAAAGCATTTCCATCTCTTGTTGGAAAATATATTAACAATTCTATCCAAATGTAGGTAGTTTGAAATGATTTTGTGATAAAAATGAGAATGAATAAATGAGAAAGTTGGTCTGTAGATCATAGTTTTTCTCAAAAACTTTTTAAAATATAGTATCAAAAGTTTATACTATAACGGAGAAATATACGTAAATATTAAAATTGGAGTTCATTCCTATTACTACACAGTCATTTCTCATTCCAAAATATCTCTTTTCTACGAAAGCGTCTAAGGGCCACGCAGTCGAAATTTCCGAGTTTAAAGGATTTTTTTTCCGACTTCAAAGTTAGAAATTCCGACTTCAAACTGGGAAATTCAGACTTTGAAGATGTGCTGTGATGTGTATGATCTCAACAACAAAATCATTAAAGAGACTGTGAAGATACTAATAGAGCCTCTCACAACACTTATCAACTTATGTTTTTCAGAAGGGGTCTTTCCGGATACTTTCAAACGCTCTCAAATAATACTAATCTTCAAAAATGAGGGAAATAAGGATGATGTTGACAATTATTATTTCCCAATTTCAATCATACCTATATTTGGAAAATTATTAGAAATAATAGCAGAAGAAGGACTCATGAACTTTTTTTGAAACAAATATCTGAAGAAAAACCAATTAGGATTCAGAAGCAATTGCTGTACAGAGATACCTTGGTAAAGCATTTGACCGTGTCCCACATGACCTACTACCGGATAAATAAATTGAACTACTATGGAATAAGATATGGGGCTTTGGACTTTTTTCCAATAGAATAAATACAGTCAATATATCTGGAAGACATTTCGTCAAAATATAAAAATGTCGACTACGGTGTGTCTCAGGTCTCTATGATTGAAATTCCCCGAACTCTTAGGGTATTTGGTCTCCAGAAACGTGCTATTTATTTGTTAGCTGTTCTTCATGTCAGGAAAATTTTGATGAATTTAGGATAATGTGTGGTATAAATAAACTTTGAGCAAATGCTTCTACTCTAATTTCTTGAAACAAACCTATTCATTGTGTTTCGTTAAGAGAAAGACAAACATATAGTAGAAGCATTTGCTAGCTTTTATTCATACTACCCAATGTGTATTTCCTCCACTTATTCATATCAAAGTTTGGTTGAAAAAATAATAATAATTACTCCGACAAGAGATGCTGACCACTTGAGACCTCTAAGGTTCAATCTGGAAATCTAGAATGCCATTCTCTGAACTTGCATCTATTCAACAAATTATCAAGTGGTCGGAAAAATCTTGATTTTATCTCTTCTAAAAGGAGATGAAAAGTAATTTTGAAAGTTTTTAGTATTATTCGGTAGACGAATACTTGGACTTTGATATGTCTAATTTGGATGAATGATCGATTCACTATAAGCATTGAGATTTCACGCAGTTTTTATCGAAAATTAGCGTTTTGAGATTAAATGTTGTTGCTTTTACGTATGTATTTCGATCTTCATATGTTTTGTCATGTTTTTTTTTTGTTTTACTATGTTTTTCATTATCCATTGAAAATCTGATCTCACAGTACTTTACCTCTGACCTGCTACACTGCCATGCTAAGCATAAAGGGCGTATCTGCAGTTTTCATGTTTTTGAAAAAATCATGATTTACTTTAAAGTTGGGGACAATTTTTGCAGATACGGCATTTTTCATAAACTTATAATATCGGCTAATTTTCAATTACTACATTCAATCCTAGTGAGATAGGTGTAAAACGATGCAGATAAACCAAAACAGTCCTAAATTCGATACTCACAAATTTGTTAGATAAGTACGGCCTTTATGCTTAGCACGGCAGTACAAATGTTTGTATTTTTCATAACGTAGTTATATAAACGATTTGATTTCATTGATCTGATTTGTTCCCTGCAGTTTCAATGTGAGCATTCTGCTGAACGGGTTTCTAACTCGGTGACGGAGTTTGGGTGAGCAGTGTCGAATACGGGACCGAGTTCATCGGCTGCACAGACTGTTGCCTCAAACATGAACTCTCGTAGCAAAGCAGAAGGTCGTCCTTCAAATCATCCGTCCACTCAAATCGTCCACTGTCTTCGCGGTCGTCGCTGGTTACATTATATTAATCAAACATAAAGAGTATTTTCACAACTATATGGTCACAGCACCCGGTTCAAAAACTACTACAACTATCCTATACATTCAAAGACTGCTTTCGAGAAAGTCCATTATATGAAGCAATTTTTTTTTTAATAATAATCTCAATGAAATTAGAAGCCTTGAAGACTCTAGTAGCTTGTTGAGATCTCTGCGAAAATATCTATACAATATGGAGCTTAATTGTGTCAATGATTTCTTCTCCAATACTGTTATTTAAGAATTTAAGAATATTAGTACATGTAATATTCTCATTTTTAATCGTATGTATTTTATGTATGCATGGTGTTTTGTAACTCTTCTGAAATAAATATATTATCTATCTATCTAATCCATCGTTTTGGGCCCCACCACCTTACCTTCCACATGTAATCCGTGGGGGTCGGTGGTGACTTCTTTCTCCTCTGTTGAAAACCAAGAGGTTGAATATACCGAGGGGGTTAGCCTAGTATGGGGCAGTCCGTTCCTGACCCCGTAGCAAAACAAATAACTTTTGCATAACACATCTTCGATAGAATTCATATGTTTTGTCACTTACCCAAAGGACCACGCACAAACCTTATGGGAAATGGCTTTCGGTAAATTCTTCTGATTTTTTGGTATGATGAACTTTTCAATGTCTTGATCAAAAGTCTCCATGGGCACAACAAAAGATAATGGACAGTTTTTGAGAAAAAAATTGCTCAAAGTCGACAAAATGGGGAATTTGGTATAGTAAAACGGGAGAAATAGACCGTGTTACTTTGCAACTTCATACCTGTTGGAAATTGTAGCATGCGCATAGCAATTCTTTTATGGGTCTTGTGTCTTCACAGCACCGTTTGTCAATAATTGCAGACTATACAGGGTGATGCATAAAGCCATATTCTATAGAATATAGAATATATGGTTCTATAGAAGATGACTCAATTGATATATAGGGGGTAATACAGGAAACAATGATGAAAGTAAAAAACAATGGGAATATTGATGTTACAACACTATAAATATGTACGAAAAAACGTGTCGCAATTTCCTCTATTTCAGTGATCACATCAATCTGTTATGTCAAATTTCCTGCACTAGTGCAGGTAAAGTTTTTACCGCACGCGAAAGTTTGTTCAAGAGTGCTACATATTCTTTTTAAATTCGCTTGTAGAAAATAGTTATTATCCTAACAAGTACGGAAAGGGAACCATTCCCGCATGTGACTGCCGTTACCCGAACGATGCAAAGCGGAGTTCGGGTAAGCAGTCGAGTGCGGGATAGTACCTTTCCGCATGAGTAAGGATCAAGATTTTTGGACAAACTTTCGCGTGGAGGAAAATTATTCCCGCACTAGTGCGGAACACGCTAAAGGTAGTTGATTTTATTAAGAGCTATGACTCATACCGTCGCAGAGAACAAATTTACGTTTCGGTAGTCGTCTACTGAACGTAGGCTGTATAGGCTAGGCTAGGCTATTATAATAGTGAAGTAGTTGAGTTAATGTTTCCATTACAATAATTTTGTGAGTTGTTGCCTTCAAGCGATGCGCAGATATATTCAAGGTCATAGCTCTTAAGAAAATCTGCTACCTCTATACTCATAGGGAAAGGTACTTTCCCGCACTGTACTGCTTACCTGTACTCTTTCCGTACTTGTTAGGATAATAACTATTTGCATTAGGTTTATGTGTCAGTTTCTCTTGGAATCCACCTAATTTTGGATAATTCAAGAGTCTTAAAGGTTTTTAGTTCTATAGTCATAAATCTACCAAATAATTAAGGTGAGTTGCAACTCTATCGAATGAATTCCAATTTCCTATAGTAGATAAATTAATATTTCCTATTAGTTACTTTTTATTGCTTGGCAACGACTACATATATGAAAATGGAAAGATTTTCATCCACCACTTTTGTCAATAATGTCTGAATTTTTGATAGATTTGCATACAATTCCATTTTATGAGCAAATGTGTTCAAAACGGATGTTTTTTTCGTAACCGAAACCTACCTACCTGTATTGCAGTATTAGAACAGTCATTATTCTTTCTGAGTTGTCATCATTCCACAACTTGTTGATTATTTCCATGCAAGATCCGTCTATATTTGCGACAGAGAGCATGTAAGAAGTATTGTAAAAAACTTTGCCAACAATGAATCTGATATAATTGAACGGTTCAGCGGGGACAATAGTTGTATTTATCTGTTGGGGTCTTGCGCCTACTAATATACCTATCTCTAGAATATCTTCAATCAAATCTCCAAAAAAATAAATTATAATTTCAAATCGATGAATATACCCATATTCCAAACTGAATGAATGAATGTTTGCTTCTGATCAAATAAATTCTATGGAATTAATATGCTTTTTTCTTTTTTTTTTCTTCCTTTGACGAATCTTTCAGGTTTCCAGAGAGGAAAACTCCTCAGAAGCTCCTAGAAGGTTGTGCGAGAAAGGAGAAGATCCGGGACCGATGGCCATACTGGGCTTTGAACCACCACTGCCCATCTCCACCACCAAGGCTTACAAAGAACATTCTAGTCTTCACTCTAGAGAACACAATATTTTTCAACTCATTGTGAAATTTATTCCTCTTGACTGTTGACAGTGCTCTTGACTAAAAAATGTAGCTCCTGATTGAGAACTTCAGGAATGGACACCCGTTCCACGTGACACATTCCACCAATGAGCATTAGCAGCTGATGCCTTAGCGGTGAGCTCGAAATCACGCGAGAGCGTGACCTACCTGCGATTGCTGGATATTTGAACGTTTGGGTTGGGGTTGGGGATTATATCTACAATAGTTAGTTTTATATTCATGGAGGTGTTCCAATAATGATAACTGTACTCAACTGTTCCTTTACAATGAATACAATGTGGAAGTTATTCATTTCTGGAAAAATTTTATTTAGCTTATTAATGGACCAGTTTTGAAGGTGGGTGGTAGATATCTCAGTTTTCAACAGTTTTGTGTATAACAGCGAATGGTGTTGTGTCTGTATTCGATCACATTGCTGTGAATTACTGATAACTAGTTTCATTGAGAATATAAAAACTATTATTATATACAAGGTGTCCCAGGACTTTTTCCTCTACTCTCGGGAATGTGAAGATATGGAAAAATATCACCAGTACTTCGTATAACTGTTCCCAAAATCCTCCGTTACGGGCGTTTGAAGATACAAAATGGAAATTGTTTTTTCCTGAACTTTTCAAGTGAAATTCTACCAAAGGACTACGCACAAACCTTGTGGGAAATGGCTTTCGGTGAATTCTTCTGATTTTTTGGTATGATGAACTTTTCAATGTCCTGATCAAAAGTATCCACGGGCACAACGAAAAATAATTTCAACAGTTTTTGAGAAAAAAATTGCTCAAAGTCGGCAAAATGGGGAATTTGGTATAGTGAAACGGGAGAAATAGACCATGTTATTTTGCAACTGTATGCCTCTTGGAAATTGTAGCATGCGCTTTAGCAATTCTTTTATGGGTCTTGTGTCTTCACAGCACCGTTTGTCAATAATTGAATAAGTGAAATGGCAACAAATATCAAGCAAAGGAAATATGCAATTCACAATTATATAATCGAACTGCAATTACAAACTATAATATGGAATAAAATGAATTGAATTAGGTTAAAATTAGAAACAAATGACAAAATGAGGTAGAAGCCCGATCTTCTAATATTTATGTAATAAGATGATGCTGAGGAAAATTAGAGAAAGTAAAAGTTTTGAACAGAAAATTAAATAAAGAAATAAGAGTCTAGAAGTTCCCCGCATTCCATCCATGTAAATAGTCTATGTAGATACTCATTGTATTAGTAAGCAATAAATTCTCAAAGTTTCAAAATGTAAAAAGTCTACATGTTGTAGCTAGGAAATGAAGGTAGTCAACTATCTAACAAGAAGGGAGGTACTTGGAGAAAGCAGGATGTGGAGGATTTTTTATGTCCGGCACCACAAGAATGAGTATTAAATTGTAGAATTTTACAGAACCAAAGTCCAAATATGATTTATTAGTGAGATAGAATGTGCATATAAACTATTACCTGCAAGGAACGGTTAAAATCCTAGTTAAATAATAGTAAAGTGTAAGTGTTCCTGTAGGGCAGATTCAAGTGTCTACAATACAGAATCCCAGAGTGGTAGGTGGAAGTATTGGAAGCATTTGCAGAATTCCAGCATTATTCGATGAACCAGACATAGGTAGATATTTCTTTCACAAAGACATCAACATTCACGAAAGCTTTCGAACCAATATATGCAAATATTTTCATGAATTGGCAAACTATTAAAATCGATCGATATGTCAACCGGAGGTGACAAAATAGACTAGTACTTTCGAAAATTCATGAACATTATTTCAATGAAAATTATTCGCGCACACACTTTATTTGTATAGAATAAGTCAGGTTATAATGGGGAATTCTCCTCAATTTGGGTTATTGGAGAAATGAAATGAAAGTTTGAACAAAGTTCTGTTTAACTTATTAACGTAACATATTTGTTGTTCTTTCTTATCTGTGAAATTTGTAGCAGATGTTGCCAGATGGTGAAATAGAAACAAATCCTTTTAAATTTTGAATGACCAATTTTATTTTTTATTTTTAAGTAATTTAATAATTTTTTTAAAGAAAATTGTTGAAATTATTTTTCGTTGTGCTCGTGGAGACTTGATCAGGACATTGAAAAGTTCATCATCAATTGTTTTAAATGCAATGTTCTATAGATCTTTAATAGAAAATACTTGATTGTCGTCAGGTGGAGAATTTTCCATTATAAGGGCATGATCCAAGCGACATGGCTAGGAATTAAGGAAGTGTTAGTTTTAGGATTTTAGGGAAATGATGAAACATGCTCAGTGGCGCAATCAGAAAATAATTATGGGGGGGGGGCTGACCGGGGGTCCCTGGGCCAACCAACGGAAACCTTTTTGAAAATTCCTTTGTATAACTGGTATTTAAAGGCATTACTTTAAGTTTATTTTAGCTCTTTGAGTGAGAGTTTTGAGTAGGGACTATAGGAATAAATCTGGAAGGGGAAAACCGGTTTTCTCCCACCCGCCTGTCTCGCCACCACAAACAAACAAAGCAAGCGCACGCGAGAAATGTTCCTTTGCGGAGTTTGGAATATATGAAATACGTTTTATTAATTTTTTCAGTGCATTTCTTAGGAATAGGAATGCAGCAATGTAGAATGCAGCTATTTATTTTGTAGTAATAATAATAATAATAATAATAATACTCCCTCATAAACACTCGTTGAGTGTACCCAAAGGCATAGCCTGTGCGGGTAGAGGACGGCTATTATTATTATTTGCCGTGGCGCTCCGGGGAGACTTACTGATGTTTTAGGTGATGTATTCACTTTTCAGCTGTAGGAAAACCCGGAAAACCTACAGCACCACCTCGGATGGTCGGTGTGCACTCCAAGCTAGCACTAGACGAGATTGGCATCTAGACAACTCACAATACACTTGCTTTTCAACAAGGCATGCGGCCGCCTATCGATCCGATATAAAGTAGCTGAGAAAAATTCTCGTACCTACATCGGATTCGAATCGACTATCGCTATGCTGGAGTTTCGAACGGCCTGTGCACTAGACCGCTGATCCACCAACCACCACCTGAAATGTAACTCCCGCAAACAAACATTCACTATTGGCGGATTTAAAAATTTAACAGAATGTAATTTTTTTATTTTTTTTCTTGTCTTGAGGGGGGTAACGGCCCCTTTAGCCCCCCCCCCCGTGGGTGCGCGTCTGAACATGCTTAGAATGAGAATTTAAATTACCTGAAGTTTGATGACATGTTTGCTTTTCGATACCGAAAGAATTTTCATTATTATTAAATGGCTATTAGTTGAAAAAATTCAATATGAGATAGTGTGACCCTGGGTGTTGGTTGTTTAAAATAATTCTCGGATTTTACCTATACAGGAAGGAGGAAAGTACAAACAAATAGGTAAAGTATACACCAATCGTACCTGCACAAAAGAGGACCTAGCAGACTTCCAAATATAGCAGAGAAGTATGCCCCGATAAGGGATAGAACGCTATACGTTACGCATCCACAGGATAGAATCCACACCCTGGATGTCTATAACTCTCTAGGCATTAAACAGAGTCGCCTTAGAGAACTAGAAGGAGACGTTTATTACTTTGTAACTGGCGATCCGAAAGTTTGACTTTACGGACACCTAGGACAACAGTGATGAAATCAGTGCACAGATTACACTTCTGTAGTGGTAGTAGAACCTTTTCTCAATAAACTGACACTATGATCAATCACTCTTCAGGACAAAAGGGGGCACAAAAGGTTTGATTTTTTTTCAAAGACTGGTCCCAAGCGTCAGATGTCAACAAACCGAGTTTTCCAACTTTCAAGGAGAATTTGTGAGTAAATGGGGCATTCCGCTGATGAAGGGGCTGGTCTTATGGGAAGATTAGTTATCTCAGTAACCTTTTCTGTGAGTTCCAGACTCCGAGTTCATGGAGATGCAAAGCAGGATTCCATTTTTTGGGCGAAATACATCGAATTCCATATCTCGAAGTAGTTATGGAAACCATTTTTTGCTATAAATACCAGGCCGATATTCAGAAGAAATCAGTTCATCTGGGATCTTCAAACAGACAACAACTAGGGTTGGACCTAAATTCCTCCGAGGCACCTGTATTACCGAAAAGATGGAGTCACCAACACGATCGAAACGATCCCTCTAGAGCAAGGGAGCATAGGTCCGTAAGAATTAGTAACCAGGGATCCGGAAGTCAGCCACTATCTCTTATTAGTTTTTTTTCAGAATTTTAAACCTTTAAATTGAATTCTGAGTTTTTAAATGGGAAAATATTTAATCACAAATTCATAAAGAACTATTTGATATTCATGTCTCCAGGGTGTGAGATCTTAAAAACCCTTATTGCAATAAAATATTATTCGGGTTGTTTTTCCTATCTGCCGCTAAATTGTGAGATGGTTGAACTATGTTTACGTTTACTGCAATGTTACTCTCATACATAGATATGGATCCTCTCTCACAATTTGGAAATAAAAAAGAAGTATGAACAGAATTCAATCACATTTTGCAGTGCACAATAAGTCAAAAGGATGGGGTCAACGGTATCGGGTTGGTTACAGATGGCGTGCACCCAAAAATATTTTTAAACCTGGCCAACTCCATGGTAGTGGGAATTTGGATGTACTTGATGCCCATTTGCACAATTGGCGACAATCCCATTTCATCGAATCTTTATAACTATTCAGACCTTCACGCATTAGAGATGTTGTACTTATTCAGTTTAAAATATTTTTAAGTTAAGTTCGATTATAAAAATTGATAATGTATTTCCAGAAGTAGTAATATAACATTAATACTTTTTCCGCATTTCATTTCTCTTCAGTTGTGCAAAACTTTGCAACCTAAAAGAACCGAAAAAAAAAACAGCGTGGGAAAAAGGGTGTTGAATCAAAAATAAGCTTTCCTTCATAAGGTTGTGTGCCTGTAAAACAAAAGTGGACTTCTTTGTGAAACTAGGCTACATGCTTACTTCATACAGGGTCAATTCTCACCAGAACAGCAGGAGAGTCAGACGATCAACACGACGGTATTTTAGACGATCAGATAAGGTAGGGTTACGTTAGGTCTCAAATTTGTGTTATGATTTATTAGCATTGAGATTTACCATTGTTTATTTAACTTCAAGAGAGTCATGGTCCTGAGCAATCATCCCGAGAAGCAAACAAAGGCTTTGTGATAGGTAACAAAGTATAAACTTTGAAGAGTCTCGATAAGGAAAAATATAAATAGGTAAGTATAACCAGAAGGTTACAGAAAAAAAAACAAATCAAATATTTTATTAACAAAAAGTACAAACCATAAATAATCCAATTAATAATTATAGATATAATCAGGAAGAACAAAGTAGCTGCAACTAATATGCTTACCGTTCCGATTCTACTTCACTCCTTTGGAGTAATGAAATGGAATCAGGAACAACTCGATGCGAAAACTCGCCAAATGATGCATCCTCATAGGAGCTTGCATCCTAAATCCTCTATTCCACGGTTATACTTTCCCAGAAAACGGGGAGGTCGTGGACTTTTGATTTTCTACATAATAGAGTGGTACTGGATGGAACCTGTAAATTCATAAGGAGTTCAGATCCCCTTCTCTGCTTAGTATGCGCTCATGAAAAAGTAGGGATTGGAGCATTTCTCTCCAGAGCAGCAACCGTGCAGCCGACGAACTCGGTCTCCTATTCGACACTGAACGGACGAACCCAAAACTCTGTCACCAAGTTGGAACCCGTCCAGCAGAAAGCCCACGTCAAAGCTGCGGAGAGTAAGAGGCTCCAACAGCTACATAAGGATAAGCCAATGCATGGGGTATTCTTCAAGGACATTGAAGACCTTGGCTTATCCAGAGACCTGACATTTCCTTTCCTCAGGTCAAGTGAGCTGGAGTCGGAAACCGAAGGATTCATGATGGCCTGCCAAGAGGGTGTCTTCAACACCCTCGTCTACCGCAGTAACGTGATGGGTATAGAGGTCCCTGACACTAGATACAAAGCGTGTCGTGGGGCAGCTGAGATTATAATGCATTTGCTATATCCACAGGCATATCGCGGCGCTACGAGTGTTGTACTACCACCTACGACACTCGTATGTTGACGAGACACCTGTATTGCCTTATGCTCCAGCTGATGAGAATGTGAAGTGCTATTCATTCCCAACCCACAGACAAATTCATGCCAATTAGCCTGATGTAGTCCTCCTCGACCATCAGAGTAGGAAGGTTTTTGTCATAGACTTTTCGGCTCCTGGCGAAACGAGCATCGTCCGAAAAGAGGAGGAAAAACGAACTAAATATAGAGATCTACTCTTTGAACTCCGCAGGCTTTACCCAAACCATTCTATCAAAATAGTGTTTCTGATCATAGGGGTACTTGGTGGAATGATAGACACGCTGCTCTCGAATCTGAAAATAATACCGGCTTCTCGTGATGCGGCAGAAAACCTAGCCAGAAGAATGCAGAAGGCCGTAATTCTTGGTTCACTCTGTTTACTCAGGGCACATTATTTCCGGACTCAGTAATCACTCACTCCACGGACGTGTGGAGTATTGACTGGGGTTGATGACACACCAACGCGCCCTCCTGTTGTATCGGAGCTCCGGAGATAGGGTCTGACTGGGATAATCCGTATGGAAAAAATATTAGTATTAATAGAAGTACAGATGAGTTTATCGGGCTTCACCTGAATCAAAGAAAAAGTTACTCAACGTAGTTTTATCTCCTGAACACGAATCCAAAAACAATTCGAGAGGGTCACGAATACTTTTTGAGTTATGCCCTTCCGAATCTTGAAAATCTACTATTTTCGACGAAAAACAAGAAAAAGTATAAGAAACTGACCTAATCTAAAGCAAAGCTATCCAAGTTGAATTCAATCCTTTCACACTAGAATATCATGTGACTAATAATTGAAATATTCCTGTTTCGCTGACTACTACACAGATATGTAAGAAAATTATCGGCATTTAGCAATCCCAAATACTGCCGCGACTGCGGTTGATATACTGACACTGTCACGTAAGGGGGCGTCCATAAATTACGTGAGGTGTTTAAGGGGGGGAGGGGGTCGAGTCAAATCTCATCTAATCTTACGTTGGAGAGAGGGGGGGTCTCGGCAAATATCACGCAATTTTTTTTCTGATTGAAACAAAAAAAAAATTATACTATTTTGGTCCATTTAATCCAGATTGTACATGCATAAGATTTAATCTTAATTTTTATTACACTTATAATTAAACTCTCAGCAACATTGATTACTAGTCATAACTAGTCGTAAATAAAAGCACGAAGCAAATTTGTTTTTTTCTTTTTACAATAACAATCCAACACGTTTACGTAAGAAACTCACATTTTGAAAAATCTCACGTGAGATTGGGAGATGGGGGAGGGGGTTGAATAAAATCTCACGACATCTCACCAGGGGGGGAGGGAGGGGCAGAAAATAAAAAAAAACACCTCACGTAATTTATGGACGCCCCCTAAACTGTGCTCGAGGCAAACACGTTTTAGGAAGGAGAACAGTAATCCAGTTGAACCTTGACTCACCATCGCATATATTTCAAAGAAATATATATATATCTATAGTTGCTCTAGAATAATAACAACACCATGCGTCACTGCGAAAAGCATGCCGCATATGTACCCTGTTTATAATGTGCGCATGCTCGACATCAGTATATTTCAGGTAGAACGTTGCCAAGTTCGAAAATTATTTGTCTTTCAAATTGAAAGTTTTGTGTAATGAAACAATGAAAACATTTCGTTTAATAGAGAAATATTTTTCAACGCATTGAAGACTTTTTCAAACGGAAGGAATCTTTAGAAATAGTTTACTCTCAATTTTGGGCGACAATAAAATTAATTCTATACAAAAATGTACCCTATGTTACTGTAATGTGAGTGATCATGCAACAGTGCTTTGTCCTCAACACGAAGTCTTGCCTGAAACAAGGGTCGCTTTGCTCATTTTCACAGACTACAAGACTAGCGGCTACCGACATTTAATTATTGTGCATGTTTGTGTTCAGTTTTTGTTTTTTTGTTAGTTGTTCAAGATTTTGGGATTTGGGTTTTGGGTTTTTTTCATGGATTAGTTACAAACCGATCCCGTTCTTAACTGATATTGTTGACATGTAAACATTTCTATAAAATTTATCCTCAATAACTCTTAGACTGATGATCCGCTATATTTTTGGGTTTTTTCCTATTAGGAAATACAATTGCTTTACTGTTTACTAGAGTGCTCATGTCATTCACACTAAATAACTAATCATTTTCATTTCCACGGGTTAACAAACATAGATATGCTGGAAACTGAACCAAATTTGTTATTGCTATAAATCAAATTCATTGAAAGACTGTCATAAAAATGAGTATGAAATTTCTTAGAATATGAATCAAAACATTTAACATCAAACTACCTATTTAGATGAGACACTATACAGTTTCAATGGTTTTCTTAAACATACTGATCCATTATCAGGATCAAGGCAAGTATATTAAGATAAAAATAAATGACTTAATTTTGTTTACTCTACTTCATTTTAAATGAAAAGAGATAATTCCGACTACGGTCGAAAATACCCCTCCCGCCACACATTTCCATAAAGTGGAAAAATGAGGCAAATATTCGACAGAAAACTTCATTTTAGATTAACTTATTTTCCACAATCTTAATAGCAAATGAATATGCTTATTAACTTGTGGCACTGACTCCAGAATTACAGATATAATTCAAACCAGTTTTTGTGACTCACTCTGTATACATAAAAAAAAAACGTTGTGGGGCCATCACTGACGATCTTGAATCATGAATATATGAAAACATTTATTCAAATCGGCTAATTAGTATGTAAATAGGTAAGAACATTCCCTGAATATCTCAGTTTTGTTCAAGATTTTTTTGCATCAAACAAATATTTTTTTGTGAGTTCATCAACAAGCATTCATTGTAATTCATCTGACAGTGTTCTGACAGTGTTTTCTGACAGTTCTGGTATACACCAAATTTTAAGGAAACCCACTTAAAACTGTTTCAGTAAATACACTCAGAAAATTGCCTATGTACTGTTAACAGGAGTACTTTTATAAACAGTTTAATGTGTAATATCCATTATGCTAACAAAAACAGATATAGAAAATATTGTTTATACAACAAAACCTTTTGTTTAGTCGTAACATCTTATATTGTTTTCGGAACCATAACACCTCCATAGTGATTATAAAATTTTGTCATATATATACCGCATTTTTTTATCATGATGACAGTAAATTTCAATAATTCCGTAAATGAGACAAACTAATCCCTCTGCATTTCATAGTACCAAATTATACAGACTACACATTAGCCGGTCGACCCAACAGTATAAAATTAGTATTATAAAAAATAAGGTCATCGGAACAGTATTTCATTATTTGAAACAAAATACTCTTGAAAGTTAAATTGCGATGAGATAAATATTTTAATATCACACCAACAATGTAACTGTTGCATTGACAATATTATTCTGTAAATCCTAACCAAATGATATTGAATTAACAAGGCAGCTGTCTACATTATAACAAGTGCAGTTGAGATAATATAATCACTGTAATCGAAAATAATCGAGTTGCACTGATAATAGACCAACGGTCACTTCTGTTGTTCATTTTCATATGAGTTAGTCCACATTTCATCGACGTCGTGTATTAATAGTGATTCGTGAGTTTCGAGTTAGCTGTTTCCTTGTTGGTTAAGTGAATGAGATATGGTGATGTTGAAAACAAAATCGAGACAAGACCTCACAAGAAAACTAGAAGTACTTTTCAGACTCACTGAATAAGGAAAGTTGAAAAATTGACAGACAAGTGCATTGGTGCATTAATATTAACCACCAGTTGTTTATTTCACAATAACCTTCTGTTATCAACACAACACATATTTTATATCCACAGCAGTGATTGTTGATTTGAAAGTGTAATTTTTATACATGTTACAGTATTTATATAATAACATCAACTTTAATAAATATTTTATTACAATAACAAGTGTTTCTGTACTATTCAAGGAAATCGTCCATATCCAGTTAATGGCCCTTTCTATTAACACATTAAAAAAGTTATTATATCTATAGGATATTATATACAAATGACCAACTAATAGTATACCTACTGTTGCGTAAACAACATTTTAGGTCTACCAAATAGAGATCTTACCACTGTTAACTCAACCTATATTTTTCGTTATGTATACTAAGAAAATTTTCGGAGTGTACCTATATGAAGAAATTCAACTCATGATGAAATCCAGGCGTGAGTTTCCATAAAAGAAAGTCCTTCTGAGGAGATAAACGAGGAATTTATCTGTGCAAGAATATAACATTTTCACATAAAAACTGATAATGGAGACTAATTAACTTCAACAGAATACAGAATACCTGACGAGCTGTTCGTCAAGTCCTGTTGCCTGTCAACGCTGTCAACGAAAATAAATGTTCTCGCCCACGCCTGTCGCGAATTTTTCATTTCACCTCAAAGCCCATGATACATCATGACAAGACAGACTCTCTCTGCATCAAAGTCTCCGCATTCATTCCAAGATCGATACACGACCCAGAGAAAGGAAGGGGTGTTATCAGATCTTTCAAAATGGAATGAAAATAAACATTGACTGTTTGTTGCATTCGGGAGTATTTGATCGAAACTTAATGTTAAAATCGATAGATCGTACGTATTGTATAAAAATTGTGAGGGATAAATGTTCTTTTGAACGCGTCGACCGAATTTAAGGTATTTCACTCGGAGTGAAAGAACTTTTTACAGCAATAAAATCGGGGAGAATCATTTGTGTATCTTTCTTGGGATGCATACTTTTGAAAAGACATTCATTCTAATGATTAATCATGATTAGCTTCAAAAATTTCACCAGTTAAAAAAACATTTGAACTGATACAACATATATTCACAATCATTACTTTACAGTAGATAATTATTTTAATCGTAATCAAATGTATTTGGCATAATATGCTCTTCATCTTAATTGAATTCTACCTAACGTACAGGGTATATCACGATGAGCTGAGTCGATATGTATATGGGAAACTACTAGTATTCTTCTGAAAATTAGTATAGGTACGTGTATACGGGAGTGTTCCGAGGAACTCCTTGTGTTTTATTGCATTGTTAGAATCTACGATGAATTTCAATATAACTCTATTCGAAACATCATCTGTCTAAAATACTTCAGTTTTCAGTTATTTGAATTTTTTTGAAAAAGGATTCCGCACCATCCATATGGAAAATGACATTCGGTCCAATTCTCTGAATTTTTGGTATGTTATTGATTCTGAAATGACATTCGGTCCAATTCTCTGAATTTTTGGTATGTTATTGATTCTGACTTCCATGTAATAACCACATGGAAGTTTGGATGATATCTGAATTACCAGTTGGTCTCTTAGGAAGAATTCACAAAAAGAAACGCTGAGGTGTCATCAAACAATTTTTGTTAATAATTTGAGGTTAAAGCATGAATATATCGAAAGCATCAATCATGTCCCATTTGGAATTTAGTAATGAAAATTACATCAATTTGTAGGGAATATGTGGCGGTATGGTGCTGAGGTTAGAGAATCTGACTCTTGGGCCAAGTGTCCGTACATCGATTCCTGGCTGAGGCACGAATTTTTCATTTAATTATAGTAGTAGATTGATTCTGTATAATGACCAGCAATAGTATTCCACCATAAACTGTTTGGTTCATATCAACAGTGCTGTTCCTAAGGTGGCATATCTCGAAATTTTATATAATTACATTTGCACTGAAATCAGCTGTAATATCAACACGACGGAGCCTAGCCTCATAATATTGCAACTGTGAATATCTTTTCAGGCAACCATTTTGATGATCATTTAATAGCTAACAATGGACCCCGCTTCGATGGCCTCCCCGATCGCCAGATATCACTCACTCTATTAGACTTTTTTGTATGGAATTATATGAGAAATATTGTCCACGCTGCGCCGCTAACAAAACAAAATGCCAGGAGAGAGTTATGAGTGCATTTCGATCTCTTTCCCTGCAAGAAATTCAGAGTGCCACATATGCCGGATTTAAGGAAGTTTGCATAACTGTTTGGAAGTTGGGGTCAACCAGTTCGAACATCCACTATAGTTTGTTCAATTTCTTGGGTGTTCCTGTAAGTGTTTTACAATTGTGGAAGATCCGCGTACATTGTCTACGACAGGTTCAATTTTGTTTTTGCAACAAATTGCCCGTGTGTTACATTTGTGAATGATCTGCATGATGGTGTCATGGGTGTGCTTTGATCTATCGGATATCGCGGAGGAAAAGTGTCACAAACCGTTTCAGTAACCATGTCAAATTCTTCATAAACGATTGACAAATTAAAGAAATGTTTATTTTTAAATTGTCAACGGCACATGATGAAAAATTTCATTACGCTTAAACGCAAACTATTAGTAAATATTATTTTTTGACACTTCAGCATTTGTTTCTTGTAGATTCTTCCAAAAAAAGACCACTGATAATTCAGATGTCTCTAATTAATAACCAGACGGAAATTTTAGTTTTTCCACGTTTCTACTAAAATCCTTCAATTTAGATGTAGGGTTGTAAGCATTATCTTTCCCTGAAAAAAAATATCATATTATGATCTTCATCATTCAGTTATAGGATTTATCAGTTGTTTACTATGAGGAAAGCGAGTTTCTACAATATAACTACAATATAACAATAAAATTTATTTTAGGAAGTTAGACTAGAATACTGTTCTGACGTGAAGATGGTATTAGTGGAAGTAATATTTCTGTTTGATGAGTGTACATATGTTATTAATAGTTTTGTTTCGGTCAAAAGGAGATTCCTCAGACTTTTCTTTGTAATAAAATACTCAACAAAAAGTTCCTGTATTAAACCAGCATTTTGATCGTGCAACTGGTTTTTCTTCATTCCAATGTTTTAATATTAACACTATTTCACAAAAGGCTTTAATAACTTCTAATTAATACATGCGAGCGCTTTCGATAGCAGTCTGTGCTATTATCATCTTCACGGCTCTACTCAAACTGCGGCATTGTACCCCATTTATGTTTGAATGCCTGCGGTATCAACATTGTTCACGAATGTAGAAGACCCAGAAAGAAATATCATTTGAGAATTAAAATGAATTAGATATTAGTATTCAACAGAAAGTGAGAGTGAAGAAGCTGGCCCTTCTTAAAGACATTCCAAATTTTACAATGTGGAAGAATTATTAATGGAAACCTCCGATCAAATAACATAACCTAGATGAGTAAAGCTGAGTTTCCATGCATCCGAATTTTCGGTTTTTCGTTGGAAATTTGAAAGAAATGTCACTTTTTCGTACGAATGATATTTTAAGCGGTTTTCATTTGTGCGAAATGCCTTCAAATGAAATATTCAACGTCAACCCCCTAATTTACCGACCATTTTCTCAAGTGAATTCCTCAGCTCGTTGATTATGCTGTGGTTATTTTCGTAGTTTGAAAATAGGTCTTATCCAAAAACGTTTGGGGGCCCTTTTTCTTTTTTCTTCATTTAAAAATTTCAGTACGTTAACAAAATCAGTTAAATATAAAACATTACGGCTGTTCTTATCATTATATTATTAATTATGAGATTGATGTCCATATATTTGACATTGAAATTTTTAATATGCCTGGAAACAAACAGACATAACCGCACTGATCATTGTCCTCCTTTAAAATTTCGGACAAGTTGACATTAGCCGCTTTCCAATGGCCACAGGGAGTAGCTCCGGGTAGCTCCTGAAGTGATTAGACAGATCACGACAAATTATGTTCCAATTAAAACCCAGTTATAAAGTCAGGTGCGGTTCACTTCAGGTTCAGTTCAGGGGTAATAAGCTCCACTGGAGGCTACTACCCCTGGCAGTTGGAAAGCAGCTTTTATTTCAACTTCTTGAATTTATTCGTACCATCAGTTAAAATTTGCCGCCACGAAATATATTTGAACAGCTTTTGACAGATTTTGTACGAAAAATAAATAATTTGTGTACATGAAAACTTAGCTTAACTCGCCGCACACCCATTAAGATTTGTGTGTAAGGGGCATCTTATCCTAACGGCAGTGTCGTGCGTTGTTAACAGAAATATTGAGGTTCAATAAAATAGAAATAATGGAAACCAAATATGGAATGGAAACCTGAAATTATGATTTAATAATTTCCACAGGATTTTGAGAACAGCCGATGTTCTAATTGACATGTTTTATCATAATTCATTCATTTTTATTTTTTCCAATTTGGATTCCCTTTCTCGATAGTTACGACACTGGTAGCTTCAAATGATTGCTGTCAAATATCAAATGCAGCGTTGTCGCACTGACAAGACTATATCGACCACAAAGAATCTCCGTTCGGCGATGGAAATACTATCGTTTTTATATGCTCCCAAAAAGCTGCAATGAACGTTTCAATTGCCTTCTTATTGGTATATATTTTATCCAAGACAGTATTTTTGGGTTTTCGTTGGCATGAATCTACCCGACAGATATTAAAATCTAACTGACGTGCTTATTGTATCCTTAAAAAATTGCGACATGGCAATAATGTCATGATTTGAGGAATAACATTATGAAAACATGTTACCTTCAGTTCCATTTGAGTATTACTCATATAGGTTGTGTTACTTGATCGGAGATGGAAACTAAGATATCTGAAAATAATAGTACTCCTTCTCAGTTATTCTCGACATCTAGAAAATAATTTTAAGCAATTAGTGACTCAAGCGAAAATTATACAAACAGATTTCAAACCGCCCGTGATTCAAAAACCCTGCATGGGCACGCATGTACCTGAATCGGCCTCAATAATTTAGTAGAAATCCTTACAATAATGAACATATTTCAGAGAGAAATATTTCGATTGTTTGAAAAAGTTTTTATTAGTAGACTAATATTTCAACGTCGGTTTGAATATTGTATGTTTAAAAATGATAGGTAGGTATACAGGCCGTTTCTTTTATCATGTGGTAACATTGCTATATTCTAAACCGTAATAGATACAAAGACGATTAAATCGGAAAAAAGGTAACTATTGTGGTGAGCAGTAAATTGGTCATAGAAAATTTACGGGGATTCTCGCCCTTCCCAACTTATACAGGGAAAACTGAAAATGCTGTTTTCGGTTTTTTACGGACAGAATTGTTATTTCAGAAAATATAAAAAAATTAAAAAGGAAAGTTTTATTGTATTCAAAATGTACTGGAACTACGTAACGATAAATTTTTAATCAAACGTTTCGTGTCAACACCGCCATCATCAACTACTTTTTTCAAATACGGACCTGTCTATTTCATCACAAATATTGATAGAGCGATAAAATACCGATGAAACTTTCCTCTTTAATTTTTTATATTTTCTGAAATAACCATTCTATTCGTAAAAAACCGAAAACGGCATTTTTGGTTTTCCGTGAATAAGTCGGGAAGGGCGAGAGTCCCCGTAGATTTTTTCTGACCAACGTACTGCTCACCACAATAGTTAAATTTTTTTCCATTTAATCGTCTTTGTATCTATTACGGTTTAGAATATAGCAATGTTACCACATGATAAAAGAAACGGCCTGTATACCGTGTGACACAGACTCATGGTACACGCCCTTTTCTCCTTTGTTTCTGTAGCTATATTTCTGAAATTCGGAACATTGAATATGCTCATTATAGGGAACTTTTTGACATATTTGAAAAAAATCTAACTTCCGATTTTTCCAGAAATGACATGAACTTTCAATATTCAAATGGGACACCCTGTATATTATTACATTTTTGAAATCTGCGTCATTTTCTGAATCCAGTGATACCTCCTAGTTGATATTTCATTCGTCAGAACACCCATTTTATTTTTCGATCCAGAAAGCCATGAACTCCCTAAAATTATTCCAAACAATCAAAATAGGGTATATCGCCGAAATGTTCATCTCGGTAAATAGCGGTTAGGGAGTTCTCCGGCTCCACATATACGGATCCCTTGTCACTTTTCTTTGGTCAAGTTGTTAGGGTTCAAAATCAAATTTTAATATCTATGTGCAGATGTGACTATCTGTTTGTTACCTTGTATAGTGTGAAATATCGACCATTGCCTTGAATTATGCTTCTTGTTATTGGTATATTGGTTTATGAATTTGTTCTGAACGTTTCTCATTCTATTTACCTTACAATATTAGCTTAACTAGATTTCGGTTCATAATCGTTTCAGTCATTTCATTATTCCTTGTTATTGTTGTGAAGAATTTGGAGGTTACCGGAGATCTGACGTTTGATAAATTAATTTCAATTTAGGTCCTTTCGTTTTCTACGAGGTTAAGTGTATGTAGAGCTGTATAGTGTAATCTGCACTTTGTCTAAAAGTATCACACTTTCGTTCAAATGAAAGCACCTTATGTTGAAGATCTCTGTCCTTGTTCTGAGGTTCATATGATAAATTTGATTCACAACCAACATTCTGATTCTCACCAACAATAATTACTCTTCATTATTTATTGCTTCCATTTTAATAAAATCGTTCGTAAATAAATTCTGTCTGGTTGACATTTGACAGATCATCTTTGAGTAGAAGGAAAATGAACGACTTCTAGTGGAAAGGAAGGTGATTTGTTTTTGTGCTTTTTTTGGTTGTTTCCGGCTTCGTCTTCGACGGCGTTCTTGAGGACAGGTGTGTGACGAGACTCATGTAATCAATTTTCGATAATTTATCACTTATTAGTGGATTCAATTGATTCTAAATGGTTGAATAATCTTCGATGATTTTTGTGGACTTGAATAGTCATATTGGTGTAATCGTATTTGGATAAATCACGAAGAGTACCTGTAATGGGGATTTTACGTTGATGTCGCCATTTTGAAGCCCTGATCCCAGAACACCTTTGATTTTGTTGCTGCCTTTTGAAGTGTCTCCATTTCCACCTGATAACCAGTAGTATTCCGTTTCACCGATAATTAATTCTACGATCAAATAGAACTGACTTGAGGCAAAAGTGTTGGATCTTCAAGTTGTACCAGGATATTTGCCAGACCTTGTAGTGTCAGCAGTCTAGTCTCCATTCACAACAGACAGTTACCTCAGTGTTGGATCTTCAAGTTGTACCAAGTTATTTGCTGGACCCTGTAGTATCTGTGTGTCAGCAGTCTAGTCTCCATTCACCTCAGGACGATGTTCTTGGAGGGATAAGCAGGCCCAGGCATAAGTACTTCATTATATCCTCGGATGGGACGAAAGTGCTGGACCTTCCAGTTGTACCAAGGCCATCGGCACTCTGAGTGACTCAGCATAGACTGGTGTAACTATAACTATTTGATGGATCAACTTTTCATAACATCTGTTCCAAATTTACACACTCTCCCTCTCTTGGCCTAAGTTCAGTTTTAAAACATTATCTATTCATATAATTTCATCAGATTTGTATATTTTTGTTTATAATATTCCAAATTTATTTACAGAATCTCACTTGGCTTAGAGTCCTTGGTAATATTGAATTCTATTTTGTGTGATATTATTCGCCACATTTCATTCTTTTGTGAGTGTACTTCAGGAAAACTTTAAATTGATATCTTTATTCTTACTTGACTTGCTACCCACCATCTGTCTGTGGATTCCATTGGTAACCAGTTCGCCACATATTACACTGATTTACATAATATAATTGATAATTGTTGTTCCACTTTCCTGGTGGAAAATATTTCTGTAACTAATTTTAGTAGTTTACATACCTCATTTTCATTGACTTTATTTCAATATCTGCTTTTCCATCTACTGGACTTTTAGTCCCAACTAATTAGTAATTTCCAGGCTGTTACTTCCTCATTATCAGTCCCTTTGTGATCACAACGGGAGCTTGAAAGGCAACTGGACTACTCTGTACTGGGTACTCGCCCTTTGGAATATAAATAAGGTACCTATTTATTGTGCTGTTGATGTTCACCACATTTGCAGATTATTAATAGAGGTTTGTAAACTAAGCGTTTGGATTTCATTTTCAATCCCAAACCCCAATACTTGTATACTCGAACAAAGTGTGGTCATCATCATACCACATCCCGCCAGTGCTTTTTATTGACAATATTTTAGATTCCATTTAGAAATCTCCATCAGATATCTGGAGCGGTCTGTGCTTGGAATGGCTTTTACAATCACTGGCGCGGTATAAATTATTGATAGAACCCGTGGCACCCGAATTGAGTTAGTTGGTGACTGCTATGTGTTCAAGTGCTTTCTAGTGCTTTCTATTATTGTTAATATTATTTCTTCTTTTTTTATAAAGAATCGTAGCAAACTTTTGATTATTTAGAAATAAATTTGTTAAACAGATTTACCTTTCGTCAGAAAACAACTACCTTCAATGCTTTTTTTTATTTTTGTAACAAATCTTCCAGGTTTCCAAGAGAGAAACCCCTCAGAAGCTCCTAGGAGCTTGTGCGAGCAAGGAAATGATTCAGGACCGATGGCCGTGTTGGGCTTTGAACCCACGACCTTATGCTTGTAAGGCGAGCGGTCTACCACACGACCATCACGGCCCATAACCTAACTTTTTTAAAATAAATTTTAACTTTTTGTATTGAAAATTTCAACACTTATCAGTTAAATAAAATGAATCAAATTGGCAAATGACAAGCGGTTCCCGAATCTACCAAGGAAAAAGTATAATTGCTCTGGTGACAGATAAGTCACGGAAGTTTCAGGAAACAGTCACCGGTTTTTCAGGAATTTGATATATACGGACAGCCAAATTACTAACCAAAGTATCCAAGATTATACGTACCATACCCATAATGCTACACTATCGTAATTTCGAATTAAAAGGTATCAGGGTTCGAAATTTGTGCCAGAAAAGTAAACCAAAACTCGAAACTCCGTTTTTTCATATGATACCATAATGATACTCTGACGTCATTCGAAAGTACCATCGATGGAGTATCTGTATAACCAATAAGAACACGATAATGGAGTTTAGACAAGTTTAAGTATCTTCTCGGTTCAATAACAATAAGTTTCGATAATCTGTAATAATTGTCAGTTAGTCACTGAATACATTATTGAATTGATCGGATCGATAATAAAAAAAAAATTAAGAATAGTGGATAAGTGCATGGGGAATGTCGGCAAAATCCAGTTGTTGCTCAACAGCTGTACTCGGAAAATACTCCGAACGAATGTATCGCTCGAAATTATTTCAAGCGTCTTGAAGAGCGGTTCAGAAGAAAGCCTGATGTTGGTACTGAGCATAATATTGTTTCTGAAGACATGGAGATAAATGTTCTCATTAGAGTGGCAATCGAAGTATCGATCGTATGAATATCAAATACATCAACATTTGTACGAAGACGCGATAGTATAAGAAGAATGGAATATTACAGGTGGATACTACGCAATAATGTACAGCAAAATAATGAGTTCCTGAAAACAATTGTATTCTCCGATGAGTCAAGATTGGTATATTTAACAAACAAAATACTCGATATTGGACGCAAGAGAATCAGCATTTATTTAGGAAGGGGGAATTTCCAAAAACGTTTTGAGTTTAATGTATGGCTGGGAATAGTTGGAGATCGAATAATTGGTCCCATAATATTTGATGGACCTTTGAATGGTGGTAGATACCTAAGTTTCCTCAGAAATGAAATTGAAGATTATTTAGAAGATTCACCGCTAAATCTGGAAAATCGACTGTTCTTTCAGCAGGATGGTGCTCCTCCGCACAATAGTAGGATCGTGACGGATTACCTTCGTGACGGATAGGAACACATGGTCCTGTTAGGTGGCCAGTAAGATCACCTGACCTAACCCCTTTAGATTTTTTTATTTGGGGTCACTTGAAAAACATCGTTTACAAAACCTACCCAACGTCCCGGGATGACCTAGAATAACGAGTTGAACAAGTCATTCAAAGTATAACCCCTCAACAATTGAACAATGCTATTCGAAATACCGCCAAACGAGCTCGAAAATGTTTGAATGGTGGTGATGGTGGTGGACATTTCGAACAGTTAATATAAGATTTCTCTTTTTTATTTTGTTTCGTTATTAATTAAATTGTGGAAGAAAACCTAACTGTTATTACTTACTTACATTCGAACCAAGGCTTTTAGCCTTCGACATTTAGGAGGTCTATCGGTGGGATGAAATATCGACTACATCTCCGTGAAAGTCGAAATGTCAAATTGTTGTTTGTGTTCCATAGCCAATTTGATAAATTGTTATTGAACCGAGAAGATACTTAAACTTGTCTAAACTCCGTTCATATTGGTTATACAGAAAAAAAGTTAATATGGATGGATACCCCATCGATGGTACTTCCGGATGACGTCAGAGTACCATTATGGTACCATTGGAAAAAACGGAATTTCGAGTAAAAAAAAGTTTTGGTTTACTTTTTGGCACGTATTTCGAATCACGATACTTTTTAATCGAAATTACGATAGTGTTGCATTATTATGATTATTTGGAATAATTTTAAGGAGTTCATGGCTCTTCAGATCGAAAAATAAAATGGGTGTTCTGACGAATGAAATATCAACTATGAGGTATCATTGGATTCAGAAAATTATGCAGATTTCAAAAATGTAATGATATACAGGGTGTCCGATTTGAAAATCGAAAGTTCATGTCATTTACGGAAAAACCAGAAATTGGATTTTTTCCAAATATGTCAAAATATGCCCTATAGTGAGCATATTCAATGTTTCAAATTTCAGAAATATAGATACAGACACAAAGGAGAAATGGGCGTATACCATGAGTCTGTGTTACACAGTATAATGAAAAATTAAACTTAACCTTTTATATCCTGGTTCTGTTGCAGTTTTGCAACTCGCTCCTTTACCCTTCAGGTAAATTTATACAAAAAAGTTTTTTCTTTAATTGCTTGTAACGCGAGTATCAAAAATTACATTCACAAGGGAATGACTTTCGTCTTAGTGTGTCTTCTTTTCCAGTGTTCAAAAAACACTTGAAATCATGATTGTCGGTAAGTTGGACCCTACTCGCCTATTAATTAATTTCAACCTTATTTTCAATAAATCAAGAGTGAAAATTGATGTTTTGTTTGGAATACTGATTATGCAGTATCGAGTAGAATTTTCCAAGCACGAAACTTTCTTCTGGATCAACCTTCCTTAGAGTTAAAAATACATAGAATTTTGGACTGAAGCAACTTAATTCATTTCACATTTCTTCAGATGATATAAATCAGACTTACCTCTCCGCATTTGATATGAGGGAATCAATAGTAACATACCTGTAAAAGAAGATCAGTATTAGAATTCATGAAGGCACTCTAGCATATTAGCACAACTAATTGTCCCAACTCTCATAATACCCTCCCACACTCGGTTTCATCCTCTATCATAAAAGCCATTTTGGTTTCTTTTCACTCAAAATCTGAAAGTATCAGTGGATAGACAGCATTCATTAGGTACAATAATTCTATACCTTATTAGTCAACCACACACACAACCACTAGAGGTCTTCTTCAGGTAAGAGATTACCGAGGACAAGTAATACCAAAAGAAAATTTAAATTTTTAATCAAATAAAGTTTTCGCTTACTTGGTGAGTCAATGAGGACATTGGGTTTTCAACAGATCAACGAGATGAATAGCGATAGGACTTTTTATGGTCTTCAATTTATAGAAAAGGTATTCAACTGCCATAACCGAAATTATAAATTCGAACCGGAGAATACAAAACTGCATTGAGTATGTATGTGTGTGAATATCCAGCTGGAAAATGAACTAGAATGCGCAGAAAATTGTTGGATATTTTTCAACAATTTCAACCTGTCCAACTTCTACAACTCTCCTAAAACGTTTGTTATATCGAGATTTCTCAACTCTTCCTTTCTTCCACCAGTTTCAACTTCATCGACATTTTTATTATCAAAATTTTAATTGCATCAAGTTTATCGACTCGTATCATCATATTTTTCAGTTCGCAAATCAATTTACAATTATAGTATGGCAATAATTTCCATTTATTTGTTAATGATAATGATAAATTTCATTTTCCAGCTTTCTTCCTTTTTTCGATTCTTCCTCATTTTTGACTGTATTACTGAATTAAACGGTTGATTATTATTCATTATCATTCATTGGTGGGCTAATATAAATTCGAGTTATTCCAAGATATGCAACTTCTATGTTCTTCGTTTTCCTCAGTATTATGTGGTCGGTGGATCAGCGGTCTAAGGCACAGGCCGTTCGAAACTCCAGCATAGCGATAGTCGGTTCGAGTCCGTAGGTACGAGAATTTTTCTCAACTACTTTATATCGGATCGATAGGCGACCGCATGCCTTGTTGAAAAACAAGTGTATGGTGAGTTGTCTAGATGCCAATCTCGTCTAGTGCTAGCTTGGAGTGCACACCGACCACCCGAGGTGGTGCTGTAGGTTTTCCGGGTTTTCCTACAGCTGAAAAGTGAATACATCACCTGAATCAGGAAGTCGCCCCGGAGCGCCACGGCAAATAATAATAATAGCCGTCCTCTACCCGCACAGGCTATGCCTTTGGGTACACTCAACGAGTGTTTATGAGGGAGTATTATTATTATTATTATTATTTGTTTCCTGGTGACGACCCATTTAAGTATAACAATATTTCAAACTTCAATTCATAAAGCTTTTTGTAATTTATGGAAGAGTAACTGCGTAAATCCTTCAAGATTGTAAATAGTTTTCATGGTCAATGAAATAAGTATTTTAATTTTAACTCCAATTGATGTATGTCTATCGGCTTTTCATTAAAAACTTGTCATCCTCTAAGTATTCGATTTTATCATCAGTAAATGATAAATATTTCCATTTTTTTTACTGATTCTTTGAATTAATCCAAATATAAAACGAAAAGTTTTGCCACTGGTCTTCTGTAAGTTCCCTTTTTTCTATTCACATCTGCAGTCCAGGAGCAACCATCTTTTCCATGCAACATTTTCGTGACAATTTCCTTCAACTAGCCATTTTTTGAAAAAATCGAATTTACGATAATGACCACGTCTCCATTTTTCTAAATTTTTCTTTTCTGGGACTAATTAATTCGTTTCGTTAGGGTTTTTTACAAAACTTGGGAAAATTTACACTGCTTCCTGGTAACAATATACTTCTATGTTAAGAGACAAGGAATGTGGACTGCACTAAAAATTCCCCAGTAGAAGTGACATGTACTAAGGGTCTGCTGTTGATCATATTTTCTGTCTCCATCAAATGGTCGACAGTACTTCACGGAACTTGTTCGTTCAGAGTCGATTTCAGGGCTACTTTTACACTCCTTACCAGTCTCTGCCAACCTCCACCCATGTGTGGACTAGCTGGGGGTTGAACATACCAAACTATATTTTAAGTTGCAAACTTTTTGAAAATTATATCTTGATTCATCTCTTCCACGCCTTTTCTCAATTTTTTTGTCAGAAAATATTTTCTGTGGTTTTCATCTCCAATCATCCACTTTACTGTCATAATTGCTCAGTCTGAGAATAAGCTATTTTTTTAAGGATTGCTCTAGGAGATAAACAGATCAATAAGAATCCATATCGCTGTCCTCTTCTTCTTTCAACAGAAACATTTATTGGACCAAAATAGCCCATTTCAATGTACCTATGTGAAAAGTCTGACAATTCTACTAAATCTGTAATGAAGATATTTCAGGTACAATTGGATTCGCTGTTGAGATTTTACATTTTTGGAATGCACTCCAGCAGCTTCTCACTGTAGCTCGAGCTCGAAATATGCTATACTTTTATCCAATTAAATTCAATACAAACTCTTGGCCAATATACCCTTCTTTGATGTGATATTGCTGAATGAGTAAATGTGGAAATATATGGTAAAAAATGCCTGGATATTTTACGGTCTCTTCTATTTCTCCTTGAACCAGCCTACCCCGAATTCTTTGAACATTGAAGATAACTATGATTCTAGAAATAAAAACAATATTGTATATCCAAGTTTGATAGTACATTGGTTGAATATTATTTCATCAATATTCAACTAATCGTATTCACCTATGTTGATTAAACTTTAAATGAAAACATCATGCCAACGTTAAAGTAATTATGTTGATGCATTATAACAAATAAAACTTATTACTAATATTTGAATATTGAACAAATATTCAATAAACAATATTGAAATAGATTTTGATAAAATTTGTGTAATGAACCGCTAGATGGCTCTACTTGGTTTCAAGACAGTTGACTCAGTGGTTATGACGACCAAAATACATACTCCGGTGAACCCTTTGCCGAAGGAGAACTGTAGTTGTAGAAGATAGGAGTCGTTTCGAACATTTCAATAATACTTCTAATGCAATGATATCGTACCAATACCACTGATGTTTTGAGGTCAATATTTTTCGCCAATATTACGTTTGAATATTTTGCCAATATTTCCATAATATTATACCAATATTATCCCATTATGAGTGTACCTATATAGCTGAATATTTTGAAGCCAATATAGTTTTAAAAATATTTTGGCAATATTACATAAGTAATATTATAACAGAAAAATTAAATAACGTGTATTCTGTATCACATTGTTGATTCATACAACTCGAAGAAATAAAACCTTACGTTTCATTTTCAAATGATGTTTAAAATTGTTTAAAATTGTTTTTTTCCGTTAACCAGCTGTCATCCCCATACGAACGACAGCCCTCAGAAGTCGAAACTTGTGCGAGCTAAGGATAACCGAGGTCTTACCTTTTAACGTGCGATTCCTGTATATGTGTTTCACCATCATAAATTATTTCTCCATCTATTTTTCTAAAAATTTCCCATTCTGACCTGTACGAGAAAATGTCACAGGTTTATTTATCGTACAGAAAATATCTCGAGAAACTCGCTAGCAAAACGTTATCGTGACAATTCTAATTCTGACGGTACGTTTTACAACTTACAACGTCTAGTGCTACGTCATAAACTCCCCTTTTTATGGGTCTGTAGGCCGAGAGTTGGTGAAAACGGAAAAAAGGCAATTCAATCTGAATAAATGTATGAACGAAGATAGGAACTTTTATATTTCAAGAAGAGCCAATGTTGGAACGCGATGAAATATTATACTTCACATGCAGAGATTTCGGAAATATTGTAGGAAGTTGATATCGAAATAAATATCGCATAAATGACAGAATGAATTATTAGACCAAGATTAGCACTGAGAAAAAATCAGATATAAAAAAATCAATCAAACAGCCGGTTCCATAATCGAGTGAAAGTTTCCTTCATTTAAAAAGTCTCCTCTTAAGTTTTATATTATGTTCCATAATCTTCATGTGGAGATTGTTTCAGAAAAATGGTGACCTCAGCGTAAACTAAAGGTAGTAAACTTTTCAATCTCCAGTATGAAACCAAACAGATTTGAAGAAAACTCGAAATCGATATTATCATAAAATCAGTTTTACTCAAAGTACCTTTCTGTTTGTGTTTATAAAACCGAGTCTAAGTGATACAAGTGGTAAAATGGACTTAAAATGAAAATGTTTGCCTTTCGATATGAATGAAGTGGTCATCTTGAATAATGGAAAATAGCGATGAAAGTTTGTCTTTCAGTCGCAGATGATTCCACGCCTGAATATCATATTGTTATTTTCAGTTTAATCAAAATTAATAAAACAAGATTTTGAAATTTTTTGAACACGCTATTTCACGTACTACGAAACATACCTATGCTGTAAAATTGAAAGACGAAGAATTATTTTATTTATGGGTGCTCGGTAGCGAGGTGGTTAGAGGCCGGCCTTTAAAACTTCCGCATGCATTTGGCCAGGTTCGAATCCTGGGAATAATTTTTTTGTTCTATTTCATAGGAGTCCATAGGCAATTTAATTTGTCTAGATACCAATCCCGACGTCTGGTGCTTGCTGCTGTAGATTTTCCTACACAGTAAAAAGTGGATGGAAAAATACATGCTGCATTGTAATATATACATACTCCTCTTAGTTTTATAACTTGAATGCACAAGTAATTTTAAATTTTAATGGAAAACTGAGTGACTGTCCTCCATTTCTCCTTTGTTTTACAGTAAGCATGTAATTTAATGCTTTATTACAAGTAATGTTGGTAGTGTGAACATCGTTCGGCGTCTATGACAGGGAGGTCATTGGAAACAAACAAGAAGCAATATTTTGTGTGAGACAGTTAATGAGTGCCATATTGTCATCAGGTGAGTAAATATACATTTGAAATAATAGCCACTTGTTCGTTCCTTAAGAATTATGAATTACGTCAGTATTTTCATAGGAAAACGAATCGAAACTTTCGTTATCGCAGTCACTACTCTGAGATGGTTTTTAGTACTTATTCGAGTACTTATTCAAATACTTATTCAAATCTCATGTTTCAAAAAAAAAAATTGATTCAAAATTGTTTTTTCCGTTAACCAGCTGTCACCCCTCTACGAACGACAGCCTTCAGAAGTCGAAACTTGTGCGAGCTAAGGATTAACGAGGTCTTACCTTTTAACGTGCGATTCCTAGCACGAGACCAGTGACCATGCTGGGAATCGACGTCCCTCTGACTGATAGACTAGCGCTCTACCATCATGCCACTGCGGCCCATGTGGATATAGATTTGATGTCGCATCGTTTCATCCCATCAGTACAAAACAGTGGCACCTGGATCATTACACCTTTCTCAAAATTATTTTGTTTCAAGTCTCACGATTTATTTTTCACTGAAAGTAGAATAGTGTCATTTTGTATGATTTTTTAGATTATTGTTTGTTACCATATTTTCTTCTGACATTTTCACATCCATTATTTTTTATGGTTGACTTTAGAAGAACGTTATTGGGGGTCTACTCCAGATTGAAAAAATTATTTTAGAAATGTATCTGAATCGGCCGTAAGGTTCTTAAAAATATGGTACACTTTCCCAACAACTGAATTGAGCTCCAACATAAAGAACTATTGCTGCTGAAGCATCATACCTGTCGAGAAGACAGCTTCAGTGGATAAGTCGAGACACTTTAAGAAGGAATTCTTGATCGTGCCTGGGATGAAACACACATCATTCTCAGCTCGAACAAGTCCTTGGAGACTTCAGAGGGTTGCTCGTAAGAGTGAAGCCGGATGACGATAAGAACACATTTTTAAGAATTTTTGCACACTTTGATGAAGGTTTGGGCTTGTTCAATTTCTCCATACATTTGATCGGAACCTGATTTCTCATCTAAAAATTTCTGAAGTTTCTGCAGATTTGCTTAATCTTGAACAGCAGCAGGTTGTATGGCATTGTCATTTCTCACCTTGACATAAATATTGATCGAGTTTCGCCAATGATGATGTTTTGACCGATCTTCTGATATCAACTTCTGACTTGCTGCAGCATGTCGTCGGCCCAATGCCAAAGTCACGAATGTGCATATATGATGTTTCGAGAAAAATGCGTTTCAAAAACTCAAGACGTTGCTAAAAATAAAGATATCATTAAATAATGAGCCTCTACAACGCGTCCTTTTCTGATCTATTGTGTGTGCCTTCGAAATTGTTCTCTAGCTAGCCCTTTCTTCATAACAAGACTCCATTCCATAGGCTTGTTTTTGGAACTCTCATGAATCTGGAAACTCTTGGTATTTCCTCTCCCAGCGTTAGAAACCTTAGCCTTGACATAGTATGTGAACCGATGTTTCCTCTCCTTTCTGACAGAACCTGCATAGCATTTCTCCTGCCATATCGATTGTAATCATAAATATATTTGTTGAGCCTACAATGCACTGTGAGAAGTTCTACTAATATTCTGGTATTGCTTCTTATCTGGCAAAGTAGATATTCTGTGAAGTTTGGCTGCGATTGTTTGATAAACTCTTTGGCCTGTCACATTCCTGGTGAATTGTTCCGCCACTCGTGAGATTTCTGTTGGGTCCATGATCTGGTGTTTGCTTTTAGTACAGCTTTTTCCATACCGTAGAAAGATTCTGAGCCATTCAGGGTCTTGAAATGTACCATACCATACCATCATGTAACAGAAAAAATAAAAAGGCCTATTTGTAATCCCTTCTCCATTCTTGTTGATAGACTCGTTTCATTGCTTCCAAGAACTGGTCGACAGCGCCATTTCATTCAGTTTTTTTATTTTTTTTTCTTTATTGTAATATGATTTAATGATGCGAGTTCTTGAACATACTGTTCAATGTATCGGGTCTAATAGAAAAATAATTTCCAAATCGAGTAGGTACCATATGTTAAATCTAAAATACTGTTCGGCAAGTATGGAAGGAGGATTTTGACTTCCACAAGTTTCTACAATTTTGGAATAATCAATAGACAATTATTTTTCGTTGCTTGGCAACGTCTATAGATACATTGAATATTCTTTTATATCTAAATATTTGATCAGAAAAGCCATTATCTGTATTGTATCCGAGTCGATGCAACCAAGAATAAATTGGATTTTACGGCACACTCAGAATCACATTACTATCCAAAGGGTCGTTAGTAACACGTGACATACGCTTTCAAAACTACAGTCTCAACTGTAAATAGGTAAACCGTAAGGCACTTTCGCTACATTCCTGTTTTTGCTACCAAACGTACTAAGTTACTGCTTTAGCTATCTGCTCAATGCTTTTTACGGACTAAACGTTTCAATTGCTTCAATTGCTTCTATTCTGAGCAATCAATACTGTTACTGAGATAATTTGTAATAGTGGTATGAAAAAAATAATTATATATCAGGGACGGTTTAGTTGGTTTGGGATAACGACACCCTGGACACATGAAAACTTTTTCAAAAGCATAGTAATTCTGTGGTATATTTTTATTTTCGAAGATTATTTACAAGAAACCCCTCTTTCACAAAAGAGGAAATATCAGGAGAAATTGAAAGACTGGATGAAGATGACCTAATTCCTGATGAGTTATATATTTTGCCAACAAATTTAAAAAAAAATCTGTCCACCAGCTACACCGTTACGAGCACAACCCTCAGAAGTCTTCGAAAGACTTGTGCGAGCTAGGGAAGACGTAGCCCTTACTTTTCAACGTGTGAGGCTATGCACGAGACCAGTGGCCATGCTGAGACTCGAACTTAAGCCCCTGCCTTTGAGAGGCAAGCGCTCTGCTATCACGACCAAAGTTTTGGAGAGTGAGAAGTATATCAATCCCAATATCACCTAAGAGCATGTAACTGCTGAAGATTTCGTTTTCGGTACATGACCAGGTAGATTACTTCAATGTAAATGACTATTATAACGACCCTAATGGCCATGCATGGCCAATAATAAAGGTAATCTGTATCGCCACCAGAATTGTTAAGATTCATTCGATTGCTTGTAGCGTCAACCAAATCCCTATATAGGTTACCATCTAAAGACAACATTATAATTAGCCACGCAAACACGACAGGCTCATTAATCAAGACTTTTCCAAACATGATATTCTCAGCTTTCGCCTATCAGTATTCATATATTAATTATCCAAAAATTTTGTACCGGATTCAATCCTTTTATTTTTCGATAATAATATCTGTTCAGGGAGAGAAGGGACTGTAGTGGATTCCAGTAGAGCGGTTGTGGCAATATCGGAGAGCAGATTGGTTTCTGATCCAAGGTTTATTCGGAAAGGTTTTTTATATTTGACAATATTATTTGACAAGTTATTTCAAATCTTTCAATAACATTATTTTGTTATGGAAACTCATTCAGATATAAGTATACAATATGTTCAGAAATGTTTTGAGATATAAATCTCAACATCCTGCCCCAACATAAAAAAAATATATTATTGTCTAGGAAGTGGGCAAAGTTTTGAAATAGGTCTCATAACAATTCCATTTTTGTTAATATTTTGACAACTCTAACTCTATTATCCTGACCTGGAAAGATTTCTAGAATACGTGCTAAATTCCATTGAAGAGGTGGTGAGTTATCCTCCTTCACTAACACCAACATGTCTGGACATACATTTTCTGAACTTTTCATCCACTCAAGACGTGATTGTAACTTATTCAAATATTCAACAGACCACCTTTTCCAAAAGTGTTGCATGATTTTTGTACAATGTCGCCAGTGAGATATTCTATTTCCATTCACTTCTGTGAGATTGTTCTCAGGTGAACATGTCAGTGGTTCTCCTATTAAGAAATGACCAGGTGTAAGAGGTGTCAAATCAGATGGGTCTGAGGATAAAGAACAAAGCGGACGAGAATTCAAATCTGCTTCTATTTGAGATCTGTTCGAAAGTTAGCACAATATTTCCTACCACTCTACGAATATGATATTTTATTGATTTGATTCCGACTTCCCAGAGACCGCCTCAATGTGGACTATTAGGGGGTAAAAACTTCCACCTGATTTCTAAGGTAGACATATAGTTTTTTATTACACTCAAATAACGTTCAACATTGAACAGCTCGTAAATATCATGTAACTGATTTCTAGCACCTTGGAAAGTAGTTCCATTATCACTAAAAATGGTATGTGGCATTTCACGTCTAGAAATAAATCTTTTGAACGTCATTAAAAATACCTCAGTACTCAGACTCGAGATTAATTCAATACGCACAGCTTTCGTGCTCATGCATATAAAAAGAGCAATATAAGATTTACTCACGATGTATTTTCGTAATCTAGACTCTTTTACTTGAAAAGGCCCAGCATAGTCTACCCCTATATTATAAAACGCTCTAACTACTGTAACTCATTATTTAGGCAAATTTCCCATGAGTTGCTCTGCTGCAACTGCTTTAAATCTGTGACATATAATACAAGTTTTCAAAATATTCTTAACCTGACGCAAACCATTCAATATCCAATACCTAAGTCGTATATGATTGAGCACGTTTTAAGGTCCAGCATGATGCAGAACCTTATGCTCATTTTCTATTAGTAATTTGACGAATATATTATTGCAGGGTAGTAAAACAGGAAACTTTTGATCATCACCTGTATGAGCATTGGCTAAACTACCTTCTACACGTAAAATATCACCCTAATCTATAAAAGGGTTCAAACATTTGATTTGACTATTTTTGAGAACTTCTCCCATTTTCAGTTTACTCATTTCAGTTGAGAAGTATGTAACTGAATTCTCTTTACAAGAGTCTGTAAAGCATTTTCTAATTCAAAAACAGTTAGTGATGTATCTTTAAATTTATTACTTTTATTTCTGCAATTATGAATGAAACGTAAACAATAAGCAGTAGAACGCTGTAACCGAACAGAATTCGAGAATCTGGATAAAAATTACATAAAATCAGTATCATTTTCAAATAAATACATAACAGTTTTCTTCAGTTCTGGAATATCAATTATTTCAGTAGATTGAGTATTATTGAAATAATTTCCAAAATTTGTCAAGAACTTGGGCCCATTCCACCAGTGAGTACAATTCACTATGGAAGATGGATCCATACTCCTAGAAATAAAATCAGCAGGATTATCTTAGTTAGTTAGTCTTTATTAATCCATAAACAAGAGCTTTAAAAAGCAATTGGACAAGTCAATACAGTCAGTACATTTCAATAGGTATAAATAAAACACACTACATACAATAATCAATAAATAACAATTAGAGAATCTTAGAACAATGAAATAATCAAGTGAATACAGAAGAGCTGCATTGATAAAAAGTATAGACATTTTATTTCTGTGAATATGAAAAAAATTCATCAATTGTATACGGACTGACTTCAAATAGTAGTCGTTTCGTTTTATTTTTGAACTGTTGTTCCTGGGTTATATTTTTAAGATTTTTTGGAAGAGCATTATATAATCTCAGTCCCAAAAACTCGAATGAGTTGAGTCGTAGGGATATCCGTGATTTCGGGATGTTGAAATCATGCTTGGTGCGAGTGTGATAATCATGGAAGGATTCATTCTGTTTATAAAGTCTCTGATTTTTGCGAATGTACAGCAAAACTTCTAGAATATATAGACCCGAGAGAGGTAAAATATTTAACTTTTTAAATAATGTTCTACATGATACTGTTTGTGATGCATTTGCGATGGTTCTGATGATTCTCTTTTGTGTTAAGAAAACATTATGTGCATGTGAAGAATTTCCCCAAACAATAAGCCCATAGCAGAGTCTAGACTGTGTCTGCCCGTGGTAATATAAAAGCAGACCAGAGTTGTCTAGAATTCTTTTCAGATTTCTCAGCAGATAACACTACTTATTGAGTATTTTAATGAGATCTTCACAGTGCTGATGGAAATTGAGCCTGCTATCAAGAGATATCCCTAGAAATTTTATACCATCGGATCGTTCTACTTCGATACCGGAAATTGTTATACTTATGTCTGAATTGTTTTTATTTTGAGCAGTATGAAAAGATACTGCTTTCGTTTTAGGCTTGAGCTTGGAATATATCTCCAGTGTGAAATATTAAAATATTAGTTAGTTCTTGAATCTCGGATACTCTATTTGCAACGAATGAGTTCAAACACGATGGTGTTTTATTGAGCCAATGCAAAACGATTTGAGAATCAGTCCAACAATATATCTCACTAATTACAAAGCTCCGCATAGTTCAAGACGCGGAAGTGAGATGGTTTTCAATGGAGCTATCCTAGATTTTGAACATATCAGATTACAAGAAACTTTTTTATTGATATAAATAGTACGTAAATAAATACAAGCCCCATAAAAGAGAAGCATCAGAGAAACCATGTATTTGGATTCCACTAAACCTATTTGAAGAAAACAATTTTCGAGGTATCTTCACGTTCGCTAGAATGGGTATGGTTTCGGCAAACCTAGTGCAACCTTTACATAGGTCTGGATTTAATGTTTCGTCCCAGTCCACTTCAGAAAACCAAAATTTCTGCATGAAAATTTTTGCTGCGGTAACTACAGGATCTATGAATCCCATAGGATCGAACATTTGTGCTATGCACGACAACACAAATCTTTTGGTAAGAATATTACCGATAGTCGAAAATGGAATTACTACCTTGAATTCATCGGTGAGAGGACACCAAAATAATCCTAAAACCTTATGGTAAGTAGAATTTGGAAGAAGGTGTACTCCTTTTGTATCATAATCCTTTGTGGTTGTACTAAATAAGGAATTATCATTTGTACACCATTTATGCAGCATAGCAGAAAGCTCTATTCTTAGTTTTTGCAACTCGGTCGTTGTATTTGCGCCACACAGTACATCATCCATAAAGCACTGATTGATGATTGCTGAAGAAGCAAATGGATAATTGAGACTTTCATCAGTAGCTAATTTCATCAAAAATCTAGTGGCTATATATCGTGAACAATTTGTTCCATATGTAACCGTCTGCAGTTCAATACATTTCAAGTCTTCACTTGGATTTTCACGCCATATTATATTTTGAAGAAAGAGCTGAGAGGGGTTTATACGCACTTGCCTGAACATTTTTTCCACATCACAAGTTGAAACAAACTTAATAGTCCTAAATCTACAAATGATGTCAAAGAGTTCAGGCTGTACTGTACCACCTTTCAGCATAATATCATTGAGAGAATAACCACTGGTAGTTTTCATCGAGGCATCGAATACAACTCTCAGTTTAGTAGTTAAACTATCCTCTCTTATTATGCAGTGATGGGGGATAAAATATTTTTTATCATATGGTTTGAATGGAATATATTTACCATGATTCAAGTTGATATATTCATCAATGAATTCTTCTATATATATATTTAGTGAATACATTTTCATTTTTAGATAGTCTTTTTTCGAGGGATTAAAATCTCCTGGGAGCAAGATTATAAGAATCCCCTAACATCATAAAATCATCATCCTGTCTAAATGGCAACTTAACTTCGAATGCCCCATTTCCTAAACGTTATGTATGGGAAAGAAATATTTTCTTACACAATTTGTCATTGAGAAATGAAGTTTTCACTTGAGACTTCTTCTAACTGCCAGAATTTTTGTATCAGTTCATCAATATGAACAGTATTTGTGAAAAATGTGAAGCTTATACTCGCTCCACAGAAGAGACTTGGAATTGGACCACCAATTATCCAACCCAATTGACTATTCTGTAGAGTAGGTAAATCTGAACCTAACCTTATCAATCCAGCATCAATTATTTCAAAAAATAGATCAGCTCCAATGAGCATATCTATTCCGGAAGGAACATAAAATTGAGGGTCAGCTAGTTTCAAATCCTTTGGTATATTGAGCCTATTACTATTCACTATTAGCTGTGGAAGTGAACAAGTGATTCGTTTCAATATTGCACAAACAGCACGACACTGAAAGTCTTGTGTTCGAGATTCAATGATCAAATCAGTCATTTTATTTATTTTACTGACACCATTGTTTATTCCCGATATCTCAATAAAATGTTCACAAGTAGCACTCTTCAAGGATTCCACCAATTCAGCTGTAACAAAGGTTGTTTGGGATGCTGAATCTAACAAGGCTCTAGCCTCAATTTTATTACCATTTTCTGCAATCAAAGTCACCCTTGATGTGGCCAATATAACCTGAAAGTGATGCTTATGAGCAATTAAACAATCAATGTTTCCCGAATGGACAGCGTCAGAACTGTTTTGGGAAATTTCTGTTTCATTTGTTGGTTCATTTTGAACTGAATGTACAGTATAACTTAGTGTGTCATTTCTGGGCTTATGGCTTGATTGTGAAGTGTTTTGACGATTCGTATTTTCATTCCTTTGATGAAGCAAAGAATGATGCTTCTGACCACAAAATCTATAAACTACTGAGTTGCATTAATCGATAGAATGTTTATTTCCGAAACAATTCATGCATAAATTTGCTTTCATGATGAATTGTTTCCTATAAGGGACTCCTAACTTTATGAATCTAGACATTTGTAGAGTGTATGATTTGTTAGTTTACAAAATGCACATTTGCAATTAAAAATATATTCTTGGGTACTATGATTAGTAACCATCGTGAACTTCTGTTTATTGTCTACGGAAGCTTCAAAGGCTGAACATCGTTTTTCTAGGAACTCAAGAAATTCTTTCGAAGTAGGTATATCCTTTTTCTCCAGCTCAAAAGCTGACCTTGTATAAAAATCTAATTTTTTGCATTAAATGAATATAAAAATCAAATCCCATTGTTCTACTGGAACATTGAGAGCTTTCAGGGCATTAATATTTTGTTTTATCTGGGTAATAAATTGTCTCATGATGAGTTCATTTTTGTGATAGTGGAAACTTCTAACAAGGCGCTGATATGAGTATTGATAATAACTAATTTGTTCTCATACCGTTTCTTCAATATATCCCAAGCAATACTGTAATTATCGTTAGTCAATTGAAGATTATTGATAAGGGAGAGTGGCTCAAGTCTCAGACTTGATTTCAAATAGAAGAATTTTTGAACATTACTTATTTCAGAATTTTCGTGATTAAGAGATACAAACAAGTCTTTGAAAGATTTCCACTCTCATATTTAACTGAGAAAGTATGAATACTTATGGTGGGTAATTTAATATTTTTTCCTAGAGATTTTTGTTGGGGCTGGATTGAATTTTGTGAGTTTGAATTGTCATTTTAAAAAGCAGTATCTGAATGAGTTTGCAATTTCTGAGAGTTCTGTAGGATTGTCTTGATCTTGGCAGCCAAAGAACAGTAACGGCGTTCAACATCGACTCTGTCAACTTCTTGATCTTGAACCTTATCTTCTATTACATCTTGAACATCGGAATAATCATTGAAAGCCTTTTGTAACAACGTTTCTCTAACTGCAAACTCATTGATATCTACTTCTGCATCTTTTTCAAATTGAAGCACAAAATCTTCAATCCTGGAGATTGCTGATTTAGCTTTTTCTCGTTTCTTGAGATGCTTATCCATGATATAATGGGATGAGCAAATTACAGAAGGGTCTTATGAAAATAAATAATTGGAGTGATCTGACCTTGTACGTCGAAACTTGCCAGCTAGCGCACTGAAGCAAAGAACCAGTATCCGTAGCTCGAAGGACCAATGTTCAGGAAGAGAAGGGACTGTAGTGGATTCCAGTAGAGCGGTTGTGGCAATATCAGAGAGCAGATTGGTTTCTGATACAAAATTTATTCGGAAAGGTTTTTTATATTTGACAATATTATTTGACAAGTTATTTCAAATCTTTCAATAACATTATTTTGTTATGGAAACTCATTCAGATATACGTATACAGTATGTTCAGAAATGGTTTGAGATATAAATCTCAACAATATCTATGTATCGCATATTCATAACTCAAGATAACGAAACGTGTTTCAACTGCATACAAAAACGTCACATAGCCACAAAACCAGACCTAATAGGTGATTATCCACAAACAAATGAAAAACTTAACTCTACAGATCACAATAGAAGCACAGAATCACCTCAAGAACTTGCACTTGAAATGCCATCAATGTTCATGGAAAGCTCCAACTTAGCTGTAACTCTTGACGTCGAACCAATACATATAGTAACTCATCTTCGAAGCGTCATATATCCAAAGTTGTCACTCCCCACCTGAGATAACAGGGTCCAAAGGATAATTTCGGAAACCAACTGAGGCAATAGAGTCAAATACAATTCATGAACTAATGCTTCCCACTAAAGAAAACTCTCAAAGAGTCCAATTTCACTCAAAATTTCGAACAAGTTACTGACTCCTCTGACAATGTCCATGGTGCTCCAGATCGTTCAAGTATATCTAAGACCTATCTCAATGATGTCCCAGGTATACTTAATACACGGACAACGATATGTCCTCATTTCACAGCTAGAACAGTGAAATCAAAATGCACAAAAATCAGACAAAGAATTCAAAAACCACTTCCATTGGAAACACTGAACCTTGCACCAGTTATAGAAACACTCATCCCAAGATACTTATTGAAATTCAACATACATGCAGTGGAACTTATATAGGTATTAAACCCATTTTGGAATGCTGAAACTCATAGTGTCCGAACAAACACCATACATCATTTGTCTACAAGAAACGCAATTCAAGGAAGAACAATCATATCAAATACGTGATTTCACTTGTTTTCACAAAAACAGATAACCTACATATAGCATGCGGAAGTTTAGCCATTCTTGTTGAAAAACATTCGAAATAGCTCGAATATATTGTGCCAGAGAGGTATCAACAATGTTGAAAGAATACAGGGGTACCCTTCTCTCTAAGCGTTTCCAAAAAGTGGAAAATAAAGGCAAACATCTGTCAGAAAACAACTACTTCCCTGGCTAATACCACGACGGACATTGAACTACAACTGACAGATATTTGTGCAACATTCTTCTAAGAAGACCCAATTACAAGTGCTTGTCTCGTAATTAAACAGAAAATTATCCTTCATTTGGATGGGAATGACCACCTGCAGACATGCATGTTTCGAGTTTATTGCCTCTCATCAGTGACAGGGTAGGTCGGACATCATTATAATTGTCCTGTCCTGAATAATAATGACTTACTTACTTATTTTGGAAAATTTCGAATAATTGGAAAACGGCTGCGAATTTTCATATTTCACAAAATATGTTTTCTGATCGCCTTTCAAAAATACAGGTGTTTCAACATTTCTTCCATAAAATCAATAGAGCAGTGAATAATCCAAAAAACAGAAAAATCAATATATCTCTCGAACTAAGAGAAATATCGAAAAAAATTTCTTGCTGAAAATAGCTATTTACGAGTTCTACCTACCTTCATAATTTCGTTTCTTAGAATTCATAAACAGAGCGGGAAAGAAATTAAATACCTGACGAAAAACTTCATGAATAAATTTATGAAAATTTTGGACATTAAATTATTTCTCATGAAAACAACACAAACTCGAAAATCTCGAAAACCATACACCTGACGAAAAACTTCATGGATACATTTTCATGGAACCTGCGTAGGTGCATAATAAACGTGCATGACTTTTTTCTCTAGTACTGATGGTTTAGGAAATAATACGAAATTTATGAAAAGTTTGGACAGAATAATTTCTCATGAAAATAACAAAATCTCTAAAATCTTCAAAACCATACACGTACCAAAAAACTTCAAAGAAATATTTTCATGAAACTTGCATAGGTGAATAAAAAATTCCAATGACTTTTTTCTCTAATACCGATAGTTTGGGAAATATTACGAAAAGTATGAAAATTTTGGACATTGAATTATTTCTCACAAAAATTTCAAAAACTTGAAAATCTTGAAAACAATACACTTGACAAAAAACTTGATATGAAGATTTTCATAAAACTTGAATAGGTGAACAAAAAATGTAGTAATTTCCGATTTCCGATAGTTTAAGAAATAATACGGAAATTTTGAAAATTTTGGCGTATCAACCACTAGGCCTCGAGGCACCTCAACTTCTGAGCTATCCACGTAGTTCGTATTATCAAAATGTTATTGTAAAAATAATTATAGTTCAAACACATGCCCAATGATCAACTCCTTTGTGCATATCAACCATTAGACGCCTCAATTTCCTTGCTATAGGTTGATCCAAGCACTCACTTGTTATACTAAGATTTTCTATTTAATTTTTCAGGACACAGGTATATTGGTAGTAATTTTGGAATCCCAAACACAAATCTGAAGGAACTCAGGTCCAAGTTTGTGCCCTGATAAAACTTTCCAGAAAAATGTATGTTTCCATCGCTGCTGGCATGCAGTGTATATGACGTAGGATGGCCTCTTTTGTGCAGTGAGTTTATTTCTAGTGTATGTGTCGATCCCGAAAATTTCATTATTCTTCGTCAAAAACTACGGATGATGTGAGGGTGTTTCCATGAGTAGTGAAACACTGTATATTTGGTTACGCAATGATCACTTAGGTGCTTTATTAATTATTAGAAATAGCACGTTAAAAGGTAAGACCTCGTTAATCCTTGGCTCGCACATGTTTCGAATTCTGAGTGCTAACGTTCGTAGGAGGGGGACAGCTGGTTATCGGAAAAAATAATTTCAAAAACAACTTTTTAGTAGGAGAGTTGAGAGGCGAGTACTTAAGTTTATGCCGGAATTGAGTTAATTCAAAATGAAATGATCAAGTAACATATACATTTTTCCCCTTGGAAAAATTTTTCTTCTGCATTTGAGTCAAAACACGTTGTTACCTCGGTGACTGTAGCAGTTGAAAATAAATGATTTAGAAAAGTTCTCCTATTTCTGAATTCGTAAAAAAAATAAAATTTACTACAATTCTCTTTCTACTCCTAATCCTGTTCTGATCTTAGGTTTTTGACAATTACTAAAGCCTCAAAATATACACCATTCACCAGCTAAATTCAAGATCGAATTGAATTCATTGAGTTGGCCCAACATATAAAAAAATACTTCGTTGTCGTAGTAATTAATTCCCAGTCGTACACTTATATCTTCATTGCGAGCTCATCGAGTCCTAACTTATACTTTTTCATCTTTATGATTTTTAAAAATTTCATCTAATTCCCGAATAATTCCTCTAATTCCCATGTAATACCCGAGTAATACCACTAATTCCCGACTAATGCCCAGTAATACCCAAGGCATGTACACCAAAATTCCCTAGCGGTTTCCCCCTCGAAAGGAATAAAACCTTCAATTCTCGGCTATAGTATGTTAAGAACTCAAAGACTTTTCCTAGACTGGGGGTTAGTTGATATTCATAACAGTTGCCAAGAGGTTATGATATACATATAGAAAAAAAAATACTCGACAAAAGAAAACCACTTACGTCCGATATTCGCGATCTCCGATCAAGTCATACAACCTAGATGAGTATACTTAGATAGTACTGACGGTAACATATTTTCATAATGTCGCAATTTTTCAAGGATATAAAATGTACATCAGCTACTTTTTGATTTCTGTCGAATATATTCATGGCAACGAAAACCGAAAAATACTGTCTTGGATCAAATATATAACAATAAAAAGGATATTGAAATGTTCATTGCAGCTTGTTGGGAGCATGTAAAAACGATATTATTTCCATTGCCGAATAGAGATTCTTTGTTGTCGATATAGTCTGGTAAGTACGGCAACGCTGCATTTGATATTTGATAAAACAACAACAAAACATTAATGTTTGTTTTTGTCTTTGGCCTATTGGAGTGCTTTTTTCGTGAATAAAGGGAAAATTCTGAGTTGATTTGTGTTAGACTATCGTTAGTTCTTATTATTAATAAAGGGAATATTCTGAGTTGATTTGTGTTAAACTATCGTTGATTCTCATTATTAGGCAATGGTGAAGCATTGTGAAATATGTAAAAGACCATTTGAGGCTGGAAATCAAAATATATGTCTTTTCATAGGTAAGCTACCAGTGTCGTAACTATCGAGAAAGGGAAATCAAATTGGAAAAGAGTAAAATTAATGAATTATGAAAAAACATGTCAATTGGAGTATCGGCTGTTGTCAAAATCCTGTGGAGATTCTTCCATCATAATTTCAGGTTTTCATTCCACAATAGGTTTCCATTATTTGTGTTTTATTGAACTTCAATATTTCTGAAACCAATGCATGACATTGCCGGTAAGAGAAGATGTCCTTTACAAACAAAGTTTGAGGCGTGAGAGGCGAGTTACTCATCTAGATTGTGTTATTTGATCGAAGTTCGCGATTTTCAAATGCATTTTGAGATAGTGTTCACTGCACACAGGACGACAGGAATTCTTGTTTCTCTTTCATTACCAAAATATTAGGAAGATGCTAGTGATTCATTAACCTCATGAGACATTTATAACGTGCCAGCTGGAAAAAAAGAGGAAGAATACTCTACCATTGCGAGAGCTGGTCACACCTAAGGTTTCTAATGCTGGGAGGAGGAAAACCAAGAGCTCACCGCTACGTGGGGATTAAAAACAATTCCTTTGGAGTTATAATACTTAATGAAAATAATTTACTTATTCCCATAGAGTAGTCCAACTAAAAGTATACCTATCTTACCTCCTTCATGGAATTTAAAGCAAAAATGCTCGGACACTCGAAGTTTGCTTTTGAGGTGGACAAATTTCATTTTCTTTTGAGAAGTGGTTTTGCTCAGGAGTTAACAGGAGTGGTGGCATTATCTGTCCGGATAGGTCCCCTCAGGATATTTTTCTGTCTCTTTTCAAATTCATTCTTATATTCTGAACCAATATTATTTCAAATATGATTTTACAATATAAATACGTGTTTTCATCAAAGGACCCCGCACACCTAATATGGGAAAATGGCTCTCCGTCAAATTTCTTGAATTTTTGATATGTTGTAGAATTGATCATTCCGATGAAATGTTTCAACGGGCGCAACACGATCCTATGACTCGTTTTCGAGATACAGGGTGTTGAATATGAGAAACATTCACTTTTCATCACTCTGTATCTGCCAAGTTACGATTTAGTTCGGATTTATCTTTTGTGGGATCATCATCACATCCGTGTATGATGAATTCATGAGAAATTAATTTCCAAATCTTTTCGTAGTACAGGGCGATTTCACTTGAAAACAATGCAATTTTGAGACTTTCATAATTTAGTTGTTTTATAAAGAGAAAATGCGAGAAAAGGTAGAATTATCACATAATATTATAAATTCATTTCATCTAGCATCACAGTTGATACAATTCATACAAGGTGATTATTCACAAATATGGAAACATAACGAATTTTGTTTTTTGGGACACCTTGTAGTAATAAACCAACCTAAAATGACAAAATTCACTTGAAGAATGTTAAATGATATGTTCCATCGTATACAGAGTCGAATGATATCAATTTGAAAAATTAGTTATACTTTAATGAATAAAAACCTTGAATTTTTAAATCACCCTATATCTCATAAGGGAGTCCGAATAGATAGCGATATTTTTTCATGGGAGAACTCGAAATACTTTCATTCATATCGTAAAAAATTTTCATCAAATTCCTATGACAGGTTTTTTATATACAAGGCGAACAATTTGTGAAAAAGTCCATATATTTCACTATTTTACGCTAATAAATGACCACTCTACCTATCCATTGAAGTCTCCTGATGTGATTGAGAAGATACTTATTTGATATTTATTCAAAACGTAAAAGTAAGGAATTCAGTGAAGTGAAATCAACATTATTTCAACTCATAACAACTTGTACGGCCTTGCCAGATGGCACACATAATATGTATCCCATGGCTATTGGGAATTCAAGATAGGGGATACTCCCTCTGGTGTCGGTTTTTGAATCTATACTTACGTGAAAATGAGGTTGTCTATGATTTTGACATTTTGAGCATTTCTACAACAATAGCACAGAACAACCATAAAGCTGTCCTGATGAGTGGAAAACCACGAAACAGCTGTCGACAGATGATGGTGGCTCTCGGAATCAAAACATAAATCACTCTATTTACTTATATATATATATATATATATATATATATATATATATATATATATATATATATATATATATATATATATATATCCTGCTGTTTGTTCAGAGAGCTCTTGCAAAGAAGTTGTTCCTTCAAAGTAAGGATCTTTGCACATGTGTCTGACAGATATAATTCAATATCTGTGGCGGTATTCGCCAGAGAAGTAGTTGTTTTCTGTCGGACACATGCCATACATACTATACAAAGTTATAGTCACTTCCTAAAGGATTGTTATCGACTGTTTTACAGTCACTTGGACATTATTTGCTCCTTGAAACAAGTATTTTACATATACCATTTCGTATCCGAAATGTCCTTCTGGAGTGCTCTCTAATCTGTCGTCAAGGTGGATCCTGTAAGCAATTGCAGTAAATTGCAGTATTCATCTCGGCGGACGGTGACGGGCAGCGAGACCTCGCGTGTATACAATTTGTGATAACCTGGACTGCACTGATGAGGTACAACATTCCGAAACCGGTCTGTAGTTGGTTCTCCGTTTGAATCGGGTGAAGTCCTGCTGTTTGTTCAGAGAGCTCTTGCAAAGTTGTTCCTTCAAAGTAAGGATCTTTGCACATGTGTCTGACAGATATAATTCAATATCTGTCGCGGTATTAGCCAGAGAAGTAGTTGTTTTCTGTCGGACACATGCCATACATACTATACAAAGTTATAGTCACTTCCTAAAGGATTGTTATCGACTGTTTTACAGTCACTTGGACATTATTTGCTCCTTGAAACAAGTATTTTACATATACCATTTCGTATCCGAAATGTCCTTCTGGAGTGCTCTCTAATCTGTCGTCAAGGTGGATCCTGTAAGCAATTGCAGTATTCATCTCGGCGGACGGTGACGGGCAGCGAGACCTCGCGTGTATACAATTTGTGATAACCTGGACTGCACTGTTGAGGTACAACATTCCGAAACCGGTCTGTAGTTGGTTCTCCGTTTGAATCGGGTGAAGTCCTGCTGTTTGTTCAGAGAGCTCTTGCAAAGTTGTTCCTTCAAAGTAAGGATCTTTGCACATGTGTCTGACAGATATAATTCAATATCTGTCGCGGTATTAGCCAGAGAAGTAGTTGTTTTCTGTCGGACACATGCCATACATACTATACAAAGTTATAGTCACTTTCTAAAGGATTGTTATCGACTGTTTTACAGTCACTGGAACATTATTTGCTCCTTGAAACAAGTATATTACATATACCATTTCGTATCCGAAATGTCTTTCTGGGGTGCTCTCTAATCTGTCACCGAGATGGATCCTGTGAGCAATTGCAGTATTCCTCTCGGAGGACGATGACGAACATCGGGACCTCGCGTGTATACAACCGTGATAACCTTGACTGCACTGATGAGGTACGATATTCCGAAACCGGTCTGTAGTTGGCTCTCCGTTTGAATCAGGCAAAGTCCTGCTGTTTGTTTCAGAGAGCTCTTGCAAAGTTGTTCCTTCAAAGTAAGGATCTTTGCACATATGTCTGACAGATATAATTCAATATCTGTCGGGGTATCAGCCAGAGAAGTAGTTGTTTTCTGCTGGACATATGCCATACATACTATACAAAGTTATAGTCACTTCTTGAAGGATTGTTATCGACTGTTTTACAGTCACTGGAACATTATTTGCTCCTTGAAACAAGTATATTACATATACCATTTCGTATCCGAAATGTCTTTCTGGGGTGCTCTCTAATCTGTCACCGAGATGGATCCTGTGAGCAATTGCAGTATTCCTCTCGGAGGACGATGACGAACATCGGGACCTCGCGTGTATACAACCGTGATAACCTTGACTGCACTGATGAGGTACGATATTCCGAAACCGGTCTGTAGTTGGCTCTCCGTTTGAATCAGGCAAAGTCCTGCTGTTTGTTTCAGAGAGCTCTTGCAAAGTTGTTCCTTCAAAGTAAGGATCTTTGCACATATGTCTGACAGATATAATTCAATATCTGTCGGGGTATCAGCCAGAGAAGTAGTTGTTTTCTGCTGGACATATGCCATACATACTATACATAGTTATAGTCACTTCTTGAAGGATTGTTATCGACTGTTTTACAGTCACTGGAACATTATTTGCTCCTTGAAACAAGTATATTACATATATATATATATATATATATATATATATATATATATATATATATATATATATATATATATAATCTATACATAAATTGATAGAAGTTCAACGGGATGTAATATATCTTTCGGATATTGGGTTGGCACGAGCATGTGCATGACAATACAACAAGGAAAATACATGATGGATAACTGAATTTTTCCCTAATCAAAAAACATTATCAAATACGAATTAGAAGGAGATTCTTACCAATAACCAATAAAATTAAACTATTTCTGGACCGATATCCATGTCCTCTGGAAGCATTCTATTTGCAGCATCTCCTATGGAATCTAAAAGACGATTGATTGGATGGAAAATGTATGTTCTCTTGATATCTAGCGTACCCCAAAAACCATATCACGCTAGCAACATGCGCACAAGTTCCTAAAGTCCTAGCACCGGACTTACAAGTACAATAATACCCCGTAATGGGGAGAGCAGGATCTTCTAGATTTTCGTCACCTCTTTCATTGAAAACAACCCAAAGCATGTGTTTAGCAGCATTCCTGAACCGAGAAAATATTCTGAATCTTAGGAAATTGGATTCCCCATGTAACTCATCGACTTCTAAAATGTTGTCTACTTCACCATCTCTACGAGTTGTATCTTGGATATATGACGCAGCCAAGTGTAAATGATATGTTCCAGTAAGTAATTTTAAATATTAAATATCAAGGCGAGGAAACGATTGTATATGATACTGATTTAAACGAATCCATCGACTATTCCTAGTTCGGAGGATTTCTGCTTCAACTCGTGCCTGAACAATGTTGACATCATCGGAATCAACCAACATTTGTGTGGCCGTATCCAACGTTCCAGGCATATTTATCAATGGATGGAATTTATTTATAAGAGCATCAGCAATCAGGTAATAGTCATGTAGCTTCGCAGCATGTATTGCTGTTATGGGTTGACGAAATTTGAAAATTGACTTAAAATGTCCATTTCTAGCTTCAACAATCCATCTAGTAGTGGTTATTAAACGTGCCTGATTGGCTTCATTTGTCGTTAATTGCCTTTGATTCGGCGGTAGAAATGGTGGCATATGCAAGCCAAGTTCTTGTAGACTATTGATTGAATCTCTATAGTCTCTATCGACTATTACAATATCTCCTTCTTGAATCCATGTTTTCATTCCATTCAAATCAACTTGTAATTCGTGATTTAGAACACTTGCATCATTATTCCTAGCATCTGCGAAGTACGGCCCGTTGATTGCTAAGATATATCCATCGGGGGCAACTATGATCTCTGGTTTGACCAAGTGTTCATTCTTGTGGAAACAGTATGATTGCCTCAATACCCGGAAGTTACTGCTATTTTCTATTTTATTGTAGGTACAATCTATATAAACTATTGCTTTGGGAATATCTGGTGTGGGATTGTACAGTTGATTCGTATAAGGGGATACATGACTGTTAATATAATTTTCTCTTGTTATTGAATTAAATCCAATATTGTTCGGTACGAACCTTTGTAATCATTAGAAATAATGAAGCTTGCTGTTTGTCGAGAAGGATAACTGAACAATATTTTCAAAAACTCATCTGAAACTCCATGTTTCATTTTGATCAAAAATGTCAGCAAATGTTTTCCTTCGACATATCTTCTCCTGCCACCTTGTTCAACAATATCACAAAATTCTAGTAATTGTCGACAATGATTTTTTGAGATTGATGTCAGATACTTAAATTCGTCTTCAGTGAAACAATTGATATCCTCCCAGTTACGGAGTGGCCTGTTTCTATTAGCAAATGTCCTCATTCTTTGAAGAAAATGTTGAAGATTGGAAATTATGTATGGTTTATTTACAAAATTCAAACCTCCATGCAAGTAATTTGGAAGGAAACCTTGATGATCAAGATGGTGACCACAAATTCTCAAGAAATCTGGGACATAGATATCAGAAGCAACAAAAATATCCACTCTACATTCTAAAGAAAGTCTTTGAATATTTTGACGAGCATTACAAATAATGCACGCACGACTTGATACGCGGGACAACACATTGAGACGAAGGCAATTCGGGTTATTTTTCATAGCAATAATGTCATTCATTACTGTGTTATTACAATTGAAACATATTTTTGTATCATCCTGAATATCAATAGGTGGATTTCCCGCAGTTTGTCTTCAATATGTTGTAATTTGCAAAACATCAATATTATCTCCTCTATTCAAACGCATTGAGAGTATAGGAATAACATTTCGGTCACAAACATAACAACTCACTCTATTTGCGAAGGCCATATTGTTCAGCAAAGTTCAACAAACACTGAAAATCACATAAACTTGAACAGTAAAAAAGAAACTTCAATTAGTCCAATAACCCAAAAAGAGTTCTCGGGCTTTATAACAACAAGAAAACTACTATTGACATAAGAATTTTGTTGATTTTATCCTCTTTGAATTGTTCTCCATGCCTACTACGAAATATGAGGAATATATTAATAAGTAGGTATTCGAAGATGATTCAGATGATGTTTCAAATACAAGAAAAAGAAAGAGAAACGTTCTCTGAAAGGGGGTATATACTATATACAAACATATATACGATTCGAAGATACAAGAACATAATTGAAACATAAAACGTTAATTTGGTGTAAAAATATGCCGAGAATTTGATTTAATATATATCTATATAAGCCGATAGAAATAATTACATACAAATTATGATTTTTTTCTGATTTATCCTATGTGGTATTTTCGTTATGTGACAAATTCATGAGATATTCATGTCCAAATCTTTTTGTAGTACAGAGCGATTTCCTTTGATAATAATGCTATTTTGAGACTTTCACTATTTTATTGTTTTATAGAGTGAACATTCGAAAAAACGAACTTCTGCGGATGTAATAAGTATAATATAACTTCTGAGAAACACTAAGCATGAAAAAATAACTTTTCCATTGAATCGCCTACTAGACGATGCTGATGCAGATAATAATTCGAGTTATGGCTTTTTTTCGAGGGATACGGTACGCTATTGTACGGTATAATAACTGATCACTATTTTATTGAAATATTTTTATTTCGAGTAAAAGCGGCCGGACGAGGAAGAACTACAGCAAACCCGCCGAAAACTGGAGTGAAAATACATATTTCGCCTTGTATATGAAAAACCCGTTATAGGATTCCGCTGAAAATTCTGTACAATATGGATGAAGGTATTTCGAGTTCTCCCATGAAAAAATATCGCTATCTTTTCGGACTCCCTTATGAGATATAGGGTGATTTAAAAAATCAAGGTTTTTATTTATTAAAGTATAACTAATTTTTCAAATTGATATCATTCGACTCTGTATACGATGGAACATATCATTTAACATTCTTCAAGTGAATTTTGTCATTTTAGGTTGGTTTATTACTACAAGGTGTCCCAAAAAACAAAATTCGTTATGTTTCCATATTTGTGAATCACCTTGTATGAATTGTATCAACTGTGATGCTAGATGAAATGAATTCATAATATTATGTGATAATTCTACCTTTTCTCGCATTTTCTCTTTATGAAGCAACTAAATTATGAAAGTCTCAAAATAGCATTGTTTTCAAGTGAAATCGCCCTGTACTACGAAAAGATTTGGAAATAAATTTCTCATGAATTCATCATACACGGATGTGATGCTGATCCCACAAAAGATAAATCCGAACTAAATCGTAACTTGGCAGATACAGAGTGATGAAAAGTGAATGTTTCTCATATTCAACACCCTGTATCTCGAAAACTAGTCATAGGATCGTGTTGCGCCCGTTGAAACATTTCATCGGAATGATCAATTCTACAACATATCGAATATTCAAGAAATTTGACGGAGAGCCATTTTCCCATATAAGGTGTGCGGGGTCCTTTGTGAGTTTGTTAATTAAATGGATTTTCCGTAGATTGATGTACAAACGATTTTGTTAATGGATGAAAATTCAACGTGAAAATTATTTCCAAAATGTAATGTTCGCTTATCTTCAGTAGGCTTCTGCAGAAGAATAAAAAGTACAAAGAAGTGAACCTCAATACAGAAGTTGAGGGATAGAATGGAATTGAACAAAAAAAACTCGAAGGCTTGTTGTTCAAAAGCACCTGATTTGACTAAAATAGTGTTAGTAGGTTGGATCTGTGCCAACATAATTATACATTATAGACAACTCAGAGCAATATCCGGGGGCGGAATAAGAAGAAGTATACTGTTCCAAAGGAGCTCGCACTTTTTATAGGTAAAATGGTTCTTGGTGAAATTGTCTGAATTTTTAGTATATTTTAGTACTCGATGTACTGATTGAACGTGCAGATTCGCAAAGGTCGTTGATGGATAGATTTTGAAATTCAAGTTAAAAATCATTAATTTTTATTTAATTATTTTCTCGGGATTTATCATCAACGTACCTTCATATTACTGAATATAATTCAGATGGTGCAGATTATATCATTGTGTACAGAAAGAAAAATAAAAACATTTCAGTAATATCTGAAAATTCCATGTAATAATGAAATATTTATAAAATTATTCTGGCATGCAATATACTATTCTTATTCCATCATTAATCACAATTCATACATTTCGTACAAGGTGATTGGAAAAATTTGTGTAATATATGACCGGTTCTTTCGTACACATCCTGTATATTCAAGTAAATTGTCATCCTCCGAATATAGCTGATACCGTATAAATGTGATCCATGGGAGGCAAAAATGATTGAGAAACTAAGGAGGGATGAAAATCATTAATTCTGTGAGGTATAATTCTAGTTTTCTTGACAATAGAGCCCAAATAAGTATTTGTTATAGTTTGGACAGCTACTGTCACTAATTCATATATACAGCACGCGTATCTGCACTAGTGACCGGATAATTAATGTCCGTAAAGTTGTAAACTTAGTCTTAATCAAAAATGCGTCTCCTAAGGTCTTCAATGTCTCACCTATACCATTATTGAAATGAATTGAAAATCAGAATAGATTTAAAGGGAATTGAAGAACCAGCTCTTTGAAAGCATATTGGATAATTGAATAAGTAATCACCAAAGTTCAGGCTCAAAACTAAGACAATCGCCGCAATCTCTATACAATCTCCAGATCTATCCAAGACACAGCTCCTCTTTCTACTTCTATTTCTTTGTTTTGTATTCAGCAATCATATACAGAGGTAGAATAATATCTTGAACCGCGGCTACAATTCAAGTATGACTTAGGTAACCGCAATCCTTATAACCTACATTTACTCTCTATTTAAGAACAAAAATTGTATCAAATAATGTTTGTTGGTAATTGTATCTGAATTGAATAAAATTGATTGATTGTTTGATTGTCATTTGAATAAGTACATAGTTCAGGTAATGATATTAGGCAGATTCAGTGACTTTCAATTCATATGAAAATACTTTTTTGATATTAAAATCATAGTATGCCAGTAGAACATTTTATTTTTTTTCCAGAGTGATATATTGATGTTTATATAATATGTATAAATCTCTTATTGACTTGTTAACAGAAGGAATTTTTATTTTCTATGTTATGTTATGATAGTATGTTTTGTAGTGTTTTCAACTTTCAGTTAAAGAATCCTGGCGACCTTCAAATTCAAAATTTTCAAGAACACTCTCGTCTGCCACATTAAGAATTAGGAAATTGCAAAATAGATAATCAAAGAACACAACACTGTTCTCTACTGGCTTGCCCTTGTAGTAAAATCAGCGCCTAAAACTTTGCAATGTAATTAATCATCAGTGATGTTAACTCTTTGTCATACTTAAGGATGCAGAATTAATATTCAGACTTGTCATCTCCTCTCAGAAGAATTTTGAGGATTACTCGTAAGCAGGCAGCCGCTTGACAAAAAGGATAATTCTGAACGGAAATAAAGAATAATCCCTAAGTTGGGTGAAACCATTATTTCACAGCTGTTTCTTTTATTCCACTGTTTCCAAGATATTACCAAATGAAAATCGATCGCTACAACTGGAATCATCAATTTTAAAGACCTAAGCACAGGGATATACTGGCCTCTCTTCCACCACCACCGGGAATGGCTGCGGCTCTTTTGGGGTTGTAAGCGTTGGAAAGGTGCCATTAGGCAATCAGTTCAAGAGCTTTGCTGTTCGTTGGAAATAACCCCTTATGCAGGGATGCTCCAGTGGTATATTGGCTAACAAAAAACAAATGAAACAATGGACTTGAAATATTGATTTCAGTATAATATGATGAAGTTGGACGAGCATCAATACTTTTTCTAGCCATTTGTCCTCAAGTCCCACATATGTATACACATACACACATGCTTATGTCATAGATGTTGATATTGTTTGAGATGACAAAATCTACAACTCCATCACTCCCAAATAAGGCCCGAACATTTCATGAGAACTGAATGTTTGCCGTAATCAGCTCATTCAAAAAGTTTCGAGAACCAAAGTATATGTGATATAAATCCCCAGCATCGAGGTTGGAATTCTAGAAGATAGCCAGATCGTCATCTTCATATACGAAAGAGGTATTTTCGTTAGCACTTCATGAAACAATAAATTTCGAAGAAGTTGAAATACCCTTCTCTCCACACTATAACAGAAAATAGAAAATATACATCTGACAAATATTCGTGTAATGTTCTATCAGGAGAACACTTCCACAAGTGCTAATTCATTCAGTCATTACAAGCTCACGAGGGCGGCACAGATCCATCAGCTAAAATGATTATAATGTCCAATGGATATGATGAGTATGGCTGCATTCAATGATTAATGGCTGTAAATATTCGACTGCTTTGACTTTCGCCAAGTTTAAAAAGTTCCAGTTTATCGATACACATTTCAAATGTTACTCAAACCAAACGCCAACTTCGAACTGTACCAGATTCAATGCAGTTCATCTATATGTAATTTCGCGAAAGCAATGGGTACGGAGTTCATAACACTATATGAAAAGTGAATCAAAAATAAAGCGCACATGTGTAGGATGGCAGATGAAAAAAGTGACATGCTTTTAATGGCGCTGACGAAAATTGAACTTATTCGTTCAAATATGAAGCACTTGACTTTTTCGTTTGAGTTCATTAATGAACGTCTAGTCGCAAATTTTTTTAATTTGTTTGTTATTTTAATTTATAAGTTATATCTGATTCAACTCAAGTCTCATTGATTTCATCTACACCTGTATTCATTACAGTTCAATTATTATAGCTTTACCCGTGCGTCATCATCACAATACCATAATTCTCAGCTTAGCAGACAAATGTAAACGAATTTTGAATCGCTCATAGCGGTTGTTAGAAAGAGATGTTCGATAGAGGATGTGTGATTTCTTCGATCATGAATTGATTCAGAGGTCTGCTAATTATATCAATAAATATAATTTGAAATGTTTCAGATGCGGTTCTCAATCACATTTGGCAAATAGATAAAATTAATGCCATCTGTGATTTCTGTAATCTTCAAGGGCAATTGAGGAGGATGTGCAGAAGGGAAGGTAATTCTAATACTAATCAGATTCAGATCGATAGAGGATGTGTGATTTCTTCGATCATAAATTGATGACGCATGGGTAAAGATACAATAATCGAACTGTATCTGGTAATATTGAGCCAGTCTCCCAATGAAAGGTGATTTATCAAAGGTATTTATTACCTTTGAGTGCTTGAAATTGTATTGAAAATTTTATACCAGTTAATTTTAGCCAATCAGATGCCTGCATTTTGACATGTTGCTATGACAATAACCTAATTTCTTCGGAAATTTCCCTGCGTAGAGGGAAATTAATAAGTGGAAATTACAATATTTGACAACAAATCCGAGATTAATAAATGAAGGTGCCGCCGATGTAATTCATTGGCGTCCGATAGAAGTAGACCTTAACTTTTTTCCCTTTCCTCTAGTACTATAAAATTATGTGATTTTGGTAGAATACTTGCTTGTCTATTTAATTATTTAAACCACATTTCACTAAAATTCGCACTTTGAGAAAATTTCCGGAAATAATTCATGCTCTAGAAAACTTTTCGTTTGGCCAAAATATGAAAACAATCCGATTGATAAAATCACGAGTTTGTTTGAATGTTTTTGCCAAATAAACGTATTTGAGTGATGAAAATGAAAAATTATTGATAAAATTTGAAGGAGTTGTATCTGGAAAGATTATTCTTGTCGCCAATCTGAAAAGTGAATAACGTTTCATATGACACGGTCAATAGAATCAACGCAGATAACCCTATTTACTTTTGACAGTTCAAAGGTGTGTAGAATATAATAAATAAGAATGCACTGAAATGAACAATATTAGATATTAGGTTGTCAAGGTTCCTAGCTTGACATGATAGACAGAAGTTGTCAATAAATAAAATCATCATTTCGAATCATCAATATTTATTATTATAACACATGGCGCAGTCGTAATAGACGGAGATATAAAGATAATGAAATAAGAACCTATAATATAGAATTCTGAGAAAATGGCCGCAGCAAATTTTAATATTCCTGAACCTTTGAAATTGTCAGGAAATCTTCAAGAGAATTGGAATAAATTCAAACAATCATTCAACATATATCTGGTAGCATCCGCTTTGGATAAAGAAAGTAAAGAAAGACAAGTCGCAATATTCTTAAATTTGGTTGGACCTGAATCAGTCAAGCTCTTCAATACTTTCAAACTCAAAGAGGAGGATCAAAATGATATTGGAAAAGTATTATACGTATTTGAAAAGTACTGTAACCCGAAAAAGAACGTTATTCACTGCAGATTTCTCTTCTATAAACGTGAACAAAAGGATCTGGAAAGTTTCGATTCATTTTTGACTGAAGTTAAGACCCTTGTGCAAGACTGTGATTTCAAAGATCCTGATGAAATGCTACGAGATAAGCTGGTGCTTCAATCAAATGGTCAAGAAACTCAAGATAAATTAATAAAAAAGAGTTTAGTAACTCTGATAGACTGTATTAGAACGTTTCGTGTAGCCGAGATTACAAGAAAGCAGACAAAAGATATTCATAAAACGGAAATTTATAAAATAGAAAATATGCGAGCGATCACTTCCCAACAAAAAACTCAAAATGGAAATGTACTTGTACCTGACATAGCTAAACAGAGTTTTGATTTGAAAAATGCGAAGAATAAAGGTCATTATCAGCAGAAGCAATTTGAAAGTAATAATATGAGACGATACCAACAGCAGCAGCGAGTCCCGAAACAAATTTATTCCAGAAGATGTGGATTGACACATAGTAGCAGAAATTATCCAGCGTTTGGCAAATCCTGTCAGAAATGTCACAAACTTAATCATTTCGCTTCGATGTGCAGAATTGAAGAAATTCAAATAGTTGATGGGCCAGATGGCGAAAGCGACTATTATTGTGGATCCATAGAGAGAAACAAGGATTACTGGGATCAAAACTTATTGGTAGGGAATGTCAGTATGAATTTCAAAATTGATACGGGTTCAGATGTCAATATTATTCCATATTGTTATTTTAAAGATATAGAAAGGTTAAATAAGAAAAATTGTAAGCAATCGAGTAGTAAACTTATGGTGGGTATCGAATCGATGTTTACGGTGAAATATTTCTTTCAATTGTTTTCAACGAAAAAGTTTATAAAGAAAATTTCCTTATCATAAAGATGAATTCTAAGCCGATTTTGGGATTATCATTGATACAAAAACTCAATTTAGTAATTAGAAATGTTAATATCGTTAATGATTTGAAAAATAAAATATTTGAAAAATACAAAAATAATTTTGATGGTATTGGAACATTTCCTGAAACTTACAAAATCAAAATTAAAGAAATCGTTGTGCCAACAAGCAAACCACCTTACAGGATTCCCATAAATTTGAGAGACGACGTTAAATCTGAATTGGATAGGTTAGAAAATATAGGCATTATAAAAAAGAATTTATATCTAACCGGGTCAATAGAATGGTCATTGTTGAAAAACCAAACAAAAAACTTAGGTTGTGTTTAGATCCGAAAGATTTAAACAATGCAATAGTAAAAGAGTACTATACTATTCCAACGCTGAATGATATTTGTTCTAAAATAAAAAACGCTCACTATTTTTCAGTATTAGATTTGAAAGATGGGTTTTGGCAGATATCTTTAGACTCTGAAAGTAAAAACTTATGCACTTTTGGTACAATGTTTGGATCATACTCTTTTAATCGATTACCTTTTGGATTGAATATATCAGCTGAAATATTTCAAAAATATAATGAAAAGATGTTCGGTGACATTGAAAATGTTTTTATTTATATAGATGACATACTTATTTTTGCTGAAACACTTGAGAAACATGATGAAATTTTGAACAAAATTCTTAAAAGAGCTGAAAAAAATAATATTAAATTCAATAAAAATAAGTTTCAATATCGTTTGACGGAGGTGAAATACTTGGGTCATATTTTCAAAGGGAGAACTATCAGACCAGATGAAGATAGAATAAAGGCAATTTCAAATTTTGATGTTCCTCATGATAAAACTTCTTTACAAAGGTTCTTAGGTTTAGTGAACTATCTGAGAAATTTTATTACAAATTTATCTGAACTCTGTAGTCCTTTAAGGGATCTACTAAAAAAAATATGTGTTTTCATTGGTTAGACAGTCATAATAAATGTTTCGAAAAATTGAAAAACATAATTTCTAGCAGCAAAGTGCTCCACAATTTCGATAACAACAAAGAAATTATTATTCAAACTGATAGTAGCAAAAATGGCATTGGAAGTGTATTACTACAAGAAGGGAAACATTTGCTTTGCATCAAAAAGTTTATCAGAAAGTGAAGTTCGATATGGACAGATTGAAAAGGAGTTTCTTGCTATTTTGTTTTCTTGTATGAAATTTAATCAATATATAATAGGGCGAAAAACAATTATACACACTGATCATCAACCACTGGTTACTTTAATGAAAAAAGATATAAATCGAATACCTTCTAGCAGATTACAACGAATCAGACTCAAACTAATGAAATATGACATTGAAGTTATTTACAAGCCGGGAAAGCTTATGTTTGTTGCCGATGCATCATCTAGGGCCTGTTCCAAGGCATGTAATAACGAAACGGATTCATGATGTAGTACACACAATAAATATGAGTGAAGAATATATACAGAGACCAAATGAAAAAACTAAGGAAGATACTATATTATCAAAATTGAATGAATATTTCTATAATGGTTGGCCAAAATCTAAAACCAAAGTCCCAGATAATATTAAATTCTATTTCAATAATCGAGACAAAATTTTTGTTGAAGGAGGTTTGGTATATTTTGAAAATAGAATAATAATCCCGCAATCCTTCAAGCAAGAAATATTGAAAAATTTGCACGAGTCTCATTTGGGGATTACAAAAACTCAACGCCGGGCAAAATCATTATTTTACTGGGTGAATATGAATGCTGAAATTGAGCAATATATTAATCATTGTAAATTATGTGAAAAATAAAGACCAAAAAATGCTAAAGAACCTATGATAGTACTAGAACAGCCATCATTACCATTTGAGAAAGTAGCTTGCGATATTCTTGATTTTATGAATTTTCCTTATCTGGTACTTGTAGATTATTATTCGAAATGGATCGAACTCGTGAAACTCAGATCGAAAAATTCAGCAGAAATTATAAAATCTTTGAAAGTAATTTTTTCCATTCATGGTATTCCTGCTATATTAGTAGCTGATAATATGCCTTTCGGTTCATTAGAATTTATGAATTTCAGTAGAGAATGGAGATTTCAAATCGTTACTTCTAGTCCCTATTATCCCAAAAGCAATGATTTGGCTGAAAGAGGGGTAGGTATATGTAAGAATATATTGAAAAAATCTGTTGAAGGAAACATTGAAAAAGAAATAATGGTACTTGAATATAGAAATACGCCTGTAATTGGAACTGATTTGTCACCCGCTCAGCTGTTATTGAGTAGGAGAACAAGAACAAAATTACCTATTAATAAAAAACTATTAGTACCTCAAACTGTTGAAAATTTCAGTGAAATTTAAAAAAAAACTACACTCAGGAATAAATATTACTATGATTGAAATGTAAAAGAGAGTAAGAGTTCTTATAATACTGGGGATAACATAGTTTTTCGGAACAATGGTAGGTGGGAACCAGCGAAAATAATAAGTAATCATCATTCTGCACCTAGGTCTGTTTGGATAAGAGATGAAAGTGGGAGAATTAAACGCAGAAACCACCAGCATATTAGAAAATCACAATGTACACATAATTTCTTCAATAATGATGATAGTTTATCTGAGACAAACAATGAATCTGAAATGGATGACAATTCGCCTGAAAATAATATTCAAACACGAGAACACATTGAAACAGATGATTGCCTAACACCCGACAATGAAATGTCCCAATGTAACAGTGATGATGATTTAATAACTAAAGACATTATAGAGAAACATTCGACAATAACCACACCACCAGCTTGTGATTACTACAAAACAAGATTTGGTAGGATATCAAAACCTCCTTGTAGATTAGAAATGTAGATATAGGTTAGTATTGTTTGAAAGGAGGAGATGTGTAGAATATAATAATTAAGAATGCACTGAAATGAACAATATTAGATATTAGGTTGTCAAGGTTCCTAGTTTGACATGATAGACAGAAGTTGTCAATAAATAAAATCATCATTTCGACTCATCAATATTTATTATAACACAAAAGGTAAACAACGTTTTATCGAGGACCAGGCAGTTTTATCAGTATAAATCCGAATGATTGGGCAGAAAAATCCGCTGCTTTTGGTTGAAATACCAGAAACGTCAAAATATGACATGTGAAAAAATAATCTAAACTTCAGTTAATTCGGACATTCTCTGCATGAAATATTGGTAAAACTATCAGTAATTGATTTAGCTTCACCAGCTCCCCCTTGCCGGGACCCTGTGTACTCCTTGGCACAAGCGCGCCCCCTCCCTCTGGCCAGCAATGGTTAGAGGGAGGGGGAGGCGGCTCTCCGTGCGTCCTCTCGATCTTTTCCTCTTCTGAGCCATCTTGGGCAAAGAATTGAGTTATGTGGTGAAGTTTTGGTTATATCACCTGGAGTGTAGATGTACCGACAATTTTAAGATAAAACCCTTATTTCTTCACTTATTTATGATATTTTTTGAACTAACAGTCGGTATCACGTGGGATCAATCCACACCAACGTCACCTTTTTTTTAAAATGAAAATGAAAATAATACACCCTTTCAAATACATTGTTTTTGTGCTCAGAAATGATAAATTCGGCAGGTCAAAGCGGTAAATCTAAACAGAAATCACACATTTTACAGCTTATCCACGTGCGTGCCGAAAGTACTCATCGCACTCCGCACGCATGTATTCCTTGGTATTGTGCAGTGCGATATATGTTACTTTCCTTTGTGGGCGTTGGAACAACTACTAAATCGTTTGAAATAATTGTGAATTAATAGAACCAAAAAAAGAACGTATACTCATCTCCAACGTTCGTTATAAAATCTTTTTTTTTATGACTCATTGACTGAAAGACTCGGATATAAGACTTAAAAATTTAAACATAAGAGTCGAAGACTGAAATCCATTACTTGATGATTCGAACGCAAGACTCAAAATCCATTACTTGATGACTCGAACGCAAGACTCAAGATTCAAAAAGGTCTCAGAGATTGAACTTCTCAAGTCAAAGACTTAACAGAATACTGAAAGACTATGGAATTTGGCACGGAAACTGTTAGAACAATGCGGAAATTGCTGATGGAAAAAATAAATTCAGAAAGTTTTGGCAAAGTTGTTTGTCATCAGTCATTCAAACCTGATATCGCACAAGAGATAGACTTGTGTTACAAGAAAACTGTAGAGCTAGAAAAATTGGTTGGTAATTTCATCGGAGATCCGGCGGGAGAGGAAGGATCTTACATTTTCTCGATTTTGCATCATTTATTTGGTAGGTTACGAAGATTGGAAGTTGTCGCTGATTTAGCTGAGCCAACCTGGAAAAGTTGTGTTCATAATTCAGTACAGCAGTTGGAAGTTATTGAAAATACAATGGATGACAAGACTCGCACAAAATTTCATTCAGTGAATGAACCTGCTACTACCCACGCTGTTCCTGTTACCCCAGTGAATTCACCTACAAACCCGTCCGCTTGTAGTTCAACTGTTATTCTTCATGAGAATAAAGTTCCTATGAGTAAGTGGGGTATCACGTTTGATGGTAAGAAAACGGGGTTGAGTATTTATGCTTTCCTTGAAAAGATTGATACCTACAGGGTGGCTCGATACGTCACGGAAGATGAAATAAAAAATTCATTGGTTGATCTTCTGCAGGGGAATGCTCTTGTTTGGTATATATCCGTTCGATCTCAAGTTGATTCGTGGCAGACTTTTGTCAAATTATTCAAGGAGGAATATTTACCTCGTGATCATAATGAAAGGTTATGGGAGTTGATTCGCGCTCGATATCAGAACCAGAATGAATCGGTTGGTGCTTACTTTGATAAACTTATTCAATAGATTGGAAACTCGTGCACTGGAGAAAGAAAAGCTGTATGTTCTAAAGCGGAACATACTGCCGTACTATATTCATAATTTGGGGTCTATTAATGATGTTGTCAGTGTAGAAGAACTTCGTATGTTATGTAAGAAATGGGAGGTAAATAGACAAATCGCTTCTCGTCCTCGAACTTCGCTTGACGCTCTCATTAGTTCAATAGAGCCCGATTTAGCAGGTGAACAGAATAGTTCACTAAACTTCAGGTCTCCGCAGGATGATGGTGCATCGGGGGACCGTACCACAAATGTTACTTGTTGGAACTGCAAGCAGGTAGGTCATCGTTTTCAGAATTGCACCAGCAGAAGAGGACAGAAATTTTGTTTCCGTTGTGCTCAGGGGTTACTCGTTATTCTTGTGACAGATGTTCAAAAAACGTGACAAAAAGCCATCGGTAAGCCGTTCGTTGGCTGTTTCCTCTTATAAACCGGCTGATGAGTCTTGGGAGGCATGGCTTGACTTTATTAAAGTACAGTTTCGCAAAGATAAGATTGACAGTATGTTCATTTCAAAGTCAGGGGATCCTCGTCCGTTTCTCACTGTCGATATTTTTGGGCTAAAATTCACAGGATTATTGGATAGTGGTGCTTCTTGTAGCGTCATTAGCAAAGAGGGCTGGGACATGCTACAGTCGCTCAAAATTGTACTGAATTTAGAAAAAATGTGTTCTCCAGTAACTGTTGCAGATGGCTCAAACTGTAACGTATTGGGTTCCATACAATTACCAATTGCCTTAGGGGGCAAGGTTATTATAGTTAGAGCTTTAGTTGTATTAGATATTAAGGATCCAATAATTCTAGGTATTGATTTTTGGAGACTGGTGGATATCATTCCATTTATGTCAAAAAATTCTTATGCTGTGGGCGATGAGATTCACATTAATTCCATTGTGGAATCTGGTAAGCTAAGTTTAGATGAGGCAGCGTTGTTGGAGGCAATATTAGATGACTTTTTCTCGAAAGAAAGTCGATCTTTAGGTTGTGCCAAAAATGTTTTCCATATTATCGATATTGGTGATGCCGCACCAGTGAAGCAAAGATATTATCCCGTTTCTCCATACATGCAAAAGATAATTAATGATGAAGTTGATAGGATGCTCGAATTAGGTGTAATAGAGCCATCGAATTCCCCTTGGTCTTCCCCTGTTGTTATCGTTAAGAAGTCGAATGGCGAGAATCGATTTTGTATAGATTTTCGAAAGGTAAATTAAGTGACTAAGCGTGATGCTTATCCTATTCCTTATATCAGTATGATTCTTGATAGGTTAAGAGGTGCTCAAGTGCTGTCTTCTATAGACTTAAAGAGTGCGTATTGGCAAATTCCACTCGAAGAATCGTCCAAGGAAAAGACTGCTTTCACAGTTCCTGGGCGTGGTCTCTTCCAATTCACCCGGATGCCGTTTGGACTGCAGACTGCGCCATCTTGTTTTCAGCGAATTGTAGACCAACTCGGAGCAGACCTCGAACCCTATATATTTGTCTATCTAGACGATATAATTATTTCGACACCAGATTTTTCCACTCATCTGAATATTTTGAGACAGGGTTTCAACAGACTCCAAAAGCTTGGCTTCACTGTAAACAAAGACAAATGCGAATTTGTGAATAGTGAACTGAGATACTTGGGCTATGTAGTTGACAGGTTTGGATTGAGGCCAAATCCAGATGAAATCGAGAGTATGGTGAATTTTCCCACACCTAAAAATGCAAAAAAAGTCCAAAGGTTCATAGGTTTGATATCATGGTATAGGAGATTTGTGTCAAATTTTGCTAGTAGGGTTTCGCCGTTAACAAAGCTGACTCGGAAAAACCAAAAGTTCATTTGGGACACAGCGGCAGAAACGGCATTTCTTGATGTCAAGCAGTGTCATATATCAGCTCCTATACTGGCGTGTCCAGATTTTAGTCGCAAATTCAGTATACAAACCGACGCTTCACAAGTGGGTCTAGGCTGCGTTCTGATATAAGAATTTCCAGAAGGGGAAAAGGTTATTGCATAAGCGAGTCGTGCACTATCACCACAGGAATCTAGGTATAGTACCACGGAACTTGAATGTTTGGCTGTTGTCTTTGGAATAGAAAAGTTCCGCCCGTATATTGATGGAGTTCGTTTTGACGTAATCACCGATCATTCTAGTCTCAAATGGCTATTCAATCTGAGGAATCCCAGTGGTAGATTGGTGGATGTTAAGGTTACAGGGTTATGATTTTCAAATTTTCCACCGAAAGGGCTCTATGCATGCAGTTCCTGATGCCTTGTCGAGAGCAGTGTGTTACATAGATATCAGGGAAGACGATTTTGATGATTGGTATTCGAGACTACTCCGTAATATATCCGATTCTCCTCAAAAATATCCAAAATTTCGCATAAATTGGTAAGATTCAAAAGTTAGTTAATTCTGGCTATCAGCAATTCGATTGCGATTATGACTGGAAGCTAGTGGTTCCTAAAAGGTTGCGTCAGGCAGTTCTATTGGAAAATCACGCAGAGGCAACCTTTGGCCATTTAGGTTACTTCAAAACCCTAAAACGTATTTCTTCATTTTACTACTGACCTGAAATGACTGTGGATATCGCCCGATTCGTACGTGACTGCGAAGTGTGTAAGGGACAAAAACCAGAACAAAAGTTACCTCATGTGGTGATGCACCCTCGAGTTGTTGACTATCCTTGGCAATACGTATGCACTGATTTAATGGGACCGTTCCCGATGTCGAAAAAACGTAATCGTTTCGTCTTAGTTGTTTCAGACCTCTTCACAAAATACTCCCTAAGTTTCCCTCTGAAAACAGCAAAGTCCTCCTCAGTACTCAAGCATATCGAGGAGTATTTTTAGTTTACGGAATTCCTCAGTATCTTATTTGTGATAACGGAAGGCAGTATGTCAGTGATAAGTTTAAGAAAATGGTTACGCCTTATGACTGTAAGTTCATTTACAATGCCGCTTACAGCCCTCAAGCCAATCCTTGTGAGCGAGTTAATAAACTCTTAAAACCATGATAAGATCGTACATTACCAAAAATCAAAGGGATTGGGATGTAAAACTACCACAGTTGGGATTTGCACTCCGAACTGTGGTACATGAAATCACTGGTTATACCCCTGCCTACCTGAACTTTGGTAGAGATCCGTTCATTTCGGGTAAGATGTACAAAAATTACTCAGAAGTTCAGGGAAAAGCAAGCTTGGAATTTTCGGACAGGGAAAAATTAGCAAATCACGTAAAAGTTCTACGAGATATTAGCGTGGAAGTTAGATCTCGTCTGCAGATATCTTACCAACAGAGTTCGAATCGATATAACTGGAGACACCGACCACTTTCACTTGAAGTTGGTCAGATTGTCTGAAAGAAGAATTATACTTTGTCAGACGCTGCAAACTATTATTCTTCCAAATTGGGCCCTAAATTCATTAAATGCAGAGTAATCCGTAAAATAGGCACAAATGTGTATGAGTTAGTTATTCTGGCCGATCTATTGGTTCGTGGCACATTAAAGATATGACAATTGACTAATTTTTTTTTCTTTTTTTTTTTCATAAGTAAAGGGGGAATGAAACGAATATTTTCGTTTCTATGAAATTCTTATAAATTTTATTTCATCAGGTATACACCAGGTATATCTTTATTGGCAAATACGCTATCGTGAGTTTTTAGGCGCTGGCCGACAAAAACGATATGCGGGAGAGATCCTTGGGGGCAATCAGTTTTGGCGGAGCGATGTTCGACTTTCAGTGAACTGATAAAGAAAATTGAATTTATTTCGTGTACTGTTTAGACGGATTTGTCTCAGTCACTGATTACTACAGTTCAGTACCTATTCGTATTTTAGTTGTGCACTCGCAATTTTATTTCGCCTTGTGCGGTTCTTATCGAAACATACCCTGGAATCTTCACAACCCTTCTGCAATAAGGGAAGCTGTGCAGTAGGCGTTAGTTGTTTGATTGTGGCTATTGGGGCACCGCTTCATCAAGAAGGAGGCTACCATACCTTAGAAAACCACGAGCGTGGAAAACTGCTGCCCGGAGTGCAAGGCCCAGCTTGGTCAAGCCAGATTCATCCCCAGTGGCGTGTACCAAGTCAGTTCTTGAGGGATCGACAACCAATCTACTCCGGAAATCACTTAAGTACCCCCGTTGTGGGATATTCATTTATTATTTATTAGTATTATTCATTTCCTTTCAATACTTATAAGGAATATTTTGCGATAAATGAACAGTTGTTTACTTTCTTGGGCACTTACTGTTTCTCAGCGTAGTCACCAGTATATTACTATAGGCCTATATACCATTTCAATTACACTAGTATTCAGTGCAAACCGATTATTGTCCAAGTATCGTTATTACGTGATTTTTTAAAACTTTTTATCTTGTACCTGAGCTCGGACGGAGTAATTTTGCTCTTTCCACTCTTGTCCCAGATTAGATAATCTTGCAAGAGCTAGGTTAAGTATTTGCTTAAATATACCATTTACATATTTACTAAAAGGCATGTTCCATAATTGAATTCGGAAGCCAATATATTTATCATTTAAACGAAAGTTTGATTTCGCATCCAACCACTCTCACTCCCTAGAAATTTTGGCTAACAGGGACGTCACTTTAAAGGGATGTCTCTTTAGTAATTTGAAGTGTCTTTTTTTTTCTGCTAACTATATGCCAAAACGGCAAATTACTTGGCACCCGTAATATTATTGATCACCTTTTGATTGAACCCACCCCATTTGCAACTGCTGTGGCAAACCGATTGGCATATTTTATAACTGTTTGATATATTCATCAAAATAATCAAAGTAAACGTAACAGAGGGGCAGCAGATTCCGGATTGGTTTGTCGAGAATCGAACCGTGCTGATCCCCAAAAACGGAGATTTGTCTGATCCGAAGAACTACATACCGATAACATGCTTGAACGCATGTTAGATTATGTTAAACAGCATATTATACATGCAAATACTCTCCGCATTTGAGCCGGTGTATGAACGGGTATATGAGCAAAGAGAGTTGAAGGAGGGGGTCGCTGGCTGCAAGGACTACCTGCTGGTTGACAGATGCTTCATGCAGGACTCAGTGCAATACAAGCGTAACCTCTCAATGGCTTTGATCGATTACCGCAAGGCATTCGATATAACATCGCATGAGCTCATCATGCATTTGCCCAGATGCCTTGGGGTACCCGATCAAATAGTGAGATGCATTGAACAGCTGATACTGCTAGGAAGGACTTGCTCCACCATAACATCTCAGAGTCCAAACATAGCATGCCATCTTTACCGAGTTGGGACCCGTTCCGCGAACAAAGCTGCGGAGAGTGAGAGGCTCCTACAGCTACATAAGGAAACGCCAATGCTTGGGGTCTTTTTCAAGAACATTAAAAACCTTGGCTTATCCAGAAACCTAACATTTCCTTTTTTCAGGTCAAGTGGGCTGAAGTCGAAAACTGAGGGATTCATAATTATTATGTTTCAATTCAATGATAAGAAAACGTTGCTGAATGTAATTTCATTTTATATATATTACAAAAAGTTTTTCTCTTAACTGTTGAATTCGTAGCAATCTGTTTACTCTAAAAAATTCCTGGATTCCTAGTATATTACCAAATGAATTTGCTGAATGAAATGAATGTAAATACACAACAACTCTTCCGTTTCTTCAAACTGAAATTATCGAAAATACAACAGAAATAAACTCAATTCAAGAAATATTTATGAAAATCATAGTTGTAGTTTAACAGGTTTTTGTTTGATTCTTATAGATCTAACATCATTCAAATTCAGATTTTCATTCGAGGGGGATTCTGCAGAAAGCAATGTACTTTTCCCCAATGTATCTACTTCTGGTCTCACTTCCATTAGTAAATGGATCTAATTTGGTAAATTTTTCTCCACCACCATTGATGAGAATAGAAAATCTATTGTAAGAAGCGGATGTTCATCAACCAATAAGACTTTGTTCAGCGTTACTTTGAAATCCCCGCATATTCTAATTCTTCCATTGGGTTTCATAATAGGAACTATGGGAGTTGCCCAATCAGAATAGTCCACTTTTTTTAAAATACTGTCGTTAAAAAGTATATCTAATTCATTTTCAATGTTTGGAAGTAGAGCAAAAGGAACTGGTCTAGCTTTGAAAAAAATTGGTTTTGCATGCACCCGTAAATTCAATATAGCTTGTATGCCTCTAATTTTCCCAATATTTTCAGCAAATATCGAAGGATACTTTCCGAGAATACTCTGTACATCATTTTCGGTAACTGACAACTGTGAAACATCTGTCAACTCGATTTGTAATTGTCTAATCCATTCCCTTCCTAACAAAGATATTTATCTAAATTAACGATATATAAATTCAATTCATAGGTTATCCCTTTATAATTAACCAGCACCTTAATGAATCCTTCGGTATTTAGTGAATTTTTGCAGTGAGATATCAGTTACAAGTCTGTTTTTGTAGAGGTAAGTTTGGAAAAGTAGATAAATATTGATTATTGCTCATTAAACTCACTGCTGCACCACTATCAACGTCAAAGCCAATAATTTTTTTATCAACTTCAATATCAATAGTGAACTTATCCCTGAACTTCGCTTGCTCCGTCTCAACCATCAGAATCACTTCAATCCGATTAGTATTAGAATAACCTTCCTTTCTGCACATCCGCCTCAAATGCCCTTGAAGATTACAGAAATCACAGATGGCATTAATTTTATCACATCTATTTGCCAAATGTGATTCAGAACCGCATCTGAAACATTTCAAATTATATTTATTGATATAATTAGCAGACCTAGAAAATTTTGGAAAAAATTATTATTATCCGGTTTAGAAGATTTGCTGCTGATTGTGTTCGAAATGTTTATGTGATGGATTTCAGTAATGACGTGTTTGTATGAGCTGGCAGAGTCCCTTCGCGATAGCTCCATACTTGTAGCAACATCAACTGCTTTCTCCAGGGAATTAAGTTTGGGAGCCTCCGAACTTAATTTTTAAAAAACAAAAATTACTTTCAAAAAACTCGAAAACCAAAAATTATGAGTTACAACGTATTTTTATTAGCAATGTCAAAGCCAATGGTACAATTATAACTAAAAAATGGAAAAAGCATATATTTATAAGTTCATGTTATCTCGGATAAAAATGCAGAATTCAGCGGATTCTATGTGTTCAGCCCGATGATCTTCAATGTAAATGCACTCTGGGATGCTGTCGTCGTTATCTACACAATACGGGGAATCGTTACATAACAAGGGTAAGCTCCTTTATTTGTAACAACTTATCTTGAATGTTGTCCGCAAGCAAACCGCAGACGAACATACAGTTCGATTATTCTATCTTTACCCATGTGTCATCAATTTATGATCGAAGAAATCACGAATCCTCTATCGAACAACTCTTTCTCACAACCGCTATGAACAAATCAAAATTCGTTTACATTTGTCTGCTAAGCTAAGAATTATAGTATTGTGATGATGACGCACGGGTAAAGATACAATAATCGAACATTTCTGATGGCTTTCTTCAGATATTCTCCAAATTCACAATGTACTGCCAGTTTTTGTAATGCAGTGACATATTTTTGACATGTTTCACCTTCACGTTGATTTCTCTGGTGAAAACGAAAACTTTCTGTGATTTCCAATGGTTCTGGATAATATATTATAGCATACAATCTACCAACTCCTGGAAAGTTTTCTTGGTGATAATTTGTAACAAATGATATCGTATGATTCCGAGGGGAAAACCGCTAGGGAATTTTGGTGTACACGCCTTGAGTATTACTGGCAGTAGTTGGGTATTAGTCGGGAATTAGTGGTATCAGTTGAAAATTATTGGGTATTACTGGGCATTACTCGAGAATTAGAGGTATAACTTGAAATTAGTTGCGTATTACTGGGAATTAGTCGGGAATTATCGTATTACTCAGGTATTACATGGGAATTAAAGGAATTATTCGGGAATAAGAGAAAATTTTAAGAAATCATAATGATGAAAAAGTATAAGTTAAGACTCAATGAAGCTGTAAATGTATGACTAGGAATAACTACGACAACGAAGTATTTTTTATATGTTGGGCCAACTCAATAAATTCACTTCGATCTTGAATTCAGCTGGTGTATGAAAATTGCACGACAAACAGTATGTTTTGAAGCTTTAGTAATTGTCAAATACCAAAGATCAGAACAGGATTAGGAGTAGAAAGAGAATTGTAGTAATTTTTTCCATTATATTTTTTACGAATTCAGAAATAGGAGAACTTCTCTAAATTATTTATTTTCAACTGCTACAGTCACCAAGGTAACAACGTGTTTTGACTCAAATGCAGACGAAAAATGTCAATGTGGAAAATTTTTTTCCAGGGGAAAAATGTATATGTTCCTTGATCATTTTATTTAGGATTAATTCAATTCCGGCATAAACTTTATAACTCGCCTCTCAACTCTCCTAATAAACAGTTGTTTTTAAAATAATTGTTTTCTCTGTTAATCAGCTGTCCTCCTACAAACGGCAGCCCTCAGAATTCGAAACTTGTGCGAGCCAAGGATTACCAGGTCTTATCTTTTAACGTGCGATTTCTAATAATCAATAAAGCACCTAAGTGATAATTTCTTAACCAAATATACAGTGTGTTTCACTTCTCATGGAAACACCCTCACACCATCCGTAGTTTTTGACGAACAATCATGAAATTTACGGGATCGATAGATAGAACTCACTACACAAAAGGGGCCATCCTACGTCATATACACTGCATGCCAGCAGCGATGGAAATATACATTTTCCGGAAAGTTTTATTATGGGACAAATTTGGACCCGAGTGCCTTCATGAATACACCTGTGTCCTGAAAAATTAAATAGAAAATCCTAGTATAACAAGTGAGTGCTCGGATCTACCTATAGCAAGAAAGTTGAGGTGCCTAATGGTTGATATGCATATAGGAGTTGATCTTTGGGCATGTGTTTAAACTATAATTATTTTTACAATAACTTTTTGATAATGCGACCTACGTGGATCCACCTATAGCTCGGAAGTTGAGGTGCCTCGAGGCCTAGTGGTTGATATGCCAAAATGTTCATAATTTTATTATTATTTCCTAAACTATCGGTACTAGAGAAAAAATCATTTACATTTTTTGTTCACCTATTCAAGTGTTATGAAAATCTCCATATGAAGTTTTTTCTCAAGCGTATTGTTTTCGAGATTTCAATCGGTGTTAGAGAAAAACGTCATTGAAATTTTTTGATTATCTATGCAAGTTTCATGAAAATGTTCATATAAAGTTTTTTGTCACGTGTATGGTTTTGAAGATTTTAGAGATTTTGTTGTTTTCATGAGAAATAATTCCATGACCAAAATTTTCATAAATTTCGTATTATTTCCTAAACTACCAGTATTAGAGGAAAAAGTCATTCACGTTTTTTGTTCACCTATATAAATTCTATGAAAATGTTATCATTAAGTTTTTCATCAGGTGTATGGTTTTCGAGATTTTCGAGTGTTTGTTTTCATAAGAAATAAGAGTCCATAATTTTAATGTATTGGACAAAAAATTCATATACATTTTTTGTAGAACTAATTACGATAAATGAAACTCCTGGTATACATTTTTTCGACATCTAGTTCGGTTTTAAAGATTTTGGTGTTTTTTGAAAATTTTTGGAAAATGAAAAAATTTAATAAATTTTTTTATTCATCGGATCGAGTACAATGAAAGTGTTATATAAGCTTTTTCGTTATCTCCTTTAGTGTTCGAGTTTTGGTGATAATTAATTTTTCCGTTTTTTTTTCGGATATTTCCCGGGCTATCGATACTAGACAAAACATTTATGAAAACTTTTTGTAGAACGTTGAAAGGCTATTGTAGAAGGTGGTATGTAATATTTGAAAATCTGCATTGGTTTTGGAGGATAACTATTTTAAATTTTTCAATTTTTTTTTTCGGATTTTAAAGAAACAAATACTCATTCCGGGTACATCTGAACGATTACAATCCATTTGTTCAAATAAAGTTATTCGATATCTCTTTCAGTTTTCAAGTTTTAGGTGCTTTTATAAAAAAAAAGTCTCCGATTTTTTTGGTATTTAATTTTTTTCCCGCGCTGTTCATGAATTCTAAGAAAAGAAATTATTAAGATAGATAGAACTCGTAGATGGTTATTTTCAGCAAGAATTTATTTTTTTGATATTCCTCTTAGTTTGGGAGATATATTGATTTTTTTGTTTTTTTTTTAGATTATATCCTGTATTATTAGTTTTATGGAAAAAATGTTAACACTTGTAGGTATTTTTGAAAGGCGATCAGAAAAGGAATCTTGTGAAATTTGAAAATTCGCAGCCGTTTTCCAATTATTCGATATTTTCCAAAATGAGGACCTTGATTTTCGGAAAAATCGGTTTTTCATAATTTTCCGAGCGTATAAAAATAAAACGGGTTCTTTGACATTATTTGTTTTTCGATTCAAGCTCTATCGATTGCATTTTTCGAATTCTTATTTTCTTATTAATTTGTTCGAAAAACGAAAGCTCTGACCCCTATCAAGTATCAATCGATTTTTGGAAAAACAGCCCTGAAACTTTTCCGAGATTTCCGATCGCGAAAATTTTTAATTCTCGAGATACGTTTCATTTTTGTTATTGGCATCATTAGAATTTAATGTCTCAATCTCCAACGAAATCCGGAGATATAAGGCGGTTTCTGGGCACGACGGACAGACGGACAGACAGACAGGCAGACATACAGACGGGCAGACGACAGACTTTTTTCAGGATTCAGGACTCAGATCAGGATTTCGTTTTCAGAAACTATGGGTCTAACTATAAAAATAAAAAAGTTAGGCCCCCTGTGGTGTCGAAGGCCTTAGTATAATACTCTCTAACGGTCGTATTATAAAAAAAATACATTACATAAACTACTTTGCGAATTCAAAATATGAAATGACTATTGTTTCGTTGCGAAGAAATAATAAACATATTGGTTGGTGCATTATAAAGGCATGAAATAATAAAATTCCAGACTTCTAACAAAATCAATTGTTTATTTAAAAAACCTCAGATATATAGTGAATCTATATAGAACTTAGCAAAGAATTAGTAGGCATCAATAGGTATTAGTCAGGTATTAGTCGGTATTAGTCGGGAATTACAGGTATTACTGGTGTATTAGAGGTATTACTCGGGTATTAGAGGAATTAGTTGGACATTAGTGGTATTAGTTGGGCATTAGTGGCATTAGTTGGGCATTACTAGGGAATTACTTGGGTATTAGAGGAATTAGTGTACACAATTTCCTTAGCGGTTTCCCCCTCGTATGATTCAGAACCAATGTAATATAGTAGATACGCAACTTGCATGCCTTTTTCCACTTTCAATACTTCAAAAGCACGTTCTAGCCTTTTCACCCAATGATCGAATCGGATTTTATTTACTTCGAAGGTTTCAATTGAAAAAATCGTTTGAATTGTTGTACTAGTTTCTTTTGACATGATTTCCTCTTCTAGAATTAGCTGTTCCAAGTGTTATCGAATTTTCTCGTCACCAATTCATTGTTTCAATTTAATGATACGCAAACGTTGCAAATTTTATTTTATATATATTACAAAAAGATATTCTCTTAACAGTTGAATTCGTAGCAATCTGTTTACTCTCAAACATTCCCGGTTTTCTAGTATATTATTAAATGTATTGGGTGAATGAAATAAATGTAAATACACAACAATAATGGCCTGTCAAGATGGTGTCTTCAATACCCTCGTCTACCGTAGTTGCGTGGTGGGTATAGAGGTCCCTGACACAAGTGTTGTACTACCACCTACGACACTCGTACCGTATTGACGAGACACCGGTGTTGCCTTATGCTCCGGGGGAGAATGAGAAGTGCCGAATCTAGTGGAACTACTAATTCCCCACCCTCCGGCAAATACAAGCCAATAAGCCTTATTTTCGTCATAGAGTTTTCGGCTCCTGGGAAATTAATATCGTCCGAAAAGGAGAGGAAAAACAAACAATATCGAGACTTATTCTTTGAACTCCGCAGGCTTATCCCAAACCATTCTGTCAAAATGGTACTTTTGATCATAGGGATACTTGGTGGAATGATGGACACGTTGCTCTCAAATCTGAAAATCATACCGGCTTGCCATGATGTGGCTGAAAACTCTGGGCACATGATTTTCGGACCTAGTAATCGCTCATCCCACGGATGTGGGGAGTGTTGACTGGGGTAAATGACACACCAGCACGCCCTCCAGGTGTATCGGGGCTCCGGAGACAGGGCCTGTCTGAGATATTCCTGATGGAAAAAAAGTTAGATTTTTTTTAACTGCACCTCTAATAACAAAAAACGTTTACCTACCATGAGAGAGTTGGAATGTATTTCGATCTCTTTCTCCGCAAGAAATTCAAAGTTCCACACATGACAAGATTTTTAAGAAGAATTCATAAATGTTCGAAAGTTAGAGGCAACCGATTCGAACTTTTATTAGAGTTTGTTTTTTTTTGTTTTTGTATGTGTTTTAAAATTGTGGATAATCTGCATACATTGTCTACAACAGGTTTAATTTTGTTTTGCTTTTTAACAAACTGCCCGTGTATTCTACATTTGTGAATGCTCTGTGTCATGAGTGTGTTTTGCTTTATCCGGATATCGCTGATGGAAGGTTTCACAGACTCTATCAATGATCATGTCAAATTCTCTATCAACAAGGGCGCTTATACCTATGGGCAAAGCAAAGGCAGGACGTGCCCCCTTAGCGTATACCAGCTTTACTCTTTCTGATGAATACTGAAGTTTGACTTTTTTAAAACATCTTTATTGAAATCCAAAGACGTGTCCTATCTTCCTTCTATGTTTCACTTGGTATGGAATGTATTTATTTTCTTTGTACATTACATATCATGGCCTGATTTAGTGTATTACAAGTAGTATTTATTATTCAATTAAAATTATTTCTTTCAAATAATTTTTTTTAACTGCTTGATATTTTGTTTGCAATTTCTTCACGAATAGGCGTCCCTCCCTACAAGCTTTGATATGGGTGCCCTTGTCTATAAATGATCAAAAAATCAAAGTAATGTTCATTTTTAAATTCTGAACGAGTCATGATGAGAAGATTCACTACGCTCAAACGAAAATTATTAGCAAATATTGTTTGCTGACGCTTCAGCATTTGTTTTTGTCGATTTTTTCAAAAAAGCCCACTGATACTTCAGATACCTCTAATAATCACACGGAAATTTTAGTTTCTACAAAAACCGTTTAAATTAAATATAGGGTTGTAGGCATAATCTCCTCTTTTTTTGACGTAGAATCCATTAGCGTTAAGAAAAACGGAGGCATCCGTTTGAAAAAACCGAGTTACTTTCTCAATTTCTGAACACTCCGTATAATTTTTTTAAAACAGTTTTCAATGGTTTAGGAATTTTCAGGTCTTACTCAGGCAAATTCTGACAATTTTTGACCTGACTCTCTGTTTCCATTTTTGTTTTGTGAAGCTGTCGAGCTGTTCTAAAATTGCAAGAAAAAACAAGGCGTTCGTTCCATTTAAAAAGACAACGTTGGGGTCCACTTTCGGTATAACCGGAAATCGTAAGCAACTGAAAATATTTTAACCGAAAACTCCCGTATACAAATTTTCAGAAAAATCTACTCCCGGTAGTTCCCAGTGGTATGTATACCCTGTACACAAAAATTTTTAAAAAGAAGTAGAAATCCTTCAAGGACAAAAGGTAAAAAAACAAATATTTTTTGTATTCAGCTATCGAATACATACTTGACGGTATGAATGTTCTTTCAACATCACATTCACAAACAAGAAATATTTTTATGAAAACACGTGGCCCGAAAATGGCAAACCACTTCGTCCGAGAATTCAACATCAACGTATATTGAAAGGAGAACAGGAAAACTGGGTTACATTGATTTTCATTGGCAGCATGACTTCCATCAGTGTATCAATATTTGACCTTGAGAATTCCACATTCACCGTTTATTGAAAGCGGAATAGGAAAACTGGGTTACATTGATTTTATTTCCAGCATCACTCCCATTAGTGGAACAAAATTTGACCTTGACCCACTTCATTGAACTATTGTGCAAATCACAAACAACGACTCCCAAAACTGTGTAGTTTTAATTTCCATTCATCCACGTTGTTGCACATCAACGACCTTGATCCAGATTTGCCAAATCTGAAAAATATTGCTAAATATTACCTGATGTGGATGATGCAGATGATGAAAATCTGGACCACCATTAACGAACCGAAACCTGAAGGGACTATGTACAGGACAACTGGCATGGAAGGGGCTGTCGGATTGTCGAAGAGGTCCGCCTACAGGAGTGACGGGCTCGGAAGACCTCCCAGGCCGGTCGCACCAGTGCGGAGGCCCCCCCGCCGCTCCGTGGAGCGAGTGCGGTTGAGGGGCCCATCCGCCGGCCCCGTAAGGATCCAGGACGCACGCACCTTGAACTCCAGTCACACGACACACTCGGCACACGGAAATTGTTCGGTCAATAGAAACGAGACTAGACGAAGGTACGTCTCGCTTCCGAATGCCCTGAAAGGGCACCAACCACCTGGCTGAAAGTTCTACGCCACACTGATTCTGCACGACAATGAGCGGGATGAGAGCGTCGCGCAACGCCGCGCAGCGACGCGTCCGTTGCTTGGCGACGTTTTACACCAGCCCGCTTGCTGCATCTCTAGTAATAGGGCCCATTCACTTCTGATGAGGTTATGTTGGGCCATTTTTTTCGTCCTTGTCTCACTCTCGCCGAATGAAAAGTGGGTTTCTGTGTAACTTTGGAACAGAGCGGCAAATTAGGGTCGATTTTCTGGCGATGCAGGAGTATTTTCTGAGATATTGCTATGGTCAGTGATAATGAAAGTTCTTTGTGTGTTGAGACTATTGAGAGCGAGAATGGTGCCTTGTCACAGGAAACCTACGAGAGGTGTAACTTCAAGATCGAATAACATATGAAATTGCAAAACAAGCTCTCATTGAAAAAACAAAGAGCACACTCAAAGTAAAGAATTGAAGACCACTGACCTACTTATTGTGCACAAAATTGAAACTGTGTCAATCAAGTTATAGAAACAGTTGTTACAAATCATAATTATTGAAGAAATTATGAATGTTGAAGAAGATATTATACTGTTCTGTTCTGTAGGTACAAGCATTTTGTTACTTGCTGTTGGTGGAGAAGTGGAGGTATTTCAAATATAAAAATTTAGAATAGTTGAAAAGCTTATAGCTACAACTTAAGAGTTTTCAATTACCATTTTTTATACAATATTGTTCGTTTCATAGACACTGGCAGCTTTTCGTCTGAGAGCAATTTATAAGGAGTAGGCTTCGATTCGTCAAATCAAGTTTCTGAAAACAACTACTTGCCTTTACGGATATTGAATTATATCTGTCTTCTATGTGTGCAACGTTCCATTAACATGAGGTAACTTCGGACCCAGTCGTGTTCCACATAAAGAGCAAAAGAGCCGAAAAGCACATATATACGACTACAAGACCAAGTCGAGTTTCGTACCTTGAAGACGACATGCTGCGTCTCGATCGAGAGATTTCTGAGTAGATTAGAAGCCACTCTGATATTATGCTCTGGAAGAGCTAACTGAAAAAAAACAGACATTCGAGACAATTCCCTATGGCGTATGGCTAGACGCATACAAAAGCATCACGAGCAGGTGCCAACCAAGCAGGAACGCACGAGGTGTGCAAAAAACCTGCGTAAAATTCCGCAAAGGACCAAGGACTGAATCCTGGCAAGAACGCGCGCAAGCTGGAAAGCTGCCGCTCAATCTCACTCTGACTGTTGGCAAATATTGTGGATAAGATCCTACTCAAACGACTTGTGTTATTTGAAGACAGGCTCGGAAAGGTTCCCGATGAGCACATCGGCATCCGAGCTGGTCATAACACAACTCCCCAGGTGGTACGTATTGTAACGATTCTGGAACCGGACCGCATATGTTTTGAATAATTTTGCTGGCTTGTTTACAATAGATGTCATTACATCTGCTCCTTAACGATGCATGCATGACTCATCACATCCAGAAAGAAACGAGATCCAAGTAAGAAACAGTTAGAATGGTCACAGCAACATCTTATGCCGCCTCGACGTTTCGAGAATGGTCCTATGGAAACCTATTACCGGTATAAATATGAGTCGCTCAATATGAGGTTGCATACAAGTAATAAATAAATTAGCTGATTAGAGTTTAGTCCATTTTTATTAAAATATTGTTCACTTGGTGAAAGAGGCCTCTCATAGGAAACAGAACATGGTCATGGTTCTGTTGGAACGGAATGAAGCGTTCGACACCATCTTGTTTGAAGGCTTGTTTACCAAAATATTGATAGTGATGATTACGAGCAAAATCAACTTTTCAAAGAAGTCGGTGGTCAAGGGCGAGCTCATAGAGAAATTGATCTCGCGTGAATGAATACCTAGGGGTACTTCTGAATACCTAGCTGCACATAATAATAATAATAATAATAATATTACAAAGTCGTACAATTCAAAACATGTTAATATGAGGGCGTACAGTGAATAAACTCATACATCTTACGAAGCAGAAAAGTCTGCTTGTTTGTAAGGAACGAGCAATAAAACACATGTTCAATGAAAATATCATACTGACACCTAACAAGGGTGCAGCATGTAGACTAAAATAGTATAAAATATATAAAATGCAGCTACACATGAACTTGGCGATACAGAGGGGGTCAGCAACCGTTACTAGGACCTACTATTTTGAAGCCACGTCATCATGAACCTGGACAACAAAATGCTGGTCTATGAGCAAATTATCAGACCAGTGATGCTGTATGTATACCCAGTGTTCTGCAGCTTTAATGAAACGCAACTCATGATGGGCCCCATAAATACGGTGGGCTCATATACCAAGCTCTGTATATCTTCCAAGAGCACAGGGACTAAGGGGGTTCGTAAGGATCATACACTACAGTGCTAAGCGCAGCCCAATTTTCTCGACCCGGATTTTTGCACCAGCAGGAAGACCAACGCCAATGAAGCACCAGGCGAACCATCCAATTCCATAAATTATCCAAATTAAATGAAGCCAGACCTAAGCGCAAAAGCTTAGCTGAATTCGGGGAGCCATCAGTTACTTTCATCGTGTTCGATGAAAAAATAGAAAATCAGGCATTCGCCAGCAGTGGTAGTCTCTCGATCGGCGCCCCACTACCGGAGTATCGAAGTACTGCCAGGGCAAACGCTGTGCCTGCAAGGGATAAGGCTGAACAATGAAGCGCGTACAGATGGAAGAAGTACTGCCGGGGCAAACGCTGCGCCTGCAAGGGATAAGGCTGAACAATGAAGCGCTTACAGATGGAACAGCATCAAAGCCCATTCCATTTCACGTCCCCTTCCTTCGTCAACCTCCCACAGAAAGAAGCAAGTTATTGAATCGATAGAAAGAAATATGAATATTAACAATTTTGAATTTGGTTCGTTGTTGGAATGAAACTCCAGTATATTAATGAGCTGTGTAGAGGAATATATAATCTATTAAACTAAACTTGAAAAAAAAGTTTGTTTTGTGATATTTGTTTTTACGAATCACCCAGGTTTACAGCTTACGTACAAGTGGATTCCGAACCACTTTATCGCAGTGGCAGGCTGTAAGGATTGAACCCGAGCCACCACTACCACATCGCTTGTGAATTCAAATGAAGATTATTCTTGCTGAGTATTTCTTTATCAATATGTAAATACTGAATTATATTTATTGATTTATATATGGTTACAAGTAGATGAGTTTACAGATTCACTCAAATGTTCGTTTAACCAAACAAAAGACTTTCTATAATTAGAAGAAGCTTCTTAGTCATGACACCTAAGTTTGTAAATCCCACATTTTTTGGATTATTTTATTGTATCTTTGAATCGACCAAGTGATTATTTGAATATTATTATCGAAAATAATTCAGCAGGTTTGCCCACAATTGGAAAATCAACGTTGACGGCTGTGATTCTGCCTTCTCACTAATTATGGCTTCCTGCTAAAAGACGTAAAATCTTTTATTTTGACTTTTAGAGTCAAGAGTAGCTAAGTCATATTGAAGGTACTAATACAGCAACATTTTCTGAAGATCCATTTGAAATGTTTGTTTTTTTTTGCCTCATTGGATGCGCTTTCGTCTGCATCTTGCTTATCGTTATATAGTGGTACTGGTGGCACACTACTTTCACTGTCGATTACTTGGGCAAGTACCTATCAATGGGGACTTTTTCTTTGGTAATGAATAATAGAACGATTCCTCTGATTCCTTTTTGACTGTTGTTTTTGTGTTTTGCGTAGTTCTCATTTCTTGAACTGAATCGTTTGTATACCTAAATGTAGTTAAAAATGTCAGTCTGCAGACTGAAATTACATACGTCCATACTTTCAAGTGAAAATGCAAATTTTTTGTGTTTAAGGAGAGAAATCAATTGTTTATCAACTTCTACTGATTCAATATGTTTCATTATCCATTTTCTTCTGTTGACGTAGTACAAACTCTCATACGGATGGTTTTCTTATGTAAAAGCATACGACACTGTCTTTTTCTACGTGTAATGTTTTGTATCGCAGTACCAACATTTAATTTCGTTAACTCCAGACTTCTCCGAATTCTCGACTTTGTCCTTTGGATTGTCCAATAGGCTCTGTAGCTGTCTACAAGAAATCAAACTTCAATTCAGTAGAGAATATGTTGACAAACACAATGTGTGCAAATAATCAATAATAACATACCTGCTTCCACCTGGCAAACCTAGAAGTTGCGGCTGACTGGCAGCTCACAACAATTTTTTTCACATATGGAGAATGGCTTTCAATTGAATTTCCCGAATTTTTGATATGTTGTAAATTTTGACTTACTCAGCAAAAGTGTCTATGGACACAAAAAAATCGGCTTACTATAGTTTTCGAGATACAGGGTGTCAAAGACGAAAAGTGAGGCTCTGTTCAGAATTTTCAACAATTCTGAGAACTGACAAAACTCCTATTGCCTCAATGATGATACAATGTCACCTTGATCTCGAATAGATTATCATTGGTTTTGTGCTCTATAACAGTCCAATTCGAATAATACCAAACCAACCAGTGTTAGTTCTCTGATGAGAATTGAAAACTCAATTTTGGCCTGGATGAACTCTTTCACTCTTGTTCGGATTTCTCTGATATTATTTTGTTTTTTACATGGTGGTTCGAAAATAAGGGTACGTTAACTCATTGTTTTTTAAATCGGATAGGTAAGAGTATGTCATAAACAAATCAATCGTTATTCAATGAATATCCTGTATTTCTAAAAAGAAACGGTTAATTTTCATTAACTTTTGATATAATGTACGATTTGAGGAGTCCGAGATATTGTCATCAATATCAGTATAGTTCTCTGGACTTGTTTGTTAGCTATACATACATATTCCATCGAAGACCGAAAGAGCTATTTTCAAGCTATTGTTCTTGTTGAAAAATATTCGGGGTAGATTAGTGCGATACCTATTCCAAAAATGCAATACCTCACTAGAGAAAATTTAAATTTATCAGAAGGAAAAACTCTCTCATTGTTGGGATTAACAACAACATTGTTTGAAAGCTAATTCAATTTAGATGGGGAAATATGTTATGTAATTTCTATGGGAAGTGGGGTTTCTACAAAATAGTTGATATTTTCCGATCAAGCCGACGAAAATCTAGGGTAATTGGCATACAATCAACCAATGAATGGTGAAGGTAGAATTTTGGGAAATATAATACTTCCCAAAATTCTACAAGGAAGTTGATGATACTAAATAACTACGTTTTGTAGACATTTATGCAATAAACTAATTTGAAAACATTTTACAAAAAAATATGAATGAATATGAATAAAAAACGTTTCAGAGACAAGCATTCATTCAACAGCACTAATAAGGAAAAATTCATTTCTTCAGCTGTATTACGCTATTTTGAAAGTAACATACTCGAAAGCTTCTGATACATTTCAATTTTCTGATGAAAGACATTTCATCCACGATGAACATAAAGTATTGCATTTTTGGAATAGGTACCGCACTAATCTACTCCGAATAATTTCCAACAGAAATAATTGCTTGAAAATAGCCCGTTTTGGTCTCCAATGAATTGTAAGTGGTATTCATAAAATCCGTACATTCAAAAGTATGAAGCCGACAAACTAGTCCGGAAACCTATGCTAATATTGATGACAATACCTATCTAGGACTGCTCAAACCGTACATTATGTCAAAAATTCATGAGAATTAACCGATTATTTCTCTAAATACATGATATTCATTGGAAATAGCCGCAGTTTTCTAAAAAACTTAGATTATTTCTTTTTACTCGCCTTGAAAACATGAAATGACTATGCAACGTTCTCAACATTGAAGAATGTTTGATATGTATATAACATGCTCTCCCCTATCCGGACTAAAAAAAGGGGTTGATGTTCCCCTGTTTTCGAACCACCTTGTATAAAATAAAATAATATCAGTAAACTCCGATCGAAACTGAGGAAGTTCATCAAGGCGACATTGAATCTTCAATTCTCATCAGAGACCTCACACCGGTTGGTTTGAAATTATTCGAATCGGCTTTTTGTTCATTCTGATTCATTCAGAATAGAGTATAAAACGAATAAGTATAATGGATACGAGATTAAGGTGACATTGTACCAGCATTGAGGCATGGTATTCTTAGAATAGATATGAGTTTTGTCAATTCTCAAAATTGTTGGAAATTCTGAGCAAAAAACCTCACTTTTCATCTTTGACACCCCACCCTGTATTTCAGTCCAGTCGGCCAATTTTTTTGTGGCCATAGACACTATTGCTGTGGAATTCAAAATCTACGACATATCAAAAATTCAGGAAATTTAACCGAAAGCCATTCTCCATAAGGATGGTGCGGGACCGTTCCATTCTAATAACATTTAATTCAATAAAAACATAATAAATTGATGTATGTAGCCGTTACTAAGTGGTAGGAAATCATAAAAAATTAAAAAAAAACTATGTTATTATACCACTTGTAACACTTCGTCACTGCAGTTTCGTCCTACATGGACATTCTCAAACTATTCCAAAAATCAAAAAAATATTACTTAAAATAATTAATGAATATTAGTTATCCTAGAATAATTAGGTACCTAAAGGACTAGGCTTATGGAGAAATGGGCTTTGGTGAAATTTCATGAGTTGTTAGTATATTGTAGTTGACGACTTTCTGAACAATAGTGTCCATGGGCCCAACTCAATCCTATGACTAATTTCAGAGATACAGGGTGTTTTAGTTGGAAAATAGCCATTTTTTAAAAGCATGTATTTCTTATTTTCTTCAATGTATCAAGAATTTTTTCCTGTGATAGTGTTCTAATGACGCTAAATATCAGTCCCTCATGAGAAAAAGTTTCATTTGCTACAGGGATACTCAAAAAATATATATATAAAATAAAAAAAGTTTCTGACTCGCCCAGAAGCAAATCCAGCCAGATATTGAAATTCCTGAAAGTTGAATTATATTTCAAGTCAACGTTCCGTTTTATTTTATTTTTGAGTATTCCTGTGAACAAATGAAACTTTCTCTCATGAGGGCATATACTAAAAAATAAGCTTGAAAATGAAGTATCATAATTTGGAATACAGATCAGTTGTTTTTTCCGCAAGAGGGTGCCAAAATAGAAAGTTGGGTAGCGAAAATTGACATTACTGAATTCCTTATGATATCACCTTTCAACTGATGTGTCACACTTACTAATTTCCCTATTCAAATTGTTTGGGTGATAGTGACCAAGGGGTGGGGGGAGAGGTATGACAGTTGAGGTTATGATAGGAAGATGTCCCCCTTGGATTAAAAATTGACATGTTTTTGCATTTTCTTCACAGCACATGTGTTTTGAAGATATTGGATCTGTTTCGTTTTCGGTGCCCCACCCTGTATGTATGTATCCAATAGAGAAACAAACATTTTCAGTGATTCAGCTGAAACATTCAACTCCGACAAATCTTAATTTTCGATTCGCAAAACATCTAATATGCTAACTTAGATTCACCATACGTATTATGTTAAACTGAGCCTTTTCTCAAATATTTACCGTTTCATCTTACCCTTTAGGATCACCAGGAATGGGTTTGAAATATCCTTCCAAAGAGCTTTTACAGTTGAAACACGCCAAAGATATATCAAATATATCTCAGTTTCAGAAAATTTTGTTACACATTATGCCTCATACGTTCCAATTTGTATCAACCTTCGGTCGACCTGTCGTCCCTTCCCAGCTCTGTGTATAATAGGTTGGTTATCCGGCTTCGAGATCGATCGAGATCAATCCACAGCTTTAGGAGATCAAAGAATTTATCACTATCATGCCCGTCTGAATGTGACTGATTCCCTGTGAATGTTGGAAAACTGCAGAGAATCGCAGCGCAGCTCGAAACAAAAAGGGTAATCCAAAATATAGGCAACTAACGGATCGATTATATTTTGTGGATTTGCGAATGCTAGAAGAGTGTTCAGGTGTACAGTTTTTCTCTAGTTTCGACAAAGAGAAAAATCGAGTCATGTTCAGCGAACATCATGAGAAATAAGGATAATAATTCACGAAAGTAGAGACATAAAAGAGTGAAGACTAGACTCGTCATATCAATCTCGACAACTGCAACCAGTGAAACAATTGCGATGTTTCAGAGGAGTGAGAGATTTTCTGAGCAAGGTATCGCCGAAGAGGCTGATTGCCTTTTGTCATAAAAAAACTGAAAACGTCAGTATATATTTAAGACCTAGACTCCATATACAGAAACAGCATATCATGATAGGTTGTACCTGTACGTTATACCGGGTGACAACGAAATCATTGGCCACAGAGTCTTTCAGTTGTTTTCCAAGTTTGACTTTTGACATTTGGATCGAAGATATATTTCCTTAGAACCCATATTTTCCATGGAGAAACAATTAAATAGCTCTTCCGGTTTTACCAGAAATAGACCTATGTCGAAAATTCTAAATAAAGCCCTATAGATATTCTTACGCCATTCGGTATAGCAAAAAATTCCCTTTTTCCTAGACATTAGTTTTCAAAAATCAATATGGCGATACTGTGACGTCATCGATAGAATTTCTATCAATCATCCTCCTAAAATAGCACCAATCACTTTGATTAGATTTTGATGAAGCTTTCAAAAGTTTCGATTCCCCATCAATTAGTATCTCTTTTAGTGATTTTTTCGAATTCTCTCTCTTGAATTTTCTCGAACATTTTGAATAGGAAATGGTACTTTTTCAAAATTAGCATTAACGAGTCATTGCCTATCTACAGATAAATACTTAACACACTACGCTTCTCGTTCAGTATCAGTTTCAATAAAAATTACACCAATATAAATGAGAAAGTCTTCATAAAACATAATTTTTTCAAATACCTCATCCAAATCTATTCCAGAAACATTCGCGGGGGTGTAATACATATAAATATACATTTTTTCAATGGTATATTGAAAGCCATTGAGTGATTGATTCCAGTTATCTACATGAGGAACCACGAGCATCACGAATTTTCATTCTAACCGAGTAGCAGACTATACTTTCTCTACGATCAAACATTTTAAAATATTTTTAAATAAAAACGAACAAAAGATAATTTCCACACGAAATAATAACTATTATTTAAAAACACTGTTTATCAGAAGGACTAATCCTGGCATAACCAGAACTAATTTTTTAATTGCAAAGATGCATTAAGAATTAACTATTGAATTTAAAAAAAAATTGCATTGTCTGTGGCTTGAACCCACGACCTCGTCTATTATTCCAATGCTATACCATATGAGTCATCCCGCCTCTCATTAAAATATATTTGAAAAATATTATATTAATACTACGAGTCTCAATTATTCTGGTGTCTTGGTAGTAAACTTTCCAGTATATTATTTGTACTCTTTGTAATTTCAGGTGGTGTATTTTGACACTCTGATTCTGAATCACTGGTTAAATTCATGATACTTTAGTTTCGAATGAAAACGTGATAGCAATAATTTTGACACTACTGAAATTTGCCACTACAGTGACAATCAACTGCGTCAAGGCTAATGTTGTTATTGCTAAACAGTGTGAGAATATTATTCTTGTACAAGAGATAGAATGTAAATACATTTGAATTGCATGGGGGCAGAGGTGTTGCAGAATATTTCTTCAATCTCAAGAGAGAGAATTTCAGCATTCTGTAATCAAATTTCAGTTCAGAATAAGCAAATTCTGTGATGATTGTGGAGAAAACAATTATTCCTAAATTGAACAGAATATTTTTTATGCACAGTTATAACAGTCATTTACTTTCCACGGATGTTTGGAAACTGTAACGTCATCGAAAAACGTTGTAAAATTTTTTCCTTCAAAAATATGCCACCAACAAGAAAATACAAATTAATCAGATGTTCGAAGTGACGTTCTCAATTGTTTTCAGAACACAACGTTCCTCTGTAATAACAACCTGAGTGCTTATTCTCTTTGGAGACTGACACTGTTCAACGTCTGACACTCATGGAGTATAATGTCGTAGAAGACTTCGATATTTGTAGGGGCTTCAATGTGAACACATTATTTGAGAAACGCCAGAGAAAAAAGTCCAGTGTGATAAGATCTGGCGATCTAGGAGTCCTTTCAACACTCGTACTACTGGACATATGGCTCCATATCAAACTTGCATATTCTACTATGAATCGTACATATATGCATAGTACAGTCTTTCATGAAATAAAAAATTAAAACGTTTTCCATATGTTGCCAACTTGAGGGAATACGCTGCATATAACTCTTATTTAGACTCAAAATAGTTAATACCCACTTGAAAACGTTCGAAGAATCTATACCGAGATTAAAACATCCTGTTTACTCAAAGACAATTCAGATTGTGGGAGTACGAAACCCAAGTAATCAATGTACATTATCATCCCAAACTTTCAACTACATGAAACGTTCTGTTTCTACGGCAGGCTAATCATCAGTGTATCACCATCTCTCATATGAAATTGAGTTATACCTGAAGATGATGGCGGTCAGAACGGATATATGGCACAGACAATAAATGAGCTGATGGCATACCATATAGTGGATGGATGCTTGATAAGGGGCCATGGTGCCAAACAAGATCGACTTTTATATCACGTGTTTCATCATAAATTTTAAAAAGTAGCTGCTTTACAGTAGAAACCAGGCAAGTGCGAACCTAGGTCCAACGTTGATGAATTTACTCATTTCCAATTAAACAAAAGCACACTTGAAAATGCCTTAAGTTAAAAATGCATTAACATTTTGTCAAAAAAGATTCATTCGAATTATAGTTCAAATAAACGATAAAGTGCAAAATCAAAGTTGCCGACACCCTTAAAGGCCAAGAAATAATCCTTGGAAATGAACCATTTGTTCAATAGTCGACGTGGACTGTCGGATGGAACTGTACTCCTGTTCTGTTTATTGAAAGGAAACTGTTTTAAGATAAGTAAGTTGCACTATATCGTATACTTCAACTATACATTACAGGTTTTGGATCGTTGATTGTGAAACAAATAATATTTCACATGACAGAAAAAGTTGAGATTGTTGAACAGTATTATGAAGGAAACACAATTTGTGCAATCAGAAACCGATTCATCAAACATTTCGACAACTCATCGTATCGAAATTTAGTTGGGTTGGTTTTTCCTGGAAAATGTCAAGTTCCAGGACGCTGATAAAAAGAAAATGAAGGAAATGCTGTTGTTGACAGTCAAAGATTATCCTAATATACCCCTCTATTTTCGAAGCTAGTGAAATCAAACTTTCATATGAAAGTCAGACAAGTTTCCATCATATGTGCATGCGCTGTATGTTGTGGGTTACGTATAATTTGAAATATTGGCGGGAGCATGGTCTTACATAAAGATTTTCATTCCATATTATATCTCTCATGATCCTTTTCAGTATAGTGGCGCAAAGCTCAATAATGTCATACAGAGTAATAAGAAAATACCAATTTTTAAAGCATCGTGTAAAACGTTTTTATGATATAAAACTTTGTTTTTTAATATAGAGTGATTTGAAGAATAACTTATTTTGAATGGTTTGCAGTTAAGTATCCATAAAGCTTAAAAATACGAAATGAAAATGTAGAAATGCCACCAAAACAAATGTTACTTTTTTGATTCACCTACACAATCAAATGATGAACATTTTCGTTCGATAATTGGTTTGGTCCCAACTTCAATATATAGGGTCAATTGAGAATTTCATTTTATATTATTCTTGATTCATATTACTTAAAAAATTACCATTTTCCAACTTCAACATTCAATATCTTGAAAACTAGTTTATGAGTTGAGAAAGTTCGGGAAAATGAACTAACAAATGACAATTTAACAAGGCGGCTACTGCCTAGTCATTTTAGGGGAATTCTAGTTATCGGATGGTATCTAAAGTTTGTCTAAGTCCCAAAAAAAAACTCCACTTAACTGAGCATTTTGGCAAATAATATGTTGCCAAAATACAGAGTTTGAATGATTGGATAAACATTTTTTATCTTAGGTATTGGGCCCGGCGTCTATACGATACTCTGTCAGCTACATTGGGCTCATCACTTGATAATCATCAATTGGTCCTATTTTCCTGTCCTATCTATGCTGCTCAGTTTGCGAACATATGTACGTTAGACGTAGGTAGGTTTTTTGCCTTAGTGAGAATAATTAAAACGATTTTTCTTAACGACACCATTCATATATAAATATGTGGTTAGTAGGATTTTAATACATATAGAAACATTACTGATTATAATTATTTGGTTTTTGGAGTTCGCATCGTTAAATCGTGGAATATGTAAGAAAGTGTGTGGTAAAGGGAAGAGTATTATTTATTCTCATTGTATGAAACCACTGAAGTCAATTAACATGTTTCGTCTGAATTGTTTCAATGCTTCTTCTTCTCTTGAATAGAAAATATTTCTTATTCCTTCTCTGTTCGTTCACTATTTCTGGAAATCAATAACGGAGATTTTGAAATTCAACAATAACTTTCAACTCTACATTAATTTCTCTTCATGAAATCAATTTTACTTCGAATTAATTTCAGTTCGAAAATACCTAATTGTTAGAAAATGCTACTTTAGAATTAATGACTGTGATTGATAACCGCGATGTTCCTGTATTAATTTGCGTTAAAAATAGCCCGTTAAAAGTTCATGGATCAATGAATCACAATTAAAGATTTTGTAGCATCAGTGGTGCTCTCATATGATAAATTACCAACAAGATTTGATGAATCTGGTTTCTTTGCATGATTAATAGTTTATAGATAATTGAAATCTGATAATGTTGAGTACTTTTTCTATGAACGCATATTAAAACAACAAAATTGGTTATTTCAGTTACTTTATCTTCTTATGTCATCATGGCAGTTTAATGGACACACCAATAATTTTATCATTGTATTGCTTTTTCACAGCGTCGCAGTTTTTTACAATATCGTTCGGAAAATGTAAAAAAAAATCAAGATATTGAATAGTAGAATTTGAAGAATTGCAAAAATGAATGTCATTTCATTACTAAAGTACAGAATCGACGAATATTTATTAACTGTTATTTTTTCATTCGATACATGTTTTCATTAAAAATGTCAAGGTTTTTTATGAAGATATGAAGAAAATAAGGCCTCTGGCAGTTCATATATTCACAAGATATTGACAATACTCCAAAAATCATTACCTAAAAAGATGAACTAAGTATGTAGTTTCGACAAATTAAGTTATTATGAAATTTGTTCAAATGATACTTTATTTATTTTTTTTAAATTCATGTTAAATTTGTGGAGTTTCGTTTGATAACAAATAAATCAAACCCCAGAGGAAATTAGACAAAAATTTCCTTTATCCAGTAATTTATTATAAAATTAACTAGGTGTAATGAATTGCATCAAAATGGTTTTCCAGCCCGAGTCAAAATTTGTTTAAATTTAATGAATCACTTCTTGCTGAAGGTACTCGTATTATTACGCAGCATAATTCGGTGTCTCTCACACTTGGCCCCAAACTCCAATTAAACTGAGGTTTAGAATAATTGATACCTACGAGCAGATTACTTTATCACTGTCATCCTGGAAAATGGCTCAAGATGTACAATTACTGTTGTTGATTTATTCTCGTATGTGAAGCTATTAATATTCAAATGCGAATGAAGGAAATGTGATAATACCGGAGCTTAGCAAATTAAATTAATCATGATTGACATACTTTTAATGTTCTTATACAACGTATCACTGCTTGATCAGGATAGCAAATTCGCACAGATAATTCATTCATCGTTGAAAATCTTATATTTTCTCGATTCAATCATGAACCTCAATCGTTGATCAAAGAGCTCACTTCAAAAACCGGTGTCTTTTGAATACTTGCGAAAATGTCCTCTTATGAGAGGAATGTTGAACAGATATGTCAGAGATGTACTTCAATGTATGCTGTGGTATATGCCAGAGAAATAATACTCTCTCAAATATCTGACACATATTTTATTTTTTTGGGAGATGGCTGGAGAGAAAGATATTTGGATAAATTCGTAATTATTTGTTTGATTTATTGGCATATGTTATTTGTTCACAATGTTTCATCTCGTGTTAACTGTTGATAGGACTTTTTGAATCTTCAGTTCTATAAAACGGAAATATATCTAAATATTTTGAGAACGGGTTTATTGGAACACAGCGGTGCATTTTCTTTTGAAGCTGCACAGAAAAAAAGGAATGTTTGAATGTAATATTCCGTTTTATTTGAAATATAAATACCTGGTTTGAGGAATATTTAATTCGCTCAAACATCATTTTGTTGAATGATGAAGTCAAACATGCACCATCAATGATAAAGAAGCATTTGAATAACTTGATCTTGGGAAATATTTTGTCTCCCCTCGCCTATCATCAACAGATCTGAATGTTGGTTTCTGGCGTTTATTCCATGTAAATGCAATTTTAATCAAGATTTGAACATAATGTTGATAGTGACACATTATGAGTTCTTTCCTTCGTGCTGTGTGAAATGGATGAGCTGAGGGAAATTAAAATGCAGGAACTATAATATAGAGAGAGTTTTTTCGAAGGTAAGCTGGTTCTCAATTACGTCCATAGGTAGATACATTCATTCGAGTTTTGTGAACCTATATACTCAATACTCACATATACCTCTGCATTTCTGACTCAATATATTACATGTGTCTCAAGTTATTCCAATTGAGTTAGTCAAGTATTTCTTGTTTTGATTCAGTATATTACTTATTTAGATTCAGATCTACGTAGACTTGAACAAAAACGGAGGGGAGAAACATGCTCGTGAAGTTAAATTCATTCAAAACGCGTCAAAGCCTCATAAAAGATTGGAATCACATCATACGCTATCACAAAATATCTCTCTGGAACTGCACTGCAGGAGAGAAGACAAGTCATACATATTCTCATAAGAGATAGAAGTATGGGAAAACTGGCATACCTCTGACAAAACTTCATATTAACCTGCATGACATCAAAGACAGTCAGCCCACGAACTCAATGCAAGACGAGCTTAGCAGAAGTAGGACATACTCGCTACGGAACACCAAAAAGAGCTAGGATAAGGAACCAAAAAACTTCATTACCATGCCTCGAAATATACAGTATCAACGCAATAAATGTGATGACAAAAATATATACCAGGATGAAGAGGAGGCAATCGAGGCAAGTAATTTATGTCCTTCTGAACATTGATTGTATGAGGATGAAGTTGAATATTTCAAATTAGAAAAATACGAAATGAAATCATATTTTTGTCGCCATCAGAATTGAAACTGAAGAACCTTGAAGTTAACAATATTAGTCCTACAGAAAAAGACTGAGGTATTTCTTAACTAATTTTTTGACTTTATGAAATCTACGATAAACATTGGCTTTTCACTCATACAGTGTCCGCCAAAAACTTGAAACAATATGGGAAACTTTTTAACTAATGATTTCTCAAAAAATTTCATTCCACATAAAAGTTGGTTCATTCAATTAGACTGAATATACACATAACTGTTTTCATCAGTGGCGTGCGGTTAAGCGGGAATAGGCCGATATTCTAATTTCACTATAAATACAAAACATCGAAAAATGTTATTGGAAAAAGTTTTTTGCAATTGAAAGATATTTTCAGTTATTCAGTTCAGTCTGCCAATTACTAATTTCAATAACGTCTCAATGAGTTTTTTAATGGGAAATATATCGACAATTATTTTTGCGTAGCAGGGTTTTCATCTACGAACTATCTTTCAAGGAACAATACAGGTTATTTGCGTTTTGAGTGTGAAAAAGAGCCTCCATTTTTATCTATTGTTCATTAAGTAATTATTGAAATCAGTCATTGGTAGACTAAACCGAATAACTGAAAATATCTATCAATTACAAACAACTTTTTTCAATAACATTTTTCGATATTTTGTATGGTAATGCCACTTTACTCAATAGTGAAATTTGAATATCGGCCGATTCCCGCTCAACCCCACGCCACTGATAAAATACCTAAGCGCATATTTAGTTTAATTGAATGCACCAACTTTTATGTAGAATGAAATTTTTTGAGGAACCATTAGTTAAAAAGTTTTCCATATGGTTTCAAGATTTTGGCGGACACTGTATAATCTGTGCTGACTTTGATTTATACTTCAGTTTTCCTAGAAAAGAACTAGAAAACTTTCAAAACATTCTGAGTCTGTTGAACATCAGAACTTCTAGAATAACGTCGACCTCTTCTAAAATAATCAATAATGTATTGATGAACTCAAACATGAATGACAACATATCAGTCGTGGATTCACACAATCGAACACATATCTCAATTCTTATATATTGCGAAAATACAAAGATTTACAAAAGATGCAGAATTCAAGGTACAAAAAATAATGGAAGGTTTACTACATCCGCAACAGTAACTGGTTATCTCTAAATGATTCCACCCACATCAACCAAGCCTGTAATAGGTTCTATGAAATCATTAACCATTCTTTCATCAGAGCTTTTCCATTGAATAAATATTCAAGGGTAATATAACAAGACCTTGATAAATAGTCGACTATTTTTATTGCATCTAAATTTCGACTGTATTTTATAATAATTTAACGAGACATTATTTTGGCATTAATAATCTGATGAGAGCCCGAGAGCGAAGCTCGAGGGCTTTCATCTCTGATTATTAATGCCAAAATAATGTCGAGTAAAATTAATAAATACAAGAGAAATTTAGCAGCAATAAAATAGTCGACAATTAATCAAGGTCGTGTTATATTTATGAAGATTATTTCTTGAATCCATTTCTTCATATCTGTCATATGAATGACACTGTATTGTCAGGGATTGTAGCCTCGATATCTCATCGTTTTTGATTTTTCCAAACCGATTCATTTTCAAATTATTATTCAGCTTTAACACGATTGATTCTATTTGACGTTTAATATGTATTTATTTAGAGTACTGTCAGATGCTCAGGCTCCTTGATATGAGTATCATGCTGAATAGTCGGTGACTATTGTGCATCATGTAAATAGTCGCTAATAGAAGAGCGTGTTGATTGGTCCTGTCAAACAGGAAACAAACGTATGATTGGTTGATGACTGATATTTAATAGACGAAAGAAATAATCATTTAAAGAAAAACAACATCTTATACTGGTTAACAACAGGAATATAGGTAACTTGCAAATATAAGAAATTATTGCTGGAGTTGAAAAAATATATTCGAATAATATACAAATGTGTTGAATTATATTGCTACATATTCTGCCATGCTGAGCATAAAGGGCGTATCTGCAGTTTTCATGTTTTCAAAAAAAATCATGTTTTACTGATATGACAGTTTTTAGGATTGGAGTAAAATGATGCAAACAACCCAAAACTGACCTAAATTCAGTACTCACAAATTTGTCAGATACGCCTTTTATGCTTAGCACGGCAGTATTGTAGTCTATTGAAAAAAGTTATCAAGAAAGTGAAACACAGATTCTTAGAGAACTTGATAATACCTCATCAAGAGGGACCTGGTGTCATATTTCACTAACAGAAGAATGAAGTTGAAAACGTCGATATTGAAAAGAACGATATGGCACTTACAGATGCCGCAGTTATTGCAGAATAATTCAAAAGATTCTTCCACAGAATAGCCGAAAACACTATACCGAACAACGATAGTAGATAATATAAACTATTTTAATTACCTTGAAAACACCAAATACAATAACGTTAATTAATTTGTTTCCCTACACATAACTTAATCAGACGTAATGTAAAGCATCAGTGCTCAGAAACAAAAAAATAACTTCAAGTAAAATAAACGACATTGCAATATCGGTGCAAGTTTCAATACTGAAGAAGCGGTAAAAGATAATATTTTATTTTTGCATGCTTTCAGTGGTTCCGAACCGAGAGCGATTGAACGAGACCATTGAAGTATTTTTGTACTTCGCTGGCTTAGTGTGTTAGTCTGCCAAGTCCATTGGATTAAAATTCACAAGGAAAGAAAAAAACTGCAAATGAAATTTAATACTCAATAGAATAGAATGGTTTCACGCATCAATAAAAATCACGACATATCTGTCTATTAGTAACTGGTTTAAAGTGAAATGAATGCGGGGTACCCGTCTCTTTTAGCGTTTCCACCAAGTGTGAGAATAAAGGAAAATATCTGTCAAAAAAACAACTACTTCCCTGATTAATACCACGACGGACATTGAACTACATCTGACATATATTTGTGCAATGTTCTTCCAAGAAGACCCAATTGCAAATGCTTGTCTTATAATTTAACAGAAGATTATCCTTCATTTGGCTGAAAATGACCACCTGCAGACATGCATGTTTCGAGGTTTATTGCCTCTCATCAGTGACAGGGTAGGTCGGACAACATTGTGATGGTCTTGTCCCCGTCAAATGAATAGTAATCAACCGTTTAAATAATATTTCCAGACGGATGACAGTACGACCCACAACAAAGTTGATCGCAGCGCCATCCGCACGGAAAATCAAGAAACAATATTAGCAATCCTAGGCAGCACAGACTCCGGGAAGAAGAAACTGTAATATTTCGAAACAAGATCGAAAACAATGTGACAGAGAGGTTTCAACAAAGTGAAATGAATACGGGGTAGGTACCCTTCTCTCTCAGCGTTTCCATCAAGTGGAAAAATAAAGGCAAATATCTAAGAAAACAACTACTTTTCTGGCTAATACCACGACGGACATTAAACTACATTTAACAGATATTTGTGCAACTTTCTTCCAAGAAGACTCAATTGCAAGTGCTTGTCTTGTAGTTAAAGAGACGATTATCCTTCAACTATCAATAAATGGTCACACTTTAGTCTCATATTATAGGGACTAAAATGTATCTTTCAGTCCCTAGAGAAATTAAGTAAAAAATTTAACTTTACCACAGCTACACTATTAAAAAGTAGGAGAAAAATAAGGGAAATTCCATTATGAATCTTTATTGATTTAATTAACATTATAATTGATATTAACTTTAATAAAATTGATGAAAAACTAAATGAGCGATTATTTGTATTTGTTTGATAAGTGAACATTAGAGGAAAGTGAAGAGATGTCATGTTCTTGACGTGTCGGTTGTGATGTACTAGCCACTGGTGAAGGGGTTCTGATTTCATAGCCAAATATTTTCCTTGCTTTATATTCTTTGTTGTTAATTGCATTCTCAACATATTCTCCTGCAACAGTTGAACTTTTTCATCCACAGTGGCGCTTCAAAACATTTACTCTGGCTCCAGAATCTGCCAATAATGACGCAGAGCTCGGCCTGAAGCAATGGCCTGTGTACAAAGATGCATCCGGTGATTTAAAAAAATTGGCTATATTTCGGGGCAATTTCTCGAAAGTAATATTTTCAATAGGCTGAACAGTACATTTTTTGTTTTGTATCAGACGAAAAATCTTGAATGTCGTTTCCGGTGGTCGTAGTGCTATATACTTTCAGCACAATTCTACGTGTTTAACAGGATTACTTTGACCATTTTTGATAACGAAGGTTCTTTCTATTATTCAACCTTCTTTTAAAAACATATAAACAACAAATTTACGTAAAATGTTCAGTGAATTTATTCATGTCAAGTTGGTAACTTTGAATTTTGCATATTTGCACAGTCAACTTTTCGAGCCATTTAATTTCAACGTGAATAGGATATTATTTACTCACTTTTTTTCCAGTTACCAACTTGACATGAATAATATTCACTTACCATTTTGCCTTGATTTGTTGGTTATGAGTTTATAAAAGAAGGATGAGTTTTTTCTTAACAAGTACCGTTTTAAATAAAGAAAAAGTGTGAAACGGGTCAATTAGGGTGTTTACATTCTGCAAGTGATAAGAAGGAAGAATTTTGAATGTTTTTATTATTTTTTTTGCGGTAGAAATGTGTTCTAGAAAATGCCAGTCATCACTCAGAAATAGGCCCATATATCCGAAACTACTTGAGACCGCCAACAATTTTATTTGGATTTTTTATTCAGGAGGCCAAAAAGTATTGATAGCTTGTGGCACTAACGAAATATTACTCACTTTTTTCTCCTCACACTAATAATTAACAAAGCTGTTCATAAATATTTCTTGATTTTTTTGGGTAATTATTTTTTAATTTTCTTGATATTCTGTTGAATTACGATTCGATCAGATTTAAATGAATCTTGAAAAAGAAGCGAAACAAGGCTGGCATTAATCTCCTCTTACGACAAAACATCTTACTTCTGAAGATTTCGTTAAAGTCCTCTTCTGCAAAGCACAAAAAGGGATGCAACTTTTCATATGCGGGAAGGAAGGGCTCAAAGGTTCCATTATTGGCATGAACTGCAGCGAACGTGACTGTGCAAACGTTGGTGATATTTTGAGCGACTTCTAAAAAATGCAAGGAGTGGGTGAAATCTGTTCAAATACCTAATAAAGTCTAGCTTATATCTGAGGACGTTGTTGTTGTTAGTATGTATATTACATACACATTCTAAATTATCGCCGAATAAAAATCCACCTTGGTATTTTCATGAATTTGTAACAACGATCTAACTAAAATACATAAAGCCAAAAATAAATAACTGCTTTGTGTACGCCCAGCAAATCCAAGAGCCAGCTGGCAACTTGTACTTCGATCAATTCCGTACGTGAAACCGACCCATTGAGACTGCATGCAACCTGCACCACTTGCAATCGTGTAATTCATTTTAGGCCCACTAACCCTGTTCAATACTCACCAGAACAATGTTGCCAGAAGGTTCCACGTAACTCTCACCTGACTTTCAATATGAAACTAGTATAGTCAATGAAAATTATATGGAATGTTTGCTGGAAGCTATTTCAGCTTGATGGGAAATTTCATACCAACAGTTTCATGTCGGGAGAAATAGGACGGAACTTAGGAATACACATTTATAATGAATATAGGAGTTCGTGAGATGTTCCATTTTAGTAATGAATTGATATTTCCAAAATAATCGCACTCATAAAAAACTATGGATCGATTCGATATGTTCCAATATAGAATATTTTCAAAAACTGCACTAGACAAGTTATTATAGTATATTTGACCATTTTAGAGTCTGTCACATCTCCGTGAACAATTTGATCATGCAGACGATGTATCAACATGAAATAAACCTACTTACTGATTGTAAGTAGAAAATAAATGTCAAATCTATATAGCAATACTTGAAGAATTGCGAACTGTATAATAATATTATTAAAAATTATCTGCTCACTAGCTCTAGAAGCAAAACTTTCTACCAGAGTTGGATTTCGTAATCCACCATAATTCATTATTAGTTTTATGATCTTCCGTCAAGTAGTGTCGCCCATCTTTCATGATTTCTACCAGAGTTCAATTCAATTGAAAGTGGATGTACGTAACTTCAATATTAACTACAATATTTGTGAAAATATGTGTCGGATGTATTTAAATGTTGGTAGGGAAAAGTAGTTGTTTTCTGACAGATATTTGCCTCAATTTCTCCACTTTGTGGGTTAGTGTGGAGAATAGGGAATTTTGGTTTAGTCTAAGGTATTCATTTCATTCATAGGTGGCCGCTATAGCTCAGCAGTTTAGGTCTCTGGCCGTGGAACTTCTGCTCGCTTCGTACAGAGGTTCGAGACCACAGTACGCGAGACTTTTCCTCAAGTACCTCGGGTTCTTTAAGCGGCCATATGCAAGTGTGATGTGTGTTGCATATATGCCAGTCCCGACGTCTGGAGCTTGCTTTGAGTACACATGAACCACCCAGGGTGGTGCTGTAGGTTTTCCTGCAGCTGAAAAAGTGAATACACTACCACAACTCCGTAAGTTGCCCCGCAGAGCGCCACTGCAAATAATGACAATGGCCGTTTTTATCCGCAAAACCAATTCCTTTCGGTATACTCTACGAGTGTTCATGAAGAAGTACTATCATTATTATTAGTTATTTATTTGAATCTTGTCGATAAACTTTTGGAACATAGTTCGAATTTATGCATTTTCTCTTCCCGGAGTCTCTGCTGCGGATGAGAGAGTTGACTATCCCGAAATTATTACGTTAAGTCGCAATTTTGAGATAAAAGTTCAAATTTAGAAATAAATAAATATTCCATGGCCCTTTCACCTTCCACGCTTTTGCAGAATTATACTTACATTATAAACAGTTTTATCAAATACAGAACAAAGGATGACTTTAACGAGAGTAAATTTTTGACATATTGAGTGAGTTTTCTACAAGAAATTACATCAACTTTAGATTTTCAATTGGAATGCTCTGTGCATAATTTTCCGAATCAAATGATACCCTACAGTTAATAGTTCAATTTTCAAAACGCTTGAATTAACTTTTGATCGCCGCATAAAAAAAAACTACGAAGCTAGTTTTTTCTTAAAACACCATTTTATCAAATAGCGTTAAAATGCGAATTCAACATGATTAACAATAACAGATAATCAACTTCTTTTGTGTAAGCAGAATTAATATAGTCGTTAGATAGAAAATGAGGTATTGGATGCCTGTGGTGTCACACAATGAGAACAAAAATAGATTTCCCATTCGCCATACTAGTAATTTCATTCCTAGATGCGCATTTTGTTAACCAAGTTGACTTCATCAGTAGTATTACTAAACTGAAAGTAAGTACCTATCCAGTTATATTAATATCAATTCAATTACTATAATTAAAATAATATGTAAAATGCCTGTGATCAGGTATAATTGCGACTACCCATAATGATAAAATGTTATTATTCACTTCGTCGGTATCAACTCAAATAGTTTTGAATACATTAACGTTATTAAGTAAGGGCCTGCTTGAACCGTTCTTGTGTATAGAAATACTTTCATAACAATTTTATTTTCTATATTCATCAGAAAGTATCACTAATTTTAAATTTTGAATAATGATTTTATGATGGGTTTCTAGTAAATGATCAGCAACGCTCGGTTTATTTTCTTGTAAATATTTAGAATGAGCTAAATGTTTACGAAAACGTTTGTTCGTAGATCTCTTGGTTTGGCCATAATATATATTATCACAATTTTGACAGCTAATTTCGTAAATTCCTGATCTATCTAAAGTCTTTTTTCAACAAATTATCTTTTATCTTAGGAGAATACCCCTTAGTAATGGCTATCTCCTTGATTGTTTTGATTTCTTTCGGCTGACGTTCATCACTACGATTACCTAAGATATTTCCATCGTCTACTTTCAAATAAAAACAATCCTTCTCCCTCAAACTTTTAACCACAGTTGCCATGCACTAACAGAAAAAATGAAGAATGTTATTGCCTTTTTGAGAAATCGGTTGAACCAATTATTTCCACACATCCAGTTGCAATTTTAAACAGATTGAACTAGGACCAATTAAGGAGAATAATACTGTGTGTTTACCCTTTCAAAATAATGTGAAAAAACAAGGCGGAATTTAAAGATATTGATAACATTTTTTCATTTGTGTCTTTGGGTCACACGTGGATGTAAACACGTGCGGAGAGCTAGGACATAATCAAAATCGGTCATAACGTGCGGGTGTGAGACTTTAATCACCGGCTAACTTTTTTGTTTTATCTTATTCAATTGTGTTGAATCATACCCTGTCATATAAGATTCCAATAATAAATGACACAGACTTATATGATTTTCACTAGCGAAAAGAAGATTTATTGATAATTTTCAGCGCCTCTAAACTTTTCGACTCACAGGCTTCGTTTTGATTAATGGATCACAGTTATGTAGGTATACCAAACTGTCATTTTGATGTTTGTAAAATGGAGAATAAAAATAAATTCTCCGGTTTCTAACACCTTCAAGCAAATGAATTTTACTGAATCTTTTGAATTATTTCGAAAATGAAAAACGAAATTGGGTTCATCTAATAATAAACTATAGGAAACAGTAGCAAGAGCAGGGAGTAAGTTTGAGATCTATGCAGATCTGTGCAGAAAATTTTATACGAAAGAAATAATAATATAACCCCTAAAATTTCCAAAAAATATAAAAGAAAAAACCAATGATTGAAGATTTTTGAGATTTTATCAAAATGGAAGTACGTAATGTGAATATAAATTGAAAACTAACGGGACGCTTCCAGTTTTATAGGATGCTTCTAAAAGAGCGAGGCTCCGATCAAGTAACACAACTTAGATGAGTAATACTGAAATACTGCTGAAGGTAACATCTTTTCATAATGTAATCCCTCAAATCAAGACCTTGTTGCTATGTCGCAATTTTTTAATGATACAATAAGCACGTCAGCTAGATTTTGCTTTCTGTCGGGTATATTCAAGGCAACGAAATCCCAAATATATTGTCTTGGATGAAATATATAACAATAAGAAGGTAATTGAAACGTTCATTGCAGCTTGTTGGGAGCATGTAAAAACGATAGTATTTCCACCGCCGAACGGAGATTCTTCGTTGTCGATGTAGTCTGGTCAGTACGGCAACGCTTCATTTTATATTTGACAGACAACAACAAAAGATTTCTTGTTTGTTTTCGTCTTTGGCTTATACAGTTATTTTCTCGTTAATAAAGGGAAAATACTTGGTTAATTTGTGTTCACTTTTTATTATTAAACAATGGTGAAGCATTGTGAAATGTGAAAAAGACCATATGAATCTGGAAATCAAAATATGTCATTTCATAGGTAAGCTACCAGTATCGTAACTATCGAGAAAGGGAAATGCAATTGGAAAAGAGTAGAATGAATGAATTATGAAAAAACCTGTCAATTGGAGCATCGGCTGTTGTCAAAATCCTGTGGAGATTCTTCCATTATAATTTCAGGTTTCCATTCCACATTAGGTTTCCATTAGTTCTATTTTATTGAATCTCAATATTTCTGTAAACAACGCAAGACACTGAAGAAGATGTCCCATACAAACAAAATTCAAGACGTGAGCGGCGAGTTACTCATCTAGGTTGTGTTTATTTGATCGGAGGAGCGAAGTATTTTGGAAATTGGACATACTACGTTGTCAAAATGGAATAAACACTTGGGTTATCGCTTCAAATTCTAATCGAAGATATTTTTGTGAAATGCCTCAAATTGTAAGTCAACGTGTTCAGTTTAAAAAAAAAATATATTCAGAAAATTACAATTCAAAATTGAGAAAACTAGCGTTTTTAGAAAAAACGTGTAAATTTTAGAATGGGTGTGGGTCAAAATTGTGTAAAGAGCGTTGAAAGAAGAAGAGGATGCGATCCGGAAAAACGGTAAATTATATTACATGCCTGTTCTCCAAAAGGCTGCGTTTCCAGCCAGTTTGATTTTTTGTTCGTAAAAAAGTTTGGATTATCAAGATGACATGAAAATTGTGACATGTTCGAAAAGTGCCGTAGAGAACGGTTCATACCAAATCTAGAAGAACCGTCTTTAATTAATTTGGACAATGCATCTTTGCATTCAAGAATATTGAACAAACGGCATAATTCTTTCTGGCGAAAAAGTGAAGTTTATGAATGGTTTGAAGAAAATGAGCAAAATATGTTGCTAAAATATGTTGAAATCAGAACTTCTTTCGATTGTAAAATCCATAAAAATCCAAAATTTATGCCATGGATGAGATATTACGTGAGCATGACCCCGAAGGGGTATTACGGTTACCACCATACCATTGTCAGTTCAATGCAATGGAACTAATATGGGCTGGAGCTATAAATCATACTATGAGAAACATGTGGGTGATGGCCTAAAATCCATTGAGGTGGAGATGGTTTGGAAACCTGAAATGGACCACATTACGAAGGAACATTGAAAGAAATCGGAACATACCGAAATAAGGGATTGGTGGAATCGTGAACACCTTCTTATACCTTATAAGGCCAGGTAGCCTTCATTCTGGTTTGCCGGTCGTTGGTTCAAAGCCCAGCTATTTCAATTTTTTTTTCTGATGGCCTGAGAAATTGCTAGGAATCGCACGTTAAAAGGTAGGACCTTGTTAACCCTTGGCTCGTACAAGTTTTGACTTCTGAGGATTTCTGTCGATTGTTCGTTCGTTTAGGACGACAGCTGGTTAACAAAAAAAAAACAATTTTAATAATTTTTTAACAATTCTTCAACAATTTTCTCGATGTTGAAGTATCACCTGTGACAACACTTCCATTTGAAAACGATTCCGAAAGTGATGATTTTATTAGTGACATTGAGTGTTTCTGAGTTTATTTCGTTAAAATGAATAAATTCTATTGATATTTTTTTTCTCTTCATTATACATCTATTTTCATCCACATAGATTTTTAGGAAGGTGACAACATAATCAACTGTATCTGCTGAGGCAATTCAAAATGTATCACTGCAAGTAACTACTTTCGCAACTGCACTTTCTACTCCAATAATATTGAACATATAATTTCCGTGCTACAGATGTATGATATCGTGAAAAAATACCTTGATATACACGGTTTTCTATATATATATAAGAAAAAAAATAAAAAATATAATGCTCTCAATTTCACAAACCATACTCACCGAAAAACGTAAACAGTGGACAGCTGTTTCAAACTTCTTGGTTATCATCGGCACTGTGCATACAAATTACAATGAATAAAATTTATGAAACTGAGAGCATTTATATCGGAAAATTATCGCTAACACCAATTAGCTAGTAGGCATATCTATTGGATATTTCCATACAGCCTATTATTTGTAGGTACGAAACAATATTCATCGAAGTTTATCGAAAACACGAAATTGAAACAGAATTGTGGGATAAGTAGAGTAATAGAGTTCTCGTCTCGAAGACATGTAAGATATGAGAAAAAAAAATACAATGCTCTCAATTTCACAAACCATACTCACCGAAAAACGTAAACAGTGGACAGCTGTTTCAAACTTCTTGGTTATCATCGGCACTGTGCATACAAATTACAATGAATAAAAATTATGAAACTGAGAGCATATTTCGGAAAAATAATTTTATCATTTCCACCCTTTCTTCTACGGAATACACCATTTCAATTCCACTACCAATTTACAATCGCTTTGACACACTTGTACCGTTCTTAAACATTCACGATAGACTAAGGTACAAAAACAAGGTCCGTCTACTTTTTTGGACAAAAAATTTAACGACTCTATACCTTTGAAATGCGTCGGATACGAATACTATTCTCGAGATAAATTCCATATTGCATCTTTCACTATTTTTGCTGTTATTTCATTATCGATGGATATTTTGAAGTGAAATTTTACGGTCAGATAGTACACGATGAGATCTTCAAAATGAGGTATCGCAACACCCCGCATCCCTATTGAAATTCAATGGGTTGTGCTCACCCCCGTTAGGGGGGGGTTGAAGTTACGGAGATGAAAACAGCGGAAAAGTTGTTCCCCCCCGTATTAGAAATTGACGGGTCCGAGCGATTTTCCACATTTTCATTAAAAAGCCGGAAAATCGAGGTGTTAAGTTTTCGTTGAACCACACTGTATATATATATATATATATATATATATATATATATATATATACATATATATATATATGAAAACTAAAAGTTCGGGTTGAACCGCGTCTAGAATTTGTTGAAATTCGACGTTTCGGCTCCGATTTTGGAGCCATTTTCAAGAACTGAAATAGAAAGAAAATTAATGAAAGGTTAAAACGTAATTCTACGCTGAGGTCTCAATCTGCCTACTCCTCAGGTATAATTACGTTAGGTTTTTGTGACTTGACGTCGGGGTCTCAATCTGCCTACTCCCCATGTCTCGTCACTGGTTCTCTCTAAGGTCTCAATCTGCCTACTCCTTCGAGAGAACTGAGGAATTATGGGTTGAGGAACTGTATTTATAGTGGATGTGGCTGTAATGGCCGTGTGCAATGTATTGGCGCGAGGTGAACTATAGGCGGGAACTGAATTGTCGCTAGATGAGCTGTGTGCGGTAACTTGGTTGGCACTAAGTGACCTGTGTGCGGGAACTGGGTTGGTGGGAAATGAGTTTATGCGTGCAATGAGAGGCTTCCAGGTATTGGGAAGTCTACGTCCGTCGTCGCGAGTGTTGAGGCAATTGGGGCGCTTCTCTATCTCAAGGGCTTCTCGGATGATCCTGGTTTGCAGAGTTTTCTCGGTGGAAAGTGTTTTTGTGTTCTTGAAGTCTATTTTGTGACCTGTGTCTTCTCGATGTTTATAAAGTGCGGAAGTGGAAGATGCCTGACGCACAGCAAGTTCGTGTTCGTAGACTCTGGAAGTTACTCGTCTATTAGTCTGGCCAATATAAGTTCTCGGGCAGTCTGAACATGGTATTTCATATATACCTTGAGAATCGTTTGGTATTGTGTCCTTGGGAGATCTGAGGAATTTGGATATTTGGTTGTTGGCCGTGAATATTGTTTTTATCTCGTGTTTTCTCAAGATACTACTGATTTTGTCTGTCACACCTTTGATGTATGGTAGGAAAGCTTTGTGTGGCTGAATACTCTCTAGTGGATCGTTCGTTTTTGGAGGACGGGTCAGTTGATGGCGGATAGACTTGTCGATTAGCGAATTGTTGTAACCATTTTGGAGTAAGGCTGATTTCAGTTTGTCCAGCTCTTGTGGTCTATTCTGGTTGTCGGTAAGCTGAATTGATCTGTATATCAGGGAGTTCAATAAGGAGTTTGTTTGTGCTGGATGGTGATGAGAGTTTGCGTGTAGGTATCGGTTGGTGTGGGTCTGTTTCCTGTGTACTGTGTGGGTGAAAGAGTTGTTGGATTTCGTGATGAGAACGTCCAGGAAAGCTAGGGAGTTGTTCATTTCGGTCTCCATTGTGAATTTCATGTTGGGATGAATATCGTTTAGGTGATCTAAGAACGTGTTTAAGATTTCGTAACCATGAGGCCATATGACGAAAATGTCGTCAACGTATCTGAACCAGCAAGTAGGCTTGTGGTCAAATTCTTCTACAGCCCTAGTTTCGAAGTCTTCCATGAAAAGGTTTGCAAGGACTGGAGAAAGGGGGGAACCCATGGGAGCACCTTTCACTTGTTTGTAGTAAGTTCCTTGGAAGAGGAAGTACGTGTTGTTCATACAGTGACTGATGAGGTCCAGGGTGTCTTTTGGAATTCTGTGTTTAGTTTCAAGGATTTTTAGCGTGTCCGTTAGGGGAATGTTTGTGAAGAGGGAGACAACATGGAAGCTCACTAGGATATCGGTGTTCTGGATTCTATAGGATTTGAGAAGGTCTAAGAAGTGGAATGAATTTTTCACGTAGGATGAAGCTTCTTCTGCTCGTGGCTGAAGAGTACTCGCCAGATACTTGGCCAGGTTCTGGGTTGGTGATCCAAAGGCACTGACAATAGGTCGGAGTGGGATATCAGGCTTGTGTATTTTTGGAAGTCCGTAGATACGAGGGGTGCGTGATGACTTCTCTCTAGGGATAGTGGCTTTCTTGGTTTCGGCTGGTAGTTTAGAATTATTGATCAGATTTTTGGTCTTCTTTTCGAGGTAGGTTGTCGGGTCTCGTTGGGTGATCTGATACTCGGATGAGTTTAACAGTGTGCTCATTTTGTCTACATAATCTGAGGTATTCAGAACTACTGTGGCGTTGCCTTTGTCTGCTGGGAGAATGATTATGTCAGGGTTGTTGTGGAGGTTTCTGAGGCAATGTTTTTCGGCAGGTGTTATGTTGGATGGAGGGAGTTTCGCTCTCCTAAGTGTGGTGGCAATATCTTGTCTGGTTTCTTCAGCTGTGTTTTCTGGTAGATGGGTTATAAGCGCATTCTATTTGTGTAATGATGGTTTCTGTTGGGATTCTGTTTGGTGTGATGGAATAATTGAATCCTCTTGATAGTAGTGCAAGGCTAGTTTGATCTAGTGGTGTGTCGGAGAAGTTGTGTACTAATACAGGTGATGCGGCTGGGACCAAGGGTGTGATGGTATTCGTTAACAATGCACAAAGTTTGTTTTTCTGTGTTTCTGTTCTCTTATTGCTGATGTGATCTGCTTTGTCTTGAGATATCCTGGTCAAAGTATCCCAGATGACTGGATGGATATCTACGGTGGATAATTTGCCAAAACATTTGTAGAGTGAGGTGTTAGTGATGTCCAAATTACGTCTGATGTCGTGAAGTGGTTTTCGAATAAGTGCTTGGCTGGCTTTATTGAGAATACGCTGGGCTGACGATGAGGTATCATGATGTTTCAAACGGAAGGCTAGGGAATGACTCTGTGGTCTCTGCATGATTTGAGGAACGTGAAGTCGCACAGGAGTTTGGATCTTCGGATAAGGAGTGATGAATAGTTTTTCGTGAGATGGAGAATATCCTCCCCGTAGAGGCGTGAAATGTGTTCAGATAGGTTTTCGCGGTCAGATATTTGAAAACTAAAAGTTCGGGTTGAACCGCGTCTAGAATTTGTTGAAATTCGACGTTTCGGCTCCGATTTTGGAACCATTTTCAAGAACTGAAATAGAAAGAAAATTAGTGAAAGGTTAAAACGTAATTCTACGCTGAGGTCTCAATCTGCCTACTCCTCAGGTATAATTACGTTAGGTTTTTGTGACTTGACGTCGGGGTCTCAATCTGCCTACTCCCCATGTCTCGTCACTGGTTCTCTCTAAGGTCTCAATCTGCCTACTCCTTCGAGAGAACAGTTCTCTCGAATATATATATGTATATATATATATGTATATATATATATATGTATATATATATATATATATATATATATATATGAAAACAAATTTCAACAAATTCTAGACGCGGTTCAACCCGAACTTTTAGTTTTCAAATATCTGACCGCGGAAACCTATCTGAACATATATATATATATATATATATATATATATATATATATATATATATATATATATATATATATATATATATATATATATATATATATATATATATATATATATGGCTACGGAAGTATTGCCTACGGAATATCTCAGTTATTGTATGAAGTAGGTTTGTGAAATTTGGAGCGTCGATATAATGACAAGAGCTAGAATTTGAGCATATTGACATGTCGAAGTTAACTTCCGGTCTGACCGGAAGTAACATCAACTTTCTTATTTTAAATGGATTCCCTATGTTTTTTTTTTCGCTTTATTCAGCATTCAATTCCCTTTCTAATGACATATCACAAGTTGGTATCTAACCAGAAACTAGATCAGAAAAAAATTATTATTGAAATTCACCGAGTAGGCCGTGGAAGCAAAATGAAAGCCAAAAATTGAAAAGTTGGCTATGGAAACCATACGTCACTTGATAACAGTTGCTACTACTGTGATATTTTATTTTCATTCGTCGGCGTTATAAAAAGCCGCCAAAAAAATATTGGAAAAATTGGGAAAAAAACAATACTCTGTAGGTCCATAACTTAAATAGGAACAAACAACTTTTTCTTGCCTGTACTATTCAGCATAACCATTCCTTTCTAATGATATAATAGAAAGTAATTTTTTCAAATGAAATACCAAAAAATCCAATTATTATTCTTCAAATAACAAAACAGATTATCGCCATTCGCAAAAATAACATTAAAAATAATGTGGAATGATAAATTATATCCTGTAGGTTCTAGGTTAAATAGGAACATAAACGTACTTGGTCTGTGCCATCGTCCATAGATATTCTAATATCTACCTATGGACGATGTTTGTTCTATTCAGAATAATCATTCCATTGCAATAATCATTCGAACCAAAATATTAACAAGTAGGCTGATTAAGATGTATTTTGGAATGAAACAAAAAAGAAACGAGAGCTCTCACGAACGCTGCTATCCATATTATTTTGACGTTCGAAGTAGTGTTTTTGATTCTGCCAGTTTAAAAGGGTTTGGAAATCGAAATCAGTTAGTGGAATATTCAAAAAATGTCCCGTTATTCAGGAACCGAACAAATTGACATGCTTCTCATTTATGGTGAATGTTAAAAAAATTCTTATGCCGCTGAACGATTGTATTTAGAGCGATATCAAGGGAGGCAGCAACCGTCAAGAAGGTATTTCCAGTGGCTTGAAGAAAAATTAAGAACTGATCCTGATGTTCACGAAGACCAAGAAGCATTTGTTATTAATGAGGAAACTGAAATTAATGTATTAGCTTTAGTACAATATGATAGCACAATTTCCTCAAGGCAGATTGGCGCCGAATTAGCTATAAGTAAGGACTCTGCTAGGAAAATTTTGAAAAAACATCGATTCAAATCCTTCAAGTATCAGTTGCATCAACATTTGTATGAAAATGACGGTGAAAGGCGCCTGGAATATTGTAAATGGTTTCTTCGACAAAATGCTGAGAATCACCTATTTAACTATTATATCTTGTTTACGGACGAGTCAAGATTTACCAACAATGGATTATTTAACAGGAATAATACAAGGTAGGTACTGTACTTTATTTGGATTATTGTCGATAGTCGAAGTGTAAAGTGCTAAAAGTGTGAACGGTCTGTTGTTTCAGGTACTGGGCGATAGAAAACGAGCACCGGTTTCGACAAGGTGGCTTCCAGGAGAGATTTGGTGTGAATGTTTGGGCAGGAATAGTTGGAACTCATATTGTTGGCCCCATTCTTTTTCAAGGCCAACTAACCGGAGAGAGATACTTTAATTTTTTAACGAATGAAATTTCGTAATTCATTAACAACCTACCAGCGGAAATAACTGAGAGAATGTACTTCCAGCAAGATGGCGCCCCTCCGCATAATTCAAGAATAGCGAGAAATTATCTTCAAAATCGCTTTCAAGAGAGACTTATAACAACCCATGGTCCAGTCAGGTGGCCACCAAGGTCACCTGATCTTACTCCGTGCGACTTTTTTCTATGGTGGCATCTTAAAAATAGGGTGTATTCCACACAGCCTACAACTCTACATGAGCTAGAAGTAAAAATTCGTAGAGCTTTCCAAGATATCACGCCCCAAATGTTGAGAAACGTTTTACATGAAAATATCACCAGAGTCAATAAATGTATTGACGCTGAGGGAATGCATTTCGAACATTTGTTTTGAATTTATTTTATCTTCAATCCTATCAATTTGAATTTTTTTTTTCGATAAATCTGTTTTTTTGATATTTGAATAATAATAATTGGACTTTTTGGTATTGCATTTCCAAAAATTACTTTCTATTATATCATTAGACAGGAATGGTTATGCTGAATAGTACAGGCAAGAAAAAGTTGTATGTTCCTGTTTAAGTTATGGACCTACAGAGTATTGTTTTTTCCCAATATTTCCAATATTTTTTTTGGCGGCTTTTTATAACGCCGACGAATGAAAATAAAATATCACAGTAGTAGCAACTGTTATCAAGTGACGTATGGTTTCCATAGCCAACTTTTCAATTTTTGGCTTTCATTTTGCTTCCACGGCCTACTCGGTGAATTTCAATAATAATTTTTTTCTGATCTAGTTTCTGGTTAGATACCAACTTGTGATAGGTCATTAGAAAGGGAATTGAATGCTGAATAAAGCGAAAAGAAAAAAAAATAGGGTTTCCATTTAAAATAAGAAAGTTGATGTTACTTCCGGTCAGACCGGAAGTTAACTTCGACATGTCAATATGCTCAAATTCTAGCTCTTATGTCATTATATCGACGCTCCAAATTTCACAAACCTACTTCATACAATAACTGAGATATTCCGTAGGCAATACTTCCGTAGCCACCCGGTATATACAGGGTGTCCCGAAACTATGGTGCCAAATTGAAACAGAAGAATCCTCTTGAAAAATAAATAGGAGTTTCCTAATATTTCTCTTCTCGAATGTCGTCCGTTGCAGAGATACAGAGTGTTGAATATGAAAAAATAAAAGTGATTTTTATTCATAACTTCCACAGTTCTGAAAGTTTCTGAAAAAAATTTAAAGAATATTTGTGTTCAATAGGTAATAGCTTCATTTCGGAAAAGAAAACACATTTTCAGTTATTACCAGTAGCGTACTAGAAGGGCATCATGGTCCCTTTTCTCCCCTATTTTTTACATCACTGGTGAAATCAGTAAAATTAATAAGTTTTTGCATTCTCCTTTCAATTTTGAGTAAAAAATGTATACATGTTTCGTTTCAGAAAAATCAACCGAAGATAATTGCGCTTTTATGAATACAAACATAACTAGTAATGAAAAAATGTTCGGCTGAAGTGAATTTTACAATCCTAATTACTGGTTGAACTTACAACTAGTTAACTAGTTATTCTACCAAAAAAATCAATGACATTTCCACATGCATTTTTTCTTGCAGAGGTACAGGGCGTACAGGGGTACAGGACTAGAAAATAAAAAGGCAACTTTCATAGTTACAAAAAAAACAACTAAATTTGAAGGTATGCCTTTCTTCAATGGGTGCTCTATTTTTGAAAGAAATCAGTTAGATGTTATTTGGACCAGTAATCAGGATTGTAAAATCAATTTCTGCCGAACAAATTTTTCGTTACTGGTAGTTTTCATTCATAAAAGCGCAATTATCTTGAAAACGGTTAGTTTTTCCGGATTCAAACAAGTATACATTTTTACTGAAAATTGAATGAGAAATGCGAAAAATATATAATTTTCCTGATTTTACCAGTGGTGTAAAAAATAGGGAAGAAAAGGAACCATGATGCCCTTCTTGTACGCCACTGGTAACAACTGAAAATGTGTTTTCTTTCTCGAAATAAAGCACCTATTGAACACAAATACTCTTTAAATTTTTTTCAGAACTGTGGAAGTTATGAATAAAAATTACTTTTAATTTTTCATATTCAACACCCTGTATCTCTGCAACGAACGACATTTGGGGAAAGAAATATCGGGAAAGTCCTATTTATTTTTCAAGGGGAAACTTCTGTTTCAATGTGGCACCATAGTTTCGGGACACCCTGTATATAAATGATATAATTTTTGTAATTCTTGTAGAATTCCTTACAACTTTCCCAGATAATTCCTTATACCTATCTGTTACGGTTTTCGAGATAAAAATTATTTTGTCAAATTTCTGTACATTGAAAAATAACATATTTTTCACAATGCAAATTTACAAAATATTGAAATTTGGGCCATAGCTGCATAGGGCCATTCGGTATTCTGTCGATGAACTGGATATCAGTTTCTTCGTACAGGAAGACTCAGAAGTAACTTCCTTTCGGGGACTTTTGAAAATGACTGAAACTCAATTTTTTCAAATGGTAAACTCTATATAAAACTTATTAAATCTGGCTAGTTGAATTCTAAAATAGGATAATATACAAGGTGTTCCATTTTAAAAAACTGAGTTTTAATAATTTTCATAATTCTCCGAAAGGAAGCTACTTTTGAGCTTCCCTGGATAATGAAACTGAGATCCAGTTCATCGACAGTATACCTAATAACCTTATGCAGTTATGACCCAAATTTAAGTATTTTGTAAATTTGCATTGTGAAAAATAAATATTTTTCAATGGTAAGGTTTTACACAAAAATTTGTCAAAATAATTTTTATCTCGAAAACCGTCACAGATAGGTATAGGGAATCATCTGAGAAAGTTGTAAGGAATTCTACAAGGATTCCAAAAATAATAAAGTAGCTACTACTTTCTGAAATTTCAGATGGAAAAGAAAGTTTGATTATCCATGCCCACAAATTTTTAAAATGATATGTCGTTCCGTTCTCCAGAAACGTCTAATAGGCCATCGAATGTGTAATACCCTGTATAATTAAAAAACATTTTGGTAACCACTATATTTTTCGATTCGATTCATATGCTTGCTGACCTTTGAACCCGAAAGATTTTGACTAATAATAATAATAATAATAATAATTTTATTGCTTCTAAAAACGGGTTTACAGCAAGAAGTATTTTGAAGATTTTGACTATAGCCGACCTTTCTCCTTTATCAAATGTGGGACTGAAGCTGGTGATTTAAAATCATGTAATAGCGTGACTCTCAATAGGACATTGCAAAAATAAAGGATATAAACACCGCATCATATGGAAGTTGAAGTTCGAATGTTTGAATGTTAGTGTCGAATGAGCTTTTCCCCGCGTGTACCCGACCACAAAGTCTTTTTGAGCATTCATTATACTCGAGCTGGACAAATCAATGCCTCTTGAACAATCGAAGATAACTGAACATGACCATCGTAGAGTTTTGCACTTGGGGATCGCAGGCAGAGAATGGGCTGTGTCATCAAAACAAGGTGTTTGTTTGAGTGGCGCATTTTCGGATGTTGGTGAATAAAAACTTTTATATATCATCATGGTTTGCTCTAAAATTTCCCAGGTTGTTTCCACATGAGATACTAGAACACCATTATATTTTCCGTGGTCATAGTTTACCCTGTAGGGCAAGATATTGAAAGAATGAAATCTCATCAAATATTGTTTCTTTTTAATGCTTCTTTTAAATAAAAATAGTTAAAACTAGGTGAAACGACCATACATTCTCCTCATTGACACAATAACCACATGTTTTCATTCCTTGTTACATTGTGACTTCATGGCAACTGTGATGTGACCCGAAAATTCCTCCCTTTGAACGAACGCTTATGGAATACTCTGCAATGCTGGAAATTAATCAACGACCCCACAAATGAATGTGGTTAATTCATATTCTGGTTGAGTTGTGGAAGAAAGCAAATACGGATTAAAACTTTTGTGTTTGTGTATACATAGGACCAGACGAGGTGGAGCACGGGCACTGTAAACAATAAACGACAACATTAATCTTAGTTCCTTCTTGTAAAAGATTAAATTGTCTTGTGAAGGACCAGTTTTTAAATTACTAACTAGACACAGATTAATTTCACGAATAATGTTCTAGATCATTTATTCTGGACATCTGGGCGTTTTCGGTAGAATGAATAATTAACAAAAGAACATAACTGAATCTTGTATCGGTATTTGAGACCAAATTGGTGATGAATATACTGTGTAGGTACTCATTAACAGTTTTTTTCCTTTCAAGTGTTTCAATAAGCAATATAACAAAATACAATTAAATAAGTCTAGATTAAATAACAGCGTTAACGAATGATACCTTGCAATCTGTTGAGCATTTTTTAAGAAAAATCTTTGATGTTTTCGTTGAAATCCAGCTCCTGGTGTTTCAATGCTGAGAAGCGATAACTTTGATAGGTTTGCATTAGAATATTTCATTATAATTCTTATTTTGGAAAATGAAATAACTCTCCAGTGCAATTCGATTCCATCAAAACCACACTACATTCCCAGTTTAATTTTAATTTTATTCTCAGTTCAATTTTAATTTCTGGGAACATACTGGAAACAAACATAGCTCTGAAATTTTTATTTTTTAACCAACCCATTACCAAGACTAGGTTCTGCGTCGTCTTTGTGAACTTTAATCTTCTGTTTCTGCTTTTGTCTTGCACTTTCATATAATCGAACGGATTCAACCTCACATATCTTGTTATGGTGCGTGATTCTGAGTACCGAGCTGTATTTGATTTTCCTTCAGCTGCTTCTTCATATTTATGGTCTATTTTGGATTCAATAAATACTTTGAATAATGCCAATGCAGGCATTTCAGATTAAAGAATAATTTTTAGGACCTGCAACATTTTGTTTGTAGCACTAAATTGCTCCAAAATATCGTTCTGAAAGATAGCAAATATATCTGTTTTGAGACCATTCATCTTTTTCGAAAGATGCGTTATCTTGTTCCTCACGATGTATTTTGCTCTGTATTAGAAGATATGCTGGATAGAGCTCCTTTGATTTCGAAATAACCGTCGATATTCACTTTGTAGCTACAGTTCCACAAGACCAGCTGTTTCTTTTTTTGACAATTTTTCAGTTCGAATTTTGTGGGATACATGGGCAACATCCTACAGAAAACCCGCCCTCACCCCTGTATGCGGGGCTCTGCGGGGGTGAACTTTTATTTCCCTAGCTACTCGTGGGATGAAATATGGAACAAAGTAATAAAAATTTTAAAATGGATCATGGTGCTATGTATCACGGTGCAAGTACGAGGAAGCGAACGAGGTCGGAAGTACGGATCGACGAATTCTACCGGGAGCACGGTAGGTTCCCGAAAGCCGGGGAGCTGAAATCACAAGAGGCGGAGAGAGAAAGGGACAAGATGCAACGAACAGAAAAGGTACTGGGAGAACTCGTAAATCAGGCAGCCGGAGCAATGCAGAACGCTATGACTGACATCATGAACAAGTCGGTGGAAAAGCTGCAAGAGATAGTAGCAAACCAGCTATCATCTACCATGCATGACGAAGGAGAGGGAACTGGGAAAGAGGGAGAACGGGATCTGGAATTCAGTGAGGAAGAGGATAACGGAGGACAAGGAGGCGAACAACAAGAAGCAGAAGAGGACATAATTAGCTCGAGATGGGAGAGGATCAAGGAGTGCATGAACGCCGTGAGGCAGGCTACCACTAGATACGCGGGCGGTAAAATTCAGTTCAATAAAGATGAACAGACGATCGTTGCTCAGAAATTGCAGGAAATGGCACTAGGGATTGGAGACATTATGTTGGAAGTTGGAAGGATGAAAGGTGATGGAGTTAAAATGAGAGTGATGGAAAGAAGAGTAGAGGAATGTGAGGACAAACTAAACGAGATGGATGGGATGAAAGTAGTGATCGAGGGGTTGGTTGAGGAAACTAGAAGAATGAATGTTACCATCGAAGACATGGGTAGGGCAATGATTACTAACAGGAAGGAAGCGGAGGTAATTAGAAGAGGGGGCGAGTCGACTGGGAGCCGAGTGAGGGAAGGAAGAAAGGAAATGGAGGCACCAGTGTCGACGGCTAACGAGGAGGGTTTCGATACGGAGATGGAAACTGATTCTGAACAGGGAGGACAGTTCCAGCAGACTAGGCGTAGAAAAAGGAGGGGAAGGGGCGACAATGGACCTAGAACCTACGCTAATATGACCAGCATACCCATGCGAGGAGAGAGGCCAAAACCAAGTGAAGGATGGACAACGCCAACGCGGATACAAGAAATCAAGGTAGAGGGTGTGACCGAGGAAGCGAAGAGGACGGCCGCTAGGATCATCAAGGAATGTCTGGAGAAGGAAGGATGTGCGGATGACGTGCTGGGCCTGACGAAAGTGAAGGGAGGTACGCTATATTTGGAAAGTAAGGGCGCGGAAGAAAGGGAGAGAGTGAAAAGGGCGATAGAAAATGATGACAGGGTGAGAGTTGAGGAAATTAAGGGAAGGAAACCGTCGCTACTTCTTACAGGGGTGGAAAAGGGATATAAGGATGAAGAACTACCGAGGCTGATAAGGGAACAAAACTTGGATTTGAATAATGAGACGAATGATGAGGACTGGGAGGGGATGATTGTGAGAAGCAGGAGAGAATGTAGGACGAATAGTTGGAAGGAGAACATAGTGGTGGAAGTAGGAGCGAAACTGTTTAGGAAGATGATGACTGTGGGAGTTATATTTATTGATTTAACGAGAATATTTGTGGAAGAACATGCGAGTGTAGCAGTATGCTACAAATGCTGCCATTATGGACATACTGCTAAACACTGCACGGAGACGGCGGTATGTAATAAATGTGGAGGTAGACACGAAGGCAAGGAGTGCTTGGGTATCCGGCCACTTGACTGCATAAACTGCAAAAGGGCGGGGGTAAGTGAAAGAAGACATCCGGCGATAGACCCGAAATGCCCGGTATATATGAGGAGGGTAGAGCTTAGCAGAAGGCGGACAGAGTATTAAAGTCCTGCAATTCAACGCAGGACGGGGCAGGGAGGCCACACACCTCATAAGAGGTATGGCAGAGGAAAAAGGGGCGGATATAGTATGTTTACAGGAACCGTGGCAGAGAGAGGGGAACTGGGAAGGGTGGCATAAACATGACGGGGGTAAAGGTACCAAGGTCAGAACATGGATAAGGACAAAGATAGACAGCTCTGCCCTCATGGCAGTGAGGAGCATAAATGGGGTCGGAGTGATATTAAGGATGCAAGATGGGCAGGATGTCAAGATAATGAATGTGTATGAGGAACCTGGAAGGAGGAGGAATGATGAATGGAAAAAGGTGAGAAGGAATTTTGATAAATGGGCAGGCGGGAAGATCATCCTAGGGGACTTCAACGCCAAGCATGTCGCATGGGGAGGAATGGTGACGGATGAAAGAGGAGAGGATATACTGGACTGGATAGTGGAGAAGGGTTATCAGATTGAGAATGATGCGAACAGCCTGGCGACGTTCTCTAGTGGAAGAGGCGAGAGCTGGATTGACCTAACCATTTGCAGCAAGAGCTGGGTGAGAGACTGGGAGGTAAGCGAGGATGAGTCACTGAGCGATCATCGAGTGATACGTTTTCTAATAGCCGGAGAGCCGACAACGCGAAAAAGGACATTTTTGAATGTGGGAAGGACAAATTGGGCCGTGGTGGAGGAGATACTCTCGACATATGATATGGGGAAAATAGATAGCAGTGAGGAGGTAGAAGCAGAAGCGGGGAAACTCCAGTCCTTGATTGTTCGGGCGTGTCGCAAGGCAATACCCAGGAGTACAAAAGAGGAGCAAGAGGAGAGAGAATGGTGGAATGATGAGTTGGGTAGGATGAGAAGAAGAGTGAGGAAACTCAGGAGGGAGTACCAGGAAGAAAGAATAGAGGATGAAAGAATCAGAAAACAGGGTATATTTAGGAGAGAGAGGAATGAGTACAAGAGGGGGATTGCAAGGGCAAGAATCGAGTGGCTGAAAGAAAGGGTCGAGAGGTTGCAATCGGAGAAACCGTGGAACAGAGTGTTTGGGCTCCTGAGGAAAGAAAGGGCAGAGGAAATACCGGGCACGGCTAAGAGGGAGGATGGCACATACACCGAGGGGAAGCACGAAACCAGCAGATACCTGCTGGACAAGTACTTCCCGAACGATGACAGGGGAAAAGACACCATGGGTAGACGCTGCATTAGGGAGGACGGAGATGAAGGATGGGGACCGGAGCAGCCCAACTTCACGGTGAGGGAGGTACAAGAGGTAATGGAAGGATTAAAAGACAACAAAGCGACGGGAACAGACGGCATACCTAATGAGGTGATGAAACACGTGGCGAACCTAATAAGCGAAGATCTTACGGATATACTCAACGCATGCCTTAGGCTGAGGTATTTCCCTGCAGTATGGAAGGTGATGAAGGTTGTGTGGATTCCTAAGAAGGATAGTAGCCTAAGGCCGATCAGCTTGCTGACCGCGTTAGGGCGAACTTTCGACCGGCTTCTCAGCGGAAGAGTACAGGTGTGGTGTGAAAGAGGACAGAAGTTCTCGCCCTGCCAATTTGGCTTCAGGGCGGGATTGGACACATCGACTGCTGTTGAGAATATGGTGGAGAGAATAAAGAGAAGTAAGAACGAGGGTATGCATAGCATGGTGATGGCGCTGGATTTGTCGAACGCTTTCAACACGGCATGGGGACCTGCGATAGGATGGAATATGAGGAAGATGGGGCTACCGGAGAACATTGGCAAGTTGTGCATGGAATTTGTAGGCGAAAGAAGAGTCAAGAGTGGAGGCGTGGAAGCAATCGTGGACAGGGGGTGCCCGCAGGGATCCAGCCTGGGACCCACGCTATGGCTTATTGTCATGGAAGCGTGGTTCGAGAGGATGAGGGCAGTAAACGAAAAGGAATATGACAGGATAAATGAAGGGGTGCTAGTAGCGCACAGAGTAAGTAGTGGGACGAAGGTGTGGGCCCAGGCCTACGCCGACGACCAACTGATAGTGGTGGTTGGCCCGTCGGTAAAGAAAATAGAAAGGATGTGGAAGGAGGTGTGGAAAGAATGTCAAGAATGGGAGGATGAAATGTGGCTGAGGTATAACGAAAACAAGACCGAATGCATGTTTGTCCCGGCCAGGAAACTGGACAAGGAACCGGTGGTTAGGGTGAGAGAGCAACGGATTGAGTGCGGCGGTAACATCACATACTTGGGCATGATAGTAGACAAGGGCCTACTGTACATTGATCATCTTAAGGAGGTAAGAAGGAGAACGGCTATAGTTGCAGGAAAACTAAGAAGATGGACGGGCCGTGACGTAAGGCTAAGGAGAGGATGTGTCAGACTGATTTTCGAAAGAGTGGTTAAGCCGGCGGTGATGTATGGCGTCCAAGTGTGGGGAGCAAGAGCGAAGGACTCTAGGGTGATCAGACAATTGGGGGCGATACAGAGACCGTTTACGCTATCGGCCAGCGGGGCATATAGAACGGCGCCGTCAGCCGCGTTATGCGTGCTGACTGGGATGGCGCCTCTATACATAGAGGCAGCAACGAGGTATGAAGAATGGAAGGCGCACGGAAAAGAAAAAGTAAGAGGACGGATAAACGGGTGCGACAGAATATACCCATGGATGATCGGAACAATTCTGGAGAACCGAGAAGGGCTAAAAGAGGTATTTGTGGACGCGGTTAAGAGAGAGGATGGACGAGTGGGTATAGGATGGGCGCATAAGGAGGGGAGCGAGTGGAGAATGGGTCGGGAAAGAATCAGTGAGCTGGGAAGCGTACAGGAAGCCGAAATGGTGGCTATAGGTAAAGGGGTACTGATGGGTGGAGAGATGGACATAAGAATAATAAGTGACTCGCCTGGAGCAGTGGAGACCATTAGGAATGCGAGATCGAAGAGCAAAAGGGCAGCTCGTATTAGGAGAATGCTTGAAAACAGAAGGGTAGCGGGATTGGTGACGGAAATTGAGTGGAGGAAAGGGCATGTTAGGGAGAATGAGGGTAACAGAAGAGCAGATGAAGAGAGTAGAAGAGGTGCGGAACTGCAAGAGATCACATGGCAAATAGACTTGGGACATAGCAGAATGGAGGAGAGGGAAAGGATTAGGAGAATGGTGATGGAAAAATGGCAGGGTGAATGGGACAGCGGCAGGACCGGCAGAAGCGTACATGGTATGTGCAACAGGGTAGGGATGGGGTGTATACCATTAGCAAGGAAGGCAGTGCAACTGGTCACAGGGCATGGGAACTTTCGGGGTTACCTGGCAAGGTTCGGAATTGCACAAGAGACCCCATGCCAGTGTGGAACTGGCGGGACTGACACGGCGGAGCACATCAGGAACGATTGCATGCGGAGAGAAAGGGTAGAATGGAGAAGGAGGATCGAGGAAGAGGAGGATAGACTTGGAGCGTTACAGCTAAGGGATACGAATGGTGTGAAGGATGAATGGGTAAGGATATTGAATGAATGGGCGGGGGCTGTGGTCGAGGATGAAGAAGTATGAGAACCAACATAGTGTCAATGCGACGGTAATAGTGGCCTGGCTTCGGGATAAACGAGCGACGAAAGTAAATCGGGAGAGCAGGCGCTCGGATAGAATAAGACTGCCGACCAGGGAGGGCGCTGTTTGAATGTGGAGGATGAGCGGAATAAAGAAGGAAGGATCTTCCCCGCTGATTGCCCGCCCGGTATTCGGTGGGTCACGACCCAACGGTGGTGGGGGGGTGTGGCGGGGCGGAGGAGCGAGGGATATCGTGACGTGGACGTTGGAATGGGATGTAGGTGCAGCTTTATGGCCTAACGGCTTGGCAAGTGCAGCACACCTGGGGTGGTTTTAGTCAGTAAGAGTCTGACACTACTGATACGCGATGGACACCGAGCGATCAGAGTCCATGAGGATTTCCACCCCACTGAAAAAAAAAAAAAAAAAAAAAAAAGTTCGAATTTGGTGTCTAACAGTGTCAAAAGTTAGCAGCTGTCTTTCCACCATAACATGGTACAAACATAATTGTTACAAGCGCGCCTGGGCCAGGCGCGCCACTCAGCGGACAATTGTCAATGACAAGAAATAGGAATAACGTGTATAGACAAGCAAAGATAGGCATTGCTTGTAGAATTGGAAATCGTCAAGAAAAGAGCTACAAAATTTTCAGCATGCGCATTGTGCTCTCATAAATAATTTGCTGCAATCAGTGGCGTACCAAAGGGGGGGTTTGGGGTTTGAAACCCCAACCAAGATCCGACCGATAGAATAATAATAATAATAATACTCCCTCATAAACACTCGTTGAGTGTACCCAAAGGCATAGCATGTGCGGGTAGAGGACGGCTATTATTATTATTTGCCGTGGCGCTCCGGGCGACTTACTGATGTTTCAGGTGATGTATTCACTTTTCAGCTGTAGGAAAACCCGGAAAACCTACAGCACCAATACTTCACGACATTTCTTAGATCTGGAAGCGTCGTTTCCTATCGGTAGTTATCGTGCTGTCGGGCGTAGTCCCCCCCAGAAAAAATCTTGGGCACGCCACTGGCTGCAATCGTGTGCATACATTGAAATATTGCATTTGCATATGATATGATTATTGTATCATTGGATTTATTGTGTCCATATGTCAATTATTTCTTGTTTTTAATCAGCTAATTTCGATACATATAACAATTTACTTTTTTTCGATGTGAATTTCTTCAGTGTACTCTAAAGAGTGCGATGACTTATTTTGTAATTATTTGTCACATATACACATAATTTATCGGATCGAAGATTAACATTAACCATTATTTTTGACAAGAGCAAGTAACGCAATAAGGAATGTTTAAATCAAAAAATGAGTGGAAAAAGTGGAAGAACTGTTGTATACATGTTTATTTTGGATGACAATGCATGGTTAGGTGTATAAGGTCATCCTTAATCCAACATGGCAGAATACCCAAGCTGGCGGAATAGTTATTTTTAATGCGCTCCTCATACGAGGTTCTGTATACAACCTTCATATTGAGGGTTTTGAAAATGCTGTAGATACCTCGAGTAACTCGAGGTTCGTACGGAATAGCGATATATTTTGGAGGGTTTTCCTTTTTTTGAAAAGTGTGTCACGAAGGGTTTCCTTGAATATGTTCTTCCTAATCAGTTCACCAAATCCACAGAATAACTGTTCACTTCGACTACCTCCATAATAATCATCTTCTGAGTGTTGAATCTCTCCTTGTTGAGTGGCAACGACAAGACCAAGAAATTCAATCCCGCAATTTTTTACTGTGTGCAATGGTGGGAGCTCTTACGGATGTAACTGATTGTACTCGTCCCTCTGCTGAAGTCATCGAATTCAAGCTAAGTTTGGTCGTTTCTAATTACCCAAATTTCAAAAAATTACAGTTTCAGAAGTGAACGAAATGGTTTGAAATTGGCTATTCGATTCTAAAACAAAATTGTTTTATATCAAAGATAGCTAACACGTCGTCTCTTGCTTCCATCTCAAACATAATTAATAAACAAATTGGCTGTGAAGGGAGTCAGAGAGAGTTACCCATGGCAGTACCTTCAAGTTGTTTGTAACAGCAGTTTTTGAACTAAAAAATTCATTTCTGCCTCATGCAAAGTCTGTCGAGGCTTGAATACCCACCGAATATTTCGTTACTACAGTTTGATCAGCAGTAACTCTCTCGAATATTCCAAGATTCTCGGTATCGGTGCACTTAGAAACAGAGAACTTACGTCAAAAGAGATCAAGATTTCTCTTCCTTCCAGTTAATGATTATCAACGCTTTCAGTAACGAAATAGAGAGTATTCAAGCCTCGCCGGACTTTGCATAAGGCAAAATTGCTTCCAGTTTAACAACTGCTTTTACGACCATCTCGAAGGTATAGCCATGGGTAACCCTCTGTCTCCCTTCCTAGCCAACTTATTTATGAGTAGGTTTGATATGAAAGCAAGAAAGAGCTTTGGCTATGTGGATGACGTGTTCGTTATCTTCAATAGAAAACAGGTCGGCGACGACAGTTTTGTTCCAGTATTGAATAGCCAGGTTATAACCATTCTGTAATTAGAAACGACCAAAATCAGCTTAAATTCGATGTCTACAGAAAAGTCACGAGTACACTAAGATACATGCCTGAGGAGCTCCCACCAAAAAACGGCAGGATTAAATTTTTTGGTGAATCGACTCTTGTCGTTCTCACTCAACAAGGAGAGATTCAACATTGAAAAGGTAAGTTTGATGATTTAATAAACCGAAACCGGTCAAAACAATAAATATTTGTAGTGGAAATTAGACAAAAGCTATTATTGTTTTGTAAATAATAATAATAATAAAAGTACTTTATTGGTTACCCAATAGGCTATTGTTTTCTATATCCTACATTCATCATGAATTTTCAGAAAATAAACAGATCATCAATTCAACAAGATGAATAGAAGAAGCATTTAAATTAGGTAATGCAGTCAAGAATGGGGATAATAAAGTGAATAATTTTTTTTGTTCATCAAGCTTTCGAATCCTCATCAGAAACACTACAATGAATTTGAAAATTATCATTAATTTACGATTGAACATGTGTAGAAAGACTGGGTATAATTGACCCAAAAAAATAGCCTATAGCGATATTTAACTGGCTTGGTGTGTGTACTGCAACTATTTTTTGAATCAATTATGCGCTGGTGTAAGAAATTTCCAACGGTACCGTCTACGAAATATCAGGCAAGACTAATGAACAACAAAAGAAATTGTCTTGAATCAATCGACCCTAATAGTCAACAAGTGCCTTTTTGGTCAGCTTTTTTTCAGCAGTCTCGGAAAAATATAAACCAGGTGTCATTCGATTCGGAATACTGAATACCATGCAGATGATTTTTGAAAAGAGAAATTTTCGCTTGCAAAAATTGAAAAATTTATAAAAAATGAACCAAAAATAAGTTTCTTGCGAATATCAAAAATCCTAATTGAGATCTTTCAAATGAAAAAAAAAAACAAGAAAAGAGTAAGAAATATCCCAAAAAAAAGTCTTGACTCCCGGAACTGTAGGACCCATCCCAAAAGAATGAAAATACGTCCGAGAACGGGTGCTCTGGCTGGCGCAAGCCACGTCTACTTCGGATACTTCTTAAAAAAAAAAATATTTTAACATTTCAAATATTTCAGAAATGAAAAAATTGAGGAGCTACTGGATAGAGAAATGAACAAAAATATGTGAGAATTGGTAAACTGTAAATTTGAGATTTTTCTTTGGAGGTATTTTTGAAAGGCATCAGAATATAAAAATAAAAAAAGTTACTATTCATCGATTTTTTTTATTCGATGATCCTTTTTTTTTGGTACCAGAAGCTGCATGGAATTTTCAAAAATTTAATCTATTGTTCGAAAAATTATTATAAACAAATTTGTTGTTTAAAAGATAATTGAAACCTTTTTTTTGAAATCCTAATATTTGATGCAAATAATGATTTTTGAACGAAAAATCATTCCGTAAAAAATTTTTTATTGCTTAAAAACGCATTTGTTAATTAACAATAATTTTCTACCACTTATAGTTGATATAGAGGAACCATTTTTTTCACTCATCATTTGTTTTCCTTATCTTTGGAAAAAAATTGTTTCATTTAAGTTTTCACAGTTTATTTAATGAAAATTGGTTATAAAGAAATTAATTTGTACCTAATATTTTCTTTCTCATTCTACATAGGTACTGCAACAAAAACAAACAACAGTTTAATTTTTTTTTTCTCGAAGTATTTTTTATAAACAGTTGCAATAAATGCAATACATAGGTACTAATTCAAAGGATGAAAAACCAGGTAAGAATGATGAATTTAAAAAAATTTAACTTTTGTTTCAGTAAGTGGAACGAGAAAAAAAAATTTGGTAAAAATTCAGTTGTTTATAACAAAGTGTTCATTGAATAAATAATGAAGAATAAATAAAACAAATATTTTTTTATATCGAAAAGAAAAAAAAATTATTTTAAAAACTAGTTTCTAAATATAAATAATATCACTTCCTACTTTATTTATATACTCGTGCTTACTTGAAATTCATGAAACTAAGCATAAATACTCGGTTCAATCAGAAGTTCACCATTACATAACTCGCAATACTGAACAAATTTCAACTCCTAGGTTTAGACTTCAGATGTCGCAAAAGAATTCTCTGAACCTACATTTATACAACAAACTACCTTCTAGGATAAAGAGTCTGGGTTTCATTCAATTTAAGATGCAAATCAAAACTCTTCCATTGAAACATTGCGCCACGGCAAATAATAATAATAGCCGTCCTCTACCCGCACAGGCTATGCCTTTGGGTACACTCTACGAGTGTTTATGAGGGAATATTATTATTATTGTTTCTTTAATGTAAATGAATACTTAATTTAAGCAAGAATGAATTTCAATGCATGTGATGGACACCACACCTGAGTTACATTCAATTCAAATTATATTTTAATATGTTTATATTCAAACTGTGTCTTTACATTTATATCTATATTTTGTGTTGTATTCTTGACGTTCTACTATTACTGTTATATTGTAGTGAAATAAATACTTCTATTTCTATCAATCATAATAAGTGGTAGAAAATGATGTTTAAATAACAAATGTGTTTTTATCAATATTTTTGTTTTTTAAACGATTATTTTTTTAAATCATTATTTGCATCAAAGATTAGGACCAACAAAAAAAGCATCTTATGAACAACGTATTTGTTCATAACTATTTTTTAAACAATAAGGGATAAAAATTAAAAAAATTATATTCATGCAGCTTCTGATAACAAACTGATCACTAACAATTTTTAAAAAGAAACATTTATTCGATGATTAATTCAAGTTTCATTCCTTTGTGAATTGTTAATAAAAAACTGAAAAATAAAAATATTTTACTTTTTCCAACGGGAATCTATTCTGAAGCCTTTCAATAATACCTCCAAGGAAAAAAATTCTGAATTTATAGTTTAACAATTATCACAATGTTCATGTACCAGTAGCAAAAAATTAATAATCAACTAACTGATTGAGGTAAAAATTTTTTGGGGTGAATATTTTTTTTTCCTAAATTTGATATATGTTTAAATAATTTATATTGATGAAGTGTCCGACGTAGGCGTGGCTTGCGGAAGCCAGAGCACCCGTTTTTGGCCATATTTTCATCCCTCTGAGAAAAATTATAGATATTGGTCCTACAGTTCCGGAAGTCAAAACTATTTTTTTAGGAAATTTCCTACTCTTTTCGAATATTACTTTTATTTGAAAAATCTCCAACAGTTATTGAGATATTCGCAAAATACTTCTTTCTTAGTTGATATTTTATAACTTTTACAATTTTTGCAAGCGGAACTTTCTGTTTTCAAAAATCATCTACATGCTATACCGAATCGAATGACACCTGGTTCATATTTTTCCCATACTGCTGAAATAAGTCGACAAAAAGGCACTTGCTGACTAGACTATAACTCACCACAGAACATTATAAGTTATTCTGTCCAATCTAGTATTCGTATTCTAATTCATGAATTATCAGTAGTGAAGTATAAGTTGTAACTTAATAACATCATTTCAGGTAACATGTTAAAATAATTACTTCCGTCAATCGGCTGTACCCTTACGAGCAACTCTCAAAAGTCGTCGAGTGACTTGTGCGAGACGTAACCTTCCCTTTCAACGTGTGATGCCATGCACGAGACGTGATCACGTTGGGATTCGAACAGGATGCACCTAAGAATGATGGATTGGGAAGCGAATTTTTTATTGCCATCACAAATACTACATGGTCCGTGAAAGAATGTTGTACTTTTATGAGACTGAAGATGGATTCAGCTAAATCCGAATGAAACATGTGGAGATGAATTGGTAATTTTTTTCCTACTCATCTATTCTGCTTCACTTTGAGCTGAAATAGATTTCTACCAGAAATTCAATTATAGATATACAAGAAATGTTTACCCAGTTAGCTGATATAGGGCTAGTTGCACTTCTAGTTTCATATTACATTCCGACGGTCTCTTCCACCAGAGATTTATTGAGCATGTGGGAGTAACAGGAAAGCCAAGCGTATATATCAACAGAACATCTTCGCTTATGACCTTTTTGTAAGTGGAAATGAAATTACCTAACGCTTTATTCCCTCAACACCCAAATATTCCCAACATTTGGGTTTCACGGCAAAATAATAAATGTGAATATGCTAACTTAATGTGTTTCTTGAGTATGAAGCAGAACTTCAAGTGACAATTTCATTCCATTGAACTAGAAAGTTTCAAAGGAAATTTTAGGTTTACTCAATAATTCCGTAAAAATGAGAATGAGAAATAAAACTTTCTATCCAATAATCCTTCGGAACTGAAATATTCGAAAGTCTTTGAAAATTCATGTATTTAAATAAATCCATCTGAAATATAACTCGATATTCCGACAAGTATCATTGTTGATTCCTTATGGGAAAAAATGTATTCAGAGGAATCCCAATATGAGAACAATTTTACTTCCAAGAGAAATGATTACAAACTGAACTCTCCTGATTGAGAGTCTGAATGTGATGGAATAATTATCTTCAAATATTTGTTGAACAATCTGTAGTTCGTCATTGCTGCACTAATTTGATGGTAAGAGTTAGTTCGTTCGGGTAACGAAACTTCTAAATGGTTCATAAATCAACCCTATGCATGACTGAATTTGCATAAATCCAAAAATTTAACTGAATCATACGTATGTATCATCAGTAAACTCTGACTGCAACTTTTTTTTTCTCGAATGATAAAAATGCGAGCTCAAATTTTAAGCTGCGTTAAGACCGACCCAACGAACGATATTTGGTGATGTCTACTGCACGTTCGTTGGCCGTTCGGCGATAGATTGGCAATGCAAGATAAGCGATACGACACCTGGTGGACAAATCTGAACTATAATAAGTCATCATGAAAGATGGGCGACACTACTTGACGGAAGATCATAAAACTAATAGTGAATTATGGTGGATTACGTAATCCAATCTTCCGCAACGACCATACCTATTGTATAGGTTTTTTTTGCGGAAGATTGGATTACGTAATTCACCATAATTCATTATTAGTATAATAAGTCAGTACTGTACACAGTAACTGTTATGTGGTACTATAGTAGTTAGATATTTGTTTAGTATCAGTTATATCATGTATCAAAATATTTTAGATTTATTTTTAAGTTCTAATGATGAGTCGGTGTTGTTCGGTGAATCTTTGTAATTCCATATGTTTCCTAAACCTGAAAACGAAAGGTCAACATAGAAAACAATATGGACACAAAATCTCTAGTTTACCATCAGAAGGCTTGGATTTTGGTTATAAGTTTGAAAATCAATATAACGAAATTCACGAGTGTTTTCTCTTCACCTCTCAGAAAGTAATTGCTTTAATAAAGGTGAAAACGTTCTTCAAATTTAAGTTAAAACATGAAGTTAACTTTTGTTTATTTTACAACTAAGAAAAAGAAATTGAAAGGCAGCTGTGCCTTCTCAGAAGCTACCAGTGCAGATCCTTTCACCATGCAGGATTTTCGAGAGCAGAATGTGACAGAAAAAACTAATTGCCATGGAGGCAAAAATGTATGCAATTGGTATACAAAGGATTTACGATTAATGATACATGTGAAATATTCAAAATAACGTTGATAATACCACCTTTGTTGCTAGACAACAAACAACTGAGTGGTGAAGAGGGCTTACTTAATTCAAAAATAGTTTCTGTTCGTGTTATTATTGAAAGAGCAAATTAACGTATTGAAGTTTTCAAAATCTCAAATGAAAACTGCAGTGATCATTGATTCCCATGATCCGTCATATTTTTGTCATAAGTTAGCAGACAAGAGATGTTTCCCAACAATTTTAATTACTGATGTGATTAGTTCGCCCGTTTGATAAACTTTCACAAATAACAGTGTACTGTACTGAACAAATGAACAAAATTTATGAAGACTTAATAATAAAAACTACAAGTACTTACTATTGATAAAACTACATTGTGGTACTACTGACTTTCTATAGTTCAACGTTTGTCCGCACTGTCGCATGTCGCTGCGATCTTGAATCTGTTACCAGATTGGTATCAGGTGGTAACATTCGTTAGGACGTGAATCCGTTGAAGATATCAACGATCACGATTAGAGTGAAGTTAGCCACACTTTTCTGGCCAGACTTTTCCAGCCACAGCTTATGAACGTCCGCAGATTTTCTATATCATTTATTTTTACAAATATGCTCATTATCAGTTTTCTTCGTTAATTTGAAGTCAGAAAGGGTGTTGACGGTATTGTTACCATTCAAGGAAATGGAGATGTGTTAGATAGCTACTAAGAACCAGAAATTTGGAAACGCCATTGTCAAATCAATTTGTTTGGCCAAGAAAGTGTTGGAAAGGGGAAAGTTGAAGTAAAATTCTATCAGTAAACTATCCGAAATATCCCAAGTACCAAAATTTTGAAATGAACGATTAAGGACCTCCTGAAAGGTATATTACGAGGTAAAATCCATTTGGTTGGCCGGAAAAGTGTTAAAAAATTATAATGAAATTAAAATTCCATCAGTAAGGACTTATGTATATATAAAAGGTCAAATCAGTTTTTTTCGACAGAAAAGTGTCGAAAAGACAAAATTGAAGTGAAGTATCGTCTGTGAAATACAGCGTTAGATAAAGGACATTTGAAAAGGTATATATACCGATTCAACATAAATCGAACAGTTCTTTGAAATGTTTGACACTTAGATATTTAGAGCAGTTTGATGATAGCAATTTACTTTTATCTACAACTTTTTAACACTTTTCTGGCCACAAAAATTGATATAAGCCTGTATATATAACTTTCTGTTAGTCTTTCATCGAATGGCGTTGACAAATTTTTAATACTCTAAATATTTCTGCTAGTTTTCTGATGGAATTTTAATATTATTTTAATTTTTCATGACTTATCTGGAAAAAATTATTGGTTTCACCCTGTATATTTAATTTTCCAAATGTCATTCATCGAAAGCTGTTTACAAAAATTTTTGGTACTCCGAATAATTGGGTGGCTCAATGGAATTTTAATTTGATTTCCACTTTTTCAACGTTTTTTCTGTCAAAAAAATTAATTTGACCCTGTATATACAACTTTCCGGAGATTTTTTATTGTATGACATTCCCAAACTTTCGGTACTTAGATTATTTGGGGTAGCTTACTTTTGATATTCTAATTGAATTCCCACTTTTTTATTGCTTTTTCGGCCAAACGTGGTCTTTCATCAAATGGCGTTTTCAAATGTTTGGTACTCTCAATATTTCGGCTAATTTACTGATGGAATTTTAATATTATTTTAATTTTCTCGACACTTTTCCGGACAGACAAATTGATTTCACTCTGTATAAATGCCTTTCCAAACCTCCGTCACTAAAGTCTGTTTTCGAATTTTTGATTCTCTGAATATTTCGGGTAGTTAACTAATAGAATTTTGCTCCTAATTTTTTCAACAATTTTCCGTCCAAACAAATTGATTCGACCCTGTATATAGTCCTTTCTGGCGGACTTTTATCAGATAACGTTTCAAAATTTCAACTACCCGTGATATTTCGGCTAATTCACTAATGAAATTGTAATATTTTTTCATTTTAACACTTTTCAGTCAAACAAATTGATTTGACCCTGTATATTATGCCTTGTCAAAAGTCCTTTATCGTACGCTATTTTGAATTTTTATGAGACTCTGAATATATTGAGTAGTTTACTAATGAAATTTTAACTTGATTTTCATTGTTTCAAAACTTTTTCTGCCAAACAAATTGATTCGACCCTGTACATACCTTTCAATCGAACTGATTTTGAAATTTTTGATATCATTGATATTTTGTTAAATTTACTGATGGAATTTCACTTCAATTCCCACTTTTTCAACAATGTTTTGTCGAAAACAAAAATTTATTTGACCAAGTATATAGTATGTCTCACCAAGTTGAAACCTTATTTAACCTTTTTTACTATTAATTTTAGAAACAAGTCATTCTTCATTAAAAATTCAATACGTTCTAAAATCTAACATAAAATCACCAAATATCAATTTTTTTCAGTCTTACACACGGTTTGTCAAAAAAAAAAAAATTTACCCAAGAATAGTACCTTCACGTTTGAAATTGATAATTGTTACTGAAAAAATCATTCAGAACTATAAACTACGTTGAAATATGTAATTACATCAAACAAATTAGTTTGTCATACTGTACTACATGTATTGCATTGAATTGTTACTATATCGTCAAAACCTCTTCTGACTTCAAATTAACCAAGAAAACTTAAAAAGAGCATATTTGTAAAAAATAATTAATACGGCAACACCGCGAACGTTCAAAAAATGTGGCTGAAAAAGTTTGGCCACAAAAGTGTGGCAAACCTCTATCTACGATCTCTTCTATAAACGTCCGATTTCTTTGATGTTATCGCGACCCGCTCACGGTTTTAGGATGAAGACCACCTCGTTTGTTTTCGTCAAACCGTCGATACAGAATCAACGAGCGCCAAATAAAAAATCGCTTTCATTTCTTTGGCCTTCGTTGGGATTTGAGATACTCATATAAAGTTGTTTCAAAATCAACTTTCATGATAGTTAAATGAAAAAGCAGTACAGATTGATTCCTTACACTCTCGTGATTCACTCAATTACACTCTTGCAGAATCCATTGTGAACGAGACTGTTAATTCATTACCTTTCATCAAGTACCCACAATTCCACATGAAACAAGTTTATGTGGTTTCAAACGAAGTCAGTGTACCAGTCGGAGTACTCTGTGGTTTCTATTTATAGGCGGCTCTGATGATCACTTCCTTGGCGGGTGCTGAAGTTATCGTAGGGCCAGTTGACAAAACCCTTTGGAAATCATTTGCATATTGGGGCCGGGTCTGAACTGATGATCGGGTGAACCGTGAAACTAGTATGTAGATAGTAAGACCTGTTTTTATCATTTGGTAGTTGTTACAGAAAGTATCAAAAAGTATATTCTTGTAGAAAAATTTTGCCAAGCGTTGGGCTGGATACTACTACTACTATTATTGGAAGCTAGGAAGATATCGACAAATAACAATATTTGTAATCGAAGAAAGGAGAAATTATAGTGATCTCCAAGTGACCTGGTTATAGGTGAATATGACGAGGAAAAAATCAATGATTTCGGAGAACGACTTGAAGATATGTATTTTTATTCATAGAAATAACTAATGTTTTTTTGCACAGATATCCACAACTTTACTTGTATTCAGTCAAGGCGACAATTAAAATCTAGAATTGATAACCTGATTCAGCGACCGAATGAAGATTTGAAAATATTGACATAAGGGTGTATCGAAGCTCAGAGCGTGGATGTGACCACTTTTTGGTGATAGTAAAGGATACTGTTGAGTACAGATAAACAAAAAAGGAAAAACAAGGAAGGAATATATGGTGAATATAATGAACTAGAACCAGAAAGACATTTAAAATTAATACAGCTATAAATACAGTTATGAAGTAGGCATGCAGAAGACAAACATTAGAAGAGAATTTTGTAAAAGAAAATCCATTGTGATGGACAAAGGAAATTAAAAATAAATAAACCTTTACCATATATTCTTCTTCAACAAAAAACAACTACTGCTTCCTACTGATATATGTTTAAGATGAATAAAGGTATCGTAAGCATGCCAAATTATAAGAGAATAGAAACGACAGAAAAGAAATGAGTAATATAAATTCAATTATTAAAAAAGAATGGCATACTTCAGAACATCAATGACTGAAAACAGAATAAAACTCAACGGAGAAATAAAAGAAATTGGAAATGGTGAAAACAGTGTTTCAGAAGAAATAAGTATACTTGAGATGAAAAGAGTGCTACAAGATACTAAAAACGGCAAAGCTCCGGGACCTGGAAACATTCCCATTGAACTTTAAAGTGTGGACCGGATAATTTATTGGATATTTCAGATATCTTTAAATAGCTCAGTATTCAATAAACGATACTAATAAATTTGCGGTTACTATAGGGGGTCAAGTGTCACCAGATCAATGGGAAGTTTGTATGAAAGAATTCTGAAGAAAACACTTATTGAGTTAGTATTCGATGAAACAGAGGTGCAAAGCGTTTGTAGATCCGGAAGGTAATCAGCCCTATGCTGTATCACTTCCTTTAAAAATAATTTTGCTATTACCAAGCAAAATAACGGAAATGGCGAATAACGGTGACGTTATTTTTAACGAAAGTAATACAGCATAGGGCTGAATGTCTGGAAAATACCTTTACACTTCAGAAAATGATAAAAAACGAATGGTTAGAAATAAGGAAAACACAACTCTTATTCATAGATCTAGACTATACAGTACTGCTTTGGTAATTCTATTCGAAGTTTCAATAAAGTTTGGCTTTTAGTAATACGTACCTTCACGCAATTTATTATATATCAATAAATCATTTATGAACCATTCAAATGACAACAAAGGGTCTTGAATAAGGATTTTAAATTCGCCGGCCCTACTGGAGCTGCCACCTTGTTTTATTGACCATATAATGGGCCGTGGTGGCGTGCGAGTTAAGCGATCACTTCTTAATCCAATCAGCCGTGGTGCATAGGTTTGAATTATCACGATCACCGGTCTCGTGCATGACATCACACTTTCAAAAAGATAAGGGCTACGTCTTTCCTAACTTGCAAAAGCCTCTGACTTCTGTTGATTGCTCGTAAGGGTGCAAACAGAGCAGGTCATCTTTAGAAGGGGCGTGTTTCAGGAAGACTCCCTCAGCCCTCTTCTCTTCTGCATCTCACTACTGCCATTGTCCGTTGCACTACGGAAAACCAGCGGATATAACTGCGGTACCCCCAACAATCGGAGTCATAAGGTCACCTATTTGTTTTACATGAATGATTATATGCCTCCGGAGAAAAGGATCTTTATCGGTCCTTAACGGTGTTGCAAGAGTAAACGCATGCTATCGAAATATAGTTTGGGATCGACAAATGTGCTACAGTTCACCTCAAAAGAGGACGATGCGAGGAATACGGAAAGGACGTTCAGCTCGTAGACGTAAGCATCCTACATCATCTGGATGCCGGAGAGACGTATACCTACCTAGGGGTGGAACAACGCCACACCCAAGAGGTAACTACTGTTGAAAACTCGACACGGCAGGTATCAGCATAAAGTTACTGCCACTAATTTGCTTGCCGTTCCGATTCTACTTCAGTCATTTGGAGTAATGAAATGGACTCCGAACGAGCTGCGATAGCTCGACGTAAAACTCGTAAAATAATGCATCTTTATAGGAACTGGCATCCTAAATCGTCCACGGTTATACTCCCCCAGACAACGGGGAGGCCGTCGAGTACTGGATAGAGCCTGTACAGTCATCAGGAGTTCAGATCCCCTTCTCTGCTTAGTATGCGATCATGAAAAAGCAGGGATTGAAGCTGATGAACTCGGTCTCGAATTCGACTCTGAACGGACGAATCCAAACTCTGTCACGTCGTAAGGATGAGCCAATGCATGGGGTCTTTTTCAAGAATATTGAAGAACTTGGCATATGCAGAAACCGGACATTTGCTTTCTCAATTCAAGTGAGCTGAAGTTGGAAACCAAGGGAATGGCCGTCCAAAATAGTGTCTTCAACATCCTCATTTACCGTAGTCGCGTGATTGCTATAGGGGTCCGTGACACTAGATGCAGAGTGTGTGGTGGAGCAGCTGATACCATAATGCATTTGCTGTCAGCTTGTCCAGCTTATCACATTCACTGCGGATGACGCCAATTGGCGGCATCTGACCCTTTCACTTTGTGCGGGTGACGCCTTATGGCGCGCATGCATATATCTCATTAAATGCGTTAGTATTCAGTCCGCGCCAGGCAGAGGTGGTTGTATTGCAGTCCGCACATTTCAATAGCATTGCAGAAGCATTGAATAAGATTTCAGAGTGGTTCTTAATTTCGTGAGTTTTGAAACTTTTACGTCTTGTTTAAATATTAGTGAAGCATACTGTGATCAGGCAGGTCCTTCAGGTGTCAAAAGACGTAAAGCGAGAATAAGAAACCCAAATGAACTAACTGTTGATGAAATGTTACAGTTTGTTGACTGCTCAGATGACGAAGACGAAACTTTCAGGCTAAGTTCTGATGATGACCTTGATTCAGAAACTGAAGAGGAAAATGATGGTAATTTATTTCGCTAGTTTTTAATGTTTTGTTTACTGCATGAAGATGTTTTCTGTTTGTCATAGATAATACGGCGGAAGGAACAATCGACCAAGATGACAAAGAATCTTGGCAAGATATCAGTTCTGGTATGAAAAATTTTCCATTTACTGGAAATAATCGGATGCTTGTCGATCTCCCGGCAGAGGCCAAACCCTACGAATATTTTAGACTTTTTATTGATAACGGGTTTCTTGAAAATATAATAACAGAAACGAATAAGTACGCAGAAAACTTGTTTTTTTCAAGGGGTTATAATGAAAGGTCAAGGATAACTGATTGGAGAGATCTAAAAGAAGAAGAGCTCCTGAAATTTATTGGATTAGTGTACCATATGGGAAATATGAAACTGAACAAACTTCAAGACTATTGGAGGACCAGTCGGCTATTTAATTTCAAATGTTTTGCAGATCACATGAGCTGGGATAGATTTTTGCTGATACTCAGAAATTTACATTTTTCTACGAATCCGGAACCAAATCAACCTGAACCAAACGACCGTTTATATAAAATCAGGCCAGTTATCAATTATTTCAATGAAAAAATGAAGGAACTATATTATCCCTGCTGAACTGTGGTATGGAACGAAACCAGATGTATCAAAACTTCGAGTATTTGGTTGTATTTGTTATGTATTGATTCCGAAAGAAAAACGAGGAAAAATAGATTCCAAAGTGAACAAACTGCTCATGGTCGGATATACTGCCAATGTTTACCATCTTTCGGATTCCAAAAGAAGAAAAATCATTTCGGCACATGATGTTAGATTTGATGAACATTGGATGAATTGTCCAAAACCTGATTTGTTCAAAATCAAACCTAACGAAGAAGAAAAAGAAACCCCTTTCGAAGTGGTACATGAAAAATTCGATAAAAACGAATTGATGGGAGAAACGTCCAAAGTGACAGTCGGAGCAGAGGAAAGATCTGCGACAAGTCAAAACTCCGATTCCGTTGATTTCCAGAACTCAAAAAGTTGCCGATACAGAAAGCCTCCGTCGTGGTTGAAAGATTTCACATGCCTTGACCTGTGTGCACAATCTTTTGTTGATGATGTTCCTGTCGACATAAATGACATTGAAAATTTCCCAGACAAAGCTGAATGGTGGAATGCTGCTTTAGAAGAAATGAACTCTCTGTCCAAAAATAAAACTTGGACATTGGTAAAACCAACTAAAAGTGCTACTATAATTAGTTCTAAATGGGTGTTCAAACGGAAACCAAGTTGAAATACAAAGCCGAAATATAAAGCTCGGCCAGTAGCGAGAGGATTTCTACAGAAACCAGGTTTGGATTATAACGAAACGTTTGCACCGGTAGTGAAACATACAACAATTAGAATACTTCTGGCTTTGGCCATTTAGTACGATATGTTCTTACCTCAACTCGACGTGAAAACAGCATTCTTGAATGGGTTTCTTAGAGAAGACATTTATATGCATCAACCAGAGGGTTTTGAGAAAGAGAATCAATTGGTTTGTAAACTCATTAGATCCCTGTAAGGCCTGAAGCAGTCTCCCAGATGCTGGAATGAGCGATTTGAAAGTTTCATGATAAATTTGAACTTAAAACTGTTTATACACGAAACTAAGGGAACATGAACCTATGTGGATGATATAATTTTGTGCTCGAGAGATGAATCGGAAATTCTGAAATTGAAAACCTCTTTACAAAATGAATTCGAGATGGTTGATATTGGAGAGTTGAAGAACTTTTTGGGACTGAAAATCGAAAGGAATGCTCCCGGTGATGCAATACATATTAGCCAAAAAGAATACTTGATGAACGTTTTGAAACGATTCGACATGCAAGATTATCATCCAGTATCAACTCCAATAGACAGTAAAATGCAAATTTCAAAGGATGATAATGGTATTCCATTCGAAAAACCGTACAAACAGTTAATTGGATGCTTGATGTATGCAATGTTGGGATCACGACCAGATCTCTGTACTTCAGTAAATTTCTACAGTAGATTCCAAAATTGTCCAAATGAAACAGCTTGGAGGGGACTCAAAAGGGTTCTGTGGTATACTAAAGGAACTTTGGACTTGGAGCTAGTTTTCAAGAAAGATAAGTCCAAGCCGATCTTGGTAGGATTTTCGGACTCGGATTGGGCAAGTGATACGATAGACAGGAAGTCTACTACAGGATATGTGTTCAAGGTACATGATTGCACAGTGCCGTGGGTCACAAAAAAGCAACCAACTGTAGCTCTATCATCGACCGAAGCCGAATATATGGCTATTACTAACGCTAACTGTGAAGCTATATGGCTGCAAAATATCATAGAAGATATGGGTTTTCTTGTTCCGAGACCAACAGTGATTTTTGAAGATAATCAAGGTGCCATTCAGATAGCTAAAAATCCAGAACATCATAAGCGAACGAAGCACATAGATATCAAACATCATTTTGTGAAATACATTTCCACCGTTGATCAACAAGCAGATATTTTGACAAAAGGATTGCCAGGATCGGCTTTCCAAAAACAAAGACGACTTGGACTTTTCAATCCCAAACAATATAATTATGGAGGGGTGTTGAAATAATATTATTGTTTTGTCGGTTTTGTTCATTTTACCTATATTTGTTTTTATCGATTAAATGGTTACGTAAAAACATTGATTAAAAAAAAAAGTTTATGATAATTGTATTTTGCTTTCGTCAGAAGTAATTCAATAAAATAAAGCATAATTTCAAAACACTCCGCCTACTCAGGTCACATGATTCTCGAATCCAGTAATCACTCACCCCACGAACGTGGGAAGTGGTTACTGGGGTTGATGACACACCAGCGCACCCTCCGGTTGTATCGGAGCTCTGAACACTCATAAAATGTACCCAAAGGCAGTCTGTGCGGGTAGAAATGGCTATTATTATCATTTGCAGATACCCCATCATAATATATAAAGATTCCCGACTACGCGGCAACTGTATTAAGTAAAACTCGTATCATGCAATTTAATGAAAAAGTAGCCATTGCCCGATGTTCAAATTGACTGTAATGTACTTAGTTAGCAACCCGTTCTTTGCAATTTTTTATAGAAATAGCTTTTTCTTGGTGAACACTTCAACAACCAACTTGTATCCAACAAGTGTAGGCAACGAAGTGATGAAGGAACCTGCCCACGCGTCTCCAGAAGCAAGCACGAGGAAAGATTTATTTGCGACTTGCGAAAAATGGAAAACAGTGTAGATGATTGAATATTTAGTGGACTCAAATAAGAAAATGCAAAATCTCACAAGAAGGACTTCAATTCATAGTAGGAGAGCTGGAGGCCGAAATTTCACCATCATCCGTACAGTGGTGCAGCCATCACTTCAGAATGGGGGGAAGCTAGATACGAGTTTATCACATTTATCAGATAAAAAAGTATTCTACTGAACCTATTCGTTTCATAGATGACTAAGAAAAAAACAAGTTGTTTCTTTCCATATATAGTATTATGTCTGACCTAGGTTAAATTGACAATGGTGTCCTTCGAGGGTCTGTTTTGGGACCACTTCCATTATTTAACTTACGACTTTCATAATTTCAACTCGTTCTTATCAAAATACAAGGGCGAAGTTGGTAGATTGGTGGGTCTACTGGTGAAAAAAAAACCTGTTTTCTTTCCTTTAAAACAGTTCAATGTCAATTATTTACATGGACATGTACGAGATGCAGAGAATTCGGAAATGAACTGAAGGGCTGAAAGCACTCATTTTGCAGCTTCAAAATGATCTCCAGGAACTCGAAAGTACCAAGGTCAACCCATCCTCAATGGCTCCTTCCCAGTTCGAAGAAATTGTGGAAGAAGTCAGTCAAAGGGAAAAACGTAAGAAGAATTTAATTTTGTTTGGTCTCGGGGAGCAAAATCAACAGATGTCAGTCCAGAATAATGCCGATCTTCAAAAAAACGCTGTCAGTGAGGTTATTATATTAAAGCGATAGATCCCGATTTTGTAATCACAGAAGTAAATCCTCTTCGGATTTTAAAAATAAGGGAGTTTTCAGTTCCCCTGATCGTACCCCCCGCCAAATGGAGTACTATAGGAACTTGAGACAAGAAATGGAAGATCGCAAGCAGGCAGGAGAGACGAACCTACGTATCAGATACATCAAAGGTGTTCCGCAGGATTCAAGACTTCACAGGATACTACCAAAATGTACGAGGTCTTCAAACCAAAGTTGATGAATTATATTCTTCTATGGCGGAGAACGAGTATGACTTTGTCTCGATAACAGAATCTAACTTAAATAGTGATTAAATTAAATAGTGATAACAGTTCAAGTGAGTTTTTTCCGGCAAGTTATGATGTCTTTAAGAAAGATCGCAAATTAGATATTGTTGATCGTAAGAGTGGTGTTGGTGTAATTATAGCTGTTGAAACCAGATATAAATTGATTACTGTAAGTACTCTTTTCATGGATGATCAATTTCCACTCATAGATTTTCTTGCTGTGAAATGTTACATAAGACATCAGACTGTTTCAATTAGATTTGATTACATATGAGCAATTTTTGAGTCACTAGACCAGTTCGAGTTTATCCATGCACAGGATGTGATCTTTTTAGGTGACTTCAATACACCAGCATTTATCGCTGATGACCTGAACGATAAAAAAACATCTGTCCTCAATAACTTCATGAATATACACAGCAGTTCAATCAAACTACTAACCACATGTTGAGGCTTCTTGACCTGATTATCTGAAACTGCAAATCTGTACATGTATCACGCGATTCAGAGCCACTAGTTCCAGAAGATGTCTACCACCCAGCCTTAAAAATTACTGTTTGTTTAACTCAACACAAATGAAAATAACTTTAACTCTAAAGTAAAATCATTCAACTTCAGGCGCGCCAATTTAATATCTATGTGTAGCAGATTGACAGTTGTTGTGGACTGGACATTCCTAGAATAATTTTCTGAAGTAGACTCAAGCGCTGACGCATTCTGCATTGAATTGAATAACATTCTTGTATCTCACGTCCCTTTGTCTAAAACATACAAGAGAACTTATCCCAAATGGTACACCTCTGAAATAATTAGAAATATCAATGCCAAGGCGAAGTACCTCAAAAAATATAGAAAATGTAACCACCTCGCAGATCTTTAATAAAGTCTCAGATAGTCCGTGCCCAGAAAGATTACATTGATAACATTCAGACTCAGATTCATATTGATCCAAAACAATTTTGGTCGTTTATACAGAATAAAAAAGGATCTTCGAGAATTCCGGGTAGCATAAACATTAATGGTGAATCTCTGAGTGTACCTCAGGATATCGTAAATTCTTTCTCAAAGTTTTTTGAAAGTGTTTTTATTCGGTCCGACTCTAATGTTGGCCTGGAGAATCCTCCAAATAATCATTTGCATGTTACACCTCCAGTAATCACACAGGATGATGTTTTTAAGGCGATACGACGGTTAAAAAATAAAATGACAAGTGGACCAGATGGAATACCTTCCTTTTTTGTAAAGGATTGCGCCAGTGTATTATCAACGCCTTTATGTATTATCTTCAACCTGGGCAATAAAATCAATGAAATTTCCATCGAACTGGAAAGAAGCAAAAGTAGTCCTATTTTCAAAAACGGTGACGCTGCTGATATTAAGAATTATAGGCCAATATCCATTCTGTCGATATTTCGAAGGTTTTTGAGATGATCATATTTGATCACATCTACCTTGCTGTCCACAACCAAATAGTGGTTTTATGAGATGTAGATCAACTGTTACCAATGTTACCGTTATTACTCTGTATATTGCTGATCATCTTGATCACTTAGGTCAAGTTGATGTTGTCTACACGGATTTTTCGCAAGCTTTTGACAGGATGGATCATAGTATCTTGCTTAGAAAACAGAATTCAGTACGTCTAATACAATGGTTACAAATCGTATCGGTATACATCCTCCTCTGGGGTTCCTCAGGGCTCAAATCTGGGGCCTCTTCAATTTTTGCTATTCATTGATGATCTTTTATCGCAAATACTCTGCGATCATTTGATATATGCAGACGATTTGAAACATTTTTCCATAGTCGATAATGTTCAGGACTGTGGTAGACTTCAAGAGAATATGAACGTTCTTAGTGAGTGGTGTTCTCTGAATAAACTGCAATTGAATATACAAAAGTGTAAAGTGGTTACATTTTCCAGGAAGAAACTTGTTATAGAACATGACTATTCCATAAATGGTGAAATTGTTCTCAGGACTGAAATGATCAAAGATCTTGGTGTTTGGTTTGATGTTAAACTAAGTTTCAATGATCATATAAACTTGAAAGTTTCAGAAGCCTCCAAGTTTTATGGCTTCATTGTTAGGAATTGAAGATATTTCACTAACATATATTCCCTAAAAATTCTTTACTTTGCGTATGTTTGCTCTAGGTTGGAATATGCCTCTATTGTTTGGAAGCCGTATTATAAATATCAAAATATGTCTTTAGAGAAAGTAAAAAGACTTTGTGTAAAATATCTTTTTTTCAAAATTGACTCTGTCACCCTGAAAGGGATATTTCGGAATATTTAATATGCAGGAGATTTAATATCACTTGCTTAGAGCTCGGACGGATTCACTTCTCTTTAACTTTTCTGTATAAATTATTGCACAATTATATTGACTATTCGTCGTTACTATCTCAACTTAATTTCAATGTGCATCTTATCTCTTTACGTTCGTCAGTGTTTATTAAACAAAATCTACTATCTACCAACCTAGGAGTTAACTCTCCTCTATCATATATGATGCGAAATTTCAATAATATCTGTAATATGTGTGATATTAATGCAGACAGACTCTCTTTCATTATGAGTAAAGCAACGGAAATCTATTGTTATTTGTGAATAGTAAGTAAGGAAACAATCGTTTGATGTTCTATCTTGAGGTTTTTTTCTGTTACACTCTGATCTTTTTTTTTTTGTATTAACATTGTCCTGTAAATGGAACTTGTTCTTTTGGGCAATAAAGGCTTTATTATTATTATTATTATTTACAAGGATCAATGATCTGTGTCGTGTCCTAAGCGAATATATTCAAATAAATTTTATTACTTTTGATATGAATGAATTTTGATGCACTTCTTTCTTTCAATTTTGTTGACGCTAAAATTTGACGCTGGAACTTGACGCTATATTTGACATCCCATCACGCTCAATTTCAGCATCTAGCGTCCGCCCATCGATGGCTAAGGAATTGTTTCACTAAGAATTCATTACATCAATGTATCATACAAATAGACTCTTCGGCATGGAACGAAGCTCAATTACGGTAAATTTCAAAAACCTTATAAAATAGTGGATAATAAAAATAAATATCAAAATAGTGGATAATTCACTCACCAACGAAGTTTGGCTATCTCTTACCTGTAACAAAAAAGAAATATGTCAGTTTTGATTATACAGTCAAAATAAAAATCATTGTACCAGGTGGCCACGAGAACCAGGCAGCCCCTATAACTTTTGAGTCGTTTGAAATAAAACTTTGAATGGTTCATATAACAAGCGTGGCCGGCGGTGGCTCAGCGGTTTAGGTCTTCGGTCGTTGCTTCTGCTTGCGTCAGACAGAGGTTCGAGACCACAGTACGCGAGAATTTTATCGGTTTCTATAGGCGTCCACATGCCTTTTTGTCTGGTGCTTGCTTGGAGTGCACACCGACCACTCAGGCTGGAGCTGTAGATTTTCCGGGATATCTTACAGCTGAAAAAGTTATTACAACAACAAATATCAGTAGATGTCCAGGAGCGCCATGGTGACTAATAACAATTGACATTTTAAAGCGGTTTGCAAATTTCAATTCAAGTAAAGAAAAATATATTGTATTTCGTGCAGAAATTGATTTTTGATAAAATCGTAGTAAAGCATTTTTGAATGTTTAGTTATCATCAGTGCATACCAGCGAGTATTATTTGGACTTTTTTTGATTAATTTCAAATTTGAAAATGTGTTTAAAAATTGAGGTTACTTACTAGTCTGATCTTATGTTCATAAGACATGGTAAAATATTAAAATTTTAAATTGATATTATTTAAAACATTTTAAAAAGATTTTTCAAACAGGTTTGTTCTGATTATGAAAAATACAAGTCATCAGGATCATGCACAGTTGAAAAAAGTTTACAAATTTAAATGCGTCGCAAAAAACAATCATTAATTGTTTCTAACTATTTCATAATATACTTAAAAACTGATGCCTTCATATTTTCCCAGTGCACCAATATATCTCATTCATTTTAGTTTTTGGACTGTTACTTTCTTATAATAATTTATTGGATATGAAGTTTCGAAAGTAATTTTGTGAAAATTTATTAAAAAATTTGAAAAAAGTTTTGGGGGATCTAATGGGTTAAGACATAGACCTCACACTGGTTGGTTTAAAATTATTCGAATAGGATTTTTGTTTGTTCACCCTGTAGTAGAGCACAAAATGAAAAAGTCTAATGGATACGAGATCAAGGTGACATTTTATCATCATTGAGGCATGATATTCCCATACAAAATAAGCATTTTGTATATTTGGCATTAACCGATATAACAAGTTACTAACCGGGAACGTCTTCAACTCTGATTATTTTCAGATTCAGGGGATTATTTAACATACAGTAGTACAATTTTCATGAGAAATTTTCTTAGAAGTAAATTTTTATTTCGATTTTTTCTATAAGTGGCTGTAACTGCCATGAAATGTTTCTTTTAGCCTTTTCTGTGAAAAAAATGTTAATCATACCATTTTACAACTATTTTGCTAATCGGATTTTAAAGTGATCTTAAAACCATTTTCTAGAATGACTTGGATTTTTTGAATGAAATCAAGGTAGATCCTCAGTAGTACAGTTGTCATATGAGGTCAACTGCGAAAAGTGTGTAACAGAAAGTAGCCACGAGCCATCTCACTTCCCGTCAACTGATTATGATTTATAAGGCAGAGACCCGACATGACCTGGGGAACTGTTTCCTTATATTGGATTGCAGCTGCTGAACATACTGAAACATTCAGATTCTGGACACCGCAGAAAGTCTGGCAATCTGTCTCTACTTCATAGATATTTTCATGGGCAATGTTTCTCTGAAATATCATTAATCGATCCAGAGTAAGACGTCCCATCAAAATTGACTCGTCGAACTCAGTCCTCACATCAATGTGTCATCATTTTGGAGCCATGCTGAAAATCTTTTTCCAGAGATCGCTCTTATAACGAACCGGAAGGAATTTTTTCTCTCAGAATCCGTACCATAGATGAATTGGAGAACCGTATTCGGGTAGCATTCCAGAGAATAAGTTAGAATTAATTTTTGAGGTTTGCTGTTAACAAGATGTGGAGAGTCACAGATTGTTCTGTTCAGCGCGATCGACAATGAATTCTGATGAACAATTATCTGAAGAAGAAAAAGACTGCCGTAGCAGATGAATCGGGTATTGTCGATAACGGAAGCAAGCACAACTGCGATTGTTGACCGACTTAAGTATCTTAAATACTTTGAGTTCTCGTCCATGCATGGCATGACAAGGTAAAAGGTAAGAACCTCGTCTTCCCTAATTTACAAAAGTCTTTCGAAGATTTCTGAGGATTGCTAGTAAAGGTGCAGCCAGTTGACGGCTAAAAGGAAAAAAAAAACAAAAAAAATGTTCATACACTATGGACACTTTAAATTTCGATTATTGCCGGGATAATGACAATTGTATTATCAATGCATCAGTAGAAGGAAATTTCTTGAAAAAAAATTAAATAGCCTACCTTGGTTTTATTTGAAAAAAACCGAGTTATGATCTGAAAAGCCGATTATACAGGAAAGACAGTTGTGGTATATTTTCCCATGAAACACTTAAACCAAGACAGAAATATTTCATGGCAGTCCTAAGCACTTTATCAAAAATCGAATAGAAAACTGATACCGATGAAATTTCCACCTGTAAATTATATGGAATGATTAGAAAATCAAAATTAGACTTTAAAGGACCAGGCAGCCGCTTATGGAGAAATGGACTTCGGTGAAATTTCATGAATTGTTAGTATATTGTAGTTGACGACTTTCTGAACAATAGTGTCCATGGGCTCAACTCAATCCTATGACTAGTTTCAGAGATACAGGGTGTTGAAGTTGGAAAATAGTCATTTTTTAAACGCATGTATTTCTCATTTTCTTCAATGTATCAAGAATTTTTTCCTGTGATAGTGTTCTAATGACACTAAATATCAGTCCCTCATGAGAGAAAGTTTCATTTGGTACAGGGATACTCAAAAATAAAAAAACGGACTGCACGCTAGTAGGTGACATTAAGTCATTTTGAAATATATATGTATAATTTATATATATGATATTCGTGGCTATTCAAAAAATATGTGTGGAAGAAAATCCGAGAATCGATTTTTTCTTGGAAATCTCCCTGTAATTAAATATTTCCTCAGTGAATTCCTGTGATACATTCATATAACCTTTAGTTTGAGTTTGTTGGTCGGATGTACAAGTTTTGTCAACTTGCTATGATCAGTTTTTTATCCCGACAATATGATGACAAGCCTAACATCATTTTCTTCATATACGGGTGTCCCGTGAAGACCACATCAAAATGAAGGAAAATGTATGCTATGAAAAAATCCTCCGCATAAATGTTTATAAAAATTATGAATTTTTGACCTTCCCGGTTTTTTTTTGTGCTGTTGGTACAATTTTACACTTTTCTAATTCATTACTTCCGTAAAATATTGTTGAATAAATAGTCTAACTTCTACGTTACGAAAATACTCCAAACATTTCAGATGGGGGCTGTGAGAAATGTTTTATTAGAAGTTTTGGAAGTAGATTTTTTTTCATGAAGTTTAGCCCATCGTAGTGAAAACAAAATATACTGGGCACTGGGCTACTGCTGCACCCTACATCAATAAATTGCCTATTTAATGGTGATTTCAAAATGGTATAATACAAGGGAGTTATAATCGTAAAAAAATATGTTGCCATTTATCTCCAAAAGGGGACGTTTCTGACAAAGTATCAATCGACGGTTTTTATTTAATTAATTATTGTTGGTTTCGATGACATTATAATCATAAAGTGTGTAACAATGCACCAACAGCACAAAAAAACTACTAGGAGGGTCAAAAATTCATACTTTTTATAAAAATTAAATTCCTCGAAAACGGTGAAACATTTATACGGAGGATTTTTTCATAGCAGGTAGGGCACCCTTTGATCTACATTCTCCTTCATTTTGATGTGGTCTTCACGGGACACCCGTATATGAAGAAAATAATGTTAGGCTTGTCATCATATTGTCGGGATAAAAAAACTGATCACAGCAAGTTGACAAAACTTTTATATCCGACCAACAAACTCAAACTGAAGGTAATATGAAAGTATCACAGAAATTCACAGAGGAAATATTTAATTACAGGGAGAGTTCCAAGAAAAATCGATTCTCGGATTTTTTTCCTCACATATTTTTTGAATAGCCCTGTATATCATATATAAATTATATATATTTCAAAATTACTTAATGTCACCTACTGACATGCAGTACAAAGTATATAAAATTTTATTAAATATAGGATACAGGGGCGATCAACTTTCTGACTCGCCCTGTAAAAAATGTTTGCATATCTTATTATTATAAACCAACCAGAAGCAAATCCAGCCAGATATTGAAATTCCTGAAAGTTGAATTATATTTCAAGTCAACGTTCCGTTTTTTATTTTTGAGTATCCCTGTACCAAATGAAACTTTCTCTCATGATGGACTGATATTTAGTGTCATTAGAACACTATCACAGGAAAAAAATCGTGATACATTGAAGAAAATAAGAAATACATGCTTTTAAAAAATGGCTATTTTCCAACTTTAACACCCTGTATATCTGAAACTAGTCATAGGATTTAATTGGGCCCATGGACACTATTGCTCAGAAAGTCGTCAACTGCAATATACTAACAAAACAATTCATGAATTTTCACCGAAGCCCATTTCTCCATAAGCCGGCTGCCTGGTCCTTTCATGATTCTAAAATCACAAGGGTGCTGGCCCCATTCTCTTGGCCTCCTGTTATGTAGTTGTAACTCGATATAGAAATATCACGATTAAGGATTTTCCGCAGTTCCGCAGTAATCCCTACTGATGAAGATAACAACGTTATCGAAATGCGCATCTAGGAATTAAATTACTGGTGTGGTGATAATTAAATTTATGTGAAATTGTCAAGCTGTGTGCACGTATCAATATAATTGAGAACTTGAGGGAGAACTGAAAAAGAATAAGCTATCGATCCTGGTACTTTTTCACAGCAGTAATAATTATATAAATAAATGTTGTTTATTTCTATTTTCGATTTGAATAAAATTGTAATTTATACGACAATAATCTACGTACCAGATTACATAACTTTACCACTACAATTTTTTTTCATATCAGTCTATTTCTCCTAATACTTTGAAGATTGGACATTGGCATTTTTCATATTTCGCGATTCATTTCCATCATCATAAAGTACTTGCAGTAACATTCAATGGGTTTTTTGTATTAGTACATTATTATCAATTCTACCGGTTTTTTATTAGCACTGCCTACTTGACCAATACCCCCGTATGATGATATCGTCTAAGTCATTTTGACAGTGATAAAAATGCGTTCCTCAAACCCAGACCACATCTAGTGAGTTATGGTTACGTCAATTTGTTTTGATACGTATGAAGTTATGTTACTGTTAATTAATTTTTTTTTTCTTTTCAATAAAGTTTTAAGTAAAATATTAATTAATTTTGAGATATAATACAGAAATGGTTAAGTTTCCCCCTGCTCGAAGAAAAGGACGCACGCCTCTCCGCTTACGAGTAATTTGGAATCAATAGGTACTAGGTACACTAGGTCATAATACTCGTGCCACTATATTCTTTAATTCACTTACTGACATTGTTTTGATTAAATTTACCTTGGTTACAGCTCAACCAACTTTGTTGTCACTAATACATGAGTAACGTCAAAACAATCTAAATAGAAAGATATTTTGTCACATTCGACCCCCTTGAAGAACGAATATACTTAAGAATCCAGAAATTAATTTAGGAATTTTCATCACATTTGGGTTCTCATGGAGAGCGAATTCTGTTAATGTTCAGAAAACAACGTAAGAACCAACGTTGGTAAGACTTCCTATTTTTCTGTAAGGTCATGTTCGTGTACTTCACCGTTAATTGAAAGAACGAGTCCTAGGAAAAATACGTTCATCAATCTCGAAAGTGAAGGAAAAAGGTGTGAAGACTGAACTCGTCGGGTCAATCTCGATGAAACTGATGCAATTGATAATATTCTGCGGTGTTCCAGAAGAACATGGAAACATGTTGATTTATTGAATAAAGTAAAATACAACTTTTGTCTAATAACAAATAAACTAGACAGTTACAGCTTGCACACCATTATCAAGTAACTAATACTAGAATAACAATGACTTTTTATAATATACATATGTCTATGTAAAGGTAACGGTAAACGAAAATAAGTAAATAAAAGATCAGGTACGTATACATAAATACAAGAGCAGGGAATTTTCAGCAGCTTATACAAATCAAAGGGCCCGAAAATTTGACATAAGGTACCGTGAGGATGTCACGTAAGTTGAAATATCAGCATTATATGGACAATTAGATAACTCGCATATTATCCATACGTGTCATAAAAGAAGAGAGATGAATTTATAAAGTGTTCTGAAAATAAAGTAACTAAATATAAATTCAAATGTTGAAATCGTCGTACTTTGCAGATACAAGGCAGGTGGTTTATGCGAATAACTTTTTATGTTAATTACATGTACCTGGAATTGAGAATGAACAAAATTTGAATCGTTTGAACTTTTGCCATGCTCATTATAATAATATCGGAAAATAAAATGGTGTATTTTACTATCACGTAGAAAGAAATTTTAGAGCAATCCGTGATGATTACATAATATAATTTTTTTGAATTTCTATACTAATTTTCTGAAACTCTAAATTCACAACTCTCACAAACGGGAAGAATTCAAAACATGAGAAAATCAAATCCCTCTAGGAAAAGTTGTGTTGCTACAAAAAAAAGGGTCAGAGAAACAACTACATTAAGAAATCAACAAACAATTAAGTAACTCCCGATGCCAGCTCAGCGTAACGATGACAATAGCCTACTTTATGCATACACAGTATTAATGTATAACGGAATTTGGCAAATTCAGTATATCTCTAGTTATAATATATCTTTATTCGTTATATTGTCATTTGGAGTAATGAACAGATTGAAAATTTCGTACGGAGCGAGATTTAATAACACGCTACGAACTCTGGTGAACCATACTCGAATTATATTAGTGGTGTTATCCCCGTTCTTTTGAATCGTAACGTCGTTTACTCCAAGTTTGTACTTTGGATCTGTCTAGACTAACCCAATAAAAAAACAACACAAAAAGCTGCAAATGATCGTTGTAAGAGCACAATGGACAGAGCAGGCCTTTGTATATACGTGGACAAACCCGAAATGCTTTCAGCTATTCTGTTAGTTCGACAACGCTTTATCGGAACTTTTATTCTGGGAAATGGGAGAAGAAAAAATGAAATACAACCAGAGATGAGGTAATGTGGAATTGAACCGATAAAATTTCGAAATATTGAATTGGTTTCAAGATTATCACCCTTCAGGGCATTAAGCCAATAATGGATTCTACGAGTATCTCTTGTTATTTTGAAATGAATCAGACCAAACTTAATATTCATTGATGTTACCACAGTAGCACCGTGGTACTGTCATAAAAAATCGACATGAAGTGAAATACATAAAGAAGTACTGACCGATGATAATAATAATTATTATTTTTCCAAGAAGAGGTTTTCCGAGTAATAGTGAAATACATAAAGAAGTACTGACAATTCTCGACAATGATAATAATAAATATTAGTCTTCCAAGAAGAGGTTTTTCGAGTAATAAAACCCGAAAAACTTTCAGCACTACCCCAAGTGTTCGATGCGCAAGCAAGCAAGTACCATTCACGGGGATTGGCAACTAAAATCACAGTTGACAATATTCCACAGGCTATCGGTGATCGTTTTTTTTGGTGTCAGGTAGGTAATGAATTTTGGTTTTCAATATTTGAAACACTGTATTTTGATATACGGACATCTGTCAAATTCAAGGAATTGGCTGGGGATTGGTTATAATAATTTGACATTTGTCATTGCTGACACATGGCACATGTCAGTGTACCAAAATACAGTGTTTCAAATATTAAAAACTAAAATTCATTACCAACCTGACAGCAGTAAATCGACCACCGATAATCTGTAGAATATTGTCTATTGCTTCACAAATAATGTGGTCGCCTAGCAAAACCGATGCACATATTACTACCAGTTAATATTGTACTGTATATAAAAAAACAGCAGTCCCTTATGAAACTAACTGAATATTTTAATACACCAAATGCAATCCCCTCCCAATTTGATACACTGATAACAGCAAATCTGAAGTGCCTATAGACAGGCAAAAAACACTTGCTCTGTATACCACTACACCACACCAGCTTCTACCACCTCTTCGTTCAAAGAAAATTCACTTCCAAAAATTGTTTTCATTCAGTTAAGGGGAGAGGTAGTCAGATGAAGCAAGATCTAGTCAATGGGGAGTTTAACCATGAACTAAATATTGAGAATCAGTTATTTGCAAGAATAACAGTCACTAGTTATTGTTCTACTATCGTTTGAAATAGCAATCTCGAAAGACTGAAGCAAGTACTTCTCCGGCAAATTTTTTAGACAATTTTTATTAGGTGCTGCTTTTTTGTCATTCATGTGTTACCCATAGTTATCATTTCCCTATTAGTTTATTTTGAATGCGTTCTAATATCACTAGTGAGAGTTAATGTTAGTTTGTGATTAGTGTAACGAATGAAGTACTTTGTACAATTTTCGGTTACCTAGTTTGAATTTTTCTCAAAAAGGTTCTGGAGCGGAAAATTGTGTGTTTGCCCCTTTTCTGACAAAGCAGTCTGCTTCTTCGTTACCTTTAATACCGCTATGACCTGTATCAATATAGCTAGGAATTCATGTTATTAAGTTGAATAACCCTAACAATTGACCTTATTATTATTTATTGTAACTTGTAAGAAATATCGATTCATTCATGATTAAACATCAAATCCAAACACATGTGTATTAATCAAAGAAACGAATTGAAGTAATACCAAGTCTATCACATGGCGATCCTGCCAGGATTCGAACCTGGGATCTTCTGATCAAAGTGACCTGGTTGTTTTCTGCCAGTTGTCTCAGTGATTGCTGACAGTCTCAAGTCAGCTGAGACTTACAAGTGTATGACTTCAGTGCTTTCATTGCTGGTTGGCTATCTGACAGTATATACATTTATTTCCCTCTGGGTGCCTTATTTGAGGCACTCCCGAGCATATTTCTCTGGATATGCTGCTGAGTTGTTACCAATGGATTCTGAAAGCCTGGAAATTGACCCTTTAACGCCTACTCTAGCACTTTTTTCCATCTTGAATCCATATGATACATCCCTTTCTAGTTGAAGCCCGTTCTCTGTGCAAACTTGGTGGTTATTCATAATCACTTCAAATCGCATTTCGAAGTCTTATCTAACTGGCATGTTCTCTAGCGATTCAGACATGTCATCTAGGGAAATCAGCCTCTATGTACAAAAAATTCCCCGATAGGTACCTGACTTTTAACATTCTGGACAGTCATTTTGTTTTGACGTAAGTTTCGCTTTTTGACATAAATTTCGCGGTCGTATAGAGAACTGAAGATATTTTGAGTGAGGTACTTATTACTCGATCCTCTTTGTAATCTGAAAATATTTCAAAATGGCGTCGGACAAAAAAAAGTTATATATTCAAAACTTAACAAGGGGGAGAGAGGTTTACAGTGTTTAGAGTGTAGTTTGTTTTTGTTATTTCTATATCATTATATTAAAACTGATACAGGCGAATTTCCGACAGAAACCGAAGTTTCATTTGCTTATCGGTATTCAGCGTCGTTTTGTATTCTTCTGCAATCAACAGCAATGATAGAATTGCACAACAGTAAACAGAAATAGAATAAGGGTATTACTGTTTCTGCGACCAAATGTCGGTATATACGAGTGAGTATTTCTAGATATTTTTGCACACTCCCTCGATATATGCTTCGTTCCATGGTACCGAGTTTTTTTTCCTTGGCTCAGGTGTGGATAGCAAAAACCAGGTTTCTGACAGCGCGGGTAAATACAGGGGAAGAATAAGGAAAAACCCTTGAGTATATAATTTAATTGAAAAGAGACAATAAAAATAATAGCTATAAAAATATAAAGATCAATTAACCTCGTAAGTCCCGAACATTCCACTTTCCTAAAATCATATTTTACTAACGTATAAGACAAATACAAAATTTCATTGGAAGATTCAACTTTTGATAGGACAAGGAAAATACTTATGCCACTTTGAGGGTGGCACCAACTCATCTTCCAAGAGTGCCATTGTATTCAGGTCAATCTCGTTACAGGGTATGATCCATTCAGCTCTCTGTAACAAAGTGTGGAGAGTCACGATGCCACCTGTCACAAAAGCTCTAATGGGTCCTTTGGAAGAGTTGCCATCGTGACAGATGTCCTAATTCAAGGTTCCCTAAGTTTGGGTCTGGAAAGGAATTAAGTGGTTTGAGGGTCAGAAAGTGGCCTGGAAAGAGTACCTGTAGATCATTTGGATGTCAGCTCAGAGAGCAAAGAAGTCTTGAACTCAAAACACATTCGTCTTGAAATAAAACGGTGTAGAATTCTTCATGAGATTTTATAGATATGACATATAGTTTTCCGAAATAAGGAGCCGCATGTTATCTTTTCTTCTGCTACTGCTGATGTCATTATTTTGGTTATATATTTGGACCCACCTACAAAATTTGTCCCACAATCGCTAAAGATATGGCTGCATCGCCCTCGAGGGGAGATGAAGTGGCGCAGTGCAGCAAGCAATGCTTCTGAAGTCATTTAGTGGCCATACTTACGAAGATACAGAGATAAGATTTGAATCATTTTACAACCCTAATTTTACCTAATGACGTGATAAATGGCCCAGCGATATCTATGCCAACTTGAGAGAAGGGTTTCATCTGAGAAATTCTTACGGGAGGTAAATTTCCCATGAGAGGTTGTAGCGATATGGGATTGGCTCGAAAACATCGATAACAGTTCGATATAACTTTACGAATCGTTTGGGTGATATAATCCAGTGCCGTTGAATAAGCAGGTCATGAAGAGTTTGTAGGCCGGGATGTAAAATTATGTGAATTTGGGAGAAGAACGGGATGCTTTTGATGGAATGGCAAAAAGGAGAATATCGTAGAGTCTGTACAGGCTACGAATCAATCTATTTGTATTTCGTTTTGAATGATATTACGAACAAAATCAATGAGATTAGCTAATAACATAGTTGGAGTCTCGAGATTGAAATCTTTAAATAGGCTACTTTCGAATTAGCACATACAATGTGAGTCGAGATAATCTCCTTTATATTCAGGCAACGCATTTAAATAACGGCAGCGTAACCTTTCACTGATGAGCCGTTGCAGAAGCCATGAATTTCACATTTGGATATATTTGCATGGGCAGGTAACCAATCTCGTGATTTGGATAGATGAGAGCGTTTTAAGTTAAATTTCAATCTGATTCCAAATTCTTGTAATGTTTTCAGGGGTTTCACTGTCCTATTCGATACCCTGACTCTCAGAAAGACAGTTAGAGGTGTGAGAGAGCCCATGAGATCGAAAACTCATGCCAATTCAGATAAAATTAATCTCTCTGTACAAATTCTGCTAATGGGATCAACCTTGAACGAAAACGAGTCCGTTAGGGGTTGCACTGTATTCCAAGTATTTCTACCGTTGATTCAGAATCAAATGACATGGGAACATATTGTGAATCAGCAAACTGGTTTAAGAGTGCGGAGTGATCACTAGCCCACCCTGCGAAGTTTCTACATTTTTACTGCTTGAACCAATTTTTTTAGATTAATTTTGCTGGAATATACTCATCTTCCTGTTCTGATTTTGACACTAATAATATTCCAATTGAAAAACGCCATCAAACTTTTTTAAAACTCTTACCAAATGAAATGTTAGTCTCATATTGAAGAAATTCATCATCCAAACTATAATTTTTTTCTGGCGTACTTCACTCAAGAGCAAATACTACCTTGGTAAAACGGGAATCGGTTTTACGCCTACATTTTTTGCCTTCAACACATGACCCAACGTTATTGTGTAAATTCGGGAAGTTCTGTGATTTTCAGTTGTGATGATTTTTAAGAAAACAATTTGAAATGACATGATGAATTAAAAAGAAGGTGATATAGGATCCATCTGTGGACAGGTAGGAAGGACAAGAAGACTATCAGTCAACATAACTTAGCATCTCGGCAAAATACTGAAGATGATAAAATATTTATCGCTTCAATAAAGTTAAGAACGCACAAATACGCCTGGTCATGAAAGAGTATTTGAAATATCCACCACCACAATAGAAATTATTGATATGTTAACAAAAACAATTCCTCTTGGACGTCGGCTCGTATCCCGGTCAGTTCAATTACGTTAGTGAATCCTCACTTCCTGCTTCTTACAATACTAAGAGCTAACTGAGCTCTGGATTCGAAATTAGCATGAATGGTGTCATGTCAATGGAATAGTGGTTACGCCCAACAAGCAATTTGTGGGAATTAGGGACAGCGTGAGCGTTGAAACTGAAATCTTGGGAGAATTTGGTGTTTGATTGGGTATCATACAAAATCTTTCTATCACCTCCTCGAACAGTCATAGAGTGTGTTTCACTTGACAATTTTCTTCAATGATGTAAAAAATAGAGAGGGGGTCCTTTTTTCTTCTGGGAATTCAGACTGTTTTTCGAATTTGTTGATCGATCTCTTCACAGAATGAAAGGCTTATATACAGTCTGTCCATAAAGTAACCGCTCCAATACCCACCATTCAAAATGGCGCCGGGCTGCCATTTTGTAAGATCTTCCTAAATGGCATTGAAAATCGACTGATACCTCATTCGAAAAGTCTTTCATTCTCTATACAACGGCGAAATTTCGAACAAAAATATTCTTCCAAAACAAAATGGCTGTAGATAACGCAACAACTCTCATTAGAGTATCATTTGGAATAGATGGCTGTAAACGAGCTCTTGCAAAATAAAAAATTATTTTTTGGTACCTATTCACTAAAGTGCTTTTGAAACGCATTATGATTTCCATTTTCGAAAGAAATTCAAATGACAGGACAAGTAAAGTAATACCTAGTTTCATTGAATCTCAGCAAAATTGAGCAAATCATCTTCTATAATTAATTGTGAGGGACAGAAATACACAAATACTAGTAGGAACCGGCCGTGCCATCATATGGAAGACAGTCCGTAGTTATATTCTGTTATGTTTTGGACTCACAAGTGTCATTTATTAATTTGTTGAAAACATTTAAAATCAAAGAAACGTGATTTTTTTAAGTTTTTTGCTTCGAAAAAGAAAAATTGTAGAGAATTGAAATAAAACCAATACGACCCGACCGGAATATTAGTAACGGAGGAAAACTGGAAAATCGAGTTATTGAAAAAATCATTACTCCGCCATTTTTCAAGTTGAAGGGTTGGCCATCCTCATGAAAGTATTGAATCATGTGTAATTTATGTGTGCACAAAAAAGGTGCTATCGGATTTTAGTTTTAGCACAATTGCTATTTGAATTTCTTTTGCACTTTAATGCAGCGTATCTGGATGGTTTAGTGGTTGGTTGGTTGGTTTGAGGCTGACGAACCAGACGCAGGGTTTACCCGTGAGGGTGACCCTTAACACTGAGACCAACTGGGGTCAGTAGTTCCTAGTTAAATAGGCCCGTATCTTTTATCAGGTTTAGTAATCTATTCACTAGGTGTTTCGGATTCATGCCTATTTCTAGGTTGGTCTGTCCGAATATTCTGTAGCGCTTGTTGTACAGCGCGTCGCATTCGAAGATGATGTGAGAGGCTGTTTCCTCCTCGTCACCACAAAGTCTGCACTCCACGGTTTCTCTGTTTATTCCCATGGTGTGCAGGTGTTTCCTAAGGGCGCAATGTCCGGTTAGTAAGCCGGTAAGTATGCGTATCTTAGGTCTGTTCAGGTTGAGAATGTCAGCCGTCAGTGTTTGGCTTAAGTGCCTCACCATGGCTGTGCTGTGTCGATGCCCTTCGATTTGGTCCCAATATGTTTGGTGTCTTGTTTTCTTCCACTAATTTATTAGGTTTCCGCATCGGGTTTTGCTGATGCCAAACACTGGTTCTGGGCCTGTGAATGGTAGTTCAGAAGCTCGTCTGGCAAGTTGGTCTGCATTTTCATTACATTCGATTCCTCTGTGTCCAGGCACCCACACAAGTGTTACCTTGTTGTGTTTTGCCAGTTCATTGAGGCTCTGAAGGCATTCCCATACCTGTTTTGACTTAATCTGTACTAAATTCAGAGCTTTTATTGCGCTCTGGCTATCAGGAAGAATGTAGATGTGTTTTCTTTTGTACCCACTGTCTAGATTCATCTGTATGCATGTCCTTATGGCATGTGTCTCAGTTTGGAATACTGTGGTGTTGTTGCCAAGTGGAAGTATCACGTTCCTATTTGGCTTCACTCCATGTATTCCTGCTCCAGTTCCTATCTCTGTTTTGGAGCCATCTATGTACCAGATGATGTTGCCAGATGATAGTGATTCTACTCCCGAGTCCCATTCGTCCCACTTGAGCTGTGTTCTGAATGGTTTTTCGTATGAGTATTTAGGTAACATGTCGTCTGATATCATTTCCAGTTCGGTAATGTTGACTACATGAGTAATTTTGGTGTGCCCAATTTGTGGTTGGGATCTCCAATTACCTGTTTGTATGAGTCTGTATGCGCTCATCCTCGCCTCTCCTACGACTGTGATGTCCAATGGTGGGAGGTTTAGGACGATTTCCATTGCAGCGGTCGGAGTGCTGCTCATGACACCCGTGATACACAGACAGGCGAGTCTTATGATTGCGTTGTAAAGCCAGTTCATGACTTTCGGTTTCAGTCCCCATGTTTTTCCAAAAGCTCTTCTGTGGTTTAGTGGTAGTACCAGTTCAATTTCTCAAACAGATTTTTAAGGTAGAAGTTTAGTACCACAAAACGTATATTCTCATTTTGCGCTACAATACTGTATCTATTCCTCAGAAGGCTCGTCTCAATGCAGTGTCTTCAAAGGATCAGGTGCGTGGCTCAATACTCTACCAGTTTCTTCTCTAGATGTAAACATGGCACTGAAGTAGATGAATCTGGTAGCCATGGTTTGAGTTGTAAAGTCAGCGCTTGTCGTAGGTTTCGCCATGATGCTGTTAATGATTTAATAAAAAAAGCCTTAATAACAGCCAAAATTCCAGCAGTCTTAGAGCCATCAGGTGATGACGTAAAACGACCATATGCATGGAATGTGGTTGATTCCATGAAAATTTGGTATACCAGCGGTATGAGATTTCACTTGTACAAATACTATGTTTGCATCACATTTTAACTCTACCTCAGTTCGTCCGGGTGCAGCTGCAGAAAATGGAAATAAAGTTAAGAATAAAAAATACCAAAACATGAGAAATCTATTTTACCCTTTTTTATCGGAACCTATGGAGTATTTGGTCTTCAAGCAATGGAATTCATTAGTGATATTGTTCACATTGTATAACGATAGGAAAAAAATGTCTTACACGGGAAGATTGAAGGGAAAATTTCAATCATGGAGAATTATGCAGTAGATAATGCAGTACCATTTCATTGCAACCTGTTTGCTCTTCTAAAACATAGTGGAACAATAAAGCGGACACTGTACAGCCTACTGTAGACACCTATACAGTGCGGCTTTTTAGTTCCCCCCCTAACTTTTGAACGGTTTGACGTACAAACTTAAAAAAAACTGTTTGGAGGATTTTACCGAAAATACTTTTTGAAATAAAACACATTGTGATTGCTCGAAAGATGGCGCGGGGAGGGGCACATAAACTAACAAATTTTAAATGGAAGGGGTAGTCATATGTCACATCGTTGAAAAGATAATTTAATTCTCTTTTCAACCATCTAAATTTTTTAGATTTTCGTCAATAAGTTTTTTCACAATATGCATTTGATATGTCAGAATAAGTGCGGATCTGGCGGTCTGAATCCCTTTTCTTACCTAATCACGATACTTTTAAATGTTTGATGAAAAATGACGGGACAGAAATTTTTTTTGGATGGAACGGAATTCTAAAAATATTTAGATGATTAAAAAGATAATTGAATTATCTTTCCAACGATGTGACACATGACCACCCCCATGCAATTTAATTTTTTTTAGCTGATGTGCCCCCCGCGCCATCTGTCAAGCAATCATGTGTTTTATTTCAAAAAGTAGTCTGTACGTCAAACCGTTCAAAAGTTAACAGGGGGGACAATTAAAAGCCGCACTGTATAAAGGTATATATGGCATGAGTACAATGATTCTAGAGTGTCATCGATATCTTCTGAATCCCTCATAAACAAAGCATAAGAACAAATTTTTGTATTGCTTTCTTTTACTTTATTTTATATTTTTATATCTCAGGTATTATTTTGTAATTTTTAATGATGTTTTATTCAATGTTTGTTTTCGTTTTTCAAAATTGTTTTTTCCGTTAACCAGCTGTTGTCCCCCTACGAACGACAGCCCTCAGAAGTCGAGACTTGTGAGAGTCAAGGATTAACGAGGTCTTACTTTTTGACATGCGATTCCTAGCACGTATGTATACTTTACAATTTGAATGTATTTGTTAGAAAAATAAATGAACGTATTACGTGATAATACGCTTCCCCTCATCTCCCGGCCTCTCTTACTACTCGAGCTTGGCCATGTTCAGTCATGTTTGCAAGCATTTTTCACCCATTTCGCAGCATTGTAGCGCAAAATGAGAATATATGTTTGGGGTACTTTACTTCTACCTTAGAAATCTTGATAAATTGAAATCGTACTATCACTAGAGCATCCAGGTACGCTGCAAGAAAAGACGATGCACCAGCAAATTCAAACCAGCGCGTTTGTGTTATCCACAGTGATGTGAACTCTCAGGAATATACCTGTAAGTGTAAGTACTAGTTTGAATTTTCTAGTGCAGCATCTTTTGACGTTTCCTCTTACACAGCATAGGTCTGACAGAGAAAAGGCGACAATAAAAGAAATAGCAGTAAGTAACGGTTTCTCGAGGGGTATTGTAGATAATATTATAAGGAAGAAAAAATGTAGGTTAAGAATGAACGAAATCGCAACTTTTAGGAATGACGAGAACCAAGTTAGATATATCTCAGTTCCATACCGCCATTACACAAAGAACTTTAGAAAGATTTTCAAGGAACTGGGTATGGGTGGTATTTAAAACAAGTCAGACACTACAGAGCCTTTTGGGTAACCCTAAGGACAAAGTTGAGAATTCTGATAAGTCTGGAATCTACGAAATCAAATGTAAGGACTGCGATGCAAAATATTATGGACAGATAAAAAGATCTATTAAAGTAAGGTATAAAGAACACATCTAAAATATGGAAGAACACAAAAATCCGCTGACGCCCATCATGTTTTGCAACAAAACCATTCCATAGACTTTAGTTCATTAAGATTAGTTAGACAAGTTAACAACAACAGGCATCTAGATGCCTATGAAAGCTTAGAAATAAGAAAACATATTAAAATCATGAATAATGATGGGGGACCAATACCCAATAGTTTATTGTACAGCTTGCTGAAATAATTTGTTTGTTATCATATTATGCAAGTAATTAACATATACCTTCAATTTAACATTTACCTGTTTAGGAGATAAGGCAGTATTTTGAGAATATATTTTGGTTATCACATTTTTGTGATAATATTATGTAAGTAATTAACATATACCTTCAATTTAACATTTACCTGTTTAGGAGATAAGGCAACATTTTGAGATTATATATTTTTTTAAATAATGAAGACGCGGGTATCTAGCAGAGATATCTAACGAGTATAAATAAGAACAACTTTGTATGTAGATTTATTTTGATTTTCCTCTTGAAGATGGTCACTTGGTGACCGAAACACGTGTCGAGGTGTTGAAAATAGTGGTTTGGTGTTGGGATAAAACTCCAGTATATTCACTAGTATTTTTGTTGAGAAATTACTCATTTCATGTTTTATTGATTGGTGTAATACCAAAAAAATGTTCTTTCATTTTACTAGAGCTCGTTAATAGCCATCTATTCCAAATAGTTCACTTATGAAAATTCTAACATTATGTATCGCCATATTAAAAGACCTATTTTATTCATGTTCATGTGGATCAAACAAAAAGGCAAGTAATGCTTCAAGAACATTGTCAGAACCATGAAAGACAGTGAAACACACTGTAGATATGCTGAATAATGAGTAATGGAAGATCTGAGGGAGTGTCTGTCGGAAGAGAGAAAGATCTAGCGAATCTTGTCCTTTTCTTTTTGAAAAATTATTCATAAAGATACGTAAGGCAATAGTTGAACAACAAGTGAAACAAATCAAAGTTTTTATAGCTTTTAAATTACTCGTTCGCTGTGCTCGATAGTACTCAAAAGCGATACTCATTTAGTTAAACTGCTTTTCTTACGAGGTTTGGTAATACCATTTTTTCGCATTTTGTTTTAGTAATTATAAACAAATAACCATAGGTATAAAATCATTCCAAAGTAATAAAAAAGATACCTGTGTAGAATTTTTATAACCTAGTAACCTGACTCGGTTTGTTTATTTACATAAAAATAGTTAACAAGTTTCATTAGTGTAGGTCGAATTGAGGATCACCAGGAGCGTACTGTTTTTTGTGTTTTTGAATGTTTTTCACATCAAAAGTTACAAAGAATAATATATGTTGAACTAACCTTCAAGCTCTGACGTCTATAACAGCGAGTTCTGGCTAAATAGTATTTGTAAACATGTGGTGGCATAGAACGTTTTGTTTCTTCTCCAATCCAAAGATCTTGACATCCTCCAGAAGGAACATGACATAAAGGTGATTTTGGAGGGCAATAGTCCTTAATAATTGGTACACGGCTGACCATACCAATTCACGAAAATGTTACAGAAGTTCATCTTTTTGAAAATACATAGCAAATGATTTGACCGGTATGTTTACACCGCTTTTTCCGAGATACTTAATCATAACACAAGTTTTACTCCTCCTAAATATCGACAACGTGACCATGTTCTATCGATTTGTATGTTTATTCTGCATTCACTGAAGTCTGTCACAATATACACAGAATGTGCAAATGGAGATTGAATGAAAAAATGCGTTATTACATTAACAGAAATTATCTATAAAAATAATCGAAAACTAGCTACATCCACCAATGTTCCAAATGTCACACTAAACACAAAATATTAAAAAAACTCATTGATGCTTACCTTGCACACATGCATGTTTCAAGAAGCTTACTTTTCATCAGTGCGAGGATAGGTCAGACAACACTGAAGTCTTCTTGTTCCATAAAACGAACGATGATGTCGAAAATACCTAGTGGGGGGCTACGAATGGTGCAGCGACATACACTCGCGAATAGGGCTTTTGCATGTTATCGTCAGTATCATGATATAAGAAGACTCCAATGTTGTCTGACAGATCCTTGCACTAATAAGAGGTAAGAACCTTGAAAGGTGGTAGTACGAAGTCCGTTACTCCCGAACAAAAGAAGGATAATATCCTCCGATGAAGTAACACAACCTAGATGAGTAATAGCAGAATATTACTGAAGATAAACTCTATTGATAATATTACCCCACAAGTCATGACATTGTTGCCATGTCACAATTTTTTAAGGATACAATAATCACGTGAACAAGATTTTGAATTCTGTCGGGTATATTCATGGCAACAAAAAGCCAAAAACACTGTCTTGTATGAAATATATAACAATAAGAAGCAATTGAATCGTTCATTGCAACTTGTTGGGAGCATGTAGAAACGATTATTTCTTTCGTCTATTAAATATCAGTCATCAATCAATACGTTTCCTATTTGACAGGACCAATCAACACGCTCTATTAGCGACTATTTGCATAGTACATAATAGTCACGGACTATTCAACATGATACCTATATTTCAAGGAACCTGTGCATCTGAAAGTACTCTTAATAAATACATCTTAAACGTCAAATAGAATCAATCGTGTTAAAGCTGTATAAGTATTTGAAAATTAATCGGTTCGGAGAAACCAAAAACGAAGAGATAGTTGGGGTAATTGAGGTTACAATCCCTGACAATACAGTGTCATTCATATTAATATAATAATAATTATAATAATAATACCTCATAAACACTCGTTGAGTGTACCCAAAGGCATAGCCTGTGCGGGTAAAGGGCGGCTATTATTATTCATATTAATGATATAAAGAATTGGATTCAAGAAATAATCTCCATAAATATAACACGACCTTGATTAATTGTCGACTATTTTATTGCTGCTCAATTTCTCTTGCATTTAATAATTTTACTTTACATAATTTTGGCATTATTAATCAGAGATGAAAGCCATAGAGCTTCGCTCTCGGGTTTTCATCAGATTATTAATTCCAAAATAATGTCCTGTTAAATTATTATAAAATACAGTCGAAATTTAGAAGCAATAAAAATAGCTGACTATTCATCAAGGTCTTGTAATATTACCCTTGATAGTATTTCCATCGTCGAACGGAGATTGTCGTTGTTGATACTGCCTGGTCAGTACGGCAACGCTGCATTTGTTATTTGACCGAACAACAACAACAAAGCATTTGTGGTCATTTTGGCCGTTGGCTTATAGGAGTGCTTTTTTATGAATAAAGGGCGAATTCTGAGTTAATTTGTGTTTAACTATCGTTAGTTTTTATTATTAAACAATGGTGAAGCATTATGAAATGAGTAAGAGACTATTTGAAGCTGGAAATAAAAATATATCATTTCGTAGGTAAGCTACCAGTGTCGCAACTATCGAGAAAGGAAAACCGAATTGAACAACAGTATATTAAATGAATTATGAAAAAACTTGTCAATTAGAGCATCAATATTGGGTTTTCATTATTATTTGTATTTCGTTGTACCTCAATATCTCTGTAGTATATTTCTCTGTCTATAGGCCTCTTTCTCAGAATATGCCCCTTACAAACAAAGTTCAAGGCGTGAGCTAAGAGTTAGTTAATAATCTAGGTTGTGTTACTTGATCGGAGATGATATTCAATTAATTTATTACATTTAATTGGAATTGTGTTCGTGAGAAACGTTGCACAGATTAACGTCAGATGTGATTCAATGTCCGTGAGAGAGAAGTAGTTGTTTACTGTCAGATGTTTGCCTCATATTTTCCCCTTTTCCCGATTTTGAAAAATGAAAATTTCAAGTATCAGTAATCGACCAGCTCTATTTAAAGATATTGCCAGATATGAATTACTCTCATTTTCAAAACTTACTATGCTCTATTAAATTGGTCGACATTTCGAGACGAATCATTAGGCCTATTCGATTGGGCATATTTTTAACACCTTTACATCAAGTTTATATCAGCAGGATCTAAAACCAGAAACTCAACCGTGAAAGGAATATAAAATTTTTTCAATTGTAGGTATACCAGGTCTCTTAAAATATAAATTTGTGCAAAAGTAGGTACTCACAGTTTCTTTATTTTTGACAATATTGAAAATTTTTATGGAAAAAATTGATTTATAATTGAAAACAACATTGAAGAATAAAATTTCGTTGTTTTTACATTTTTCGTTTATTCATGAAAAAAATCTGCAGATATATCTAAACATAGTTTTCAATTTTTGATAATTTTTTTCCATAACAATTTTGATTATTGTAAAAATAAAGGTAATTTATTCTTGCACGAGATTCATATTTTTTAAGATACCTGTTGAATGAGTTTCCGATTTTAGATCATGTAGAACTTCTTATAAACAGTAACTTTTTCTCATACAATTAATAATAAAAAGGTTTTCCATATGCTGCGAACTAAAGTAGACACACTGTATATGTATTTTTCATTGAAATTTTCAATATAATCGAAAATTTTGATTCATCTGCAACACATATAAGGAAAATGTTTGCTTTTTAAATTGAACTACTGAACATCTGAAACGTAGAGAAACTCGGTGTTCCAGAGATAAATCCATAAAAGTAGACTATTTTTTTGGGCTGCAGAATTCACTGAACAAATACATGGATCTAGAATAATGATTGATAATAATTCTTTCGGTCGAAAAGTTACGTGAATTTATCCCTGGAACATTGAGTTTCTCAATTTTTCTCAATACGTTTTTTAGTAATTCAGTAGTTCAATGAAAAAAGAAAGGATTATGGATATTATAATATGAACACAATAACACAGTAGACAAGTTGTTTGAATTGAATCGTCCCAAAACAAACGAAGAATGATAATGACCAGGCATACACGAAACTATCCGATTGAATCTGGGCATTACATAATTATAATTCCCGTGCTTACTAGGTTGGCTTCAAAACAAAGATGTAAAAGAACCCCCTATGTTTTCGTCACTCTGAAGACTATGCAGATTCTACTTCTAATAGTTCTAATCTAAGTAGATTATTTCTGAAAAGCCATCTTCTTCATGTTCCAGAAACTAAGCGCTGTCTCAGATAAAAGGATGAACGTACAAAAATCTCATATACTGGTGAGCTTTCCTCACTTTTATTGTGATTTTTGTATAGACATTTTTCAAAGTAAGAATTATCGTTTGACCAACAATTTTGGTAGCAACGGATACTTTTGTTGACTGTTTATGCAAGAATTGCATTAGGAATAATGTAACTTGTATTATCGCCATGCACTACTATCCTCTCGTTAGGAAGCCATCACAGTTTGATGTTCAAATTATGTCAATCCAGATAACACAGTTATAACGAGATTTTGCTCAATGAAAATGAGAAAGATTGGGGTGGACAACCTTCAGCTTTCTATAGGTAGGGAAAACCCAATGGGCCAACAGATGACCAGGGTGCAGGAATAATCAAATTAGGTCATTTCAAAAATCGTTACACTAGGAAATTGTCTACATGAACAACTCCATGATGGAATCGCTTTGCTCACGAGATATTTGGCAATATCGAACATGGCCATTAGTTCGTCGACACACCCGCTGACTATAAACTTTACAGTTCTAGCAGGCAGCCTGCGGCAATTTACACATGTCTTATAGCAATATTCCAGGAAAGCGTGATTTAAATGACACTTTGACTAAGCAAATTCGAATTGTTAATGGGTTACATCAATATATTTGTCACAAGAGAGCAACGATTCAGTGAAACGACGGAAATATACTGCCTATATTGAGGAAGGAATGCGTGGTTTCTGCAAAAATTAAAACATCACGATCGGTACTTTTAAACTTCGATCATTTATGACGTAAAATTCAATGGACTGAAGCTGGTAGAATTTTGAAATGATCGATTGTATATTCGAAAATTGGAACATTCGTGATAAAACTCCTCCCAAAATATATCGCCTAACTTTGATCTAGTTCTAGAATTTTATGTCCCTCATATTTTGCTTATTTTTTTTTAGATGTTTCACAGGGTCTAACAGCTAAATTCACTTTCAAATTTTCACCATACTAGACCAATCTTCTTGAAAAATCCTTTTTGAAGTGACCGAAAATATTTTTGAAAATTCCTATAATCTATTAGAAAATTGAATCACTGTTCCGTAACAGTCAACCTTAATCGATAAAATGGCATTTACGAATTCATATACATGGCGTTTTTTATAGAAACCATCATATTCTGAAGAGCTTATGAATAACCCATATTTCTGCGACGTTCAAAGAAAAGATTGTATTTGCAGCACTTGCACAATATTTTAGCACCGGAGTTGAGTGAACATTGACTATTTCTTTCAATAATAATATTGGAAACATCCTTCGGGGGTGATACATCACATACAGTGAAGGTAAGATACAACCGGGTACGTAAAAAACTTCCAGTCAACTCCACCAAAATTCAATCTTTGATATCATAATAACGTCAGTAATAAGGGTTGGTTGAAGTACAGTAAGTTAGTTAATCGACATGTACATTTTCAGGTTATCAACGAATAGAAGGCATTTACAGTGGCGAAGATTAAGAGCTATATCATCGATAAAAATTTTGATGAAAAGTGGACCAAGATGTGAACCCTGAGGACACCAAATGTGACCCGAATATGACTGGAGATGTCATTTTGAATTTTCACCAACTGTTTTCTGGCAGATGAAAAACTATTTAACTACATCGTTATGATGGTAAACCTGTTTACTTTAGTTTGTTAATCAACACATCATCAACGCCTTAATAATCAGTGTAAATTGTATCAATTTGGAGACCTTTCTCTAGCGCTTCGACTATTTCTTGTTGAAATACCAATAAGTTTGAAATTCATGTTGATTTTCAATAAACAAATTTTTAATGCCACGAAAGATAGTGCACATGTTAAAATTTGAAAACTTTTGGATTTGGAGTTTGCTGATTTGACGATAGTTTTTTATATCATCCTTTTTGCCACTCTTGAAAATGGGGTTGACGCAACTATCCTTCCATTAACAGAGACTTTTCCTAATCTTCAACGATGAATTCAAAAATGTGCACAATGGGGTACTTAATGAATAAACACACCATTTTAGAAAATAGGCAGGGACCCCGTTTGGCACCCAGCTCAAGTTTTCTTTTAATGAATTCAACCCCTCGAAAACCACATCAATGCTGAATATTATGAATAGTACCTATATCAACTGTCGATGCCACTTGAAATCTTCTAAATGTGGTTCTTCTCTACCATAGACCTTCAAGAATGTTCGGCAACAAAATCAACAAAATCTTTTTCTTTTCAGCTATTTCATTATCAAGATGTATCATTTCAAAAATATTTTAAATTACTTATAATTTGATGATCAATATTTGCTGTGTAGTATCGTGACAAAACTTCCTAAGATCTCAAAGTAGAGAATAGTAGATAATCTTGAACGAATCGAGTTGATTTATAATTTGCATGATCATCATTTTCTCAACAATAAGTTTAGGTAGCTGGCATACCTTTTTGGATAAGTTGTTGGTTTACTTTTTCTCCTAGGAATGATTTGGTAAAATTTGTCAACCATAGTATGAATATAATAAAATATTTAAACCCACATAGTCCCTATTTTTGAAATCATAATAAAACTCTTTGAATAAAAGTGGTTCGAATTCAACTAACAGTTGCAACACGGCGGTAATGACATTTTCGTGACAACAGAGAATGAAGAACAGATGATATTTCAAATTCCATGTAGACATTTTAAATATTTTACGCGTTTACGCCCTGTATATTCGAAATGATAATTTATGATAAAAAGTTATATTTGGAAAGTGAACATGATTGATGAAAGGAAAATGTATAGGCTTGAGATATATTACAGAACATTAACAGTTATTCTTTCAACTATATAGGCATGCCACAATATCTGCTGTTATTTGTCGTCATCAAACAACAGGGGAACAAGAGAGAACCTATTATTACCCTGAATACTCCGAAGTCATTTACATAAACATTGTTTAGTCACTTGGATAACTAGGAATATCTCGTGTGGTTCTCCCTTGGGACATAAGTATCCAATTCAAAATCAAGGAAGTTTGTAACGAATATACTGCTTCTGGTTCCGTTATCATATTGGTTTCATATGATTTCCATTTGAACTTATTTGATAATACCTACATTATGTGAAATAATATTGAAAAAAACATTTTGAGAGCTGTACAGTTAGTTAGGCAAGTAGTAATAAGTTATCAATGGCCCATCCGGGATGTTTCGGGGGTAATACCACGAGTGCTCGCAATACTATCGATAGTAATTCTGTCGGAAATCAACTAGATCAAATTGCTTGGTAACACCACGAGTTCGCTAGGACAAGTGGTGATACCTCAAAGCAATTTGATCGAGTTTAAGATTTCTGACAGAATTAACGATAGTATTGTGAGCACGAGTTGTATTTATTGAGATAATTTCAAGGGCCAACGAAGTTAGGAAAACGTATATCCTTGTTCATTTTTGTTCATTGAATAAAAGCTGTCAGACTGACATTTTTTTCATTGTTGTTTGCATGTGTGGTTGTCCATGACGACGTGGTATTACCGGCTCGAAAGGAAGGAACTGTGTACTATCAGGAGTAATACCATGAGTGATTGAATTTTCGCGATAAATTTCTGAACGAAACTGAATTGCTTCATGAAAACAGCACGAGTCCGCAGGACGAGTGGTGTTTTCTCAAAACAATTTAGTTTAGTTCAGAAATAAAAGACAGACTTATGAGATGAATTCAATCACGAGTTGAATTTTATTAGACTATTTCACGAATAAAGTTTCTTCATTAATATGAATACGAACAATGTATAACAGTCATAAACAAATTATTAAAATCGTCAATATTATAATGTATCGTTTCATAATTTCATTTGAATTTGCACCGAAGCAACTCATTTTGACACAATCAGGTACAATTAATATTGATAGAACTGCCAAACTTTGTGTTGCCATGGTTACGTCGTTGAAAATACCGAGGATGATCCTCCAATCAGAATTGAAACACAGCTGGTGTTATCGCGATAACACGAGTTGTCTTTGGTTTGCGATTGGTCACATTATATGAGAATTTTAAGATGAGTGATATAGTCGGGGGTAATACCACGAGTGCTCGCAATACTATCGATAGTAATTCTGTCGGAAATCAACAAGATCAAATTGCTTCGAAGCAATTTGATCGAGTTTAAGTTTTCTGACAGAATTAAGGATAGTATTGTGAGCACGAGTTGTATTTATTGAGATAATTTCAAGAGCCAACAAAGTAAGGAAAACGTATATTCTTGTTAATTTTAGTTCAATGAATAAAAGCTGTCAGACTGACATTTATAATGTCATCCTTGCTAGCAAGATATATCCTTCATTGTTGTTTGCATGCGTGGTTGCCCTTGACAACGTGGTATTACCGGCTCAAAAGGAAGGAACTGTGTACTATCAGTGAAGCACCGTTTTTATTGGTTCTCATATCGCAGGAGATGCGAGTTTTATATAGCGAGTAAAATTATCGGGGGTAATACCATGCACAAGTGCTCACAATACTATCGATAGTAATTCTGTCGGAAATCAACAAGATCAAATTGATCAAAGCAATTTGATTGAGTTTAAGATTTCTGACAGAATTAACGATAGTATTGTGAGCACGAGTTGTATTTATTGAGATAATTTCAAGAGCCAACGAAGTTAGGAAAACGTATATACTTGTTCATTTTAGTTCAATGAATAAAAGCTGTCAGACTGACATTTATAATATCATCCTTGCTAGCAAGATATATCCTTCATTGTTGTTTGCATGCGTGGTTGCACATGATGACGTGGTTTTACCGGCTCAAAAGGAAGGAACTTTGTACTATCAGTGGAGCACTGTTTTTATTGGTTCTCATTTGGCAGGAGATGCGAGTTTCAAATAGCGAGTGAAATTATCAGTAGTACACCAATGGTTTAGCAAGATCGAAAATGTGACTGGAAGGGATTGTCAAATATGACTATAATACGTGACGTAATATTGCAGGTCCTTCCATTCAAGAATTTTTTTGAGAATGTACATTATGGAACCTATATATTATGATCATTATCAGAATCTTGATAATTATCGTTTCAAGGAATTATCCAACTTTATGGAAAGTTGCAGGATATTAATTATATTGTACATCTTGTTTTGATGGGTCAACAAATATTTCTTCGTCTCGATATCGTGGTGGAGTAGGTTTGTCCGAAGTTTAACATACGGCCGCTTTGCATCATAATGTGGACACAACGAGCAAAGAATAACATTTTTTCCAGGTACAACTCAAGTACTTAGCTTAAAACTTTTGATAGGGACCAACTACTACCTCGGCCATCTTGGATTTTGTAGCAGCAATTTTGATATATTGATAATATTATTTTTTATCAATATCTCGGCGTGCGTGCATGGTCCATAACTATTTTTCTATCCAAGATATCTACTTGACTTCTTTTTCGAACGAAAGGTTTGACATTGAAGCACATTGTATAATATATTTTCATTCATGTATAGGATGTTCTGAAATAAAATACGCAATTGAGTTCTGAATGTTATTATATGTTTGGATTCGCTATTGAATTGTCGATACAACGCACCCAGATTTCATAGACTTATCTGCAATAATTTCTGACTCATCAATCAATTTATGAAAAAATAGCGTCGAGTATAAATATCTTCTGAATCATTCCAGATAACCAAACCAACTATATTCCATTTGATTCCTGGAGCTTCAGCGCATCTGGATTGGAAAAGTAGGTGAACTCGTGAAGTCGTTGTTCCATCGCCTACGACGATTTTTTAAACGGCCCTGCCTAGGGGCGGTACATAGGAATTATCTAAAAAGTTCGACCTATCCTATGTTTAAGCACTGAAGCACCATCGTGCTGAAACAACATGTTTTTTCGGGTGTTCAAATCCACTTGTTCTAACATTCGGGAAAGATGTTCGCGAAAAAAATGTAGCAAACACGTTTCACAATTCTGCATATTGTTGAAGAAGTAGGGTCCAATGTGCTTCCCAATAATTCCTCCCCAAAACATTAAACAACCATCGCTATTGGTATAATAATGCATATTATCATGTTTGTTGACCAATCCGTTGTTCTTAAACGATGCTTCACCAGAAAACAAAATTATATTTAAAGTTTAAAGTTACATTTCTTGTCAATCATGTAGAATACAAAACTCAACTCTATTTTTGAAAATCATAACCATACAATTCTTGACGTATGTTCAGATGAAAAGGATTGAACTTTTGTTTCAATATTATTCTGATCACACTACTTTGTAAAAAATCCGTTTCCGCTGCTATTTCCCTAGGGCTTCAAAAATTCCCCTCTATAGCATCAATAAAACTTGCAACTTATTTGCCTCATTGATTCGACCTCCAACAATTTCCTTTCTTAAAAAGCCATCCACATTTCTTATTTTGCCACCTATTTCGCAAACTTTACAAAGTAGATCCCACAAACTCTATATCGACAAAAAGCGCTCAAAAAACGCCCTGCAATGGAGTAATGAAATATGGGGTGTTGCATTTGAAAAATGCAAGTTACTGCAATTTGTAATTTGTCATTTCAAAAATATCGTAGTAGGCGATGGAACATTTTTTTAAGTTAACCTACATTTCAAAATATGCGCTTAGCTTAAGAAATTGACTGGAAAAATGTTGGTTCATAAACTGACGTAAGTAACTCAAAAACATCTCTATGAAACCGTTATATCGACAATTCAATGGCTAATCCAAAACTGTAACAAAAATAAGGAGTTGCCATTTAAAGAAACAGAACTTGAAAGGGTATTTTTTGGGGTATTCTTTATATACATGAATATATTTCCAGGATGTGCCTCAATGTCGAATTTATCGTTTAAAAAAATCAAGTAGATAGCCAAAAAAGTGGTTCGATAATAGGCTCTTATCCATGAGATATTCGTTATAAGCTCCTAAACTAAAGGCGGAACTTAAAACCAAATAACCTCCGCATTTACACTATGTACAACAGTGAATTGAAGAAAGCAAAAAGAGCATATGATCGACATACTACTTTAGCTGAAAACGACTCGGAAGCATATTGCCAAATAATAAACTTTGAAATGAAAAAATTCCTCCATATCCAATCGTTTCCTGATCATTCTTCTCATGATTTTTGTCACTGCTGTCATTGATTCGATGAATTCTTCACCAAACGTATCATTCAGTGCACTTATAAATTCCAAAAATGTTCCAGCAAGTTATGTTATCTATTGCCGGTAGCAACTCAAGAATGATCGAATTCCATAAAATCTTGGAAGACATAAAGAGTCTCGATATACATTAATTCAACTCTCAAATTATAACAGACCTAGCTACATAATTCTTGTTTCACTTTCTAGATGCTTTGAATATGCCAAAATAGTTTAAAATAGATGACAGAAATAATTTCAATAACTACCATCATCTTTCCATTATCTCAATTTTTGTGAAAGTAATAAAAGGACTTCCAATGACTTTCATGTCAAAGTGTACCTTTGACGACCTTATTATTTTGCTCATGTGCTTGGTCGATTGGTACACTTGAGAGTTAGTTCTGAGTTTTCTGGATTATCCAGTGACCCCGCTTTTCAAACTCCCCATGAACGGAAAGTGGAAGATCGTCCAAACATCCGTTGTGTATTGGGGTGTATAATTACGATGGTCGATAGTTGCAAATAATTACAAAATTATCAGCGGAAAATGGACGATATTATTTCATTCGACTGTTAGTTTTCGACAGTCAAGATACTAGAAAATGAGGACACAAAACAATAGTTTGTAATTTGTACACATACTAGTGAATAAATAAATAAACTGATTCATTTGGAAATTATGTAGTTATATTCCTTGACCTTGGTGTTGTATACTACAAATTACTACACTATGATACCAAGTGTCAAAATGGCCACTATATCTTGATTCCCACGTGACTGGTACTCGAAAAAAATGTGGTATTTTCTTAGGTTTGGTCACATAAACGCTGAATGTGCTATTAAGCTATCCTACTATAATTGACCAATGTGACAAATCAGATTTGACAGAGGCGTAACTATTTTGTATATTTGTTTGAAGGTTGCGGAGGATGTTGAAATAACTTGATTACTTAGGTTTCTGACGTCCATCGTCTCAATGGATTTGGAAGATGTTTGACTTCTTTCACTTCTTCACAACGTTTCAATTGCTTGTGTCCGCATAGTCTTCAGGTGAATACTAACAAGTTTAGATACCACGAGGCCTTATATATGTCTGTTGATTTGGTGTAATTATTATGGCGGTGTTGTGGCGCCTGTAATTTCGGTCTAGTCTAGTTCCTAAATTGTAGATAGTGACTCATCGGTTGTACGGTTCATAATTCATATGAAGCAGGTCAAAAAATAGAACAGAAATAAGCTAGGTACTTTGGCTTCAAATTAAGTTTTACTTTGCCACTTTCGTACATCCCCTCCACACTTTCGAATCCCGTAAAAACCAGAAAATGTACAATGTGTCACTATCTACAATTTAGGAACTAGACTACATACATTTTTAATTTCCACGCTCGGCTGACTGAAAGCGTCATTGATTTCGATAAACGCGGTTTCTATGAAATTTCGTTTGAATCAACGTTCCTCTCTATGGAGCAGTTTCCGATTTAGATGTCTCCCCCCATTGAATCCACTTTTTGTGTTCTGTTATTCTTATGGATAACGGTCTCTTAGTCTCTCCGATGTAAGAATCTCCACATTCACATGGGACCTCGTAAATGCAGTTTTTGCTGGATTCTGCTGTATTTTTCAGTTTTGTCTCTGTGAGAAAGCTTCGTAAGGTACTGCCCGATTGAAAGCAGCTCTTAATGTTGTATTTGTTTCCGATCGTTCTGATTTTCTAGGAGACACCTCTGCATGAGGTTTGGGAAAATGATAACTGGATTCAGTGGTCGTTCTTCGATCGTCTTGGTCCTTTCGAGTTGTTCCCTGTACTTCTTTTAGGATTTTCTCAGAGTATTCATATTGGCGTAGCTCCTTTCTGATATAGTTTATTTCCGCATCCAGTGACCAGGAGTCACTGGATGTGGTCATTTGCATCCCTCCTTCAAGTTTTTGTTTAGATTTTTTTATTTCATTCATTTCAGATGCCGACCATTCGAAAAGCCATGTTCGAGATCATTTCAAGTGTCAAAATATATAAAGCGTTGAAATTTATCCATAAATAGGAGATATGAAGAATTAAATCAAAAAAATAATCATGGTTCTATCAAGCTATTGTTATTATTCATGGTCCGTTCGACTTTCGCTCAATTAAATTACTGATTTACATTATTTATCTCAACATATAATTCTAGAAATACAAGTTTTTGTTAACGTATTCCTATGTGCACTCAGATTCACAGCTGAATATTATATGTTGGAAATCAAAAACTCACGAATTGAAACAAAAGCTAAGAGTTTTTCAGAAACGATCTGAATAGCCCCTTGTGTTTAGCCACATTGGGTTTAGTAAAAAACTAATATTTTGACTTACGCCTAGTTTTTATAAATAACTAGGAATATGGTAAACGTTAAAGATATTAACAGGTCATAAGTGGTCTAATGTTGAGGCAATTGGTACGAAAACTCAATGCGGAAAACTTCATCAAACATTTTCAAACTGTAATTCCCGTTGTACGAAACAGAATAGTTAGAAAATGGTATTATATAGGAATCTATAAATTCTTCGTACAGCAGTTCCATCACACCAGTAAAAAACGATGTTCAGTGAGAGGCATATTTTGGTTCTGTCGACATAAATGATGATGGAGGGTTAGTATAACAGTCACAGCGCCTCTATACTGAAACTGACATTATCCTGTTTTATATTGCCTTTTTACAGAAGCCAATTTACAATGATGCACAGTACATAACTTTCGTAGTGATATCATCATACAAAGGTCGCAAAAGTAGAGCTGTATAATTTCATTGAAACGATAATTCTCTATCCTCGACTTTGACTCACTGCATTTGAAAGGTCGTGATAGATATCATTATTGATTTTGAATGAACAAGAACAGGAAATATTAGGTACGTATTTCTGAAGATATAGAGAAGAAGAAGTGAACTTTTAATAGTGAGAAATCAAGAAGCAAATTAGAAAAAAACAACATAAAAACTAGAAAATGTTATTCAATTATGAAGCAGGTGAACACGATATGGATATGGACTGAAATATAAACGGAATAGTTCGCAGAATTCCATTTCTGCTGAAATTGGTTGGAGGTCTCATTAACGTACCTGACTTACTTTCTCACTGGGGATTCAATAAATAACTGGAACGTGTAGTACTTGCATTTATATGATCCAACTTGGTTTGAAAAATGTTGTAACAAAGGACCCTGCACGGTTCTTATGGAAAAAGAGCCCCAGTCGAATTGGCTGAAAATTGGATATAATGTAGTTCATGATGTCCGAATAAAATATCTTCATGAGCACAATGAGATCTGATGGATAGTTTTTGAGGTACAGATTGTTGAACATGCGGAGGCAGGCTTTTTACTTAAAATCAATAATGTGGCGATTACTTTGTTACAGAAAATTGAGGATAATGATTATAATCTTAATATTCGTTACACGAGTTGCAATGAATTTTTCTAAGACTACGTATACAGGGTAATTCTTTCTATACTAGTCAATGTTGAGATATTGAATTAATTTTTCGAACAAACTCAGTCAAAAGCTAAAGCCCGTAGTCAATATCATTTGATTTTGATATTGGATGGTCTGAGGTTACTTTCATACAGGGTCATTCGGAATTTTTCTTTTCAGTTGTATTCATATCAATTTTATTTAGGAACAAATATAAAACAAAGTAGAAAACTAACTCTGATATGATCAATATTTTGTGGCTCTTGTCTATATTTATATGTTGTACGGATCCTGGTCAACGGCATGATGAGCAATCGAATGGAAGATCACTGCATCAAAGATCTTTGTGATACGAGTACCAATTACAAAGACTAGGTACCTGTCGACAGCACCCTCCAAATTGGTGCAAGATTTTCCAATCCTGACGGTTGATTTCATAATTATCCTCACAATTGTAATTTATCAAGTAAAGTTGATACCGTCTTGCGTCCAAGACGAACTACTAGGGATCACGACGAAGAATTTCAGTTTAAAAATTTAAGAGATATCAACAGGCTACCATAGCCAGGGTTTTTATGAGTTAGAGTATTCTCTTGTTTAAGAACTTCGGCTAAGTTTCAGCTCTGGATTTCATACCGATCAACAATTAATTTAGGAATAATTGATGAAAAAGAGGGAATAGATGATTAATACTGCGCCTGTTAATCTGGTGCTCAAACTGTTGGTACCTGCGCATATATTACCAGTATAATATGGCTTTGGGTTACGCACGCTATGAACCAAACATTCGCTACCCAATAACCCAGTTAATAGGATTCGTTCAAGATGCAGCGAACAGATGACAGCTACATAATATTTGGTTTAGTATTTCATTTCATTTTTATAATATCTAGGTACGTAAGGTAAGTTTATCTGATTTTGTACGAACAATTACATATAAATCTCAGCATCACCTCTCGTACACGAAGAATCACCCTTTTCAAATATCCTCAAAACTTTTCATCTCAATTATTACGAATTAGTGGGTCCAACACAAGATGCAACAAATAGACAAGAGCTATAATATTATGATCATATTATAGTTAGTTTCTACTGCGTTTTGTTTATGTACCTGAACAAAAGTATCAAACATATTAAAAATACTAAAATCAAATGAAAAAGTTCACTCAATTTTCAAGTCTACAGACTTAAGCTTTTGACTGAGTTTGTTCAAAGAATTACCTAAAAATCTAAACATTGCCTAGTAGAAAAAGAATAACCCTGTATAAGTAAGTCCAGCAAGAGAGAAAGACAGGCACATGGTGATTAGTATGAAAGTGAACTTTTTCCAATGTTAACTGATGATATAATTTTGGTATTAGCGCACTGAATCGCAAAGAACATAAAAATATTTTTGTGACTTTTACACCTCATATCTCAGTTCGTATCCGACTTCAAGTATTTTTTGTTGTAACTGTTCATATTTTTTATGTATAGATTTAACCAACGAAGATATTTGGTCCTGATCTGAATCACCTAAAAATGAACCCTCAGTATAACTAACCACCTTATTTCATTGAATCACGCAATTCATTGAAGTTTACCTAAAATAGATTGGAGTTGAAAGCGCGATATAAAACTTTTTTCTTCAAAAAACGTTTTTCCTTCAATATTGTACCTCCAGCAAGCTAACTGCTCTCAAATATATCATGCTATATGTCTAATTCATACCACGAGAATATAAAACATTTTCTCAGCAAATATAAACGTGCCGCAAAGGGCGATTAATCATTCTAAGTCGTTTTCATTCATTCAGAAGAAATTTATGTTACCAACTTTGGAAATGATGAAAACATATCTATCGTATCAGTCGATGAGTTAGAGGAATTAGGGATAAGGGATAAAGGGAATAATACATCATAGAATTCAGACCGTGAAAAGGAATACCATGTAGACATTTTCATATCGGTTGACTGAATATTTTGAATGTAATTTTCACCTTTCCCTCGTGGCACAGAATAGTTTCCAGTGGAGTCCAAAAACACATTTGAACAATATTTTGTAACTTCATGTACAGTGTAGATAGTGACTCATCGTACATTTTCTGGTTTTTACGGGATTTGAAAGTGCGGAGGAAATGTACGAAAGTGGCAAAGTAAAACTTGATTTGAAGCCAAAGTACCTAGCTTATTTCTGTTCTATTTTTTGATCTGCTTCATATGAATTATGGACCGTACAACCGATGAGTCACTATCTACAATTTAGGAACTAGACCGTGGAATGTGGGACATTTCACCACTGTTTAGTTGTGAAGTTTGCCTGCGTTTAAAATTCAAATACAAAGGCTGTAGATGCTTTTGAGAAGTAATTGTTCAATAAATATATCAATCAGGAAAACTTTTTCCTGAAAATTTATTTCAAAAACGCCTTCAATATATTCTTCGGTATGGTGTGCTTAAATTTGTCTACTATTACCGAGTTGTTTTCTCTCATTCTCCAGACCTATTGCCTACCTTGTTTTTTTTTTTAAATTCAGTTGAAATGTTTTAAAGTCTGAGCGTGCTGTTTAACGCACCAACAACTTTTGTTTCTTTGGAAATAATGGCTGTTTGTTCATATGCATATATCTTCCTTTGGGCAAGGAAATTGGGCTCGAACTAAACTACAATACGTATGAACTTTTCTTCAGGACTCAATAATTTCTGTCATATTGAATAAATTAATTGATAATGTAATATTTCGAACGAATTCTAAATAATGTGCCGGAGAGTATCATCATAGTGAAATTAATACGAAGTAAGTACCCTTCTTTCCAAGCGTTTTCACCAAGTGTCATTTCACTATTTTCACTCCGGGGGGGCAAATTTTGAAATATTTCACTAGTGAAATTGCTCATAATTCGATGAACACAAGTTTTAAATTAATTTCACGTGTGAAATACAATTCACATTCGAAAAAATTTCACAGATATAATTCGGATACTCTTTAGCTGTCGAAATGTTCATTCACTTGCGAAATATAATTGTTATGTTTTTGTAAATAGTTTTTTGAAGTAGGTATATAATTTATCATTACAAAGTATTAGTGTGGTGCGAGAACATTTTTTGTTAGACCTTCAGCAAATAGTATTGAATAACGTTGTACAAATGATGAGAGATGATGTGTTAACGCCAAGAACGGTTATCCACCCTTGAAGGCAAGATCGTTTCAATCTACGTGACCGCCAGTTCCCCAAAATGATTGTATAGACTCTCCAAAGAAGCAGCTTGAGAATATCCGATTTTTTTTTCTTTCTCGGAGAGATTATCAGCTATGGACAAAGCCACTGAGATCATATCGCGCATTGCAAAATATTACCGAGGTAATATTTTATTAAAAATTTCAAATATTATTGTAGCAAAATGCAGAAATTCTGAAATATTTATAATTTACATGTCTAAAGTATAAATTTTACTTTTACAAACCGATTAATATTTAAATTTTTTCGATATGAATCACTAAATTTGACAGATTTCCGTTGTTGCCAAAGTGTGTCGTTCAAATTGAATTACTTTATGTGGATTTATAAACATTCTATATCACTACAATTGAAAACTAGGTATAGCATTTGGATAGTGAACTACAAATCGAAATATTTCACGTATGAATTCAATTTCACTGATATTCAAAACTTGGCCCCCGGAATTCGTTCGAAATATTACCTGTGCTGCCTAGGAAGGTTTTGTTCTTGATTTTCCGTGCGGATGGCGCTGGAACCTACTTAGGTGGGTCGTTATTTCATCCGTGTCGAAATATTAGTTAAAAATTTGATTATTATTCATTTGGCAGGGACAGGACAATTATGATGTTGTTCGACCTACCTTGTCACTAATGAGAGGCAAAACCTCGAAACACGCATATCTGCAGATCGTCATTCCCAGCCAGATGAAGGATAATGAAGGATAATCTTCTGTTTAATTAAAAGACAAGCACTTGCAATTGGGTCTTCTTGGAAGAACGTTGCACAAATATCTGTCGGATGTAGTTCAATGTCCATCGTAGTATTTGCCAGAGAAAAAGTTGTTTTCTGACAGATATTTGCCTTCATTTTGTCCTCTTGGTGAAAACGCTTGGAAAAAAGGGTATTTCGTATTCATTTCATTGATACTAATACTGCTTTCACTAATGATGCTATTCATCTATAATTTTATGCTATATGTCTCCACATGATGCTTTCGACATATTCAAATACTGCTTGGAGAATCAAAAGCTAATTTATATCTCAGCGTGACCATGATGAAAAGTTTAACGTTAAAAAAATTCGACAACTTTATCTGCCGCATTGAGTTACCTTCTAATAATTAGTTGCGACTAATTCTGTTCTAGGTACAAGGAGCAGCAGCCCTTCCACTCATCTATGGGGGATTTGAAATCCATTACCCGATTTTCCTTCGTCCTTTCATAGCGCTTCGTCTGGTATTTTGATTCCTTTTTACCTGAAGGGATTGCACTTGATTATTCTTCGGAAGAAAAACGAAATACTCGATTTGAAACGAAATAATCGATTTGAAATATAATGGACCTCGAATACTACCTAACGCCCCGAAAGAATCGTTATAGATATCGCAGGTACATTTCCACAATCTAACCACGGAAATAAGTACATCCTTATGACAATCGATTACTTCAGCAAGTGTGCCGAAGCTTATGCTCTGCCCAATCAGGAAGCACTCACCTTTGCCGATGTCTTGGTCAAGGAATGGATATGTCGATTCGGTGTTCCGTTGGAGCTACATTTAGACCAAGACAGAAATTTCGAGTCCTACCTGTTCCAAGAAATGTGTTAGATGCTATCGAACATCCGAAAGACAAGAATCACGGCTCTGCATCCACAGCCCGATGGAATGGTGGAAAAGATGAACGAGACGCTAAACCGCCAAACCGCCACCTGTTCAAGATAGTCTCTGACCACCAGAAAGATTGGGACCAGTATCTCCATTTTTTCCTGATGGCCTATCAGTCCGCAGTACACGAGTCAACCGGCCAAACTCCTGCTAGTATTATGGGGCAAGAGCTGCGGCTTCCCAGTGACCTAAAGTTTGGAACACTATCAGGACAATACCCTGCGGGAGACGACTACGTCAGCAAACTACGACAGAGAATGGACGATATTCATGAACGAGTTCGTTTGAGCATCCAGGGTACCAGCGACAGAATGAAGGAGACCTACGACATCAAGGCAGATGCTGGTGGATATCAGACAAGTGACCTTGTTTGGCTGTAAAAAAATGAAGAGGATTAACGACTTCGTCCACCGAATCTTCAAGCCACCACGTGGAAAACCCAGTATAGTTCACTTCAATAGGCACCCTCAGACCACCGGAGGATAAAATCACGTTCTGGAAGTTCATGTCACTGTACTCGAAAGGACAGGAAGTTCTACATGGGGTAAGCTGAATGGAGCCACGAGACCTTTTCAAGGTGCCTGCCGATTACGCATTAGCTCATGTGTAGTAGATCTCCAAAAGTCCAGAGGAATCGCCTTAGTATTTTCCAGATATTTTCAAGAAGTTCGGTCGTACATAAACTACGGGAACAGAACCTAGAAGTTGGAGAGGTGCTACAGTTGAAGAAGGGTCAGAGGAACATATTCTACCTGGTTACCAAAAATGCATTGTCGAGATAAACCGACCTATGAAGATATCTGGAAGAGCCTCACCAGATTAAGAAATATGATGGTGGACCAGAATCTGGTGGATCTAGCAATCCCAAAATAATCCTGTAGGATTGATGAGATGGACTGAAGAGTTATAAGAAGCATGTTGGAGGCGATATTCAGATCCAGTGGTGTCAAGATTTTAGTGTGCTGTAACCATCATAGAACTTTAAGATGCAGATATGGAGGATCCTGCGGGTATCGCCACACTTAATGAATTACATTTCGAGACGAAACATTTTCAAGAAGGGGGCAATGTAATGATTCTGAGGGCCCGACCTCGGGTTTGTTTGGATATTTATGCTCAGCCTGCTCGGGTGATCTCGTCTCTGCTTGTTAACGGTACATTCATAACTTATCATTCTGTACGCATCGAGAATGTACGGGAGTCATCTGAACGAGTCACCGTATAATCTCGATAGTTCGAGAGTGGTGAAAGGAATCTACTTGCTGGTATAAAAGACGCTTAACATCAGATGGCAGGTAGAGTCGCAGTTATAGTTCGAGAGTTCGCAAATAGACAGAGTATAAATAAAATATCAAATTTCAGTTAGGTGCATTCTCATCCAATACCAAGGGCCCATAAGAGAATATACACTCTAACAGAAGGAAGCCCAGATGTAAAAAAGGGGCAAATGTAAATGGTGCTATAAAATTTTAGGAAAGTCAATAGGAATCACGCTGCATATAACAACGTTAAAAAGTATGCACATTTTGTATTGAATGCGATGGGAATTCTAAATATTGTTTGTATTGGGCTTGGTTGAAGCATGGTCTTCAACCAAGCTCGTGCAGCTCAAGCAGGAGCTGCATCATAATTCATTGTTCTGTTATTTTCTTTTCAAATAGACTTTATTGAAAGGTTGATCAGTTAATTCTGTTTCCATTTGTATTTTTATTCGTGTTTCAAACGTAGAAATACAGCTCATGAACAAGTGTTTTATTCTTCTGAAATTATTATGAAATTCAAATTTCATTAAGGCATTACAGGGTCATCGATGCCCCGTCATGCGCATGCTGCGTGTCAATTGGTTCATTCTAAATTATTATTTTGTATCGATATTTCTTTATATTGTCATTTCCTCGTTTTTCCAGAACATCAGCTATACGGGACAGATTTGCCTCGTACCGAACAAAATCACTCATATAGTGTATGAGTCACCACAAACTCATATTGTATCGTTCCCCACAATGTTTCGAATATATCGCGTCGCAGCGAACGTGTTAACCAGATTAGTGTTAGATAGGGATCTTGGTACAGTTTAGAAGAAGGTTCATCCCGTAAATATTGAGGATTGCACTTACTAATATAAAATTTGCAATGACAAGTTTTCAGGAAGATTTATGCTATTATTGACAAAAATATTAAATTTTTTAATAGGTTTCATCCATTTTCCAAAAAATTCAATTATTTTAATTTTCAGTTCAGAATATTTCCCCTTCTCAAAATGGATACCTTCAAAGAGAACATTTCGAACAATGGAAAATAGCGACTGAAATTTGTCTCTCAGCCGCAGATAATTCCACATCTGATTTTCTAAATATCATGTTAATGTTTTAAAATCAAAATACTTTAACTTCATGTCTTCACTTGTAGGGGAGCAATTTCACAGCGGAATATAGTGAAGAGCATTCATTCTATTGCATCCTATTTTCCATTAATTTGCCATCGATCGTAGAGTTCAATGAGTTTTTTTATGGAACGCATATGTATAGTGTGCTGTCATAATAATATATCACGTTAATGCTCAATATACTAAATCCGGAGATTTTATATAATAAACTATAAAAAATGGTTTCACAATATCAACGATTAGCAATTGACATTTGAAATTCGGTGAATACTTTCGTTTCAAGCTGCTTAACATAAGTTGAAAGAGGACAAAAACGTTTAGCAAAAAAGACGCCCAGGGCTTTCACACCGGCAACCAAGTGTTTTAAGTAAAGCGTAGGGGTGGATTGAATATGGATGAATGAAAATCGGTCTGAAGATATTTGAGAACAAAGAGCAATACAGTTCTGAAAACGACATCAATCTGCCTGTGGAGTGCTGGTTCAAGTAGTTTAATGGACTGGGAGAATAAAAGACCAATTTAATGAAAAATCAAGGAAATTTGATCACAATATCCAAACACAGAAACATGCATGCGGTGTTGGATGTGGTGTAACTTAATGATGAGGAACTTTTTCAACTCTGTTCGACTCACAATTGCACCCACTTGCCCAATTCCTAATTTATGTATAATTGAATAATTCTTTCTCTACTACAATTTCTCAAGTTTTGTCAATCAAGAATTTTTCCGATCTGAGGAAAATGAAAAATGATATAATTGAATTAATCACGTTGGGGCGTGGAGCAAGTGGTATGACGTCTGTATTCGGGGCTAAAGGTCCCGATATCAAGCCGCAGTCGGAGCTGGAATTATTTCAATTTGATTTCACCAATTAAATTGTTGAAATCTCGTGGCTTGAATGTGGCGAGTCCTGCACGATTCACTGTTGCGTTCAAATTAACAGTGCTCTCCTAAAGTGGCGCAAGGAGTTAGTAACACAGCCTACCCAGGACACATAGTGGCTAAGGATCTTAGCAATCGATGCTACTACAAACACCTAAAGATAAAAAATAATTAAATTAATCATGTATGGCAGTTCGTACTCCATTATACAGTGACACACATAAAGTTCGCGACATATGTTTCTAGTTTTTTCATTTCATTGTTAAACTTATGTAGATTTTCAATGTATGGACGTTAATATGTCAGTAATCGAATAAACGAATTTCTCTTCAATCTTATTACACTCGTACTTTTTTTTTAATAGATTTTTTTCCAGTTTAATTATTTTTCTGACCAATAATTCAGTTACAAACAAACCCGAAATATCATACTTTTTTGTAAACTAAACAATGACCTACAGTTTCATAACTATTCAAAAGACTTTCGTTCTAGCGATTTGTACTAGACATGATATAAAATTTCGAGATTTTAAACAATACAAGACTAATGCAACATCTCGGGAAGAAAATAGTATGAACTGATTAAATCGAAATAAAATTTTCACTTAGTAGGCTTTTGAAACAATTTTTTTTTGGTTAATGTCAAATTATTGCGTTTAATAAATCGAGTTGTTTTGTGTACAACTTTTCTTACATTTATAATTCACAAAAAGTTTTATGTACAAACAATGTTATCCATACAAGACAAAGTGGAAATCGTTTTTATATGTGGTGAGAATGTGCCATATCAACATGTTGCTTGTATTTTCAATCACCGGCATCCATAAAGAAATATTCACTTTAGTACCGTGGGAAGGATATTGAACACATTCAAAGAAACTGGCTCTGGGGACAATCATTTGAAGAAACCACCTAATCCAATGAAGTATAATGAAGAAGAACAACTCAATGTTTGTTTGAGCGTTGTTGAAATCGGAAAAACTAATATTAGCAGTATTAGTGAAAATACAGGGGTTGGCAGAGAAACTGTGAGAATAATTTTGCACAAAAATAATTTCCATCCCTATAAGCCAAAGTTCATACACACTCTCAAAGAAAGAGATTTCGATTCGAGTAGGATTTTCATTTTGGTTCCAAGGTGAGAAAGAAAATGATATCGCATTTCCCTACAGGATTTTATGGACTGACGAGGCAACTTTCACGTCGAACGGAACAATAAGTCCCCAAAATTGTCGCTGGTGGTCCAACAAAAATCCAAATTTTGTAATAGAATACCGTGACCAATATTCATTCAAGACAAATGTGTGATGTGGTTTATTACATAACCAAATAATTGGATCGTATTTTTTCAGAGAAAACTTGAACGCAGACATGTACAAAAATTTCATTATGAATCAGTCGTCTGAAGTTTTGGATAATCTGCCTCTAAGTGTTAGACGAAATTTGTGGTATCAGATTGACGGGGCACCGATCCACCAAACGGTAGCAGTGAAACAGTGTCTCGGTCAGATGTTTAGGGCCAAAGTGATAGGACAAGATTGGGAAGATTACTGGCCACCAAGATCACCGGACTTATCTCCAATGGACTTTTTTCTATGGGGTTATCTGAAACAAAAAGTGTATAAATACAGACCATTTGCAAACAAAGAATACCATTCGGGAGTGTAGTGCTAACATAATCCCCTATTTATTAAACATGCCACAAAGTCTGTGAATGAAAGGACTATAATTTGTATAAAACGGGAAGGGCGGCATACAGAATGAGATTATTGAGATGAATCAATGAATGTTACGATGTTTTGTTGTAAATTTGGTTATAGTTATTATAGTTTAATGTTTTTTACACATCTAATGGTGGAAATAAAAAATACACCATTTATGAAATTGATTCAAAAAACAAAAAATTATTCATGTTTAGTACAAATCGCTAGGACGAAAGTCTTTTGAATAGTTCTGAAACTGTAGGTCATTGTTTAGTTTACAGAAAAGTATGATATTTCGGGTTTGTTTGTAACTGAATTATTGGTCAGAAGAATAATCTGGATAAAAATCTATTAAAAAAAATAAATACGAGTGTAATAAGAATGAAGAGAAATTCGTTTATTCGATTACTGACAAATTAACGCCCATATATTCAAAATCCACCTCAGTTTAACAATGAAATGAAAAAGCTAGATGAACTTTGCAACAACAAAGACGAATTTCTGGAGGTGCATTTTTTTTCTGGTAACAGGCCAATATGGGTATTTTCTGAGCAAGATATTACATTGAAGTCTCATGTTCATCAAAATTATGAAATTTGAATCATGTTTCGTTCGAATCGATAGAGCGAAAAAATGGAAAAAAGTCGAAGTGACAGTAGAGAGTCCAAATTTGGAGCAAATGTATAAAATTGAAAACTGAGCAACTTTTTTTTGTCATTTTTCGAAATAAAAAAAAGATTTTTTGAGGATTTTTGAAAAAATGTCAAATTTGAAAAGTTTAAGTAGCACATGAAAAAAGGAAAGATGATGTATTTGACTAATTTTTCAAGCACAAACTAACTGTGAAGTCAAATTTTCGTTATATTTATTGATAAACATCTGTCAGAAAAAACTACTTTCCTGGCTGATACCACGACAGGTATCTGATAGATATCGACATATTTTCGAACTTTGTTCGGAATGATCCAGTTAACTCATTCTGGAGTCTGTGCTTTTCGAAGATTATACTGCAGTGCAAATCAAAGAGGGTACCTATATCTGCAGTTTTCATGTTTTCGAAATAATCGTATTCTCCTTTTAGGTTGGGGTAAATTTTTGCAGATATGACATTTTTCAAAAGTTTCTTATATCAGCGAATTCACAATCTAGTAACATAGGTGTGAAAAGATGCAGAGAAACCAAAACTTACCTGAACCCAATTTCCTCAAATTTGTCAGGTACGTTAATCTTGTTTGCCTACAAGATACGCACTTGCAAGAAGGTATTCTTGGAAGAACGTTGCACAAATATCTGTTAGATTTAGTTCAATATCCGTCGTGGTATTAGTAAGGGAAGTAATTATTTTCTGACAGATGTTTGCCTCATTCTTCCACTTTGAAACATGTAGAGAGAAAGGGTACTTTGACTATGTCGATCTTATTCGTTTCATTTTTATAAAACAGTACATTATGAGAATACAGACTCAGCAATAATGCCGATATGGTGAATGATTGGAAGAAGAGACAAACCAACAGAAATATAATGAAGATAACAACCAGCTGAATATGAGAGGAGATAACGAATTGATAAAATACCTGATATTTTTATATTTTGAGAAGAGCTTCAATATTGCGAATGAGATGTTGGATAATCGTTGGTTCCACGGAAACAAAAAGTGGATAATACATCATTCCGTCACATGCATTTTCGGTTCATCATTACTCTCATATCTCGCTAGCAGAAACTCCATCACGGAAATTCCCTGGGGTCTAATAGCACAAACGATGGAATTTGGAATGAATCGGGTGGTGGTGATAGATTTTGATTACAGCTGAAACAAAGGTAGGGTAGCGCTCTGAACTACTGTATATTCGACCCCTCCAGGGCTCGCAGAAACGCTAATCTCATTATGCATGAACACATCGAGTCGCTTCCATACTTTATTTTTATGGTTTGCCGCTGGATATCCCAAATTAATAGTTGAATTAATAGTTGAAAGTCCACAATTCGTAGATTCAATTTGGTTCAGTTCGGTATTTGGATATTTCATTGATGGTCGCTTTTTCAATACTGCATGTGAGAAGCAATAATGCAGAGGACAATCAATATAAATATGGTGTCCAATTATGAGAGGCAAGTATTGGAAATCCGTTTCAGATACGAAACTAAGTAGATACTCATAAATGCAACGATCCAAATCAAGGGAAGAGGCGTAGCCTATATAAAATGCTCAGAAAAACAATTGCCATTCCTATAAGATGATATTTTAAAGCAAAAGGATAAACTATATCACATGTTAGCTGAATCTGAATAATAGTCATAACGATTACTGTTTGTGCTTGATACCTCAAGTAGAGCAATACTCTTCGTGACAATTCTGTTTGAAAAGTATTTTTGACGTACAGTTTTTCGAAATGGTTCCTATCTCAATTTCGAAGGATGTCCACATAACCTATTGTCTTCGTATAGTATAAATAGGTGAACTCGCAAGATGTACAGAGGAGTCATCGTGCAGTATTAGGTGAGTTAAAATCGCATCATCTCTGGTACATCTGTCATTCAGATATTGTTACATGTGAATTAGTTGTGAGTGTTTAGTTTCATTTTTATCTTGAAAACACGTTGCTAATTGCTATTAGAGTGCCTTCTTCGCAGCTATCAGTTTTTCTGGTAGTATTGGGACTGCATCTGTAAGTTGCGTAACCCAAACCTCACTTTCTACCTCGCTACTAATCCTAGAATGAATGATCAAAAATAGCATACGTATCTCCATCTATTATTATCTGTTGGTGCCAGCTGTTCCTTAATTGCTACTACATGTAGGAAATCTCTCAGTGTTAGCTGTCGCACCATCTATACACTAGCAGAGGCACCATCTCCTGCTTGTCGATCCTATTAAAATATATTCCTGTAATTTACCACTGGTACTTCTTACCAGTCAATAATCACCCCTTGAAGAAATCTGTTAGTCCTACTAGCAGTGACACCACCTATTAGGCCAGGCAAAATAGACCGGCAATTCACAATAATTACAAACATTTCTTTGGCACCGTCATATGTTAAGGTATCTTCTTTAAAATTTGCACAAAAATCCGGGGACGGAAATTAGGCAAATTTGCATAAAACGCTAATTAGCAATATCTCCTTGGGCAAAATTGCAAACATTGTGCAAATTGTGGATCTATCAACGAACTTCTTTTCTACATTCCTCTTGAAATTTGCACCTGCAATTTTCAACTGGAAATACGAATAATCCTCAATTACGTTGTAATTAGCGCCAATTACGATAACAAAATTGCAAACATTGTGCAAATTTGTGGTAAATCATGGTATAGTGCCTTTGAATTTGCACACTTTTCATGCGTACGGAACATCCAAAACACATGGATAACGCTAAAAACTGCCCCAGAGACTGAGTTTTAGGGGTCACAAAATTGCAAACATTATTTTCGTGTTTTGCAAACTTTGCTGGTATAATTTTAAGTCGCTAATTGAGTTTGCACTCTTTTCAGTAACCCGGAAGATGGCAGGAATGAACAGTATCTTCAGCCATTTTTGCAAATACCACAAAATCACAAACTTTGTGCATTTTTTCCTTAAAGTTCTGCTATGGCAAACAAGTCCATGTATAAATTTGCAACCCTATAAAATGTCGGGAAAGCCGGGAAAAAAAATATTATCAATTAAGTCGATTTTTGCGGGTGACACAAAATTCCAAACTTTGTGCAAATTTTTCTCAAAGGTCTGGTATGGCAAACAAGGCTACTTATATATTTACAATCCTATAAACCGTAGGGAAAACAGGTCAGTAGCATAAGAAGGTCAAACTAAATCCGAGGTGTAAAGGGGGAAATAAGAATTCCGACCGATGGAGGCGGAGTTCCATCATAAAGAATTTGGCCTTGAACGCTTCGAGTATTCGATGATCGTCATCAAACGCTATCCGCTTTTACGATTTATTTGTGTGTACACAACATTGCCCAGTAATTTTTAAAGGGAAGAATTCAACTAATATACAGTTCGATTATTATAACTTTACCCATGCGTCATCAATTTATGATCGAAGAAATCACACACCCTCTATCGAACATCTCTTTCTAACAACCGCTATGCGCGAATCAAAGTTCGTTAACATTTGTCTTATAAGCTAAGAATTATGGTATACTGATGATCGATTATATCTCAAAACAGTGAAAAGAGATAGCCATAAAACCAACAGTCTTTTATATTTCAACTATACTTATCAAACATTGTATTGGCTAGCCTGTACCATCAATTGCGTCATTGTTTTATGTCATTGGGGTATTGTTTGTAGCCAGTTTTACTTTGTTTTGCAGTCGAATATATTATAAAAACAGTTTTCTTCAAAGCTAAACGTCTCTTGGAATCATTACTTTCAAAGTAAGTACAATACAAAGTGTTTTATTAACAAATAATTTTCAAAATTTTTAACCTCACAATTGATATTTGTGACTATAATTCCGTACTACCGGGATATTAACACAACAATTATTCATAGTGTGGAAACCCTATTGAGAGAAACAAACATTACCTAAATCTATAAATACAGGTCAAAAACATTCATGATATATTTTAATTATTTCTTAGATTATGCCTGGAACTAGTCTACACTCACAAGAACAACAAGTTGTGCTGAACATGTGCGAGAATTTTGAAAGGGAAAGAGCGAATGGTGGACGTTTTTTACCACTTTCATCTGTTCGAGACGTAACAAATTAAAACCACATAAGAAATGTCATAACTTTTCTTTACTGTATTTCAGAGAGTTGCAGATGCACTTAAAAAATCTCGAAAAACGGTGTACAACGTCAAAATAAGAAACGAAAATACACCCATTCCATCAAAAGAAAACAGCTGATTTACCTGAAGGACAGAAAATGTCAGTACGAAATACTTTGTACGATATGTATGGAAAACGTGAGTATACTTATTACTTGGTGATATTGATTGTTCATTCGATGGACGTGACACGGACATTTTCATCAATTACAACTTCAGGAAAGTCATTGGATTTATGTATATTAAATGCAATGAAAGAGATGTATTTCGTGTAAGAATTTATTTAAATCGCAAAGCGCTTTCGGCTATTAGACCATCATCGGTGCTATACTCGCCAGGTATTTATACAGGAGCAATACTTAAAAAAAGTCACCAAATCCATGGTTAACATTGGTTTTGATCGGACGCACATACATGTTAAAATTAAGTTCGTGTCGAACCATCAACCACGAGAAACCGGAAAGGATAAAAATGTATGAAATTTTACATGTATGTATATTAGTTGAAAAGTTAAACTTTATTGTCACATCTATTTTCTTTTTAATTTGAAACTTCACACTTGTATGTCGTTTTTGAAATGCAGTTATAATATCAGTCCTATCTCATGAATTTTGACATGTAAATATATTTATTTTAATTTTTTTCTTCCAGAAAAACATATTACCCTTCAATACTTGAACAATGAAGAAAAATAAGGAGATTGTTTCGATGTGCAAATCATCTTTAAATGTTTTACTGAAAGAGCTGGGATTTAAATTTAAAAAAGATGATAATCGAAGAGCTTTGATTGAAAAGACTCGTATTGTTTCACTAAGAGCATATTTGTCTTGGCAGGATGATACTTAATGTTAAAAGTGTACGCAAACCCGAACGATATGATGGTAAACGATTTATTGTTGTGCATGCTGGTTCTGCGAAAAGGTTTGTTCCAGAAGCCAGTTTATTGTTCTGTTCGAAATCTTTGACGATAGATTATCATGGAGAAATGAATAGTACAATGTTCACCAATTGGATCATTTCACAGTTAATTCCCAATTTGGAAGAGCCATCTTCAATAATTATGGACAATGCACCATACCACAGAAAATCGGAAATTGTTTGTTGGCTACAGGAAATGAGAAATTAACAAAACCAGAGTTATTGGGCTAAGATGAACCGAAAGGAAAACATATATATTATAAATGAACTGGTTCGAGAACATGGGCATGAAGTATTAAGATTACCACCTTATCACCCAAACTTTAATGCTATTGAATTATTTGGGCTAATTGTAAGACATACTACAACAATCATATTGGCAGAGATGGATACAGTGATGAAAAAGTATATGAAGTATTCGAGAAGTGCAACAATGAATCCTGGGCAAAATGTGTAAAACACATCGAATCGCTCATTGAAAAATGGTATGAACGAGAAAAGTTCCTTTGTGATATGGATATTGAACCCATTATTATAAACATTGGTGACAGTTCTGAATCAGAAAGTGATTAAATATATTAGTTTTGGTTTTACTTTCATAAATGGTACATAGTTCTACATGCTCGCATTACATAAATAAATGTATGAATACATTTTTTGTTAATAATGTGTTGATTACCAAATATATTTCAACTGGTGTTTTTCATTTCTAAGATATTCATTTATTTATTATTATACAGTGGGTCCTTGCATCCATGCAAGAATAGGTAATAGAAAAAGTTTGAATACCTAAGTCTAGAAGATTCTTTTTCTGAGTTTTAGTCATGTGAGTATATGTTTATTGTACATAAGAACAATTTCTTGTTGACAAACACAGTTGAATTATGAAATATAATAATAAATTAATAACATGAAATATCACAGCTACAAAATATTCAAAATTCTAAAGTACTAAAATACGAAAATATAGCCAACTAAAAGCAGTGCAGGCGTGTAGGTGTATACATAATGAATAATCATGGCTAAAAAACGACATATGTTATCAAATATTTAGTGAAACATTAGAATGTGTCGTCATAAAACTCTGCCATGTTTGAATGGAAACTCATTTTTTGATATCCACGTATGCAAATGTTTTGAAAATATTGCACTCCAACCTAGTTTTTTGAACAACTTTTTTCGTTAACTATTATCTAGAGAACTTGCATTAATGAGGATAAAATTAGGTCAAACGTCTGCGGAGGTATGGATAAAACAACTTCCTTATATGAGAGTGACTGAAATTAGAATACAATATGGAAGTCCAAAGTTTCTAGTAAACTCACTGCCTCTATTTTTTATTATCCTATCAAACCTGGTGTCACTGGATTCGTAATAATTGGAAAACACCGTGTGCTAGGAATCGCACGTTAAAAGGTAAGACCTCGTTAATCCCTGGCTCGCACAAGTTTCGACTGCCGTTCGTAAGGGGACGGCTGGTTTACGGAAAAAACAATTTTGAAGATTCATTCCTTTTCGCCTTTGTATCTCCAGCAATATTTTTTAAATTTGGAACATTGAATATGCTCACTGGACGGCACTTTTTTTTGGCATATTTGGAAAATAAAGAAAAAAAGGAAAGGAGAAAAGGGGGTGTACCCATGAGTGTGTCACACGGTATTCTGTTGGAACTAAAAAAAGTCTCATTGTCGGTGGTTCGCCATTTCCATGAATTTGAAAATGTTAATTCAGTAATTCATTATCCTTATTACCTACACGTTGTAATTTTATCGGGATATTAGCCACGGCATTCTACATTTAGACGTCATTTGGCTTAAACGTCTCGATTTATTTCATTTGCATATCATTGATGACGCACGGGTAAAGATATAATAATCGAACTGTAGGTATGACATTCCAGTTCAATATGTTCTTCATTAGGATGAATATTTCGAATAATGAATAAGTTGAAGATGTAGGTAGGTATGAGCAGACATCAGATATGATCAAAAACCGCGTTTATCGGCATATAAGTAGACAAAAATGGTTCAAAACAAAAACCACGGGACTTCATGAAAGATACTTTTTTTAGGTGGAATTACATCCAAACGAACAGAATACAATGATTCCATGTAGTAAAAAATTATTTTACATCTTTTACAGTCGTATTTTCAAAACGTGTCCAATAAATAAGTTTTTCAAGTATGTCAGCACTGTTTCTCCCTACCAGACATATGGGAAATATAATAACGGTCACATTTTATCGAATACTTTCCAAAAATCCAAATACAATACTATTACAAATCGTTCAGCGAAAAAAAAAATGTACTCCCTTGCGGTGGTATGGCGGCCTTTGGAAACCGTCGGAAACGTATGGCAAGGTGATTTCTGTGAATGGCTACTCGACGATGATTAGCTGCGCAAAAATTAGCCTGGTACAAATGGTTGAATTGTTTTTTTTTTATTAATTTATTCGTGTCGGTATGGCGGGCTGTAAGTGTGGCATTACGCTACTGCCTACTTCTTTTTTTATCGACTATCGGAAGCATTTTTGTGGAACAAATCGTTTCGACAGTCGTTTTTTATCCGACACGTTCGATTAACGCCCACGCGATTGGGCCGCCCCGGTACCAGCGCTATGATCATCATTTTCTTTTTTGTTTCATTCCGTAATTAGACCCTGGAAGAACCGCCATACTGGTACAAATGACAAAATATTTTGTGTCACCATCTCCCGGTCTAATAGTTCTTTCCCCTGTTAACTTTTGAACGGATTGACGTACAAACATAAATAAAAAACTGTTTGGAGGGTTTCATCTATACTACTTTTTGAAATGGAACACACTGTGATTGCTCGATAGATGGCGCGGGGGGCAAATTTCGTTCCATCCAAAAAAATTTCTGTCTCGTTATTTCACTCATCAAATCGTTCAAAAGTTAAAGTGGTCAGGTAAGAAAAGGGATTCAGACAAATGCATCTTGTGAAAAAACGTAAAAACAAAAATCAGGGGGGGTATTAAAATTCATTCAAGTATCCATAATATCCAGAAAAAGTGCATAGTTATGTGAGGGCGCTCAAATCAATATAGAAAAATACTCCAAAATTGAGTCTGCAGGGTTTCAACAAAAAACACTTTGACGGTGTGATTTTAAATGGATCCCTGCAATTTTTTTGTCAACAAAGATAAAGGTCAAAGTGATGCATCTCTCGAAGTACTTTTTCTGAAAAAATATAACTAGTATGAAAAAATATAGAGAATGTGATCTATTTTCTGCCATTCATTTTAAGATGTTTTTTGAAATATTGAAAAAGTACTCCGAGAGATTCCTAGATCCAACTTTTTAAAATTGGACGGTGAACGAAAATTTTGAGTTCATCCAGCGAGCTCCGAGTATGTTGATTTCTCCCGTTCCTTGTTTTACCAATAGCCACTAATAAGGTTGGACCCCTCTTATCTTAGTAGGTTTGCATAAATACATTTTGCAATAATTGCTTATTATTATAACTGAACAATATATTGTTGCCTTCTCATTGCTAGACTCATAAACGAAGCTGAATCGAAGCTGTCAAACTGGCATTATGGCACAATGAGCAAAGCCATCTCGTCAAAAATAACATTTCTTAAAATTGGGAAAAATGTTGTTTGGAGTGCATTTCTCTCTTAAAAATTAACTAGTGCATTTAAAGGCATGAACCAAAAAACAAAATGTTGAAAAGGAATGGTTCCTAACAAAAATTGGTATTTTATTTATTCCACAGGATGTTTTTAAATTTACCAAATATTAACTTGTTGCGTTTTTTTGTATGTGAGTGTATTTAGATTATTCGCAAATTATAAAATGAAGAAATTCATAATTATGTCCAAACTTTTCAGGATATTCGAAAAAAAAATTTAAAGGCTTTGGAATGCTTTGAAAACATCAGTAGAAACAGTAAAAGCTCCGATAAAATTATGTTTACCAAAGCAAACAAAACAGAAAAGTGCGGATGTTGTACCTCCTGAGTCGACCATCTGTCAAATGTGTACGAAACCAATTATAATAAATAAGATAGGATAGATTACAAGGAAAGATCATTTGGCATTACCTATTGGTTATACCTTTTATAATAAATAAATTATTTCGACATTATAATCGTGATACATCAAACTGTTAAATTCTTGATAATGTTTGATCTGAATGAAGTATAAGAACTGGTCAGAACCGTTTTGCATCAAGAAGTACTTCAGAGTGCGATAAAAAAAATTACGTTTTTATTGACAACGTTCGACATTACATACATTTGTTGTAAGTTTTTTCAGTCTATGTTACTACATACATCGTGTATAATTAGATTAGAAAATAAGTATAAAACTCTTTAAGCTGTTTGAAAAAGTGAAAATCAAATGAATTTCAATGCTCAATGACCTACCGAAACATTCGTGACAAGTCGGCTTCACTCGCAGCAGGGCCATGCTGATAAATTTGGTTCTGGGCGGTGCAGGGGAGAGTACGTAGCTATGAATTTATTAAGGTCGCCGTTTGATACGGCTTGACAAACTTATCCGTCAGAGGAGCCACCATGCCTTCTGTTAAATATTTATCCAAGTCTCCCTCCGCGTGAATGAGAAATGATAGTCAAAACTAATGTCTGTTCCTACCACCGTAGATAATTATCTAGGGTGGTACTACTCTTTACAAACGCTAGTAAGAAGCCGATGAGCCTTGTTGCCAATAATATCACATATTCCGTATACCTAATACATCTCTTGGACTAATAATTACCATTTGGTTTGGAGAATATTCAAGAAGAAATGATTCGTTATATACCTATTCCAAATCAACTTTTTTGAAAATAGAAATCGACGTTGTTATATTCATTACTATCGATCAAATAGCGGCAAAAAATTAAAATGAGCCTAGAGATTAGTGTATTGGGACACTTGGCAACATGCCAGCAGGTGTCCTATTCTCGAGTTCCTACGTATGCGATTTCGATTTTCTGTTTCACATCAATACATATGAAATATATTTCTCTCTCCTATTTTTAGGCAGATAATTAAAATCGAACTATTCGAGAATAGCCCACCTATTTATTGCGTTGTCGTGAGAAGTATAAGGAAAACATACTTTATCATGGAATAAATTCCTTGAGCGCCAGTGGCAGCGGCGCGTTATTGGATTTTGTTTTTGATATTTGTTTCATAGTGAATGTTTTGAAAATCTCCCATTGTCAACAAAGTTTTTATTAGTTTTAAATCCCTGGTAGGTAGATGGGTTCATATATAGGTATTTTGATTGCGACTGTTGTGTAAGTTTGTTTGAATAATTTGTTGGAAATGAACCGATTTTTATGAAATTAATTGATTTTCAACGACTTGAATATTTTTCATCTTCCTACCTTGGATAAAAGTGATTTAGTGTTTTATTAATTTTTGGACATTTTTATGAAAGGACATTTTTATATCGAACATTTCAAAGGTGCGTAGTGTTTTGAAAAAAACATGTTGAAGTCAGGTAAGTAAGTGAAATATTCAATAATGAGGTGCTTAATTCAATTTTCATGAAAATAGAATAATATTCTGCAACTAGTGCGGAAAATAAGATATTTTACACTAACCACTCGCCTACGGCTCGTAACACTAGTATGAAATATCCAGTTTCCGACGAATTGTAAATTGTTGTTGTTGTTTTTTTTGTTAACCAGCTGTCATCTCCCTACGAACGACAGCCCTCAGAAGTCAAAACTTGTGCGAGCTAAGGATTAACGAGGTCTTACCTATTAACGTGCGATTTCTAGCCTATACCTTTCCTACAACCAACCTGAAAAACGAGATATGTCAAATATAAAAAAATACTTTTGAACGGTAACAAGTAAATTTAATTTTGCGTTACCCCTTTATACCTACCTATATAATCTAAGAGGTTAACCATCACTGGGATATCGGAAACGGTTATACAGTTTCAATTCAATGAGAGAAAACTGCATAAAAGAAGTAAAATTAAAAAAAAAAATCACAAAATTTTCTGGACACTGAATTTTTTGCTCATTTATTTTATTTTTTTCTGGTGTTATCGTCAAGCTGATGTGATGATGTCAGTTTTACTGTCCGACGTTTCGTTATCTAACAACCATCACCAGCTCAATTTTGATACTGCCCTCTTTACAAAAAATGCAGATTTTTTTTACAAATTTCAAATTATAGAACTAGGTTTTCTTGTAAAATGATTTGTAGGTAGATGAACTTCTTTTTCAATTTTTTTTAAATCCATCATATTTTGTTTTTCAAGTAGGTCGTCGGAAAAGTATAATGGTGCAACACGTGCGAAAGTGGATATTTTCTGCTCTAATTGCACAATATAGGTACTACTATATTCCTCATAAAATTATCGACTTTTGTCTTTTTTCTAATACCTTCGAATTGAACACTGGGAAACAATTCCTATATTCAACCAGAAAATGAATTGGATACACAACGAACTAAACATTTTTGTTTTTCCTTAATGTAATTTCTCTGCGTATTTATAACACCTATTTCCTGCGACACAAAAGATAATAACTAGTATAGCATCTTTTTACCTCTGGATAGGATTGTTCAGTGAAGGCCAGTATATTTTTACAGTGTACGGATATTCATACAATTCCATAGAATGCACATCTTTTGGACTTATTAGCTGAACTTCTGAACTTAAAGGCATAATTTATGTATTCTTCAGCCGGCTCTTGGGTAGGTACATTAGGCCAAGTAGTGGCGACATTTTTTCGTTTCATACTGAATTATTTGGGGAAAAAGCATTCGATCCGACCTAACTTTTGTTCGAACATTATTTCTTCATCCGGTATGTATTCATTATATCATTCGACAGTATGAAATATAGAAGGTGAAGAATACCTTTATGGGACGATTTACGTAGGCCGTATACTTTAAGTTTGGGTATAACCGATCATGTCCGTCATAAAATATTTTCAGTCCCAAAGCTGTGTCAGAAGTCGGTACGAACGGTTTGCGAGATACAAATTGAATGTTTTTGTAGATTACTGCAACGATATGCTTTTTAAATAGACAAAAATCAAAAACTGCGGAAGATAAATAAGTGAACGTAGCTCAGGTTGTCTTAACTCAGAATTATAAGGCTAGTGAAGCATGTGAAAACAAATGTAGGTTTTCGTTAAAAGTAAGAAAGTTGCTATAGACTTTTGGCACACCCTGTATTGCTGAGAAATATAATCGATTCTGACAGTATACCACATTTCAAGTTTCCAATCCAACGGCAAGTCGAAGAACTAATGCTCGTCCTACGTAAATCACCTTGTTTACTCTGTCCAAAGTTGAATAGCTCTAGTAGACTACCGTGAACAGGTACTTGTAATATTGTGATTTCCCTATTCCTATCTTAATTTTAGCCACAAAAAACAAGAAATATGTTTCCCATACACCCTCCCGAAGCAAAAGAGCCAAAATGGCTCGTTGCAGGATCAAGAGGAACAAGGAGAATACTTTCAGTTTGTCACAGGAAGATGCAGAATTCGAAATTCGAGAAAATTCTCCTTCCATTTCGATGAGCATCCCATCGACATCTGGGATTGAATCTCCGTTAAAAGATTCAAATAATGATTTGGACAATGTTAACGTTTCTAATTATTCGTTTCTATCAGACTCGAAGCACAAAAGGTATTGATGAAATCCAAGCAGACAACTGCTAGTCCACAATTATTGTTTGAAATATTTTTTTAAAGCATTGTGGACCACGAATTGGAAATCCAGAAAGAACCATTGCCAACACAACTTGACGCGAGTAAGGTTATACAAGGAAACAGAATAGTCCAACTGGGTAAGTTGTTGAAGTGGGCGATTCCGTTGCAATACAATCATTCCAAAAAATGTACTTCCGGTATGTTATACGTTGTTAAAGAAATAAGGAAAGGCTTGGGACTCGTAACTTACATTCTCTTCAAATGCACTGTATGTGATGATGAAATATTGAAGAGTACAGAAGATCCTAATCGACCACAATCTGTCATCAATAATGGGGCAGTTTGGGGAACTGTCGGTACTGGTAGTACTTACGCCCATACAGAGGAGTTGTTAAGTTGTATGGACATACCTTCTATGAACAAATACACCTATTATAAAATTGAAAGGGAACTACAAGAGGTACCTATTCTGTTTGAAGAAATAATAACATGCTATGGGGAGTTTCTTGACGAGTTAAAGATGCGTAACACTAGAACTGCAAATTTGTTAGAAATTGTCGAGAAAGTCCTTATACAGACTGTGTTTCATTTAAAATGGAAGAACCCTTCCTTATAAACGATACATTTTACACTGTATGTGAATTTATGCATATACAGGCCGTTTCTTTTATCATGTGGTAACATTGCTATATTCTAAACCGTAATAGATACAAAGACGATTAAATGGGAAAAAATGTAACTATTGTGGTGAGCAATAAATTGGCCATAGAAAATTTACGGGGATTCTCGAACTTCCCAACTTATACAGGCAAAACTAAAAATGCTGTTTTCGTTTTTTTACGAATAGAATTGTTATTTCAGAAAATATAAAAAAATTGAAAAGGAAAGTTTTATTATATTCAAAATATACTAGAACTACATAACGATAAATTTTTAATCAAACGTTTCGTATCAACATCGCCATCATCTTCAAATACAGACTTGTCTATTTCATCACAAATATTGATAGAGCGATAAAATCACAATTCAGTGGTATATCACACTCGACATTTTTATAACGTTTCATATAAAACAACTAGCATCATCAGTGACAACAGCATTTTTAGTTTTCCCTGTATAAGTCGGGAAGGGCGAGAGTCCCCATAGATTTTCTCTGACCAATGTACTGCTCACCACAATAGTTACATTTTTTCCACATGTTACCACGTGATAAAAAAAACGGTCTGTATACGATTTCGATAGGTTTGGCATTCTCACGTTTTCCAAGAAATGCAAGAATCAGGTAAAGAAGAGAAAAGATTGGCAGTAGAAAGGGACGACGTTGATCCAGATAACATACCATTTATAACTGTGTACCTAGATGCTGGTTGCTCGAAACGGTCATAACGGACATAACTATAATGCTGCGTCAGGGGTGGTAAGTTCAAATTCTAATTGATGGAAGTCAATTTTTATAGAAGAATATTCCTTTAAACATTTTAGGGTGCGATCATTGGCAAAGAAACTGGTAAACTGTTGTTTTTGGGAGTACGAAATAAATACTGCATGATATGCGCGAGAGCAGCCAATAAAAATATCGAAGCCAAATCCCATGTTTGCTTCCGAAACTATTCTGGAAGTTCTGCGTCCATGGAATCTGATATAATAGTTGAGGGATTTTGTCAAAGTGAGGAAATTCATGGACTTCGCTTCAAAAAATTTATTGCTGATGGCGACTCCAGTACATTTTCGAACATTATATCAAAGGTACCCTATGGACGATCGGTTACGAAAATTGAATGTTCGAATCATGCGATAAAGAATTATGGAAAATACCTCCATAATTTAAAGAAAGATAAAACTATTTCATCAGAAGCAAAAAAGCTATTGAAGAATGAAACAATATCTCTGCTCCAAAAGGTAGCGCAAGCGGCAATTTATAATTGTGCACTGGAAAAACAAGATGGCACATTTTTGAAAAAAGAGCTTTTACAAGGTATCTATCATGTTTTCAAAGATCACTCCTCCTGCAAAGCTTATTATTGTACCACTATCGGCGATGTGAAAGAAAGTGAAATAGATGATTTGAAAACAAACGGACTCTATCGTCATTTATTTCGTGAGTGTGATGGAGTGAAGAGTGAATACTTTCAATTTTCGTATGTTTTTTTCAGTTGCACTAGAGATACTTTTGAAGGAGTCAAGTCTAATCGATAACGAAACAAATATCAGAGCCGAGTTGTTTATGAACATACTGGCTAGGTTCAATGCCGGTAAACGCTTGAATTTGGTTGGGAGAGGCTCTTTCCAGTCTCGATGCCACCTTACAGCTTTAAGATATGATAAAGGTATCGAATGGCACATTCAGCCATACAAAGAAAGAATGACATTTGCACCTGGTCCCTTTTTTGAAAAATATATAGATTTGCAGAAAAAAGAGCATGATAAAAAACGGGCAAAGGCACTGGAACAATCCCAACATAAGACCTCCCGCAAAAGAACGTCACAGAAGAAAATGGGAAAATTTGATTATGGTCCTCACGCCAAACAAGTGGAACCAACAGAAGACGAAATCGAGGAACTGAAAAATATCAAGCTGAATAGCTTAAAGGTGTTTTTTTTTTTTTTCGATTCATTGACGAGTTAGGTACCTATATCCTACATACTATATTCTATATTAAATTTCAGGTTACCGAAGAACAGAGAAATGTAATATCCGAATTGACAGTGGGTCAATTTGAAAACCTTATGTATATTTCCGAAAGAAATGACAGACTGACAGCTTCAAATTTTGGGGCTGTGATGAATCGAAGGAAAAGCACAAGATGCCATTCGTTGGTACATCGAATTCTTTATAGTGGACATAAGAACTTGAGTCATATCTCCAGTATATTGTATGGCAAAAAGAATGAACTGGTGGCTCTCGAGAAACTGGAAGAAAAAGTTGGATGTGAAGTGCAACCTGCTGGTCTTTTCATTGACATCCACAAACCTTTCTTGGCAGCTTCACCTGATGGTTCGTTGAAGTTGCTCCTCAGAATGGTTTGATTCCATGAATAACCTCCAAACAACCCCTTGGATTCACCAATCCAAAGGAACCTTCCTTGATATATCTATTTGAAAATCTCTTGTAGAAAGTACCCAACATCACCCAAAATATATCAACGGAAGGATGTACCAATTGAGAAAAAAAATGTTGATTTTGGTGATCCTTGGAAGTTGCTTGGGGTAGTAGAATTTTCAAACTGGTTTCATGTTCTGAAGTTTCTATTGAGGACTTCAAGACACCTGTTTCAGTTTGAACACATTGTATCAACTTTCAGGGCTGATAGGAAACACGCACTGTGTAGAGATCAAGTGTCTACCAAGTGTTCTGAAGTCGGGTTTGACACTTGAAGAAGCAACCATTCAGAAAAAAACTTGTTTGGAAATGAAAGATGGTGAAATGAGACTGAAAAGGAATCATCCATATTATCATCAGGTGAAACATGTTGTATACACACCAATTAGTCAAAATGATCAACGTGAATATTGTTACAGGTTCAGGGGCAGTTGAATATAACAAATAGAAAAATATGTTATTTTGTTGTGTTTATTGCAGAGCAAGTGAAAATATTCGTTGAAGAAATCGAAAGAGACGAAATTCTGTGGGGAGATAAAATGGTTCCAATGTTGGAGAAATTTTATATGGATTGTGTACTAGAAGAAATAATCAGGCAACGTTCTCTAAGAAATGAAAAATGTTACGACCCTCCGTGGATAATAAATGCTGTAGAATCAAAAATAGAAAAAAAATAAATGATATTTCCTCACCTCCTATATTAGCATTCAACACCTATTGGGCTGAGTATTTTCTGGGTGTAGTTCTTTGAGAAATCAGAAATCCTTGAATAATCTTCATACATCGAGTGTGATTGTCTAAACAAATGGAACTCGTTTTATTGATGACTGTCATCAATTTTTTTTTTTTCGAAACAAATTGTTGCTTCAAGAAACCACACTGACACTGCGCATTCCTGCGGTTTTCAATCAAAATGTTTTTTTTTTAACAAAATGCTAGGATTTGTATTCTGATAATCATCGATACCATATTGTATCGCCTTCGACTATTTCACTCATCTCAAAATTATCACGTCATCTGACCAATCATAAGTCATGGTATTATCGCGAAAATACCCCGCTGTCTTTCAATTCTGATTGGTATATAAGCGTTGGTGTTTCTATTGACCTAACTGATGGATACCATGAAAGGCAAAGCAAAGTTTGAATTGTTAAAGGTTATAATAATATCTGGATCCGTGATGTAGTCTAGCCGAATACCACTCGACCAAATGAAAATAATCTAATACCTACTTACATCCTTATTTGATATATATCCGTAAAACACCACTCAATCTAACGCTCTAGAGGTGTTTTGAGGAGTACATCTCGTGACCTGTAACTATTATCATATCTCAGCATGAGTGGAATATTCGTCAATATACTACAATAACATACGTCACAAAGTTTTTTTTTTAATAATTTTCGAAGGCTAATGTCATAGTTCCGAACAAAAAGGATATGGCACTGGTCCGGAGTTTCAATCTATATGACGTGCAGGAAATTCTCCAAATTTCTTCCTGAGGATAGTGCACATCTGACAGTGAATTCAATATTTTTAAAAATTGCGTTTTTTCGAAAAACTAAAAAAAATTGTATTTTCCTCTGTTTATTATTGGAATAATAGTGCGTTCTGTGTAGATTCACCATCGCAGAAACCGAACTATTTTTCAGAAAGTACTACATATTTTTCTAGATACTTTCCCATTCTGATTTTTTGAGTATATCCTCCGGAACTTTTGCCAAATGATTCACCAGCGATATTTGTCGCTAATTAGTGATTTGCATTTTATCAGCTGCTTTATAGGTTTGTAGACATCGGTTTCATTATAAAAATATCTTCACATTTTTTTGTTTCGACTTTTTTAGTACTTTTTGTCAAATTCATATAATTAAATGTAGTATTTTTTCTTTGTTTCGTTATTGACGGAATTTTCCTTTTTAAACTCAGTAGAATTAATTTGTGAAATCATTGGTAAGGGGTCTGGGTGACGGGTGAGCCCAAAAGGACGAATCCTTAGATTCGGAATTGGTGCCTGTAGTTGTTCGGAGTTTGCTCGAATTCCGACAATTTTGTTATTTGGCTCTGCTGTACTGACGCATGCGCTTGCAACTGCTTTCACTCTTTGAAGGTTAAATGAAAAACTAAGCGTTTTAGATAAAGTGTCAAGAATGTATTTATTGTACGATTGGATTCACTCTAGAAGGTTTTGAAAATATCTCTTTTTAGAATCACCCAGTTTCTCTACAGTCACACAAAAATTGATCATCATCTATAGAATGTCATATCCAAAAATCAGCACAAAATCCACCAATAATAGTCTCCAATGAGTCAGTGTTATTTTGTCCAACCATATGTAGACACTTTGGGAAATTGCTTTCGTTTCAACAGAAATTAAATGAATATTCTCCCATAATTCCTGCAATTTCTGCAGATATTTTCGACACATCGGACGTTCTGGAAACCGTTCATTGAAAATGCGAATAGCAGCGTGGTAATTTCGGTAAGCTTCACCAAATATGATAACGGCTTCAACTTTGTCTGCTACTGAACGAGCCATATTAATCAACAAGAGAAATTGAAAACAGTTTGAAACAAAGTTTTGAAAACCTACAAAATGTCAATGACATTTGGCAAAAACAGATAAGAGTTTTTTTCGTTGTCATGGATAAAATAAACGCGCCCAGCGTGCATAGCCTACCTCATTAATTTATTCGTGAACTGGTGCAAAAGTAGTCGAAATAATTATTTACAAGTGTTCATAAGTCCAAAAATATTAACTTTTTTGATAGAAAACCATTCATCAAACTTGTTCAGAATTCAACGTAGAATGTAATAATGCAATGTTCCATTTAAAAAAATTAACTTCTAAGTCACCGTGCTTTTTTGAGACACTCTGTATGAATGAAACTTAAACCATTAAAGAGATCGAATGAAACCCCACAACTTATGTATTTAACATTTTTTTGTAATATGTAGAATAAAGTAGTTACAGGGGGGGCGACGGACCTTTGGTCCTCACTGTATACAATATTTACATTTGAAGATGGTCTGCTGAGATCATCTTCACCTATTTTCTTAGTTACGTCAGATCGTGGAATGATGGAAACTTTTTCCTTTTGTTCGTTTTCTAAGGGATTATTAATCACAACCGTTTTGTTGTTTTTATCACAAGGAAATCTATTTTTTAATTGATCAATGTGTCGTTTCCAAATCAGTCCATTTTCTGTATGTATAATATAAGTTCTTTGGCCTAGAACTTTGTTCACTACCCCCGTACACCATTGGGGCATATTTGCTCTATAATCGCGGACCCAGACCCGATCATTTGCTCCAAATTCCGTTTTTCTGTTACCTCGATAATATTTGCGTTGGTTGTGTTGATTACCTTCTACCACAAATTTTGTTGAAGGCAGCAACAAATCAAACTTTGTACGCATAGTCCGTCCTATCAATAATTTTGCAGGAGTTTCCCCTGTGGTAGAGTGGGGAGTATTTTTATATTGAAATAAAAAACGGTTGATTACCAAATCAATATCCAAAGTTTTGTTTTCAAATCGACCTTTGTAAATAGCATTTTTCATAATCTTCACTGCACTCTCAGCAAGTACGTTAGTAGAAGGGTGATAGGGGGCTCCTGTGGTATGTTTTATACCACTAGACTTCAAAAAAGATTGAAATTCGTCAGACACGAATGTTTTTGCGTTGTCAGTGTATATGGGAGACCAAATCTGCTAAACATCTCACGAATGACCCGTATTGTTGCTGAGGCTGTCATACTGGACATTTCTACACACTCTATCCATTTGGAAGTAGCATCCTCAAGCACTAAAAAAAATCTATTGAACATAGGACCAAAAAAATCCACATGTAGCCTATTCCAAGGTTCTTGGGGCCAATTCCAAACTACTAAGTCTGCTTTTGAGGGATTACTGGCGTAAACCGAACACGATTTACAATTTCTAGCAAAATTTTCAATTTGATAATCGATAGAAGGCCACCAGACATAGGACCGTGCGAATGCCTTCATTTTCACTATGCCCATATGGGAACTGTGGAGTTCAGTTAAAACAGAGTTCCTAAACCTTTCAGGTACTATCAGCCGGTACCCCCACATCAAACAGCCCTGCTCTATTGTTATCTCCGTTTTCCTATTGAAGAAGGGTCTGAATTCGTCTATAGTGGACACTTTTCAGGCCATCCACTTCTAAGGAATAATATCATTTTACTCAAGATCGGATCGATCGCCGTTTCTTTTTTTATCGACATAAAATCAATAGGGAAGCCGGATTCACTTACATAATATAAGTAAGATATATTTGAAGTAACACTGAAGTTACATAAGGTTTTGCTTAGTCCAATCGAATCATCTTCAATTGGCAACCTTGATAAAAAATCGGCGTAATTATTTGTACTCCTCACATAATGTATCTCGAAATCAAATGCTGCCAGAATATGTGCCAACCTTTGAAGACGGTTGGCTGCAAAAACTGGTAGGCCTTTTTTTTTCGCCAAAAATTGATAATAACGGTTTATGGTCGGTACATAAAATAAACTTCCTACCGTAAAGATATTGGAAAAATTTTTTTACTCCGAATATAATCGCTAAGGCCTCTTTTTCTATTTGTGAGTACGATGTCTCTGCGGAATTTAAAAGACGTGACGCGAAAGCAATTGGCTTCTCTGATCTATCGTCATAAACATGTGAAATAGACGCGCCCAACGCGCAGCTGGAAGCGTCCACCATTAACTTAATTTTTTTTGTTGGATCGAAATGTGCCAAAACCGGGGAAGATAACAACATTGTTTTTGCGTCTTCGAAGCTTTTTGCACACTCCGAATTCCAATCCCACGCAGTATCTTTCTTCAACAAATTATACAGTGGTTTCAGACGAGCTGAAGCCTCGTGAAGAAACTTGCAGTAAAAATTTAACATTCCCAGAAAAGATTTCAGTTCAGTAATTGTTTTAGGGACCTTAGCTTTCTTTATTGCGAGCACTCGTTCCTCAGAAGTATGTAATACCGAACTATTTATAATATGCCCAAGATATTTGACGGATTTCTGGAAAAAGGAACATTTTTCCCTCCTTAATTTCAATCAACATTCCTGTAAACGCCGAAAAACCTTTTCTAGCCGTTCTAAATGTTCTTTGTCATTTTCACCAGTTATCAAAATATCGTCGAGGAAGCAAACGACTCCTTCTATATTCGCGAACAACTGTTCCATAATGTTTTGAAAAATAGCGTATGGTAAACGTGTATAAGAAAACATCCCTTTATGGGTTGTGAACGTTACAAATTCTCGCGAGGTTTTATCTAATACAATTTGCTGGTAAGCCTCCGATAAATCAATTTTTGAGAACATATCTCCACATTGAAGTTGCGTAAACAAATACTCTATACGGGGTAAAGGGAAATGTTGAATCCGCAGGTTTGGGTTAAGTGTTATTTTGAAGTCGCCGCATATTCTAATGCTGCCGCTTTCCTTCAAGACCGGTACGATGGGCGTGGCCCATTCTGAAAATTCAGTTGGTACAAGAACCCCATTATCGACTAACCGCTGAATTTCTTCCTCAATTTTCGGTTTGAGAGCGAAAGGAACGGGTCTGGGCTTGAAGAATTTGGGGACCGAGTTTTCGTTGAATTGTAGCGAAATTTCAAATTTGTTGAATGTTCCCATTTTTTGTTCAAAAACTTTCGCATATTTGGATAGTAGAACTTCGATCATGGCCATAGAATCCACATTGGAGACATTATTTATATCGATAATATGTTCACAATTTTCCTTTAATATACAAATACCTAAATTGAGCATTCTTAATCCATTTCTTCCAATGAGTGGGGGGCCTCCGTGTTTGATAACGTAGGTTTTCAAAATATAAAATTTATTTTCAAATTTTACCTTGAAATTCAAGTAACCTAATGGCTCAAATGTGAATCCAACATAATCTCGCAATGCCAAGTCGTTTTTTAAAATTTTTTTTTGTTTAGAATGCTTCCATTATAATTTTTCCGAAATTGCGGAATGAGAAAAACCCGAATCGGCCTCGAAACTCATTGGAATACCCTCTACAACTAATTTAACGTAGGTGGGTTTGACGTTACCCATGTTATCAGTTACATCATTATTCATTTCTGTCAGATTGAAAATTGACTCATCTGTTAATTGTTCATAGATTTCGGACTGTTCTAAAAATGTGTGAGATATTTTTTTACATCTGGGAGCAAGATGTCCTTTTTCGCCACATTTGTGGCAATTATAATTTTTGTATGCGCAGTCGCGCACTGAATTATTATTTCGGCCGCACACCGAGCACTCAATATGTTTATCAAAATTGCTATTTTGGCTTACCGAATAACTCCGATTCCCTTCCTTACCAACAGCGTTGAAGGGTCTGCTTCCTGGAGGTCTGCTGCCATTGCTGCCTCCTCGTCGCTGGCGTTGAAAATGCAATGGTTCTTGTTTGATTACGACTCCCGGACTTTCACGTGTGGTTTGTTCCTTGATGGTGGATTCCTTCGAAAGAGCAGTCTTCAGTAATTTGGCCAAAGTTAACGTTGAATCAGATGCATCTTCTTCAAACAGTCGATCCATTGTTCTTCCTTCGTTAATGCCAATTACAAAAATATCTCTCATGACAGTGCTGAGCTCTACCCCAAATTTGCACTTGGACGCTAGCTGTTTCACTCGGGCTTCCCATTCAGCGACGCTTTCACTTAGATTACGTCTAGCTGTATAAAATTCCAGACGACCAGCGAAGTGAGATTTAACAGGTGTTAAATGTTCACTTAATAACAGAACCAAATCGTCATATGATTTACTTTCAGGAAGCTCGGGAACGCACAGATTGCGAATTAACACATAACATTCTTCGTTTAAGGTATTCAACAGGATTGCCTTTTTGCGATCCTTGTCCGTGATTTTATTTGCGATGAAAAATTGTTTAATTCTTTTTTTGAACACCGAAAAGTCCGATACTTTGGGGTCAAACGTTGATAGAGTACCCAAGATTCCAAAACTTTCCGCCATTTCGTATTGTATGCCAAAAATCTATTCACTACTTTATCACTTTCTTGTTAGTACCATCTACTAACTAATATTCTGTACCGTACGTGAGTAAACAAAATACCTCGTCGCCAATGTTATAAATGCATATTAGTTTGAATTTGAATTTATAATTATTTTAAATGAAACACCGATGTTCAATTTTAATTTAATACTGACTTCTGCCGGTCTGCCTACAATTTTCAGAGATATCTCGAATATACAAAAAGCGGTCGAGAGCGTTTTTGCCTTCTTCCGTCAGATAAAGCGAATCAGTTTTATTTTAATCCAATATAAAATTTCACAAAATATGAGTAAGTTCAAAGCATAATTTATGAAAAATTCAAAACCTTAAAAAAACGATAATAAGCAATAAATTGTTCTGGACAAAATGATCATTCAAACGAAAATAAAAGTATACTTCCTTTTAAAGAACGAGAGAAGAATTTGGCAAGGGAAGAAAATTCCAAAATAGAACAAACATAGAATCTGTTGGGATTATCGTAGAAATTACTGTGTACTCCACCCATGGTTGGCGATACGCAAGGAGACGTTATTATGTCAGATTGACAAGTAGTTGAATTAGATCTGCCATTGCTCTCAAGTATTTTGTATTGTTTGATATATTTTTAGAAGTGCATTAAAAGTTCTTTGAGTATTGATATTCTCGTGAATTCTTTTTACACCATCACTGGTATTCTTCTGCGTGTGCATATTTCTGCCCAACAGAATCGCTTTGTCTAGTCCGAGGCGAACGGAAGGGTGATCACGGCGATTGCGTTGGAAAGCCGGACGAGAAGTGATTGCCGAAGTTCTATGGGTTTGTAAATTCATAGATCAACTTGTATGATTTTCCAGAAGTGTGGGAAAAAATTGCACAAAGTTTGAAATTATTTGTCATGCGTAATAATCGACTCAATCGACTCAATGGACAATATTCCATTGCACTGCTTTCCCAAAGGTTCATAGGGTTGCATATTTATGGGTGAACTTGTTTGGCATTCCAGAACCATGAGAAGAAATTGCACAAAGTTTGGAATTTTTTATCATCCGCGAAAATAATTTTAATTTATAATATTCTATTGACCTGTTTTCCCGAAGGTTAATAGGGTTGCAAATTTATGAGTAGCCTTGTTTGCCATACCAGAACTTTGAGAAGAAATTGCACAAAGTTTGGAATTTTGTTTCACCCGCGAAAATCGACTTAATTGATAATATTCTATTTCCCGGCTTTCCCGACTTTTCATAGGGTTGCAAATTCATACATGGACTTATTTGCCATAGCAGAACTTTAAGGAAAAAATGCACAAAGTTTGTGGCATTTGCAAAAATTGCTTCTAAAGATACTGTTCATTCTTCCGGGATACTGAAAAGTGTGCAAACTCAATTGGTGACTTAAAATTATACCAGCATAGTTTGCAAAACACGAAAATGATGTTTGTAATTTTGTGACCCCTAAAACTCTGTCCCAGAGACTGTTTTTAGCGTTATCCATGTTTTTTGGATGTTTCGTACGCATGACAAGTGTGCAAATTCAAAGCATTTTAGGGGTCACTGTACCATGATTTATCACAAATTTGCACCATGTTTGCAATTTTGTTATCGTAATTAGCGCTAATTACAACGTAATTGAGGATTATTCGTATTTCCAGTTGAAAATTGCAGGTGCAAATTTCAAGAGGAATGTAGAAAATAAGTTCGTTGATACATCTACAATTTGCACAATGTTTGCAATTTTGCCCAAGGAGATATTGCTTATTAGCGTTTTATGCGAATTTGCCTAACTTACGGTCCCCGAATTTTTGTGCAAATTTTTATATTGAGTCTTTACTGAATACCTTAACATATTACGGTGCTAAAGAAATATTTGTAATTATTGTGAATTGCCGGTCTATTTTGACTGGCCTATAAGCGCGAGGAGACCCTTTCCCCTGATTGTCGATTCTCTCAAGATATATTTCTATAATCTACTGATTTCTTTATTACAAAATTTGTTCTTTCCATCAACTTGATCTTTCGATGATTTGTGCAAGCTAGGAAAGACGAGGCCCTTACCTCTTAATCTGTGTTGCCATGCACGGACGACAATACAAAATATTTAAGAGCGTCAGCATTGCTAGATTTTAGATATCGGCAGTACCCGACCCTTATGCTACAGCTGTATTCTCGAAGCTTCAAGAAGATCAATCGTACCAAGAGGGACACATTTTTCAGCACGAAATGCTCAATGAGATCTCATCTAGCTTGCCTCGACCTGGAGGAACAAAAATGTTCCACCCAAAACTGTTTGTGCTCTGACTGCAAAACTTTTGTTTTCATTCGCACGGCTGATTTTTCTCTCCCCCTATCGGAGGTATGAGGTATCAAACAATTGCAGGACCAACTTCGCGAGGATATCAACAAGGAATATGATGTATTGAGAAATATCGAGAGAACTCCAGTACTTACTGAAAATGTTCAACAAGTCCGGTGTGATATGCACACGGTCATCGGGCCACTGCAGAAAGAAGCCACCAATATTAAACATAAGCTAGCTTCACTTCCACGCCTCCCAAACGAGAACAACGTCTTTCTCTAGGATGGAGCTGAATGAACGAATGGCCCACGCTAGCGCAATATAATGATCTACGAAATAAATGAACACGACAACGTAGTTTAAACCGAAACTTCAACTGCATTGAGTATTACTGATACACCTAAACAATATATGCGAGTCGGTCATGTCAACAAAAACACAAACCGTCCCCTTCAAAGTAACCTATAAGGCTCCAAAACATCTAAAAGGTTACTCCGAATTAAACTGAACTTGAAATAAACTGTCAAATAAAAAAACTTCCGATTGGATGACGACAAAACTACTATGTAGACCAGAATTAAAAGAACTTCATCATAAACTCACTCTAAAAATATTCATAGTACTTCATTCATTGTGTGCACAAAAAAACAAAAAACTAATTTTAAACTATCTCGCAAATCTTACTTTTGCCTACACAAACATTCAGCCCTATGCTATATCACTTCCGTCAAAAATAACGTCACCGTTATTCGCCATTTCCGTTATTTTGCTACTACCAAGCAATAGCAAAATAACGCACTGAGAGAAATGTATGGTGGCTATTACCAGAAATATGGTAATTTTTACAAAAATTTCTGGTACTATACCGGAAGTATTGCCTACGGAATATCTCAGTTATTGTATGAAGTAGGTTTGTGAAATTGGGAGCGTCGATATAATGACATAAGAGCTAGAATTTGAGCATATTAACATGTCGAAGTTAACTTCCGGTCTGACCGGAAGTAACATCAACTTTCTTATTTTAAATGGAAACCCTATTTTTTTTTTTTTTCGCTTTATTCAGCATTCAATTCTCTTTCTAATGACATATCACAAGTTGGTATCTAACCAGAAACTAGATCAGAAAAAAATTATTATTGAAATTCACCGAGTAGGCCGTGGAACCAAAATGAAAGCCAAAATTTGAAAAGTTAGCTATGGAAACCATACGTCACTTGATATCAGTTGCTACTACTGTGATATTTTATTTTCATTCGTCGGCGTTATAAAAAGCCGCCAAAAAAATATTGGAAAAATTGGGAAAAAAACAATACTCTGTAGGTCCATAACTTAAATAGGAACATACAACTTTTTCTTGCCTGTACTATTCAGCATAACCATTCCTTTCTAATGATATAATAGAAAGTAATTTTTTGAAATGAAATACCAAAAAATCCAATTATTATTCTTCAAATAACAAAACAGATTATCGCCATACGCAAAAATAACATTAAAAATAATGTGGAATGATAAATTATATCCTGTAGGTTCTAGGTTAAATAGGAACATAAACGTACTTGGTCTGTGCCATCGTCCATAGATATTCTAATATCTACCTATGGACGATGTTTGTGCTATTCAGAATAATCATTCCATTGCAATAATCATTCGAACCAAAATATTAACAACTAGGCTGATTAAGATGTATTTTGGAATGAAACAAAAAAGAAACGAGAGCTCTCACGAACGCTGCTATCCATATTATTTTGACGTTCGAAGTAGTGTTTTTGATTCTGACATTTTTAAAGGGTTTGGATATCGAAATCAGTTAGTGGAATATTAAAAAAATGCCCCGTTATTCACGAACCGAACAAATTGACATGCTTCTCATTTATGGTGAATGTTTAAAAAATTCTTATGCCGCTGAACGATTGTATTTAGAGCGATATCCAGGGAGGCAGCAACCGTCAAGAAGGTATTTCCAGTGGCTTGAAGAAAAATTAAGAACTGAGCCTGATGTTCACGAAGACCAAGAAGCATTTGTTATTAATGAAGAAACTGAAATTAATGTATTAGCTTTAGTACAATATGATAGCACAATTTCCTCAAGGCAGATTGGCGCCGAATTAGCTATAAGTAAGGACTCTGCTAGGAAAATTTTGAAAAAACATCGATTTAAATCCTTCAAGTATCAGTTGCATCAACATTTGTATGAAAATGACGGTGAAAAGCGCCTGGAATATTGTAATTGGTTTCTTCGACAAAATGTTGAGAATCACCTATTTAACTATTATATCTTGTTTACAGACGAGTCAAGATTTACCAACAATGGATTATTTAACAGGAATAATACAAGGTAGGTACTGTACTTTATTTGGATTATTGTCGATAGTCGAAGTGTAAAGTGCTAAAAGTGTGAACGGTCTTTTGTTTCAGGTACTGGGCAATAGAAAACGAGCACCGGTTTCGACAAGGTGGCTTCCAGGAGAGATTTGGTGTGAATGTTTGGGCAGGAATAGTTGGAACTCATATTGTTGGCCCCATTCTTTTTCAAGGCCAACTAACCGGAGAGAGATACTTTAATTTTTTAACGAATGAAATTTCGGAATTTGTTAACAACCTACCAGCGGAAATAACTGAGAGAATGTACTTCCAGCAAGATGGCGCCCCTCCGCATAATTCAAGAATAGCGAGAAATTATCTTCAAAATCGCTTTCAAGAGAGACTTATAACAACCCATGGTCCAGTCAGGTCCAGACCAAGGTCACCTGATCTTACTCCGTGCGACTTTTTTCTATGGGGGCATCTTAAAAATAGGGTGTATTCCACACAGCCTACAACTTTACATGAGCTAGAAGTAAAAATTCGTAGAGCTTTCCAAGATATCACGCCCCAAATGTTGAGAAACGTTTTACATGAAAATATCACCAGAGTCAATAAATGTATTGACGCTGAGGGAATGCATTTCGAACATTTGTTTTGAATTTGTTTTATCTTTAATCCTATCAATTTGAATTTTTTTTTCGATAAATCTGTTTTTTTGATATTTGAATAATAATAATTGGATTTTTTGGTATTTCATTTCAAAAAATTACTTTCTATTATATCATTAGAAAGGAATGGTTATGCTGAATAGTACAGGCAAGAAAAAGTTGTATGTTCCTATTTAAGTTATGGACCTACAGAGTATTGCTTTTTTCCCAATTTTTCCAATATTTTTTTGGCGGCTTTTTATAACGCCGACGAATGAAAATAAAATATCACAGTAGTAGCAACTGTTATCAAGTGACGTATGGTTTCCATAGCCAACTTTTCAATTTTTGGCTTTCATTTTGCTTCCACGGCCTACTCGGTGAATTTCAATAATAATTTTTTTCTGATCTAGTTTCTGGTTAGATACCAACTTGTGATATGTCATTAGAAAGGGAATTGAATGCTGAATAAAGCGAAAAGAAAAAAAAATAGTGTTTCCATTCAAAATAAGAAAGTTGATGTTACTTCCGGTCAGACCGGAAGTTAACTTCGACATGTCAATATGCTCAAATTCTAGCTCTTATGTCATTATATCGACGCTCCAAATTTCACAAACCTACTTCATACAATAACTGAGATATTCCGTAGGCAATACTTCCGTAGCCACCCGGTATGTGACAGCAATACAATATGGTAAAGTTTAAAAAAAATATATAACTCAAACATTTCTGGTAATGACTACTATACTAGTATTCTTATCACCATTAAAATATTTGTATTATAGTCCTAACAATATATCATATTATGAATTTTACAATACTAGTACATTTAGTATATCAATAAATATATCTTGTTTATAAATATGAAGATAATTGATTGTTACATTGAGATATCTTTTTTATAATTATACAGCTTTATTATGATAACATCTATTATACCTAAATTGTGGAATCAAATATATGGTAACCAAACCCCCAGTCTTCTAAAAGAACCTCCATAGATATATATTTATGTAGGTATCCAAAAAACAGCAGACGTGCTCACAATGAAGGAGCAGGACAGGACCAGTTGCACCACAAACTGTTGAATTATTGCACTACTAATAATTATATATTTGTTTATGTATTTCCACAGTATATTCATTTCAATGATTTTCAATTATTAGAGTACTGTCAATTTTGATTGAATAAAAATAATTTAGAAAAACTTATCATCTAAAAAAAATTAGCAGAGTATCTGAGTATTCAATAGGTTATGGGCCCAGACAGTTCAAAGAAAGAATAAGTTATTGTCTGGAAAAGTATATTGCGACAATATGGCGGAAAGTTCAAAAGTCGTTATAACAAAGTTGGGCAATAGAAATTATCAAGTCTGGAAGTATAAAATGGAATTGTTATTACTTAAAGAAGACTTGTGGGATGTGATTTCCAAAGAACCCCCAGTTCCAGTAACGGATTAGTGGATCATTCAGGATAGAAAGGCGAGAGCAGCTATTGGATTGATGGTTGAAGACAATCAGGTGTTACATATCAGAAACTGTTAAACGGCCAAGGAAGTACGGAAAGCATTAGCGGAATGTTATCAAGTATGGTATTCTTATTGAAAAGACTCTGGCTGAGGATGGTAATATGGAGGAACATATTTGTCTCATGGATTTAGTGCACCAATTGACAACTCTGGGAGAAAACTTAGCAGAACATCTTATTGTATCATTTTTACTTTGTAGCTTACCTGACAGTTACAATTCACTTGTGACAGCTCTAGAAGGAAGACCGGAGAAGGATTTAACACTAGAAATGGTAAAAGTAAAGCTAATTCAAGAATATAGTAGAAGGCAAGAAAATAGTCCTAAAATGAGAGGTAACGAAAATGTTCTAAAGGTAACAAATCAATTAAAACTTAAGAAATGATATAATTGCAATAAAATTGGCCACATAAAAAGTGAATGTTTCTTCTATAAAAAGATGAATAAAGTTCCCAGTAAGTTCAAAGTAAGATCTGCTGGTCACAGGGTCAATAATGTAGTAGGTGAAGAGAAGAATGATCAAAATATTTCAGGATCAGATGATGAATGTGATGCGCATGCTTGTTTCAATGTGTTCGGTGAGAAAGACAAAAACGAATGGTATATTGACTCAGGAGCCACATGTCACATGACAAATAATAAAAAATTCTTCACTAAATTTGACTCTAATATAGATGATGAAATATTTTTAGCAAGTGGTAAAATGCTCAAAGCAAATGGTGGTGGTGAAGGTATTCTTCACTGTATAACTGAGGGCTATGAAACTAAACTAGTCGTGAAGAATGTTTTGTACGTACCTGAACTAGAAACAAGTTTATTTTCCGTATAGAAACTTCTCAATTTGGGATTTACTGTTAATTTCAAGAATAAGACTTGCGAAATAAAAAATAATGAAACCATAATTGCAACTGGAACAGCTAAATCGAATCTATTTAAATTAGATCAAAGTCTAGCAGTTTTAACAACGATCAACTCAGATAATTCTTGTTGCATACACCATTGGCACAGGAGACTGGGACATAGGGATCCAAAAGCTATTATAAAATTAGTACACAATAAATTAGCAGTGGTATACGAATTAAAAATTGTTCTGAGACATTTGCGTGTGACAGTTGTATGCGAGGGAAAATGTCCAGACTTCCATTTCCAAAAACATCAATAAAATCAGAAAATATTCTAGATTTTGTGCATACTGATGTTTGTGGGCCGATGCAAAACATGACCCCAGGTAAAAAGAAGTACTTTCTAACATTTATCGATGATTTCAGTAGATATACTATGGAATATTTATTAGAAAGGAAGAGTGAGGTGATTCTTAGACTGAATGATTATGTGAATTTAGTTGAGAATCGATTTGGTAGAAAACCAAAAATTATTCGCTCTGATAGGGGTGGAGAGTATACAAGTAATGAGATAAAACATTACCTTAGAAATAAAGGTATAGAATCTCAAATCACATCACCATATACTCCACAGCAAAATGGAGTTGCAGAGCGAAAAAACCGCTCATTCACAGAAATGGCAAAATGCATGTTATTCGATGCCACCGGAAAATAAATATTTTGTTGGGGCCATTGACTCTGCAAATTATTTACAAAACAGATTGCGGACTCGTGCAACTGAGAAAACTCCTTATGAGTTATGGTTTAGAACTAAACCTGACTTGACGAATATAAAATTTTTTGGAAGTACAGCATATGCACATGTTCCTCAAGAAAAACGTCAGAAATTGGACGAAAAATCTACGAAATTAATTTTCGTAGGATATCAAGAGGATTCCAAAGCCTACAGACTTCTTAATGTGGAAACAAATAAAATTTGCATAAGTAGGGACGTTCGTTTCTTTGAAACACCACATGAATCTTTTGATTAACAACACAAAAATTCAGACACTCGTCAAATGCCTTCTCTTGAAAATCAAATTGAATATGTTATTGTTGAAAACAGTTCTGCTTTGAATGACGATAAAAATGATTTCGGAAAAATGCAAGTTGAATGTGAAAATGTTAATGAAAAAGAATTACCTGATGGAAACGATATGGAGATAGAAGTACTACCGAGAAGATCTGAAAGAATAAATAAAGGAAAACCACCAGCAAGATATTCAGAGAAGTCTTGTTTGACTACATCATTCAAGAAAGAGCCTAAGACATATTGTGAAGCCATCCAAGGAAATAATTCAGAAAAATGGAAGAAAGCAATGGACGAAGAAATAGAAGCTATGCGAAATAATGAAACTTGGTCTCTAATGAAATTGGCGGAAAGAAAGTCAGTCGTGGGATGCAAATGGATCTTCAAATTAAAATCTGATGAAAATGGAATAGTCGATAGATATAAGGCAAGAATAGTAGCACAGGGATATTCTCAGAAGTTCGGGGAGGACTACGATGAAGTATTTGCGCCAGTAGTAAAACAAACAACATTTCGAACTATGCTGGCAATAGCTAGTTGACCATTTTGATATCAAGACTGCTTTTTTAAACGGAGACTTAACCGAAGACATCTATATGAAGCAGCCAGAAGGATACAGTGGAAAGGGAAAGGAAAATCTAGTATGCCATCTGAGGAAGAGTATTTACGGACTGAAACAAGCTGCTAGAGCATGGAATTTGAAAATCGATAACGTGTTGAAACAGAAAGGAGTGTCGGATCCATGTTTATATCGAAGAAGAGATAAGAATTCATGGATTTTTTTACTTATATTTTTTGTAGACGACATTCTGATAGCTAGTAAATATGCTGAAAATTTACATAAACCACAATGATCTAGCAACTACTATGAGTATATCGAACTGGGATGAACTTCATCAATTTACTCCAAATGGAAGTTCTTCCGCAATTCACTTCTTGATAATAGCAATAACAGCTATTCCTACATCATTTCTAAAAACACCAACATCAAAAAACCATGAAATGAGACATTCATGCATCGCTCCCATAAAAAATGTGATATCTGGAAGAAATCAATCCCCTGAAGACGTTGGGACCTACTGTACTTACCATGCTGATTTGACTAAACTAACTAAAAAAAGCGAAACTATGAATCAAATGTGGAAGTAGGTTCCAAAGCTATGTTTAAAAACTGTAGTACTAAACTTTCGTTCAAGGTCTCTATACCAACTATTCGCCATGACAATGGACCCATATGTGAATCCAATGTTGAAGCTGCTGAGATGCTTGCTAAACTCTTTCTCGTCAGTTGTAATTGTAGCGCCACCGCAAGCAATGTCACCAAAGATGCCATTGCATACCCGAACTCCGCTTTGCGTCGTTCGAGTAACGGCCGTCGCATGCTGAAAATGTACTCTTTCTGTACTTGTTAGGATAATAATAATTATCGTTCAAAATAGTCGGTGGTTTTGCCAAACGAACGTGAGATCCACAGCTCTGTATATACTGATTTAGAAAACTACTGAAATTCAGCCCATTTTACGGCGCCCTCTGGCGAAGCAGATCCTGTTTTATTCTTGCTTCATTCTGAGTAATGTTATTTTGTTACCACCTACCGCTACCGCTCATTTCATTCATATCTTTCGACAGTTCCGAACGCCTTGTTCATTCTTAATCGCTTTCGACTTGAAAATCGGCCATTCTCATGTTCAGCAAGATTCAATCCTGCGTATTTGATAGGTTACGGCATTATAACTTCCTCAAAGCCCCTAAGTTACCATAAACCATTCTTAAACAAACGATGTGTATTTCTGAAGAAATATTTTATCATTCTTCCAATAGTTCTGAATAAATGAAAAAGCCCCGAAGAAGATGACTGACGAGTCGAAACTCCAGCTATTTCTAAAATTGAGATCACTGTTTATTGTCCCTGTTTCTGCTGATCTGATCTGTATTTACTGTAATTAGGTTATTCATAACGAAAGTCGTTAACAAGCTGATATTTAATATTTTTTCTCCCATCCACCTGTAACAGAGTTAGAAAGTAATCTTCCGATGATGACCTGTACGAATAAAGACAACGTTTGGCTAGTTATGGTTGCTACGAGCCCTTATAACAGCATTCTCTGCTCTGAGGAGCATTGCCCAAGTATATGTTCGATATAGTTCAATACCCGTCTCGGGTAAAATGTCCTGCACTGTAGGCAAATGAAAGAAGTCATCAACGAGTATCGTTGACCAAAAATATATCAAACGAACTTTGAGCTCTGTGCTCAGGTGTATGAGTTTATGTTATACGAGAGAAGCAATAGGGTAGGGGTTCAATTATGAGGAGAGAGGTCGATGTAGGACATGAGTCCAGGCATTAATACTCAAGCAATATTCCAAGCCAAGGTAATGGCTATTTCCATTCACAAGAGAGAAATGCCATATGGGGGGGTTCCAGAAACCAACCCATACTTATCACCTCCGACAGTAAGACGGTAATAATAGCCCTGCGGTAATGGAGGTTTTCTCACAAATTAGTTTGGGAGAGAAACAAAAATCTCAATGACCTAAGAGCACAGAACAGGGTAAAACTTGTATAGGTACCAGGTCACAGAGGCATTCAAAAAAACGAGAGCTCAGATGTTCTATCAGAAGCGGGGGTAGAATTAACTCTTATTATATCAAAACGAGCTTGCAGGCCACTAGGGATTAATACTAGGGTGGTGCAATTCTCAATAAAATGTGCAAGCTCGTTTGCGAAAAAAATCTGTATATTTCCTACCTTAGCATGTGAAATAAATTAATATTCCAAGGTGTGGAATTGGGAATATTTGGCAAATTGCCACAATTTCATGAAATAAAAATGAATTATTAATAATCTAGCCCTTAGCAAATTTCCTATACGAAAATTAGTCGGCAAGCAGTAACTGGTAAAGTTTTCTACGAGAACCCAGTTTACAGTGATCAAAGTAACAACAAGCAAATGCTAACAAAACAGGAGTAAAGTCCTAAAGAGAGTCCATAACTCAAATTGAATGGGCTTCTCTCTGAAGAGACGCACCTAGTATGCTGTCCCCATCAAAAGAGATGCAAAACTAAGGGAAATTTTAAAATGGATGTTAATAACTGGACATCCAGAATTATCTATTTTTCTTCATTGAACGAGGTTAAAAAGCTGGTGGTTCATAATATATAATAATAACAATGAAAATAGAGTGGACCTGTGCGGGTAGAGGGCTGCTATTATTATTATTACCTGTCATAACACTTCGGGTGACCATCTGATTTCTTTCACTTTTCAGCTGTAGGAAGATCCGGGAAAAACATATTATAGCACCAACTCGGGTGGTCGGTGCACACTTCAAGCAAGCACCAGACGTCGGGATTCGCATTCAGGCAACTCACACCACACTTGCTTTACAACAAGGCATGTGGCCGCCTAAAGGACTGGGCCGGGATTCCTAAGTCACGATCGAGCATGAATCGTGTCGTTTTCACGAATTTGACGATTCCTAGCCTGTACGCCGATCGTATATGTGTTGCAAATAGCCTACATTTTGACGATTAGTTGACGAAAAGTGGATTCTGAAGTGACGATTAGGCCTCAATGGTGTCGTCTAGACGATTTTGATGATTCCGAGGCAATATGACGATCGTAAATGTGTTGCAAATTGCCTACATTTTACGATTAGTTGACGATAACTATTTTCTTGTCGTCAGTATATCTATCTTGGTCTGACATATGTGTTGCTGTTTTTATTAGTTGTCATTATTGCTTGTGTATTTGTTTCCATCCCGTTATTTACCTATGAGCCATACTTCTGCAGTAGGGATTTTTTATTCAGAATGGCTTTCAGAGCAACCCAAAAGTTTACTGGGAGTTGATAATGAATTTCATGGGGAAAAGGGCATAGCTAAGTGGCGAATAGATTACCCTGTTGAAAAAAATGGGGAATTCTTTCGAAGATTTCTGATGAGGGTTGTGCTCGTAAAGGTATAGCCGGTTGACGGAAACATTAACAATTTTTTTATTATTATTTTAAGGTACCATTACAACTGTTGCAATATTTTTTGGGAATATTAATATTATTAACGAGTTTAAGGAATAGGATGTAGGTACCTATAATGATATACAAATAAGTATGCACCAAATGTACGTATTCCTTTGAATTAAATTTCAACAGAAAAAGCAACAGAATTACTGGAACCTATACACTATGCGAGAATGGATTCCTAACAAAGATATACATTAATAATTAAAGATACATCTTATAATGATAATAATAGGAGTAGTGTGTATATAACTGCAGTACAATAATTATTAATATTATTATAGAGTACCTATTATATCTATTTAGATAGGTATAGCTTAGGTACCTATACCGGTTTACTGCAATATCAAATTTTATGCCAGTAATATAATTTATACACTGCAATGAAAGAAGAGGCTACTTCAAAAGTATTATATAGAGATATATAGGCATTGTTTAAATAATATTTAAACAATGGTATAGTTTACCTATTGCGATTACAAATTTCTTTCTTTTTTAAATGCTCCAAAAACAGCGGATGAAGGATTACAGAAATAGTCAGACAATTTGTCTAACAAATTCAGTGAAATTGTAGACAATCGGAAATATCCAAACCTTCTATAAATGCATTTTTATTTATAACAATAAACAACGGTCACGATTATATTTTCAACGTTAATTGGAATTGGTAGAGGTACACCTACCTATTATGAAAACTTGCCCCTATTATAACTTGCTTATGTTTTCTGAATAGAACATTTACTTTATAGCATCCTACAGGTATGTGCAGTGATTACAAATTTCTTACAGCAAACTTGCAGAGTAGGTATATGAAAGTTGTAACAAACTTGCAATTATTTAATACATTTGCAATTTCAGTACAATACCCTCTCCTCTTGTTTAGATTCAAGGAAACGTTAGGCAAAGAATATATGTAGATATTCTTTGCCTTAGGTACCTACCTATACAAGATAGAATTAAGCGCAAAAACAAACATTCAAGAAATGAATTTCCTTCACAGAATAAAATGTTCAATCAATACTCTGGACTCATTCAACTAATAATGTAAATTTAAAATCACAAAAAACTAGCAGATTGAATAAAATATATTGAGAATATCGAGAATATGTCAATTATCAATTCAGAATTTTATGTTTAATGCGGTTTAATTCATCATCTTACCGTTCCATGTTGATTTTATTGTGTTAACTGATCGAGTACCGAAATCATCCGACGATTTTATTGGGAATCAATTATTACAGTCGAATCGTCCAAGAATGTCATTTAGGTAGGTATTTACAGGAAATTTCCAATCAAACCAAGAGGTCCTGAGTTCAAATCCCGGTTTATCCACATTTTTTTAATTCACTTCTAATTTTCATCTTTCCGTTTGCTATGCCAAAATCTTATTCTGGATTTTAAATTCAATTAAATACGTTAGTGCTACTTAATTTTTTCATTTAATCTTATTTTCTAGGATCTACGATCATGTTACCTCCATTTTCATCAAGTACCGAGAATACCCGACGATTACTTCTTGTCATCTGAAGTTCGAATCGTTGATCGTTCGTTCGTTCGTGATCGAATCGAAAGTTCGGAATCCCCAGGGCTGGTTTCTTTGCGACCGTCGACGGCGGCGTTCGAAGGTCACCGTCGACGGCGGCGTTCGAAGGTCACCGTCGACGGCGACCGACGAACGCTCGCTCTAGTTGGTTTTCTTTGACACGTTTGTACGCGACGTTTGGCAGTTACTCGCTCACACGACTGAAACAAGATGTGTCTCATTTTTGTCATCATAATGAAAAAAAACTTGGCAGTAGCTACTTTGCTACTATTGCTTAGGCAGCGAGACAGAAAATAAACGATGTGTTACTCAAGAAAGGAATTGAAGGGGGTTACTTCAAGTAATGAAGAAATGTTCCGGCAATTCTTCAATCTCAATTTTGACAAGTATTTTAACCAGGTGAATACCGTAGCTTGGCAAGAACATTATGTAACACGATTACATAGTTAATAAATTGAATCCAAAATGGTGTTCGCATATATATTTTTAATACATTTTTTCAAGTATTTCATGAATTATTTTCGGGAATACTTATCAGTTTTTCCAACAATTTTGGCAATGTCCAGTCAGATATTGTCTTTGATATATTCATTATCTTTCTTCTCCATATCCTATATTGCTCTGTATTTCTTGACTTCCTCGATCAAAATTTCATGTTCCTGTTCAGTGAATGATGGAGCCATGATGACACTGACAGAAACGAGAAATATTTTCAAGCACTGTTGTCTCGAACCTCGGGTCGATGGGAGCATAAGTTCGAACGGCTACAAACCTCTAAGCTACCAGTTTGAAATGAAGTTCAGACATGGTAACTTGCAAAAATAAATAACTTTTTCAGAACAAAACATTGTATCATGAGAGTTGAACTGATGGTGTCGAAGGATCAACACACACTAGCGTATTGAACGGTATCGATTTATGTTAAAAATTAAAAGTCACTGGTATACGTTATTACAAAATCAAACTTTGAATCAATAAACTGACGGATATTTCTGACTAGTAACATTTTTTCGGCAAAAGATTTATGAAATTTGGAAATGTATATCCTAGATCCATAATCCTATGAACCAGGCCGTGAATAGAACTATACCGACTAATATGGGGTAGATAGGCGAGTGAGTATAAAACAATCAGAGTGAGTTCAATGAGGTTTCTTGTACGCAGTTTTTCTGGAGTAATTATAATAGACGAACCCTGATGGAAAAAAATACCTCCTGCTAAATATATTGTTGATATACTTACCCTAATGACATTTGAAAATAAAACATGCGGATAAATATATGATTTAATGCATTTGATGAAAACGATAGTCGACCTTTTTCTTAAGCCGACATGCATCATTAATTAGCTAGGAAAGCGAAAATTCGAGTTAAGGAAAATGCTATTATTCTCAGATTAATTCCGAGCGCTGGGAGAGAAAGCCTTTAAAATTCGTAATTTCCTGTGGCGTTGAGATTTGCACGAATATTTCACGTAAATGACTTGTGTTCTCGCTTCGAAAGAAGCTTATTCAATTTTGAATCACAACCTCCGAAAGGCCTGTTTGATTTATATGGCATAATCAGGACAGAAACATCTGAAAGCTGGATAGAAAAGTGAGAGGTTTATGCCTGGTTTTTATCCATACCCTAGTGTGACAATATATTCGTGTGAAGTTCGCGCAGCTTCACCAACAACGGCCAACTCGTGGGTATCTTATAATTCTTTGAATGCTTATTATAAGTCGAGGCTTCCCTTGTAGCAGAAAACTATAAATAATTTTAAATAATATCGTATATTCGAGTGTACAGGTCGACCCTCACGTTGTCTGACCTATTCTAACACTGATGAGAGGCAATAATCTTGAAACATGCATGTATGAATGCAGGTGGAATAAAGGCAGATATACAACGGCTTTAGTACAGTGAGCACTTACAATAATTGTGTCTGTGAGGAACGTGGCATAAATGGATGACATTGTAGAGTTTGTGCAAGACAAAATATCTGACCGAAAACAACTATTTCCCCTCCCAAGGACATCGTATTACATACAGTGTGACCGATTTTGAAAAATGAAAATTTCAAGTTATGACAGATACGAATTATTTTTATTTTCAATGCCTTCTATGCTCTGCTAAATGGGTCGAAATATCGAGAAGAACCGTTAGGCATTATTTTCTCGAAAAAGTGGATGGCCCGATTTGGATATATTTTGAATGCCTATGTACCAAGTTTCATCCCAATATCTCATATATAATAGTTATATAATGATAATTTTTCAAATGCATGCTTTTTTGACTGTCCCTGCATACAGAACTGTACATTTTACAGAAAAGGTGAAATAGTCATTCAAAATAGAAACAAATGGAATATTCAGAAATGAAGATCTATCATCGTAACCCGTACAGATAGTTGTCTCTAGTCAACCAAAAATTAAAAGTTGAAACAGTATTAACCATATCGTTTATTTTTATTATATAATAAATAGTCAATCGAGATTGTGAAAATAACCCTTTGGTTTTTATGGTTTTTCCGTAACATTTTTCTCAACTCTGTGACAAATGTTGGAAAAATTCACAATATTTCATTCCATACGGCCAATTCATGAGACTAGTTCAATAAGTCAGACACTCTGTTTATATAATTTTTTCTATATCTACTTCAGTTTTCGATTTTTGGTGATAATTCATTTTTCCGTTTTTTGGACATTTATCCCGGACTATCGATACTAGACAAAAAATTCATTGAAACTTGTTATAGAACGTTGGAAAGCGATCAAAAAAAGGTAGTATGTAATATTTGAAAATCTGCATTGGATTTGGAGATAGTGATTTTTGATTTTTCCAAAACAATTTTTTTTTTGACAAAAACCTAAGTGCATTTCGAATTCATCTAAACGAGTCCAATCCATTTGTTTTTATAAAATGATTCGATTCCCCTTCAGTTTTCTAGTTTTAGGTGCTTTCATAAAAAAATTCGCTGATGTTTTTGGTATATAATTTTTTTCCCGCGCCGTTCATTAATTCGAAGGAACAAAATTAAGAACGTAGATAGAACTCATAAAGAGCTATTTTTAACAAGAAAAACTTTTCCGATATTCTTCTTAGTTCGGGAGATATATTGATTTTTCCGTTTTTTGAGTTATTTCCAGCACTATTGACTGCATGGAAAAAATGTGAGACACTTGTTAAGTATTTTTGAAAGGCAATCAGTAAAGGCATCCTGTGAAATAAAAAAAATTGCATCCGTTTATTAATTATTCCATATTTTCCAAAATGAGGAACTCGATTTTCGGAAAAATCGTGTTTTTATCAATTTCCGAGCGTTTAAAAAATAAAACGGATCCTTTGACATTTGTTTTCCGGTTAAAGCTCTTTCGATTGCATTTTTCGAATTCTGATTTTCTTTATCGGTTTAGCCGCAATGAATTTTATAAAAAAAAAAACATTTTTTTCGGAAATTCGGCAAGAAAATCGTTATTAATTTTTCGATTTTCCGATCGCGAAATTTTTTATTTTCGAGATACGTTTTTTCTTGTCATTGGCATCATTGGAAATTCATCTCTTAATCTCCATCGGTTCCGGAAATATAAGGCGGTTTCTGGGCACGACGGACAGACGGACAGACAGACAGATAGACAGACAGACAGACAGACGATAGGATATTTTGAAAAATGCGTATTTTTTCGAAATCAGGATCTCGTTCTCAGTAACTATGGGTCTTCCCCAAAAATAAAAAAGTTAGGCCCCCTGTGGTGTCGGCAGCAAGGCCGTAGTTATAACTCTCTACAGGTCGTATTATATAAAAAAAAATACATACATAAATACATAAATTACTTTGCGAATAGAAAATAGATAAATGAAATGAGTATTGTTTCGTCGTGAATGATAAACATATTGATTGGTACATTATAATGGCATGAAATAATAAAATTCCAGACTTTTAACAAAATCAATTAATGGTGTATGTGAAAAACCTCAAAAATATAGTGAATCTATACAGGCCGTTTCTTTTATCATGTGGTAACATTGCCATATTCTAAACCGTAATAGATACAAAGACGATTGAATGGAAAAAAAATTAACTATTGTGGTGAGCAGTACATTGGTCGGAGAAAATCTACGGGGACTCTCGCCCTTCCCGACTTATACAGGGAAAACTAAAAATGCTGTTGTCACTGATGATGCTAGATATTTTATATGAAACGTTATAAAAATGTCGAGTGTGATATACCACTGAATTGTGATTTTATCGCTCTATCAATATTTGTGAAGAAATAGACAGGTCCGTATTTGAAAAAAATTGTTGATGATGGCGGTGTTGACACGAAACGTTTGATTAAAAATTTATCGTTACGTAGTTCTAGTACATTTTGAATACAATAAAAGTTTCCATTTTAATTTTTTTATATTTTCTGAAATAACAATTCTATTCGTAAAAAACCGAAAATATCATTTTCAGTTTTCCCTGTATAAGTTGGGAAGGGCGAGAATTCTCGTAAATTTTCTATGACCAATTTACAGCTCACCACAATAATTACCTTTTTTCCCTTTTATCTATTACGGTTTAGAATATAGCAATGTTACCACATGATAAAAGAAACGGCCTGTATAGAACTTAGCAAGGAAATAGTAGGCATTGATAGGTATTAGTCAGGTATTAGTCAGTATTAGTCGGGAATTACAGGTGTTACTGGTGTATTAGAGGTATTACTCGGGTATTAGAGGAATTAGTTGGGCATTAGTGGCATTACTAGGGAATTACTTGGGTATTAGAGGAATTAGTTGGGCATTAGTGGCATTACTAGGGAATTACTTAGGTATTAGAAAAATTAGTGTACACAATTTCCTCGGCGGTTTCCCCCTCGGCTAAACAGTGGAAACGATGAGATAGGCTAAGGGTTTGTTTTTGATTGAATGTAGTGCCGCCAATCATGAGGAAATACTGAAAGATTTCGAACGTAGTAAGTATTGCCTTTATAAAAGATAATTACATTTAGAAAACTGCTCTCAAAATAAATTCATAGTCAATCGTGACTATCAAAATCATATTATGCAGAAATCCAAGCATACTTAACCTAAAAACATATATAGCCGGCGTATCGTGTGAGAGGTAAACAAAACAATAATAAATGGAGGGGTTTGTCCATAAGATTCATTGAATATGGTAGAATTGTGATTTTCTATGAAAATACGGTAGTTCGTAAAAGTTTCAAAAAATGTTAAACAAAAGTGCCTACATTATTCACACATAATATCGGCTCTTCTTTAATTATTCTTCTTCTATAAAACAAAAAATGTAATTTTCAGAATACCTCTATTGAACAATCAATTTCAAGTTGACATGCTTCGGAAACTAGCTGTAATTTTAGTAATTTGAGTAATAAGTAATATTTAGATTCAAGTATTTGCTATTTTTCGTTATCCAAAATCACCTAAATCATTCTTTCTCTCATCTCACACAGGTACAGGGTGATATATCTTTATTAAAGAAATGCTCATGAAACGGTTCATTTTTTTTGTGACATCGTAAAATGAGAAACAGAATGTTAATACTCTTGAATTTTCCAGCTTCAGTGACAATGAAATCGAGCTGAGAAGTATATTATTACTTATAGAAACTATCACACCACAACCATGGCACAGTCAGATACAACACATCAGTTGAAGAAACCATCAACAGAGAATTCATTTTGTCCAGAAACACAAGATTTTTTTTATATTGCTTGAAAAAACTATTTCACATTTCAGTTTAGATTAGGAAACTGTGGAAGAATCGGCCACTTGGCCTATCAGTTCTCCTATTATTTAAAAATTGAAAAAAAAATTGTGTTTTTCGTTAACCAGCTGTCATACCCTACGAACGGCAGCCCTCAGAAGTCGAAACTTGTGAAAGCTAAGGATTAACGAGGTCTTACCTTTTAACGTGCGATTCCTAGCACATTAGAATTAATTGGTTTGTTCAGAATTACATGCAGCTGAAAACCACAAAATAAGTAATGGTATTGGTTATGTATTGGTATTGTAATTTCGTTTCGTTTAATATATTTTATTTATTCATATGGCTAATGTTTATAGTTAATGTATATTAGTGAGCTTCATGTATGAGTTTCTAAAATAAATTACTGAATTATGATATGATTTTAAAATTGAATTTATTACTAGAGAATTAATTCCCAATTAATCCTAACAAAATATTTTTCCACAGAAAAAAAATAAACAAAACCCAATGAATGTATTCTAGTTATTCCAGCAAAGAAAATATTTGTTCATTATTAATAATCAGTACGTTTCTATGATGTATTTGTAAACAATTACATACGTATAATAATTAATTATGAAATAACAGTCTTCCTCTACATTATAACTGAAAACAACAATTTTGTTGTCCTCCTCAATCATCAATATATTTATATTCTGAAGTCAATATGTTATTATATTGTATATTGTATGCTTGATTTTATTCATGTTTATTTATATATTTCATTGGTACGAATAAAGTTTATTATTATTATTTTTGGTACAGTGTCCACTCAGAATTTCAGGTACTGGGCAAGGGAGAATCCACACTGGGTGTAAAATGCAGAAAGACAGTATTCACAAAAAATCAATTTCTCGATAGGTCCAGTGTATTTTTGAACAAACACTAAATGTTGAAAGATTTTATGATTTTTTGACTACAAGTTTCTTGGATTTCATGGAAGTAATAATGTGATTGCTGTACGGAAATGGCTTTATGAAACGGTTCAAGAAAGATGGATTGAGAGGAACAGTCTTTTTATTTATTGGCCCTCTCAATCACCGGACCTGACTCCACTAGATTTATTTGTGGGGATATTTGGAAGAAAATGTTTATAAAACAGATCACAGAACTCAAACGTATTGAAGGAAATGATAAAGAAAAAGTGTGGTGAAATATCATCAGACCAATTGAGGAAGATCCGCCAAAATTTGAGACGGCGTGAAAAATGTAAAGAGTGTGAAGGGGAATATATTGAAAACACCAATATATGAGAAAACTGTTCCATTTCTTCCAGTTGCTGGTTATTGTTCGTAAATTGAATACACGTTTCCAACTGTTAATTTATTGATTTTGGTAAACTAGCAACTCCATGAAACGATTACTCATGTAACTTCGAACTGAGTATGCGAAGTATTTTTTCATTGAATGGCTACTTAATATTTTCTTCAAAGTTCATAGACTTTCTTACGAGACCAGTCAAAAAAGCATGAATTTGGGAGTTTGTCATCATATAACTAACACCCCACATGAGATATTGGTCTGAAACTTGGTATATAAGTGTAAATTTGTTCAGATCGAACAGGCTATCTACTTTTTTGAGGAAAAAATGCTTTATTGCTCTCGAAATTTCAACTTATTTAGCAGAGCATAGCAGGCATTGAAAATGAGAATAATTCATATCTGTCAGCATCGTTGAATCGAGCTCGTCGAGTACTGTAACTTTGAATTTCCATTATTCATCGGTCACGCTGTATGTAATACGATATCCGTGGAAATGGGAAGTAGTTTTTTTCGGTCAGATATTTGTCTGATTTTTCCAACTTGTGAAAATGTGTGGAAAGATGGGTATTTTCGAATGGTAGAAATGACTTGTTTTAGTTTTTGTAATTTTTTGAACCCACCAGTAATTTTCCAGCCGTACTATATTCCATAGGTTTCCTTCAATTTGTACTACAACAAAAGCTACTTTATAATTGAATAGCGTTTTGTCACATTCATATTAAATATATGGGAACGTTGGGCTCTATTGTAAAGAAATTAGAATTAAACCTCACAGAATTAAAGATTTTTATTTCACCTCGATTTCTTAATCGTTTTGCTTTCCTTGAATGCTATGATGTTACATTTTCTCTTCACAAGATGGAACTGGAACTCATCGAAGAATTCACTACATTCGCGAAGTTAATACTTTCTTAGTTTCCAACTCTTGATATTTATGTTACCGATTTATCAAGGCTAGAAGACGATGAAAACCCGAATTCAACAACACTTTAATATTTATATTGAATCAATAAACAAAATAATCAAAAATAATCAAAAATTGAAAAAGGGACAAGCAGCAATTACTTGTTACTGAAACTGATTAGAAATTATAACAAGGATATGTAAAACATAAATCTAGTTCAGTCAAAATACATTGAAAGCACTAAAGCTTGAATAGAAGCATCATAATGATTGATATAAAAGTTGATTGAAAAAATCAACTTTCCACAGGAATGAGAATCATCGTTTAGAAAACTAATACATTTATACTGTAAACTCTACTCATTCTGTATATAACAAACTGAAAGATCACATCTGGAGTGTTTCGACTAACCATTATTCAAAGGCACAATCAAAATTTTTAAGAAACGGGGTGGTTCTTCTATTAAGATATCTTGCCTCTCACAGAATAGTGAACACATGCAAACCATAAAAAAATGTATCTCTGAAATGTCCCTGTTCATGAGATTTTCGTTTACACTTCCATACTTTATTTATCAAAGGATACTTTGTAACATGTATTTCAAGGGGTTTAAGGTTGGAGATCGAGTTGGAAACTGAAACTGTGATTTGATACTTCCTCGAGTGGTCATCTCAGATATAATATTAACGACCAGAGGCATTATATCCTCTGTGGGTGAAAAAGTTAAATACAATTTCTGGTCTTATTAATTTTATCTATGCATTTGGTTACAGTACCAGAAAAATCATAAAGGAACTTATAGTACGCAAGCCATCGTACAAAATCTGAAGTGATAACCAGCAAGTTGTAATTTTGTATACTGTTTAAGTGTGCCGAGTCTGACAAGATGTCGCAGAGAGGAAACCTTGAGAGTGGTTTTCCTTTGTCGCCAAATCGACATCTTTGGAGCGTCGGATTGCTGAGGATCCTTAATAATTTTGTCGGACCATTGAAAATCTTATTAAATTTTCTGATAAATCAGATTGCTGCCTGTCGCCAATCTAAGTAGTGATATCGACAAGTTTAGAGTAGAAACAACCTATATACCTAGAAGAACCGAACTTTTTTGACTAATTTCTAGACATACAATAATTATCAACCTACGAAAAGCTTCCAGAAGACTCTTGGTAGGTATGCTGAATAAATTTTCAGTTTCCACCACCATATACTTATTTGTTAAGAGAAGCTATCTTGGCTGATTATTTGAAGTATTGCAAAGAGAGTTTAATCGGGTATTAATATTACTTCTCATTCAATCAAAAATAAGGAGTTCGATTTTAACTGATAAAAGCCCACCCTCTGAAAAAATATGAAAATCATCACAAAATGGACAAAGGTGCCATGAATGGAAAAAACCACATGAAATAAGTGAAACTTATAGTTAATGAATGATATAATGGAACTATTGTTCTGAATACAAAAACTGTATGGTTGAAAACAAAACAGGACTTTTATAATATAATGAAAATGCACCTTACTATGATTCACTAATTCATTTCAACTCGTGAACTACAACTTTTAATTCATTTCATACACGGAAAAAACAGTTGAAGCATGCGCTGAGTGGGCCCACACTAATGAAGCATACGACATTGGGGACTGAATGAGTGCATGGTAAGCCGTAAAAATGCTGACTGTGACAAACAATATTGCAAGTTGCGTACTAAGAAGATTTTCCTTAAAATAATCTTGCAGACAAAATCATATCTTCCCATGTTGATTTATTATAAAAAAGAACACACAAAAACTTAACGCAGAGTTGCTTTTTTCCGTATGTGGTTTTAAACTAAAAATAATCTGTGACTTTGCAACAAAAAATCCAATGTACTGTTTTAACAAATATATTTAAAGTTAATATTTTCGAGTATAATCATTTCAACGAACTACTGAAGGAAATTAACTATTTTGTTCTCTTTCAATCATAAAAGGTTAGCAATAATTAAACTTTGGTATATTGATATGGAAAAATGGCAATATAGGAAAATAAGGCGAACAAAAATATTTTCATTTATTTACATTCTCAAAGCACGAAAATCGCCAATACAGTATACTAAAGTTTGAAATTTTCATGTTGATTCCAATTCAAGTTTTCATGGTGAAATTCGACCCTCCAAACTAGGTCAATGTAGAAATTAAATTTTGAAGCCTTTGCATATGAAGTTCATACGGTCGTAACAACGGCGAAGCGTTCAATTCGTTTCATCAACACATTGAATTTTTTTTTTTGTAATGACTTAGCTCGGACGTGAATGCAAAAATAACATTGCGTAACTTCATCATCAGATCTGTCAAGTAACGAGTCACCAGAGACCCATTGATATCAAAATAGTCGATATGAAATAGTAATAATTCAACAAGTTGGTATGTTTCTACAAACCATATTGACACGTTTCTGTTCAGACCCCTTTCCATATTTCATCGATTTCATGTTAGCAAAAATGAATGAATGCATGTCCATCAAGTTTCACCCTATACTTTTTTTCCGTCCATTGAGAATAACGAGGACAGTCATCAACAATGACATAACTGTTGCCTGGAATGGCAATTCCGTGGTGCATTTCCAATTATTGAAAATCGAACACATTCACAAATGAAGAGACACCTGTTATTTGGCATTACGACATATTTTCAATTCCATCGGATTCATCAATGAGATTTGCTCCACTACGTATTGAATTTTACATTTTACATTACATACTTTTGAGCTGACTCCTTTTCTATAACAATTGAGGCGTTGAATTATATCTTCGCTTAAGGAAGATACCCCGCCGATGTCGATGTAAAAATAAATGGAATTGCCCACCAATGAATTCGTCATAGGATTCCACATAGAAAAAAATTTATGCTATTTTGGTATGGAAAAATTCATTAGAGGAATGAAATACAGAACAGAAAACTCAGTAAAACATCAGCTTCAGGCTGTTATGCTGTCCGTATCATTACCAAAGAACTTGACCTCGATACGGGCAGAATGGCTTACTTCTCGCTAATTGAATCTCACATAAGATATGGCATTTCCTTTTGAGGGTTCTGCACCTACCAATTGATGAATTCAATAGTTGTTCTGCAAAAAAGAGCAGTAAGGTATTATTGCAAATGTAGATCAAGGGTTCACGGTAAGCCTATTTTCATAGAACATCGAATTTTAACACTACCTTGTATATTTATTCTCGAAACAGTGTGCTTAATGCATGACGTTAAATCAAAAGATTAAAAAAAGACCCTATTCTATCCGTCAACGCAATAATATCAGTCTGCCTAGACCAACAAAAAATTGCCTTATATTCGAAAGCAGAAAGATTTATAACCATATCTACCCAGTCTCCACAAAGACACTGTAAATCCAAGACTGTTTCGAAAATCAATAAAAAATCTGCTCATTGAAAAGGCATATTATAACCTTCAGGAATACTATAGTCACAACCTCATCTAGAACAATATGCATGACTTGCACTACACCAATTTATTTCATTCAATTTTATTTTTAGTGATTTTATCGTACTTGTTGTATTTTATATAACATATAATTGTGAATCTTGACTTTTTCTTTTTTTACATGTTATGACAATCAACAAATAATATCTTACCATGATTTGGAGGTGTTTTTTCTTGTACATTTTAGTACATTTTAGGTGTTTATATATTTACAAATGTATGTATGTGTATGGATATATTTTATGTGTAATAATTTTTATTTCATTGTTGTAATTCCTTTTCACTACGCTTTGTCAATAAGAATTACTCTTGGACAGTAAAGTATATTTTGATTGATTGATTGACATAATGTGAAAATTATTGGGATTTTTTAAGCCCCATTTACACATAACTACAAAACAGGTTGACGTTTTCCTGTGGAACTTTCACAGGTGAAAAGGTACTCCAATAATAAATTGATTGGTTTACAATAATTTCGAATTCCGTGAAATATTGATATGGAAAAATATTTAAGGTGACACATTTTCTGCGAATTAGATGAAATTGTGGAAAAACAACATCCGTGCTCTTGTTTATACGTCCCATTAGCTTTGAATATTATTTTTATGTAAAAAGTGCAAAACATCATGTGGATGAAGTGGTTTCTGATAATGAATCTTTCTTGAACAAGTTAGTATATGACTCTTCATGAATGCGTGGCAACTATTCAGCTACCCCTTTCTATTACTTTTTTACAATAATATTAAGAATGTTTATTTATCAAAATTCACAGTCATGATTACATCATGTGAGTAGTATTTAAAAAATGGACAAATAAACAATGGCATCACTGAAGAAACAATCGCAGAAGATGGCTCCTTGTGCGTACGAAGGCTTAGAAGGGCCACTGTTATTCAAATTTCTATGTTCGTTAATTCCAAGACAGTAATTCAGAATTCTGACTCAGTAACTCAGAACGAGATACTAAGTCGGAATTCTGACTTGGTATCTCGGAATTAGCTAATTCTGAGATACTAAGTCGGATTTAGCTAATTTTCAGATACTAAGTCAGAATTGTGACTATTTTTTATTTTAGGTTTTAGCCACAGTTTTTCATGAAAGACCGTTTGTATATTTATTATGGAATATATTTTTGAGATAAATCAGTAATCCACCACCACTATCCACCACTATCAACTCTAAAAAAGTTTGAACATTCAATATTTAACATTTAATTTTTTATATTAGCTGTCAACCACGTTTCACATATAAGAAGGAAATCAAAATTATTCTGCAATACGAGAAACTTTATTGTTTGTAGTTTGTAGTGAAGGTATTATTGATCGGACATTCAAACAACCTATTAACAAGTTATAGTCAAAAGTTATTAATTTTTTATATTCCCCAGCAGTGAAAGAAATAAGTAACTTAAAAACAAAAAAAAAACAAGTAAATACAGAATTGTACAGAGATTGAACAGAGGCATATTGAAACAAAAACTGATGAGCACTTGTTGCAGGGAACAAGCTCAACTGCTCTAGTGCTGCATAATTAATCTGATATTAAATTAAAACAAAATGTATAACAGACTAAGTAACGATTGTCATGTAACAGTAAATGCTGAATAAATGTATTTAATGGAAAATATAAGAAAAAAAACATTAGAAAAGTAATTCCGTGATATAATATAAATAGGCGGCGAACAATGCAATTATAGTTGGGTCAGCTGATCATAGTTTTCAATTCTTTTAGGATTATCTGCACCGTTGCTCAACACGAAAACTGAACCTAAGTTCGTCCAGACTTTACTGTTAGATCCTATTTTATACAGGCATACCTTCAGTAGCTTCAATTCATCAACCGTTAAGTTCTCTCGCATAACAACACCGGTATTTTTCAAACGTTTTTTGTTGTAGACAACTGTATTCCTGTGATATAACAAATAATGGTCTTATCTTTTTCTTTTGCCTGTCGCCTAGTTCTCTCCTGAGTTTCCAGTTTGGCATTGAAATTATTTAAGTTGTTCATCAAACTCTTCGCACACATTCTTTGTGATAGTTTCAATCAGTAGCGATATGAATTCGTCAGACGAGCAAAGCTTAGTAACTAGACCTCTGACTATTTATTGACTGCAGTTCATCTTCACCCCGTTTGTCGGATCGGCTAGTCATTTCAATAAGTCAAGTAAGCTCGGGTAAGTGTGAATTTGGGGCAAGTGTGAGTTTGCTCGCTATCTTCGCTAAACAGGGCGACAGCCAAATGCCATCTATTGACGAATAGCCTACACTCGTAATGAATCCATAACCATCATTTAAAATACAAAAGAGATCTTGTGAAATCCAAATATTTTCCCCAATTTTCTAACCTACAATTCATCAACCCGAACGAGTAAAACGAGTTTATTTCAAGCTTTGAGTGTATCGTTAAAATCTAAGGTAAGAATCCATTTTATACTCTTTTCTTCTGCCCAAACAATGAATCTGACTATAGATTGTCGTTTTTTCATGAAGTTGTTTTTTTTACATTTTACCATTGCATGTCACATTTACCCCAAAATTAAATGTTATTGGGGATAGTGTGACCTATCTGTCGGGGTAAGTGGGAACCTGGTTTATTTGGCCAATCTAAACAGTAATATTTTTTCAGCTATAGTACGAAATTATATACGTAAATCTCAGAGAGCCAAACAATATACCTGGCCAGATGTGGAAGACACTGATACACTTTCTGAGGATGAAATAACAACTGTGCTTCCATCACCACTCGTCAGAAGATGGGGATCAATGAAATTCTCATTTGATTCTTCAGATTTCTACCTGTACATTTTTCTTTTCAACAAATGTTCACTTTCACGATTATTTTTTGTTTTTTTCCAATGGGGCATTTCAAATTCAATATTAAAAAGTTCCTAACTATGTTTTGAATAACGATATCTCAAAACAAATAAATTGTGAAGAAAGTTCCTTTACTGTTTACTCAAACCTGCCCCATAGAGAGATTTACGTGCATTAATATTTTTAAATTTGGCCAGAATCACACTTGCCTATGTGTGACCTATGCAGATGTATATCTGAATATATGAATAAAATTCATAGAATACGTTTTTCAACAGTTTTCTGTGGCATATTGTTATATTAGTTTAGGTTCATCAGATGGACTAAATTCAATGCGAACTAATGAAAATCACGGTCACACTTACCCGAGCTTACCTTAATAATGGATTACTTATAGTATAGAGTCTTACGGAATAAGTAACTGCACAGGTTAGTAGATGATTACACTTTTCAAACTCTGTTGTTTTTTATCTCAATTCAAGCGTCTACTCCATTCGAGATTCACGGAGACTTCTGAGACACCAAGGACCGGTTTTTCAATCGACAGTTAAGCAAATTTAGCTGTCAGCTATCTCTAACCTCCAGCCAAACTGTTTTTTCATTCATAGATAAAGTCAAACCGCCGGTAGCTATTCTGTCTGCTACATTAGCAGCAACTTCGAAGTGCCAGTCAAGCTTCTAACTGATGGCTAGCGAAGTGGCGCAAGCGCAATCTATAGAAAAAGTGTTGGGTTAGGAGTGACCTTTTCAATTATTATATTTACCTCAGTACCTCTAGGTTTGCAAATAAGGATAGAAATAGTTGTATTGTTGATAAAATGGATACAAGTGATTTCATCAGTTGATGAAGAAATAATGTATTTCGTCGAGTATGAAAGAAGGTCCCACATGTAATAATTACTAAAATACTTCGAAAGATATGATGACTTGGACTTTCATATAAAATTTTGTAATTCAAAGGACGTAGTTTTCGCAATATTGAAATAAACTGAACATCAACTCAGAATTTTCACGAACACATTTGTACTTTTCAGTTATATCACAATACATGTACACATAAGTACATCGATATTTTCCTGTATTAAGCCGTAGACATAATGAAAGTTTTATGTAATAAGTTTTGAGTTTTGCGATGTTGGATATCAATATTGAAATAGAACAGGATACAAAAAAGAATTGAACAATAAAAGGTTGAATTCTGCAAACAAGATTGTTTGTAGGGCGTGACCAGAATAATAATGGCAATGATAGTTTCGTGTAAAAAGAAAATATAAAATTATAAAACTTGAAGCTAAAACCATAAAACTTCCATTGCGTTTGTAATAAAACAATTTGTAGCTATAATATTTCTTTTCATTCTATGTATATGCCTAAACAGAAGAGAAGAAACAAAGAACGAGTCTTTCCAAATCCCAATTTTTTATAAAGTATAAAGGTAATTCCATGGAAATACTTGATTCCAGTGGTAATGATCACTCTAATTTTTCTTCAGATAACCAGATTATTGTTTCTCCAGGTTGAAAAGTCTTTTTAGTGCATTTAATAAAACTTTATCTTAATTTTCGTCTTTCCTTCGATAAATCTAATGTAGGTATCTACATAAAATTAGTCGAAGATAAAAAATCGAAGCCACGCGATATAAACGTTTAATTGACACTGGTCCTACAATATATAAGAAATAGTACCCCTACAATAACAATAAGAGGAAAACAAATGAATAATGAAATGAAATAATTAATAAGGAATGAAAATTGACACACTGAAATTCATGTTGGCCAATCAGGACGGGTAACTGAAATATCATTGCTGCTAACGAAAATTAAAACAAAGTTAGCTTCAAGCTAGGTAGCCTAGAGCCAAATATTTGAAGAAGAAACGCAAAAGTTTGTAGCAGACACTTTAGCTGTCGGTTAAGCTTAGCTGACAGCCAGCTAGCTGGGTCTTTTAGCAAACGATTGAAAAACCGACCCTAAGTCAGAATTCTGACTTATCATCACGGAATTAGCCTAATTCTGAGATACTAAGTCGGAATTCCTATTTAATAACTCAGAATTAAAAAAAGTATTTTTGTATCAATAGGTGGCCCTTCTACGCCTTCGTATGTGCGTGATATAACATCTAAAAGTAATAAATGAAAAAATACTCCCTCATAAACACTCATAGAATGTACCCAAAGGCATAGCCTGTGCGGGTAGAGGACGGCTATTATTATTATTTGCCGTGGCACTTCGTAGCGACATACTGATTTTTTTGGTAGCGTATTCACTTCTCGGCTGTTATAAAACCTACAGCACCACCCCGGGTGGTAGGTGCGCACTCCATCAAGCAAACACCAGACATCAGGATTGGCATCTAGACAATTCACATCGCCTATCGACTCCGATGAAGTTGAGAAAAATTGTCTGACAATCAGGATTCGAACCTGACCAAGTGATTGAATTTATGACACGAATATTAACAAACGAATATTTACAGTTAAATGATGATTCACCAAAAATTGTTTTTTTTCCGTACAGTTTTAGAGGATATTCTAATATTGTATCGAAGGCACATTGAAAATATACAATTTTCTCTGCATTTGCAACCATCGGAGCATGACACTCTTCAACTTCATAAACACACTTCTGAAATGTACATATTTTATATGAATAAAAAATTACTTGCGACATCTACAGTCATAAAACCGTGCTGATGGGTAGATAACTACGAAACCGATGTCCAAGGAATGGTGAGTGCTCGGAATTGAATCGAAAACACTTTATTTTCCTTTTTCATATTATGTACAATGAGATGTGTCTCAAATCATGCAGATATTAAAGCCTTGGTCTTTGTTAGAGCTGTATACACGTAACTAGTCAATCAAGAGTAATTTGTATTTCATGTAAATAAATTTATTTCATTGCAAAGTGCTTTCGGCTAGTATGCCATCATCAGTGCGATCGATACTCGTCAAGTATATACCTGAAGTTCCATAAAATCGACAACCATTGTGTAAACAATAGCCTGAACAGACACTGCATTGAGTTCATTTCAATCAAAACACAATATTTCAAACCCAAAGGGTGCACTCAATGTATGGGTCTGTTCAAAATATTAATTACACAATGGTTGTCGATTTCATGGAACTTCAGGTTTATACCCCACTTATATCCCACTGATGATGGCATACTAGCCGAAAGCACTTTGCAATGAAATAAATTTATCTACACAAAATACACATTACTCTTGGTTCATTATCAATTTGACCGTTATTGCATTTAGATTCAGAATCAACTTTTATGTGGAATAGTACTAATGCTAACTAATGAAGGTATCTCGATTTTAGTCTTTGTTTGCCAAAGAAAGAAAGGCATGCGGAAAAATGTGTGCATGACTTTTTCGTCGAAACTGTTCAATATAATGGAACTCATGTTCGGCAACTTGAAATTATAAATTACATCATAAAATTCATCGCTAAGAAAGTTTTTATTCAATTTCCATGATATGAAGTTATAGAGGTCCTTCAAAAATTTTTGAATTGGCCTCCATTCAAATAATCAAGAGTAATGAAGGCTGAAGTTATTACAGGATGATGGTTATTGTTTCGAGGAGTACAAGATGATTTATGAAAGATTTGCCACACATGATGAGAAAATTGAGTATTCTACATTTGTCCAATACTAGTTCTTTTTCCATTGAGGTAACAAATTACTAAGAGCATTAACAAGTTGAGGTGACATTTGGGATACTTTTCATAGTAGTGCAGTGGTTTAGTGAGATACACTGTCGAAATTCTGCTTAATTTGCAATCCAACAAACGTTCCACAGGAGACCTAACAGTGGCGTCGAACGTGTTAGAATACAAACGTATTCTTCAAATATAAGATTGGAGTGGAATAATAGGTACTAAAATGAAAAATTAATAAAATTAATACGTAAGTTCCCTACTGACGAGAAGTTGCAAATATGGTGTGAGGTTCTCAAATTGTTGATGTTGCTGAAATTGTTATTTCCGTCAACCAGCTGCACCCCACGATCACAACCCTCGAAAGACTTGTGCGAGCTAGGAAAAACGTATCCCTTACCTTTTAACGTGTGATGCCACGCACGAAACCAATGACCATGCTGGGAATCGAACCCACGCCCCTGTGATTAAAAGGCAAGCGCTCTACCATCACGACCACTACAGCCCATTGAACGGCAAATTGATTCCTTATATTATATAAATAAATAAAGATTTCTATTTCTAATTTTGTTTTCCATTACTTTTCTGCAATACAATAACAATAACTGTTGGATTTTTGATGAGTGATAGAACTTTGAATATCCAGCACTTGGTTATACTCTTCAAGAAATATTTGAGGTTGCAAAATACGCCAGGAAAAATTTTAATTCTAGAAGAAAAGTTGGTCTGATTTACAAATAACCATCAAACAAAATATGTGATTTGAGGTAATGAAAATTCAGGATATCACTTTGAAGAAATATACAATATTGATTCGATTCTATTGGATAGCATCTCAGATAAATATTGATTTAAGAATCTGAGGGCAGCATTTAATATATGGTTTGGTACGTTCGTTGTGTTCATTTCATATGAATAAACTGTCCTAAATTGTAGAAAGGATCATAGTCACAGAACAAAAATTTTTCACAAAAAAAAGTTAATGATTCTATTTTTGAATTTTTAGTGTAGCAAAAAAGTCATACAAATTTTATCACAAAGATCACTGCTCCATAAAATAATAACCGTTGGAAACGGATTCTTAATTTTTGTGATCTGCACAACATAAACCCTCCAGACACCAAATATCAATGAACTTGGATCATTAGTCAAAAAACTTGATTTATTTCATTATGAATCAGTACAAGCTATTTCCGAACCCAATTTCAAATTGAATTGGACCATAAATTAAAAACCTTGTCCGCCATAAATTTTTCATCAAACAAGTATCTCAATCCTTTGTTATTTTTTGAAAATAAACCTTTTCTTCATGGAGTTGAATATACCTACACAATTGTTTGTGAATTTCATCATTAGTATCGTAAGCTATAAAAAATGAACAATAATTTTAATTACTTATTGATGACAGAATTTGATCGTCATTTGAATCAACAAGTTCCAACTAATTATTCGTCATTCATACTGAATTTTCAAACAAAACCGCCACAGCACTTGTTGCAGCTCACATACTGCATTTGCATTGGTAAAATTTCCACATTTCCACCAAGATTATACTTCCATTCCTTCTTCACGAAAATAAAGAAAAATGATCTTAACAATCGATGCTACTATAAACACAAAGAGGAAAAAAAAAAGATTTTGTACCCATTAAAAAATAACGACACTGTGCTAGTGGTATTTTGTTTTGGCTCGGCTGTCAGGAATCCAAAACATATCGGTCCCCGAGTAGTATGGCAACCCCAATACCAGGACCGGATGAGTGTCCTGGTATTGGGGTTGCTCTACACGGTGTGATTTATCTCTGGATGGCCGCGTTCATCGAGTTCTCGCCGTTGGTGGAGGGTTGCTGAAGAAGATGACGTGTTCGCCGAAGAGTTTCGGGGGTGAGGGGTCGTCAAAGCGTTGTTTCACCCTAAGTGGCGCGTTTGTTATCTGCAAAAAAACATGGCGATGGAGCGGAAGGTAAAAAAACATGGCGGCGACGGCGGAAGTTATGAAATGAACAACCCTTCACGTGATTCGCTGAGAGCAATTGGGTGGAAGAGAAAAAACGTCACGTGATTCGCTGTGTAGAAAAAAAATAGCCGCCGCCAAATTGATAAAACAAATGAAAAATGTCAGTCTTAGAACACAGAAAATTATAAAATCATTACTTCACTCTCTCGAATGAAATGCCAAGACTGATACGTCTCCGCGCGCTGTATTCGTAAACAGCGATAAGACACATCCGGTGTTTGTTTACTCCTCTCTGTCTCGATCTAAACTCTCAGAAATTACGATTTGGCCTTGGACTCGTTTACTGTCTCGATCTGAATGAAATTCCAAGAATAATGCACACATCAGCTGCCAGTTCGTAACTCACGACAGCCAGAAAGTTTAGTTTGAAGCCAAATTGATAATTCAAGGCGTTTTAAGTGTCTCACTCTAACCCATGGCAATGTATGTCTGTCTTTGTCTGTTCGCATTTATTGAAATAAATAACGTCAGTTCAAGAAAAATACATTTATTTTTCAAATAAAAATTACATTTCAAGTATCCATCGTTCATCAAAGCCTGGGACATTCTCGTCCAGTTGGTGGACATCGAGCGAATTTTCCCATTCAAAAATGATACATGAACCTCACCTACCTCGTAAGGTGGACAGTTCGTTTGACAATATAGCTGCCAAAATCACATATGTTCTTAGTGTCAGCATGATGAATGAATGTACACTGAGAAACATTGCGTATATCGCACACATATACACACTAAGAGAAAAATATACGCAATTATCAACTCAGCGTACACTTATACATTTTTTTTTCATTTTCAGGACAAGTCATTTCGTGTTTGAACAGAAATTGTTCTCTAGCACACGAACAGTCTTTGCCTGTGAGTCTATGGTGGCACTCATTGGTGGGGGGATTCACCAAATAAATTGATTTGACACCTACGATCATACAGTGAAACAATGTCTTCAATGGACTTCACTGCCTGCTGCAGGCTGCCGCTGTGTCTTGTGTCCAGAGAAGTAATCGTGAACAAGATTTCCGTTTGGAAAAAGAGAATAACTTCGAGCGAACACAGTATAGAGATGACTTGGAATATTTTTGAGTGAAGTCCATGTTAATTCAAATAGGCAACGATGGTCTCGTAGCGACGAGGTCCTCGTCAAAATAGTGCGATCCTGAAAAAACACCAAATCCAACGAATACATGAAAAAAAATGGAAACATAGAAGTGAGTGGGTTGATTTCAATGAAACACATCTTGGAGTATTTCAGAGAAGTAATCGAATTCGTGAACAAGATTTCCGTTTAAAAAAAAAGAGGAATAACTTCGAGCGTACACAGTATCGAGATGACTTGGAATATTTCTGAGTGAAGTCCATGTTAATTTAAATAGGCAACAATGGTCTCGTAGCGACGAGATCCTCGTCAAAAATAGTGCGTACCTGGAAAAACACCAAATCCAACGAATACATGAAAAAAATTATGGAAACATTCAAGTGAGTGGGTTGATTTCAATTAAACACATCTTGGAGTATTTCAGAGAAGTAATCGAGTTCGTGAACAAGATTTCCGTTTAAAAAAATAGAATAACTTCAAGCGAATACAGTATCGAGATGACTTGGAATATTTTTGAGTGAAGTCCATGTTAATTCAAATAGGTAACGATGGTCTCGTAGCGACGAGGTCCTCGTCAAAAATAGTGCGATCCTGGAAAAATACCAAATTCAACGAATACAGGAAAAAAATTATGGAAACATTCAACTGAGTGAGTTGATTTCAATTTAACACATCTTGGAGTATTTCAGAGAAGTAATCGAGTCCGTGAACAAGATTTCCGTTTAACAAAAGAGAATAATTTCAAGCGAACACAGTATCGAGATGACTTGAAATATTTTTGAGTGAAGCCCATGTTAATTCAAATAGGCAACGATGGTCTCGTAGCGACGAGGTCCGCATAAAAAATAATGCGGTACTGGACTTGGAGTATATTTCAGGGAAGTAATCGAGTTCGTGAACAAGATTTCCGTTAAAAAAAAAAGAGAATAACTTCGAGCGAACACAGTATCGAGATGACTTGAAATATTTTTGAGTGAAGTCTATGTTAATTCAAATAGACAAAAATGGTCTCGTAGCGACATGGACTTCGGAAGGTTCACAGTGGGTGGTGCTAAGCATCTTCAACCACATTAAACTCATTCGAATTTACAGGCGGGTTTCAAACTTGATCGAGAGTACATTTTTAGTTCGAAAGATTCATACTAGATGGCGCTACGCTTCTGTCGCAATATTTTGCCCAGTTGTGTTTATACGACATCTTGAAATGTGACTGGATTAGTTATTATGTGCTGAAAATGAGCTGTGACAGATGATCTACCACCTCAGACGTTGTACATTCAATACTTGGAAACGGGAGACGAAATTTGGTGAAGTTGAATTGAAACCTAGCTCAGAGCATACCAGACCCCCAGCATATTATACCTTTCTATCGAAACAATAGAAGAGTAGCCTACTGAATCCAAGCCAGCTGTCTACTTCGATTTTCATTTTTCACACACATCCTGTGTCAGTTTCTCCATTCAGTGAACAAATATGAGTTCTGAAGACATCACAACTAACACATCATTAGCTGAGTGCAGAGTGCTTCACTCAGTGACTGAATTGAATATCTGTTGAGTGATTCAATCAGTCGAGTGATTAATTCAGCTCATGACTGAGTGTGACATTTCTTGGCGGCTTTCGCTCAGTGAGAGCTCAGAGTGATTCATTCACTCAGTGACTGAAAACCTACTAAGTGATTGGTTCAGTTGAGTGGCTATTAACTCACTCAACGCCTGTTTGTGACGGTTATCGGTGACTCAGAGAAAGACATCAGTGCCATCTATCAGTTTGTCATTTGTTATTAGCATCATAGTGTCATCTGTCAGCCTGTCACGTGGCACTTTTTGTTTAATGAGACTATCAGAGATGTCAGCATCAGCTAATTTCCGCAGAGAAACCATCATCATAAGAATCGTGTTACGCAAGCTGTCAAAGGGGGTTAAGAGCAGCATAAAAGTGTTGAGGGGGGCAGGCATCAGTTCTGTCGCGCAGTCGCAGTCATCGAGAGCACACCACACTTTTCATTATCATACTCTCTCTTTCTCTAGTTCGAAGACGTTTCGCTTGCCATAATTCAACAAGTTCGGTCAAAGTTCCTCAGCTCACCGTAAGCAACAGCAGTCTTACCATTTCCCTGGCGCCATACTCAACTATACGGCCAATGGGGATATTTATGCTGAACATGTGAAAATATGTAATCTGGAAACGCCAGGTGCGCCGAATGATGTTGTCAATAAAAAATACGTTGATGCGAAAGTTCAGAGTAGACTCGTACGCTGTCATCGACTCCATTACAGCCATGGATGTTTGAGTGACGAAATACATGACAGATTCTTTGAAGAACCGAAAATTCTCGAAAAAGAATAAATAGGTTTGAATGGCTGACAGATGGTGCTGATATCCCCACTAGAACGGAGAGTGGCAGGTGACATCAAGCAACCGACAGATGGCGCTGATGTTCCTCCAGAACTAAGAGCGTCAGGCGTCATTAGCGGAGTGACAGAAGACACCTCACCAGCAGCTTGGCTGCCAGTACCACCACCGACAGATGGCGCTAATTTTCCTTCACAAGGATGAGTGGGCAGATGACACTTCGCCGACAGTTTGGGTATCATCATCACCACCACCGACAGATGGCGCTGATGTTGCTCCAGGAGAACGACAAGTGAAAGGTGACATGAGCAGCAAAGTGACCACAGATGCCTTAAACATAGACTCACAGAACACAGTGTTGACTCGTCGTGTGTGTCTTGTGAAGGAACTAAGTGTATTGTATATGTCACGTAGACACTTGGTGTGCTGCTCACAGTGCGTCATCAGGTGCGACACATGCGTAGTTTGTAGATCACCCATCAATACGTTTATGAAAATATATATTTTTTGGAATATTTTTGATTTTAGTTTTGTGACTCGAAAATTACGTCTGTAGGAAATATCTTCAGAAATGATAATTCCCAGTATTTGTCAGGATGTTTCTTTTTGAAATGTTTTATTCAGAAAAATTATTTCGTGGAATGACAATGACAACACTTAATTCTAGATATCTCAAACTTTCACACTCTTCCCCAGCCCTCTTCACGATCATACGGGGTGAATCATTTACAACAATCGTCCATCCTGATCGCTATGTTTGTCCTCAAACAAAGTTGCCGAACCGTTTTGGTTTCTTGATTATTCGTTTCGGCCTGTTACGACAAATAGTATCACGCTCATCTTCATGCTCATCCATCTTGTTATCCGAATCAGGTTTCCATTCTTCGTTACTATCGTTATCTTCGCTACTGTCATCATCTGCACTTATATCCTCTTCCTTTTCTTTATCTGACGATACTTCAATAATCTCAAATTCCGTTTCTTCATTCTCTTTTGAAAATTCATCTTCCGAAACATCATTTTCTTCTGCATTTCTATATATTTTCATTTGGGAAACATGAGCTACAGTAGTTAAATTTTGACCACCATCTTCTTTGTTCAGTCTTTCAAATCTATATGTATTACTGGAAAGTGCTTCAATCACAACGAAGGGACCACGATACTTTCAAAATTCATCGATGTTATAATACATAGTACAATGGACTTCATTCTGTTCTCAGCCATTCTATTCGCATGTGGATAATGTACAGCAATAAGTTTCAGATCAATGTCGAATTTCTTGCAGTACTGGTAAAACTGCTCCCTCTGTCACTTACTATTATTCTGGGAACTCCAAACTGATTGGTGAACAACTCAATTTGTTTACCTGTTTCATCTGTTTTTGTACTTCTCAAAGAAAAAAGTTTGACGAATCGAGAGAAAGCACAAACAATCACAAGTATGTACATTTTTCCTCTTGTACTCTTAGAAAAAGGTCCAAGATGATCAATGTGGTCTTTCAGGAATTTTTAATGGATGAATCATTCCAGCTTTCTTCCCACCAGGAACTTTCGCGAATAAATATTTACAACACCCTTGAATATGTCTCTTCACGTACCTTCGAATTCCTTTGAACCAAAACTTCCTCAAAATTGCATAAACTGTACGATCCAATGACCAATGTCCCATTAAGTCGTGGTATTTAACAACTATCGACTTTCTCATTGAATCTGGAATTACATACAGCCATTTGTCTTCACCATTCACCATTACTTCCTTGTACAGTCTTCCATTTTCTATCGAATATTTATCAACCATATTTTCTTCTTCTTTACTTCTGTACTCTTATTGTAGAATTTTCATCATTCTTCTGGATCATCAAAATCTTATCTTCCTCAGATACAATCATGAACATATTTATCCTTTTTTCATAAATTTCTTCAATCATTCCTTCCTTTGATGAATCATCTACAGGCGCTCGACTCAAGCTATCCACATGAGACATTTTATCACCAACTCTATGCCTGATTTCACTCTATGCCTGATTTCGAAATCATATTCAGCTAGAGTAGTAAACCATCTAGCAATTTGTGGTAGAAGAGTTTTCTTCGCAATTAGATACACTAATGCTTGACAATCGCCAACAACAGTGAATCTTATACCTAATAGCATTGGTTTCAGCCTTTCAATACACCAAACTATTGCTAATAACTCCATTTTTGAAGAATGATACATTTTCTCAGCATCACTCGTTTTCTTAGACACACAGTATACAAGATGCATTTTAAAATCCTTGCCCTCCTGTAGTAACATACCTGCAACTCCCAAACTTGAGGCATCACAATGGAGTTCTGTATTCGCTTTAGGATTGTACAATTGTAAGACTGGTGCTCTTTGTAGCAGATCCTTCAGTTCATCGAAAGCTGACTGATGCTGTTGTTGCCAGCGAAAACTCACATATCCTTTTGTCAAATCTGATAGTGGCCTCGTTAACACTGCATAATTCCTGATGAATCTACGGAAAAATTCAGTCAGACCTAGAAAACGCCTAACTTCATGTTTGTTCTTTGGTGCCGAAAATTCGCTAACAGCTCTCAACTTTCCTCCTCCTGGTAACATACCGTCCGCAGTTAGTTGGATCCCAAGAAATTTCATAGACTTCCTCCAAAATTCGCATTTAGTAAGCTTAAATGTCAATTTTGCTTTCAAAATCGCAGAAAACACTTGCCGAAGCTTGTCTAACATTTCTGTCCAATTTACCGCACCGATTAAAATATCATCAAGATAGGACACCGCAACAGTGTTTCTCAAAGGTCCTAGAGCTGAACACATGAGCTTAGAAAATTCGAAAGGTGCGTTGACTAAACCAAAACACATTCTTTCGAGTTCTGCAGTACCGTCCTGATAAATAAAAGCAGTTTTTGATTTGGATTCTTCGTCAAGTGGAATTTGCAAGTAACCTGACATTAAGTACAGTACGCAAAACAACTTACATCCGGTCAGCAACTCAAAACAGGTCAGCAACTCAAAACAATCGTCAATATGAGGAATCGGAAATGTCTTTTTCTCGGTTTGCGCGTTTAGTCTACGATAATCTACAACAAGTCTCTTTTCACCTGATGCCTTTGGTACGAGAAATGCTGGAGACGCGTAAGATTAAGTCGTATCACGTACTATGCTGCACTCGCGCCATTCATCGACAGTGTCTTTGATTGTCTTTCGATTCTCCAAGTTACTACGATAGGGTTTTGATTTAACGGGTTTGTCATTATCTTTTATATTTACTGTCATTAAATCAGTACAACCTAATTCCGACAAATTGAACGCAAAACAAACGCAAAATTCAGTAACCAAGTCCAAGAGTCTCATTTTATCCTGTTCACAAACATCATCGTCCAAGTTCAACATGTTCAAAGTGATAGGAACCCGCTCACCTTCGGATGAAGTTGTCGATTTATCAGATATTTCGAAATCACCTCGTATCTCACCGAATCGGTCACCAACTTTCAAACTGACATCTCGATCTGTCATCACCGCGAGTATTCCAGCTCTATCTCCAACTCGAACATCGACGAAATTCAATGTGTTTCTTTCAAATTTTGTGTCTGTTTGTAGCCGAACCTCTGTTTTGTGTTGATTTCCTTTTCATTTCATGGACCTCAATGGATCTTCATTTTTGTACCCAAAATGCAACATATCATCCACTCGAATATATGCAATCCAAGGTAACTCCGTAAAAGTTCTTCCTATTATCAAATCAGTCGGTTGAGCACTGTTGAGAACAACCAAAGCATAAACTTCTTCCACTTCATTTAAAGTCATCACAAAGCTAGTGATTTCTTCACTTGTTATACTGTATCCTCCAAAACCAAATAATTTTTGATCGTACAAATTGCACTGCCTGGATCTACGAAACCTGTGACATTCAGATCGTGGTTTATTTTGACTTGTCTGATAAACTTCTGAATGGAATCAGTAATTTTGGTTTGACAACACACCAAAGACTGTGTTTGTGTAGAATTTGGATTTTCTTGCTTCGAAACAATAGTATCATGAATCATTTTCTGTGGACAATCACGTTTTAAATGACCCCTTTCTTTGCATCGATAGCAGATCAGTTTTGATATTCTATTGCTGTTAGTAACTTCACTATTAGAGCCCTCATTACTCGTTGTACCATTTTTTTCTGAATCTTCCCTAGTTTTCACAAAATTTGCAGAATGACTACGGGTTTGAGATCTTATTTGGGTATATTGATTGGCCTTATTGTTTATTTCCTCGAACCTTACGATCTCGTGCAATAACTGATCAGTATCTTCAGTGTCTTTAGCAAGTAGAGCAGGAATTATATTTTTGTTCTGTAAACCTACGATTACTTGTTCCTTGATTTCATCAAAATCATATCCAAGATTTTTGTAGAGTGTAACTTTATCTTGAAAATAAGAATAAATCGATTCTGTTCTATATTGATTTCGCTTTTTCATCTTCTCCCACATCTCATCCTTACTCATTTTGAAATCAAATGTTTTCTTGAAGCTTACTTTGAAGTCATCAAACGTCTTTATATCTGAAGCTCTTTCAATGAACCATTTCTTTGCTGTGCCTGTCATATGAACCTTAGCCTTTTCTAAAGTAAATTCTTGCGGCCAGTTATGAAGAACAGCTGCACTCTCTAGACTCACAAGCCAATCCATAGCAGGTTTTCCTAGGTTTTCACCATTGAAGTCTTCAATACTTTTGATGAAGTCGGGAATAGCATGAAAATCTTTTTTCTCTTGCTCAGTCTTAGACTTCTCCAGCAATTTGAGAAACTTTTCTTCCGATGCCAACCTATTCCGCCCCATAGTTAACATCAATCATATCCATGAATTTTTCCATCAGAGTTTCCTGCGACGATGAACCTCCGGCCGTGCTACTTGGACTTCTGCCATGTTGCTAATAATCCACTCCAAGAACCAGAAGATTAGCCAAAACAGATCGGAAAGCTACCGAACAAACTCTCAATAAAAACCTTTCTAATCAATCGGGACCACTTCTGAATTGTAGGAAATATCTTCAGAGATGATAATTCCCAGTATTTGTCGGGATGTTTCTTTTTGAAAAGTTTTATTCAGAAAAATTATTTCGTGGAATGACAACACTTAATTCTAGATATCTCAAACTTTCACACTCTTCCCCAGCCCTCTTCACGATCATACGGGGTGAATCATTTACAACACGTCCAATTTTTACTTAAAAAAACATGCTTATTTTTTATACAAAAATGAGCACATTTTTGAATGAATTATTCATCATATTTTGCTTCAAAAAACATGCTCTTTTTTTATAAAAAAAAGCAGCACATTTTTGATTGAACTATTCATCATATTTTGGTGCAAAAACGTGCTCTTTTTTATGTAAAAAAGTGACACCTTCATTGACATGGTGGTAAAAGCTGAGTGAAGCATTTTCAGTGAAAGCTGAGTGGCTGAGTGAAACACTCAGCTTTCACTCAGCATTTTCCACCATGTCAATAAAAGTGTCACTTTTTAGGGCAAAAACAGGCACTTGTTTGGCTCAAAAACGATACTTTTTTGCATTAAAAACTGCATTTTCACGTTTTTGATGCAAAAAGTGCCACTTTTGAGGCAAAAAAGAGACACTTTTTTCGATCAAAAACAACACCCAAAAATGACATGGTGGAACGATTTCAGTGTAGCATTTTCAGTGAATTTTGAGTCACTCAGCATTCACTCAGCTTTTTCCATGTTAATTTTCGGTAATTTTTTTTATCAAAAAAATTACCATTTTCCCATAAGAATTCATGTATTTTTGGATGAAAAAAAGTGACACCTTTATTGACACGGTGGTGAAAGCTAAGTGAAGCATTTTCGGTGAAAGCTGAGTGGCTGAGTGAAACACTCAGCTCTTTCCACCATGTCAATCAAAGTGTTACTTTTTATGGCAAAAACAGGCTTTTTTGCATAAAAAAGTTACACTTTTTTGCATACAAAAATGTCACTTTTTAAAAAAAAAATGACACTTTTTGGTATATTTTTTTTACTTTTTTAAATAAAAAAGTAGTACTTTTTTACCTCAAAAAAGGCACTTTTTGCACAAAAAATTTAATTTTTTTTAATGAATCTGGTAGATTGATCGATTAGTATGATATACATACAGAACGATAGATGGCACTGATGTTTCCAAAAAGCGGTCAATTTCTTGTCAAAAATGCAACAATTTCCGACAGAAAACTGTGGTATTAAATGGTGCGTTTTTGCGAATTGATGGACAATGATTGCGTAGGGGAAATAGGGAAAAATACTCTTAAATGTTGTTAGCATAGTTATTTTATTCATCATATAATGTTTACTACATGTACATACTTAACATATTATGGTGGATATAGACGTCCCGCCTGGAGCACAGTTTCTATTCCATTTTCATAAATATTCTGTAAAAAATTCATCATCATGCGGGTTCTGAACAAATCAATATTTTTCATTCAAGGTGGTGATGAGGTTCCCAAATAGGGTGATGTAATCTAGTTTGTTTGCCTTTCAGCCTGTTTTTGACACTCAATAGTATGACTCATGAGTTTTCCGTTGCTCGTGAAGTATTTTGAACATTCATCACAAAAATATACCTTATGCCTGTTTCTACTTATTTGTGTACTGAGCAGTCGGGATAAATATTTGATGAAGCAGTAGTGGTATCGAATTTTGGTATCATTAACTGTCTCTGGCGGTCCTCTATAACCCTTGAATTTTGAATGATATTCATTCTGAATTAAAAGTAAATTAACATGTTGGTTCAATCTCCGTTTGGTGAGTCGACTCGGAACAGTTACGAAAAACGCCTCTGTGCGCCTGCGGCTGAGTTAATTCCAAGGTGTATACACATTGATCGATATGTTGTTCAGGTGCTCAAATTTGGTAATTTGCTCCAATTTGATCGGAAATTGAATACCGTCCAAATTAAAGATTTGTGAGTAATGTGGATATGATTTTTGTCCTGTCAGTATGCTTTCATGCTGGATGCAGAGCTGAAACAACTGCCCAAGCAAAGCACGCTTCATCCTAATTTTTTATATTGATGCACGCTTGCTTTCTGGCTATGGACTTTGGAAGCTCTATTAAAGAGGAACCATTTATATACTTCCAAACTAACATTTTTTTAAGTGTAGAATCTCTTTCCTGTTCTAATGATTTCGACAATTTATATCGAATATGATCAATGAATTTCTCTTGGAACCACCCTTTCAAGTTTGTAACCCTGTCAATGATATTGTTTTTAGTACTGAAATATTCTATATTATTATATTCCATATTCAAGCTATCTTTGACAAATTCAGCACAAAATTTATTATTAATCTCAATCATTGGATGTTTTTTCAGCAATTTCTTCATTCTGCGTTTCGATAAGGTATAAGCGTCTTGGAAAAATTGTCCAATATCCTTATGTGTCAAATTCATTATTATTCCTGTACGCAGACCTGACGAAAATGCGGATTTCATATTTTCCAACTTCACTCGTGATGATAACTTTGATGTTGCCCCTCATCCAACCACTCCTGCATTTTTAATTGAATTTCTTACAATTTTCAAATTACCCGCCAAAGTTTGAAGTCTGCGTAAAGTCCCTATTTACTGCTCTTCGTTGATTGATGTTATAGCTTTATTTAGCATACGAGCAGTTCTTTTATAATGTGCCAATTAAATATTGCTTTTTCTCTTTGAGATGTCCATTTTGAGAATTGACCCCGCTTCTTCCAAAATTTTGATTATGTTTACGCATACAGTAGATAAAACATCATCGAATTTTAGTTTGCTTCTGATGAGTTTCATAGCTCTACACAGGCATATTTTCACTCAAAGTATCAAGTTGCTTGAATTCCAATTGGATTCAGTAGGCTACTCTTCTATTGTTTCAATAAAGAGGTATAATATGCTGGGGGCCTGGTATGCTTTGAGCTGGGTTTCAATTGAACTTCACCAAACTTCGTCTCCCGTTTCCAAGTATTGAATGTACAACGTCTGAGGTGGTAGATCATCTGTCACAGCTCATTTTCAGCAAATAATAACTAATCCAGTCATATTTCAAGCAGTCGTATGAACACAACTGGGTATATTATTGCGACAGAAGCGTAGCGCCATCTAGTATGAATCTTTCGAACTGAAAATGTAGTATCGATGAAACCCGCCTGTGAATTCGAATGAGTATAATGTGTTGAAGATGCGTAGCACCACCCACTGTGAACCTTTCGAAGTCCAGCAAGCTACGAGACCATTTTTGCCTATTTGAATTAACATAGACTTCACTAAAAAATATTTCAAGGACACTCTTCCGGTCCTGGTATTGGGGTTGCCCTACTACTTCCCCGCATGAGTTATCTTCGTTTCACAACATTAATAATAATATAATAACAATACTCCCTCATAAACACTCATAGAGTGTACCCAAAGGCATAATCTGTGCGAGTAGAGGACAGCTATTATTACTATTTGCCGTGGCTCTCCAGGGCAAATAGTAATAATAACCAAACATCAGTATTTGGTGGTGTACTTACATTTTAGCTGTAGGAAAACCCGGAAAACGGCACCACCCCGGGCCCAAGTAAGCACCAGAAGTCGGAATTGGCATGTAATTACATTGCCTATCGACTACTATGAAATCGAGATATATTTTCTCATTCCTAGGATTCGAACATGGCCAAATGCGAGCGGAAGTTTCAAAGGCCGGCATCTAACCGCCTCGCTACCGGCACCTATACAGTGTCTTTCAAAAGTATCGGAACGGTCTCATATTTCACAAACGACCCTGACAAAATTTACGAAAATTTCGACAGGGTAGTTTTTGATGATGCCCGATTCAAAGGTGATATCGGCAATATTGACAAATTAACAGTTTTCCAGATATTGAGGATAACTCAATTTATTCTAATGGAATACCCTATTTGTTTTAATTGCAATCAATTCAGCGACGCCTTATTACTTATGTCTCCAAATATCAGATTTTAAATTGATGCAGTTTTCGAAATATGACAACATGGCTTTTTCGTTCAAAATTCTGGGAACGTTCCAATATCTTCAATACAGTTCGAGAAAAAATCTTGAAATTTTATACAGTATGGTTTTTAATGATGCCCGATTCAATGGTGATATCGGCAATGTTGCCAAATTAACAGTTATTCAGATATTGAGGGTAACTCAGTTTTTTCAAATAGAAAACCATATTTATTTTCATTGCAATCAATCCATCCGTCATCACATGTGTCTCCAAATATCAGATTTCAAATAAGTAAATGTGGTTCATGAACTTCGACAACATGGCATTTTTGTTGAGAAGTCTGGGAACGTTCCAATATTTTTCATACGGTCTATACAAGATGATTTTTGATGATGCCCGATTCAATGGTGATATAGGCAATATTGCCAAATTAACAGTTTTCCAGATTTTGAGGATAACTCAATTTTTTCAATTAAAATACCCTATTTGTTTTCATTGCAATCAATTCAGCGACGCCTTATTACTTATGTCTCCAAATATCAGATTTTAAATTGTTGCAGTTTTCGAAATATGACAACATGGCTTTTTCGTTCAAAAGTCTGGGAAAGTTCCAATATCTTCAATAAGGTTATAGAAAAAATCTTGAAATTTTATACAATATGGTTTTTGATGATGCCCGATTCAATGGTGATATCGGCAATGTTGCCAAATTAACAGTTTTTCAGATATTGAGGGTAACTCAGTTTTTTTAAATAGAAAAACCTATTTATTTTCAATGCAATCAATCCATCGCCCCGTCATCACATGTGTCTCCAAATATCAGATTTCAAATAAGTAAATGTGGTTTATGAAGTTCGACAACATGGCATTTTTGTTGAGAAGTCTGGGAACGGTCCAATATTTTCAATACGGTCATGAAAAATTCATGAAATTTTATACAAGATGGTTTTTGATGATGCCCGATTCAATGGTTATATAGGCAATATTGCCAAATTAACAGTTTTCCAGATTTTGAGGGTAACTCAATTTTTTCAAATGAAATACCCTATTTGTTTTCATTGCAATCAATTCAGCGACGCCTTATTACTTATGTCTCCAAATATCAGATTTTAAATTGATGCAGTTTTCGAAATATGACAACATGGCTTTTTCGTTCAAAAGTCTGGGAACGTTCCAATATCTTCAATACGGTTCTAGAAAAAATCTTGAAATTTTATACAATATGGTTTTTAATGATGCCCGATTCAATGGTGATGTGATGGTGTAATAGTTTTCCAGATATTGAGGGTAACTCAGTTTTTTCAAATATAAAACCATATTTATTTTCATTGCAATCAATCTATCGCCCCGTCATCACATGTTTCTCCAAATATCAGATTTCAAATAAGTTAATGTGGTTTATGAAATTCGACAACATGGCATTTTTGTTGAGAAGTCTGGGAACGGTCCAATATTTTCAATACGGTCATGAAAAATTCATGAAATTTTATACAAGATGGTTTTTGATGATTCCCGATTCAATGGTGATATAGGCAATGTTGCCAAATCAAAAGTTTTTCAGAGAGTAACTCAATTTTTCCAAATGGAAAACCCTGTTTATTTTCATTGCAATGAATTCAGCGCCCCGTCGTTGCTTATGTCTTCAAATAGCAGATTGTGAAATAATGTGGATTTTGAAATATGAGAACATGGTTCATTAAAATATCTGCGAACGTTCCAATATTTTCAAATGGGCTCCAGAAAATATAAAATTCCATACAAAATAGTTTCTGTTAAAACAACTTTTTAATAATTGAATTATTTTCCAATAAAGTTTTTGAATCAAATAACAGAAACTGAAAACTATCTGACCAAGTTCTCAAATTATTTGCCATCATTTGCTAAACAATAGCCGAAGTGGTCATGAAATTCCCTCGAAGTATGAGTTAGCATTTGAGGGGTGAATAAAAGAGCTGCCTGACATATTTTATATTTAAGATTCCTCAATTTACTGGTTGCTCAAACTATATCAATTTAAAATCTGATATTTGGAGACATAAGTAATGAGGCGTCGCTGAATTGATTGCAATGAAAACAAATAGGGTGTTCCGAAAGAAAAAATTGAGTTATTCTCAATATCTGAAAAACTGTTAATTTGACAACATTGCCGATTTCACCATTGAATCGGGCTTCATCAAAAACCAGCAAGTATGGAATTTCACGAATTTTTCTCGAACCGTATTGAATATATTGGAACGTTCCCAGACTTTTGAACGAAACAGCCATGTTGTCATATTTCAAAAACTGCATTATTTCAAAATCTGATATTTGGAGACATAAGTAATGAGGCGTCGCTGAATTGATTACAATGAAAACATATATAGAGGTGTTCCATTTGAAAAAATTGAGTTGACCTCAATATCTAAAAAACTGCTGATTTGGCAACATTACCAATATCACCATTGAGTCAAGCATCATCAAAATCTACCCTGTCGATATTTTCGTAAATTTTCTCAGGGCCGTTTCTGAAATATGAGACCGTTCCGATATTTTTGAAAGACACTGTATATAGTTTGTATATTCGGCATTAGACCTATCTAGGACTTTTTTCTTGATCTGTGTACACAACAGTTTCAACCATAAAGAAGATGATTCAACTTCCTTGAAGAATGGTTCCTGTCAATAATACATTAGAAAATGCGTTCGATTTCTTAGAATTCGTGATTGAATGCCAAAATCAAATTTCAGGTTCGCGTTTACCCGCCGCTGCAAGTTACGACGGGCCAAATAAATATATCAGATGTGTCATAATTTTGTTGAATGTTATCAGATAAGGAAAAGCAAAAGAGTATTTCATTCCTAAAGACTTCAACCATCACATGTGAACATAACATGTGAGTATCTGCGTCCCTAAACTGTTTTTTGTCCCAATTCACCCTAATGCGCTTTTTACGGAGAATTCAAAAATTATTAAAGATCAAACGGATTACCTATAAGGAAGTTCAATCTAAATTATACGAAGAATCACGTTCGAGTAATTCAAATAATGTAGATACGCCTCTGATGAAACACGAGTTACTTTTTTAAAGCTGCGAAAATCGATCCATTTCCGTCGTTTAATCTTCAATTATACTTCATAACCACGTCCTCGTAGACCAAATGTAGATGTTTAAAGCACCTGATTTTTTTATCCATAAGTGATATGAGCCATACAAATTGTGATATTATATTAACAATAATACGACAGAAAAATGCTTAAAAATTCGTCTAAATCATTTGAATTTGCAAGAAAGCAATAATTCCTTATAATATTTTCAATTATGAAATATAGCATATTTAGCATGAACTGAACTGAGTTGGTATGTTGAGTGATAAAAGTTTGCAAACACATTTGACCTAATAGTCCAACCCGCAGTGTTATAGCCGCAATATTGAACCTGGAACGTATAGTGCTGCTGACGAGGAAGCATTTTGCGTGCTATGAATAATGAAAAACCAGTATCACTTATATACAACACAGTGCTAAGGACAACACAGATTTGTTATAAGTTTGAAAGTGGACCACAAAAATCGAATACTCTACCTAAAAGTGATAGTTTTTTACTTTATAGAGATGAAAATATCTCTCTGGAAAACATAATGAGTAATCAACCGATAGGATGGGTTGAGCAAGGAATTGGTTTGTTTTTTGCAGCTTTGAAAAAGTGATTCGTGTTCCACCAGAGTTGTAACTATATTTGGTCTACGAGAACGTAATTATAAAGTATAATGGATATTTTGGTCAATATGGGCTGTATGCAACGATTCAAGAGAAGTGGGGCAGGCCTCACTCACAAACGCCGAACAAAAACTGGGTTTTACTTTTGACTCATTATTCAACTCCCCGGCATTTTCTTCAGTAAATGTTCAAAATATTCGCTTATACACATGCTGCACGAAAAATAAAGTATGCAATTTCAAGCTTGAGGTTTGCATTTCACATTTGTGTTGTTTGAGACACAAAATAAACTTCAAATAATGTCACAATTTCAAAAATTCCGAGGCTTTCCAAAATATGTTTTTATATGGCAAGAAACAGCATCAGTTTATAGCACCCAGTTTGATTATCAGTATTATTATTAGTCCTAGATACCATGGGACGATATGGCAACCTTGCATTCGGTAGAAAATTTATGAAATGAGTTTATCGGTAAAACAACAATATTTCCTTCGGTTAATTTCATCGCTTTTGGATGCATTCTCAACTTCGGTGGTTTCCTGGTAACTGTAACAACTGTCTCTAACTAGAGATTGCACTTTTCATAAGTACGAAGCCAAATCAGCAAGCAACTTTGGAATACCAAGGGTAAAATTTATTTTCTCACTATATTTCGCTGGCTCACTTATAAGGTTTTATGTTAATATTCAGTTCGGAAATTAGACTTTCCAGAATTTTCACTTCAGTAATGAAATAAAATATACTCACTGAGAACAAAAAATAGGGTGGTTATCATTCCCAGCTGAACGAAATTCACATAGAACTCTGCAACATATTATAATCTTATAGGTATCAGTAAACCAGCGACAGACTACTTTGGTATATTCTATGAATGAGCAAGACATGTTGGTTTATTCTGGCAAGGACTGTTCACATTCTATTGTGTACGATTAATTGCCTACCAAACAGATCGGGCCATTTTCGGTTACTTTTGGATGATACATCATGCAGTGATGATATAATATATCACTGCAGAAAGCAATATCAGAACTTTATTTATTGCTTTTCTCAATGTATTTACGACAATTCAATAACAGAAATGTAAAATTTTTAACAATCAATATGTTGGAAACTGGATAGATGGAACGACAAAATAAATCTGTAGTTGAATTTGGACATTTGTTATTCGTTTTACATAATTTGAATGCGTCACTATGTCATTTTGGAATTTGTTTCGATGCCACGAATACAACTTCAGGAGACAAAATAAACAAAATATTATTACCATTATTATTGCTATGGTAATACCAAACTCAAAACTTCACGGAAACCTCGACCATCAAAGTAGGACGATTTTCGGCTCCTGGCGAAACGAACATCGTCCGAAGAGAGGAGGAAAAACGGACTAAATATTGAGATGTACTCTTTGAACTCCGCAGGATTCTCCCAAACCATTCTGTCAAAACGGTGGTTCTGATAATAGGGGTACTTGGTGGAATGATGGACACTAGCTCCCGAATATGAAAATCATACCGGCTTGCCGTGATGCGGCAGAAAACCTAGCCGGAAGAATGCAGAACTCCGTAATTCTTGGTTCACTCCGTTTACTCAGGGCAAATGATTCTCGGGTCCAGTAGATCACTCACTCCACGGACGTGGGAAGTGTTTTCTGGGGTAAATGACACCAGCGCGTTCTCCGGTTGTATCGGACAGGGCCTGACTGGGATATTGCTTTAGAAAAAAAATAAATATTGGATTAAGTAATGAAGTCTTTCGCATAAACTTATCCAATAGGTACTTTCGTTGGCAAGTATCTAACAGAAAACAACTACTGCCCTCAACGACCATTGAACTATATTTGTTAGATACTCGGCAAAGTTTTCTAGATGACCTACTTTGCAATGCTCTCTGAATATCATAGCAAATAGATACATTCTTCGATTTTCGTACAGACATATCAATACTAATTGTAAAAATTATCGCATGGTCGTATGAAACAAAATGTAGGGACATCTTGTGCGGAAGTGATTTTTCATACTCATGTTATTATCATACTCGCGTTTGCCACCCACGTGCTACAATATATTCCACTCGTGTGAAAAATGTTACTTAGCGCACTCGTAATGAAAAATACCATTTCGTTAGTGGGCAAGTAAAGGATAAAATAGCCATAGGACAAATAATTGCAGATTTTGTCATAAAGAATGGCATTTTTTATATACTTATTTTTACATTTACGAAATCTGGATCAAGTTCTGTGTCTTCATCTCATCACTTAATTTTTGTACAAAAACATTTTAATTTTCTTTGATTGATGATAATTTTTCATATGGAAAATGGTCCATGTCGATGCATTGTTCTTAAAACTCAAACTGGCATTTTGATTACAACAGTTTCCCACAAGTCATAGATGTGACAAAATCCCTTTTTCGGGTTATTTTATTTTTCAAATGTTCACGGACATGAAATGAGGATTTTGTTTACGATATTTTTGCCACAAGGCGAAAATGAATATGACAAAAATCGATATTTTGCTAGAAAGTGAAACATTCTTAATAAAAATTTGCAAAAATATGTGTTATTTAAAATTTAAAAGAAGGATGAAAATAAAGAATGTTTTTGTAATATCTAACAGAAAATAACTACTTTCCTGGCTACGACCACGTCAGACGTTGAACTACATAGAATAGATATTGTGAAAAGACAGTAACACCATATCACAATCACAGTTGTCACCTGAACAATACAAAACTATATCGTGGAAAATCATAGAAAGGCGATAATTATTAATATAGGAGAGAATACAACTTGGAGCACACTATTTGGTGTTTGGTACAATGGGTACTTATCATTTAATAACTATTTTCTCTGTATTTGATCGGGAACATTTAGTTCATGAAATTACATTGATCATTGATAAATTTGAACCTAAAACAAAATTTAACATCCCAAACAGAACTCAGAAACAAGAGACGTGGTTGATGAACAACCTGCTGATGAATATAAGGGTAAGTAGACATGAAATAAATATCAAACGATAATAGACGGACCTTGAATAATAGAACAGAGCTGCAAGATTTGAAATTCCGATTTATAATCTCCATCAATATAACCGAGATGAGTTATGATATTAGTTTTTTTGTGATTTGATATGGGTTTTAATGTTGAAGAGCACATTTTGGACAATTTGCCTCTAATATAGCATTCAGTTACTTTTCTTTGTTTCAATATTACGTTATTTTTAACAACTGAAAAATAAAATTAGTACAATATTTTCGTATTCAGCCATATAACGTGTTCTCAAAAACAGAAGTACAGCTTACAAGTACCTAGTGCTTTAAAACTACACAACCTGGCCCAGCATGTTGCATCAACAACCATATATCTACCCGCTTTGCTGTCTCCCAACTCTCCGCGTCTAATTTATTTAAAATTGTTGGCTTTACTGCAGATCGTAGTCAATTCGGAGGACATATAGTCTTCAACTGCCATTTTTTTTCTTTCAGCACACGAAATAAACATGATTTTCCATTTATCGCTGAATCGGATGGTGTGACTATATGCTGTGGATTCAATGTATTGAATACAAAAAGTAAGTACATAATAATATATGTTATATGAAAGGCTCTAGTATAGATATACGCAATACTCTCTTTCACTGCGATATACGAGCACCTTCGTTGTACTATTTCTTTTTTGCTTTTCGGGAATGCGCATGACTTAAAAAAAGTACGTTATAAATCACAGTGAATACAGCTCACAACGAAAAGATGGAAATGTATTCATTTATTGATAATGATCTATGACTTTTGTCACGAATAAAAATGTTATTAGTAACTATCATCATAAACTACTTCCGATAGGAATGACTGAAGAACTAAGTCGACTTCAAAATGATAACAATCCATCAACTTATTTAGAAGTGAAAGTAATTTTCTGGCACTCAAATATATCTTGGATTACTTACGTCGGCATTACTAAAAAATTGCTTGTTTGGACAAGTTTTCTCGAGACAATAATTGCTACAATAGCAACGTTTTGATAATCATTCCTGATTTCATTACAACTGCAAGAAGTAAATGATAATCAATATTCAAAAATGTATTTCAATATATTACGTTTTTGCAACGGACTTAAACTAATAAAATAATTTCTCCCAGCCCCATACAGATATATTACCTCATAGATATTTGTAATCCCATAGAGATTGTTCTGAACACTTCTGATTGTGAATTTTCATTAGCAATGAAAATACTTGTTATGTAACGATTCCCCGTATTGTGTAGATAACGAAGACAGCATCCCAGAGTGCATTTACATTGAAGATCATCGGGCTGGACACATAGAATCCGCTGAACTCTGCATTTTTATCCGAGATAACATGAACTTATAAATATATGCTTTTTCCATTATTTTATTCAGATATAATTGTACCATTGGCTTTGACATTGCTAATAAAAATACGTTGTAACTCATAATTTTTGGTTTTCGAGTTTTTTTGAAAGTAATTTTTGTTTTTTAAAAATTAAGTTCGGAGGCTCCCAAACTTAATTGGCGCAGTCGTTGTAGGATAGCACCGGCCCTTGGCGATCTAATATCGACGCTTATCCAGTGCTATTTCGTGAACCGGAAGATTTCGAACAAAATCGTCGGAGTTATTTCCAACTATTTGTGGTGCTATGTATCACCACTACCACTCGGTATATAAATAATTGGGAGATGAGTGAACAAAACAAATTGTGTTGAGTTAGTTACAGAATTGTAAATAAGAAAAGTAAAAGATAAAAAGTCAGGTGTAGTTATATTGATTATAGTTATTATTTGAGAAATATTAATAAACTACAATTGATGACCACGACAGAAAAAAAAAACGCTGGTATTATTATTTGAAAATGGTAAAACTCCTGCAGCAGCTCAACAAAGACGAAATGAAAGAAAGGGAAGCAGCGTCAAATAGTAGCGACATAATACTCCCAAGTGAAAGCGAGAGAACAAACCCAATTACACCCACTGAGACTAGAGCGTCTTCTAATGTTCAAGATAAGGAATTCATTCGTGCAAAATCAGCTATTCTCCCTCCTTTTTGGAAAAATGAACCTGAACTGTGGTTTAATGCAGTTGAAACCATTTTCCAGATCAATAACATCACATCAGAAACAATTAAATTTGGAAAAGTACTCTCTTTGCTAGACTGCAACATTGCAAAAGAAAACTCAAATTTATTCAAAATTGGAAGTGAATCTGATTCATATGCTACATTGAAAACTCAATTAATAAAAATGTACCAAATTTCTAAGGAAGACAAAATGACAAGGTTATTTGGAGAATGTCAGTTGGGTGATAAGAAACCAAGCCGTTTGTATAGAGAAATGACGGACCTAGCATCTGGGCAAATGACAAAGACTTTTATTATTCTGGCATGGCTAAAAAAGCTGACGACATCGGTAGAACAGCTATTGAGAGCCTTTCATGACAAACTTTCAGACGATGAACTAATCAACATGGCTGACGGAATGATGAAATGCTCCCCAAATACTGAGACATGTGCTTTAGAAACATCCCTAGTGTCAAAATCCCTAGAAGACAAAATAACCAAATTAGATGGTGAATATGTTCCAAGATCTAGATCTAGATCACGGACTTGGTCAAGATCAAACTAGAGATCAAGAAATCGATCGAGTCCACAAAAATCAATTTGCTTTTATCACAAACATTTTAACGTGAAAGCTAGAAAATGTGTTTCTCCATGTAACTTTGAGAATCAAAATTTGTCGGGAAACGATCAGGGCCATCGTTGATGACGACTGACGATGTTGGGCCAAGAAAAAGTTGTCTCTTTATCAACGACCCCACTACAAAAATCGATTTTCTGATTGATAGTGGTTCTGATGTTTCAATTTTACCTAAAACTATGAAAAAATCATCACGCCTTGAATCATCTGATAAACCTGTGTATGCTGCTAATGGAACAAAAATAGATACATTTGGAGAACAAATTTTGAACTTATCATTGGGACTAAGAAGAAACTTCTGTTGGTCTTTCATTATTGACGACATTGACATTGACATTGGGGCTGATTTTCTCATGGAATTTGGTTTAATGATTGACTTACGAAATAAAAGGATTGTAGATAGTTCTACAAATATATCAAGATCTTGTAAATTATACATATTGGATAATTGTCCTGTAGTTAAAACAATAAACGAAGTTATTCCATATCTTAGTGTTTTAGCAGACTTTCCTGAACTCACTAGAACCACACTGAGTAAGAAAATCAGTGAAACGAACGTTCGACATCAAATAATAACCCATGGTCAACCTGTACACTGCAAAGTACGTCGGTTGAACACAGAAAAATTAGCAGCTGCCAAAAAGGAGTTTCAATTCCTGATGGATCAGGGTATTATTCGACCGTCGAAAAGTCCGTGGGCAAGCCCATTACACATGGTTCGCAAATGTAATGGGGATTGGCGAGCATGTGGCGATTACCGATTATTAAACTCGATGACAGTTCCAGACAGGTATCCATTGCCCAATATCAGAGACTTCGCACTTCAGTTGGACAACACAAATGTATTTTCAAAAATTGATCTGGCTAAAGCATTTCACCAAATTCCAATGGCAGAAGAAGACATAGAAAAAACAGCAATCATAACACCTTTTGGACTATTTGAATATCTGAAGATGCCATTCGGTCTACGAAACGCAGCACAGACATGCCAACGTTATATACATCAAATAACCAAAGATCTTGATTTTTGTTTTCCTTGCATCGATGATTTCTTAATAGCCTCTAGAAACGAGGAAGATCACCTGAACCATTTGAAACAATTATTTCAAACACTAGATAAATTTGGTATTGTCATCAATCCTGAGAAGAGCGAATTTGGTAAAGAATCTATCGAGTTTTTGGGTTATAATGTGACCAAAATAGGCATCAGACCCACAAATAAAAAAATTCAGGCAATTCTAGATTATGAAAAACCACAGGATTTGAAATATCTGAGATTTTTAGGAATGGTAAGGTTATTCCAAATGCAACAAGAAACTCTTATGGAATGCTGATCAGGAACATTCTTTTGTGCAATTAAAAGAAGCCATAGGTAATGCTGCATTACTAGCTTATCCATCTGCATCTTTACCTTTAGCATTGATGGTGGATGCTTCAAACAGTAATATTGGTGCAGCAGTACAACAATTTCAACATGAAACCTGGAAACCATTGGGGTTCTTTTCTTCAAAATTATCCAGTGCACAAACAAAATACAGCACATACGACAGAGAACTACTAGCGATTTATGAATCCATAAAACATTTCCGTTTCATGCTTGAGGGGCGTGAATTCATCATATATTCTGATCACAAACCTCTCGCCTTTGCTTTTAACAAGAAACCAGAAACCCCAACTCCGAGACAAACCAGATACCTGGATTTTATTAGTCAGTTTTCTACAGATATCCGACATATTTCTGGATCCAAGAATGTTGTTGCTGATGCTTTATCGAGAATTTCGGATATTACACTACAAAATATCTTAGATTTTAACAAATGGGAAGAAGTACAACTCAAAGATGATGAACTCAAGAATCTTCTTTCTGGAAAAATATCTCTCAAAATAAAAAAAATACAAATACCTGGAAACAATGTGAAAATTTACTGTGACGTTTCCACTGATTATATCAGACCATACGTTCCCGAAATTTTCAGAAAAGAAATATTCAATAAATTCCATGAACTATCTCATCCAGGTACCAAAGCAACCATACAACTTATCAAAAGTAAATATGTTTGGTACAAAATTGAAAAAGATATCAGGAAATGGGTTCGAAATTGCATTCCGTGTCAGAAATCTAAAGTGAATAAACATGTTGTCAGTCCGGTCGGCAAATACACGATTGCAGAAGTAAGATTTGAACACATCAATATTGACATCGTCGGACCTTTACCACCATCCAATGGTTACCATTATTGCCTAACATATATAGACCGTTATTCCAGATGGGTAGAAGCATTTCCTATGGAAGACATGTGTGCTGAAACAGTGGCAAGAATTTTTTATGATGGATGGATTACTAGATTTGGTGTGCCTGCTAGATTAACAACGGATCAAGGAAGACAGTTTGAGAGCTCCTTATTTCACGAGTTCTCCAAAATAATGGGTTTCCACCACCTCAGAACTACAGCATATCACCCAAGCGCTAATGGAATGATTGAACGGTTTCACAGAACAATGAAAGCTGCTCTTAAATGTCACTCTTCTGGAAAATGGTCAGAGGATTTAGCAACAATTCTTTTTGGTATACGAGTCGCGCCAAAAGAAGACTTGGGTGGTATAACTAGCGCTGAAATGATATATGGAATGACATTAAGAATTCCTGGAGAAATGGTTGTTGAGAATTCAAGATTCAATCCCAATCACGAAGAATTTTTATTGAATCTCAGGAAGAAAATGGGAGAAATGAAGACAATGGAAGGTTCCGATCACAGTACTAAAAAAATTTTCGTTTATAAAGAATTGCCTAGTACTACACATGTTTTTGTGAGAGTCGACGCAGTTAGAAAACCTTTACAACACCCGTATTCTGGACCTTACAAGGTTTTGAAAAGAAATGTTAAATATTTCACAGTACTGATCAACAACAAAGAAAAAATATATCCATTGATAGACTTAAACCAGCCTTCATGGAACTCCCTAATGATAATGTTGGAGACAAAAATTGTTCACGACATTCTGTTTCTAAAAGTGAAACTACCCGTGCTGGAAGAAGAGTAAAATTCCTTGTTTAGTATATTCAATTGCTCATTTGAAGAGGGGGAGTAATGTGGTGCTATGTATCACCACTACCACTCGGTATATAAATAATTGGGAGATGAGTGAACAAAACAAATTGTGTTGAGTTAGTTACAGAATTGTAAATAAGAAAAGTAAAAGATAAAAAGTCAGGTGTAGTTATATTGATTATAGTTATTATTTGAGAACTATTAATAAACTACATATTTATAAGAACTATTGAACTTTAATTGAACTATTGCAAAATAAGTGAATTGAACAATACACATTATTGGATTATCAGTGCCATTATTGGATTATCAGTGCCAAATTATTGGATTATCAGTTCCAAATTCTTGGATTACCAGTGCCAATCAAGGATATACCAATCCATTTGTACCAATGAAGATCATATTCATTTTAATGTAAGTGATTGCTCAATTCCTAATTTTCCTATTATCATTATTTCCTTGTTTCTTCGCAATTTTATGACTGATATTGACCAACTCACCACTCTCATTTCAAACATAAATCTTGAAAACAACGCAAGTGAAAATAGTCTAGAGGAGGAAACCAACGAAATGACGACCGCATTTCAAACAAGCTACCTGGATGCTATTACAAAATTCGAAGGCGAACCTGCAGAACTTGCCGATTTTATCGAAGCTTGTGACCTCATAGTCAATCAGTTCTCTAAACCATTGGAACCACTTGCATTCATCAATAAATTTTTGGTAACCTGTATCAAGAACAAGCTTACAGGGAGAGCCAAAACTATTACAGGAGCAAGAGAAGTCAAGTCATGGGACGAACTTCGGAACTTACTCCAAAGAAACTTCGCTGATCAACGCGACGAAAATTCATTACTCAGAGATCTCATGCTCCTGAGACAAGAAATGAACGAATCACCCCAACAATATGGATCTAGATGTCAAAACGTAAGAAGCTTACTTCTTTCAAACCTCGCATGCAACGAACCAAATGCACCAGTGAGAGCAGTCAAAACCACTTTATACGATAACCTCACGTTGAAAGCTTTCCTCACCGGACTGAAGGAACCACTTGGATCAATAATTCGTTCAAGAGGACCCACAAATATTGAAACAGCACTTGCACAAGTTTTATGTGAAGAAAATATTTCATATGCCAGGAACAGAACGAACAATCTGATTCAGCAACAGAGAAGAGAACCTAGAACATCTCCACCAAATTTCAACAACTTTCAATCAAGAAATCAAGCAGTTAGACCCATGCAAGCACCCCCTCAAACCCGCCAAAATGTTGTACCCAGACCAATAAGACCATTCGTACCTGCGAACCAACCAACGTTTCAGAGACCACCTTCAAGGCAACCTAATTGGAATTTTACCCAACCTCAAGGCAACCAACAATTTCGACCGCCACAAAGAAATGTTTTTCAATCTAATCCATATCGCCCACTTTCTAGACCAACCCCAATGGACACATCTTCGGGAAATTTTTCAAAAAATACGCAGCCGAAACCTAAACCCAATTTCATAGCAGAAGAACTATTCTGGCAAGAAGATGGAGACCAATCAGCGGAATATCAAGATTATCAATACGATCAATATTATCCAACCGATCAGATCGAAGAAAACTACTATCCAGGATATTCAACCGAAACAACACAACCCCAAAATGAATATGAAAACGAATCGCATGAAGATCAAAATTTTCAGATTACCCCCACGAACAATCAGACAACGTAGTAATTATCAATGCAACAACGTTTTCCAAACTTCCATATATCACTATACCAGAAACCAAAACAAAATTCATGATCGACACCGGATCCACAAAAACACTCATTAGCCCAGGCGTTGCAAGTACGTTTTACCCACAACACATTCAGGAAGATCCTTTTCTAATACAGTCTGCCCACAACACATCTACGTACAAATATAGTATAACTATACCACTACCAAAAATTTTCAAAAGGCAGGACATCTACCAAAAATTTTATATATTCGATTTCAACCCCAAATATGATGGACTCATTGGAATCAATTTACTTCGAAATATTGGAGCAACTGTTGACCTGAACAAGAACGCCCTGGTCACGAAGGAAGCGATCATCTTAAACTTCGATAAAGATCAAGCTTAACCAAGACGATCTACGCAATCAAAAAAATCAATATTCCATCTTGAGTTATGGCCAAGAACAGAACACATTGTGGAAATACCTGTCAATAAAAACTTAAATGAAGGAGTGATACCTTTCAGAAAATTTCAAGATTAGGAAATGCCAGCAGCGTACGTGTTAGTCAAAAATCAAAAGGCTTTCACGACATTGATCAACCCAACTGATCAAAAACTCTCTTTCGATCTATTCGAACCCATCGAAATTGAGCCAATAGAAGCATTTGAAATCAATACTTTTGACGAACTAGGAGTACAGATAAATGAAAACCACTATGAAAATCTTCGAAACAAAAACTTGAAGAACATACGATTGGAACACATAAATCCTGAAGAAAAATTAGCGATCCAACAACTCTGCCGTGACTATAAGGATATATTTCACTGCGAACAATTTCCTCTCACTTTCAATAACCAAATCAAACACAATATAAAATTGACAGATGATACCCCAATATTCACCAAATCTTACAGATACCCTCAAATACATCAGCAAGAGGTCCCATCCCAAATTCAGTCAATGTTACAACAAGGAATCATACGACCATCTACGTCACCATGGAGCTTACCTATATGGGTAGTGCCCAAGAAAATGGACGCATCTGGAAAAAAGAAATGGAGACTAGTGATCGATTATAGGAAGCTCAATCAGAAAACGGTGGACGACAAATATCCACTTCCCAATATCACGGAAATACTGGACAAACTTGGGAGAAGCCAATATTTCACGACCCTTGATCTTGCTTCAGGCTTTCATCAAGTACAATTGGAAGAACGTGACATTGAGAAGACGGCTTTCAGCACTGAAAATGGTCACTAAGAATACCAACGCATGCCATTTGGGTTGAAAAATGCCCCTGCTACTTTTCAACGCGTTATGGACAACATCTTACGAGGCAAACAGAATGAGAAGTGTTTAGTATATCTAGACGAATTGTAGTTTTTTCGACGTCTTTACAAGAACGTCTGAGAGAAGTATTCGAAAGATTAAGCCAATCAAACTTCAAAATCCAACTAGATAAAAGTGAATTTCTAAGAAAAGAAGTCGCCTACCTCGGGCATATCATCACGCCAGAAGGGGTCAAGCCAAACCCAGAGAAAGTGAAAGCTGTTCAACACTTTCCTATACCTAAGACACAAAAAGAAATAAAGGGATTCCCAGGCTTACTTGGCTACTATCGAAGGTTTATAAAAGACTTCGCTAAACTCACCAAGCCATTGACCAGATGCCTAAAGAAAAACGCCAAGGTCATTCATTCATTGGAATTCATTGAAAGCTTCGAAAATTGTAAGAAAATTTTATTGAATGATCCAATATTACAGTTTCCAGATTTTTCAAGGCCATTTATATTGTCTACAGATACCAGTAACGTTGCCCTTGGAGCCGTATTATCACAAGGTGAAGTTGGAAAAGACAAACCAGTCACTTACGCATCAAGGACACTAAACGATACCGAGCAGAAATATTCAACGATTGAGAAAGAACTACTAGCCATCATTTGGGCCACAAAGACATTCCGCCCTTATTTATATGGAAGAAAATTTACCATCTACACTGACCACCGCCCACTCCAGTGGCTTTTCTCTTTAAAAGAACCAGATGGAGACTACACCTCGAAGAGTATGACTATGTTGTAGTATATAAAAAAGGGAAATACAATACAAATGCCGATGCCCTCTCCAGAATACAAATCAATCCCATGGACATCGATGTCAGATCGACACAGGTTGAGATGGATCCCGAACTAGATCAACTACTTGACGATTTAGTAAATATGGAGGAAGACCACCGTAGCCAATTGAACACTCCAGAACTAATGGATCTTGATAATCAAGAAAGAAACCATCAATTACCCAATTCACCACCTGAACTTTCAGAACAAATGGATCTCACAATTCCAATACTACCGGAACACACACCTGAAAATACGGAAATCACTATGAACTCCAGACAAGAATCAGACCCGCCAGACAGCATATCGATTATTCAAGATGCGATCGACAAAAAAGAAAAGCAGTTCATTATCACCACTGTTTTCAACAACCCTGTGCAGTCCAAAATCATTCGACGAGGAAAACAAGTCATCATCCATGCCCAAATATCGCAAGATAACAACGAAGACGAAGTCAAATCTTTTTTGATTCAATATTGTGAACCTCGGAAAAAATATTTCTGTTTCTTCGATAAAAAAAAAATGTACAAGGATTTCTGTAAGACGTTCTATACAACATTCAATATAGACCACCCGATTTTGATAAAGTGCGTGAATAGAACCATCACCATAGACGACCCTGCAGAGCAAAAAGAATTAATAAAAAACTACCACGAAGGAAAAACTAACCATCGCGGTATAAATGAAACATACAAAAACATTAATAGAAAGTACTTTTGGCATAACATGAAAAAATCAATTGAAAATTTCATTAATTCTTGTTTGGTATGTAAGAAAACTAAATATGAAAGACATCGACCAACGATACCTCTCAGAATCACAGAGACCGCAACGAAACCCTTCGAGAAATTGAATGCCGATCTATTCACAATCGAAGGTCAAACATTTTTCACCATAGTGGACGAATTCTTTAAATTTTGTCAAGCGTATCCTGTCCAAAGCAAGAACGCTATAGAAATAGCAGATAAATTGTTAGAATATTTTCGTAACTTTGGAGTACCGGAATCTATAACGTTCGACTCCGGGACAGAGTTCGAAAACGAGACCGTTTCATCACTCTTAAAACTACACAAGGTCAATGTACACTTCACTACACCTCAACATCCTCAATCTAATGGATTGATTGAAAGACTGCATGGAACTTTAACGGAGCATTACAGAATCGTAAAAGAACATTCTACAGACACACCGACAAGACTCATGGCATATGCCGTTATTGGATACAACAACTCTATACATTCAGCAACAGGATATACCCCTTTGGAACTTTTGTATGGACATACCGCTTCAAGGAACCCATATAATATATTCTACGATCAACAATACTACGGACAATATCTGGAAGATCATCGGAAAAAAATATATTTAACCTATGAGAAAGTCAAAGAAAAACTACAAAACAAAAAGACCAGGACCATAACGAATCAAAACCAGAAACAAACAAACCAAAACGTTTTTAAAGTTGGAAATCAAGTATTTGAGAAGAACCCAGAAAGTGAAAGAAACAAATCGAAGAACCGCTATTTAGGACCAAGCAAAATTATCCAAATTAATGAAGACAACACCTGTATCATAGCGAATTCCGAAAATCAAACACGAAGAGTACATTTCGACAATCTGAGACACCCTATTGTTCCAGATTCACCTGCTGCACCTGCTGCACCCTCGGATCTGCCGAACGAAGTGGAGTAATAACAACGAAATTTACAGAAAACCCAGGACTGCTACCCCAAAAGCTTGGTACAGCCCGCAATATCGTCAACTACTGGACTTTCATCAGGATATTCGACATTCAAAGTATCTATCAAGAATATGTACGAATCCAAAACATAACCAATCATATGAAAATCACATACCAGTTTGGAAAAAATGGGGCCAACCACCATAGAGAGCAAAATTATATCACTATAATGGACAACCACTCCAATGAAATTTAAAGAAAACCAAGACAGATATTCCCAACAACAACAATACACCGCAAAAAACGTGGATTGATCAATATTATGGGAAATGTTGTTAAAGCAATAACAGGAAACTTGGATGCAGAAGATGGTCAAAAATTCGAAGAAGCCATCCAAGAACTTCGCACAACAAACGAAACAAAGGATGCTATCAGAGGAACAAATTTCACTGACTACAAAGGCGATCGAAAAATTCAATTCAACAATACGTTCGATCGCGACAAACCAATTAAATATTCAAACAAAATTTCTGCAAATTGAAACATCCATTAGAAAACAGTTCCTTCAAAATACTGATACATATGAACTACTGAACTCAAATACTGTATTCACGCAAATGATAGCAGCCACAGATGCCATCATAAGGATACTGGAAGACTTAGAAACAGCAATGACCTTTGCCAAAATAGGAGTGCTTCATCCATCCATCATAGAAGCCGACGACCTATTGGAAGAGTTAACGTTCATCTCTCACCACTTAGATGATGCCATCCTCCCATATGAACCGAGCAGAAATAAAATAGTCATCTTTGAGAAGATAACGAAAATAAAGGCCTACCAAAAAAATGCTAAAATAGTATTTATCTTAGAAGTACCAATTACAGAACAATATCGTTACAATTACTATCACCTTTACTCCCTTCCCATCGAAACACAACATAACCTTTTCCAAATTATAGTACCCAAAACTAAATTCCTTTTTCTCAATGAGCATCACTACTTATTTTCGAATGAACCATGCCATGAAGTCATTCCCGGAGAAGCGCTTTGCACCCTACCAGAATGGAACCCAATGGAATTCGAGATGCCATGTGAAGTACAACTCATCCGTTTCACCAAAGACTATGGAAGCTGCCATCCGGAACACCTCAAACTCCAGGACCAGAAAATTCAGAAGATAAATATCAATCAATGGATTGCAATATTCCCCAACGAAATCACTGCATTATCAATTTGTGTAACGATGAAGAGATGTCATCCCTCAAGGGCACCTATGTCATAGAAGTTCCCAAATATTGCAAAATGAAAATCGAAACTACCATATTACAGACGTACAAAAACCCGAATGCTGTTACCAAAATCATAAAGGTGCCACACCTAGACATAGAAATAGAAGAAAACGTCAAAAGAAACCTTCAAGAAATGCCACCAATTCATCTAGAATCACTGGATCTTGACGACCTAGAAACCATCCGAGACAGACTGGATAACGTGAAGGAAAAACTTCAAGAAGACGAGCCTTTCATTTCTTCACGAACCAACATATGGACCGTTTTGCTATACATCGCCATAGCCTGTATTGCAGCCTACTTTTTCTTAACAATATATATAAAGAAGTACAAGGGGACGAACGGTTCCGTAAGTTCCACTAGTGTATTGGAACCATCAACTCATCCCATACCAATAGAAGACCTGAGGATTGGAAATCAGGACCTATAAATCAATCCCGATTTCCAAACAATGGGGGGAGGTGTTATGTAACGATTCCCCGTATTGTGTAGATAACGAAGACAGCATCCCATACATGAACTTATAAATCCATTTTTTTATTCAGTTATAATTATACCATTGGCTTTGACATTGCTAATAAAAATACGTTGTAACTCATAATTTTTGGTTTTCGAGTTTTTTGAAAGTAATTTTTGTTTTTTAAAAATTAAGTTCGGAGGCTCCCAAACTTAATTTACTTGAAAGATTCGAAACGAAAAACGTGGCGAGTGCATTAGATAACAGCAAGGGGAACTTACAACTAGAAATTTTGAGTCAATATTCGGTCTTCAAATCTCCGCCTAAGTCTCTAGTCATCGCCTCAGACTTCCAGTCATCGCCTAAGTCTTCCAGTCATCGCCTTAGTCTTTTAGTCTTTGAGTATTATTTATGTTTAAATCTTTGAATCTAATTCCAGAGTCTTTCAGTCATAGGGTTTCTTTTAACAGGAGTTCTTCCCAAAACATGTTGCCGTAATTAGTGCACATACTCGACTGTAATTAAGCGATAGTGGTACCAGTAGGCAATTTATGTTAATTTGGTATGCGAGTTACTTTTGTAGTATAGTGCAAATCGAGTTGCAAATGCAGATTTCTAGACATGGAGATAGAGGAAAAACGTATGCTTTATCGAACGCTGGTGAGAGACGTAAGTTTCATTTCTTATTTCGATTTTCTCGCCAATATTTAGATTTTGATATTTACTCGGATATTTATTACATCGTTCGCATTTTGTTGAGTATGAAAATATCAATGGATAAAATAGAAAGACAGAGGGACGAATATATATATTATTATATATCTTATGGTAGATATATTTTATGGTACAGATATAAGAAGGAGGGAGAGAGAGACATATTATGATCGGAAAAGGTAAAGGACGAGAAAATGAATTTCATAATTCTAGGCTTTTAACTTTGGTGTCTGCCACCGAGATTGATCGAGCTTATGAGGATAATGCATGCACTTGAAATCCAGCGATAAAATAAATATCAATGATGAGAAAATAATGAGAGATTGGAAAGACCAAAAATTTGTTAAAAGATAATGACAAAAATTCTGATGGATCACTTGTTTACGTGAACGTTTTTGAAATGATCATAAACGCATTTCTCCGGATGGATATGAATGTTAGGGAAAGTATAATTGGTTTGTTGTATTATTGCTGAGAATATGAAATGAGGTGGCCGGTGGCTCAGTGGTCTAATAACAGGCCGTTCGAAACTCCAGCATAGCGATAGTCGGTTCGAGCCCGATGTAGGTACAAGAGAATTTTTCTCAACTACTTTATATCGGATCGATAGGCGACCGCATGCCTTGTTGAAAAGCAAGTGTATTGTGATTTGTCTAGATGCCAATCTCGTCTGGTGCTAGCTTGCAGTGCACACCGACCACCCGTGGTGGTGTTCTAGGCTTTCCGGGTTTTCCTACAGCTAAAAAGTGAATACGCCACCAAAAATCAGTAAGTCGACCTGAAGCACCACGGCAAATAAAAATAATAGCCGTCCTCTACCCGCACAGTCTGCCTTTGGGTACACTCAACGAGTGTTTATGAGGGAGTATTATTATTATTTCTAATGCATCGCAATAATGCTTCTATAGTTGTTATTTACCTACTTCAATAGTTTGTTTACAGTCAAGCCGTGGACAGAATGGAAGTTTTATGTAATAAGTCACTACCGGCTATCCGTTGATCCAGTGGCAATTTCATTGTCAACTGGTAAAATCGTGATCCCTTCTTCTGAATTTAAAATTTTTAAGGCTGCAATCTCCCTTTTGTGGATATTACATTTTGGGGGTCGTGCCTTACGTGAAATATAAGCTGCCTCGATCCTTATCTTTTCCGCTTAATCATCCGGTTGACTCCTAATTGCTGCTTCCAAGTGTTGGCTATGATTTCCTCATTCGGTACCTGGCGAGAAGTAATCGCGAGGTTCCCACCTCTTGCTAACACTGTCATTTCATCTTCCGTTGGGGTCTCGGTCCGTTCGGTTTTTGACTACTCTGGACAAGTCTTGGCAAGGGGGTTTTGAGATTTGAGCACTGGAGAATTTGTCAAACTTCCCTATGTGGTTACCCGTTCTCGTTCATTTCTTATTTTTGAGTATGAAATGCCATCCAGTTTGTTTCAGTCTTCAGGGTCCATTCTGTTACTGAGCTCTAGGTGCAGTTTCAGCATGGCGGTATCCACCTCTGCCAGCTGACTCCGTGTGTTGTCGATCCGTTCTAGTAGAAAGGCTCTTTAACTTTTCGAATATATCCACGGTTCGCTCGAGCTGAATTGAGAGTTCGTTTTTGTTTCTAGAATTTCCAGTGAGTGTGCCTTACGTTTCGTACCTTTCTTAACCGTACAGTGAAGGAGAACATAGAATACGGTTTGACGACGTAGAAGTTCTTACCTCCAACCAGGGCCATCATAGCCGTCTTGTACGGGAAGCAATAGAAATCCAAAAACATGTGAAGGATTTCAACAGAAAGGATGAAACTTAAACACCAACCGTATATGGGCCCCAATTTTGAGAAATGTGAGGGAAAGGATAATAAATAACAACTTATTGACAGCAGGTAAGGAGATGTTTTTGACTAACGACGCAATAACAAACAGGTAACTGATGCCCTAAACTACCAGAGGACTCATAAACATAACTTGAGGAACAGACCTACTTCAGTCATCAGAGAAGAACGAAGTTCAACAGACCTCTAAGGAAGCTAGCCACTCGCGCTAGCGAATCATTAGGAAAATATTCCAAATCACGACGGCCTTTAAACCCGAATAAAAATAGTGATAGAGAAAATTTCGGCCGCGGAAACCTTAGCCAATTCTATCTGATTTCGTACAAACAATTACATACAAATCTCAGTATCGGCTCGTAAACGAATAATAAGAAGAGGTAAATATTCTCAGAACTTTTCATTACAATTACGAAACACTGGATCCATACCAGATGCAACAAATAGACCAGAGCAACAAAATATTGATCATATTATAGTTATTTCTCTACTTCGTTTCATATGTGTCCCTGAATAAAATTATTATGAAATCAACTAAAAAGGACAATTCTGATTGACCCTGTATAATAGTGACCTGATATTGAAATCAAATGATATATACAGTTCGATTATTATAACTTTACCCATGCGTCATCAAGTTATGCATATGAAATAAGTCGAGACGATTAAGCCTAATGACGTCTTAATGTAGAATGCCGTGGCTAGTATCCCGATAAAATTACAACGTATAGGTAATAAGATAGGATAATGAATTACTGAATTAACATTTTCAAATTCATGGAAATGGCGAACCACCGACAATGAGAGTGTTTTTATAGTTCCAACAGAATAACGTGTGACATACTCATGGGTACACCTCCTTTTCTTCTTTCCTTTATTTTCCAAATATGTCAAAAAGTGTCGTTCAGTGAGCATATTCAATGTTCCAAATTAAAAAATTATTAATATTGCTGGACATACAAAGGCGAAAAGGAATGACTCTAAAATGATTTTTTTCTGTTAACCAGCTGTCGTCCCTTTACGAACGGCAGCCCTCAGTAGTCGAAACTTGTGCGAGCCAGGGATTAACGAGGTCTTACCTTTTAACGTGCGATTCCTAGCACACGGCATTTTCCAATTATTACGAATCCAGTGACACCAGGTTTGATAGGATAATAAAACATGGAGGCAGTGAGTTTACTAGAAACTTTTGACCTCCTGTATTCTAATTTCAGTCACACTCATATAAAGAAGTTGTTTTATCCATACCTCCGCAGCCGTTTGACACAAATCCATTACATCCTAATTTTATTCACATTAATGCAAGTTCTCTAGGTAATAGTTAACGAAAAAAGTTGTTCAAAAAACTAGGTTGGAGTGCAATATTTTCAAAACCTTTGCATACGGGGATATCAAAAAATGAGTTTTATGACGACACATTCTAATGTTTCACTAAATATTTGATAACATATGTCTTTCTTAAGCCATGATTATTAATTATGTATTACCTACACTCCTGCACTGCTATTTGTCGGCTATATTATGGTACTTCAGAATTTTAAATATTTTGTAGCTGTAATATTACATGTTATTAATTTATTATTATATTTAATAATTCAACTGTGTTTGTCAGCAAGAAATTGTTCATATGTACAATAAACATATACTTACATGACTAAAACTCAGAAAAGGAATCTTCTAGAATTAGGTATCCAAACTTTATCAATTACCTATTCGTGCATGGATGCAAGGACCCACTGTATAATGATAAATAAATGAATATCTAAGAAATAAAAAACATCAGTTGAAATATATTTGGTAATAACAAAAAATGTATTCATACATTTATTTATGTAATGAGAGCATGTAGAACTATACCATTTATGAAAGTAAAAACAAAATTAATATATTTAATCACTTTCTGAATCAGAAATGTCACCAATGTTTATAATAATGGGTCCAATAACCATATATCAAAGGAGCTTTTCTCGTTCATACCATTTTTCAATGAGCGATTTGGTGTATTTTACACATCTTGTCCAGGATTCAGTGTTGCACTTCTCTAATGCTTCATTCCACATACCCAATACCTTTTCATCACTGTATCCATCTCTGCCAATATGATTGTTGTAGTATGTCTTACAATTAGCCCAAATTAATTCAATAGCATTAAAGTCTGGGTGATAAGGTGGTAATCTTAATACTTCATGCCCATGTTCTCGAACCAGTTCATTTATAATATATATGTTTTCCTTTCGGTTCATCTTAGCCAATTGCAATAACTCTGGTTTTGTTAATTTCTCATCAAAATCAATATTATTTTACTGTAGACAACAAACAATTTCTGATTTTCTTGAAGAATTAGTAGGCTTTTTATTCAAAATTTCACTGTGGTTGGTGCATTGTGCATTATTATAAAAGATGGCTCTTCCAAACTGGGAATTAACTGTGAAGTGATCCACTTGGTGAACATTGTACTATACATTTTTCCATAATAATCTAGAATCAAAGATTCTACAGAACAATAAACTGGCTTCTGGAACAAACCCTTTTGCCGAACCAGTATGCACAACAATAAATCCTTGGGGTTTGCGTACACTTTTGACATTATCATCCTGCCAAGACTTGGTTTTATTTCCTCTAGAATAAATCAATGTTTCATCTAAAAAAACACTTCTCGTGGATATAAACTTTTTCGGTTTTCTTGGTATTTACGTAAAAAATATGCTCTTTGTGAAACAATATGAGTCTTTTCAATCAAAGCTCTTCGAGTGTCTTCTTTTTTAAATTTCAATCCCAGCTCTTTCAGTAAAACATTCAAAGATGATTTGCACATCGAAACAATCTCCTTATTTTTCAGTTCATCGTTCAAGGATTGAAGGGTAACATGTTCTTCTGGAAAAAAAAATTCAAATAAATATAGGTACATGTCAAAAATTCATACGAAGTGAAGTTTCAAATGAAAAAGAAAACTAGATGTGACAATAAAGTTTGACTTTTCAACTAATATACATAAATCCAATGACTTTCCTGATAAAGTTGTGATTGATGAAAATGGGGCGGTTACATTTGTTCAGAAATTTTTCTCGCTAGTCAGTGTCACGTCCATCGAATGAACAATCAATATTATCTTCATTTCCCTCACCAGGTAATAAGGAGGTATACTCACTTTTTTCATACATATCGTACAAAGTATTTCGTACTGCCATTTTCTGTCCTTCAGGTAAATCAGCTGTTTTCTTTTTGAGACGACGTCTACTTTTTCCTAGAGTTGATGGAATGGGTATATTTTCGTTTCTTATTTTGATTTATTACACCGTTTTTCGAGATATTTTAAGTGCATCTGCAACTTTCTAAAATACAGTAAAGAAAAGTTATGACATTTCTTTTGTGGTTTTGTTACCTCTTGAACAGATGAAAGTGGTAAAAAAGGTCCACCATTCGCTCTATCCCTTTCAAAATACTCGCACAAGTTCAACACAAATTGTTGTGCTTGTGAGTGTAGAATAGTTCCAGGCATAATCTAAAAAAGAATTAAAATATATTATGAATGTTTTTGACCTGTATTTATAGATTTAGGTAATGTTTTTTGTTGTGTTAATATCCCGGTAGTACGGAATTACCTATAGTCACAAATGTTAATTGTGAGGTTAACAATTTTGAAGAATATTTGTGAATAAAACACATTGTTTTGTACTTACTGTGAAAGTAATGATTCCAAGAGACGTTTAGCTTTGAAAAAAACTGTTTTTATAATATATTCGACTGCAAAACAAAGTAAAACGGGCGACAAATAATACACTAATGAAAGAAAACAATGACGCAATTGATAGTATACGCTAGCCAATACAATGTTTGGCAAGTTTAGTTGAAATGTAAAAGACTGTCGGTTTTATGGCTATCTCTTTTCACTGTTTTGAGTTATAATCGATCATCACAATACCATAATTCTTAGCTTAGAAGACAAATGTTAACGAACTTTGATTCGCTCATAGCGGTTGTTAGAAAGAGATGTTCGATAGAGGGTGTGTGATTTCTTCGATCATAAATTGATGACGCATGGGTAAAGTTATAATAATCAAACTGTACTTGAATTGCAAGTCTACAGGCTTTAGCTTTTGACTGAGTTTGTTCAAAGAATTACAAAAAATATATGCATTGACTAGTAAAAGAAGAATCACACTCTACATTGCAACTCGTGTTGAAAATATTTAGATTGTAATCGCTATCCTTAACTTTTTGTTACAAAATAATCGCCACATTTTTTATTTTATAGGTGAGTGAAATGTTCAACACTCTGTATCTCGAAAACTGTCCATTAGATCTTGTTGTGCCCAGAGAAAAATTTGATCAGGACATCATAAACAACATCATAATAAATTTTCAGATAATTCGAGGGAGATTCTTTTCATAAGAACCGTGCAGGGTCCTTTGTACCAATCAGAGACATAACTGAGTGCCTTGAGCAAGGACAACACTTTTCGATTGTGTATTACATGATATCCTTACAGAAAAAATTAAATACTATTGATTAAGAGGAATACATCTCACTTTCAAAAAGACGATATTAATTACATCATGCCGCCACTAGAGAAGAAGCACGATCAGCACTTTCTGATAAGCTTGCAGAATTTATCTTAGCATTTAATTTATTTTCATTCAGGCAGTCAGTTGCTAGCTCTCATACTGTTAACATCGTTCCGTATATCAAATAATTGTACTTTTGACTGAAATAAATCTTTTTAAAAACGAACTTTGGGTAATCGATAATATTTCTGGCGCAGTCGGTAGGATTATCAGAATTGTATCAAATCGATCGTGCAGTTTTCGTGTTTACGATTGACTGATTTTTCGAACCAAATATCGAACTTTAGTGATTTGTTGTGGACTTTGTTGCGGAGTGGCTTCTCGAAACTCAGAACACCCAGTCTATCGCAGACCCGTACCCATCGTCAGCAACGAGATTTGGGACCAGTATTGCCCAATTCTGCAAGGAGCAACGACCTGGTGAAGACAGAATCGCCGATCCAGACGCAGCCCTTATAGTGGATAAGAAGAACATGCTCAAAGTCGTTTTCATATTACTGTAAGTGCAATTTTATGTCGCTCGAAGATATAACCAATTATTTGAAAAATTTGAATATAAGTACACCTTCAACTGACTCACAAACTCTTCCTATTCCAACAATTCGAAATTCACTTTCAAGACAACCTATTTTGGATAATCAAGCTAACAATCGTTCAAATATGGCTCAGTTTAAAGCTGAATACTTGAATTGTGTGCCGGAATTTGACGGTAATCCCAATGATTTAACTAGATTTTTATCAATAAGTGAATCGATCATTACAAATTTTTATAATGCAGCCAATGCAAATGACTTTCAAAATATTTATTTATTGAATTCAATCATTTCCAAATTAAAAGGTAATGCAAAAACATTAGTAAATATACAGGGTGCCAAAAATTGGCAAGAATTGAAAGACATTTTGACAAGAAATTTCTCAGATCAAAGAGATGAGGTCTGTTTGAATAGGGATCTTGTTATGTTAAGGCAATCTCATAATGAAAGTGCTCAAGAATTCTATGACCGATGTTTAAATATTTTGAATTTGCTGTGCAGTTATGTAGACATTCATGAAAACACAGAAGCTGCTAAAACACTCAAACGTGATCTTTATCAGAATTTAGCCCTCAAAACATTTTTATCAGGACTGAAAGAACCATTAAGTACCACTTTGAGATGCATGAAACCAAATACTCTCAGTGAAGCTCTACAATTTGTAAAACAAGAAGAAAACGTCCAATATTTTCAAAATTTTTCTCATAGAAATATTGTAAAACCTGCCCAAATCACACGACAAAATCAACCCCTGAGGCCCACAAACATTTCTCATCGCGCTATGCCAAATCAGAATAATTTTTTCAATTCCAACACCCCGAATAACTTTTTCCGTAGACAAAACAGTTTCCCTTCACAACCTATAAATGTACAACAGCGACCTAGACCCCAAGGTCAACAATTTTTAACGAATGCTCAAGTCTTTAAACAACCAAGTGGAAATATTTTCAAATCATAAAATAAACCTCAACCGAAACCTACCCCAATGAGTGTTTCAACAAGAAATACTCATTTTCAAACAACTCCAATGAGTGTTTCAACGAGAAACACAAACTTTGCTCAACCATCTACGTCCCACTTTGCAAACAGAGGACAACAAAGAAACTTTATTAGTGAAGAACTTTTTAATACCGAAACCGATCAAATCAATCAATGTCATGAATATTATGATACTGACCAGAACATTGATGAAGAAAAAGAATTTATTGATATGAATCAACCCGTCGAAAATTACTTCCCGAATGATACAGAACCAACAGAAAGTTCCGATGTAAATTTTCGGTAAGAGCCTCGGAACAATTTATTTCAAACCCTCAAGTTATTTCCTTCAACTCATCGAATACAAGTGAACTATCATACATTGTTTTTCCAGAATATAATCTGAAACTTTTGATTGACTCAGGCTCTACGAAGTCATTCATCGATCCCGATATTGCCCTCAAATATTTTCCAGATCTAATACGAAATGACCCATTTATTGTGTCTACAGTCTTTCAAAAATCTTCACATAAGTACAGTGCTGAGATTCCTTCATCAAACATTTTTAAATTACCACATCCAATCAATTTAAAATTCTTTCTTTTTAAATTTCATAATGTTTTCAAAGGCCTCATTGGATTAGACAATCTAAAAATACTGCAAGCCAGTATAAACTTTGATAAAGGTTACCTAGTAACACCTTTCACCAAAATTAAACTATTATTTCACAAAACGAGTAACGAATTGAATTTAGTAACCGTCACACCCAGATCAGAACAGGTGATCAAAATTAAAACATCCATTCCTGAAGGAGAAGTTATAATACCTCATTGCAAAATTCATAACTGCGAAATACCCGAAAGTCTTACGATAGCAAAAGGCGGATACGCGTTAACAACAATTTTAAACAATACCGTTAGTCCAGTGACATTAGACCTTTCGACACCGTTCTCTGTCGACAAATTCGATAGAAACGAAATTCAAAAAATCGATCTGAATAATTTTCATGTCTCTCCAAATAAAAGTTTAGACCTGTCAAAAATCAGAACAGACCATATGAACGAGGAAGAAAGAACAAAAATTTTAGAAATATGTAAAGAGTTTTCCGAAATATTTTATAATGACGACACTCCACTGACATTTACGAGTAAAATAAAACATAAAATACGAACAACAGACGATATACCAATATATACCAAATCTTATCGATATCCGTTTGTACACAAAGAAGAAGTTGAAAATCAAACAAGTAAAATGTTAGATTCAAAAATTATAAGACCTAGTAATTCACCGTGGTCGTCACCTATATGGGTTGTACCCAAGAAGGTTGACGCATCTGGTAAGCAAAAATGGAGGGTTGTTATTGATTATAGGAAGCTTAATGAGAAGACAATCGACGATAAGTACCCTCTACCTAACATACATGACTTACTCGACAAATTAGAGAAATGTCAATATTTCACTACATTAGACCTAGATAGTGGCTTCCATCAAATCGAAATGGAAGAAAATGACATTGAAAAAACAGCATTCAGCACAGAACATGGCCACTACGTATTTTTGCGTATGCCATTCGGTTTGAAGAATGCTCCAGCTACGTTTGAAAGAGCAATTGATAATATTCTTAGAGGTATACAAAATGAAAAATGCCTTGCATACCTTGACGACATTATTGTATTTTCGACTTCACTCCAGGAACACCTAGAACGTCTTAGGTGTGTATTTCAAAGACTCAAAGACTCGAATTTCAAAATTCAGCTGGACAAGTCTGAATTCCTAAGGAAGGAGGTTGCTTATTTAGGCCATGTGGTAACCCCTGACGGTGTTAAACCTAACCCCGACAAAATTAAAGCCATTAAAAACTTTCCTGTGCCCAAAACGACAAAACAAATCAAAGGCTTTCTTGGTCTATTGGGCTACTATCGACGGTTCATCCCAAATTTTGCGAAGATCACAAAACCTTTCACCAAATGCCTCAAAAAGGGCGCAAAAATCGAACTGAATGACGAATTCCTCACCTGTTTCGAAACATGTAAAAACCTTTTGATGAATAAACCTATCCTACAATATCCTGACTTTTCTAGACCCTTTAACTTGACTACAGATGCTTCCAATTTTGCGTTAGGTGCAATTTTATCCCAAGGGCCGATAGGTAAGGATTTGCCTATAGCCTACGCCTCTAGAACACTAAATGATTCCGAACAAAATTACTCTGCCATCGAAAAGGAATTATTGGCTATCGTATGGGCTACAAAATATTTTAGGCCGTATCTATACGGACGAAATTTCAACATCATAACGGATCATAAACCATTGCAGTGGTTATTCTCGTTGAAAGATCCTAACTCAAAATTAATGAGATGGAGAATCAAATTAGACGAGTATCAATTTAACATTATTTATAAAAAGGGAAAATTAAACACCAATGCGGATGCCTTGTCACGAATAGAAACACATACGAAATAAACCAGAACTTTCTGGGAAGAATTAGACGACATACTAGGCGAGTCAGAACGTCTAGCTGGCCCATATACCACTTTTGGCTGTCAACAAAATAATATAAACCCGCGCCTTGATACACCTAACTATCAACCTTCCGCTGACATTCTGACAATAGGAGAACTTCCACAAGACCTTGACGATTTTTCAATGATAGTTAATCTTGATCAAACCGAAACAAATACACAAAACAACAACGAAACCAATCATCCAAATAATGCTGACAATACTATCGAAACAAACAAACGAAACAACGTCGAACCGAATTATTCGAATGACATCGATGAAAACCAGCAAAATAATGCTGACGAAACAACCGAAACTAACAACGAAAATAATCACGAAACTGAACAGACTGACGATCATACTATTCACTCATGTGCCGATGAAAACCCGATTATAGATATTCCAATCGTGAATTACGCTGTCAACTATGGTCAGAACCAAATTATCATTTCTTCTGTCCTTCATTCTCCTGCAAAGCCAAAAATAATAATTCTATTTGAGAAAAAGAAGCGAATTACAATTCAGTTCTCACAAAATAACTTTGAAAAAGATGTAATAAAATTCATTAAAGAATATGTTGTACCAGATCTACAATACCATATTTTTTTCGAAGATCCCAATTTGTACGAACCATTTTCACTGATTTTACAAAAGTATTTCAAAAATTCTTCAGTAAAATTCAAAAAATGTAATAAAAAACTCTGTGACGTCACAAACAAACATGATATTAAAAACATCATAACAAATTATCACGAAGGTAAATCGAACCACAGAGGAATAGATGAAACCCTCCAAAGAATAAAAGAAAAATATTATTGGCCTTACTTGAAGAATTCTATCCAAACCTTCATCAACGATTGTGAACTATGCCAAAGATGCAAATATGACAGAAACCCAGTTAAAATGCAAATGAACATCACGCCTACAGCAGTTGGTCCTTTCGAAATTATTCATATGGACGTTTTCACATTTGAAAAATCCAAATTTCTCACGATTATCGACAGCTTCTCAAAATATGCTCAAGCATACTATCTCGAAGCCGTAGCAGGCACCGAAGTAGCCAATAACCTAATAAACTTCTTTTCACACCACGGTGTTCCCAAACAAATAATTTTGGACAATGGAACCGAATTCAAAAATGCAGTAATTACTGAATTACTCAGTTTACATAAAATTAAAATTCATTTCTGTTCTCCGAACCATCCACAATCGAACGGAGCAATTGAACGATTCCATTCAACCATTACTGAGCACCTTCGTTTACTAAATACAAAAGGATTCATGAAAACACCAGCGAAAATGAAAATGATTTACGCTATACTAGCTTATAATCATTCCATACATTCAGCAACTAAATTGAAACCCATAGACGTAATAAACGGGCATACCACAAGTAACGAACCTTTCGACATGAAACTAGATCAAATTCTATTGAATGACTACGTTGCTCAACACAGAGAACGTTCAAAACTACTTTATTCAAAATTAAATTCAGAACTTCTTTCAAAGAAACAAAAGAAAATTACAAGAATCAACGAAAACAGAGACTCTCCCAACATCTTCAAACGCAAACAAAAAATATTTGTTAAAACTCACGTACGACGAAAGAACGCTAACAAATTCGCAAAACCTAGCAAAATAAAAAGTGTGAATAAAGATAAGAAAGTTCTATCAACCGTAAACCAACCCAAGATTCACATGGACAATGTTAAACGCCCACTTAGGAGACTCTACTCGTTCGACAACTAAAACATATGTTTCTTTATCATTTCAGATTACCCGGAATTGTTACTATGCAGGAAGCAATAGCACTAAGAAACCTTGAAAACAATCCCGGTTTGATGCCCGTAAATCTCGGTTCAGCAAAAATACGAGAATATTACCACTCTATTATTCATTATTATGATTTGAACCTCATTATAACCGAAATAAATAAATTGAAAATAAAATCATACAATATCGAACGTTTGATTGCCAAAAACGTAGATTATTCTAAAGACACTTCTAACTACATGAAAATTTTAAAATTCTCAGAAAAAAATGTTGAAAGTAAGCTAATCGAAATAATTCCACATCCAAATAGAAACAAAAGAGGCTTAATAAATGGCTTAGGATCAATATTCAAATCTATAAGTGGAAATCTAGACTCTGATGATGGTGAACGTTACGAGAAATTAATTCAAAACTTACAGCAAAATCAGAAAGAAATAACATCGACAATGCACACACAGAGTTCTTTAGCAATATCTATGATTGATCAATTCAATAAAACCATTCAACACATAAGTCACAATGAGAAACTATTAGAAAGCAAAATCAACCAAATTGCGGCTATCGTAGAAAATCATGCTTATAGAGAAAATTCCAACTTCATCAAAGACATCATGAACCAGATAATTAATACATTCGAAATGATCAATTCACTTCTTCAAGATATTCAAAATTCGATCACTTTTACAAAAATTGGAGTCATGCATCCACGTATAATAAAATCCAAAGAACTTCTAGATGAATTAAAATACATTCAATCAAAACTCAAAGAAAGTCAATTACCACTGGAAATCAACGAAAATCTGATCAAAATTGATTGTTTTATTCTCAACAATAAAATAACTTACATTTTGAAAGTTCCAATAACTTACCCTTTTGAAATGAACCTCTATCACCTTTATTCAATTCCCATAATATCCAAGGGTCAGTTCAAGGCAATAATACCAGAAAACAAATATCTGTTGAAAAATAAATTGTACTACACGTTTATGAGCGACTCTTGCATGAAAATCCGCCAACAACACTATATTTGCGACAATGGTGAACCACAAGAAATAAAAAACGTCGACCTTTGTGAGATCCAGCTCCTGGATCTGAAAGATCCCTCCAACTGTCAGCAAATGAACATTGAAATCACCCAGCCAATGTTCAAACGATTAGAAGAATCCAATCAGTGGGTTGGGCTCCTCCCTACTGAAGAAACAATAAGACTAAAATGCCACCAACAAGAAGAAATCACCAAAATAATGGGCTCATACCTGATAGAAATTCCGAATGACTGTCAATTGATAACTCATCGAGAAATCATCTCTAACGAAGTTCGTACATCTGTGCCAAGCCAGCCCATCTTATTTCCTGAGTTAAACATACAGAACATCAAAGAAACACAAGTGAACCTCAGCCTCCATCTGGAACAAATAGAACTCGACGAGCTACACAACATTAAGACGAGAATAATTGAAAATCAACCCCAACTCCAAGCGTACCCAATATCATACACCCCAAGTGCCTGGACACTACTCATTTACGGAGTTTTGGTAGTATCCATAGTATACATAATATACAGGAGAATACAACAAATCCGGAAGAAGTCCAGAGAAACCCCTCAACAGCCTATGGAACTCCAAACTGTTCAACTTCCTCAGTAGGGAGGAATTACATCATGCCGCCACTAGAGAAGAAGCACGATCAGCACTTTCTGATAAGCTTGCAGAATTTATCATAGCATTTAATTTATTTTCATTCAGGCAGTCAGTTGCTAGCTCTCATACTGTTAACATCGTTCCGTATATCAAATAATTGTACTTTTGACTGAAATAAATCTTTTTAAAAACGAACTTTGGGTAATCGATAATATTTCTTATTACTAAAAATATGGCCTACTACAAGAGATATAAATTTAAAAATAATTGAATAAGCATATTCTCATATAGTGCATTCCATCATCATTTAGCATTTGGCTAACAATAAAAATTGCCCTTTTTGGTTTAATTTTGCTTCGCATATAGTACCCAATGTGGTTGAAGTTTAATTGGAGTTGCAATGCGCAATGTTCAGATAATTCACAAATAAAAACTCATTGAAAACTGGAAATAATCTTAACGTTAATGTTTTACTTTCAAAACTCACATCGAAATCCAATTTTCTAAGATATCTCAGATAATAGGTGAAATACTGGAGACCACGTAAATAATATTTTCTCATGTCAGATACAGACGATACATAATGGATACATATTGGAAATTGTGTCTGCAAGCCTGCCAGAAACCACATATTATTTTTAAACTTAGGCCATGGCTCGACTACTTAAATTTACAGAACGGCAAAGACAGATATCACTTTCAACGGTTCAGAGAGTGTAACATTCAATATTTCAGAATGAGATTTTGAGTAAGTTAAGTCATATGGAAAACTGGAATATTTATTCGATTGATCATTCCAATATATCGTGAAACCAAATCCGAAGTTTTCCATACATCCTGACTAGGAAATTTAATATCGGAATTAGAGTGGTATTGGATCTACCATTGTCTTGTGAAACCCCCTGAAAATTATTCAATTGAGAATTGTTGCTGCTTCATTGCCAATAACAACGTCTTGCACAGCTCAAGCCAAACCAAGTCTTGAGTACACAATATGTTTTTTTCTGTTTATCCGAAAACTATTCATAACCCGTTATCGAGGAAACTCTAATTGCCTAATAACTAACAAATAACTAAGAGTTGACAAAACCGCGTTGAAACAGATGTGGCATACATAACGAGGGTTGCCGATTTGCCAGTAATTACTGGCATTTGCAAGTAATCGAAGGCCGTGCCAGTAAAACTGCAAGTAATGTTTTTGATGCGAGTGATTGCCAGTAATAGTGCACTCCCAAAGAAATGGGTTACTACTTTAACTGTAATGTAGGTAATTAATTATTATAAAAGTTTATTGTGACTACTAACGATCCTGACCTTGAAAAAGTTTTAAAATTTGATTAGAAACATGTCTGATTTTCTTAAAAACTGGTTGAAAAGAAAAGTACTTACCTGAAGAAAATTGTGAGAAAGTGAAGAGTAAAGTAAGTATTGAAATTATATAATAATGGTAGGTATATAATCATGGATATCTTTAGATAATAATATGGTCCTAAACTGGAAATATGAATTTCTCTTGATAGAATAGGTACCTTTGATATGAATGATTTATATTTGAGGTTTCGAAAAATATGCCGCAAATGCAAGAACGAGAGAAAGATGAAATAATGATGGCTAGTGGAAATGGAAAGAATAAAGCAGCAGTTGAGGCGGATAAAAATTTAACAGAGGCGCAGGTGGAAAATTGTGCAAGTCATGAGGAGGAAACAGAAAATTCTGAAGAACCGATGACGATACAAAACTATGGACAAGAAACGAATATGAAACAGGGGTAGATGAGGTACACAGTATAAAATTAATTATTTATAAAACAATTTTTCGAGCACTACAATAATTTTAGATACTCAACACGGGCAATACTACAACCAAAAAAATTTCTTCTACGCGAAGGCATCATAAATATCATGCTTCCTGGCATGATATAGACGTTTTCAAAGACTGGTTATCAAAGGCGGAAAATACAAAAAAAAAGTGATTTTATTGAATTTGCATGTTGTAAAGTGTGCGATATATTAATTTTTCCTAATAAAAATGATATTTTACGCCATTCAAATTCCGAGAGACATCAAAATGCCCTAAAAAAAGTTCAAAATACACCAAAAATTGATGTCATGTTTGACAAAATTTTTTTAAAGTAAGAAATGCTGAACTGATAATATGTGCAGCCTTAACATAAAATAATATCCCTTTTTCATTTATGGACGTCCTTAGCCCAATTGTAGGTAAAATTTTCGCAGAGAGCAGAGTTGCTAGAGATTTCGCTTGTAAACGAACCAAATCGACAACAATAGTCAAGGAAAATCTTGGGAAACATTTTAAACATGAACTGTACACCCATTTACAGCAACCTGGTCAATTTTTTTCAATTATCATGGACGATACCACTGATGTTGGGTCCATAAAACAATGTGCTTTCAGTGTTATATTTTTTCAAGCGAGAAAAATGAAATTGTTACATCCTTTTTTAATATTTTTGAGGTGGCCGATGGTGACGCTATAAACCTTTACAAATGTTTGAAATCATGTATTGTAGATAAAAACAGACCATTTACAAATTTAATAGAGTTTTCTAGCGACACAACTCTGTATTCTCTCATTTTAAAGAAGACCTCAAGAAAGTTTCTTTCATCAAATGCTCCTGTCATATGATTCAAGTATGTGCCAGCAAAGCTGCATTAAAATTACCAAGATCAGTAGAAGATGTGTTACGCAACATAGGGTCACATTTCAGTAGGAGTTTCTGTAGACAGCAAAAATTTAAAGAGTTTCAAGTTTTCTTCAATACCCAAATTCATAAAATCCTGAGGCAAACGAGGTGGTTATCACTGGAACAATGTTGTTCAAGAGTACTTGAACAATATGTACCATTGAGGGAATATTTTAGACAATTATGTTTTGAAGATCCATCGCACACCAATGACCAAATTTTGGCAACATTAGAAAACAAATATACTAAAATATATTTGGAATTTATGACTTATGTTTTGAATATAACTAATGAATTTAACACTACATTCCAGTCTGAAAAACCTTTGTTGCACAAACTGAAACCAGAGGATATTGATTTATTAAAGACCTTGTATTCCAATTGTATTGACAATATTCATCTAGTGAATGTTCACTTTTTAAGTTTTGAACATAAAAATCCTAGATACTTTTTGCCTATCGAAAAAATGTATTTAGGAATTTCTGTTCATGAATCTATAAGAGAATTAAAGATGGAAAAAAAATTGAACAAGCTACCATGAACCCTTTTTTAACATCGTGTTTGAAATTTTACATAAGATTAGTTACCGATATAAAGGATAGGTTTGTATTTGACGATACATTATTTGATCTCATATCCGTTTTAGAACCAAGAAATGCTCAAGCTCTGAATGTGATATCTTTATATCCAATTTTACAAAGATTTTCGTGTCTCAGAGAGTACGTAAATCCCCAAATTCTAGACAATGAATGCAGCATTCTCTTTTAGACCATTGTCTTTTAAAGTTGAATCCAGATCTACCTGCTTCAGAATATTGGACAAAGGTTTTTAATATCAAAAATGCTGTCGGCAGTGACAAATTTAAATATTTCAAAATAGTTTTTGGTCTGTTACTGATATTACCTTTTTCCAATGCGAGCGTTGAAAAAAGCTTGGAGGGGCTTCCAACCTAGCGACAAAATGCTCCAAAGTGCAATTTGAAACAAAAAGGAATGATCAACTGTCAGATTTTATAAATTAGAATTCATTCATATGTACCTTACTGGAAGGTTTTACAACCACAATATTTATACCACTTTGTTTTTGTTTGACAGTACTAGTCAGAAATAGTCTTTTCATTTATTATTTTTTATTTTTCTGAATATATTAAATATTTGTTTTCCTCTTCACTGATTTTTTTAAATAAACATTTGTTGTAAATGAACTACTTGTGTCTTGTTAGGCTTATTTATATTCTGATCAACTACCAAAATACATAAAGTGGTTTCGTCGTCCCATTTGGCGGCAATTTTAAATATTTCATTCCATGCATGCTTACAGATAACCTTGTCATCAAGAATTGGGCTTCTTGGTTAGTTGAGCGGTGGCTTGCTTGCCTACTTACTAGAAACCCCAGAAGCGCGAGAGTAAACCCCCCTCTGAAGCAGTCAGAACTATCTCCCCCACCCCTGCCCAGTGGTATCGCAAGTTTCAATTGTTTGAAGTATTTTATTATACGCGTGCAGAACTTATAATGTGATTTAATTCAGTACGTGCTGCTCTTCTTTGTTATGTTCTCGTTCCTACAAAAAAGAAAATCCTGTAATGTGGGACATACTCTTCAAGTGACAGTGTGTGATTGGTGGCTGCAATCCATATACCTATGGGAGCAGTATTAAAAAACAAATCGGATCTTCGGCATACAAATCATAACCAGTTAGGAAGTGAAATGGCTTTTTGGCACGAAACTGCAGAAAAACAAGTTTTGTTATGCACTTTTAGCACCGGACTCCACATGAGTTTTCCACGAAAGTAGGGAGAATAGACGACAAGACACCCAAGGCATATCGTCTCATAAGTCTAATCTCTTTCCCACTAAAAACGTTGGAAATGCTAATAGATATATACATAACAGATGAGGTACTACAAACAAGCCCGCTCTACGAACGTCAGTATGCGTATCAGCCAGGCAAGTGAACAGACAGCACTGGACGATCTCAACAGGCTACTAACAAAGTCCTTGGAAGACAAAGAGATAGCCATGACAACATTTGTAGACATCGAGGGAGCCTTCTATAATGCATCCATCGAGTCTAAGCCTACGCTCTAGCAAAAAAAGGGGTACCTCCCCTATTGTGCTAGCGGATAAAGGAAAAACAGGGTTATCATATCAGCAATTGGTGGAATAATACTAACATTAAGAGCAAGCAGGGGATGTTCTCAGGAAGGGCTATTGCCCCCACTTTGGACCATTCTAATGAACAAACTAATTAAAGGCTTTCATTGCATATTATATGCCGACGACCTTGCGATTATTGCAAAAGGCACATTCGCAAGGATAGCCTCGGAGCTTACAGAGACATCCCTAGATATAATTGACAGGGGGGGCTGGCAGTAAATCCTCACTAGTTATATTCACTGGAAAAAAGTACTGGAAGGACTTAGGTCACCTGTACTGAGCGGAATAAAAATTCCATTTGTCCTAGAGGCAAAATACTTAGGAATAATATTCGACCATAAGTTAACATGGAATCAACATCTACAAAGAGTTATTGAAAAAAGCAGAGTAGCCTTCAATCTGTGCAGGAGAATGTGCGGAAAAAACTAGGGGCTTAAACCAAAAATGACTACATGGCTCTATGTATGCTAGACCCATGATAACGTACAGGTCGGTTGTATGGTGGCCAAAGGCCGAGCAGGTGGGAGTGGTTCGACGACTGAGTGCCACAGGAACCATGAGAACCACCCCAACAGCCGCACTAGAGGTCTTGCTCAACCTAGGTCCCCTGCACATGCACATTCAAAGCGAAGCCAGGTCAGTCACGAGCGGGTTGCTTAGAGGACAACCAACCACCCATAAGCAATATGCAAGGGAGATACTACAACAAGCTATACGAAGAGTTGGAAAACAACCCTGTTATAAGAATGCAATCAGATGGCATACTTCCCAGATATAGCTTTGACAAAACTTTTAAGATAAGTATAACGTACAGGGATGCGTGGAAGGAGGGAAATCGCTGTCTACACGGATGACTCAAAAGCTGATAAAGGTTCAGCAGCCGGAATTTATGCAACCAAGCCGAAGGTAAAAATCTCATTGATCTTAGGTATATACGCGACGATATTTCAATGCAAGTTACCTCCAAACTTGTTTGGAATGAAGAGGCTGATGCACTAGCCCGTGAAGGGGCAAGTAAGGCCCTAAATAGCCCAGAACCGTTCTGCGGTACGGAAAAACCTATACTAGAAACGAACACCAAATCATGTATCCAAGAGAAATCTCAAGAATGGTGAAACAATTCATCAGGAATGAGACAAGCCAGAGAGTTCATCAAACAACCGCAACCAACATTCACAGAATATCCACTAAGCCAGAAGAGAAGCATTACTAGAATATTAGTAGGACTTCTCACAGGGCATTGTAGGCTCAACAAACATATGAGCACAATCGGTCTGGCAGGAGAAATGCTATACAGGATCTGTCAGGAAGAAAAAGAAACATCAGTACACAAACTATGCCACTGCGAGGGCTTGTCAAGGCTAAGGTTTCTAACGCTGGGAGAAGAAAAATCAAAAGCTCCCAGATACATAGGAGTTCCAAAAACTAGCCTATGGAGTCTGGTAACGAAGACAAGACTAGATAGAGAACTCTAAACGATTTCGAGGGCAAACACAATAGATCTGAAGAGGTCGCGGTGTAGAGGCTTGTAGCACGAAAGCCCCAAACTAATCTAATCTAATACCGAGCATTAACATGGAGGATTTCATTGGTATGGATACCCCTGACATAATTACGCTGCCCACTATTTTATCCGCATTTCTAGAGGAAAATCATGCTTGTTTTTTTTTGCATAGAATGCTATAAAGTCACTGGAACTTTTCCTGAGTTCATATTTGAATCGTTCACGTTCCTTTACCGTTTTTTCTGATTTCACGGGCTGATATATGAGCTTGAGAAGAAATGAAGTGTCTGCAAAGCTATATGCACTGGATATATGGTAGCTCCCAACAATAATTTATGTCAAAAAGACAGTGTTGATGCTAGAATGGATTCCTGTGCGGAACACCAGAATTCATAAATAGAGTATCGGATCAATCTCCATTAACTACCATTTAGAGAGACCGGACTAGATAGCAAGGAATACAACTGGGAAGGCAAGCCACAAGATGGGAGAAGGACACCAGTTGGTCCTTGACGATGGAAACCATATTGTTGAGGCATAATTCGTGAGCGTTCTAGATATTTCATGAGCTCGATGTTGATGACTTTTTCTGTGACCTTCGAGATAACGGATTGGGGTGCGATAGGTCTGTAGTTGCTAAATAATGCCTTTTCCTTTCTTTGCAATATTCCAGTTGAATAGAACTGCTGTCAGTTCGGGAGCACATTTCTTGATAACGGTCGGCGGAACTCCGTCTTCTCTATATACTCCACTGTCTCTTTCTCTTTTTTTTTTCCTTCTACATAATGCAAGATGTTCATAACACAAGCACCTTCCTAGGTTGATATCATCCTAATAATATGTACCACAACCATTAAAGAATGCAGTAATACCGAAATCATTTTCAATAACAGAACATACACATTCTTACTCTTGAGTTAGAATATTTATTCTGAAACACTTGCTTTTTATGTGTTTTGCATATATTTTCATTCTATAACAAGGTACTGAATGAATACTCCGTATTCGAACCAAACGACATAGATTGATTGCTGTGGATTTCAAAACTGTCAGTGACAGTTGCAAATGGTGGCGTCGTTATAATTATTTCGAGTATTCGAAAGCATCGATTTGAATGAAATAATGAGTGAAAAATCTTATGAATTGGATATGGAATTTTTCGGTACTCCACCTGAAATAACAAATGCAAATAACATAAGCAAGATCTTGCTGCCGCAAAAATCGAGAATGGAGTATGAAAAGTATTATGCACCATTAAGGAATTGGCAACAAGAAAAGAAAACGGACTAAAAGCAGAGATAAATGTGAAACACAATATCGATATTTGAAGATACCTACAAAAAATTAAAAACTTTGTTGGACGCACTTCTGAAAATTATGTAGCTGAGAAATCGAATCTTTCACATAAGAAAATGTTCAAGCAATTCTTTGAAAGTGCTCCGGATGAGATATATTCTGCCACGAAGGTAATAAAAAACCACGAAGGTAATAAAAAATTATAAATCAAATAGCAATTTTACTAAATCGTAGTTTTTATTTTAGGTCACCCTTGTCATTGGTGTTTTTGGGGATTGTCGTAAGAATGAGCTTTACAACACTAAAATTTCCGATATTGATTTGGGATCAGCAATAATGCTAATCACAATTCCTAAGACAAAAACTATAAAACTAAGGAAATTCACAATTACGAGAGATTTTTATAACAACAACAATTTTTCAACAACAATCAGTTTCGTCAATTACTAGATCTAATTCGTCAATATAACCGTCCACTCATCCTCAACCTCTAATTCTTTCTGCTACATGACTATAAAGTCTGCCTCTACGAATCAATCTGTTTTGAAAAATTTTACGGAAAATATTTGCAATGCACTGCAAGCTCTGAAATATCTTGACCAATGAGGAAGGGCTCATAACATCGAAGTCGGGCTCCCTGGAAATCTGCCACCGTAGCAGAGGGATACATGGGAACATGAAGAATAACTGAAAATAGAACTAGGAATTTCCATGATTTCTTCTCGTGAGTTGTCCCCTTCTGACGTGATTAGTCATTAGAGTGCCTCATGAAGATTTATTGGTGATAACTTCAATCAATTCAAGTCGAGAAAACAACTATAAGTGGGCAAGTTCGATGGTATCGACCAGGGAACGAAGAAACCGTGAAGTAAATCCTAGAAAAAGAGTTGTCACAGACGCCAACTTTTGGCGCGGTGTGCTCCACGTGCTTCGGACAGCGTTCTTGAAGACAATAATATTCCAGGGGTCACTAGGGTATGAACAGAAACAGTGTGGCCTTTGACGGAATCGACCATAGTATCTGCTACTTTCAAGATATAACATAATTTTCACACAATAATAATTTTCCTTTAATTTTTCCTCGGTACGGCCTTGTCTCCTTGGTGGCGGTTCGGTTACTACTGATTTTCAAAGAAAACAGAAAGGATAAAACCAACATTGCTCAAGATGTTGTGATCACCGGGAAGATGGAGCAAATGACTAGTTTTGCTGATATTCAAACAACAAGCAACCCTAATTACATAGTGGTTTTGACAATTGCAATTGCCGTCCTAATTAATGCAAATTAGCACAGTTGAAGAGATGACAATCAGCGCAAAGCCATATACTTATTATGCAAATTATTCAAATGAATTTTCTGTATTCTAAATTTCGCTGTTGTTAGTACACCTGTGCAAGCAATTTTGAGTATTTTTCACATTGTTTATTATGGAAATGGATTTTCTCTAAAGGAATATTTCGTTCCTAATTGTGAGGACAAACGCCATAGATTCCCAAAATTGTATTAAAATCTTTCCAAATTTTGGATTGAACAAGTAATAAATCCTGTTCGTGGAAAAACTCACGGTTCAATTGATTATACTCCCTATAAACTAAAGAATCCATATTAAAAATAATAGTTCAAAATAAAAGGTCAATGGGTTATTTTTGACAATAATTGTTATTTGTTTTACTAGGCATAAAAGCACAAGATTTAATGCCGCGGCTGGTGTTTCATAGCCGAGCGTAGCGAGGCTATGAAACCAGCCAAGGCATTAAATCTGCTTTTCTGCCGTGTGAAACATATAATTTTTTCTTCAAATTTGTTCCAATTCCAGGCAAAATCGACTTTTTCATATTTAAATTGCGTTTCATTATCAATATCCAAATAACTAAATTATTTCATAAAAGGTAACTGGGCCCGGCGTTACTATGTTTACCGCTGATGACGTTTGTTGAATTTGTTTGTTTACTGTTTACTTTGTCATTGTCAATTTTAATAACCAGTTTGATTTAAATTATTACTTGGAAGGTTGCCTAGCAACGAACTTTTTCTGCCTAGGCAGTAAAAGTGGACTTTTTCTGCCTAGGCATTAAAAGTACAACTTCTAAGCCTGCCAAGTGTCATTAAAAGGCCGCTTTTAATGTCATTTGGAGAAAAATCAATTTTTATTCCTCAAATCAATCTGAGCCAAAGATTTTTCATCGACTTCAATATTCGTTTTTTACTTTGTGTCATCGGTCTAGCAGTAAACAAAGCTACGTTTGAATAGACTCAGAGTTATGGAAGTGTACAAAGTAAATAAAAGAGGTACAAATACCAATCCATGTGGTACATCTCATTTGAGATTTTTACTGTTAGTCTATGCAAAATTTCTGTCTATTTGGGATATTAGAGAAATAATGCATACTCTACTTTATGACGATACTTCAATAAAGTTTTTTTTTCATTTGACATATACCATGTGCATTCAATATATCCTTCATAATTTCCTTTTATTCAAATACAGGCTTCCCTTATTTAATTTAAATACAGGAATAGACAATAGAGAGATATTGCAGTTCACAATAACGTCGGTCAGTAATAAGTTGTTTTAATTTTTACATATTTATACGCACGCGCAATGTGAATCTGAAATAAGGACAACTTTATTGAAACACTGCCTGCCTTTATTAGAGGACGTTTAAGACCAGGATATAAAGTTCCTTTATTTTCACTTCATGCCTGATAATTATATGATTTTGTTAACAAAAATCGATATCGAAGACCCCTTCGGCCATTCTTTCATCACAGTAATTGTATCTCAGTATAAGATAAATTATGTAGAATGATGAATCTGAGAAACTAGATTTCATTTTTATAGGTTATGAATAACGAACGCCTGTGTTAATAAGGAGGAATAGATATCAGTAGTTTGTCTGTGGTTTTAATCACAGAATAATGCCAGTCTCTATTAAAATAAAGTTGCCTTTGATACTGGCTGGCGTTATGGCAATAGAGAGATATTGCAATAACGCCAGCAAATATGCAAAGTTCAAAGTTGCCAACTTGACATAAATAAATTCACTAAACATTTAACATAATTTGTTGTTTTGATATTTTTAAAATAAAGTTGAATTTTTGGATAAACAATGTCGTTTTTATTAAAAAAATTGGGTAAATCGGGTGAATTAGGGTGTGTACATTGTGTTAGTTTAAAGAAGGATAATTTTGAGTTTTTGTTCGAGGTAGAAATGTGTCCTAAAAAATGTCAGTCATCACTCAAAAATAGGCCCATTTTTCCGAAATTACTTGAGACAGCCAAAAATTTCATTTGGATCTTTCGTTCAGGAGGCCAAACTTTGTTGATAGCTTGTGGCTATTAGTTAACGGAATTTTACCAAACTGAGAAAGAAACTAGAGAACAGTGCAATATATTACAACCTTAAACTTATTACTTGTCAAAATAAAGTTCAAATGTAACTATAAGCACCTGCAAAAGAGGTTTTTGCAATAACACCGTTACCAATCAGAAATAAAAATCGCAATACAGGATAGTTCAATCAAAAATTCTTGTTATTGAGTAAACTTATTCTGTGATAAGTCTCTATTATCTTTGTTTCATAAACATTTTCAATTTTTTTATGAAAAAGTTTATTATATATTCGACAGTTGGATTAAACTCTTCCTGAAAACATTATAATAGCCGTGCATGATTGTTTTATCATAGCTTCATAGCCCAGAAGAAAGCTTATATTTCACAGTGAAATCATGATAACCTACTTGGTAGTGAATTTTTCTGCCCAACTGTTTGAGAAAATATCACGTGGACTTCAAAAAGCGAATTGAATATATCTTTGTTCAGTTATTCAAGGACAGTCAGGTGAAAGGATTTGCGAAAACCACTGCTAGATAGCAAGTAACAGAAAAGTGCATACGACAGCTGAATCACCTTTTAACGTAGCAATGGCAATTTTCAGTGACACTCGTCAAATGAACATTCTTGCTTTGTTTGCATCAGTTATGACATTTTTTATTCGAAAGATAAAGGAACTTAATGATCCATATTCGGAGAAATATCAACTTCAGACTTCAGTGATGCTTGATATCCACACGAAATTAATGAAACAGATAAGGAATTACCAATAACCGAGGACAGATGCCTACAATAAGATCAAACTTCCGCACAATTTATTGACCACTGAGATATCGTGGAAAATAAGACGGAGGTCGGTTCTAGACTATATTCAAATGTGGCAGTCTCGTGTAGCACAAACACCGATTCCTTATTTAGGTCATGTTTTTGGACCCAACATAAGAAATGTTACACGTGCAGAAATTCCGGGGGACCGCCACCAGTGTCGCTCCGATCTCTATGCTGTTTTTAAAGGAGCGCGCGGCAGCAATCCGGGCCTTTGCTGCCGTACTGGGGGCTGCGCCGACCAAGAGCTTGAATGAAGGTCGGTCGGCTGCCGCATAGAGGCGCGCTCTCGGATACACAATGGTCGCGCTACATTCCGACATTTCCAGGATTCCTTTTTATAAGTTAATACGCTCGGGAATGGAACATCGTTTCGAAGTACTCATTTTAATTGCTTTCGAAATTATTTGTAACAAACGAAATTTTGCAGTTTCGTGGTGCAAATTTATCTACATCATTCGACATTTGAGTATTTCTCGTTTCGTCTAACAAACAGAAAAACAAATGTTCCTACATTTTTCGACAAGGTATAAGAATATAGATTTCTTTCAAGTTCTTCATTATTTGTACATACAAATAAAAACTAGCTTTGTCTCGGTAAATCATTGACTCAACAATTATAGTCCAATGAATTTTTTACATACACAATTTATATAGGTACAGTGCCGACCATATTGTAACAAATGGAAAAAAAATATATTACCGAATATAGTAATTTATGATGCAATTTCGTAAAGTAGGACTATTGTACAAGCTTGGAGTTTATTGACTAAGTCACAGAGTTTCTCTGTTGCAATTGTACAAATAATTTGAATGTTTCACCTTCTGAAGTTTTGAATTTTCGTTGTAGTATTAATTGATGACATTCAAGTAAAATTTGACAAAGAATACTGTTTTCTTTTCGAAAATGTGTTATAATAGTATGTATAAAATTATTCAGCACACTAGAAAATTTTGAATAAAGTAGAATTTTTTACGAACTTGTTCTAAGAAGTCACTTTTCACACCGTTAACAGTGCGTAAAACATTGGTGCACGCACTGTCGAAATATTTTTAAATAATCGATTGTGCATGTTCAATCTGAAAATCGAATATTGTGATATATCACATGATCACTGGTATTTCTTTCGATATTTCTCTTCACTTGTAAATATATATATATATATATATATATATATATATATATATATATATATATATATATATATATATATATATATATATATATATATATATATATATATATATATATAGTACGGTGAAAGCAAGTGTAAGGATGTGCAACACTTGATTGCAGGTGAAACAACAAACGAACGGAGTCAACAAACAGGAAGCCAACCGCACATTTGTGGCTTCAGTCGGAACACCTCGTGTTTACAAGGCAAGATGAGATCCTTAAGATCGAAACACGTGTCTACGGTTGCATTTTCACTAGAGGGCTTAGTCCAATAAAATGTTCCTTCTTGTTATTCACAATTTCCCTCGAGATCATATCCCTGTTTCATATATATATATATATATATATATATATATATATATATATGAAAACTAAAAGTTCGGGTTGAACCGCGTCTAGAATTTGTTGAAATTCGACGTTTCGGCTCCGATTTTGGAGCCATTTTCAAGAACTGAAATAGAAAGAAAATTAATGAAAGGTTAAAACGTAATTCTACGCTGAGGTCTCAATCTGCCTACTCCTCAGGTATAATTACGTTAGGTTTTTGTGACTTGACGTCGGGGTCTCAATCTGCCTACTCCCCATGTCTCGTCACTGGTTCTCTCTAAGGTCTCAATCTGCCTACTCCTTCGAGTTCGGTGAACCCCATAAATAAGATGGAGTAGTTGACAAATCTTGCCGTCTTTTGTATATACTATTACTGCCAGCATATTGTCGTTGAAGAGTAACTCTTGTGTATGTGTATATATTCTGCGGATTTGAAGACTTTTGCCTCGACGCGAATGAAACGGAATAATACGATAAGAAGTGCAGTATTTTCATCTCCGTGATGCTTCTTGGCAAATCCTTAAATCCAAGTGAACATGAAGTAGACGAATAAGTAATTCTTTATGTGCTTCTCAACGAAAATGAGCATTACTCGTAGCAATTTGTAAGTGCAAATTCAGTAGGTAGACGTTGATCGAACGTGAAAGACAGCTTCATTTCTGATTCAGCTTGTCATTGTTGTGTCGGTTTGAACTCGTCTTGATTATGCCCTGCTTAGAGCCTGGCCAATATATCCACCAAAACAATTATGCCACACAAACAATTTCCATATCGTCCAAATATTTGCGGCAAAATAGTTTTCGTCGAACACAGACGAATGTACTGGCAGACATGGCGGACGTAGAAGTTATTTCAGCAGCAACAGCAACGGCGTCGCTAATTGTTTTTAATCATTCAAATATATCAAACGCACAATTGTTGTTATTGTTGTTGTTCAAATTGTTATTTCCGTCAACCAGCTGCACACCCTTAAGGGTACAACCCTCAAAAGTCTTCGAAAGACTTGTCCGAGCTAGGGAAGACGCAGCCCTTACCTTTTAACGTGTGATGTCATGCACGAGACCGATGAACATGCTGGGAATCGAACCCATGACCCTTAGGTTAAGAGACAAGCGCTCTACCATCATGACCATCACGGCACACTTGACCTGGACATGGACTTGACCTTCAAACAACAGTACCACTGAGAAGAGGAGTCGACTGAGTATGACGAACAAGCACCAATGTGTGCGCGGTACAAAATTGCGTGAAAAAACTCTCGCGAATCCCTTTTGATTCATTTAATTTATTCAAGTTTCGTGTTATAGTTACGGGCATTTTCATTCAATGAAGAAGTTCGTTGAATTCTTCATATCCGTGCCAATAACACATGATTTGTTTCTATTATTAATCGAACCAGGCCAAGCTCGGCCATGACCGATGTTTGAACTTCAAGTATAGTAAGCTCGGGTGAGTGTGAATTTGGGGCAAGTGTGAGTTTGCTCGCTATCTTCGCTAAACCGGGCGACAGCCCAATGCCATCTATTGACAAATAGCCTACACTCATAATGAATCCATAACCAGCATATAAAATACAAAAGAGATCTTGTGAAATCCAAATATTTTCCCCAATTTTCTAACCTACAATTCATCAATTCGAACGAGTATAACGAGTTTATTTCAAGCTTTGAGTGTATTGTTAAAATCTAAGGTAAGAATCCATTTTATACACTTTTCTTCTGCCTAAACAATGAATCCGACTATAGATTGTCGTTTTTTCATGAAGTTGTTTTTTTTACATTTTTCTATTGCATGTCACACTTACCCCGAAATTAAATGTTATTGGGGATAGCGTGACATCTGTCGGGGTAAGTGGGAACCTGGTTCATTTGGCCAATCTAAACAGTACTATTTTTTCAGCTATAGTACGAAATTATATACGGAAATCTCAGAGAGCCAAACAATATACCTGGCCAGATGTGGAAGACATTGATACACTTTCTAAGGATGAAATAACAACTGTGCTTCCATCACCACTCGTCAGAAGATGGTGATCAATGAAATTCTCATTCGATTTTTCAGATTTCTACACGTACATTTTTCTTTTCAACAAATGTTTACTTTCACGATTATTTTTTGTTTTTTTCCAATGGGGCATTTCAAATTCAATATTAAAAAGTTCCTAACTATGTTTTGAATAACGATATCTCAAAACAAATAAATTGTGAAGAAAGTTCCTTTACTGTTTACTTACACCTGCCCCCAAGAGAAATTTACGTGCATTAATATTTTTAAATTTGGCCAGAAGCACACTTGCCCCAAATTTCCGGGGAAGTGTGACCTATGGAGATGTATATTTGAATATATGAATAAAATTCATAGAATACGTTTTTCAACAGTTTTCTGTGGCGTATTACAAAGACTGACCTTCGAAGTGAATACCTGCAAAACTTCATTGTTATATTAGTTCAGGTTCATCAGATGGACTAAATTCAATGCGAACTAATGAAAATCACGGTCACACTTACCCGAGCTTACTTATAATTCAACAGTTCAACAAATTATGAAATATGAATCATGACAGTGGATTTTGTTACCATACAAAATGAATAAGGTTTTATATTAGCGCCATTCTTGACATATGCCCCCTCTTCGAGAAAGCTGGCCCCTATCTTTAAAATACAAAAAAACTTCTACAAAATCTTTATACAAAACAAGTTCCCCACTCTAATCGTGGATAAATTTAATAGTGAACTAACATCAAAAATATTCGTCTGGGTTCTATTTCGTGGTACACACACCGTGTATTGAGTTCGGTCCTGTTAATACCATCCTGTATTCGGTAACACAGCTCGATATGGAATGGGAATACAGACTACATCTTATTCTTCGTGATATAATGGCCGTTGCTTCCCATAGGGCTCATTTGGCCAAGCAGACTACATCATTTGGAAATCTGGTATACCGACTGTCGACATGGATTCAACGAAGCGGTGGGGTTGACAACTACGGTAGGCGTAACTATGGCTACCATATCCTGGAACTACAGCTTCAGGAACATTAATAGTGGAAGCTTCTGGAATATCTATAGAGGCAGCTTCTGGAACAGCAACAGTTTCGTTTCAACTTTTTGCCTCCTTTCTGGACACAATTCGTTCAATATTTTGGGTTTCTCGGGTTGGAAATTTTTGGGATGGCTCATATCTGGGATTCTCACCAGGCTAACGTTCATTTTTCTTCTCGGAAGGAACCATCTAGACTACTTGGTTCATCCAGAGCTTCGTTCCTTGACGTAGCCTCTCGATTCACGTTCACCATATTCGGTTTGTCTTCACAGGATGGGAGCATTTTAATTACTCTCGCTTCATGTTCAGCATTCTCATTCCGCTTCCCCTGTTGAACTCTGCAATTTGCCTAGTCTTATGCCAGTCATTTCCATTTGAGGGAACAATTGTTCTGCTCGAAATGCCAGGCATGATGTCTATCAGCGGGAAGGTATTCAGTTCACTCAGTCTCTTCTCTCGTTGGATGTGTGTGTACCAGTACCGAGAAAAAGAACAAGGTATATAAACATAACTATATTTTCAATAATAATTAATCACTGAATTCCATGTCCTATTTATGCCCATTATAACATTTTTTTTTGTTTAATCTATTCCAAATTGCTATACATCATTTCTGTGCTAAACCAAAATTTCTAATTTGAAACTACTACGAACTTTTCAAAACAAAAGCTGTTAAAGGCACATATAAATACCACAGCCATTTAAAGAAACTAAAAGTACAAAAACAAACTTGAGACAATTAAACTTAACAGATAACTTTTCGATTTCAATAATATTTCAGCTTTCACTTGTTTCCTTTCCCTTTGTATAGCTGTGATATTACTTATTTACTTATATTTCATAAATTATTCAAATAGCCCTTTCTATTGATTATTTCATTTCTACATTAATGCATATGTTTTGCCAAAATTCAATGTAACTATGTGAAATTTGAAATCTCTCTATACACAAAAATGTTTTTTGGGATTGATAAAGTGATATACTAGTTTAATCTAACCTATTGTTTGAGTTTAAAACAAAAATCATTATTTGGTTTTTACAGGTATAAACAAAAATAGGAACCGTCAAGTATTCCTAAGTGTATATTATTTATTTCATGACCAACATCAACTGAGTAATTTTGCAAAGACCATCGTTCACTTTGGCTAGACCTTAGTCATCAAATACCTACTTAATTGTTTTCAATACACATCGTTTCGTTATATTTCACTATTTACTTGGTCGTTTTCATGTTTATGATTCAAAGATGATAAATTGATTTTGAAGTTTTATGCAACTTTGAGATTTATTTGAGTCGGTTGGAATGGTCAAATTGTCGATTAAGTAATTAATTTGTGACTGTTAGATATCCATTGACGCCTCCTGCTCACCGTCTTGAATGAAACACGGGTGTTTATCAATTCGGGTAGGACTGTCATACAAATTTTCAATCACATTATCATTCAAATCACTAATCAGCAATTTAGACCTTCCCGCTACCTCGTTAACACACTGGGAGAGGATATTTTCAGGTGATAGGAAAGAATTATGGAAGAATATCCTTGGTGGATTGAATAATTGCCTGAACAAATTGTTGTTTATGAAGTGCAGAAGAGACGATGGAACGTCTATCTGCATTATTTGACTCTTGAGGTGTTGCAAGAGATTTGAGATTGATTAAATGGTATATATGGTAATATATATGTTCGTGATATGCGAGAATTGAGTTGAGTTGATGTATGAATAAGCATCCTTGATGAAATATACTATTTCTTATGAATCGAGCCAAGAATATTTCGAATTAAAGAGCAGAAACTAACTTTTGTAGACGTTTTCGGAAAACAATATATTTTGACAACTAATATAAATATAATAACAAATCTCCACGTGAACACACAATAATAAATATGGACTACTAAATTTTGTTCTTTTCAATACCCCTAGAACTAATTTTTGTGTAAGCTCATATTGGAAGTACAAAATAAATGCTTCATAGAATTCACGGGTTTTGTCAAAGAATCCGCTACCATCAACTCGATTTTCATATAGTTTAATTTGATCCTTCCGTCAGATATTTTGTCACGTATGAAATGATGCTTCACGTCAATGTGTTTCGTGCGAGCGTGATAAGCATTTGTTAGAGCCAACTGTAGTGAACTTTTATTGTCTCCGTTGACTATGATGCACTGGCCGGTGTCTCCAACCAGCTCATTTTCTAACCCTTTCAACCATAGTCCTTCTTGAAGGTGCAACCGTGGGTTGCTTCCTTGAATTCCACGAAATTGCTCCTCATTGCATGAGAAATACGTAGCCTGTTGTGGATCGCCTATCATTTGTAGCATGTAAATTTTCTCTACTGTAATATTTTTATTTTAATAGAGCTTCAGAGCTACGTATATTTCACTCTGCATAGACTAAGATGAACACTAATACATATAGGTGTGTTATTGCTCGTCTAACCTCCGATATAGAATCCGTGTCTGCGTTCCAAAGCTAATTTTGATTCATAAACAACGTTCAATGATCAAAATATGTATGTCGTTTTGTTTATTTGGGAAGTTCATAGCGAGTATTTTCGTATTTTGCCTGTTTTAATTCCTGGGTTTACAGTGACTATAAAACCAAATGGTTTGGTTAAAATTCAACATTTGGTTTATTTACAGTAATCAGCTGTTCGATGATGTTCCTATTGTCAATTGACAACAATTTAATTTTCGAGCTATCAGTGTAGCCAACTTAGCTTTCCGAGTGTCTGGCCAGAGACAACCAAACAGATTATTATTTTATGCAGTTCCATTTAGTTCCACCTCTAGCGTATTTCAGTATTGTCTTCAATATATCTTCAAGTTAAATTATGACAAATCTATTGATCTAGTGGTTCTGGGACGTCAGGATTATGCGCAGTTGAATGAAAGTGAACGAATTTGAACCTTAAGTGCATTCTTCTGATCAACTGCGCATGCTCCTGACGTCCCAGAACCATTATTTTTCAGAACCAGAACAAAGCTATTGACAGGTGAAATATTTTAGTCAGTCGGGTATCGAATTTCAGCGAGTGCTGTAGGGGTCCAGCTTTCAGGAAATTCCTGGCTCTGTTCAGTTGACGAATCCCGATTTTGTTTAGCGATCCTCGGTGAATATTCTCTTTTATCCGTCTCACCATCAACGCAAGCGTCCAGACTTCCTATAGAGTTTTATATTGGACGTCCACGACAACTTGGCAATAGAATACTTGTGCCTCACCATAACCTTTTTAACCTTCACACACGAGGTGAGTTTTCCAATTTTTCTTTCCATCATTTCATGCTAGTGACTGAAAAGGACAGCTATTTATTTAGAAAACATTTATAGGGTTTTATGGTACCACGCAGCCACCTTTCATGGTAGTACCATCTTTTTGGCTTGTACCTCGCCTTCAACTTTCATGGTAGTACCATCTTTTTGGCTTGTACCTCGCCTTCAACTTTCTTGGTAGTACCACTTTTCTTCGATTGTACCACCTTCCTTGGTTGTAGCGCTGTAACACCTTCGTATGGTTGTACCAGGCCTTAACCTTTTTTGATGAACTTGGAGGATTTTCATGCAGGGACTGCTCTGGTTAGATATCTCCAAAGGGTTGGTTAAGCCCTACACCTGTAGTAAATGGATATTCCTGGTTTTACGGCTCACGTTCCAGAAGGTATACCTCAAAGCTCAGCCTGAGGACTGCGGTTAGAAATCCGTCAAGCGGAAACCTTCGAAGAATCACTCCACTCAACACTTCACTCCTGGTTTGTCTAGGAGAACGTGCAGAAACTTCAAATTGGTGTCCTAGAGGAACAGGTTTTATTTAATTTTTTTTTAAATAGGATAAAGCCTTAATTATATATTTATTCAATTTTGATACACTCAGGTTATGGTATGATACTTCATCCACTACTTGTAAACCACCACATAGTACTACGCGCTGGGAAAACTGATTTCCTAAAGTATTTTCTACGAAATAACTTAACCTTGAGTTAAACAGGTATCTAACATTGAATATTTTCTTATTTTTTAGAATCACATTAATTCTAATTTACAACTGTTTCTATGAACCATTGAAGATTCATTTTCATCTATATTAAATGTTTGTGTGTTTATTTATCTTTTATTTATTTATTGATTAACACTCATCAACTTGACAACATCTCATGGTAAAGTCTATTCTAGTTTTGGGTATAACATCTAATTAGTCTTTATTCGGTTGCTCAATTTTCCTGATAAGTAATCTTTGACATAGACATTTTAAAAGTTGTAGTGGCACCCCCTTCTATTTTTTTAACCATCCATTTATTGTTCAATGATACAATTATTCTGTTTTAAAACGAACCCATAGTGCCAACCGACGAAGAGCTGCCGTCTGCATTTGCTCCTTTTTATATTACTTCATAAAAAGAGGTTGCACATTGATATCATTCGCCCAGTGAGAATCACAATATCCAAGTATTTCAGAATTTTGATGTTTGGAATATGTCAGTTTGACGTCAATGGTTCCCTTCAGATATCTGAATACTCTTTTTACTGCTATCCAATGTGCTCTTCCTGGATCATGATTGAATCTACTCAAGGATGAAACCGCAAAACAAATATCAGGCCTAGTAACTTGTGCAGCAAACATCAAAGAACCCACAGCTTCCTGGTAGGGTATATTTTCCATATCTTCAGTTTCCTTTTGGTTTTTCGGGCTCATTTCTTTTGATAATTTTTGATATGTATCCAATGGTGTCGAAACAGCATTGCAATCACTCATACCAAATCGGTTCAAAATTATCTTCAGATAGAGATGTTGATCAATTGAAACTGTACCTTGAATTGGATTTCGTAATATTTGCATTCCAAGTACAAATCTTGCTTTTCCTAAATCTTTCATTCTGAAAGTTTGGAATAATTTTTCGGCATCAAAATGCATGCAGCGGGCTCTTTCTACTATGGTGCGGTTCATTCGCTCCGCTACCCCATTTTGTTCTGGTGTGTACGGAGCTGAAGTTTGATGATGAATTCCACTGTTTCGCAGGAAGGTTTCAAAAGCTTGATTACAATATTCGGTCCCATTGTCGGTTCGAAGTGTTTTCAATTTCAAACCAGTTTGATTTTCGGCAAAAACTTTGAAATCTTGAAATTTCTTGAAAACTTGATTTTTGTTTTCAATGAAATAAACAAACACTTTCTTGCTAAAATCGTCCACGAATATGAGAAAAAATCTGGCACCACCCAAAGAATTCACAGACATTGGCCCACATACAGCCGAATGGACTAACTCGAGCATTCGAGTGGAACGTTTTCCTTCGTGATTGAATGGAAGTCGAGTTTGTTTTCCTTTCAAACAAATAGCGCACTGGTCTCTATCACCTGGTGTGAAATGTACACCATTCATAAGTTTTTCGAGTTTCTTGAGACTTTGGAAGTTGATATGCCCCATTCTTCTGTGCCACAAATTCTCATCGAGCTTTTCATTGATTGAAAAATTCGTCGCCTGCGTTGGAAGATCCAATTTGAACATATTTCCACATAAAGTAGATGTTGCAACTAAACGATTATGGGAATTGTAAATTTTGCAACCATTTTCATCGAATTTGACTCTATTGCCATTTTTGATCATTTGACTGACAGATGGCAAATTCGTACAGAGGTTTGGTACATATATGACGTTCTTGACTGTTACTTCAGTAATGCTTTCTCTATTGAATAAATTCAATTTCACATCTCCAACAGATTCAACTGACAAATGAGTGTTATCTGCTATTTGAACTTGAGTTAAATCTGGTTTTCTTGGATTTTCTAGCAGATCCCTTCTCTTGGTCATATGTGAGGAAGCACAAGAATCTATGAACCAGTCATCGGAATCCAGCTGACCGACCACAAACGATGAATACAAAACTGTTTCCCGTTTAGAATTATTATTTTTTTTCGGAGATTTACAGTCACGGGAAAAATGACCAAATCTGTTACATGAAAAACATCTTGGACCCTTTGCTTTTGCATGGAATTTCTTGATATTCCTACCAAGTAGCGCTACTGAACGATTTTCAGAGATGTCAGGTTTCACATCCTGCAACAACTTAGTCTTGATCGAATCTGCACTAATAACAATTCCGGAACTTTCCAGTCCCATAATCATAGGTTTATATTCTTCCGGTAAACCTGCCAATAAAAGTGTCCCGATCCGTTCGTCACTGATTTTCATGCCAATTCCAGATAATTTGTGGACAGTTGAGATGATTTTATTGACATAATCTTCGACAGATGAACTATCCTCTAATTTGGTACTGATTAGAGTTCTCAATAAACCAACTCTTCGGGTAAGACCGGAATCTTCAAAAGCCGTTTGAAGATTTTCCCAAACTTGTTTGGCAGTTCCTGCCTGCTGCACATGAACATAGTTGATCGGATCGATGGAAAGGATTATTTTAGATTTAGCCTTGGTGATCTTTTTAACATCTTTCTCTTCCTCGGTGATACAGCCCCAGAGTTCTTTGTGTTCCATTAAAGTTTGCATGGAGAATTTCCATGTATCGTAGTTTTCTCGGCCTCTGAGTTTCTCAATCATAGATAATGCACTGTTTGACGACATTTCCGAAATCAAAACGACAGCTACAACTATTTATCTTCTTTTACGGATCGAAATACTTATTTCGCAAACAAATGTATAATGTTATCGGTGCGACTTCAGTTCTTGACTCGGGCGTAATCTGGGCCCATAACCTGATGAAATATACTATTTCTTATGAATCGAGCAAAGAATATTTCGAATTAAAGAGCAGAAAATATCTTTTGTAGACGTTTTCGGAAAACAATATATTTTGACAACTAATATAAATATAATAACAAATCTCCACGTGAACACACAATAATAAATATGGACTACTAAATTTTGTTCTTTTCAATAATCCTCTCGAATTACGATGATAGAGTAAAGTCAATGAATAGTGTCCAGAAAGGAGGCCTATAATCGAGACGAAACTGTTGCTGTTCCAGAAGCTGCCTCTATAGATATAAATCCTTCACTTAGTCCATTTGGCTAATTTTCAATAAATAATTACAATGAGAATAATAAATATACTCATGGTCTCAGGTAAATATAAAAATGTTTTCACACATAAGGGCTTTGTACCCTTGTCGCAAAAAATATGTATACACACATATACACAAATACACATACAAGATCTATACATATACATCCACCCTACACCTATTTGAACACACACATCTATTTATACAAACACTTACTAAAAATTGTGGATGAATACGAAAACTACTGTGAACATTCTGAAACATATAAACACCTGTCAGTTAAATTTTTAACGAACTAAACGAAATGAAGAAGTGGCTACTGTTTTTTATTGATGAAGTAAATATGATTTCCACTTTATCTTGAAGGATGTTAAAGATGTTAAACATTATTTGATCTCTTCTGGTAAGTTATTGTACCTATCAAGCCCCTTGAAGAAATTAGAATTTTGGGTATGTTTTAACGTGACATGTTGAATATGGAAGTCAGTTCTGAATCTAGTATTATATCCATGAATTTGGTCATTATATATAACTTTTTCTTGTAAATATGTCGGTGAAATTTTATGCCTTATTTTGAAAATTAGAATGAATGTATGATAGAGGAGAAAAGAATTAATTGGTAACCATTCTAATTGTTTCAACAGATGTTCCAGAACCTGCCACTATTGATGTTCCTGAAGCAGTAGTTCAGGATATGGTAGCCATAGTTATGCCTACCGTAGTTGCCAACCCCACCGCTTCGTTGAAACAGTATACCAGGTTTCCAAATGATGTAGTCTGCTTAGCCAAATGAGCCCTAGGGGATCAACGGCCATTATAGGGCTTATAGCTTCACTACGGCCCTAGTCGCATCAATATACATACTCGCTGCATCCGTGAGGTAAATAGTAACTGGTTCCGAGAATCATGTGCCCTTAGTGAATGAAGTGAGCCAAGTGCCAAGGAACACATGCCATCTGCATTCGACAATTTTTATTGTCTCATCGCATATCCGAGAGTACATTGATGACCCTTCAAACGTATTTGTCTGAGTGTGAGGGATGAGTAGTTTTAAAGATGCTGACAGCAAATGAATAATGGTCTCAGTTGCATCACGGCAAGCCATGAATCTTTCTGACAGAAACCTCTATGTAAGATAAAGCGAGACCAAAGTTTCTAGCAAGTCAATGTGAATCGCACTGTCCTCCACTTTAGAGGAATAACGCGTCAAGAGACAAACGACGCAACTAGCGACAAGACATATTCTAGCTGCGTTGTTAGTCACGTCGTTTGCCTCTTTCCGCGCCTTTTCACTATTCTAGTACCTTTTACAGGAAAAGAAAAAGCCATAATCTCACGTTTTTTAAGGAGACAATCACTCCTTAGATACGTACTTTCAACAGGTGTGTTGTCGAATCGATGCCAACTCTGTTACAAAATAAATGATCCTGGAAGATTTGATTTCTTGATAAATTAATAAGCTTCATCCGTAAAAATTATGGTGTCTAAACACTTCAAATATTCTAGGACCTAAGGCCTATCTGTGGTCAGACGATGTTTAGAACTCTGGAAGGGACCATTCAAAATACAAGTTTCCATGAAGATGTTATACTTGGCAAGTTTTTATTTCAAGCTGTCGCAGATTTCCTCCAAACTATTTCACCACCCCAGAAGAAAAATAATATAAATAAACAAGCAAACTTGTTGCAAAAACTTTGTACGTCCCCAATAGTTCTGATCACTAGGCTCACCAGGCTCACTAGGCTCACCAGGCTCACCAGGATCACTAGGCTCACCAGACTGAAACATACGTTATCTGACTGAACTCTAACCTCATCCGAACTTATGGAGCGATATCAGCTGTTTAATTTACCCCATTGAATTACATGTGTTTCAAAATTAAATGCGCCATGAGCACATGCAATGTATCGATAATCGATTCAGGCCACAAGCTGATATCGTATTGTGTCCTACGTGAGAAATTGGTCGATGAGCAGAGTTGTCATATGGTGTCAGCAACCCACTTCTCTGACCCTCTTTCATTATGCATTAATCCGTACACCCGATCAACTGCGAAAATAATTCTATAAATAATCATTTGAGGGACAGGCACGGTTCACCTCCTCTCGACGAATCAATCCAATCTAATTTTGTTCAATTCCGAGTCAGATCAATTTTTTTGTTATGTGTTCATCACACTCTCTATTATGTGCTCATTTACATCAGTTAAAATTTTGTTTTTTTATCCCTGTTATAAATAAATATGTAATGTTTCATCGGTTCATGAAGTCGATTGCTTCATTCACAATGTGATTCAAAGATATCAAAGATACTATTCTGCTAAACATGAAAAATTTATACATTGTGTGGTCATTCTTAACAATAACCAATCTGATTTTACGATCTTGAAAATGATGTAATACCACACGGATCGATACTGGGCCGCTCATCTTACTTACGCAGATGATACCCAATAACAAATATACCGGGTCATGATAGATAGATCACTATTTAATTAGGAACCCTAATATACATATAAGACGGCATATTACAATACATATACAGAAATGTAGAAATGTAAATATAATATAGACAGAATAATAGTATATTGTGTATCTAGTAGTAAAAGCAGGTTCATCATGTGTTAGATCTTGATGTTTGGATTCGAGCCTGAAAAAATTCGTATGACGGTCCAATATTATTTGAAACGTACGAATAAGGTTTTTCCAAAATAATTTGAAAATTAATATTATTGTTCCAGATATCCCTGTGGAGGACAACCATCTTGGACTTACTGTATAGATTCCCTTCCAACTATTTTGATAATTATAGCTATAGGCCAGGCGATAAATAATGTAGGCCGTAAAAATTTTTGTCAAATAATGTAGACCGTAAAAATTTTTGTCAACGTTTCTATTGAAAGAATACAGGGGTACCCTTCTCTCTAAGCGTTTTCCCAAAGTGGAAAATAAAGGTAAACATCTGTCAGAAAACAACTACTTCCCTGGATAATACCACGACGGACATTGAACTACAACTGACAGATATTTGTGCAACGTTCTTCAAAGAAGACCCAATTGCAAGTGCTTGTCTCGTAATTAAACAGAAAATTATCCTTCATTTGTCTGGGAATGACCACCTGCAGACATGCATGTTTCGAGGTTTATTGCCTCTCATCAGTGACAGGGTAGGTCGGACAACATTATAATTGTCCTGTCCCTGCCAAATGAATAATAATCAACTGTTTAACTGATATTTCCCCACGGATAACACCACGATCTACAACCAAGTTGATCGAAGCGCCATCCGCACGGAACAAGACAAAACACTCCCAAGCAGCACAGTCTCCGGGAAGAGAAATCTGTAAACATTCATTCATTCAGTCGTAGTTCAATGTCCGTCGTGGTATTAGCCAGGGAAGTAGTTGTTTTTTGAGACAGATGTTTGCCTTTATTTTCCACTTTGTGGAAACGCTTAGAGAGAAGGGTACCCCTGTATTTTTTCAACATTGTTGATACCTCTCTGGCACAATATATTCGAACTTGTTGAGAAAAATTATTTAGTTATCGTCAACTTATTGTAGGTAGGTATTTCTTATTTACCTCAAAGAAATAAGGTGAACATTTCATGATATAGAAACTTGTCGATTAAATATTTCTCAGAAAGATTAAAAGAGTGTAGGTGTAAAGTAAGTTGGCCTGTTCCATTAGGATTTATTGTAACTCTCAAAAAACATATATTGGAAAAAATACTTGAATTCTTGAAACACGTGAACTCAAATATGGAATCACAGCCACATATGAAAAAATATTGAAATCCAAAATTACAATAGGAAATTCGTAAGTTTTAATCAAGTAATGATGCAATGTATAGTAAATAAATATATTTTTTCTCAACTGTTTGTAGCAGTATAGTTTTTTATTGGTGCATATACAGGGAAAAACGCAAACTTTTTTATTTATGATGAAAATTGGCATATGAAACTAGAGTTTCAGTATTTTTTTCGTCTATAATCGAATTATTTTACAAGTTATGTTGTTGTGGCTATGATTTCAGTCCTCTGATTATGAATAAAAGCAACCATTTCTGACTCTCTAATCCCCTCAGGCCAATTTCAAACTGAATCAGACTATTAAAATTAAACCTTGTCCTCTATAATTTTTTCATCAATCGCATCAAATGGGTACACGTTTGTTTTTGGAGTTTACCTATTATTAGGATCGCAAATCATAAAAAATCGACCGTAATTTTGAATGACCTACATATTATTGACACAATTTGATCGTTATTTGAATAAAACAATTCCAACGAAAATTCTTCCGAGCTCTATAAACATTCCTAGATATCGATTTAGAATTTTCAGACAAAACCGTCAATCCACTTGATGCTGCTCACATACTACATTTGCAATGCATTGGTGAAATTTTTACATTGATGATGATGATGATGATGATGAATATATGTTTATTGTACATAAGAATAAATTCTTGTCGACAAACACAGGTAAAAATATAAAAAAAAAACATGTATATACAAACTCTTACAATTTAAAATTTAAAACATAGCAAAATAATAGCAAGCATGAAATATGTCAAATATAAAGTTCATTGTTTCACAATTATAAATGTAAACATTAAAATGTATCGTCATAAAACTCCGATAAATTGTAATATGCCTTATCACTAAGAAGTTTTTTTGTCATATTTCTAAAAATATTGTACCTTTTTTCCTTAATTTCCCAAGGTAATTTATTATACATTTTCACCCCATTATAGATCAGAGAATCTTTTATTAGATTTGTTACGGGAATGGGGATCTTTAAACTATTTTCGTTTTGACGAGTATAATAGGTGACATCATTTACTCCGTAATCTAATCTATTTTTGTGGATTAATGAAACTGTTTCTAATATAAAAATTGAAACTAGGGTCAGGATCCCATGTTCAATAAACATAGGTTTACAGGAGTCCCTAAATTTTAATTTACAAAGGTATCTAATTGCTCGCTTCTGTAGTATAAACACTGACTGAAACAATTGGTTGTTACAGACTCCCCAAAAAGATATACCATAACGCAAATGGGACTCCACAAGTGCGTAATAAACTGATTTTGCAGCAGCAAATCCCATTTCATTAGACACCACCATCAAAACATAACAACCAGATGCCAATTTTTTATTTAAGTTTCTTATTTGCTCTTCAAATTTCAGATTCGTGTCCGAGTAAATTCCCAAAAATTTTGCTGTATCCCTGTTTTCTAATATTTGGCTACCTATATTCACATTCGGTATAACAGTTTTGAAGGAAATGGCACTTGTCTTTTTAGTATTCAGTGACAGTAAATTAGAATCACACCAGTCTTTGATTAAGACCATGTCACTACACATTATTTCGTGGAGTCTATCCTTATCTTTATGGTGCCATAATATGGTTGTATCATCTGCAAATAATGTTAAATTTCCCGAAATTGGTAGAATTGTGAGGTCATTTATAAATAAAAGAAAGAGTATAGGACCCAGTACAGAGCCCTGGGGCACTCCACACCTTATGCCAATTGTATCTGAAGTAGTGAATAATTTTACACACTGCTTTCTGTCTGAGAGATATGATCTAAACCAGTTCAGAGTGACTCCACCAAAGCCATATCGATTAAGCTTCTGCAGCAAAATGTCATGATCTACACAATCAAATGCTTTTGCAAGATCACACAGCACCGCCGCGACAGCTTCTTTACCATTTATGCTTCTATAAATCATTGACATTAATCTATGCATGGCATCATTTGTGCTTTTTGAATTCTGAAGACCAAACTGCTCTGCACTCAGTATTTTGTTACTCGTCAAAATTTCCATAATTCTTTTCTTTACTAGTTTTTCTATTATTTTTGCAAGTGTGGGAATTAAAGATATCGGTCTGAAGTTGGAGGGATCTTCCCTGTCACCTCCTTTATGAAGAGGAATTATAATACATGTTTTCAGGAATGTCGGAAAATTTCCAGTTTCAAATGAGGTATTTATGACTTGTGCAAGAGCGTCGAGCGCCTGGAAGGTTTTCAAATATCTTTATAGAGATATCATCTGAACCAGCCGCGTTCTTATTTTTTATAGAAAAAATAACTTCTTTCAATTCATATGCATTAGTAGCATAGAGTATTAGATTTCCATCAACGTGGATGTCCCTCAGGTAGCCTAATGGATCATATTTCGGAAATATATTTTCAGTAAGTTTTTCAGCCACTGTACTATAATACTTATTGACGAGATTAGATTCGAAGAGGGTATCTATAGGTTTTGAAATTCGTGGTTTACCCCTGAGCTCATTTACTATGGTCCAGCTTTCTTTTACTTTGTTTTTTGCCTTTGCAATTCTGTTGTTGTAATACATATCCTTCGCGGCTCTGATTATTTTTCTATATGTTTTTCTGTACAAGTTGTAATAATTGTAAAAGAAAATGTTTGTTGTAAATTTTCTTATATAATGAAGAGATCTTATGTTTTTGGAGGAGATTCTAATTCCATTCGTAATCCAAGGTTTTAGTTTTTTCAAGTTAATTTTTTGCTTGGGAAAGGCACTCTCAAAGTTTTCAACTAGACACTTATAGAAAGATTCAAAAGGTTCTTTTCTATATATTGAATCCCAGTTGGTCTCAGCGCATAACTGAGAAAACTTATTATAGTTTGCAGAACTGTAGAGGCGGCCATAGCGGTGTTTTTTGGTTTTTGTCTGTTCATTTAAATATATATAGCTGTATATGGGATCATGATCTGATAAATTTGATTGTAAGACTGAGCAGGAAATACAGTCTTGGTCCAGGTTTGTACAAAAATAATCAATTGTAGTTGATGAAAATTGGGATGTTCTAGTAGGTGTTTCGACATGCATAACTAAATTGTATGAATTGAAGATATCAGAGAGCCTCTGGGTGTTGATTGAGTGTTTATCATTAAAGTTTATATTGAGATCACCAGTAAACAGAATATTTGAGTGTGATGGGATACGTGAAAGAGTTTGCTCTAACTTATTAAGAAATACATTCACATCAGATATAGGTGCCATATAAATACACAAAACGTAAAGATTGACCTTTTTTGAAAAAACTATTGACATTTCAAATTGTTTCTCTTCAACAATATCAGAATACCCATCAACCGTACTAAATGCAAGATGTGACAAAGTGTCATGAATTAAGATGGCAGTGCCACCATGTGAGAATGTGCTCCTACAGTACTTTGATACAACATGATAAGCAGGTATACATAGTAACTCCTCTGGTTTCAGCCAGTGTTCAGTCAACGATAAAATTTTTGGAAAGTTGCTAGATTCTAACAAGATGAATAGTTCATTTGTTTTATTACGGATGGATTGAATGTTGAGGGAAAAAACTGAAATTATGTTTTCATTACTGACCGATCTTTTGCTCTTAAAAAATAAGGTTTACTCGCCGATTCCTCTTGGGTAGTCTTCAGATTTTGTGATATAATTTCATGGTCTTTGGTTTGTACAGATTGAATGGTCTCCTTATTCGTCTCATCTTCCAATGATCTTCGCTGTTTTCCTATTTGGTACAATTTTGGTCTCAAATTTTCATGATCCAACGTTTTATTCTTTACTTGTGCTGATGTTGTATTTAACTGTTTATTCAAAATACGCGTTTTTATAGCCTTGCACAAAAACCACTTGCCAGTTTCATTCAGGTTGTTTCCACTGACGTAATTATTTTTCCTTAAATAGTTGTTGCAATCCAGTAGATATCCTCCGAGATTTGCCTGATATGCTCTCTTGAATAACTCGAGATTTTTTTGGTATGTAATATTATTCCTTCTGGAGTAGTTGCAGTAGTATGGCTCAGTGATTATGATGCGCCGACTATTTTTAGAAGGAATTAAGAACTCATCCACCAAGTTGCCTGTACTTTCATTTGGCCAGAGTATGACCATGTCATTCATGTTCAGGTGTACTGAATTGTGACGAGCTGTGTATATCAGTTCCTTGTCATTTGCATTAGGTTTCATTATAGTTTCTACTGTATATTTTTCTCCCAATAGCTTCCGCAGATATTTGCAGAGGTTTCTACCTTGAGAATTACTCACTATTAATATTTTTATTTTCTTCTCTTCAAATCTATCTTCTTCTATTTCCACTTTCTTCCACTCATTTCTGTTAATCAAAGAGTATAGTTCTTTCTTTAATGTCTCCAATTCATTCAGGTACAGGTTATTTTCTTGTGTTAGAGTATTTATGGAAGTTAGCATATTCTGCATAATGCCATTCAGTTCTGTAATGTCTTTTTCCAATTCATCAGCCCTTTCTTCATAGTTCACTTGTGTTAAAGTTTGTGTTGCGAGGCTACTCGTTTTTCTTTCATACTCTGTTTGTGCTGAATTATGTTTGGTTGACAGTACAGTTTGAGTTGAAACTGTCTGAGTGGATTTTTTATTAGTTTCTTTTAATTTGTTTCGTAGGTCTGCTATTTCTGCTTCATATTTTCTGATGCATTCAGGATGTTCCTCAATCTGTTCATTCAGATCTTCCTCCCTTTGTGAGACTTCTTCAAAAAATATTTTATGATCATTTTTGAGTTTTCAATATAGCTATTTTGCATCTCGTTATTTTCGTTCAAATCACTAATGGTCTGCTCCAATAGGGATTTCTCGTCATTGACACTATCTGTACTATCGATGCAGCAAATAATCTGGAAGTCCTTCAGAAATTTGTACTTGTCTTTATTCTGATGTACGCAGCTTCTATGAAAAACTTTGGAGCAGTTTTTGCATATGAAATAATTAGATGGGAAAGGTCTCGTCTTACAGCATCCATAGTTAACCATATTTGTCGGTGAGAATTCTGTTCGGAAGTCGTAAATTTTGACCTTTATCTCCTGTACTATATAAATACAAGTTTCACTTGAATATCTCCTTTTTTATTCGGTAAAGGTTTTTGTACATAAAAACATTGAGATACACTTGCACACTTAGGTCCTTAGTTTACTGCACAATAATTTCAAAATATAACTTTCACTTCAACTTAGATTGGAGGGCACGTTGAGCTGTATTATTTAGTACAAGTTTCAATATTGTTATCCAACTCTTTACCACTTAATCACCGAATTATATTAGGAGCTTAGAAATTCGTGCAACCAAAAGTACGTTTTTTTAAGTAAAAAAAACAAAAAAAAATAAAAAAAATTCATGCCAAGATCAGACTAAATCAAAATACTTAAATTCTTTCATCACGAAAATAAATAATGTTGGTGTCCTTAAAAATGCACGGCACTGTGCAAGAGGTGTTTTGTTTTAGATCGACCGTCAGAAACCCAAAACATAAGAGTCTCCGCTTGAGTTATCTTCGGTTCACAACTTTGTTTGTATTTTCGGCATCGGGCCTATCTAGGGTTTACTTCTTGATCTGAGGAAATAACTCTAAAAACTCAAATGTATTTCTCCTCGTATGCGACCGTGAGAATTTAATTATCAGGCTTCAAAAGAAGTACATTTTTCGAATAGGAGCAAACATAACGGTTTGACAAAAAATTGTATTGAACGTATTAAAATCCTTGTGTCAATAAACATTCTTCATAAGAATTTTTTATTTCAGAAAGTGCTCCTATTCCGTAAGTTTATCGACATTGAATTCAGTTCATCTGATAAACTCTATTTGTATCTGAAAATAAATTACATTACATTATCTGCTCGAGTGTAAACATGGGTTTGGAGTGTAAAGTTCCTAATGAAAGCCGTTTTCTGATTCCCGAAGTTATGTAATTATCTTAAGTTCCATTGAAACCCTGCCAGTCTGAGCGCATCGAGCAAATAGAATTGACTTTCCATTTCAGATAAACAATGCAATAGAACCATTCTCAATGTTTTGTTGAAAAATAGTGCATGGTTTAATAGTTCTTGGTAAACGAAAACAAAAATATAAGAATAATGAAACTGGAGCGGAGAAACCCACTTCAGAGCGTACAGCAGTCGATATATCTTTGTTGACTGTACCTACTGTATCAATTCGATGTAGTACAATATCCGTCGTGGAATTAGCCAAGAAATAGTTTTTTCCTGGCAGATGTTTGCCTTATTTTTCCATATGGTGAAAACGTGTGGAGAGAAAGAGTACTTCGACTTAATTCGATTTAATTCGTTTCTGTACCTAGTGTGATACGTTACAAACTTTTTTTATTGAGTATAAATAATTAATGGAATAGTACCACATTCATCTATTCACTGAAATGAAAGTACTCGGTCATTAGCATAGAGTATACGTACTCATTTTCGCTGGCACGTTCAATTTCCAGCTGAAGAAAACCCCTGAAAACCTACAGGACTATCCCAGGTCATCGGTGCGCATTCCAAGTAAGCATTAGACGTCAGGTTCAGCATCTTGACAACCCATATCATATGTATTTGCTTTTCAAAAAGCCATGCGGTCGTTTATCGCTACCGATATTGATGCAACTAATATAATATAGAATAGTACCCTTATTTCACTATTTCCATACTGTCGGATCTATGGAGTAGTCGTTGGTCACGTACATCTCAAGCAGGACAGCAATACTGAAGATTCTTTCTTACTTTTTACTATTGAACGGTTGTAGTTCTTTATCTCGAAGTTACTCCCGCTTTTTATCGTACGCACCTCTAAGAGGATAAGCTGTCCTGATTGAACTGTACTTTTCTGAATACTATAAAGCTGGTGTCATCAAATTGGTGATCGTAATCCTAGGCATGTGAAGAAAAAATTGAAAAATCTTTCAAAATCCCTCACAAGCAGAGCTTGTGTGAACAAGGAAGATTCGAGACGTACAGCTCACGTATAAGTGGACTCCGAACAACTCAATCTCCGCGATAGGTGGTGGGAATCAAACCTGGGCCGCCTGTATGACACTTACACCACGACCACTTCGAATTTTCTGGCCTCATATTATTAATGTGGGCATATTTTTTGAACCGTGTTTTTATGGTCCTTCTTCCAGTCTGATCGAAACTCACCAATATTTCTTGAAGTGTGTTGTAATGATATTCCAACAGGTATAACCCAATCATCAATGCTATGGTATCTGATTTGAGAAAATTCCGCCGATCCAGCGACAAAAACCAATTGTTCCCTTTTCTCGAAATTATATGAGAATGACAATAAAAATTAAATATATTTTGAAGTCTGTACATTCCATGATACTATGTGTGTTTGTACGGTTACTGGTTGGCATGATTGTTTCGGCTTAACCTTTCAGATTTCATTTTAAAGTAAATTGTAAAAAAACATTGTTCAAGTTCAACTATTATTTCTCCATGTTTTACAAGCTTATAATGTGTCTTGTTAATTTTTCACGATCATGCAGTGAGGTTGGTACACTGACATTGTGATTGAAGATAGAATTATCACTTCCAACAAGTGAAATATAGATCATTAATTTTTGTAGCTCCCTGATGATGACAATATTTATCGTCGAAATTACTTGGAATATAATGTAAAAAGAGTTCACATCAATGTCAACCAAAATTCAAACACTGAATAGGTATTTTCAATACCTTTCAAACAAGATGTCACTTGCCATAAGGTCCCATTTGGAATTATATTGGTCACAGTGGTCCTATAACGTCATTTATTACTATTACGTCACCGTTTACGACTAGTTGAGAACATCTAATAATTTCCACTTTCCAAATTTCATTATTGTGAGTAAAACTGTTCGAATGATATGAGGGGTGAAGGAGATTTTTTACTAGCTCTATATAGGTAAACACATCTAGTATGAAGGGAGCTTTATTTCAATCCTTAGCGGAGGTAACTAACGAACTATGGTCAGAATATATGTCAGATCAAGTAGTTGAACAGAATCTTCAGGAAGACAAATTCAAAGATTTGCACCTCCTTTCATTGTCAAAGCTCAACAAGATGTACAAGCATTTTTGATGTTACTGCTGGAGGGACTACTTGCTGATGTAAATAGAAGAAATACATAATACGAAAAAACCTTAACACTCACCAAAAGAAATTGAGCGATAGTGGAAAAGCAAGAGAGGATTGGTCGAAATCATCTATGATTGAAAAATACTCTATTGGTCAACCGAAATCCACATCAAGAGGTACATAATACTGTTACGTTTGATTCAATCTGAAAACTTTCAGTACCGATTCCACAAAGAAAAAGCAAACCAAGACGTCACACTGTTTGGATTCATTTAATAGTGAGGAAACTCTAGGTGATGATGATAAACTTCCATGTTCAAAATGTAATGAAACGGAATCCGTAGCGATTCAAAAAATCCCTAAAATTTTAGTCATCCGTTTGAAACGTTTTTCTTCGGGAAATAGATTTATATAAAAATTGAGTGATGCCGTTGTTTTTTCTTTGAAAGTTTCAGAGAGAAGAGCAACTATGCTGCTGACTATGTAGCCTCTGGATGTTACAACTTGTGGTGAAATTCCGTTAACTAATAGCCACAAGCTATCATCTAAATATTGGAACTTACGTAGTTTGGCCTCCTGAACAAAAATTCAAATGATATTTGTCGGTCTCAAGAAATTTCGTAGATATGGGCCTATTTTTGAGTGATGACTGGCATTTTTAGGACACATTTCTATACCACGGAAAAACTTTCAAATTTTTTTTAAAAACAACAAAACCACTTTATGTAAAATGTTTAGTGAATTTATTTATGTCAAGTTGGTAACTCTAAACTCTGCATATTTACACAGCCAACTTTTCGAGCCATTTAATTTCAACATGAATAGGAAATCATTCACTCACTTTTTTTCTCCAGTTACCAACTTGACATGAATAATATTCACTAACCATTTCTACTACTAGATTCGTTGGTTATGTGGTCATAAAAAAAGGAGAGTTTTTCCTAAAATGTGTTTGCATTCTGCTAGTGATAAGAAGGAGGAATTATGAGTTTATTTTTCGGTAGAAATGTGTCCAAAAAATGCCAGTCATCACCCAAAAATAGGCCTAATCTCCGAAATTACTTGAGACCACCAGAAGATTCATTTTGATTTTTTGGTTCAGGAGGCCAAACTACGTAAGTTCCGAAATTTTGTTGATATCTCGTGGCTATTAATTAACGGAATTTTACCCAACTCGTATCTACTGACATCCCTACAAATACTCGTGGCACGTATACAGCTACTCTATGGTGTCTCACATTAACACCATGCCAAATTTCTCTTCATCCAAAGGGGCTTATTTAATTTTTTATGAGTTTTGCTCATAGATTTTTCATTATGAGTGAATTATATTTTATTTTTCTGTAAAAGAAGAGCAAATTTCGAAATTTAGTAAAATTGATTTTCATCTACTATATACACTATTTTTTTATTCTTTCCAAGTAACAGAGATATAGAATATTAATGAATGAAATGTATGTTCTCGAAAATGAAGATATTCCTTAACTTTTTATTGTCAATGGCTTATATTTCACCACTTCTTCAAATTACGTTACCCATTTTTGGTGAATTATCGTAGTTATTTAATCAACAATCATGAAAGAAGAAGAAAAGTGGTCGTGGTGCTAAAAACGTTTGCCTCTCTTCCAGGCGGCCCTTGGTTCGTTCCCCATCGCCAGCCACTGAGCTAAAGTGGTTTGGAATTCACTTATACGCAAGCTGTAGGTCTCGAATCTCCCTTGCTCACACGAGCTCTGCTTTTGGAGGGGTTCTTCACGAAAAGTTCGGTGATTCGTTTAATAATTTGATGACCTGATTGATGAATCGGCATTCGTTTGGATACTCGTTCATATGCCATTCAATGTGATAGAGTAGCGTCATTAAACCCCTCAGATATTCCGAAGTTATAGGTCTAAATATTTATTCCATCTGGACTGGAATCAACGCTATTGTTGGGAAATGTGTACGACCAATGAAAGTGTTGCATATTTCATCAGAGTTACATTGAATATAATAAATAATTTACCTGAGTAATTATTTTCGTGCAATTCAACTATTCAAGCATCAGTAATCATTATAAATGTTACTGTTAGTGAACTAAACCACAAACAGAATAAAAAAAATCAATGTTTACTATTGTAGTAGCTGACAATATGTTTTCCGTTACGCAATAAACTTGTGGGTAGCTATCCTGCCACAGGTACTAACTTATTCATACTGATTTGTGTATCTGTCGAATAATCCAAAAATTGATGGCCAAACTATTCACAATTTGAAATGTATATGAGGAAAATAAATTGACGTATTACCAGTACTTGAACTCCAGGTTTTAACGATTAACAACCAGAATCCATTTTGTTGGTATGAAAATTTTGTTTATTGCTTATCCACTGATGGTGAAACTAAATGGCGAGGAAACAACACACCTTTGTCGCTTAAATGTTTCACATCCTATGTGAATAATACAGACATATGGATAATAGTCTCATCAGCTGAATTCTACGACTGATTCGTTTGTTATTACTGTGAAGAATGAAGAGTTCTAGGTTCATCACATTAACGAGGAGCGGTAGGAACTACAATCAGCTATTATCAGAAAAAAGTTAGTATTCTCTAGCAATAGTTCATAATATTTTAGCTGGTTTGGAACTGGCGAGCAGATCAAGAACTTCTCATTATCAGTCTCATTCTACTCAATCTACCAAAGCTCTGTGCGTATTTCCAAAGTATCAAAGCAATTGAGAGTAACTTCTGTACTCGCACAAAGCTATGCCTTTGCGTAAACCGATACAAGTATTGATGTGGAAGAGTATTATTATCAGATACTCATTATATTCGTAACAAAAGAAATGGAAGAAGATGCCCCATTGATTGGCCAACGAGTGATGATTTGTGTCTGTGGGGTCATCCCAGTTTAATTGGTTTCAAATTGAGAACTGTATAGAATTGCAACTCAAATATGTCGTGATATTCAGAGATTATTTTTGCTAACGACGTTCGTCTACAAAACAATAGATGAAATATTTCTAAAAAAAAAATAATAGAGATTCAGTTGACTTATTGATCAGTTTTCCGATATTCAAAATATGTGTGCTATCGTTTGAAATGCGTGTTCCGCCCTATTCCCGCACGCAATTTAGTTTGAGAGGTGTCATATTCCCGCACTAGTGCGGGAAAAATTTTACCGCACGCTTATGTCACTTCAAGTGAGTTTATCCCGCACTAGTGCGGTAATAATTTTTCCCGCACGTGAAATTTTGTTCAAGAGCGCTACATAAGATGTTTCAATGCGCTTGTAGAAAAAATTTTGATCCCCACTCCGCTTTGCGTCGTTCGGGTAACGGCAGTCTTATGCGAGAATGGTACTCTTGTTATGATAATAACTATAAACAATTTTGGAAATATCTTGTTACTAAGTTACAGCTGAATGTATACGCTTGGAAAATGGGTACCTTGTAATTATCTCTCATTCAGCCCATTCAACAACTTGTCTATCTTTCACTCACTCACTGTGTAGTCTTTTATTAGTTTCAATAGTAACAAACTTTCTCCACATGGCTTGTTTTTGTAAAGGAAGGCACTTTAATAAATTATCTTCTAATACGTTGCCTATCAACATGCTATTCCTGTTGTGAGCTTAACATCGTCTCTAATGCCCATTTAGTTTGTAGAGCTTACAGATCATCACAATTAACTCAGAGAGTACTATTGGTTCATTCTACTATCATTAATCTCGAAATAATTATGAAATGCTTGTTGATGAGTCTCAGGACCATTGCAAAAGTAAAATAACAAACACTTCAGTACCTTTTTCGTGTCAAGAACTATTGAACTAATTCAACGTCTATCATCCATTACATAAATCATTCGACCAGCATCGGCCTCAATTAGAATTCTGTAAGCGTATTTGGTTTTGAGTGTTGAACTCTTGTCCGAAATCTGTTTTCTCAGAAAGTTCTTTGAGAACATTGCGAAAAGGTAGGAAATTGTCTGTCAAATATTCCTATGGAAGATGTTCCTTCTGAAAATCCTTCACTTTATTTCGCTTAACCACAGTTGTTGTCGCCAAGAAAAGTAAACACCGATTCAGATACATGTGTGCCCATTCAGGGTTTTTGAAGCACGGACGGTTTAAATGCCTTTTATTCAGGTATTTATCACAAGAACAAGTTATATTTGGTTCTGTAATAATTCTGTCCATGCTAGAGTAATGCTTCTTTGAGTTTTTCAAATAATTCCGATGTATTTTTCACTGCATCTTTCATCTCATGCAGATTGGCACACATGTATCTGAATCGGCCTTAAAGGCAGTGAAAAATACATCTGGATTATTTGAAAAACTCAAATAGCATTACTCCTGCATTGACAGAACCAAATAAAATTTATGTTCATGTGATACAAACGTGAATAAAAGGCGTTTAAATCACCCGCGTGCTCCAAAAACCCTGCACGTGCAAGCATGAATCTGAATCGGCCTTTATACAATAAACTTGACTCTCTCCAAAAAAAATAACTAACGATATTCTGAGAGATAGTGTACCTTATGGCCGTTTTATTCAAGTTGTGGTTGAAATTATTTCCACAATTATTAAGGGCCGGTTTTTCAATGTTCAGTTAAGAGTCTCAGTTAGCTGCCTGACAGTTAATAGTCCTCGGGCCCAGTACCGGGAGAAAAGAAATGATTACCTAACCTTCGAGACTTCGTATATATCTACTTTAAATGTCGACTTGAACTATAAATACTATCGACAGTTTTTGCATATGGCCAGTGGTCCAACTTGAATTGAAGAACATATTGACGAAGTCTCAACACGGTTAGTGAATAATTTATTTTCTCCAGGTAATGGGCCCGAGGACTAGTAGCCATCAGCCAGCTAGCTGAGACTCTTAAAAGGAACATTGAAAAACCGACCCTAAATCAAAATATCTCCGCACCACATGATTCAATCTATATTTGAGGATTCAACTGCATCTTGCTTCAATTTAATACTGAGTTGAGCCTAATTGTAACTTAAGTCAGACACCCATCGTATTCTGAATTTGCTCAAGAATTGTGTACAAGGGCGAATGATTGAAATCATTAAATTTTGTCAGATACCTATCGTATTCTGAAAATAATTGAGTTCAAGACTGAAGAGGTTGAAATACTCACAAAACCATTTCAATATCAAACAAAACTATGGCAAGACCCTGGATATGAAGAATCGAATCAGCCAATACTTGATGAAAATCTATATTATCTCTTCTAACAAAACTAGAGTGATGACTTTCAATGATAATGAGTTTACAAAACCACAATTGTTTCGCTTCATCCAGTGAGAGTACTCATATGAGAAAGTCATTAATAAAATTAATAAATTTGACAAAGTAGGAATCCCCTTCTGTCAGAAAATAATTAATTTCTCCTACAATTTCGTTGAAGTTATTCATTTAATTTATTTGAAATTCTCCCGCAGACTTTTCGAACTTTGTTCGAATTCATCAAAAAGTCAATAACGTTAGTTTTATTAAAAAAATCAAGACTTTATTACTGAAATATAGTAAAAGGCAAAGGATTTGATTGCAGTCGGTGACATGAGGCAATAACGAGTTTTCATGCTCGAATATATTGAATTCTACCCATACCAAGTCGAAGGCCTTTTTGCATATCAAGCAGGACCATGACTGTTTTCATTCCTCAATGAGCTGCCTCTTGCACCTCGTGAACGACCCGGACTCTCTTTGAGGTCGTGCTATGACTGGCACGAAATCCGATTTGCTTGGCGGGGATCATTTTGAGTTTATCCTCGAGGGAAATCAATTGTTTGAGAAGAATCTTCTCCACTGCCTTGGAAACGACGCTCAGAAGTTAAATCGGGCGGTAACTATCGAGTTCATGGCCCTCCTTGAACGGCTTCAAGATAGGTATTACCAGCGCCTTCTTGAGGCAATCTGGGTACCACTGCCATCTGACGATGGCGTTAATTATGTGCAAAAATTGCACAAGGGACCTCGGCAGGTTCTTGAGCAGAATGTCGTCCAAGTCATCTAGCCCAGGCGCCTTATTCGTCGGAAGTCTCTTTATGACTTCCGTCAGTTCCTCATAGGTTGCCATCAATTTGGCAAACCTATTAAGACCGATAGCGACGGCCATAGTTTGTCTAAAGTCCTCGGTTGTCTTAGACTCTGCTCTATGGCCGTCACTATCGTCCGGCGCCTTCTTGTGGACATAGGCGGAGTGCTCGCCAAATAGCTCCGTCTTCTGAGGGTCTGTCACTGCACGTTCGTTACCCTTGACTATGGCTGGGACAGGCTCGAAACGCCTAGATATGCGTTTCGCCATCTGCCACAGCGAGTTTTCCCGAACGTCCAGCTTCTCCAGCTTGTTCTTCGACAAGCAGTGTCGTTATGGTCATTGATCAGCTCTGAGATCTCTCTTCCTCGCCTAAACATGTCGGCTTTATGCTCCGGATTTTTGTGGCTTGCCACTTTTTTCTAAGAGAGACAACTGAGATTATGATATTAGTTTCATCGGATAAGGTGGCCGTTCAACGGCATGTATCCTTACTTCCCAGTCGGACAACGAAGTGGTGACACTTAAAAAATTCAAATTCGGCAAAGGCATTTGAAACATAGTGGAGTACGTGTTGAATATATCAAGAATAAGTTGTTTCAAAATACTAGTGACTTTTCATTTAAAAAATCAACAAATCAATACGTTTATCTGCTGTTAATGTTTCTCTGCTATTTCAACAAAAATATCTACTGAAATAGTTGAGGATCTAACAAAATGGAAGTAAATACACATCGTTGTTGAGAAAAACAACTGGAACTAAGAATTTGACGGCAATGTACCAAAATCCAGCAAATTCGTAAAATATCGCAGCTATTCACCGATCTTGTCAGTTCAGCACTTTCTGAATAGATCGAGCCACAATAAAATTCAAAACGGGATAAGGGTTTGATAACCATCGAACACATTCACAATGGGCGGTGAGTAATAACCCCAAATATTCAAAATTATTCATTAGAATTCACTTTCAGGATTTCGTCACATCACGTGCGCGTATGTGTGAGGAAAATGAAGGTTCTACATTAGGAGTCACTTCAGTATCGAAGGGTTTTATTGCAGTCATCAGTCGTCGAGAGCAATATAATAATTGTAAAGCTATAAAAATAAATATAAAACACAAGGAATATCAAAACTTCAGCAAATCGGAAGGCACACGAATAATAAAAAAATATCAAGTTTAAAAGAAAAAGTCTCCCAAATCAAATCAGGCAGACCAAGGAATCACTCGAAGTTAGCAGATATGTCTCAGCAGATATCATAAATTGTAAATGACGAGATCCCCGAAGTCTCCATAAAGGTCTATTGATTTCTAACAATCTTAGGTTTCCGAATCTCCACAAAAGATAAACATGAAGACACTGCAAATTTCACCAAATTTACAGATACCTAGTACTCGACAATGGCCACTGATTTTTAATAACGAGTTCTCGGTAGTCTCCACTTAACAAAAATTGGAGGCATTGTAAATTTCACCAAATTTACAGACAGAACTTATCAGAAGCCTCTGATCTCGAGCAACAATATCCCTGAGGTCTCCACAAAATGCAACAATAGGGGTAGTGCAAATTTAACCAAATTCACACAAACAGTACTTAGTAGAGGCCACTGATCCTTATTAACGTAATCCTTGCGGTCTCAACATAACAAAAAACCGAAGGCACTGCAAATTTTACCAAATTCACAGACAAGGCCACTGATCTTCACTCAACAAATAACTGAAGGCACTCTAAATTGTGTCAAATTCACAGAAAGTACTCAGCAGAAGTCACTGATCTCGAATAACAAGATTTGTGGTTTTGCAATAACCATGGAATATACAGACCGGAATGGGCTTGGCAGACTAAACAATGATCACGAGGTCCACGAATCTCCACCTATAAAAACCGGAGATGCTGCAAAACCATTTGACTATTCTTCATAAAGAACCAGAAAAAGTGGGTCACTTAACAACATCCCCGAAGCTGCAGATGTGGAGAACAGCAATCTTTCAACACCGGACAATAAAGAACAAAACTGATAACATACAGACAGTATGAATACAAATGAAACTAGCCCCCTACCATATATAGTCTCAAACAACTGAAAGGACCAATGTGAGAAAGGAAATGACAAGCGCAAAAAACAAGAGACATTGCTCACGTGTGAAAAGAAAAACTGCCTAACCCTCATCTACAAGAAAGGAAAAACCTCATCACCAAATAAAGGCGAACGTAATAATAACAAAACAAAGCGGAAATTTGAACTACCCCTTCAGTCAAGAATACTAGAACCGAGACAAGCTCATTGGAATACAAAAATTAACAACACATTAGGATGAAACAAATTCAAAGCAGAATAGACAAACTATGCCGGACTATGCGAACAAGTTTCAAGAAAAACATTTGAAAATCTAAATAAATATAAAAGCAAGTAAGAATATATGGTCTTGGATAACTGCACTTCTATACTTGTGTCTTGTTGGTATGTTCTGGAATCTTCCGGAGTCTCTGATCTGGTTCATTACACGGTTTTCTAGATTTTCCTCTCTTATCAATCTCACAAATCATTCTAGATCGTTGTAGAATATTTCAATGTATTCTCAAAACAAAGTATTTCAGAACATTTTATATTATTAGATCTAGATTTTAAATAATTTATTATCGAACATCCTATAGATTACCCTTCAGTATCATTGAACGCTTTAGATTCTTCTGAAAAGTATATACAGACCTCGATACAGACCTATTCAAATTTGAGTCTATGCATTCGGATCTCGATGAAGTTGAGAAATGAAGGAATGATTATATGGGGACAAATTCGGATCACATGATAATATTCATTTGTTTCACTTTCATCTCCAAAAAAAAACTATCACTTTCATGTAGAGTATCCAGTGGAAAGATGATCATTTTCATATAAATGAGTAGAAAAAAAAAATTATTCAACATCTTTAATCAAAATATGTCAGCTTGTCATTGATACACTACCTTTGATATTTTTCAATTAGAGATGTAATAGAACTGAAATTTATTTTAAAATTTTATGGTAACATCTAGTTCAATATTTCCAAAATACTCTGTAGATCAGATAATAATACTACGCCATTATGAAACATGATTCTTGGCATTTGAAAAAGGGCAATACAAATAAATATGCCAGTATTTGAAAAGAGAGTTGAGGGTGGCCCAACTTGCTACGGCTAAGTGCCACAAGTTCTTGAAAAACCACAACATAATAAAAAGATATACTAATGTAAAAGATTTCAGATTACGATTCACATAGTTGATTCCTGAGTTACGCTATTTTTTCCCTATTCATAACCACCCTTATATATTTCACAGTTACCGAAAACACAATGCATAGATTCGAATTTGAATAAACCTGTATAATTCAAGATAATTTCTCTCAGATTTTATCTCTCCATAAACTTTCTTCTATTATATTTATTATAATTATATGCAGAATGTAGCCTCCGTATAGTGAACAAAATATCCAAAATCTCAATCACAGCAAAGAACAAGTTCAATCTGAACGAAAGACCGATATATTTGGGAGTATTCAGAGCTTGAAGGTCGATTTTGACAGCGACAAGAGTCCTGTTATTTTCGCAAAGACCCAACTAGTATTGTTTTTTTTATTTATAATACAATCTCTTCAGGAATATTAGGAACTATTTCATTACATTTTCAACGTCGGAAACATATTCTTCATCTATCGTGAATTGTACAGAACAAAAGGTTGTCCTTAGAACATTGCGAGTAGTATAACTTGATGAATACTTTTCGGCAAAATCTGAGAAAGATTCTGTACTCACCAGTTGATCTCCAGACGAAGACTTCTTACCTGAAATTGAAAAAAAGTTTCAGTAATGATATTTTATAAAATGACTTTATGCGACATCGAGCGCTAGAAGCTCGCATCGAACAGTGGTGGTTCGAGGCCTCAGTACGCGAGAATTTTCATTCTTTTATTCTCTGTTCTCAAGTCTCATCGGTCCTCCGATCAAATAACACAACCTATAGTCTGATCCACATTGAAAAGTCACGTGACATACGTCAATGCATTTCAAAGGGGACATTTCACGCCAATGTTGTCTACGTCGCTTACAGGTCCGGCCGAGCAATAAAGTGTGTCCCTCAAGTTTTTGGTTTGACAAGTTGATTTGTTCAAACGTTTTGATAAATAGCTTTCGTTTGAAAAAAAATAGTAATGAATGTATTCAATTACCTGAAAAATAACATTAATGGTATGACTACATCAAAAATACTCAGTAAAGTTTCTGATATGACTGGAGTTTGTCAGCGATCTGTGTATCGATATCGAAACGAATATGTTCATGGTCCTCAAGAAGGTTTCATTTACGGAAAACAAAATAGAAATTCCATCGTGATTGAGAAAGCAGAAATAATCTTTTGGAGGCATCAATTCCGTCGAAAAATGAGAAGATTCAGGCAGGAAGGAGCCAATATAATTTATATGGACGAATCGTGAGTCAGCATAACTATCGAATATTGCATTTTTCGAAAAATATTATCAACGTTTTGAATAATTCTTTCACTTTCCTCATATAGGCAATAAGAGAATCTCTAGATTATTTCAAAAATAATGCACCTTTTCGTTCTGGCACAAATTTAAGATTACCCTGTTGAATTTATAGTTTGCATAATTTACATGCATATAACTTTCTGAAATGAATTGTTCAATGTAAACGCTATTGTTATTTCAAAATAATATGTTCGCAATCAGTAGCACTGCTACTGTCTAGCGTACCCGCGTACGGCCCTGCCCTTTATATGTCATTAATGCTTCTTTCTGATGTATGAACTCCGGCAATAATGTTATCCTATCTTGCATTACTGACTTCTCAATGAGGATCCGACTATAGATTGAGCGTAACTCCCCAAACGGCAGTGTCGTGCGTTGTTAACAGAACTATTGAGGTACAATAAAATAGAAATAATGGACCCATTATGGAACGGAAACCTGAAATTTTAATGGAATAATCTCCACAGGTTTTTGAGAACAGCCGATGCTCTAATTGACATGTTTTTTCATAATTCATTCACTTTACTCTTTCAAAATTCGGTTTCCCTTTCTAGTTACGACACTGGTAGCTTACCTATGAAATGAGGCTATGAGTGCAATAACGGACTAACCCACAATAATTCAACAAATGGTTTTTTTGCAGAATCTCAATGGCCATGTCAATATTCTTAACTCGTAAATGGACCAACCAACCTTTTTCTTCCCGTCACTAGGTAACAGCACTGACCTTGTTGTAGATTTTCATAACAGGTGTGAATTCCTAGAAGCAAAGTGGACTAAGCTCAGATAGTCCACTGTGCTGCTAATATTGGGGTTAGTCCGTTATTGCGCTCATAGCCTCAAATGATATTTTGATTTCGAGCTTCAAACGGTCTTTTACACATTTCACAATGCTTCACCATTGCGTAATAATAAAAACTAACGATAGTTCAATACTTATTCACGAAAAAACACTCCAATAAGCCAAAGACGAAAAAACAGAGATGTTTTGTTGATATTTTGTCATATTTGACAAACGGTATTCCAAATGCAGTGTTGCCTTACTGACCAGACTATATCGACAACGAAGAATTTCCGTTCGGCGATGGAAATACTATCGTTTATACATGCCTAACCTAACAAGCTGCAATGAACGTTTCAATTGTCTTCTTATTGCTATATATTTCATCCATATTTTCATTGCCATGAATATTCCCGACAGATATCAAAATCTAGCTGACGTGCTCATTGTACCCTTAAAAAATTGCGACATGGCAATAATGCCATTATGAAAATATGTTACCTTCAGTAGTTCTATTTGGGTATTACTCATCTAGGTTGTGTTACTTGATCGGAGCATCGGTCTCTTTAGGCGACCACATGCCTTGTAGTGAAGCAAGTGTGATGTGGGTTGCCTGGTCTGGTGCTTGCTTGGAATTCGCACCGATCACCCAGGGTTTTCCTACAGCTAAAAAGTGAATGCACCACCAAACATCAGTAAGTCGCCCAGGAGCACCACGGCAAATATTAATAATAGCCGTCTTCTACCCGCACAGGCTATGCTCTAAAAGTGTTCATGAGAGAGTATTGTGACTATTATTATTTTAACTAAATGAGGCTTGATGAGTAGAGGTTTTGGAAATCATATGGGTTGAACAGCTCGAAGGACATCACATTTCACTTCTGGAAATAGCTACATAATTGCTGAAGGTGCTGAGGTAGTACTGAAATTTGGAAATAATCAATAATAACCGATGAAAATATTGGCACAATATTCAAACGTAATATCATCTAGAAAAAAATGTAAACCTTTCGCGATATCGGTCCTTCATTGCAATTTAAAAATACTATTGATAAAATATTCTTGGAGCAATATTAATAGAGGACTTCGGATAAGGATTCAGTCATGTCACCATACAACTTTTGGCTTTAAAACTACTGACACGTTTTTCAACAAATTTTCATGTCGAGGTTCCAGGCAGCCTCAGGAACCCCTTACTAGGATTGAAAAAGTTCATAACGGTGGAAATATCAAGATTTTCCATAAAATACAAAACCCTAGGAACTTTAGTTTTTTTTTTAGTTTTTTTTGTTAAAAAATTGCACTAAATTTAAAACTAGAGGCGAAGTGGTCGTAGTGCTGGAGCCTCTTTGCCTTTCAACCAGACCACCCGGGTTCGATCCCCACCACCTGCCACTTTGTACGTAAGATGTAGGTCCCAGATCTTCCTTGCTCGCACAAGCCCTGCTTTAGAATGGTTTTCTCTGCAAACCAAGATAGTTCGTAAGAATAAATTTTACAAAAAAGCCTGCTAGATCATCCTTATCAAAAGAGACGAAGAGGGATAGTATGGTGTAAGGAAAGTGCAGGGAGTTTCTTTTGTTAAAAAAAAAATTATATAGAAATGTTCTCTACGCGTTGTTCATGGATATTTAGTTGGTATGTCCATAAAACACTGGAATATTTGTTCGCACTTTTGAAATACTGATGACCAGGTATACTATTTGGTGAATGGATTATGAATAGAAGCAACTTTTTCTTTTATACAATTACTTTTGACAATACAAAGATTTTCTAATGCCAACTATTTTCTGTTATACATACAACAACAACAACATTGAATTATCCATTTAAATATTTAATAGAATATTCTCATTTGTTTCTTGAAGTTTTGGATTTTCGATTTATCTAAGGCCTTGGTCATGATACATTGATGAATACTTTGATAACGTTCAGAACCAGATTCATATTGATCCAAGACAATTTTGATCGTTTATACAGAATAAAAAAGGGTCTTCGAGAATTCTGGGTATCATGAACATTAATGGTGAATCTCTGAGTGTACCTCAGGATATCGTGAATTCTTTCGCAAAATTTTTTGAAAATGTTTTTATTTAGTCTGACTCTAATGTCGGCCTGGAGAATCCTCCAAATAATCATTAGCATGTTACACCTCCAGTAATCACAAAGGATGATGTTTTTAAGACGATACAACGGTTAAAAAATAAAATGACAAGTGGACCAGATGGAATACCTTCCTTCCTTGTAAAGGATTGCCCCAGTGTATTATCAGCTCCTTTATTTATTAACTGCATAAGGAATGTACCAGTCAGGCCCTATCTCCGGAGCTCCAACACAACCGAAGGGCGCGCGGGTCATTAACCCCAGTAAACACTCCCCACGTCCGTGGGGAAAGTGATTACTGGATCCTAGAGTCATATGCCAAGAAGAATAACGGCCTTCTGCATCCTTCAGGCTAAGTTTCCTGTCGCATCATGGCAAGCCGATATGATTTTCAAGTTAGAGAGCAGTGTGTCCATTATTCCACCATGGACCCCTATTATCAGAACCACCATCTTGAACGAATTATTTGGGTAAAGCCTGCGGAGTTCAAAGAGTACATCTCGATATTAAGACTACATCAGGCTTATTGGCTGAGGGTGGGGAATGAGTAGTTCCAATAGATTCGGCACTTCTCATTCTCCACAATGGACTCAATATCCCCTGGAGCATAAGGCAACACCGGTGTCTCGACTATACCGTACAAGTATCTCATATGGTAGTACAACACTCGTAGCGCCGCGTTATGTCTGTGGATAAAGGCTGACAGCAAATGCATTATGCTCTCAGCTGCCCCACGATACGCTCTGCATCTAGTGTCAGGGACCTCTATACCCATCACGCGACTACGGTAGACGAGGGAGTTGAAGACACCATCCTGGCAGGCCATTATGAATCCCTCGGTTTCCGACTTCAGCTTACTCGACCTAAGGGAAGCAAATGTCAGGTTTCTGGATAAGCCAAGGTCTTCAATGTTCTTGAAGAAGACCCCATGCATTGGCTTATCCTTATGTAGCTGTAGGAGCCTCTCACACTCCGCAGCTTTCACGTGGGCATTTTGCTGAACGGGTTCCAACTCGGTGACAGAGTTTGGGTTCGTCCGTTCATTGCCGAATATGAGACCGAGTTCATCGGCTGCCTTAAAAAGAAATGTTCCGATCCCTGCTTTTTCATGATCGCATACCAAGCAGAGAAGGGGATCTAAACTCCTGATGACTTTACAGGCTCCATCCAGTACCATTCTGTTGTGCAGACACTCCAAACTGAAAAGTCCACGGCCTTCCCGTTGTCTGGGGAAGTATAACCGTGGAACAGACGATTATGGTGCAAGCTCCTATGAAGATGCATCATTTTGAGAGTTTTTACGTTGAGTTGTCGCAGCTCTTCTTGAGTCCATTTCATTACTCCAAAGGAGTAAAGTAGAATCGGAACGGCAAGCATGTTAGTTGCAGCAACTTTGTTCTCCCCTGACAATCTGGTCATCAGAACTGTCGGAGTTTATGCTGATACTTGCCACGGAGAGAGTTTTTAACAGTAGCTACCTCTTGGGTGTGGCGTTGTTCCACCCCTAGGTAGGTATACGTCCCTCCGGCATCCAGATGATGTAGGATGCTTCTATGTAAAACAGATGGGTGACCTTATGCCTCCGGTTGCTGGAGGTGCCGCAGTTGTATCCGTGGGTTTTCCGTAGTGCAATGACAGTAGTGAGAAGCAGAAGAGGAGTATCCCTGAAATACGCCCCTTCTAAAAATAACCTGCTCTGTTTGGACTCTGACTTGACCAAATGTTATGGTAAATCGAGTCCTCCAGAGCGGCATCAGCTGTTTAATGCATATCACTATTTGATCGGGTACCGCAAGGCATTTGAGCAAACGCATGATGAGTTCATGCGATGTTGTATCAACTGCCTTGCGATAATCGATCCAGGCCATTGAAAGGTTACGCTTATTATTATCACAATATCTACCATCTTCAATTTTATCTTCGATGAAATGATACCTCCTATCGATATATTTGATATGCTTGTGATCTTGAGGACCTTTTTAGATCGCTACATACATCCTTGATTGTCTTCAATTAAAGTGGTTGGTTTCGGAAAACATATTCAAGTCGGTTAAACTATTTTGAATTCATATTCCTTCACAAACTGCAGTATTTGTGATATAGGTTGCTGCAAGAACAGATTCTCCACACATGAACTGAGACATACTAGCATAATGAATCATGGATCTTGCTTTTTCCGTCAGAGTTCTGTTCATACGTTCACTAACTCTGTTTTGCTGCGGGGTATGGTGAAAAGTTGAAAGTATGAAAGTAAAGAAGTATTTCTTTCCATCCCAGGTTTCAAGTGTAATGGGGCCACAAACATCGCTATGTACCAATTCTAGTGGGCGACTGAATTTAAAATGGAATTCTTTGAAAAATGGTAGTTGCGATTGTTTCTCTTTACAGCAACATTTATTTATTCATAACTAACGATTAACGAATCAGGAACCAACACAACCACCTCTCGAAGTTAGGTTAAGTTTTTAAATGAAAGACTGCGAGAGTTTTTGTCAAAAAGGTAATAGCAGTTTGTTTATCCGTGAAATTTTCTAAGCTCAAAATATTTTCAAGTTCGAGTCATTATTTATTAACTATGAAATGTTAAGCGATTTTCTTTGAATTCAAAAAAATTATATATTTAGAAAATAGCGCCATTATTGTACAAACAACCTTAAAAAAAGTAAAGTCCCTAGTGTTCTGTATTTTATTGAGAATCTTAATTTTCCACTGTTATGCACTTTTTCAAAACTAGTACGGGTTCCTGAGGCTGCCCGGAACCTCGACAAGAAGAAAAGTTATCAAAAAACGTGTCAGTAGTTTCAAAGCCAAAAGTTATGTTGTGGCATGACTAAATCCTTATCGGAAGTCCTCTATTGGCCTCAATAATCACATGTTTAATTATTACACCACTTTCAATTCATTCATGACTACCATAGATAACAAGTTTGCATTATATCAAGAAGTATTGCTGAACATTTGTTATTCAATCAGTAAATGAAGCCCCGTTCCAGATTCGACGGTGTGCACGTCAGAAACTATGTCTAAACGCATGTGAAGACACCTACGGTTTTTTTAGCCTTGGATCTGTCACTACTGCCAGCGCAACCCAATTTTCTCGAACAATTTTATGATTTAATTTTTTTGTCTTAGGTGTAAATAGTGGCATCGATTGCTGAGATCATTAGCCACTATGTGTTCTGGGTAGGCTGTGTTACTAACTCCAAACGCCACGTCAACCCACAAGATTGAATTAATTTAATCGGTGAAACTGAATTGAAAGCTCCAACTCATCATGCACTCCCTTAGGTTGAGACCTGGAAGAAACCATGCCCCAGTACGTTAGGTGTACTCGAACACAATCTCCCCCTCCCTTCCGCCCCCGCTCATAGAGCGGTCCTCATCCTGTTGATTGGCGGTCAGCAGGAAAAAATCTGACCGTTTGATAAGGAGAGCTCGGCCTTTCAGCGACCTGAAGTTCTCTCCTTCTTCTTTAGTTTCTATGGGTTCGATAACTAAGATCATTACCTAGTTCTCGGAGGCCTATTAGTAAGGGGGCCACGTGGACCGTGAACTCTAACCTCACTTTTCACCCCCCTTCTGTGGACAAACTGGAAGTCTCACTCGAGGTGATACCAAGAATGCCCGGAATTCTTTCACAGTAATTAAATTCTCAATAAATAATAATCTATCCGATGCACGATGAACGGCCATATCTTCACTCATTAAAACCCCCTTGTTCCGACAAATCCGTTGTCATCCGGCCTCTAAACGGAGTAGAGATCAAGAAGGACTTACAATTTCACAATAAGTTCTTGAACTGTACAAACAAACTGACATTGAATTATAAATTTGCATTGCACATTAATACGGCAGACATTTACACATAACCTAACATGACTCCTGCCTACACGACGGTCAGGAGTAATACTGAAGTTCTCTTAAATATCTTATATCTGACATGAGTTCAAAACAATGACGTTACTTATATGCATGATGCCTAGCTCCGACTGCGGCTCGAACCCGAGACCTTTAGCCCCGAAGTCGGACGCCATACAACTTGCACCACGCCCCGACAATTTTATGTTTTGTACCTATCGGCAAAGTTATGATTTAGGATTATGCAAATGGTAATTTATCATTTCAGAATGAGTGAATAATACAAGAAATTGTTAGGAAGCTATTTTATGTTTAGTTCAAATTTTTTTGAAAAAAACGGTTAAGTTTAAAAATATTTATTTCACATACTTTATTTATCGTTTACATATTTTCCGTATTGATAACAAAGCTGGTTCGTGGAACTTATTCACCTCTTGAACCACTCATGCAAAGTTCACGCATTTGTTAGGCCGTGAACGAAGCTGCAAATCTATAACAAACCCTTCGAAATAATGGCGAAAAAGGAGAACCAGTAGCGTTGTGGTCCAGTGTTGATTAATTTGGCTTTACTATACTACTACTCTACTGATGACGACAAATATTCAACATCAAAAAGTTTATTTCAAATTTCACAGAAAATTGTATTGTTCATAAAGGTACCTGCATCCTTCCAAACTCAAATTGCACTATCCACATTTCAATCATATCCGTTCGTATACGAGGGAAGTGAAAAAAAATAGAAAGTGGCCCAAGAGTAAATAAAGTAGATACTTTAATTTTTCAAAAAACACAAAAAAGTTATTTGAAGTAGTGACTTATAATTTAAAGAGTGTTACAAATTTGAATTAACAGCCTCCTATTCCGAAAACGAGTTTTCACTGATTTTCTCCTTTTTTATTTAATCGTCCTAATGTGTATTATTATTTTCCGAACTTATGACCATCCGATACTGAGTTTTGTCGATTTAAAATTGAAATCCGTTTTTATTAAAATATTTATTGCTTCTTGACAATTCCTTGCATTCACTGATTATTATGTTGCTGATTCAAATCATAAACTTCTTCGACATAAATACGTTGCCAGCTCAAAAACGTAGCTGAAAAAAACCGTGGCAATTTTCATGCCAATAAACTGAAATAGGTGTATAAATATACACCTGTTTCATTCGAATTTCTGTCTAATTGGTCATTGACTCTGTTAAGTCTTTTTAATTTCATATAGAAATATTAAATTATACGCGACTTATGATTATTAAGGTTCCGCGCTCGTGTGAACAATGCCCTGTAGATGAAAGGACAATTTCCAGAGAATCGAGTGTGTTGATTGATATGTTGTACGAAAACAAAAAATAATTGTTGAGTATCAGATACACTTGTAATTTTTCTAGCCTGATAACACTTCTAATGCTCCCGGCTATTCAAATTGGTTTGGTTAGTCATTTAATACGTTTCCAGTTATAGGGCGCATTAATTACAGTCCACCTCAGCTCCTTTATTTTGCAAAACTTGAATAGCCAAAGTTACCGGCTCAAGTAAAGCAAGTTGTGTAGACCAAGCAAGGAACATTTTCTAAACAACATTTCTTGATCCTTCCATTCCGGATAGTCATCAGTACGTGCCTAGTGATCAACACTTTCAGAATAGAGGCAGCGTGAACGACAGATGAGAGATGTACACTTTGAGAAGCGTCAGCAGCGGATGAGAAAATAGTTCTTCCAGAAAAAGCATTTTTTGAGTATACCTTCCGATGTCAGTGAGTCAGTTACACGTATTCTTCAATTGGTAGATCTAATCCTTAATTCCTTTCCTGAAAACCTTTCTCCCTATCTGAACAGCAATTCACTTGTGTACATTTTAGTAAATCATGCCAGATCTACACGATCAACGAGCACTCCTCATAAGGAAAAGAGCTGCAATAAAATCTAGTTTCACGCGGCTTGCCAATTTCTTCAATGATTTAACAAATACCGATGAACAAATCAGTCAAGCACAAATACTAGAACTAGAAATGCGCATAGCAAATGCTGAATCTGACTTATTATGCAAGTTCAACGAGATTCAGTTTGAGCTAGAAGAAATCGATCTTGAAAACTTTGATCAGTCAGAAACGTCAAATTTTGAAAATGCTTGTTATTCATTGTTCGGAAAAATAAAATCAGTTTTATTGAAAGTAAATACTCCTGTGGACATTGATAATGCTCGAATCAACCGAGGATCCTTAAATACGAGACATTTTTCAAAGGTAGGTGTGAAATATCCAATAATAGAGTTGCCAAAGTTTACAGGCATATACGAGAAATTCTACAGAAGGAACAGATTCAGCAAAATCCAGCTTCATTATGAGTGTGCAGCAAGGACAGGAGTCTACATGCTGTAACTTGTCGTCAGGTAATCAGGTACTATTAGCCACTGCCCAGGTATCAGTTTTAGACAGTAAGGGCAATAAACATACATGTAAAGTATTGCTAGATAACGGGTCCATGTCGAATTTCATCACTCAGAATCTCGTAAACAAACTAGGACTTGAACAAGTAAAAATTAATTTTTCAGTTCATGGTATTGGTCAATATCAATCAAGTTTGAGTACTTCCCGCAACGTTATATTGAATTCGTTACATTGAATACGCAGGGTTGTCACGTCTTGCAATTTTTCAAAAAATTCCGAATTACAGCATCAACTTGCCAAATTTTGGGAATGCAAAGAAATTTCGAATACTGTCAATCCGTCAATCGAAGATAATTTTGCTGAAATTCACTTTTCAAGACATTCAAGCGTACTCCAGAGGGAAGATTTGTGGTTTCAATTCCGCTCAAGGAACCTGCATCCAAACTAGGTGATTCAAATGGCTCGCGATACGTCAGTTTTTTAGCCTTGAGCGAAAACTCATAGCAAATTCCAAAGAAAGGAAAATGTACTGTGATTTTATGAATGAGTATAAAAAATTTAATCACATGACACCTTTCAACCCAATTCCAAATCAAGTGACTTATTTCGCTCCTCACCATGGCGTATTACGTGAAGAGAGCATCACGACAAAACTGAGAGTAGTTTTTAATTGTTCTGCAGAGTCATTATCAGGATATTCTTACAATTCTATTCAAGTTGCTGGTCCTACAGTTCAAGAAGATCTTTTTTCAATTCTTGTTCGTTTCAGGCAACACGCTTTTGTCGTTTCAGCAGACGTGAGTAAAATGTTCAGGCAAATAGAAATTGCAAAGGAATTCAGACCTCTTCAATTGATCATGTGGCGTGAAAGTCCAGAAGATGAACTTCAGACATATTCTATAAATCGAGTAGCCTATGGAACAACTAGTGCACCTTTCCTGGCAACTCGTTGTCTCCTTCAGTTAGCAATTGATCATGAAAATTCATTTCCCCAAGCAGCGCAAATGATTAGAAGAGACATGCATGTAGATGATCTCCTTTCTGGTGCCGACTCCAAGGAATATCTCATTTCTTTAGCCCAACAAGTTTCATCTAATCTTCAATCAGGTTGTTTTGAACTAAGAAAATGGAAGTCCAACAATCATCTGGTACTGGAAGAGCTCAAACCAGTGAGTTCTTCCACTGATTCCTTTTTCTTCGCACCTCCTGATACAGGCAAGACTTTGGGATTGGGTTGGTCTTGTATGGAAGATAAATTTTCCTTTCAAATCGAGCCTTCCATTCAACACAAAAGAGTCACGAAAAGAACCATTTTATCAGAAACGGCAAGTATCTTTGATCCTCTTGGACTCATTAGTCCAGTTACCATTTGTGCCAAAATAATGATGCAATCATTATGGTCACTTAAGCTTTCATGGGACCAAGAAGTTCCTGTAGACATACCTAATAGATCAATGGAAGGAGTTCAGGAGAACCATTTTGGAACTCAATGATCTAAAAATTCCAAGACTTATTTCTTGTTCAAATCCATTATCCATTCAAATTCATGGATTTTCTGATAGCTCCCAAAAAGCATATGGTGTAGTTTTTTATCTGCGAGTAGAAAATCAAGAAAATGTAGTTTTTGTGAATTTGATCACGTCAAACATTACTATCCCTAGAATAGAATTGTGTGCTGCCTTATTGTTGACACAGTTATTGAAGAAAATCTCCAATTCATTAACCATAAAGTATGATGGTAAATATTTGTGGTCTGATTCCACAGTGACATTAGCCTGGATTCGTTCCTCCCCTAAGATTTCACAACCATTCGTTGGGAATCGTGTAGCAGAAATCCGAAGATTATCTGAAATTTCAAACAGGCGATATGTGCCTACCACTTGTAATCCCACAGATATCTTGTCACGAGGCATGTCTCCAAAACATTTAATGAGTTCGACAAAATGGTTTCATGGTCCCTCGTGGTTGAAAACTTTCGAAAATACTTGGCCTGAAGATATTTCAATATCAATTCCAGAAAATGAATTACCTGAAATTAAAAAACAGACAAAAGTTTTTGTTCAGTTCAACCACGAACTATTCCCTTTCAACCGATTTTCGTCTTCATCTCGACTTAAACTTGTTTTTGCCTTTTGTTCCAGATTCATAAACAAATGCAAAAAGAAAAATGAGAAATTTTCTGGTTCTCTTAGTATCGATGAACTCAGAAATTTTATGCACTCGCTTTGTCGAATTTCTCAACGTGAAACATTCAGTCAAGAGATATTTGACCTTGAGCACCATAAAGTAGCTGATAAGAAGAGTAAACTTCTAAATTTCAATCCATTTATGCAAGATGGTGTCATTCGTGTAGGTTGTAGACTGAAGAATTCTTCATATTGTTTTGATAAAAATCACCCCATTGTTCTGCCACCCAAGCATCCTTTAACTTATTTGATTTGCCGAGCAGAACATTTCAAACTCTTACACTGTGGCCCTCACATGTTACTAGCATCTATTCGGGAAAACTACTGGCCTATTTCAGGCAAAAATCTTGCCAAACGTATAATTCGTGAGTGTTTGGTATGTTACCGCTTTAGACCTAAAATTCAGATACCATTGATGGGAAATTTGCCTGAAGCACGCATTTCTCCAAGGTTGCCATTTTCTGATACCGGTGTAGACTACGCTGGTCCTTTTTCGTTCAAGGATCACAAGGGCTGAGGCTGCAAAGTTAGTAAATGTTACCTCGCTTTGTTTATCTGTTTGACCACAAAGGCCGTTCATTTGCAACTTGTTTCAGAACTCAGTACATCATTTTTAGAATCACTACAGAGCTTTAATGCTCGTCGCGAAAAACCATTTCACGTATATTCCGATAACGGTAGCAACTTCATAGGAGCAAATAATCAACTGAAGGAACTTGGACAATTTCTGAAAGGAAATAATCATATTATCCAGGATGACTTACCAAATAATTTTGACATTAAATGGTTTTTCATACCCGCTTATTCCCCTCACCAGGGGGGGATTTGGGAAGCTGGAGTGAAATCCGCTGAACACCATCTCAAAAGAATTTTGAAGAACTCAATACTAACTTTTGAAAGCATGTACACGATTGTTGTTCAGATAGAGGGCATCCTCAATTCAAGATCTTCAACCCCACTTTAAGTTGACCCCAATGATTTACAATCGTTGACTCCTGATCTTTTTTTAATTGGTCCTTCCTTGAGTTCCCTTCCTTACTCAGATCTCCAAAATGTCTCGAGAAATAGACTTTTAAATTACGAACAATTGGAGTCAATAAAACAACATTTTTGGTCTCGATGGCCCAAGGAGTACATCGCTCAACTGCAAGAAAGAACCAAGTGGAAGACGATTGGAACTTTGCTGCCAGTGGTCGATGACAATGCGCCTCCTTATAAATGGCGCCTGGGCCGTGTAGTGTCAGTTCACCCAGGCTCAGACGGTATAGTGCGGGTGGTTTCTATCAGAACCTCAAGTGGCGTTATCAAGCGCTCGGTCGTGAAACTCGTGAAACTATGTCCATTGCCGATATCCACGGAGAAGGACAATTAGATAGTAGGTTGAGGCTGTGTACTCTGAAGGTTTAAGTCCATGTAATTATGCTAAGAATTCTTGTTCTTGTCACCTTTTTCTAGGCCGGGAGTATGTTAAGTCTTTTTAATTTCATATAGAAATATTAAATTATACGCGACTTATGATTATTAAGGTTCCGCGCTCGTGTGAACAATGCCCTGTAGACAAAAGGACAATTTCCAGAGAATCGAGTATGTTGATTGATATGTTGTACGAAAATAAAAAAGAATTGTTGAGTGTCAGATCCACTTGTCATTTTTCTAGCCTGATAACACTTCTAATGCTCCTGTCCACTCAAACTGGTTTGGTTAGTCATTAAATACGTTTTCAGTTATCGGGTGCATTAATTACAGTCCACCTCAGCTCCTTTATTTTGCAATAGCCAAAGTTACCGGCTCAAGTAAAGCAAGTTGTGTAGACCAAGCAAGGGACATTTTCTACACGATAGAGTCTCAGATAATAACAATTTTTTTTTTTTCAACAGAAAAAAGAAATAAGGATGAAGCAGAACAGAACCCCGAGCTAAAATCCAATACTTTTTTCCCTCGTATAATGAATAACTATTTTTCGTCACATCTACTATGTTGCTCCGGAGAACACGCTTTGGGTGAGGTATTAAAAAATACTCTGGTAGAAAATACTTTATTTTCTTAACGTGATGAACAGCCCTTCAGCTAACGAATTAGATAATTTTAAATCGCTCCATTTGCATTCGTGGCCGATAACTTAAGAGAGCAACTGGATGACCGAATTTTCCAACTAATTCTTTACATCCCAGATCTGAAAATATTATTCCATAACCGTGTTTGGTAGAAAGTTTCTTTACACAAGCTGACACGATCACAGTTATGTTGTTAGAGCAATTTCCGCAACTCTGGTCGACAAAGGATTTGCATAATATATATAGCACACAAATGTACTGATGGAGTTGGCAACTTTGGTAATCATTTGAATAAGTATTCTTACAAAAATTGTATACCAGTCCTAAAAATATTATCCCGAAATGACACCGCTCAAACCTTATGGAAAAGTGATCTATGTGGGTTTTGTCTGAATTTTTTATGTTATTTAGAGAAAGTCTTCCTGATCAAAAATTATCATTGCACTAAAGTCCAGAGATATTCGCCAATGGCAATTTTTTATTCTGGTGAAAACTGGCAATATTTGTTTAACAGGGCTGAGAAAGATTTCCTCAAAATAAAGAAATGGTTCGATTCGAGACTGCTCACTATTAACTTTGAAAAAGCGAAATGCATACCTTTTTCGATAATGAAAGCCAAACTTCGAGATATCACACATCTATCAGTTATCGACAATGAAAACTTCTTCACCATACCTATAACCAAGAACATCAAATACCTAGGAGTCTACTTAGCATGAAATGGGACATGCATATAAAAAAGCTCACTTTCAAATTGAGAAGCCTCGTCGAAAAGTTTAAACATATGAAGAAATTTATTGAAATAAGATGCCGGAGAATTTTATACTTTGCACTAGTGGAATCACAACTGAGATACGGGATAATAGCTTAGGGGGGTACCTACAATAATCAAATGAATGGACTTGTACTTCAGAAATGTTTACTGAGGATAATATACTCAAAAAATCGACTATATTCCAGCGATGGAATTTACCAACTATTAAACGGCTTAGATGCTAAACAATTGTTTTGAAACGCTCTAATTCTAAAGCAGAAAAAAGACGGGTCTAAAATTTATTATATTCATACGTATAATACTCGAAAAGGAGACAACCACCTCGCTGTCCCGTTCGTTTCTAAAACAATATCCCAGCGTTCGTCATATTTTCTCAAACCAAAAATATACAACGCAGTTCTCCATGAACTGAAAACGATCAATTCGCTAAGCCTTTTCAAGAAAAAATTGAAAAACTGGATTATATTATATTATACTGGAAAATAATTACTGAAAAATACACACCTAGTTCATTGATGTTGGGTCAAGTGTCGAATTTTTTTCACGAGACCTTTCAAACGATGAAATGGGCTACTGTATTATCATACAATATGATAATGAAGTTGAAATTAGTTGAATAACAGAGAGTTGAGGTTGGCTCTGGGTTAGGTTGGGTGATGTTTACACTGTTTTCAGAAAACGAAACATTTTCATCACAAACAAGTTTCCATTTAATCGTTTAAAAAAGTCTCGTAGAGATAAAAAACAAACTATGTATTTATAAGTATTATTAGCGAATATCTCCGGAAGTATTGGTTATTGTACTTCAGCACAATGGAAACTTTCAATCAAGAAGACTTCCTCTAAATAATATCCAAAATTCGGGCAATTCCCACATAGATAATTTTTCCATAAGGTTTGAGTGGGGTCCTCTGTAGATATCTGAAATTTTTTTGTCGAGTTACTGAGTATATAATTCGTAACTTTGAATGCAAGACTAAACGTTATAAGGTTTATATCAGAAGAATAGGTAGAATGTTTTCAACTTTGAATTCCATGGAAATCTAATACTTCTTGTTTAATCATAATATACTTCCTCATATTATATACCCACATGAATGTACGCCTGTGCGTTTAGAAGATGGTTATAATTAATATTTGCACTAGCATAATTTTGATTTTATATTTCAGAGACTCACTTGAACATCGTATGCCTTTTCAAGGGTATGAATCACTGCATATCAATACATTTCGATAATGTATTTCAGTCCAAATCCTCTAGGTAATCTTTCCGTTATTCAATTTCCAGTCTATGCTTTGGGATCTTGGTAACGGTAAAAGATAGAGGGGTGGTTATATGAGGGCAAAGTAGCGTATTTCAGAGGTCAGTTATTTGATTCAAAGAAATCTGATCTAGCTTCTTCAGTTCTGGAATCATATAGGAATAATCGAAAATTGTTAAATTCTTTTTTAGCCTATATCTCTTAATTTTGTGAAGGTTTTTAAAACTTCCAGCACTTTGCAATTGCAACTTTCTGTAGTATATTATCCAAATATGTAAATATAAAAGACATAAGTATAAAGTATCGTAGAAAATGAGCCACTCTCGACTTTTAATTTTCAAATACGGACCTATATTTTTATCGAATTGTTTTTTGAATGTCAAGTCATATTTCATATTGACGTAATATTTTCATCTGAACTCTACCGAGTGTTTTGGAAATATTGAACTATTACCAGTAATATTTCGATTTTTGTTTTCAATTTTCTCTTTATTCTTCGAAATTTATAAATTACATCTCTTATGAAATATTTTTTTGAAATAATTCTGGTTATAGTTCAATATTTCCAAAACACTCTGAAGTTCAGATGAAAATACTACGTCAATATGAAACATGACTCCTGGCAATTGAAAATAAAAAGTTGAGGGTTGTTCAATTCGTAAGGTAATTGGATGGTCTACAGAAAGTAGCTGCAGCAAAGTGCCAAGAGTTAAATAAATCTTCACAAAATAAAAAAAATGGCAGAAGGATTTATTTGATTTTTCCTGGTATAACTCCAGAACTGAAGAAACTTGATCAGATTTTTTGGTTCACATAATTGACCTTTGAAATGAGTTACTTTGTACGAATTTAACCACCCCTCAATCTTTCAACCTTACCGAGATCCCAATACATAGACTCGAATTTGAATAGCCCTTTATGTGCAATAGGTTCGAATAGTTAACTAGAATTCTTCTTAATATATAGTCTAGTTCCTAAATTGTAGATAGTGACTCATCGGTTGTACGGTTCATAATTCATATAAAGCAGGGCAAAAAATAGAACAGAAATAAGCTAGGTACTTTGGTTTCAAATCAAGTTTTACTTTGCCACTTTCGTACATCCCCTCCACACTTTCAAATCCCGTAAAAACCAGAAAATGTACGATGAGTCTACAATTTAGGAACTAGACATAGACAGGTTCAAATAATACACCAAAATTTGAATGGCTGTGGTTCGATATCCATACTTTGAGAAGTTGAACAGTTTGAAAGAGTTTTCATTTGCTAGACCATACGCGAAAGAAAACAAAAACCAAAGAACATAATATGAGAAATACAGTTATTGGAAGAAAGTATATTACCCCTCTCACATTCAATGTTTATTATAGCTATAGGAATGCCGAAACTATTTTACCTATTTTCGACTTAATTTCACTTGCTGTAAAAAACTCTTATCTCCTGCGATATAATCAAATACGTGTGTCTCAAGATGTCTAAAAATCCTGTTTTTGCCCGTAAATTTTCCAGATTGTGATTGTGGTTGACAGAACTTTATGGAATTTCAATATACCCTAAAGTCTATACTCGAATATGAAGACCATGTTTTTTTTGAGAAAATAACACCACTCAATGCGTTATTTTTTCAAAATAATCTACTTGTAGCGGAAAAAAAAATTGTAGGCAATTTCCCTATATTATTCACTATTATTGATGCGCGTTTCTTCATTTTCCTGTATTTTATATTATTTCTCTGAATAATTTGACCAAGTTCCATCATTCTGTGACAATTCAGAGAGTTGAACAAAATATTTCATTTACTTCTACATCCAGTACTGAAAGTGAATACGTACAAGAATTTCTAACATAATTTGAAACAATTTGAAACTGACATTTCATTTAAAAACTCTCTATGTTCTACACCTTTTCCAGCAGTATTTCGGAAAGTATTTCAGATTTGTGACTTGATTTTTGGAAAGCGTCAATTGTATTTCAGAATAGTAACTAGGATTTCAGATAGCATCAGTTGAATTTCAGAAAGGTTAATTTTATTTCAGAAAGCATCAATTGTATTTCAGAATAATGAACTTTATTTCAGAAATCATCATTCGAATTTCAGAATAGTCAGTTGCATTTTAGAAAGTATATCTATTTCGGAAATGACAATTGTATTTCAGAGAACGTGAATAGTATATTCTGTAACAAGGTTAGAATGAAAATTCAATGAGAGTGGAAAGTTCCGAGCGCGAGCCGAAGGCGAGCGGGAGAAACCACGAGCATCACGAATTTTCATTCTAACCGAGTAGCAGACTATACTTTTTCCACGATCAAAAATTTTTAAATATTTTTGGATGGAAACGAACTAAAGATAATTTCCACACGAAATAATAACTATTATTTAAAAACACTCTTTATCAGAAAGCGCTAATTCTGGACTAACCAGAACAACTTTTTAAATCGCAAAGATGCATTGAGAATAAACTATTAAAAAAAAAATTCATTGTCTGTGGCCTCTCATCTACTATGCCAATGTTAAACCATCTGAGCCATCCGGCCTCTCATTGAAATAAGTTTGTTAAATATTATATAAACGGCATTCTCTTTCACAAAAACTACGAGTCTCAATTATTCGGGTGTTTTGGTAGTAAACTTTCCAGTATATTATTTGTACTCTTTGTAATTTCAGGTGGTGTATTTTCACACTCTGATTCTGAATCACTGGATAAATTCATGATACTTTTTATATTTTCGAATGAAAACGCGACAGCAATAATTTTGACACTACTGAAATTTGCCACTACGGTGACAATCAACTGCGTCAAGGCTAATGTTATTATTGCTAACCGGTGTGAGAATATTATTCTATTACAAGAGAGAGAATGTAAATACATTTGAATTGCATGGGGGCAGAGGTGTTGCACAATATTTCTTCAATCTTAAGAGAGAGAATTCCAGCATTCTGTAATCAAATTTCATTTCAGAATTAGCAAATTCTGTGATGATCGTGGAGAAATAATTTCAGAAAGCATAGTTTGTAATGCAGAAATCACAAAGTTCAATTTTGTGTGTCTCGATTAGGTAAATATTGGATGGGATTATGCACGTGCACTACAACATTCAACACTATACACCTTGAGGCTGCAATTGCTATAGCCATTCTGTACCGTTATTTCACATCAAACCATTCAAAAGTTATCGTGGTCAGGTAAGAAAAGGGATTCAGACCGCCAGATCCGCGCTTATTCTGACATTTCAAATTCATATTGTGAAAAAACGTATTAACGGAAATCTAAAAAATTTTGATGGTTGATAACGATGTGACACACGACCCCCCATGCCATTTAAAATATTTTAGTTGATGTGCCCCCTGCGCCATCTATCGAGTAATCATAATGTGTTTTATTTCAAAAAGTAGTATGGGTGAAACCCTCTAAACGTTTTTTTTTGTTTGTACGTCACCTCGTTCAAAAGTTAACAGGGGGGGGAAAATTTAAAGCCGCACTGTATAATATGAGGGAAATTGTCGTAAAAATTCATAATATTCTGAACAAAAATCATAGACATCACTACTGCTATCTCAAATACTCACATACACACTATGCATTGATAGGCAACGAAGCAACATCTATGGAATAATTTGAATGTCAGCAAACGTCAAGCATAAAATATTTGTAAAATATTCTTATCCAATATTTTTTTTAATGAGATTGAACTTAAATGGGTAGCAACAGTTCTGAAATTGAAAATACTCCGCCAGAACTAAGAGAACAAGTTTATTCATTGTCACTGAATTTACAACCTTCAACTTTAAAAGAAATGTATACTCTTTTTAATCACAACAAGAATTAATTTTTAAGTGATTTTTTGGATTTTGTTTCTCAGTTATTACCATTACCTAATAGGTAATAATTAACTTAAAGATATGTAATTAATTATTATAATTGAATATTTGTTTGGAAATTTACCAAATTATACTATAAGACGAAATTAATAGTCAGTGACGTCAATCACAAGTTCAAAAAAAACTCGAATGAGAGTGGCTTAACATCCTCTCCCTCTTCCCTTGCTTCTCTTGGGCACCATAAAGCTAAGAATGAGTAACTGACATTTAATTCCGTCTATAGTTTAGTATTATTTTTGGCAAAAAGGTGTGTTGTAGAAATGGTATAATGTGTTATACGAGCAGAAATGCTGGCACTCGTGCTGCATCTTTTTCAAACTCGTGAGAAATTAGCACTTTTCTGCACTTGTTGCACAACATACTATTTCTACATGTGTATAACTCATTGTTTCAAACTCTGGGATGCGAAGTAAACGAATAAATATTCAGAAAGTATTAAAATGCAAGTCAAACAAGGAATTATGAACAAATATTTATTAATTTTATCACGTTTTTGTTGAATCTCTTTATTGTTCGTCTGTTTGTTTGTTTGGTTCAACCGTTGCATTTTCAAACTAACTTCAAACACAGCTTGCAATTTTTCATTAGTTCATCAATAAATGCATATATTTCATCAAAATTTTTCTCTTCTAGGAAGGAGTTCATCGATTGATTTAGAACCTGTGGATGTATATTATTGTAATATTTTATATTTTCTACCATTTCAAGCTGTTTTTATTTTCTCATTTTCTCATTTTATCAATTTATTTCTGTGTTATGATAGTATTTAATATTTTCTTCCGTTGAAAATTTTATTTTTATAGCATATAATTTTTGAGGCACTCATTGAAATATTGTATATTTGTATAATAGTCGTCAATCTTATCACCTTCTTTGTGGATGGGTGTAGCTCTCATAAAATCTGGAAAATCACCATTTGAGAAACATACATTCATTAGATGCACTATCATATCGTTAACGATTTTGAATATTGTTGGACTAATATTATAGGGTTTCAAATTTTCAGAATTTTTTCCGTTTTATTTGTTGGTCTTGAGAAAACTGATTCTTCAACAGATATTCATCGACGGAAAAGTTGATTAATCTATGTGGTGTTAATTTACTATTTATGTGAAATATTTAAACTTTTTATTATGGACAAAAAAATATGAGAATCCGTGAACCGAACAGTTTGTTAATGAATCAAATAAATAACTACAAAAACAATTCAACTACAATAAATTTGTTCCCACTGGTTGTAGGTGACTATCCAGAGTTGGAATATTCGAATTGTAATTGTCCTGTGATGAAAGTTGTTGGTTTTTTATTCTGACCGTTATTATTTGGAGGACATCCATAAAAAATCAAAATCGTGAATAATACGAGCATGTCATGTTAATATCGTATTATGACAATTAATATACAAGTAAAAGATTAATTAAATTCTAGCTTCGCTAAAAACTTTCAATCAACTTTAAGAGGTCAGTAAATCATTTTTCGCATCGAAACTGCGCTACAGAAATTTTCAAACAGAAAATCCCGCACCAGTTAAGTTTACTCCCTTAAATTATGGTTGTCGGAATAGAATAATAGGCCACTAACCGAAAGGCTTCCTGTATATATTGAACTTTATAGGTGAACTAAACTTTCCTCTCTAATTACTCTGGACAAAGTACCCATCCCAATAAATTACACTTTGTCTGAATAACCCCGGTTTCGTAACAACTTCGGAAGCTCGAAATGTTTCCTGACAAGAAATTTTCGAACAAGACAAATACCAATGTTTCTGATAGTTAAATACTAAGAGTCGAGCCATATCATTTGATTTATAGTGTGAAAGCATTTCGAAGATATGCACGAATTCTGATAACTTATGCTTCTGTATATGTATTTCTTGGAAATCCCACCGTATGGAAAGCATGGTACGTAAATAGTTGTTAATAGATACTATAAGTGATTGAGGAAACACTAGCTACATGGGCGCCTCAGCCAGGTAGTCCAGTTTCTGCGTGATATTACCAAGTCATCTAACACAAATTTTGTTTGTTTTGTTTGTTCTAATATTCGTTCTATCTGTAGTAAAAATGCACTAAACTAATTTTGTTGATTTATTTTAAAACTCGTCTTAAACAATAATTTATATCAAAGTCACTATTTACAAATTTATCTTCACTGTCACTCTCTATCTGCGGACTCTCCAACTATTTCTGCAACTCTCTGTGACTATCTATCAACTACCCTGCCCTCTGCTATCCTACGCCTTATATAATTGCATTTACAGTTCTCGATCAATCGGGACTGCACGTCGATCCAGTCAGATGGCTCTCAGGAGGGGATGGAAGCGATCGAGTTAATTCGAGCTTGATCCTTGGCAAGTTCGCGTTTCTTCCAGGCGTAATTCATGTGTTTGTGAGCTGGGGAATGTTTACTTTTCTGAAGTGCATAATTAATTAGATGATCAGGGCCGGTCTCGAGGCCGGTCTCGAAATCGTTACTTATCCGTCAACCGGCTGCACCCTTACTAGCAACCCTCAGAAGTAATAACACGAGCTAGGGAAGACGAGGCCCTTACCTTTCAACGTGTGATGCCAAATCATTTTAGTCATCACCTACTCACAAACTGAGAGAACTCAGAAAACATTTAATTTTGAGTCTAATTTGATAGCTAATTCAGTATTCATCAGCAATTATGGAAAGCGTAAGTACTGGATTTTGATAAAAAAGTAAGATTCTCAACTATTTCTTCTCTATCATACTCGTATTTTTTTAAATTGACGAAAATTTGCAAAGGTATCGTTAGGTGGCCACATGCCTTTTCCTGAAACAAGTGTTCTAGATGCCAATCCCGACGTCAAATGCACCGACCACCTGGGGTGCTGTAGGGTTTCCGGGTTTTCTTACAGCTGAAAAGTGAATATTTCAAAATCTCTACGAGTGTTTATGAGAGGGATTATTATTTTCTTTTTTATTCATAAGGATTTCCCAGTCAGGGATGTCTCCGAAGTTCCATCACACCCGGTGGGCGCGCTATTTCATTTGCATCAATAATCACTCCCCACGCCGCACAGTGGGGCAGGATACCTTTGAACCTGGCATTAAATAATTAGGTATTTGTTCAGTTAAAAAATACAATATATTGTTTTCTTCATATGTTAATTTGTATGAATTTTCGACCATACAAATATCTATTAACATGTAAATTGAGCTAATGTAATTGTCTTCTCTTTTGGATGATGATTTCGATCGATTATTCGGATAAATCGGTATCACTGGAATATTCTCCAAGTCCTCTTCTTCCCTATCCATATTCATCCTAGTATTTGTTTGTACTGTTGGTGAGTTAAACACTTCTGTGGAGAAGTGGTGAGGCTTTTTCCTTTTAATTTTGCGTTTATTGGTGATGAATGGGTCGCTGCTAATCAATAATTAATATAGAACACGTCTTCATTTGTCTTGGCCCTGCTGCTCTCGATCTTTGTTTCGCGCCTCTTGTGCCTCCTCAGTTAATTCCCGATTGGAAGCAATTAGGCTGATATTATTACTGGACCGTTACTGGAAGTGTTAATATTACAAATTGAAGTGACTGAATTAATCGTTGTGTTGTGTGGTCAATAAAATCCTGTAGTGGGACGCTAGCAACAGTTTATTGTAACACGTATATTATTTGGATAGCAGAGCTTCTTTACTGCTTGGACAGTCTTGTAGGAAAGGAATATTAGCACAGCTCCAGCTCACAGCTCCATATTGATGTCGAGATATATTTGCTTTTATCAAAACAGCTAGAGCATCTTTTCTCCAGACATAGAATTTGATTGTGAGTCCAGCGAAGATTTATATGCATTACTATATTTAGTGGCCTGTTTTGGAGAAGTAGAAGTTATTTCCTGAATAATCTTTGATGCACGTACTTGCCCTTCTGACCTCAAACTCATTTTTGTTGCATATGTCAATACAGATACGTGAATCGTATCCATAAGTTCTTTAGATTTCAACTAAGGTAAGTTCAGGACAACCACACCTTTTCTCAGTTTTACTAGGAAACGAAATCAACTCCTTCAGTCATTCTTTATTGTAATTTTGGAAACGTACTTCCATTCTTTTTGCTTTTGTATAACGAGACTTATATTCTGTCTTCAAATATGATGTTTTTGTTTTCATACGTTTTTTATTTCTTCGTACAAGTAATCAAATTGGTTTCCAATTTCACTGTTTCCGTAACTCCTCATAATGTCTATGAGCTCTCTTTTTTAAAGCAATGCGCTCGAAGTCTTTAATTTATTTCTATAAATTCCACTCTACTTTCAATGATGTTCACTACTGAGGTGAACTAAGCTATTTTCCGTGGACTGTATATTGATAAAATTACTTGTTATAGTGGAAATGAAATGCTAAAAAAGATTTAGATCTCTGGTAGATAATATATTTATATTGACAATATTAACGAAAAAAATCGGTCGGAGTTGCATTTGAAAAATAGACAGAGCTGGACTCCAAAAGTATAACTTTAACATTCCGCCCGCCTTGAAAGCACTACTTTCAACAAGAAACACACGTATATAATATATCTAACGAAGCAGTTAGTCATTTGAGATCCGACTTTTCCATCGGTAGTGCGAACACTTTATTAACTGCACGACGAAGTCCAGTAATATTGCGCTTTGGTCTGCAAACGTTGAAATCTTTTCAAATGATTTTCAGGAACATCCATCAAATTAACTTCTGGTATCGAAGACAATGATCTCCCGATCAAAAAATGGGCTGGCGTTAGTGCACATTGATCATTAGGGTCTTCGGATAGGGGACATAGAGGACGTGAATTGAGTATATCCTCAACTCTAGTCAGCACAGTGGCAAATTCTTCGGAAGTCAAAACGCAGTTTCCATCTACCCTCTTTAAATGGTATTTTGTACTCTTTATTCCCGCCTCCCAAATGCCACCAAAGGTGTGTGAACCCGGAGGAATAAAGTTCCATTTTATAATTTCATTCACCAAAAAATTTGCGATATTTTTATTCTCTGATAGTAAAAATCATACATTTTTATCTTTTCGTTATTAGCGCCAACAAAAGTGGAACCATTATACGAAAAAATATTAGAAGGTTTACCTCTTCTGCTTATGAACGATTAAGTATGAATGGGTTCAAGCTCAAAATATTACTCTTTTTATGTAATTCTTTTCCCTTTAGTAGATCAGTATATTCCAAACAGAAACATTGCCTTTGTACAAATTTAACTAGTATATGAAGCGCGGACTCCAATTCCAATGGCGTCAGAACGCCTTGCTGACGTTCCACCTCAGCAGACTTGCAGTTTCTTATAAATCTCAATATACTTCGTTGTTCTGAAATTTCCGATTCAAATTCTATTTCTTCCAAATTCCATTCAGAACTATTTTCACAAAGCCATTCCGGCCCGTACCACCATAACTTAGATTCACGGAGTACTTTGGGAGTAACACCTCTAGATATTAAATCAGCTGGATTTGACTCCCCTTTTACAAAATTCCATTGATCTATCGTAGTCAATGACTGAATCTCACTGACTCTGTCGGTAATAAATCTAGATGGTTCACCCTTTATCCAAGCCAACGTGATAGTTGAATCAGTCCAATAAAATACTCTATCAAAATTTTTTTCCAATGCAGCAATTACCCTGTTACCTATATTTTCTAGTGAAACCGCGCCACATAACTCTAATCTGATTTTCTTCAAAGGTGCCACACGAGATTATGCATAAAGCAAATTTGAAAAATATTGTCCTGTTGAACTGACACAGCGAACATATATAGTGGCTCCGAACGCACGTTCTTGAAGTTTTTATCACCGCATGATGCGGCAAAAAATACTCATTTGAGCTTTCAGACATATTTCAGACATATGATTGCTCAATTCATACTCTTCCATAAAACTCATATAATCCCTCTTTAATTCGGGATTCTTTACTAGTTTCCTTTTTATTGATTGAAAACGACTCATAGCCATTTTACGTGAGTTTCCTAACTGATTTGAGTTATTTTTGAATGGAATGCTAACTATGAACCTACCAGTGTCGTCTCGTCTTGTCGTTTTCTCAAAATATTGTTCAACATATTTTTCAGCTTCAGATAAATGACAGTCCTGATTTTTAATCTCCTCAATATTCCAAAACTATGTTATTTGATCATTAATACAGTCATCAGTATTGGTTGCCAACAGACTCAAAGATACATCACATTGTGAATTGAAATATAAATTTCCAGCTAAAATCTATCCCAACCTGGACTTCTGTAATATGGGCATGTTGCCTTTGCCTTTGCCTTTGCCCTGTACACATAACAGTCCAGAACACGTGGGAACCCAATAATATATCTATTTGGCGCTAGATGTATTGAAAGTTGGATCTGCCAACTCATAATCTACCGAAATATTGAAAACAACTTTGTCGAATATAGAGTTTGGTAATTTATCTACAATCTTTGGTAATACTAGACAATTGAAATCCATCTCAAACTCATCACAACATGACATTATGGAAATATTCACTTGATTGCTTATTTTCTCTAGTGATATTCCCACACCTTTTACCAAATGATTAATTTTTGTCTTGGGTTAATTCAATTTATTACAAAGCAATTCTGATATAAAGTTGCTTTGTGAACCACTGTCCAATAGCGCTCGACATTTCATAATTTTATTTTCAAATTTTATTCGAACAATAGCAGTTGACAATAGTACTTGCGATATCACTGGCAGGCTTATGTCGATAGTCCTAGAAACTGTGGAATTATCTTTATCTACAATACATTGCAATGCAGAGGAGGTTTGACGGTCGGAACAACCTGTTACCAACACTCCTTTAACCGATTCCTCTCCGCCCGCCTTGATTGCAACTGCTCCTAAATCGGATTCTTTCGTATGATCCATATGCAATAATGAATTATGCGGTTTATTGCACCTGAAACATTTTTGCGATTTACAATTCCATGAAGAATTTTAGACAGTTGAGACAATCTTTTATTCTTTATTTCAATTATTCGCTGTTCAATCGATAATTCGAGAAAATCTTTACATTTGTAAATTGCATGATTTTGTTTGCAATAATAACATTGTAAATCTCCCTTGAAATTAGAGGTACTTGCTGCAAAACTACTAGCTGTACTTTTTGTATTCACTTTATAGCAATTATCTTTTTTCTCATGTTTTGCAATTTCTAATTTCTCTAGTACTTCACACCTATCTCTGAGAAATGTATTCATGTCCGACATTGTCGGTAATTCACCTCTGTATTTATATGATTCCCAATCCCTTCTAGTCACATTATCGAATTTACTAGTCGAAATGTATATTATTAACCGATCCCATGAATCTGTATTTTCTCCTAGATTTTGTAAGTACCGCAAATTCTTGGTAACAGAATATAAATGCCTTAATTCCGCATGAGACTCTCTCAGAATGGGTTTATTCTCAAGATGTCTCTCATATGATTGTGCACCATCAAACTTTTGTTTTCAAATCTGTCTATTAATATTTTCCACGCAGTTTTATAATTCACCGCAGTGATACTGATTAACTGAATAAAATCCAACACACCCTTTTTCAATCAGGAGCGCAAATACTAAAATTTTTGGATATCAGCTAACGATTGATCTAACTCTATCTGACTCTAACCACTTATTATATTGCCCGTCAAAAGTTGGCAATTTCAAAGTCAGTAATTTGACCTTGGATATATTATTTGACCCGTTAGAACAATTGTGAAATAACGGTGAAGATGTAATATGGAAATATCTAATTTCGAATTGTTCACGTTCCTTTTCATCGGTTTCAGTTGGGTCCAATGTTTCAAGATACCCTTGAATTTCATTGAACTCGTCCAAGATTTGATGTATTTTTTCTAATCTCGCTTGTAACTGTATAACGTGTTCTTCACTCAATTTTTTTAAATCGAGAGTCCCTACAAAATTTTCAAATCTCGTTAGACGTCCCTTTATTTGACCACGTTTGAGTCTCAAACCTTCCGCCATCCCGATGACACATGTCAATGCTATACTCAAATCGGAAAGATAGGATAATGGTAAATGGAAAGGACTGAGGTAAATGGAAAGAACTTACAGGATAATAGACTGACTCTCTTCCTTCTTTTGTAATGCGCACTGGATCACCTTATTGAATGTTGATGACCGGCTTTCTTCAAATCTCATATAGGAATCCTTATTACAATGACTGATCGATCCGGCTCAAATACGACCAAATGTTCACTACTGAGGTGAACTGAGCTATTTTCCGTGGACTGTATATTGATAAAATTACTTGTTATAGTGAACATGAAATGCTAAAAATGATTTAGATCTCTGACAGATAATATATCTATATTGACAATATTAACAAAAAAAATCGGTAGGAGTTGCATTGAAAAATAGACAGGGCTGGACTCCAAAAATATAGTAAGTATAACTTCAACAAATGAATTATAAAGAATTAATTGATTATAAATTAGTGCCCACCTCGCTGTCTGATATTGATTTTTTTGAAAAAAAGCTGAATATGGGCAACAAATTCACATGATTCCAAAATAAGCATTAATCAAGCTTCGCAGAACTTGAAGCTGCTATAAAAAAAAAACTCGTAACAGTTACGTAAACAATTCGTAGGCGTCTCGACTCGGCCAAAAACTGGCTAAAAATGAAAGCGGTCGGGAGCGCAGTGGAGATCAGCAAGAGTTAGCAGTGTGCATTTTTGTTGTTCACAGTAGTGTTCTGTCTTTTCAACAATTGACGCTAAAGAAATATGTATTTTTAATTTTTGATTTAATGCCAGGGTTCTAGGTACCCTGTCCCACTGTGCGCTGTGGTGTAAGTGACTATTGGGTGCGAGAATCATGTGCCCTGAGCAGACAGAATGAACTAAAGATGACATCCTTCTGCATTCATTCGGCTACGATTTATTACGGCAAGCCGGTATGATTTTCAAGTTTGAGAGCAGTGTGTCATTCCACCAAGAACCCCTATTATCAGAACCACCATTTTAACAAAATGATTTGGGTAAATCTTGTGGAGTTCAAAGAGTAGATATCGATATTTAGTTCGTTTTTCCTGATTTTTTCAGATGTTCTTTTCGCCAGGAGCCGAAAACCCAATGACAAAAATCATCTTAGTTCATTGATCGACGCGGACTACATCAGGATTATTGGCTTGTATTTGCCTGAGGGTGGAGAATGAGTAGTTCCAATAGATTCGGCACTTCTCATTTTCAACAACGGACTCAATATCCCTCGGAGTATCATTACAATATTATATTAGGTATATTTTAGTAAAAATGCATTTAACTATAATCTACGAATTTCTTGAGACTCGTGAACTATAACTTCTAATTTATGTTAAACAACTATAGTCAAAAGGACTCTCGTTTCAGAGAAATTGCAAAAAAGTTTCAGAAACAATCATGAATACGATAGAACATAAGTTGCTATCTATTGAAACAAAAGTGTTGGAGCTTCGCAAAAATGATGATACTCTGGCAAATAAAATAAAAAGCTTGGACACCAAAATAAGTTAAAAACACCAGCTGGAGGGAAAAATGGACCGAACAGATCAATCAATACAATCCAAAAATCTTAGGATTTTTAATCTCGAGGAGATGCCAAATGAACATACGGGAACTGAAGTGAAGAACATTTTTTAACAATGAAATCTCTCTTGATTTCTCAGACGCTGACTTCCTTTTATGTTGTGGAATAGGAAAAATTCAAAATATCAAAAACGGTATATTCTGAAACCAAAGATTTTGCAACTGAACAAACAATCTAAGGAAAAAACTACTGAAAGGAACCAATATTGCAGTAAGAGAAGATTTAACGAAAATTCGGGTGAATATAATGAACGGAGCTATAGAAAAACTGGGTTTGAAAAATGTCTGGACAGAAAATGGAAACGTATATTATTATGTTAACGAATACAGTAAAATAGCCATTATCAGAAATATAAAAGTTTTCGAAAATGTATTCCAATAAATTAGTTGCCTTGACAAAACTTTACTGTAGAATTTGAATATTTCATTTTCATTATAACAATCGACGAAAATACCTTTTTTTAAAGAAAAACTAGTGAAATCAATGATCAACTTTCATCGATCAAGATAATATATGCTAGAACTTTTGAATGATTTGGATCATCAACGTGAAATTCACACAAAGAAATCAAGTAGTATTCAAGAGTATATTGAGACGGCGAAGAGTGGCAAGCTTGATAATGGATTGGGAATTGCACATTTTAATATTTGTAGTATAAGAAAAAATTACTATGAATTATTAGTACCTATAAGGTAGCAGGAAAAGATTTTTTAGACATTGTAATCCTTTCAAAAACAGGAAAATTGGAGATTAGTTTTTATAATATACCAATTATATAACTATTTTACTTATCACAGTTTTTCTCAGTTCCGAATATTGATTCTGATAAAAAGCTGTTTCACATTTCTTACAGAAATTTTGAAGTGCTGTCACCTTCCATTTTATGTGGCTTATAACATCAGTGTCCAAATATGGAAAAAATCTATATGTTTCAAGTGTTTTTATGATATAATGAAGTACATACCGAGTTGGAATCGGTATTTTCAGTGAACTGATAACCATTCGGTTGTCATTATCAATTCATACAAAGCTGGGAAGTTTTCCTCACGGAAATTGAATCGCTTATTTGTGAATGTTGCATGAGCATAAGAGTCGGTGATATGAAGAAGTTCTACAGTAATAATAATAATAATAATACTCCCTCATAAACACTCGTAGAGTGTACCCAAAGGCATAGCCTGTGCGGGTAGAGGACGGCTATTATTATTATTTGTCGTAGCGCTCCAGGGCGACTTACCGATGGATTCGGTGGTGTATTCACTTTTCAGCTGTAGGAAAACCCGGAAAACGTACAGCACCACCCCGGTTGGTCGGTGCGCACTTCAAGCTAGCACTAGACGTCGGGATTGGCAGCATCTAGGCAACTCACATCACACTTGATTCACAACAAGGCATGTGGCCACCTAAAGAGACCCATGTACTCGGGAAAAAAGATTCCGTACCCGAGCCTCGAACGTCTGTCTGATGCGAGCTAGAAGTTCCACTGCTAGAGACCTTAGCCACTGAGCCACCGACCGACAATGAAATACAAAGTGCGGGATGATGAGCATCAATTTGTTAACAAAAGGCTGGTTACATTTAAAGACTATATACAATCCTTGCAATAGGTTATGACCAGATCCAGTTTGCTATAATTCATTTCTGTTAATGAGTTGTACTGTTGAGAAGCAGTAGCCTGCGCGAAGTTGAGAATGCACTGAAACTTAGTGTTGTTGAACACATGCTACATAGGAATATTAAAAGGAATATTAAAATCACATCTGCGACATGATGCGAATTCTCCAAGAAATCAAATAGTATTCCTTAGTGAGTAATAATGCAACTGAGAAGGCTATAAATTACATTGATGTTCCTCAAAGTAAAGCAACTAATCACTAATTTGGAACCTACAACATACACTTCAGAAAGTGTGTCTGTAACAACTGAAAACAAATTTGGTACTAGCCAAAAACCATAACATCATTGGTTGTCAGATCACGATCACTATTATACATTGACGTAAAGATTTCCTGATTGAATACATGATCTTGAAGATTGGTCTCTAAATGCAAAATTATAGAAGGCAGTTGTTTTTGTTTTCAATCCTCTGAAGTTTTGGTAGTACATGGGGAGACTGTGTGTTTTAGCTAGGTACTGGATCTAGTTGAAATTGACAATTTTTGGAAATACAACGTATTCAATAGTGAGGTTATTTCGTCCACTAGCTGGCGTAGCTATAAGGTGTCGAATTAGACGGGGAGTCTCATCGAAGGATTTCCGAAATAGTTTTTTTTCATGAGTAATATATCAGTCAAACCCTGTCTCCGGAACTCCGATACAAACGGAGGGCATGCTGGTGTGTAATTATCCCCAGTAAACACTCCCCACATGCTTTGTTCTGCGACTCGATTTTTCATTAGAAGCTATTTTGATGCATCCTTGATTATCTTCATAAAGAATTGTAGGATCATTATTGCAGTTGAGCACGAAGTCAATAATGAGTCTTCTCAGCCAAACAAGTTCTTGACTAGCAAGAGAAGCTGATATGTATTTGGCCTCTGTAGAAGACAATGACACCGATGTTTGTTTCTTGCATATTGCATTTTATCCAAGCATGAATATGGATCTTTGACTTTCTATCAGATGTAACGCCCAGTCCTAGTCAATATATCCAACTAATTCAAGTTGAATGAACATCATACCTTATTTTCAACTTGAAATCATTTGTGGCTTTGCTATATTTCATGAGCCTCTTTACTCACTCTTCTAGTTAGATAACTAACAGCGGTAGCAATGTCAGGGCGAGCAGTAGTATAGACAAGTAGAGTAGAGCCCCCACTGCTTTCCTATAGTTTTCATTATCAGGCAATAATTTTAAATATTCTGGATCCATCGGAGTTGTAACATAGTAGGCATTTTCCTTTCCAAATTCTTCAAGTAAATTTTCTTCTGTTGATTAGAAGAAAACTTCTATCTTCATTAAAAAGAGGTTAATTTGCCCAAATTCACTAAGTCAAAATGACTTTTCAATGTTTCTCCAATGAAATTTAATACTGATTCGTTTTTGTGACAAATGATCAGATCGTCGACGTAAATCAACAAATATACATAGTCATTATTTTCAATCTTTGTGTACAAGCACTGGTCGTTTTCACTTTGATTGAAATAATGACTTTGGAGAATGTCGTTAAGTGTATCATTCCATGCCTTTGCAGCCTGTTTCAAACCGTATACCGATTTATGAAGTCTGTAGATTGATTTTATTTGACATAACCTTCTGGCTGTTTTAAAAATAATGTTTCGTTCATTATTCGTTACAAAAAGGCGGTTTCAACATTAAAGTGTTTGACCTTTGATCCATGAACTTCTGCAATCGTCAAAAGGATTCGAAATGTGCTTTGTTTCATGACTAGGGCACAGGTGCAATCGTAATTTTCACCATATTTATGGGAGAATCCTTTTGCCACTAATCGTGCCTTATATTTCTTCACATTTCCTTCTGAATCATGTTTCATTTTGAATATCCATTTGGCTTCAATGGCATTTTTATTGAATCGAGTGTCCTGACCTGTTTTTCTTCGAATGACTTAATTTTATCCTCAACAGCCCTCAGCCATTACAGTTTTCCATTTTCTGGTAAATTCAACAATTCTTTCCATGAATCTGGTTCCCTGCAGGTCTCAATTTATGAAAAATATGTTAGTTTTTGACTATTAACTCCTTCATTTTTCCTTAAGGACCTTCTCAATGTCTGAGTGTTATTTGCCACTGAAATGTTTTCGAATTCTTCTTGACTCGCTTCTTTTTCTATTTCGTCGCCCTTTTCATGACCCTGGTTTGTTTTAGTTTCATCTTTCTTTTTAGCAACCTCTATTGGATGTTCCAACAAATCAACCTCAGTATTTTCTGATTCATATTTTTTGTATCCTATCTTGTGACGATCTTCAATGAAACGAACGGAATCCATTGGAATATTTACAATATCCCTCTATTGAACCTTCTGTGGCACGAGCATTCCGCACTTACTTCTCTTTTCCCTTGGAACATAAGAATATGTTTTTTTTCCAAAACTCCTGAGATGCCTTATAGTTGGTATTTCTTCATGCCACAATTCGTAAGGGGTACCGTCTATGCTTCGGTGGGTAAACGATTTTGTAGGTAATTTGCAGTAACAATCGCCTCACCGCAGAATGTAGTTGGAAGTTCTTCATCGAGTTCGATTTTTGCGATCCGCCACCCCATTTTGTTGTGGCGAATATGGTACGGTAGTTTTGAATTGAATACCGTTCTTCCAAAATATATTCTGAACTGGTTTTCCACAAAATTCTCCGCCATTATCGAATCTGAATATTTTTGGTGGCTTTTCGAATTTAGTTTATAACCATTTTCTATGCGACTTCGTTAATAGAATTCAATAGATATATGACTGTAAATCTCGAAAAGTCATTAATAAATGTTACAAAATGAGGTTTCTTCCCTGGCGTTTCAGTCTTCACTGGACCACACACATTGGTGTGTATTAAATCAACACACTGTTTTGATCGTTTCGTACAGGATTTTGAGAATGGTTTTGTCGTTAACTTCCCTTTCAAAAAACTGGTACATTGTAAATATTCCGTACAATCATTTATAACAATCCCTGATGCAAGATTGTTGGTAAACAACTGATTGATATATTGGGGATTTCTGTGTTCTAATCGCCTATGCCATGCATGAATACAGTCGGTTTGATTTTTCTCTATCCTGTTAATGAACCTTAAGATACCTTTGTACAGTGAAATTTCGCTATTCGTGTGGAGAACACTTTAAAAGATACACAAAGTGCTCACAGGTATGTCAATATTTATACTTGAGACTGTGTATCTTATAAATAAACACAAACAAGATTTCATTACAGAGAGAAACTACACCACCCGTCAAAATAATCACCTCAAATTACCATTACCATCTTCCACTCTAGTTAAGGATTCAATTATATATAATGGCTGCAAAATATACAACCACCTTCCGACTAGCATCAATGATATATCATCCAACACCCTGTTCAGAAAAGCAGTTAAAACAGTTCTTTCCGATAGAGTCCATTATAGCTTGGAAGAGTACTATGCGGCTAGAATTTGATGATTAATTAACATAATTTATATACTTACTGTGATATCAGATATAAATAAATGTTAATATGTATTGTTGAAGTTTTTTAATAAGTTTTAAAATGTATGTGACTGTTTATATAAATAAATGTTAATATAAAAATTTTATTATGAGACGCATTGTTTTAGCTTCAATAATTCAATGCTGGTTGTGATAAATTTAATATATTAATATACAAATTCGTTTATACACGCTTTGTCACTAAGAAAAAAATTCTTTGATAATAAAGCTTATTTTGATTGATTGATTGAAAACACAGTTGGTGTTTTTGTGAAAATATACAAATTTTTTATATACGATTTTGGCGAGATTATGCGAAAATTTCAAGATGAGTAAAATAGTCCTTTTGAGTTGTTAAGGAAGTATTTTGGTTTTCCATATTCTTGTTGCTACCAAGAAATACCAGAGGGCGTTTTAGCGAATGCAGTAACTATATTTTTTTCTCCACGATCATAGCCAAATTTGTTAATTCTGAAATCGTTGATAACAAAATACTAACATTCTCTCTCTCTTGAGATTGATCGTGCAGTTTAAATGTATTATTCCCACACTGTTGTAGCAATAATAAAGTTAGCCTTGACTGTCATTGTACTGATTTTCAATTTTGACGTAACTTAATTATTGTTCGTTGCATTTCATTTCATTCAACTGGAATATTTAGAAAGTACGGTCTGTGACAAATAGCTGAACTGCCGTGCTAAGCATAAAGGGCGTATCTGACAAATTTGTGAGTATCAAATTTAGGACTGTTTTGGTTTGTCTGCTTCGTTTTACACCTATCTGACTAGGATTGAATGTAGTAATTGAAAATTGGCCGATATTATGAGTTTATGAAAAATGACATATCTGCAAAAATTTCCCCCAACCTGCTAGTAAATCATGATTATTTCGAAAACATGAAAACTGCAGATACGCCTTTTATGCTTAGCACGGCAGTGAAGGGATGGTGGTTTTCTATAAAACTCTTGTTTGTGGCTCGAGTATTTATTAATAGTAATGTAGACAGTTTCATAACTTGCATATTAAAATCAAACAGCATGAATTTGGATTGAACCCCGACCCTCCATTATATTCATTTTCTAACCTGTTTCCTAGGCCGACACTGTACAATATTAATTTTATAGGTCGACAATTCAGCATTGGATGCTAGCCAAATACGAGACAATGAGTACCTCCCTAACATAACCAGCCGATCGAATGATGGATATCGAATGTTACTCGAAAACGTGATCGCTTCTGAAATTTGCTATATAATTTAACGCCCATTAAGGCCTTCAATATTTGGCGAGAACATCGGCCAAGCGCCACCCGCCATATTCGATAATTGTGTTTGCTGAACTAACAGCCGAATAAAATGGTAATTCATTTTCATGCACCTAATTTAATTACTATATAGGTTTTGTCCCGAAAAAAGAATGCTGAATAGTTTCAGTAGTTGGTACATTCATGTACAGATGGTCTTTTCAAGTAATGTAAATATTACGACGACTAATAGATACCTTGATTTCGGAAAATGACATATTATTTTTTTATTGATAGTTTCATATACAGGGTGTTGAGACGGCACCATTGCCAACTCCGATATTATTGATGCAACGAATTCGGTTGAATGGGCAAACCAGTAGCATTTTGATGGCCTTCTCGATGCCGACAACAAAAAAAAATTGACAGCACCGTTTTCATAATATTTCATAAAATGATATTTCTTTCAATGGAAAACCCTATATTTTTTCATGCATTTCGATTAGTAACAACATTCTCAACAACAAAGCTCATATCACCTTTCTTCCTAAAGTGAAAATGAGCGACTTATGTGAAAATATTTATTTCTTTCAGTAGTACAAAAAAGTTCTTTGTTTTGGCGAATAAAACCTCATGATTGTCCAAATACCCAATTTTGGTACTTATACGAATGACAATATTTTGTTACTAATAGCAAAATAAGACAGTAAAAAGGAAAAAATTGCGCTGGGATGTGAACTCGTTAAACCCGTGATCATCATGTCGCATCACTCAATTGACACTATTTGGTATTAATAATGAAATATGGTGGATTACGTAATTCAATCTTCCGCAATAAAACCTATACAATAGGTAAAGTCGTCGGCAAGTATTCAACAAAAAACAACTACCGCCCCCTACGACCATTGAATTATATTTGTTTAATACTTGGCAAAGTTTTCTACAAGAACCACTTTGCAATGCATTTCAAATATCAAAGCTGAAATTATTTTTCGATTTAATTGGGGAACACCTCCGTACCGGTTTCATGGTCATTGCCAATCATCAGCGAAGGCTAGTTCGACCCAATTGAATCGAAAAATCCTTTCATCTTAATTGGAAATCCCTGAGACAAACACTGAGGTATGAATTCAGCGCCATCTCTGGGTTCCAGTTTAAAATGCACTCCGACTACGTGTCGACTTCAACATGAAGCCAGAAACATCATGAAAGAGGGGCGACACCACTTGACGGAAGACCATAAAACTAATAATGAAATATGGTGGATTACGTAATCCAATCTTCCGCAATAAAACCTATACAATAGGTAAAGTCGTCGGCAAGTATTCAACAAAAAACAACTACTGCCCCCTACGACCATTGAATTATATTTGTTTAATACTTGGCAAAGTTTTCTACAAGAACCACTTTGCAATGCATTTCAAATATCAAAGCTGAAATTATTTTTCGATTTAATTGGGGGAACACCTCCGTACCGGTTTCATGGTCATTTCCAATTAGGATGAAAGGATTTTTCGATTCAATTGGGTCGAACTAGCATTCGCTGATGATTGGAAATGACCATGAGTTATTTATAGTATGTAATTGAGTTAAATGTAATGAAATGAATAAAATTTAAGTTTCCATTTTCAGTAATCTGTTTACCTTCGAACCTGGTGGTGGCATTTGCCTCAGCTCCCTAGTTTTTATACCCATGGTGGGAAACAGTTAATATTCGGTGGAGAAGTTCTTGTAAATAATTCAATCAATAATTCATTATCAAAAAAATTTTTTTTTACGTTTCAAAAATTCAGGGCTGAAAGGAATCCATTCCGCTAGCCGCATTTATTTTGTGAATCAAAATATGTCTGCTGTAATGATAACTTTGAAGCCGTTTTTGTACAGAACAGAAAATACTGGAGGGTCATATGAATGTGGTTGGAAAAAATGTGTTTGATTTAATAAAACATAATTATTATGAGCAATCAAGTTGCCTTGAAACTTTGTTGAAATACTATTTGTCAAATAATCTCAAGTATATCATGACAATGTCATAAATTATTGTAACTGTCAACTACTGTTCGAATATTTTTCGAAATGTCGTTCTCCCATCAAGAAAAATGTGATATGTTAGAATCCTACTTGGTTTGCCAGAAAAATAGCCTAACTCCAACACTACAGCAATTCGTTCCCCGATCGTGAATTACCTAATCGGCCTTTTTTTGCTATGCTTCATCGTCGATTCAGGAACAATGAAAAAGATTTTGAGAAAAGGAGAACTAAAAAACATTTTGTAATATCTGAAGATACAGAAATTGACGTTTTATCCTACTTTGAGGTATATCCAAATAATTCCATCAGAGATATATCCTATAGAAATAGCTGTCCCACTGTCTGGTATTCAACGAATTCTGAAGAAACATAAGATTTCTCCTTATAAGTTAAGACCAGTGCAAACACTGGAACCTGGTGATCCTGAGAGACGATTGAGGTTTTGTTGGTGGTTTATGAATAAATGCAGGGCCGAAACCGTTTTATTTTTGAGATACAGGGTAATGAAATTTAACAACATTTCTAAAACCAATTTTGTTTTTTTTTCAATTTTGGTTAATGCAAAAGTATGCATCAAACTGATAAAAATTGGTGAAAAAACACTATAATTTCTGTAGAATAAAGTAGAATATTCACTGACTCTTCACAATATCCAGCGAATTAACAGGAAAAAGCTGCCATGTAATATTGTGCTTCTCTGGTATTTATTTCGCCTTTTTTCATTTTACCATGTATACGTCAGTTCGTAAATAAATAATCATACACACATAAAAAGGATTTCTTTATTCAAGAAAAAATATTTATTTACTTTATATTACTAAAAGTGAATAAATATTATTTTTTTCGAAGAAATATTTTCGGAAAGAGAATATTTTATTTCTTGGATACACAATCTAATTCATTCGGCTCATATTCTTCATTCAGGAAAACATTATTGACGTGATAAAATTAAAAGGATATTTTTCCTACGACCACATAGGAAAGTAACGTATATCGCACTGTACAGTCCCACGGAAAAAGGTTCATATCCACACGCGTGCGGAAAGTTACTTTCCGCTCATGTGCGGAAAGTAAATCGCACGCGTGTGGATAAGCTATCAAATACGTAATTTCTGTTTAGATTTACCGCTCAAGCTATCAAATTTATGATTTCTGAGCACAAAAAATTGAAAGGTATAATTTTTTTTATCGAATTAAAAAAGTTGACAACTGTGGAATTCGAACCCGCGTGCTACCAATTGCAAGTTCAAAAAGTCGTGTTGCTCTACCAACTGGACTAGTTGGTCATATGTAAGAATGTTAGACTTACGTCTTATTTTGGAATATTTCATATTTGTAATAATTATTAATTGTAAGGGCTTCTAATTATGATTTTAATTGTAAGATAATTATTCAAAATTAATGAGTTTAGTCGAAATGGTTCTAAGTCAGCCCTTTTTTCGGTTTTTCTTGTTTACATTTCAAATAATGTCGATATTATGATAAGATTTTCGCATGGTCGTAGGAAAAATAGTGTAAATTAGTTGTGCGAAAGTGATTTTTCACACTCGTGGGATTGTCGCACTCGGCGTGCGCCTCGTGCTACAATATTTCCCACTCGTGTGAAAAATGTCACTTTTTGCACTCGTTATGAAATATACCTACTATATTTACTTTAGATTACTAAAAGTGAATAATTGCACTCATTACCTGACTAAATTAACTTGCAACAATTATTTACAAAATATTTTCTCAATCGTTTACCTGATATAGGTATAGTAAATTCACTAGAATTCATTGGCCAGATCGGAAATATCCAACTGGAAGAAGGAGAAATCCTGATCTCTTTTGATGTAAGTTCTTTGTTTTCAAGAGTACCAATACGAAAAACCTTGAAATATATGAGAGAGTTACTGCTGATCAACGGTCTCAGTAACGAAACAGTCAGAGAGTATACAAGCCTCGCATGAGGCAGAATTGCTTTCAGTTCAACAACCGCTTTTACGAACAACTCGAAGGTACAGCCATGGTAACCCTCTGTCTCCCTTCCTAGCCAATGTGTTCATGAGTCAGTCTGAAATGGACCTATAACCATTATAATCAAATGATCATTTTAACTGGAAATCAACTAAGGATTATGATCCTATAGGATCAGCATTCAATTGTGAAACACCATGTTTATACTGATGTTAAAAACGATCTTTAAATAGTTTTTTAAACCTGAGAAAGTTCAATAACATGACGACGAAACCGGAGACATTAATTGAAAAAAAAACTGATCAAATGGACGGCCGTTGAGGACTTTCGCAGAATGCTGGCATGTATAATAGAATTGATTCTGACTACATCTGGCTAGATAATTCCGGAATTAGAGTTAGGATTCAATCTGAAACCTACGTACGAACGCAAACTGTTCATAGAAATATGATAGGCCGTTAAAAAAGTGGGACAGCGAATAATTTTTGTCCACCCAGTACCCAGTCAACCAAACAGAAGAGAACCAGTAAGCCAAAAGAAAAATTCCATGGAAGGATCAAGACACAAAAGAAGGAACACTTAGCTTTGGAGACAAAAACGGACAAGAAATTGAGATGAGACAGAAAGAATTAGCCAATAAAGTGGCATTACAAGTAAAATGGCATCACTAGAATTGAAGTGATGCTAAGTTAAGACTAAGTTAAGGCTAAGTTAGGTGAATTTGAAGAAAGTAGATCGGTTAGCTGTATATTTTGATATAGTGGAATCTATAGAAATCTTTATTCAAATGTGAAAATAGTGAACCCATTGTCGTCTCCTGTTTCAGAATCGGTGAGTCAAACTCGGAAAAAGTTCACGAATAATAACATAATTCATGAAACTAACCCCAATTTTCCTGAGAAAACACTGGATGGGAACAATTATAGGAAACTGACCGATATTCAACTGTTATTTATTACCGGTTCAAGAGTTTTTTTTTTTTTCAATAGATAGAGCATCAATGTTTCTAGTTGAGCGCCATGAATTCAAAATAAAATTAAGAATTTCAGGACCTGCTTCGAATATTTCTCAAGATCAGAATTTCAGAAAACATATTAGCGATTTTTTTAAATAAAATGTGACGTCGTCACGGGATTTCTGATACTTTTAAATGAGTGTGAAAAAATTTCACGTTAAAATAATTTTTTTAGCAGAAATATAGCATAAGTGAAATATTCATATCACTATCAAAATGTTTGCAGTTTGTTGTAAAAGAATAGAAATGCATTACATCAAATAATATAATTACCAATAATGATAATATAAATGAACCACTACAGAAGAATGTATTGACACGACATTGCCTAACACATTAAACTTTTCGTTTTCTAATGTTAACCATAACATTCGATAATTGGTTTGGGTTGATATCTCTACAAGCCTGTCTTATCATTTCACGCAGTTCCTGTTTGCTCGTTGGGCGAGTTTTGTATACTTTTTCCTTAACGGAGCCCTATAAAAAAATCTAGTAGAGTCAAGTCCGGTGATCTGGGGGGACACTCGATCAATAAACTATTTCGCCCTTTACTAGGTTTAGAAAAAAATGTCTTCCAATCAATCTCTTACAATCCTGCTATTGCAGATGGAACAGTCATCTAATTGAGATAGAAGATGAGCCTCTCGTCATCCATAGCGTTGGAAAATTCTTTTTTCAATAAATAAAAAAAAATACCTTTGAAATTGCTTTAAAAAAGGGGTCAATTATTCTGTTACGTCATATTCCGCAACAAACATTTGTTTTTTGTGAGTACTGTCTTCTGCAATTTATTATCCAATGTGGATTTCATTTCTTCCAGTTACCTTGAATTTTGAGAATTAAATGTTCCATTGGTTGTGACTGTTGCCTCGTCACTGAACGAATATTTTTCAGAAATTTCCCGTTCTTCAGATACTCTCCTTGAGCCCATAAACTATTCTCTATCGTCTTTTCATTATCGCCTTCTTCTAAGGAATGAAGACACATTGTTTCAAAGGGCTTCATATTCATATTTCCCAAGATTTCTCCTTATTGTTTTAAGCGTTAAGTTAATATCCAAACTTGCAATTCTCACACTTATTTTCGGATTATTATTAATGTAATTTCGAATTCGATCAGAATTACTTCGTCTTTGTCTTTGATACTGTAATACCATTCTTCAAAATATACATACTGATTGAAAATTTTGTTTACTCGTCCAACTGCAGCTCTGCTAATATTCCGATGATCCGCGGATGCATGTTATTGAAAATTCTACATACTTCCCTTTCGCATCTGTAGTTGTTACCACGAAGTCTTGGGATCGGTTTTTCAATGTACTTTTTTATTAGTGCAGGTACTTGAGGAGTAATACACTTCACTATCAACACTGACAAATTTGTGTTTTTTTTTCTTTCCTTCTAATGACTTGTCTCTATATCAACTAAAGTTTCAAAACCTTCCAATGAAAAATAATAGTAGATAGACAATGCCGAAGCTGGGACCGAAGAGTGTCCCAGAATCGGCATTGCTCCACACGGTGAATCTCTCGATGGCCGCGTCCATCGAGGTCTTGCCGTTGGTGGAGGGTTGGTGCTGAAGAAGATGACGTGTTCGCCGAAGAGTTTCGGGGTGGGGGGGTTCAAAACGTTTCACCCTAAGTGGCGCGCGTCTTTTCTGCAAAAAAACATGGCGGCGATGCAGCGGAAGGCAAAAAAACATGGCGGCGATGGAGCGGAAGGGGCGGCGATGGAGCGGAAGGCAAAAAACATGGCGGCGATGGAGCGGAACGCAAAAAACATGGCGGAGATGGAGCGAAACGCAAAAAACATGGCGGCGATGGAGCGGAAGGCAAAAAAACATGGCGCGATGGCGGAAGTTATGAAAAAACTTTTCCTCACGTGATTCGCTGAGAGCAATTGGCTGGAAGAGAAAAAAATATGGCCGCCGACGCCACCTTAATTGACAAAACAAATAAATTAAATATGAAAAATGTCTACTGTCTTAGAACACACACACACAACAGAAAATTATGATGGACGACTTATTATTAATTCACTCGCTCTCGAATGAAATTCCAAAAGAAAAAAAATACGTCTCCGCCGCCGTGAAATAGCGATAAAGCACGTATCTTGAATGTTTACTGTCTGCTCTCTCAAGTTGAACGAAATTCTCAGTAAACACGACGATGATCAATTTTTGACCTTGAATTTGTTTATCAGATTTAATCGCACATCCGGTATCTGTTTACGCTGCTAGAGCTAAATTGCGAGCTAAATTGACCTTGGAGTTGTTTACTGTCTCAGATGTTTGTTTTCCAGGAAGAGATAAGAGAGTCGAGTTTAAAGCCAAATTGATCGATTCAATGCATTTTAAATGTCTCACTCTAACCCATGGCATTGTATGTCTGTCTTTGTCTCTGTTTGCATTTATTGAAATGAATAACGTCAGTTCGAGAAAAATACATTTATTTTTCACATAAAAAAATTACACTTCAGTGCAAGTGGCGTAGTATGAAGATACATTTTCATTGTCGATTGAAAAATATTTTTGATGCATGGATTTAATAATCCTATATATGGATTCGGATATTTGAACACTCAGAACCATTGACACGAAAAACATAAACCAATCGTGCAGTGTTGGCGGCGGCGGCAGCTCACATTTGGAATCCTTACTTTCTCGATCAGCAGCAGCAGCAGCAGCAGCAGGGGCTTGCATCTTGACGTCCACGGGTTGGGTAGTTGGGTGGGACGACGACGAAGACGACGATGGTCTCGAAGTGCTGCTGCTAGAGGGGCAAGACATCTTCAGCGGAAACCACTGCGTATCGCTATAGGTGAGATTTGTATAAATCTTCCGCAGTCTGTACGATGAGGATTTCGGCTCTCAACACAGGCAAATATCCATCATTGGCTAGCGCCTGAGTCATTTTCGTCCAATTCGAAGTACTCGAATCATCGTCGAGCAAATACGATACCAATACCTCACCGTACTCATATGGCGGGCTAATATACAGTACGTTCGACAGAACGGCTACTATAATTATATAATTTGTTGTCATCGTGACGACAGCTCAATGTACACTGAGAAACAGCGTATATGTCACTCAAATATATACACTGAGAGGAACACACACACACACACACATACACCATTGCTCAATGTACATGACTCGTATTTCTTTCAGTCTCTCTCTCTCTCTCTCATTCATTCGATCCGCAAAATAAATCGAGAAAAATTGGTTTTATACATCTATTAATACATAATAATAATAATAATACAATATGAATAATAATATTTCGTGTATTTTCGGCTAGTCTTGGTGTGGCTGACGTCATGGACTTGGTACTGGCGGCGACGACATCGGAACGTGGTGGATCCGTGAATGCTGCTGCTGCTGCTGCCCCATCCATTTACCATCGTTAATTTGCATATTTTGGAAGCGTTTGAAAATACACAGCTTGTGTTCGTACTCTGCTATGTGCGCCTTGAGCTCGCGAAAATTTTGCAAGTGCCGATTGATAGCAGTGTCGTGGTCGTCGTCGTGATAGCCGTGGGGCCTCACCATATCAGGTGTGACGATATCCATTGCCAGATATCGAAACAGTGACTCACGGCACAATGCACTTCTATTTCTCCGGATGCTATATGATTCAAACAGAGCGGGCTTTGCTTCTCGAGTGTCGGTGGAGGGGTTGTGACGACTGTACTTGTAGTAGCCGCAATATCGACGATGTGTGGTCTCTTAGGCAGATCAAGCACACACTTCGACAAAAAATCGAATTTTTGATTACCCTTCACGTATACCACATCAGCCTCGATGATGGGGCGCAGCACTTCCTGGATCTCGATGAATTCGACATAGCCATCAGAGTATGGAATGCCGTGGATATTTCTCTCCAAATATCGTACTTGCCGTTTATCTGCTTCGCTCAGGTCATGGAATGGCACTACGACTTTGAATAAAAAGTGGTTTGTGCGATGCTCGTCAGCGATGGCAAGCACTTTGGGTTGGAATTCACCGCCCACAGTGAAACCCTGAATGTCACAGGCTACTAGTTTCATCTTGTTGCGTTTTTGTTTGTTTGATGATTGTTGAACTGATTCACTGCTTTGATTAACTGAGAGACACACACGACCTGTCGATGCCTGCAATACATACATACACCCAAACAAAGAGTGGATTCCCCACTACTTACTGTTACTACTGTATGTCACTATTTTTTTTTATGACAGACAGCGTACAATCTCGCTCAAGGGCAAGTGTTCCAGCCTACAGTCGTGAATGATGATGCAATAGGCTCGAGTATTGGCGGGAAATCCGACTCTGGCCTCGATGTCAAGTCTGACATCGACAGTGGAGGATTTCATGAATTCCGCTCTGCCGGAACAGTCTATTACGAACACGGTCGCTCTGATTTTGAATGCTCCGTAATCGAGTAGAGGGCGCTTCTTCGGACAATTGGCATAGCTCGGATAGAATTCCGTGTAGGCTCGATGGGCTTCGACAAAGTTGTTTCTGTTGAATTCCAAGTGCATACGTTCATGCGGGAAAGTACCGCTGTTCATGGTTAGGCATATGTCGCTGATGTCGATGTGATCGAAATAGGACACATCTCGAGCCACATTGCCAATCCGATTTGTTTGGAAGGCCACAATGACGAATCGGGGACTCTCCATGGCCGTGCAAGTTTTCACAGCCCAAACTTCCTTGGTGGAACCCTCAGTGAGTGCAGGCAACTCGTGTATGTCCCACTTGCGATACGAAATCACTACAGGAGCGTCTGTTTTGATGGACTGCAGCAATTTCAGACGAATGTCGTCATTGGGCACCACATGTTTGTCTCTGAGTACAACGCTCGTGATCGTCAGTGTGGCTGTGGTGGCTTCAACTACTGGATTCGCCATCTCCTCTATCAGCATGCAATTATTATCATTTCCACTTCTCACCAAGCGAATGCACTGTCGTCCAATGGTGGCATATCTATAGTCATGGAATATGACCAACAAATGCTTAAGCGGGATCCACATGGCGAACGAACCGTCGGGAGCGTTGTGAACCGTTCCGCCAGGATAGGTCCAGCCGGCTGTGCTCAAGTGTCGCACATCATTTTCCTCGTAACAAGTATAGCCGCGAAGGGTGCTCACTATACCCGGCGATCGAACAGAGTCCACCTCTTTGCCATTGATTTCATAGTAGATGGCCTCGAAAAGGTATGCGCCGGCATTATTGATAAATCTAACATTGCCCGTTCCTGCGGTACGAGTCAGAGAGCCAGCCCTCTATGCACACAAGGGCATCGTTCATCAGTATCCACACATCGCTCTGCTGAATGACAATTTCGATGATGTCATTATTTTGAAAGGACTTGACGTACGGGTGGTGCGTTCGAGTCTCAACTCTGTTGATGGATTCGTCGAACTTTGGATGATTGTACACGTTGAACACTTGTCTTGATACCATGATGTCCTTGCGATTGGAGAAAGTGTATGCTGGAGTGAGACAGATTGTGTGAGTCTGCTCTCTTCGACTGCGTCTGCGCGACTGAATTGATGCCAGCACCCTCTGCACTTTTATGCCCAAAGGCATCATGATCATCATTCTGATCAAATAATAACCTCATTTTTATGACAGCTTGCGCAGCACAAGTCGTATAATAATGGTCTCTCCACGGAAATTCACACTGCAACAGTCCTGGTCGAGAATATTCAAGGTTATGTTGTGTATTTCCGTCTTGTTCACAGGCAGGTAAATCAAATTCGAGGGCGTTTCGTCGATGGCAAAGCCGGGGTCTTCTCGAACGGCAAACTCGTATATGGTGTGAGCCGGACGATTGTTGAAGAAGGCACCCGATGTGATGTTACTATCGATGTGAACAGTTCGAACTTTGATAATGTTCACAGGTAGGTCGGATGAGTGAACGCTTCCAGCCTCCGAAAGTCTCGAAGAAAAACCCTGTAATCGTCCTATGGAATCCTTGGGACGAAATTCGATGTTATAGAGCTTGCTGTATATCTCACACTGCAGCGTATTGGTGTTGGGTTTGAGAGAGAACAAAGCCTTGCTTTTGTTGGTACCGTCGTCGTCGTCGTCAAGGACCTTGCCAACGCCACTAAACACTACGGCTCTCTTCTTCTTCTTCTTTGCTTCTTTCGGCCTCTCGATGTGTTTATGTATAAACTTGGCAATGTCGCATATTTCGTAACACCCAGTCGGTATTTGGATGATGCTAACAGATGGCGCTCCTTTGACAGAATCGACCACTCGATATGTTCGGTATGCTGTTGTATGAATGGAAACCAATCAATGCCAAGCCTTAAGTGCTATCTTCGTCCTATTGGAGCGGCGGAGAAAAGTCTGCGGTTAGCGTCGACGTTTGACCTGTCACTGTCAACAGCAAAGACATGACTGACACTGGATGGGGTAATGTACTTCTATTTAAACCATTCCATATGCGCGCTCTGTGCTCAGAGTCTAGTATGGGATACAAGACGCATGAGGCTCGCGCTATTCGTCTAGCGAAACGTATCTTGTCCATGGCCACTTGCATCCAATACGATTTGCGCGAAGTTTTGTATGCAAAACGCCACGTCACCATATAATGAACCTCATTGCACTCGTCATTAAAGGTCATGGTCATGGTATTATTCGGGGTACTCTGATTTTTCTATTAATTTTCGCGCGCGCGCGCACACACACACTCAGAGTGTGTTCTCGTATAGAAAATTCAAACACAAATGACCGCAATTAACTTGGTTGAATGTCTGATAGCGATCGTTGTTGTAGAAGATTTTCACTTTTTTACCCAGATATCGCACCAATTCCACCGGCGGCTTCAAATTGCCGAAACTGTCAAAGTATTTCACCACATTTCCGCGTTTCACGTAAGCTACCCAATGCGTTCCGCGATTCCTGCTCGAGTCCAGATTGATGATTGCGCATTCTCTGTACTTGGGAAATTTCGATGATGATGATGATGAGGATCGAGGTAAGTTTTTTTTTGAAAATTTCTTCTTGAGAAACAAACCGTAGCCGCCTTTAGCAGTCTTGCGCAGAAACAAACCGGAACCTCCTACATTTTTGTTGTGGCCACCAATGCTCTCCATTGCGGTATTATGACGCTTGTCTTCCTCCAATTTCTTTTTGGCATTGGCCGAGGAGATGATGGTCCTGGCTATGGTGCTGGCACCGCCTGCCAACGAGCCCAGCGCTCCCAGAGCGGCGAATATCGGAAGCAGAGGCAGCACACCACCGCTCTTCCTTTCGAATGGTATTATTCGGGGTACTCTGATTTTTTTGCGGCCACCCAATTTTTTCACTTGAGCACGGGCAGCACGCAGTGCCACCAAGGAGGATTTTCGCAGAGCCTTCGCACTCAAATCTTTCAGCTGATCAGGTTTCAGTGTTTTTCGCAGAGTCTTGGTAATTTTCTTAACCACATCTCGACGCAAAGTCTTTGGATTTGCAGCAGCAGCAGCAGCAGCAGCAGCAGTCTTCTTCTTCAGACCCATTCCCAAATTACATTTTGCCTTCATGGTTGTGGTGACCAGCCAAGCAGCAGCTTTCTTACCAAATTTGGCGTCTTTTGATTTTACACGTTCCCAAGCTCGATTTTCCAGCGCCCAGTCGGCCTTGTGTCTCTCCTTCAAAGACTTGTTTTGAGAGTATGCAATATCGTGAGTCTTACAAGCCGAATCCAAAGGGTTCACACCAGGGTCTCCACGTGCCAATCTCTTCTGTAGTTTGGTACCCGGTCCACAGTACTGGTATCCAGGCAAATGAAGCTCGGATGGCAGATGATTAATTAGAGAGTTCACCACACCACGACCTTCGTGCTCGACAGTCAGCATGACACTGACGCGAATGATGTTGCACAGCTACTTACATAACTGTACTCCACTCAAAATGTCATTCGAATGTCAGATGTGGGCATGGTCACACAAACACATACTTCTGCAAAAAATCAATCAACTCAAACATGAAAGAGGTGCAACAAGAGCCGGCTCTGGAAATAGTCAATTTGGATACCATAGGTGGAGGAGGTATTGGCGGTGACGACGACGGTATACGTAAACACGGCTCCCTGCTACCGAATTCATTCCGAGCGATATTTTGTGGCCCCAGCGGATGTGGCAAGACCAACGTTGTACTCAGTCTGCTGTTCAGCCCAAACGGAGCACGCTTCGAGAATGTTTACGTTTATTCAACGTCGCTGTACCAACCTAAATATCAGCTACTGCACGATGTACTCAAACAAGTCTAGTGCGAAGGATATTTTCCATACAGGGACAACGACGAGGTATTCGATCTGTCAAAAACGAAAGAAAACTCAATTTTCATATTTGACGATGTGGCGTGTGACAAACAGAATAAAATCAGAGAGTTCTATGCCATGGCACGCCACAAGGGTATTGACCCAACCTCCTTGTATCAAACCTACTCGAAAATACCCAAACAGCTGATCAGGGACAATTGCAACATTATAGTGCTTTTTCGGCAAGGCGATATAAAATTGAAGCACGCCTTCGACGAGCACGTCTCTCCGGATTACACCTTTGAGGAATTTTGCCGCATGTGCGCCACCTGTTGGAAAGAAAAATTCGGATCTCTGGTCATTGTCAAAGAATTTGATGTGAACAAAGGGCGCTACCGCCTGGGCTTTGACAAATATATACAAATGTGATACGAGGTGGCACGGAATTTGTACTGAAGCCATGGCGCCGACCACATCACCCCGCGTCGAGACGGAGATTGCTAAAGCTGAACGCAAACGTCAAGTCAATCAGTTGTCGAAAATTGTGCGAAAAAAGTATCTGAGTCTAAAACTCGGAAAATCCGAGCATGATGAAGCACTGAGTAAATTATTCAAATCCATTACGGTGCCGCTGAAAAGATTGAGTGCGTCAGTGCCGCCACTCGCCAAGCGATCACGACTGGAAGTGAAAAAAGAAGAGAAACAGGAACCGTCGACACCATCGACTCCAGACTTTATGAAAAAGGAAGAAGACGAAGAAAGCTACCACACAGATGATGGTGATTATGATGATGATGAGGATGACTACTTGGAAGTTTATCCCGAAGTAGCAACTGAATTCGTGAATGAACATCGCGCCAAATCCGGCAAAATAGATGTGAATTACGGCCCCATTTACGACAAACCAAGAGCGCAATCGTTGCTCGGTAGAAAACTGATGGACTTCGACAAAGATACGGGGGACATTCGCATTGATGGTGTAACATACGAGGGCACCTTGGGACTATATAGTTTGATTTTCTACATAAATCCCAAATACGCTAAAGCCGATTTGGCGGCATACAAGCAAATTTTGACAGCTACAGGTGCGCATGTGAACGAACTCGTTGACAGGTATAGGCTTCTGGTAGCCGTCAAAAATGCCGGCAGCACCTCTACCGAAAACGAGATCGTGGCCATCATCAATGAATTGAGAGAAGCAGGCTATATTCGATAAATAAAAGCGTAGACGTATTTTTTGCATGCCACAGTCGCATCATGAGCATCAACAAGTTCGGTCAAACTTTGTCAGCTCGCCGTGCACGGCAGCAGCAGCAGCAGCCCTATCATTTTCCTGGTGTTATACTATACTATACTATACTACTATACATATACTATACGACAAATGGGGACATTGATGCTGAACATGTGAAAATATGTAATGTGGAAACGCCAAGTGCACTCAATGATGTTGCCACAAAAAATACGTTGATGACGTCATACAGAAGCTCAAAGATGACGTCATACACAAACTCAAAGACGAGCTGGACACCACCTAAAACAATCTAACAGCCTTGGATATTCGAGTGATTAAATTCATGTCACTTTCGATGAAAAAGCATGAAAATACCAAGAAACGCTTGGATAAATTGGCACTGGATATTGTTGATATTCCAGCCTCTTAAGTAGAAGGTGTAACGCCCAGTGCAGATAGTTGGCGAAATGACGTCATCATCATCATCATCTGAGAAAAAACAATTGGTTGATGAGCTCCATGCTCCAGCCAGAAGGAATTTTCCTCGCAGACGTACCATCATCAAAGGACTCGACGATCTGTGGCAGATGGACTTGGCTGATCTTCAAAAATACTCCAAAGCCAATAAAAACTTCAATTATATTCTCGTGGTGATAGACACCTTTTCCAAGTACGTATGGGTGCGCCCCCTGAAGACCAAAACTGGTCGAGACGTCACCGAAGCGATGGGTGACATATTGTCGAAAGCGAAAAGATGTCCCAAGCTCCTCCAGTCAGATCTCGGAACTGAATTTTACAATTCCAGCTTTCAGACTCTCCTGAAAAAGTACAACATCAAACACTACAGCACGTATACCGTGAAGAAAGCCGCGATCGCAGAGAGGGTTATACGTACTCTCAAGGAGAATCTCTTCAAGTATTTCAGTTTGAACGGTACCTACAAATGGCTGGACATTTTGCCGGACATTGCCAAAAACTATAACCAGCGCAAACAGGTGTATAAGACAACGTATGATTATGCCGAACGTGCTGGTCGAAAAAAATTCAAAATTGGCGATTTCGTGAGAATTAGCAAGGCCAAGCATGTTTTCGAAAAAGGGTATACGCCTAATTGGACTACGGAACTGTTCAAAGTTGTCAAAGTGAAAATCACCCAACCAATCACGTAATTGCTGGAGGACTTGGAAGGGCGACCAATCAGCGGCGCTTTCTACGAACAAGAACTACAAAAAATCCCGAAGTCTATCTAGTGGAAAAAGTCATCAGGCGTAAGGGTCGTAAAGTACTTGTGAAATGGCTGGGGTTCGATAGTACGCACAATTGTTGGATTGATGCGACAAATCGCATGTAATTCAATGGAAAATTGGCACAATCTCAACTGGAAGAGGGGGCCTTTCATCATCATCGTCGTCGTCTCTCAGCTCTCGACGACGTAGAAACTCGAGCCGGTGTATGAGGGGAGGGTGGGGGGTGATGGCGGCGGCGGCAGCGGAGAAATAAACCGATGCCAAATGGTGCAGAGAGATTAGTCAGTCAACATGTTTGGTGCAGTGAACAACGTCGTTGTCGAGTCTTCTGAAGAGTCCTCTGGTTACGAGTCGGCGTCGGTGGCGTCAGCTTCATCATCACATTATCATCATCATCATCATCATCATCGGACCGAGAGTGGGCAGATCGAATGGCAGATTTAGATCGAATATGTGATATGTACAAGGAGGCCATCAAAGCGGAACGTTTCTTCGCGTGCAACGCCACCTACGAGTTTCGCAACACCGACGTTTTGAGCTTGCAATGCGGCATAACTTTTGCTCGGAGTTTCGTGCCTGCAGTGAAACTCGTGTGCAAGGTCCAATACACCATATGCTCCAGCCTGTCCTTCAGCATGTTTGAATGGGGCCAATTCGTGGGGGCCATTAATCAGTTGCTTTACACTAGCCGAAATGGCCCGAATGCAGCAGCAGCAGCAGCAGCCAAGACTATCCGAATCAAACTCGACTGGGACGATGTTATGGATTTGGAATTACACACGTATGCAGAGAGTCAACAAGTGCGAGTTTCCAAGAATGACACCCACTACTACCTGGCGGAAGCGGATCCTACATCTAGATGCTACTGTGATGGCGACAAGATTTGAATATCTATTGAATATGAACCTTAGTTAATATTATCACGATTTATTAAGCAGTGCAAAAACTCTAGCTAAAAACAATGGTTTGTCATTTGATGAGGCTATAAACTTGTGTACTATTTCATCAAAAGATGATAAACATCTATGTTTTCGTGAATACCTATGCTATTTGCCGGATAAAGTGATGTTTGATTACGAAACGAAATAAATGTATATATTGAGAGCAGAGTTGGCGTTTTAATTCAGTATGCAGTGTGCAGTGTGTCTGTGTGTATGCCGAGAGAGAGAGAGATGCAGCAGTACGAAACAAGACTCGACTCGTATCGAAGCTGGACTTCGACATTTCGTGCAAGTAAGTTAGCCGAAGCAGGCTTTACGTATACCGGTTCGGAAGATGTAGTTGCATGTCTTTCGTGCCAAGTAGAAGGGTTCAGATGGCTGCCCAATGACGATCCTATGGCTGACCATCGTCGATGGAGCCCCCATTGTGATTTCGTTCGTAGGTATTACTCTGAACACAGACACAGACCGACGACAGACGGCACTGATGTCCCTCCAGAACCAAGAGTGTCAGATGTCATTAGCAGAGTGACAGATGACACATGGATGACACCGCCACCACCACCACCGACAGATGGCGCTGATGTTGCTCCAGAAGAACGACAAGTGAAAGGTGACATGAGCAGCAAAGTGACCACAGATGTCATAAACATAGACTCACAGAACACGGTGATGATGTGTCTTGTGAATGAACTAAATGTATTATTTATGCCATGTAGACACTTGGCGTGCTGCTCACAGTGCGCCATCAGGTGCGACACATGCGTAGTTTGTAGATCACCCATCAATACGTTTATGAAAATATATATATCTTAAAATATTTTTGATTTTAATTTTGCTATTCGAAAATACCCTTCCCCATTTTTTTTGCTTCAAAAAACATGCCAATTTTTATGTAAAAAAGTATCATATTTTTGATTGAATTATTCTTCCAATTTTGGTGCAAAAACGTGCTCTTTTTTGATGCAAAAAGTGACACTTTTTTCGATTAAAAAAAACACCCAAAATTGACATGGTGGAAGGATTTCATTGAAGCATTTTCAGTGAATTTTGAGTCACTCAGCATTCACTCAGCTTTCACTCAGCATTCACTCAGCTTTTTCCACCATGTCAATTTTCGGTCATTTTTTTTATAAAAAAAATTACCATTTTCCCATAAGAATACATGTATTTTTAAATGAAAAAAAGTGACACCTTTATTGACATGGTGGTAAAAGCTGAGTGAAGCATTTTCAGTGAAAGCTGAGTGGCTGAGTGAATCACTCAGCTTTCACTCAGCTTTTTCCACCATGTCAATAAAAGTGTTACTTTTTTGCAGAAAAAAGTGGCACTTTTTCGTATAAAAAAATGATACATTTTTGCGCAAAAAAGTAACCCTTTTTTGATGCAAAAGTGATCTCTAAAAATATGTGGGATTTTGAATGGGAGATTGGAAGGGTGAAACAAAATATAATAATATCCAAACACGGATTACATATTGATTTTATTCAATCATAAATATAAAACATAATCGACTATTATTTGATTAATAATATATGCAGTGTGTGTGTGGAAAGAAACAAACAAGAGCACAATTTCTTGCATTTTCATTTAACATTTTCTTGAAATTTTGTGTGTGTGTGTTTGGCAATCTCATTCATCGAATTCTGAATCCTCATCTCCTGAGCCTATGAAGCGTTTATATGTGAGATCTAATCCGTAGGGCTCACCACCACCATGCAGATGTAGGTCACAGTAGCATTTGCTGCTCGTTTTCAAAGTGAACAGTACTTCATCAAATCTGTTGTGACACCAAAATTTGCAACATTGATATATATTGTCCATGTGCTTTACACCGAACACCATATGTTGATGCTCTCTGATGCTGTGAACCGGATGGTTTTGCATAGCCCTTCTGAATGCTTTATAGCAAGTGCGGCAAAATCGTAAATTATATTTTGGAATACGATATGCATTCGCCCACACACAGTATTGGTCTTCGTGCAAATGACCCTTCCAGTCTTGATTTTTGAGAGCTTGACACCTATCTTCACAACTGATTTCTCTCGTGTACTCTAAGTGACTCAAATCATTGAAATTTCGTTTGACGCTCTGAGCCTGCTTATAGATTTGTACCCATTTTTCATCGGCAAACATTTTCAAAATTCGATCAATGAGCGTCCATGGTAGAGGTGAGGCCTCGATGAATTCAGCTATTGATGATGTACATCTGACTACTTGCAGACAGCATAAATTTTTCAAAGTGTCTACCATGGTGGTGGTGTGTGTGTGTGTGTGTGCGTTTGTGGGTATGTGCTCTCTGAAAAAACATTTATATTCTATTAGATATCTAACTGACTGTAATGAACCCACGGCAAAGTGTCATGAGAGCCGACAATCAAACATCGCTTGTCGTCGTGGGGGTTGAGAGCGATCTTTGTTTGCTCTACACTAAAAACTTTGTGTGAAAAGGATCTAATACAGCGTTGCGAAGTTATTTTTTCGACATTGTTTTCCAGACATTCACATTATCTTCAAAAGTGATGTGATTTTCGACAACGCTGTATTTGACCCCTTTGGATTTTTTTACGGTTTTTCCACCTTGTATCTTATAGGTGTACAACTTTGATCGAAGCCCCACGAAATCTGTCATGATACGACCATTGGCTTCGTACTTCATCAAGCCGGGTACTTTTTTATTTTCGAGGGGGATGTCAAATGGGTTGTCGCTTGGGTAGTCGCTCGTATCGAATTTTTCAATGTGACTGCTACTCAAATCCCGATATATATCATCGCACTTAATTTTATAAATGAGTGAATCAGTATCCGTATACATCAATTTGCACTGATCGTGCGTGTACTTTTCCATCATGAAGCCGTAATGGAAATCGTACACGCATACCTTGGAAATATCGAGAATCGACATTCCTATGTACAAGGGCTTATTGAATATCAAATCCGTCTTTGCCATCTCGATAGCGACGAGGCTCTCGTCGAAAATGGTGCGACTCCTGAAATTTGGACTGGCAATCAGATTTTTTGCGCCATATCGTCCCCCCCACTTGGAGACCATTTTCACCACACGGTGCTTCCGTATGTTTTCCATGGTTTTCCCGAACAATGCGTTATTGGCTAGTTTGTAGTAATTTGTGCCAAAAGTAGTTTTTGCTTGAGAGCGTAATTTCGTATTTAATTCGATGTAGGGACGCAGCCACGCCGACTGATTGAATTGCAACACCTTGTGGATTTTCTTGAATACAAGGCCGTGTTTGAGTGCTTGTTTCAACACCCTGTAGTGCACAACATATTTTTCCTTGTTGTACAGCGTGGTCATCAATTCTGGTAATTTCGAGCCTGGCGGTGTACGGTGCTCGGCACACAAGGGTAAATCTTTGTGTTTGTCATGCAGATGTTCGGTGTACTCCAAATCGACTTCGAGAATGTAGCCGATGGGCGAGGTGTCCGACACTTCCGACACATCGAAATCGGCTGCATTTTCGAGCCATTTAAAGCCATCGTACGGAAGATATTCCATCATGGCCCAACCGTACAGATTATTCACGTCGAGATATAGCAAATAGGTCGACGGTTTGGCGGCGTCATACCTTTCACCCATGTGCTTGTTATTGGCCGAGGAGAATCTGTTGCAGCACTGACTGATGCCACCACGAATTCCTCGCTCGACAAAGAGAAGCATATCTACGTCTTTCAGTATCTGCAATTTGCACTGGGTGTACCTCAACATACAGGACCACGTATATCCCGGGAGGGTGTAATACCACGCAGGATCCAACCCATACGTCTCGTGGCCGATATTTCGAAAATTTTCGAAAATATCCGCCAAGAGCAATATGTCGGTTTTCATGTATAGGTCAGAGTACTCGCCCAGTGTTGTCAAGTTGAACGACCGCCACAAGTTCTACGCATGCTCGTATTCGGCATCGGTGATGCCACAATCGTTCAACTTGTAGAACTGATCGCGCGTCGGCAAACTTGGGCATTCCAATTTCTCCATCGAATCGATGAAATCGTATGGGAATAACCCTTTTCGAGTGAGTAACTCGTACCGGGCGGCATCGAAATGGGCAAATTCGCGCCTTGAAATCTTCAAGTTATGGATGGCCAGTGTTTGCACCGAATGCTCCAAGCTCATGCCCATGAAGCGAAAAGAGTCAATGAATCGAAATTTAATGTCAGTGTTGCCGTCGTACTGGGTGAAAGAAATGTATTTTTCTTTGTTGACAGGCAACAGGCTGACTCGACCCCTTTTTGCAATATCTCGAATAATAAAATGACTGTCGTATCCGGATAAATTGTGGAAAATGATTGGCACAACGAACGACTTTTTGTAGTTCAAATTGCAATGCGCATGCGCATATCCACGGAATGCTCCCGTGCAGTGATTATGATCTATTACAATTTTGTAGTCAGTTTCCAAGGTTTTTCGCAGATGTGGCAACATGGTGCTGTCGCTCTATCTGGAAGTGAGACGATCATGGGGACAATATCCAAAGTTTTGGCTTCCACAAATTTGGCTATGACCCCCATTCTCTCCGCAAACCAATCCATCGAGTCGAGGCCCCGATGACTATCATAAAATGACAAAGTATCGTCATATGCACACTTAAAATAAAATCCAGCGCTGAAAGGAATGGGGTTTTGGTACTTTGTCGTATGTGAGGTGCATTCTTCGTCATTAAACTGTTCCAAAATCGACTCAAAATCCGCGTAAATTACAAAGGGCACTATTTCTTTATGTACAAAATCCCGAAATTCTACATGATCATACGAAGGAAATGAAATTTTGCTCTCGTTTAATTTTTGACAATCAACAGTATGACTGTCGAGTTTCTCTTCACTCGTAAAATAATTTAAACACCTGTCGCAAATGAATATTTCATGTCCATTTTTACTGAGTTGGCGACTGAGTAGGTGAGATAAATCCTTTATCCAAACATAATGGAATTTTATGTCATCGCCGACGGCATCATCGGCGTCGGCGATTTCCAGTGGTGGTGCCTCGTAATCATTTAATTTCGGGTGATATTCATTTTGAATGAGAAGATTGACATGTTTGTCTAATATTTGTTTCGTGAGTCGGCTCGGAACAGTAACGAAAAATGCCTCCTTGTTCGCCTGCTGCTGAATCAATTCCAAGGTGTACACATTCACAGATATGTTGTTCAATCGCTTATATTTGGTAATTTGTTTTAATTTCATAGGAAAGTCGATTCCATCCAAGTTCAGTACATTTGAATAGTGAGGGTTTGATGATGTTCTAGCACAATGTTTACCCGATTCAACAGGGTACAAGGCCGAAACGACGGCCCAAGCGAAACACGCATCATCTTCATTTTTCATATTAATGCAAGCTTTTTTATTCGCAATAGATTTTGGCAGCTCGATGAAAGAAGAACCGTTTCCCACGTCCGATTTATTCGTATTGATTTCCACGAATTTACCACAAAATGTCGCATTGACTTTGATGCTTGGATGTTTTTTCAATAAATTTTGAATTCTGCTTTTGAATAGAATGAATGCATCACCAAAAAATTGCCCAATATCTTTATGTTTCAAATTTATAATTATACCGGAGCGTAAACGCGAAGAAAATGCCGATTTCAAGTCCTCCCACTTTACTCGAGATGTTAATTTTGATTTGACTCCCTCTCCCACCACCACGTCGACGCCTGGCTGTTGTTGACCTGACTTTTTGATTGAATTTCGTATAATTTTCAAGTGTCCGCATAAAGTCTGTAATTTTCTCAGAGAGCCTATGCAATCCACTGCCGCGATCGCACTATTGATCAGGCGGGCGGTGTACTTGCAATGGGCCAGCCAATGTTTGCGTTCTTCATCAGTACAACCCTTTTTGAGGATTTTTTTGACCTTACGCAACATGGCTACCATCTCCATACTGTGTGCAACAATAGCGTCAGATGACATGATGATGATGATTATTCAACAGACACACAAAATTTCAAGAAAATGTCAAATGAAAATACAAGAAACTCACTCTTTGTTTCCAACGGCGGCGTCAGCGTCTTCAGGCTTTAGCGATCTCAAACAGCTGCTGCGGATGATTTTGATTGGCAATTTTCTGCTCGCCCCTGTAGATGAGCATATGCTGGGACTCGGTTAATTTGTCGAGGATGGGTTTGAATGCACCAGTCACTCGGTTTGGCAGGAATACTTTACACTCCTCCAACTCCACTAGGATGGACTCACCAAATTTGGTTGTTTTCGCTTCAGCGCCGAGGATCAGATGGGGTTCGTCCTTCGGTAGCTCAGACAACTTCCGCAGGTTCTTCCTGCAAGCCAACGAAATCTTGTTAATTTCGTCGAGAAGATGAGACATCTGCGAAATCATTTGAAAAATGAAAAGAATTTCATACACGCTGTATTATAACTCTCACTCATTCACTCAAAATGAAAAATGATTATTATGATTCACCCCGTGTATGAGAAATAAATATGATAAAAATAAAATATTCCAATCACACTGTATATAGCAAATGGAACTTTGTGAGATACACCCTGTATGAGAAGGAATTATGATAAAAAATGCAATCCACACACACTGTATGAAAAACAAAAAAAAAATATGACGTTTTGTGAGAGAGACACTCTGTATGAGACGAAAAACAAATATGACAAATGAACTTTTCTGAATATTTTTTGAAAAAGAAACACTTCAAAAAGTGAATCGAAAGAAATAGGCACACTTGAAACAATCGCTAAAAATAAAAAAGAATAACTACTAATACTACTGACCTTTGCAAATCACGAATTAAATGGCACTCACAATAAAAACAATGCACTTGTATAGAAAAAAAGCGAGAGACAGATGAGCGGCAGAAAGGCACTTGTTGTTTCTTCGAACGCAGATAATGAAATGACACAGGCTCGCTGTGAACGTACGTATCAACTCTCTGTGTCACGTGACCCACTCCGTCCACCTCCACGCCGAGTTCGCGTAACCCACCCTGCAAATGTATGCAACGGTCGATCTGGGGAAAACCCAAATTGCGCAATAACAGTAAACAACTCCAAGGTCAATTTAGCTCGAGCAGCGTAAACAGATACCGGATGTGCGATTAAATCTGAAAAACAAATTCAAGGTCAAAAATGGATCATCGTGTGTTTACTGAGAATTTCGTTCAACTTGAGAGAGCAGACAGTAAACATTCAAGATACGTGCTTTATCGCTATTTCTTAGAATTTCATTGGAGAGAGAGTGAACACCAGATGTGGCTTATCGCTGTTTACGACTACAGCGCGCGGTGACGTATTTTTTTCTTTTGGAATTTCATTCGAGAGCGAGTGAATTAATAATAAGTCGTCCATCATAATTTTCTGTTGTGTGTGTGTGTTCTAAGACAGTAGACATTTTTCATATTCAATTTTTTTGTTTTGTCAATTAAGGTGGCGGCGGCGGCCATGTTTTTTTCTCTTCCAGCCAATTGCTCTCAGCGAATCACGTGAGAGAAAGTTTTTTCATAACTTCCGCCATCGCGCCATGTTTTTTTTGCCTTCCGCTCCATCGCCGCCATGTTTTTTGCGTTCCGCTCCATCGCCGTCATGTTTTTTGCCTTCCGCTATATCGCCGCCCCTTCCGCTCCATCGCCGTCATGTTTTTTTGCCTTCCGCTGCATCGCCGCCATGTTTTTTTGCCTTCCGCTGCATCGCCGCCATGTTTTTTTGCAGAAAAGACGCGCGCCACTTAGGGTGAAACGTTTTGAACCCCCCCCCACCCCGAAACTCTTCGGCGAACACGTCATCTTCTTCAGCACCAACCCTCCACCAACGGCAAGAACTCGATGGACGCGGCCATCGAGAGATTCACCGTGTGGAGCAATGCCAATTCTGGGACACTCTTCGGTCCCAGCTTCGGCATTGTCTATCTACTAATAATATTTTTGGAATGTGGCATTCCAATGATATTGAAATGAAACCAATATTGCAGATATTCGGAATAACTGTCAAGCACCAAAGAGAAACTGTATGAAAGATTAAGACAGGCTTGCATAAATGTTACCCCAAAACAATGATCGAATTGATGATTAAATCGGGAATCGGTTGAAAAGTACGGAAATTAATGTTTAGACACTCTCATTCAATCTATTTTTTTGTTGTTGTTCATTTATGTTATCAATATTGGTTATTACTGATTATTGATTATTATTATTTGATCTAAAGATGTGAATTCAATTTCTCTGACAAAAAAACTGCAGTGATCGGATGGACATAACTATCTTCCACACCATGGAGAATTTGACACCATGTTTGAATAACTGCTGTTTACAAACTCGGCTACTAACGACCTAAAAGTGCATTTTAACGATATTTCTAAAAATATTGCGATTTATATGACGACTATAAGAATTTTACTTATGCTATATTTCTGTATAAAAAAATTATCGTTAATTTTTAATCACATCCATTTGAAAGCATCGCAAATACAGTGGCGTCGTCAAATTTTATTTAACATTGAAAAAAATTCGAATTTGAATTTATAGCACTCTACTAGAACTATTTATGCTCTATCTACTACTAACTAATATACGGTATGAATCAGTGCTACCCTGTCGTTAAAAAGGAAATTAGAAATAACAACCAAATAAACTGGTTTAACACTAGTCTGCATTACCTTCGGGATATCTTATTCTTTTGGCTACTACAGGCAAAGAATCCTAGTCACATGGTGAAAGAACTCATAAGAAAACTCAGACTAAACTATAGAATGGCTATTGATAATCCAAAAAAAGAAGCAATTTCTAAATTCATAAGAAATTCTGGAAATAAAATAAAAGTTTCATGGCAGGTCATAAATTCAAATCAAGCAACTAAAACTATACCTGATTCCACTTTAGATGCAGATCAGTTATATCACCATTTCGTAAATATCGCGGAGAATACCGCTTTATCTCTTTCAGAAAACAAAAACTACACAGAATCGTATTTGAAAAATTTGAAAAATTATTCGAACTCTTCTTTTGCCTCCAGAGAAGTAAGTTTTATCGAAGTTCGTGATGAATAGACAGCCTAAAAAAGCAAAGTAAAGATATATACAATATGAATATAACTTTGATAAAATCATTGAAAAATGTCATCATAATTCCACTTATAAAATTATTCAACATAAGTATAAGCCAAGAAGTTTTTCCACAATGTTTCAAACCATTGAAAGTAATTCCTATACACAAAAAGGGTGATATAAACTTGAACGAAAACTTTAGACCGATCACCTTGATTCCTGTAGTTTCAAAAATCTATGAATTTTTATTAAAAGCACAATAATTGTACTCTTACTTCGAATCTGAAAATGTTCTGACAAACTGTCAATATGGTTTTAGGCAAAACAAATCAACGAGTTTGGCAATTCTTGAACTACTTGAAACAATAGCAAACGGCTTTGAGGGGGAAACAATTTGTAGCTGCACATTCAGTGACCTATCAAAGGCGTTTGATTGCGTTTCACATATAATACGGATTGAGTAACCATAGTGTAAATTTACTTCAGAGTTACTTAATGGAAGAAAACAAAAAACTTACTTCAACGACATGTCATCAAATTGGGAAAATGTAAAGAATGGAGTTTCCCAAGGTTCTCTCCTGAGGCCTCTGCTTTTTCTGATATACATCAATGATATTGATTCTGTTATTGATGAAACAAAGTTAATTCTATTTGCTGATGATACCACACATATACATACAGGTTATGAATATATAGAGCTGACCGAAAGAATGACGATAAATATGACCGTATACAATAAATGATTTATAGCAAATAAGCTTTCCCTAAATGAGTCAAAAACAGTAAATATGATGTTCAGTCTAAGAAAATATAAAAATTTGGAAAATCCTTCTGAAGTCAGATTCCTAGGTGTCCACATTGACTCAACTTTAACCTTCAAAAGTCACTTCGACTCAGTTGCAAAAAAAAAATCCAAAAATATTTTTCTTCTAAGGAAACTTAAAAGTCTTGCAAACTCTGCAGTATGCTGGCAAGCTTATCAACCATTATTTCATTCAGTGGGTTGATATGCAATTTTGGCTTGGGGGCACTCATGACACAGTGAAATAATTTTTAGCCTACAAAGAAGAGTTATTAGAATACTCACACATCTCTCATACAAAGCAGAAGTTAAACAGAATTTCATTGAATATATTTATGAATGCATTATGTATGTTATATCCGATTCCTGAATGAGCCCTTTATCCCAAAATTGCGTCATACACTATAAACATTGCATCAGCTACTACGCAGAAGATAGAGGATATTCCTCAGCACATTTGAAGGTCGTGGAATAACAGAAACTACGCAGTATCCAGTCAGCATTCCTGAACCTATAAAGTCGAGGAGACTGGGTTCAAGTCGTTCAAGTCTTTCCAGTCTTCAAACCAAGTAGTTTAGTAGACTTGAATCAATACGAGTTTTAAACCATTATAATTTCGCATGTAAAGTTCAATATTTGCATATTGAATAAATGTGTTTTAAAAAACTCAAACCAAAGAAGACTGATTTAACAAATTGGCGCAGTCGTGCGGATCTCGAAAACGCTGTGATCCAACGAAGAAACAGCGGCAGTCTCCAGACTTCCAACGAGTCCAAGAACCCTGTGGACAAGACGGCCTCTTCAACAACAAGAAACCCGCATAAGTCGTCGAACATTGCTCATCTCGTCGTGAAGAAATCACCTCTTGGAACCCGCGTAAGTCGTCGAACGCTGCTCATCCTGTTGGAGCTAGAGCTTCATGAAGTAGGACTTCATCTTTCCACAACCCCCGGAGACAACAAGAAAAAGAAGAAAGAAACAAGAAGAAAGAAGAAGCAAGCCACCCAGAGCTTAGGAAGCTCAACCAACCAGCATTAGACGTAGGCAACTCATTGTAAGTACCATATTGAATCATTAATCATTTTGTTGTATTTTGATATTTTTCTAAATTTGATTTAACCTTGTTATCCCAAAATTTACCCAAAATGTCACATCATAGTTCAAATGAAAGCTTACATAATGAACGCGAAGTACCATTAGAACCGTATAAACTTTCCGAAATATTCTCGATAATTCCAGAATATGATGGTGATTCAATTTCGCTTGGAAATTTTCTTAACGCCTGTGACCATGCGCAAGCTATGGCAGTAGACCAACAAAAATTGCATTTAACTATTCATATTAAAAACAAACTCAGAGGAAAAGCTGCTCAATTGATAAATTCCAGAAATCCAGAAAATTATCAAGAGATCAACATTTTATTAAATTCTCACTTTGGTGATTCCCGTGACTTAACATCTTTGATACAGGATTTACAAAGAATAAGGCAAGCAAATGGAGAAAATGCACTGACGTTTTTCTATGTGTATACAAAGATCTATGTTAACAAACGCACAGAAAAACGCACAGTCTCAACTAATTGAAAATATGGTTTTAAATACCTTATTGACAGGCCTCGAACCCAAAATCAGTCAAATTATTCGAGCTAGCAATCAGTATGCTAGAAGCTTCAGTTAGAATAAAGCGTGAGATACAGCTCTCATACTTTGAAAATCAAAAATCAATCAATCATTCATCACAACCTCAAAGTTCAAGAACAAATCATAATACAAGACCACGAATAAATCGACCAAATAATTTCCAAAGGAATTACTTCCAACCCCAAATGAATCAACCCCAAATGAGTCAACATCAAATGAGACCAAATATGTTCCAAAATCAAAATCCAAATCGAAATTTCCGAAATCAAAATTTTCAAAGACAAGCAAATCCTCAAATGCAACAACGCGGACAATATTTTCAAACAAATAGACCCACAGTAATCAAGAATAACCCTCAATGGAATTTAAATGCGAATAAAACCCATTTATTAGATCATGAGTACGATTCATTATGCTCAAATACAGATTTTGTATCAAAACGAAAATATTTATGAATATTCAGACCAAGGAAACGAGTCATTCTATGATGAGAAAGATTATTTCCCGGAACAACAAGATTTTGAACAACAGCAATATGAACAAATACCAAATGAAAATTTTGACTATGAAGTAGAACAACTTCAAACGGATTTTCACAATTTTCTCTCACTAGACAACCCACCTATCAGTACAACTACCAATCCATGTACGACACAATTAATGAATACCAATCCCCAATCTCGACAAAACCTATATGCAGACAATCTAATTATAGAACAACAATGTCCAACTCAACAGATTCCTCCTGCAATCGAAATGAAAGCGAATCTCGCAGCGCTAATCAAAACTCGCGAATTCAAGCCAGAGAAAACAATACCCACTATGAACGACCTCAAGACAGATCAGCAATTTCTATAACATCCAATTGTAGCGATTTGTATTATTTAATCAGCCCAGCTGATTTTAAAATATTAATTGACACAGGTGCAGGTATCTCGATTTTAAAAGGAAACAGCTGAAAATTATACAAAAAGATTTACAGAAAATATACCAGTTACAGGAGTTACAGATGGAAAAGTAATGGTAAAAGAGTCAGTTTTAATACCATTTGGCACAGAAGAAAAACCAGTTTGGCGTAAAGTTTACGTACACGATTTAGATATCGAATTTGACGGAATTATAGGTACCGATATTTTGAAAAGATTTGATGGAGTAGTAGATATTGGTAATCAAGTTTTAATTTTGAATTATAAAACCTTCCCTTTATATTCAGCCCGGAAAACACTTGCTGGAACATCAGTAAAAATAAATAATGAACAAAAAAATCCAAGGAAACTTACAGGAAAAGTTCAGTACACAAAATCTCGAAAATAAAATAACAATCGAACCAAGAGTTGAAAAAGTTTTTAAATTAAAATCCAAATTAAGAAATACAGAAGCTATACTGTTAGCTACTGAAAAAGAGAAAGTTAAACTTCCAAATGCCTTAGTTAAAATTAACGAAAACGGAGAATTTTTAGTAAACGTTGTAAATGTAAATGCAATTGAAAAATCTATTGATTTTTATGACTTACAATTTGAAGAATATTATGGAAATGAAGTTGACATTGAAACAGAAAACATACAAACAAGTCGTCCAGAGAAAATAAAGAATTTACTTCGTCTAAAACATCTTAATGAAGAAGAGAAAGAACTAATTGAGACCTTATGTTTAAAATTCACAGACACATTTTATTTAGAAGGTGATCCTTTAACTTTCACAAGTGAAATTAAACATACTATGAAACTGAAAGATGGTGCACAACCCGTTTCAACAAAATCTTATAGATATCCACACGTACATAAAGAAGAAGTGAAGTCACAAATTTCAAAATTATTAGAACAAAATATAATTAGACCCTCAATTTCACCATGGTCAGCCCCAGTCTGGGTCCTACCGAAAAAACTTGACGCATCAGGAAAACAAAAATGGCGTGTAGTAATTGACTATCGGAAATTAAATAAACTTACTATTGATGATAAATATCCTTTGCCCAATATATCAGATTTATTAGACCAACTCGGAAAATGTCAATATTTTACCACCCTTGATCTAGCCTCAGGTTTTCATCAAATTGAAATGCATCCTAACAACATAGAAAAAAACGCTTTTTCTGTTGAAAATGGTTTATACGAATTTCTCAAAATGCCTTTCGGAATGAAAAACTCTCCTAGTACTCTCCAATGAATTTTAGATCATATTCTAACCGGACTTAGAAACGAGAGATGTTTGGTATATTTGGATGATATAATTATTTATTCCCGGACTATAGATGAACACATATTCAACTTAAAACTTGTTTTTAAGAGATTAAGAAGTGCAAATTTGAAAATACAACCTGACAAATGTGAATTTTTGAGACAAGAAGTCGCCTATCTAGCACATGTTATTACTAAAGATGGAGTGAAACCAAACCCAGCAAAAGTTGATTGTATAAATAATTTCCCAGAATCAGCCAACCCAAAAGAAAGTAAACAATTTCTAGGACTTGCAGGTTATTATAGAAAATTTATTCCAAATTTTCAAAAATTTCTAAACCCATGACAAGATTATTACAGAAAGATGTATCTTTCCATTTCGATGAAGAATGCAAAAAATCCTTCCAAGAATTGAAAAAAGCCGTGACTTCAACCCCTATTTTGATATATCCAAATTTTGATGAACCTTTTATCTTGACAACCGATGCAAGCTCATTGGCAATTGGATCCGTATTAAACCAAGGACCAATAGGAAAAGACTTACCTATTGCCTATGCATCTAGAACATTATGTCCCGCTGAAACAAAATATTCAACTATTGAACGAGAACTTTTATCCATGGTATGGTCAGTTAAACATTTTAGACCCTATCTTTATGGTAGAAAATTTAAATTTATAGTAGACCATCGACCACTAACATGGTTATTCTCAATAAAAGACCCTGGTAGTAGACTAGCCAGATGGCGTTTGAAATTAGAGGAATACCAATTCGAAGTTATTTATCGACCCGGAAAAATTCATAAGAACGCAGACGCTTTATCTGAAATCAGAATGAATCATTTTGATGATTGTAGTAAAGTCTTATCAAATATTTTAATGGCAAATGATAATCTTGAAGAACATGATATTTCAGATACAGAGACTGAAGTAGCTAAAGAAACTGTATTAGAAGAATTAACAAACTTTTCTAGACTTTTTAAAATCAAATCATTAATTGATTACTCAAAATTTAAATTCATCAATGATCAATTACTAGACAAAAGTCATAAAGACATTGTTATTTTCCACAAAACAGAAAATTAACACCATTACATGATAAAATATTTGACGATATATTTGAAGAAGATTTTTATACAAATAAAATAAATATTGTTTCCAGTAGAACTGTAAAAGATCGGAAATATTATTTGATATTGGTACCTTTTGAACCTGAAGATGTAATTGAATACATGTTCAGTTCCTTATATCGATGCCAAGACACATTTCAACCCTCAAAAACGTATTATGTCGAAAATAATGTCGATCTACCTATTCAAGAAATGCTTCCATATATCTTAGCAGATAAAGAGAATATTAAATTCGAAATATGTCAAGACGTAGTTCGAACCCCCAACGAAAATAAAATACCAATAATATTAGATCAATACCACAATGGTAAAAAGAATTTGCAACGTGGAATAAATGAAACTTTGAGAAGAATAAGAGAAAAATATAATTGGACAGGCATCACAAAAGATGTTGAAAATTTCATAAAAGCTTGTGAAATTTGTCAAAAAGCAAATTATGTCGACAAAATTTACAGAATCCTCTTGTTATAACAGAAACTCCCAAAACAGCTTTTGAAAGAGTAAATGTTGATATTTTAGAAATTCCAGTACAAAATTATATTCTCACACTAAGATGCGAATTAACTAAATTCACTCAAGCATATCCAATACCTGACAAAGCCGCAAAATCAGTCGCTAATACTTTACTTGTATTTTTCCAACATTATGGAACTCCACTTAGAATCCACGTAGATTCAGGTAAAGAGTTTAATAATCACATCGTAAAAGACCTTTGTACACTATACGATATAAAGTTTACAATTTCTAGTGTAGACCATCCACAATCAAATGGTTCTCTAGAGAGATTTCATGCCACCCTTCTCGAAATGTTACGAGTTCATAAGATAGAAAATCCTAATGAATATCCCCTGTCAATCTTACCCCTTGCTGTTATTGCTTATAACAACAGTAAAAATAAAACCCATGGATTCAGTCCTTATGAGTTGATATTTGGACACACTTCAGGTAGACCCCCTGAAACTACATATAATCAAAAAGATCTTTTAACCAAATATATAAGAGATCTCAATAATAGAATGGAATATTATTATAAAGTAGCTCGTGAAAATACTGAAAGAAGAAAACAAAATGCGAAAAAACGATTTGACGAAAATATCCATCACGAAACTCGATCTTTTAAAATTGAAGATAAAGTCTTTGTTAAAGAATCTCAAATAAAGAATAAATTAGAAAATAAATTTAATGGACCTTTCGAAATTATCGAAGTGTTTCAACATTCAGCCATGCTTAAGAATCTTAAAACAAATCAAAATTCAAAAGTAAATTTTGATAGACTGAAACTATGTTTTGTTTCAGATCAGGAAAATCTAGAAAAAGAAAATTCAGACCAAGAATGATTCTTCTCCTGTTAGCAGTCATCCACATTGTTAACGCTCAGTATAAGTTAACACCTATTAATAACTCAGTAGGAGTATATTACCATGAACAAGGAGATATTAAAATTTCAAATGAAAAATGGACTTCATTAGTAGTAAAAGATATGGCACAAGTAAAAGAAGCTATTGATCATAATGCAAGAATATTAAATGACTTGATTGAACTTATAGAAACCAACAACCCGAGAATGAAATACTTTAATTGAGAAATCAGTACGCATATTAGTCTGTTAGACTACATATTATCCATAATTCAATAATTAAATCCAATGACTTAGTATCATATCTTCAAGAAATAACACAAACAATTCAAAAGAATTATTTACCTTTACCCGCGAAACTTTCATCAGTATCTAAATACTTAGATATTATTGAATTACAAGCTTTTCAAGCAGATTCAAGGATAAATTTTGTATTGAAAATTCCCTTAGTTTAACCTGAAATCTATACTGTTTACCGATTGTACCCCATTCCTATCCTAGATAACAGAACAGGGTTACATCATATTTTACCAACAAATAAAAATGATATTGCAAAAGATGATGATTCTATTTCAAAATTTAAATCAGTGTAAGTTACTTTTTTATAATTTTCATATATGTGAAAATGTTATTTCTTATCCAATTGATAGCAATGCAATTTGTGAAGCTCAAATTTTGAGACCATTACTAGAACTTCCTAGAATGTGTTCAACTTCCTTACTTTTTGCAAAAGATTATAATGTTTTTGAAATTCAACAGAATACTTGGTTAATAACTGTATCAGATCCCTTGGCTGTTACAATTAATTGTCAAAAACAAGATATTGTCACAAAAACAATTAAAACGAATTCAATTTTGAAACTGGAACCTAATTGTAATTCATTTATTGGAAATACAAGAGTACATGCAAAATACTTTGTTACTCAAGAAAAGAATATTACTTATAAAAGTTATCCAATTTTGATTCCATATCAATGTTGCAGTGATGTACCAAATAAAGAAAATCTTCCAAAATTAAAGCCTTTGAAATTGAGCAAATTAAATGTTGATAATTTAAACATTGCTCAACATAAATTAAATCAATATTCTGACCAACTCGATCAAATTATTAATGAACCCTTTGTGAGGAAACATGTTTCATGGTTTACGATTCTCACAATTGTAATAATTGTCTTTGTAATTTTACTTTACATATTTTGTAAATGCATAAATAGACGTTCAGTGAAAATTGGAATTATGACATCAAGAGATGATCCACCTCCACCACCTCCAAGAACAGGAAGAACTCTTGCATCCCTTCGAAGATTGTTACTTTCAAAAGGAAGACTAATTATACACTTAGATGAAAGAGAAGAAGAAAGTATAGAATTGAACTCCAATAAATCATTAGCTTGATGTGAAAGTTGCAGCACCGCATCAACTTTCTTTTCAAGGGGGGAGTTGATATATCCGATTCCTGAATGAGCCCTTTGTCCCGGAATTGCGAAATACACTATAAACATTGCATCAGCTACTACGTAGAAGATAGAGGATATTCCTCAGCACATTTGAAGGTCTTCGTGGAATAACAGAAACTACGAAGTATCCAGTCAGCATTCCTGAACCTATAAAGTCGAGGAGACCGGGTTCAAATCGTTCAAGTCTTTCTAGTCTTCAAACCAAGTAGTTTAGTAGATTTGAATCAATACGAGTTTTAAACCATTATAATTTCGCATGTAAAGTTCAATATTTCCATATTGTAATAAATGTGAATAAAGTCTGTTTTAAAAAACTCAAACCAAAGAAGACTGATTTAACATGTATGCTTACAAAAATCCAAACAAATATCATCTCAACAGAGACATACATAACTACAACACTCGAAATAATAACAATATCCATAAAGACTTCCTCAGACTTAAGTGTTCACGGATTGCACCAAATTATTATGGTCCTTTATTCCTTGCAAAAATCCCAGAAGAAATTAAATCACTACCACTAGTAAAATTTTCTTCGGCCATAAAACGTATGCTCTTAAGTAAAGCATTCTATAACTATGAAGAATTTATCAACTGTAGACTCAGATTTAAATCTCTATACAATACTCAGTAGTTTATTTTATATGTATGTTAAATAGACTCCAAAAATGTGTCTTTTATTTATACCTTCCATGTGATTGTGAAAGTAATTTATGCAATAATCTTATTTCTATATTTTATTTATACTATTTTTGTACCAAATTGACCTGTGTAAAAACTATAGTTTGACAAGCACCAATAAATTTCTGATTTCTGATCTACTGAAAAAAAAAACATCTGAATCGGATAATAAATAACCGTTTTCAAATGGGACACTCTGTAACTATACAAAACAATCACGCAGTTAATATGATAAAATATATAACCGACATTCATAATTTGAATTTGGAGTTCGAATGTCAGTTAACTGCACCCTCAGACAAAGCTTCGATATATCGTGGATGTACTTACTATACCTGGTGCAATTCCTGCATCAAGAAATTAAACGATTTCTGTAAGTGATAATAATATTACCATTTGCCTAATGGAAACTGGATAATTACAAAATCAACTATCTGAATAAAAATGCAAACTCTTAGATTTATCTTTCAATTTTGGGTATTTTCACAATATCTGTTAGATGTAGTTCAACGTTCAGAGTTGTATAAACCGGGGATGTAGTTGTTGTTTGTTAGAGATTACTAAAAAGAAAGAATTAATTTTTATCGCAGGGATATTTCATTTTCCAATTTTTTGTTTTGAATATTCAATTGGATTTCAGTTGAGAATATATTGTTTTCAAAGAGAAACAATATTATCACTGAGTATATCAATAGATATTTGATGTTGCTTATCAATGCAACGACCAAACTACCTACTTTATTTTGCTACACAGAAATAATATTTCTCGGGAAGTCAAGCTTTTGATACCTGCCGAGTACACCTTACGTACTTGTCTTTTAATGTTATGTACTTTCTCAGTTGAATATTCATATTTCAAATATTTTTGATTTGGCAGTAGGTGATTTCTTTAACCAACGAGCAAGCTCTGAAATAAGTCGCAGTGGTCATGATGGTAGAGCGCTAGTCTATCAGTCAGAGGAACGTGGGTTCGATTCCCAGCATGGTCACTGGTCTCGTGCTAGGAATCGCACGTTAAAAGGTAAGACCTCGTTAATCCTTAGCTCGCACAAGTTTCGACTTCTGACGGCTGTCGTTCGTAGGGGGGTGACAGCTGGTTAACGGAAAAAACAATTTTGAAACAACAATTTTTTTGAAACAATAAGTAAATTGTGTCAGTACAATGAGATGTAGTATAATTATTGTTGATATAAGTGTCAATTTTCCCATATTCTTTGAAAACGTTCATTTAAATCGTTGACGTGAATCAGATGAGGCAAATCTGCAAGATTCTCACTTTACTGCAATCTAACACATTCACAGTTGTCTGAAATTTTCGATTTAAAGTTGGGATGCGGTGACCGTATGCGACATTTGAGAGATTGGATGGTTAGAATGCTTGAGGAAATATCGAATGAAAGGGATAAATGGTGGTTTTATGAAAGGGTTATCAGAAAGTCTGCTGGGAAATAAGAACAGGAGATGGATTGTTTGTTATTCTGGACAGAACAGGGTACGCAATATCAATGACGATTCAAATAATCAATAGTAGTGTGGTTATGATGCGATAGAGAATAGAGATAACTATAACAACCACGATATTTCTGATGTTGATGATCCAGAAATACCGGGTGGCTACGGAAGTATTGCCTACGGAATATCTCAGTTATAGTATGAAGTAGGTTTGTGAAATTTGGAACGTCGATATAATGACATAAGAGCTAGAATTTGAGCATATTGACATGTCGAAGTTAACTTCCGGTCTGACCGGAAGTAACATCAACTTTCTTATTTCAAATGGAAACCCTATTTTTTTTTTCTTTTCGCTTTATTCAGCATTCAATTCCCTTTCTAATGACATATCACAAGTTGGTATCTAACCAGAAACTAGATCAGAAAAAAATTATTATTGAAATTCACCAAGTAGGCCGTGGAAGCAAAATGAAAGCCAAAAATTGAAAAGTTGGCTATGGAAACCATACGTCACTTGATAACGGTTGCTACTATTGTGGTATTTTATTTTCATTCGTCGGCGTTATAAAAAGCCGCCAAAAAAAATATTGGAAAAATTGGGAAAAAAACAATACTCTGTAGGTCCATAACTTAAATAGGAACATACAACTTTTTCTTGCCTGTACTATTCAGCATAACCATTCCTTTCTAATGATATAATAAAAATTAATTTTTTGAAATGAAATACCAAAAAATCCAATTATTATTCTTCAAATAACAAAACAGATTATCGCCATACGCAAAAATAACATTAAAAATAATGTGGAATGATAAATTATATCCTGTTGGTTCTAGGTTAAATAGGAACATAAACGTACTTGGTCTGTGCCATCGTCCATAGATATACTAATATCTACCTATGAACGATGTTTGTGCTATTCAGAATAATCATTCCATTGCAATAATCATTCGAACCAAAATATTAACAAGTAGGCTGATTAAGATGTATTTTGGAATGAAACAAAAAAGAAACGAGAGCTCTCACGAACGCTGCTATCCATATTATTTTGACGTTCGAAGTAGTGTTTTTGATTCTGCCATTTTAAAAGGGTTTGGAAATCGAAATCAGTTAGTGGAATATTCAAAAAATGCCCCGTTATTCACGAACCGAACAAATTGACATGCTTCTCATTTATGGTGAATGTTTAAAAAATTCTTATGCCGCTGAACGATTGTATTTAGAGCGATATCCAGGGAGGCAGCAACCGTCAAGAAGGTATTTCCAGTGGCTTGAAGAAAAATTAAGAACTGAGCCTGATGTTCACGAAGACCAAGAAGCATTTGTTATTAATGAGGAAACTGAAATCAATGTATTAGCTTTAGTACAATATGATAGCACAATTTCCTCAAGGCAGATTGGCGCCGAATTAGCTATAAGTAAGGACTCTGCTAGGAAATTTTTTAAAAAACATCGATTTAAATCCTTCAAGTATCAGTTGCATCAACATTTGTATGAAAATGACGGTGAAAGGCGCCTGGAATATTGTAATTGGTTTCTTCGACAAAATGCTGAGAATCACCTATTTAACTATTATATCTTGTTTACGGACGAGTCAAGATTTACCAACAATGGATTATTTAACAGGAATAATACAAGGTAGGTACTGTCCTTTATTTGGATTATTGTCGATAGTCGAAGTGTAAAGTGCTAAAATTGTGAACGGTCTTTTGTTTCAGGTACTGGGCGATAGAAAACGAGCACCGGTTTCGACAAGGTGGCTTCCAGGAGAGATTTGGTGTGAATGTTTGGGCAGGAATAGTTGGAACTCATATTGTTGGCCCCATTCTTTTTCAAGGCCAACTAACCGGAGAGAGATACTTTAATTTTTTAACGAATGAAATTTCGGAATTCATTAACAACCTACCAGCGGAAATAACTGAGAGAATGTACTTCCAGCAAGATGGCGCCCCTCCGCATAATTCAAGAATAGCGAGAAATTATCTTCAAAATCGCTTTCAAGAGAGACCTATAACAACCCATGGTCCAGTCAGGTGGCCACCAAGGTCACCTGATCTTATTCCGTGCGACTTTTTTCTATGGGGGCATCTTAAAAATAGGGTGTATTCCACACAGCCTACAACTCTACATGAGCTAGAAGTAAAAATTCGTAGAGCTTTCCAAGATATCACGCCCCAAATGTTGAGAAACGTTTTACATGAAACGATCACCAGAGTCAATAAATGTATTGACGCTGAGGGAATGCATTTCGAACATTTGTTTTGAATTTATTTTATCTTTAATCCTATCAATTTGAATTTTTTTTTTTCGATAAATCTGTTTTTTTGTTATTTGAATAATAATAATTGGATTTTTTGGTATTTCATTTCAAAAAATTACTTTCTATTATATCATTAGAAAGGAATGGTTATGCTGAATAATACAGGCAAGAAAAAGTTGTATGTTCCTATTTAAGTTATGGACCTACAGAGTATTGTATTTTTCCCAATTTTTCCAATATTTTGTTTGGCGGATTTTTATAACGCCGACGAATGAAAATAAAATATCACAGTAGTAGCAACTGGTATCAAGTGACGTATGGTTTCCATAGCCAACTTTTCAATTTTTGGCTTTCATTTTGCTCCCACGGCCTTATCGGTGAATTTCAATAATAATTTTTTTCTGATCTAGTTTCTGGTTAGATACCAACTTGTGATATGTCATTAGAAAGGGAATTGAATGCTGAATAAAGCGAAAAGAAAAAAAATAGGGTTTCCATTTAAAATAAGAAAGTTGATGTTACTTCCAGTCAGACCGGAAGTTAACTTCGACATGTCAATATGCTCAAATTCTAGCTCTTATGTCATTATATCGACGCTCCAAATTTCACAAACCTACTTCATACAATAACTGAGATATTCCGTAGGCAATACTTCCGTAGTCACCCGGTATTTAATATTATATTAGATATCAATGAACATTATATCTGGTTTTGGCGAGGATTAGTTAAATTTGAGAAAATGTAATGCTCAACAAGAAACACATAGTTCAGAAGATATAGGCAAAAAACTCAAATAACTCCAAATAAACCCTAAAGTTAGTACAGGGTCCTCTAAAACTCAAGCTACCCAAAATCTACTGGCCAAAATTTCAATAACTTTGAAATACTTTCCAGTTGAATCTATCTGACGGCCAGATCAATAGCCCTTGTCTCACTTAGGATTTCGGTGTACTAGGAAATCAATTTCACACTTTTGATGTCGTTATTCTCTAACAAAACGAACCACTTCAATGATAATAAATATATTTGAATTGAATTTTAAATTAAGTGTTCACAAAACTATGCTAATTCAAAATTGTTCATGTAGGTAGTAAGTCCACAAAAAATGTTAAACTAATTTACATCCCAGCTAGTAAGACTCTCCCTAACTACTTATACTGAATTAATTTTTTAAAACCAATAATAAATTTGTTCATCAATTTAAAAAAGGTAAACACTTTGCAATAATTACCTAACATAATTTTTGTCGTGATTACTTGGCCTGACAATTAGACAGAAAATAAAATTTCGAATCAATGTATCAGTTTGAAAACATAAACGACAATGTACACCAGTTGAACTCGATGATTCTAAATAACTTTGATGTTCATGCCCCTTTGAGGACGGTACGTAGGTATTACGAAAGCCAGTGCTCCCTGGTTAACTGCAAATTTGAAACTGATGATGAAACTGCGTGACAAAACATACTAAGATTTAAACACCACTGGAATTACTTCGAACAAATTAGGAATTTGACCAATCGCACAATCAAGCTAGAAAAAAAAGCATATCGAGAATTTTGCCTTATTCTTATTGCCTTATTATGATGTCTTTAACAGTAAAGATATCTGGCAGGAAATGGCTGAATTAGACATATATAAGAAGCCGCATAGAATAATTCCAAAACATCTTAATGCTATTGACGACCTCAACACACACTTCAACAACAGTGCAGGAGTCTCTCGTTGTCTGCTATAGTGAACAGACATATATCAGTAGTGTTGTTATTCTCTGTGGAATAAAATGTGTGAACCGTTATCTCGCTCAGTTTTTTGTTGGTAAGAGATTCCAGGTTCTTATCAGTTGCCACTGAATAGTGGATACACTTTTCAAGCAGGGTCGCACTCAGGAGGGAGTGATACTAATTATTCAAACTAATATAAAACATGAATAATATCGGCATTGCGAGTACTTCTGACTACAGAGGTACTCGAAATGATGAACCCAATCAAGAAAACACATCCATTCCACCAATTCAGTCGTACTCCACAGTAGTACAAACATTCAAATACCCATCAAAGGAACAAGCCATAATATTTGCTGCTATCGAAGAAGTAAAAATACACGAATATGTCATTGCACTAGGAACCAAAGTTCAACCCAAAGATATAATATTATCATCCAAAGTTTTGAATAACAGAGTATGCATCTATCTCTCCAGCCAAACAATAGTGGCACATTTCTAAAGGAAGGAGGGGAAATTCAAGTCAACCATCAAATTCTCAAAGGCCGCCGTTATTTCACCATCCACTCGATTAATCCTTTCTAATGTAAGTCCAACAATCCCTCACAACATCTTAGAACAGAACGTCAGAGATCTTGGACTGACTCTAACGTCACCCATAACATTTCTTCGGATTGGAATTTCACAACCTGAATTAAGCCATATATTGAGTTTCCGCAGACAAGTCTTCATTCAGCCTGATCCCAACAATAGCTCTCTTCATCCCGAATCTCTCATCGTATCCTATGATAACACTCCTTACCGTATATTCCTATCTGAAGATAAACTTATGTGCTTCAAATGTAAAACAGATGGCCATATAGCCGCTACTTGCCAAAATACTATTACAGAACCTATGATAACACTCCATACCGTATATTCCTATCTGAAGATAAACTTATGTGCTTCAAATGTAAAACAGATGGCCATATAGCCGCTACTTGCCAAAAAACTATTACAGAACCTATAGTCAACACTGTCCAAGAGAACCCAGTTGCAGATTTAGCCCCTCAAACCCCTTAACTGTTACTGTACCTATCTGCAACACTGCCCAAGGAATCCAACCCCTCAAAGCCAGGAAATTCCCGTCCCCAGCTCCTCGCATAAACGGCCCCACTCAGAGATCAGTCCACCGATTCAGAATCCAACGGAAGTGTCGCAGCCCCTTTCGTCATACCCAGTTCTCAAATTCAGATGAAATCGAAAATATTTCAGTCCCAAACACTCATCAATTCCGTTGAATCCCTAGTTGCCCCAGCCAAACAACTCTTTGAAGATGAGTCGTCTAATTTTCAACTGGACTATGGTCAAATAGTGAGCTTTCTGGAAGATTCCTTTGGTTCACCGGACCCCCTAAGTGTAGCCCGCAGGTACACTGGGAAAGTTCACTTTCACCTAGGTATACTCACTAAAATTACGAAGCTGAAAAAGAAAATACTGAAACAGCTCAGTAGAGAACTAGAAACTGGCTCGAACATCTCTGTGTCCGGTAGCGAAAGTGATATATCTCAGGATACATATTAGAACCTTCTCCCTAGCTTCCAAATCAATCATCAACATTCATCTTGCAATGGAATATCAATGGGATATTCCCCCATCTAGAGATGCTGCAGATGTTGGTAAATGAAGAAAAACCCTCAGATATATGTCTTCAAGAAACCAACTTCACCGAAAATCGTAGGTACAATATGAAACACTATAACTCCGTCCACAAAATCAGAAACAATCATCTACGGGCATCAGGAGGGGTAACAATATATACCAAAAAATCTCTCGAGGCTGAAGAAGTCCCACTTTTAACTGACTTCGAAGCTATAGCTGTTTTATTGAGAACCCCACAGAAAATATGCATCTGCAACATCTACATTCCACTAGATAAAGAAATCAATGCCAACGATTTGGACAATCTAATTCAACAGTTACCAAATCCATCCGTTATATTAAGTGATTTTAATGCCCATAACACAATATACTTCAAACAACCAGAGAAGCAGTAAACTTAGCATGTTCATCAATGCATCAAATCTCGTACTTCTCAACACTGGTGAAATCAATGGGTCGATGTACAAGATACACCGCCTACATTTCGTCCTAGCTGGAGACTGAAAAATGTAAGTGACAATGACTGGACACGTTATGAAGGCCATATGGAGGAAAAAATACCAAACATATTTCCCAACCTGGTATAAGATATCAATCTGCTTGTTGCGGAATTTTCTGAAATTATTATCGAATCGGCAATCATAGCCATAGCAAAAACAACCCAGATTACACATCATCAACCTGTTCCGTGGTGGAACAAAGAATGCCAAAAAGCAACCAAAGAAAGCAAAAAGGCTTTCAATAAATTGAAAAGGCATCACTCTACTGAGAACAAGATTGAATACAATAGACTCAGAGCTTGTCAAAGGTATATTATCAAACAGAGCAAACGTAGCTCTTGGGCACAATACGTTGAATCACACTACGCCGATGTCTGAGGTATGGCAGAAAATCAACCGCATAAAAGGGTTGAGGAGTCATATTAACATATCATCTCTGATTCAAAATGGAAGCACTATCACAAACAGTCAGGATATTGCCAACCTGTTAGCTGACAACTTTCAAGAACAATCGAGTAATGAGAATTATGATGCCAATTTTTTACAGATGAGAGGAACTATTGAGACAAAACCTCTAGACATTGCGGCTGATGCGGAAAATCCCTTGAATTACGATATAACGATCGACGAAATAAATGATGCTTTATCCAAAGTTAATATTTCCACCCCTGGGCCAGATGATATTCCCTACATTTTTCTTGTGAAACTCCCTCCGGTAGGAAAGCGATATCTTCTTAATGTTTTCAATGAAATATTTCGCACTCAAAAATTTCCCACTCATTGGTTAGATGCAATTGTATCACCTTTGAAAAAGCTTAACAGATCACATACAGATTCACAGTCCTATCGACCCATCTCTTCAACATGTACCATGTGTAAACTCCACGAGAAAATACTGAATGCTAGGTTACAGTACTATTTGGAACAGAACAACCTGATTATCCCCCAACAAAGTGGTTTTCGTAAGTATCGTTCGACGACTGACAATCAAGTGAATCTGCAATCAGATATCCATGAAGCCTTCGCAAATAAAGAAAAGCTTATTGCAATATTCTTCGATATACACCGAGCTTTTGACACCGTTTGGAGACGCAAAGTTCTGAATCAGTTGAAACAATGGCGAATACAAGGAAATATGCTTGCTTTCATATCCAATTTTTTGGGGAATAGATCTTTCTCGGTAAGAGTCAATGGTCAATTTTCGGAAACCAAGTCACAAGAAAATGGCACACCTCAAGGATCGGCTTTGAGTGTAACGCTCTTTCTCGTAGCCATGAATGACATTTTAGATGAAATCAGAAGGCCTGTGAGAGGTAATCTTTACGCAGACGATTTATTTCTATAAGCATCAGGAAAAAATATGATCACAATTCGCAACCAACTTCAGAATGCACTTAACAGTCTTCAGTCATGGTCAGAACGGACAGGACTCAAGTTCCCGGCTACAAAAACAAAGTGTGTTGTTTTTTCAAAGACACTGGTAGATACTACACCCTTTCTCGAATTGAATCACCAAAAACTAGAATTTGTAGACGAATTTAAATTTCTTGGTGTTACATTTGATAAGAAACTGAGATGGGACTCGCATATTATAAATCTCAAGAACTCCTGCCAAAATGGCCTGAATCTAATGAAAGTATTAGCCAATCACACATGGGGAGCTGATAGTACTACGCTGCTACGAATCTATCGAACATTGATTAGATCCAAACTAGATTATGGATCCATTGTTTATTCTACTGCGAGGACATCTCCTTTGAAGAATCTAGATGTCATCCAGAATACGGCCATAAGAATTGCCATGGGGGCATTCTGTACCAGTCCTGTGGTACAACCTCTCGAACTACGTCGGCTCAATCTGATCTTAACATATGCAGCAAAAATATCAGCCAATAGAAATAATCCTAGTCATCACAATACATTTTCCAATCGTTTTTCCCAAATATTTGACCAACACCGTAATTCACAACTTCCTCTTTATGCCAGAATTTCCAGAATACCAAATAACCCAATTCATAATCAGAACATTCTCCCTATAAATGTAAAAATACCTCCCCCATGGACAATTGCACTTCCCAACAAATGCAACACCCATCTCACTCGTTATCCCAAGAGTGATACCCCAGCAGTACTCATAAGAAGAGCTTTTTCCGAAATAGTCTCCAAATACATGAACTACCGCCATATTTACACTAAAACCAGTGAAAGCATAGGGGCTGCTGTAATAACAGACACCGCAAACTACACTTATAGACTACCATCAGAAGCAAGTATTTACACGGGAGAACTATATGCCATAGCCGAAGCTCTTTCACACTGCAGTGAATATGAAGAAGATGCTGTTATTTTTACCGACTCACTAAGTGCTGTGCAAGGTCTTCAACAGCTCTACCCCAAAAATTCACTTCTTCTCGGTATTAAATCAAAATTGGGACAACTATCAGAAATGGGCAAACGTATTGAAATTGTCTGGATTCCCTCACATGTAGGAATAGTTGGTTACGAAACTGCTGACACCCTAGCCAGAGAGATTAGTTCAAATCCCAGAAGCCAACTGATTCAACGAGTGCCACATGAAGATTCCATCCATAACATTCGGCAGCTTACAATGAATGCATGGAAGGAAAGGTGGCAAGCTCTGGAAAACAACAAGCTCAGAACAATCAATCCTAACTTGAGCCTCCAGAATTATGAATCAGTCAGTCTCTCGTAAAAATCAGACAATCCTAACCCGCCTCAGAATTGGCCACACTAGATACACCCATCCGCATCTACTGAAGAAAGAATATACCAAAAGATGTGTCTCTTGTTATGAGGAACTGAACGTGAAACATATTATCTGTGAGTGTCCCGACTATGAGGAGGCGAGGCTGTCTTCAGATCTCCCCAAACAACTCAGTGATGCATTGAATCCAAATAATATCGAGTTTCTACTGAACTTTCTGGAATCTACAAACATTCTGCATTTGATATAACTGTTGTATGCTTTAAATATGATTTATACTGTATTACACCGCTATTAACCTTCGAGGTTGATGCGGTTTTCTAATAAAAAAAAAAAACAACAGTGCAGCTAACCTTTTGACTCCCGATGTTAAAGTAATGACATTTTTTTCCGAAAATATTCAACGTACAATATTCTTTTCGTACAACAACAGATGATGATGGATATAAAACACTATTGGCAATCGAATCGAACGCGAATGGTTATATCACCCATATCTTCAACACTTGCAATGAGTATTCTGTATTTCCGACGATCTGGAAGCAATCTCAAATAGTACCTTAGTTTCCTAAAATAGGAAATCCGCAACTGCTTTATTGGAAGTCCTCGATGACATTCACACCTCAGTAGGCAGTTACAAATTATGCATCCTAGTTCTTCTGAAGTATCTTGGGTTTTCTACTCTTGCTGTCGATCTCATGAAAAATTATCTGCTTGGCCGCTCGCAATGCGTGACATTGAATAAGACTAAATCAAGTTAATCTTGAAACTCTCTCTGGTGTACCTCAGGGCTCAATTTTTAGTCCTCTGTTGTTTGTGATTTACATTTCTCAGTTTTCAAATTGCCTCTAATTCACAAACATGCTAGCTACGTCGAAAGACACCCATCTGTTTGCAATTTGACGAAAACTTTACCGCTATGGCCTGCTAACAAGTCAATGAAGACCTTGAATCTCCAAGTGATTTATAAAAAAAAATCTATCAACCCTTCTAAATCACTTGTTATGCTCTTTGGAAGACCAGCAACGGGAAAACGTTTCCTAGGTGATATAAATATTAATATAAACAACTTGCAATTATTGTCCCTGAAAACTCACACAAAAAATCTTGGACTCAGACTCGTCTTTCAGATTTTCACTCCACACTTCCCTCATTCTTAAATGTGGATATACAAACCTCAAATTGATCTATCGTAATAGAGAGCTACCAAATTTCAAAAAAAAAAAAACTAGTTTCAAGCGAAGCTCTCGTGTTTACCCATGCCAATTTTGCTGATGTGGTCTATGGTCCTTATCTACAACAAGCTGATGAACGTAGATTGCGAGTCATACAAAATTCATGTGTTAGATTCATTACAGGTACAAGAAGACGTGATCATGTATCACATCATTTTAAACTTTGGGATGGTTGAACATGGAGTAGCGGCGCATTCTTGATGCGTCTGTATTATTTCACAAAATAATGACACAAAACAGACCAATTTATTTTCATAATAAGATTAAATTCCGTACCGATATACATACCTAATCTGAACTTAAGATTTAGAAATATGCTTACTCCTCGCCACCAAACCTCTCATTATCGTGGTTTATTTTCATATTACATAACCTGCCTATACAATAGATTACCGAATTCGCTGAAAGACTTATCCTCTTCGTTGTTTACAGCAAAACTAAAAAATTTGCTTCTAATGAACAAAGTTCCAAACATTCCAGAATTCAAAAGTTGAAATGAAATACTCTTCTACTCGAATTTTTGTGTTACGAACATTTATTTTTATATTTTTATTTGAGTAAACCGTTTTCTTCAACAATGAGTTCGTTTTTGATATATGTGCTCACTTGTGATATTTATTGAATTTCGATGTTGTTTCAGTATTAAAGTTGTGTGTTGTGTATATATTTAATATTCATTTTATAGTATGTACTCCTCCGATCAAATAACACAACCTAGATAAGTAACTCGCCGCACATGCCTTTAACTTTGTTTGTAAGGGACATCTTCCCTCACCGGCAGTGTCGTGCGTAGTTTACAGAAATAATGAGGTCCAATAAAACAGAAGTAATGGAAACCTGTAATTATGATGGAATGATCTCCATAGTCGATGCTCTAATTGACATGTTTTTTTCATAATTCATTCATTTTACTCTTTTCCAATTCGGTTTCCTAGATAGTCTAAATAGTTCAGTAATCCTACTGATGAAGTTAACTTGGTTAACGAAATGCGCATCTAGGAATGAAATTACTAGAGTGGTGAAGGGGAAAACTTCTTTTGTTCTCAATAAATTAAAAATAAAAAAAATATTTAAATGCGCTTAAAATAAATTAACTTTTCCTTTAAAACTTTGAATTCCTCAATTTATATGATATTAAAGGTTGTCGCCAGATTTACCTGTGTATAAGGGGTATATAAAGAAAGCCACTGATTGAAATGACTCAGCTCTCGCAGGTAAGTTCGTAACCCCTTCCTGCTATGAGCGACCACTCATCGAATGGTAATGTAATTTGTTCTTTATTTTTTTTTGAAATTTGTGTAGTCAAGCATCATTTATCTGGCCAGGCGGGACTTCAGGGTCAGCATTGCACCTCCCTTTTGACTCACGACTGAATTTTCTAGAAGATACGAAAAATCATACGATACTTCCTGAACGAAATCCGAATAACTAAATAAAAGTACAAACAAATCGAGGTTTTTCGGTCCCCTCAAGCAAGCACAGGGTTCTAGGTTTGAAAACTCAGATTCAATACAGTTACAAATAATATAATCCAGTATTATTCATGATTGGTATCGACGTGTACTGAATGAAACGTGTACTAATGAACTGAAGCAGATCCCAAATTGGCCAATTATGACCTCATAGGATTTACACGTTAATATATAGCTGATTTTTTCAGAATCGTTTATTAGAAATATTGTGGTAACATTGGCCGACAAAAATTTTGGGACATTCTAGTTGTGGAACCAACCCAAAAGTTGACAGTATCCCTAAAAATAACTTCGGAGAATATATACAAATAGCATTTTCTTCAACTCGATATGATGTAAGATACATATGCAAAGTCTCAAAGGTTAGGTAAAGTACACTTTTTTTTGGTATTGAGGTAGGTAAAGTACACTTTTTTTTGATATTGAGACGACTATTCTTCCGTCATTTAAAAATATGGGATTTTTTTCTGAGAGTATTGCCCCATTTCGAGAATTGGGTCTCCAACAATTCTTTTGATTTCTGAGTGACCTATTTCATCTGCATTACTGATTTTAACAAGCCTATCATCGCCGTGATCGAAGTCGATCTTCGACTTCCGTCATTTCCAACCAGCCCAGCTGTTGTATTTGTTTGAGATTGTTTATTGCTGAAATTTTGGGTCTTTCACCACCTCACAGCGGCCTTATTATTGTCGAAGGGCACAATGTATCTATCATACGAGATCTGAAGTGTTTGTTCCTCTGTATTACTCTCACGAAACCAACCCCTATCCGAGGATGCAGCCCTGAGTGTTGTTCACATGATATTTCCCCGTATCAAGGTTATTTCATATACGCCATTTCTGTTAATACCGTTTCTACAAGACAGCGTCTTTTGTAATTTACAAACATATACACACATCTTGATGAAATGTACTCATATATGACCCTGGAGTCGAATTAATCCTTCAAAATCAGTGAAAACGTCTCTTTGATTGTAGCAGAGGAGCCCAAGCGGGAATTTTGGGATTTACTGAAGCGCGGCAGATTAATAAATAGGGGGAAACCTTGTACCCGGTTAAGTAACTCCACCAAATATGAACCTCATAAATAAGGCCGCGCGTCCAGAATAAAGGATCAGATTTTAGATCAAATTTACATCCAAAAAAGTGTATACATAAAGAAAGGGGAAGGCTACAAAGTTGTAAAAAAAACGTCATCTCGACATTCTCGAGCGTGGCTGAACTTTTTTTATTTTGAAGGAAATAATTCAAGGATAATGAAAAATATATAATCTGACGATTTCCAGAAGCCGAAATAACAAAAATTCGTCGATAAAGTCTAATGCGTGCAGCTGCGTAATGCCTATATTTCCCTCTCCGCGTTACTATTTCTCTCTTACTCTTTGTCTATCTGTTTGGCTTGGCCAAACTTAGATTTTGAATAAATTTGAACCGATTCGTACCGGTAGATTTTGAGAAATCTCAAAAAAACTACGAATTTGAAAATTAAAAAAATTGTATAAACTTCTATTAGACCTTTCAGCTCAGAGAACTCATAATGACACAAAAATAATATTTTTGAGCTCGGAGAGCTCAAAAACAAAATGAGTGAAATGTTGAGCGCTTAGGTATGCAGTTAGCGGAAAGTTGCAGGGATGGCCTTTAGGGTCAACCGTTTTCCTGATTTTTTTTCTGTCAGATTAGGCGAATCCCTCTAGATAATCGTCAGCTTAGGAGACAGCACATTTAGGACATAAAGATGAATCATATATATCTTAATCTGACGTGCTTGAGTATTTCAAAATGGCGATTTTTTTTTTGCATGGAAGCTTTTTTTTAGGTTCACTCAACATCCCCTAAGAAATTCTGACGCGCTCGATTAATTTTTTTTTTTCATTTCAACCCTTACCTACGACCACCCTCATCATGTAAACGATCAGATTACCATACGTACATTATTAAAAATACAAGACATTGATGCTATCAATATCTGACACGCTCGAGTATGTCCATGCAACAGTTTTTTTTACAAATTTGAAAATTTATAGCCGCTTCCCCCACCGATGAAAAGGTATACATTACATAACATTTTTTTCTTCTAATCATCTAAGCTTTGAAACCCTATAGGTCTCTATGACGCTCGAGTAAATCTCCACTTCTAGCATCATGGGCTCCCCTACTATTGGTGACATCACCTCAGATAGTGCAGCAGACGTGCCGAATTATCACTTCTCTCGAGAGCTAGCAACGTCGAGAAAACAAGAATTGCAGGTAGGCCAGTTTTTAAATATCCTATCTCTCTCACTCTCCCGTACGTCATACGGGCTATCTGGCTGGCGGTAGTGGTTGCGTTCATCAGTGCGCACCGTACCTGTACAGGTAAAATGTCAATTTTTCAAAACATTTTAAGAAGGTTTATTTGTATTTTATTATTGTTATTGAACTTTTAGCAACATGAATCTATTATTGCCAGACATTTTTATTGCTGTTTAAAATGTGCCAAACGCTAATTTTGAATTGGAAAAAAAAAAAATTTTTCAAAATATTTTAGAATGACTGAAATTTTTATATGATGTTATTTAAGTATCTGAAAATCCTAAATTAATTTGCCAAACAATAATTCAATTGTTAAACCTTCAACCAGACCAATCTACCCAGTAAACATATTTCTGTTTCTGAAACGTTTTTGAAAGTCTTATGTTTCGTTGTAACGTTTCTTTCAAAAGTTCAGAAACATCCCAGAGACATTATATAAACCACGAATGTCCTACCTCAAATGAGTTTCACTTGAAATATCGCAAATGAAACATTTCTTTATCGAAACAGAACTGTTTCGACAACAAACTATTTATGTTCAAGAAACGTTTCTCTCAGGCATCAAGAAACATTCCATAAACATAATATTAACCATAGATATCCTACTTCAAATGAGTTTCATTTGCAACATCTCAAACGAAACATATCCCAGATTCCCATTCTAATTTTCAATATACATCCATTCAATCTTTTCTTATGTTGAATGGATATATGTATCCTTCTTTTAATTTATATATAATATATAGGTGTGTGACTGTTAATAAAAAGATCAGTTAACATATATAAATTTATTAACCAAATAAAGAAACATTCTTGAAAACATAAAAATATATTGAACAAATGTGAAAGGTAACTGTTCTCAAAACAAATCAATAATGGAATTAAACTGAGATCATTTTTGTGTACATGAACATCTGTGAAAGATCAGTTTTCCTTCAATCCTCTGATATATCTGAGTGGGGCCTGCCGAAACCAAAGAGCTACATGAGTTTCGAAGTTCTTATCTGTCATTCCTATGAATCTTTTTCTTACTGCATCTGCAAAAAAGATAAAGAAAAACTACTAAATTTTATGTAGAAACTTCCGAACACTTCCGTAATTTTCTGGAAAAACAAAAACAGTATGGTATAATTAAATAAGTACTTTTTGAGCGATTTATGATTTTGAATAAAAAATGATACTCAGTTCTGTTACTGAACTGATATTATTTGATGGAAAAATGTGTTCGATTTCAGGAAAAATAATTATGTGACATTTATCTAACAATATATATATAATGTAGGTACCTTTCAAAATGGACATTAAAATTAGATTTCTCAAAGGAAAGTTTTGTTTTCTTCAGGTCCAAGAACATTTTTTTGCAAGTTTTTATGAAAAATTCTTCTTAGCCCTCCCTTGATACAATCGTTTTCGTTTCCACCTCCACTGATATAAAATACAGTTTCCTAAAAACAGAGTTTTCCTCAGTTGTAGAGTTCCTAGAATTGTGCACAATAAAATGACAATACTTTTGAAAAAGCACTTCAAAGACATTCAACAATCACAACTCATATGATTCAATAACTATATGAAATTACCAGTTGCTTTTTGGCTTCTGTTGAATTCCTCATGACATGATCAATAAGATCTTGACCATATTTGTGTTCTAGAACCTTCAGCTGCTCATTCACCAACGTTCTTACTGCAATAACATTCTCTAAAATTTTTTTTGTGTGAACACAGCAACAAGCTAAAACAATAATTCAATGTGTTAATTTGAACAGGAATATTATCAGAAATACATACTTGTTGATATTCAAATATTTGAAATTCTTCAAGTACTTACATCAGCCATTTTGCCCACTAGGCACAACCGTGAAAACCGGTACTTCTCTACGCCTACGGTGGAGGTGGCATCAGAAACAAATACAAATGGTTACTAATGAATTGGTGCAGCACAAAAATTTAATGATGTGTAGTTGAAAAACTGAAAATTGATATCAAAATATTTCACTTCTCACAGAAATATGTAACATGTAATTGTAAAAGTACGAACAGACGAACACGAAGCGAAACACATAACCGAAATTACCGAAACCGCGAACTTGTTGTCATCTGTCAAAAATGTCAACTGTCATGTCGGAAGAGAAATGTCATCGATCGTTTCTGCGATGATTTCGTAAACGTGATCGTGCATTATCGGAATGCAAGTATTCAGATCTAAATCCAAAATAAACGTATATAATTTGATGGAATAATGAATATTTTACTGTATTCACTGGTGTATTCGTGCTTATAATTTATAAATGTGGTGTGCTTCTGTACATTAGATAAAGAAATATAAATAATTTTTCCAATCATTTATAATAAAATCGTGGCGATTTATGGATAACTCATTTACTATTACTCGAACACATATCTCAATAATAGTGTCGTTCATTTTATGGCGTACTCTGACTGATCTACTTGCTCTAAGTTGATTTTCTAAAAGAGAAAGACACATAAAGTACAAATGTTAGAGAGAGATGAACAGATGTGAAAGTGATCTAGATCAACTAGAGCAGTCTTCAACGAACACCCCTAATGAATCATGGGCCTCGGCATCTAGGCAACTGTATTAATTATGTTTATAAAACGTCTCACATTGATACGTTTTTCTGCAAACACTGGGAACATTCAAGAAACATCCATTTTGGTATGTAACTAGGAAGTTATACGTTTATGGAACGTAACTTAAGAGTGTTACAAATATTCAGAATTAGGTTACCAATTCAACGTTTCTTAAATGATTCATGTTTACTGGGTAAAAGTGAAAAGTGATGAGGTATCATTTTGCTTGGTCAAGAAATAGTTATCATATAAATTTTAGAGAAACGACTAAAAATGATCAACCTCAAGTATGAAAATAAAAATAAAAATAAAAATGGATGGTTACATTAAAATTAAGGTTAGATTTTTTAATCCATAATTTTATCGCAAAAAAAGGAGATGTCTTGATAATCATCATCATCATCTTCTTCATCACTGCTGTCATTTTCATTGTCATCATCGTCTTTTGAATTTTCATCGTTTTGTAATAAGTTATTATCTGTAATAGAACGAAAAATTTTATAATCTTTCAGCAAAGAAATTTATAAGTATTTTATCTCAATTTTTACCTTTAATAATAATTTCGGCAACTAATGATGGTAGTTGCTCTCCAACAAACCAGATAAATTCATATTTATCGTCGTTTATGGTCCAGCCGGATGCTTGAGGTGATAGAGATGTTGGGTGTTTTAAATGAGCATTTCTCCAAAATTTTGTGACGTAACGAACTCGTAGTAAATGTTGATATAATTCAGCTCTACATGGTGGTAGGCATGTTATTATGTTAATTTTGTACCACAAAGAATTATTATTTTGATACCGTATTTGTCCACAAATTAATTCAATAATTTTTAGTCATTCATTTCATTTTTAGTCGTTTCTCCAAAATTTATATGATAACTATTTCTTGACCAAGCAAAATGATACCTCATCACTTTTCACTTTTAGATCGGTCTGGCTGAAGGTTTAACAATTGAATTATTGTTTGGCAAATTTATTTTGGGTTTTTAGATATTTAAATAACATCATATAAAAATTTCAGCCATACTAAAATATTTTGAAAAAATAAAATAATAGATTCATGTTGCTAAAAGTTCAATAACAATAATAAAAAATAAATAAACCTTCTTAAAATGTTTTGAAAAATTGATATTTTACCTGTACAGGTACGGTGCGCACTGATGAACGCAACCACTAGCGCCAGCCAGATGGCCCGTATGTCGTCCGGGAGAGTAAGAGAGATAGCATATCTAAAAACTGGCCTACCTGAAATTCTCTCTCGAAAACGTTGCTAGCTCTTATACCATTTCGGGAGGAACCCAATATCGGAGTATAACTAAATGGGACCTTCACCATTGTATTAATTGGATGATTCTACACAAAAAATGTTTATGCTGAGACATTCAATTTTGGTCTGGAAAAAAATTACAGGGCATTTGAGTGGTCGGTGGATCAGCGGTCTAATGCACAGGCCGTTCGAAACTCCAGCATAGCGATAGTTGGTTCGAATCCGATGTAGGTACGAGAATTTTTCTCAACTACTTTATATCGGATCGATAGGCGGCCGCATGCCTTGTTGAAAAGCAAGTGTATTGTGATTTGTCTAGAAGTCAATCTCGTCTAGTGCTAGCTTGGAGTGCACACCGACCACCCAAGGTCGTGCTGTAGATTTTCCGGGTTTTCCTGCAGCTGAAAAGTGGATACATCACCTAAAACATCAGTAAGTCGCTCGAAGCGCGACGGCAAATAATAATAATAGCCGTCCTCTATCCGCACAGGCTATGCCTTTGGGTACACTCAACGAGTGTTTATAAGGGAGTATTATTATTATTATTATATTAATTATTATATTATTAAAACGTGATTATTCTTGGGATTTTCGAAGCTCCCATTTTAAGTCAGATAACTCCGGAACGAGTTGACATACCTCAGTGCGATTTTGACAGATGAGAAGCTCTTTCAATTATCTATCGATGTGTGGATGAAAATTTTTCATTCAGAAAAATATTAGTGCTGAAAACCTTGGAAAATGACAGACTTCTCGTAAATTAGATAAAATGTTTGGAAGGTAACAAGCGTTTTCTTCCTTATTCTTCTCATTAACCGGATATTATTTTTATAACCAAATCTGCAAAAATTCATGTAGATGAATTGGTGTCGATTGATAATGGTTCTATTTTGAACAGGTAATTCAGTATATTAATTTATATGAGCGCGCGTCAACTATTAAGCTACCTGGTAATGACATAAACACAGTACGAAAAAACATTTTCATTTTGGACCCTAAAGGTTTCGGTGAGACCATTCATGAATATACAGTGTGCCCAAGATAAGAATGAACAGCATGGGGATATCGGAAACGGTAAGTGATACGGGGTCGATTAAATTAGAGAAAAGTAGCGCATTTATGTGCCTAATAATATGCCATTTAGAAAGTTTTAATATTCCGAGTAGTTTCGGAGATATCCGAGAAAAACCGAAATTTGAGAATTTCGTTTTTATTTTCTCCTAGCTTTATTTTCAAAGGAAATGTAAAACAAATAGCACTTTGCCATGGCCACTTTTTGAGGACTACACGATAACGTAAGCAGAATTTTTCTGCGACGTTTCGTCTTTTAGAAAACATCATCAACTTTGTATTTTTATATGGGCCGAAACTAAAGTATACCCTGTATACGACTCCATATTTCATTGTGAATACAGCAACGTATCAAACAATATGATTTCGGAACAATTTCTCGCGCAAAATGTAATTTAGTGATTACTTAATATGTTTTTCTTCAATTTTAGATAGTAGGCGCTGGAAAAAATGACATATTTTGGTACATGAAATAAATTGATTAGTCCTATTTATACTAAATTTAAACTTACCACTTTCCAGAATTTTTGCGTTGTTGAATACAAAGATGAGTCGCCAAATCAAAAGTTTACTTTATAAATGTAATTGTAATGTAATAACAAGGAGCTGATATGTATTACAGGAAACAAACAGAAACTTATAACAAGTGTTCAAATAACCCGCCGTTATTTTCTAAGCACAAGTACGCTCGTCTCACAGACGAATTTAAAACTTGAGTTAACATATTCGGACAAATATTGTTAAAGGAAGCAGTTACCAATCTTAGCAAATCTTCTTCATTTTGAAAATTATGATTAGAGTACACTTGATTCTTGATATGTCCCCAAAGGAAAAAGTCTAGTGGGGTTAGGTCGGGGGCCCTTGCAGGCCAGGGTGTATCACTATGAGTACCTATCCACTGTCCTGGGAAGCGACGGTTCAAATAATCACGAACAATTATAGCGTTATGTGCTGGAGCACCATCTTGTTGAAACCAGCAGCTGTGAGTAACCGCTAAAGGCAAATTATCTAGAGCATCTTCCAAATCATTTACTAACAAATTTATGTACCGCTCTTTTGTTAAATTGTTTCGGTAGATAAAAGGCCCAATTACATTCGTACCGAGAATCCCAACCCACATGTTAAAACCGAAACGATGTTGGTGTCTGGACACTTTGTGTACCCGCGGATTTTGTTGTGACCAATAATGAACATTCCGCCTGTTAAAAATGCCATTGTTGGTGATCATACTTTCATCAGACCAAATTATTTTGAAAGGGAAATTTTCATCGTCTTGGCATTTTCTAGTGTACCATTCACAAAAGGTTCTTCGCCTTGCATCATCACCTGGCCTGAGTCCATGACAAATCCTAAATTTATAAGGATGATATTTATTTTTTTTTAAAATGAAGTGAGCGGTGGATTTGGCAACTCCGGTATTATCTTCAATGGTGCGAGTAGATATCTCAGGATTTTCAACAACGGCCTGTAACACATCACGCTGACTTTCTTCATTAGATTGCTTTTGTCGGGAAACCACAGGTTTTTTAAATGATCCGTATTCTTTTAAATTAAAAACTAACCGTCTAAATATTGATTTACCAGGTTGTCGCCTCTCTGGATACTTATTAGAGTACGCACGTTCAGCATCAACACAATTTCTTTGGCACACAATGTAACATGACAACATATCAAATTTTTCAGTATTCGAAAAGCTGCCGTTTTCCATTTTTAACACAAATTAGGTAGGTAGCGAGATGTAAAAGTAGGAACGAAAATGTGTCAAAAATTCTACCAAACTACAGTATTATTATGACAACGGAACAATATGTGTCATTTTTTCCAGCGCCTACTATCTAAAATTGAAGAAAAACATATTAAGTAATCACTAAATTACATTTTGCGCGAGAAATTGTTCCGAAATCATATTGTTTGATACGTTGCTGTATTCACAATGAAATATGGAGTCGTATACAGGGTATACTTTAGTTTCGGCCCATATAAAAATACAAAGTTGATGATGTTTTCTAAAAGACGAAACGTCGCAGAAAAATTCTGCTTACGTTATCGTGTAGTCCTCAAAAAGTGGCCATGGCAAAATGCTATTTGTTTTACATTTCCTTTGAAAATAAAGCTAGGAGAAAATAAAAACGAAATTCTCAAATTTCGGTTTTTCTCGGATATCTCCGAAACTACTCGGAATATTAAAACTTTCTAAATGGCATATTATTAGGCACATAAATGCGCTACTTTTCTCTAATTTAATCGACCCCGTATCACTTACCGTTTCCGATATCCCCATGCTGTTCATTCTTATCTTGGGCACACTGTATTCTTATCGATTGATTGATTCTATGACAGGAATACTCATAAACGAATATTTACAACCAAATAGAGATTAGAGTGCCTTATAATGTTTTCGATATTTTTAAGACTGCGTTAACATCTACGATCATTTGAATCAAAATATATTGTTGAGAGAATAGCTATTCATGATACAAGTTCGTAAAGTAGGACTTTGTTGAATGAGAGAAACGAGGAGAGAAAAATTTTTTTTCGTTCTGTCATTTTCTTCAATCATAAAATTTTGGCTATTTCTACAATTTTCTTTGCATTTGCATTCATCTGTGCATGAAACTTCTTCCACTTTACAAACACACTTCTGGAATAAACAATTTTTTCATTACAATATAATGATATGTTTCTCATAATATCGGGTACGGGAGGCTTCTTCATGAATGAAGGTGAAATGCCAAAATTGAACTTTTGTCATCCAAATCGCAAAAGGTCCACCCTCTCCTTCATTCCGATGTGGCTATAGGTCCAAATATTGATTTGGTAGAAGCACCAAAAAATAATTTTATACAGTGATATGAGAATGATGATAAACATTTTATTTACCGTAAAACATATTGCAAAAAATGGCATCATCGGTCGGTGGAATTTCTGAAGTTGATTTTTTGGTTTCTGTCGTCAAATTAACACTGATTACACTAAGATTGGGGCATTTTTCATTTTTATATAATAAGTTAAAGAAAAATTTTACAATTGCCACACAATTCGCGTTTGTGTTCGTCGTGTGCGGTTTCCATTCTTCAGGAATATCATTGTATCGAGTGTTGGTATGTTTCAATGAAATAATATCACCTTGTTCTATAGCACCATCTATTTCCTGGATGAGTTTTTCAAAGGCTATTCGATTCAATTCTTCACTCTCGTTAGGGATATTAATATAATTGCAATACAGAATATCACGTGGACTGATATATTTCGATAAACAACTTCTATGATATTAAGCGTCTGCATCGAATAAATTCGTATAAAATGTCAACTTTCCCTGGACTATACTATCCCCAAGTTCCGCTGCAGCTCCCAAAATGTTAGTCCTGGTCTCACCCCATTACCTTCAGTTATTTTTGTCAAACCAATTTTTTTATGATACCGCTATGTCCGCGTATAAGGCATTGAGATTTATCATCAAAACCAACATCTCTGCTTACTGATACTTGAAATTCTTTGGTTCTTTGATAATCTGTTTCTCTAGACAATAATTTCAGAGATATTTTCATCTCTCTTTTTCCTTGCCCATTCTAAAATTATTAGTACTCCATGCACTAAGTGGATGTCTGACGGAATCATCTGGGTGCATTTAGCTGTCACATACACAGGTTTTCATTATTTTCTACAAAAACATGATCTTATTGAGCTATTTTGAAACAAAAATGATCAAAAACAAACCTCGACAACTTCACTTCACGCTATATTATTCGATAATTATTATAATATTTATTAGGAAAAATATACTGCTAAAAATTGCTTTTCTATAATACGATAATTAAACAACAAAAATGGCAAATGTCTCAAAACAATTGGCGATTGAACGAGGGAGTTCACAGGGGGCAGCATTCATATGTCTCGCTGAGCTGTGTTTATGACATTTGCGTAGAATGCTCGTGATGACGCAAATCCATATAAATGGTTTTACCAAAATTACTAGGTACAATAGAACTTATATTAATCGACATGAAATCATCTTTATTTTCCGCAGTTTTTGGTACAAAAATTATATGTAGTTTACCGGGCATTTAAGCGAGTTATTTATTAACCAATTCATTAAATTCGGGATATGTCTGTAATTTTTAGTAGTTTTGTTGAATGAGCTTTCGATCTATAAAAATCCCAATCGAATAGATTTATTTGTCCCGGAGTTATGCGGCTTTTAATAGGAGCTTCGAAAATTCCAAGAATGTCCACATTATGCTCTGTAACTTTTTTCCAGACCAATATTGAATATCTCTGCAGGAACATTTTTTGTGAAAAATCATCTGATGAACACGGTAGTGAAGGTGTCATTTGGTTATACTCCAATATTGGGTTAGAGAACGGAAACCGAGCGAATCTGCTGCTCTAAGAGAAATTAGGCCCTTTGGGACTTCCAAAAACTCAATTGATAGTATTTTACATTACAAGAAATGTTATCGGTGTAACTTTCCGCTCTATGGATTCATAAGTCTGCCCGCAATCTCACAGATGTTAAAATGTATTGTATATAATAGTAATAATAATAATAATAATGATAGACAGGGAAGCCATTTTACATCCGAGAAAAGGATGCAAAATCGGACCGGCCGCTCATGTGCATCCGGGAGGAAAGAAGGCTTTCCCTCTAGTTCCGGCTGTGGGTTTACTTGGCTAATTCTCTCATAAAACCTATTACTCAGTTCCTAGAACAAGAGAGGTCCCTAGGCCAATAGTGCGGCGTATTGTCGTAAAATGAGATCGAGCTTACCACATATTAAATCAAGGCGTGCTGTAAGCACTGTCCTAATAGGAAATCACTACAACTTTTTCAGTTGTAATTCAGAAAGTATAATGTGTATTTCAGAAAGTATAATTTGTAATTCAGAAAACATTAAATGAAAATCAGATTGGTGAAATGAAATTCAGAAACTGTAACTTGTAATTCAGATTAGTGAATTGTATTTCAGAAAGTGTAATTTGTAATTTAGATTGGTGAATTGTTAATCAGAAAGTGTAACTTTTAATTCAGAAAGCGTGAGTTGTTATTCAGATAGTATCAGCTGTAATTCAGAAACCAGAACCTGTTCTATAGATATTTGTTTGAAATTATTTTTCCCTTAACCAGCTGTCGCCCCCCTACGAATGAAAGCCCTCAGAAGTCGAAACTTATGCGAGCCAAGGATTAATGAGGTCTTACCTTTTAACGTGCGATTCCTAGCACTTCCTCAGGCCATCAGAAAAATTAATTAGGGTCGCTGGACTTTGGACCCACGACCGGAAAGCCATAATGATTGAAAAGCATTGATTCTAACCACTCGGCTACCTGACCTATAATAATAAATAATTTATTGTTCTCATAGTCCCTATTCTTACTTATCAAGTCCTTGAAAGTTTCTGAATTACAACTGACGCTTTCTGAATACCAATTCACTGATCTGAAATTGAAATTACACTTTCTGAAATACAAATCACTAATCTGAATTACATGTAACGGTTTCTGAAATCCAATTAACACATCTGAATTACAAATTACACTTTCTGAATTAGAATTGACAATTCTGAATTACATGTCATATTTTCTGAATTACATTTCACAAATCTGAATTTCAACTTACAAATTCTGAATTACATTTGAAAAAGGTGTAGTGAGGCGGGCTTTAAGCCTCCAAGAGCCTCCACGTGCTATGGGTAAGTCGCCAGCGGCTGATCGGGTAGAAAACTTCTGGAAAAACATCGAGCCCCACCGACAAATGTATCACGCAGGACTCCTCAATCTATTACCGCGAAGCATTTAATGTAACATAGCATGAGCTCATCATTGCATTTACTCAGATGCCTTGCGGTAAGTACCCGATCGAATAGTGAGATGCATTGCCGCTCTGTAGGACTCGTTCACCATAACATCTGGTCAAGTCAGAGTCCAAATAGAGCAGGTAATCTGTAGAAGGGGCGTGTTTCAGCCATCACCCCTCTTGTTTTCTGCATTACCCTATTGCCATTATCCGTTGTGCTAGAAGAAACAACTGCGGCACCTCCAGCAACCGGAGGTGGTTTCTTTGAACATTCGGTCGCGGAAAGCGGACAGTCCGTCGTCCGTCGCGTTTCGACGATTTTATCCAACCAGAGCATTTTAAATGGGACCGGTTTTCTTGAATCCGCTTAGCTGAGCAGTACTGCGCCATTTCGCAGATTTATGCCGGCTAGTCGGTTGATATCTGTTGAGTTTGATTACAGCGGAATTGCCGGCGTGTGCGGACGACTGAAATTTCAAAATGCAAATAGATTATAATTAAATATTCAATAAATAAGTGACTAAATTCACACCTGAAGGTGAAGAAGTCTCAATAGACATGGTATGACACCATCCGCACTAATATATAGTATTGGAGGAAAGAGCTATAAAGATATGGTGTTAAAACACAATATTTGAAAAGATATTGGTGTAATAATGAAGAAAAACGATAACTTCTAAACTTCTTCTCCCTCTTCTAACCTGTATAGTAGTATCTTTCGTTTCTATTCTCAATACAAACAGCACGCTTTTCACATGGCGGACACAAAAGGAACTTTCATTTTCTATGTTTCTGACAAACCACCTCGGGCGGAAATCGGTATCTTCAGCGGTCGACGGACTGTCCGCATTCCGCGACCGAATGTTCAAAGAAACCAAGGCTTAAGGTCACCCGCCTGTTTTACATGGATGACCGCAAACTGGATGACTCAAGATAAGAAGATCTCCAATCGGTCCTCAAGGGTTATGAAAGAGTACACGCATGCTATCGGAATGGAGTTTGGGATCGAGAAATTTGCAACGGGTCATCTCAAAAGAAGACGATAAGAGGAATACTGAACTACCTGCATTTCGGCCATTGACCAGCCCCGCCGATCAGACATAATATTACGAATAACGATTTTATACCTCACTATGGGTACACAGACAAGAGCTTAGGGGTCCGTATACCATGGAATTATATAGTCGACAGTTATGTGACTTTCTCTCCCATGAATTTAACAATAATGACATCTCATTTATTTGATCGACAATAGAATTCTATGGTACACGGAATCCCAGGACACAAATGAATTGTGCCAGGGGACGGTGATTCAAGACAGTGATTAGAGAAGTCGAGTTATTTTATTTTTTTGGTAATTTATAGAATACAAGCACAGGAAGCATCTGCTTTGATTTCACTTTTTTATACTAATTATAGCTAGGTTAGGTTGTGTCCCCTACTTTCAAGTTGAGAAAATAGGTCCATGACCTTCGGATTCGTTTTCAGGAGACAAAACTACGGAAATAGAGTAGTTTTTTCTAATTTCAAAGCTGTGTCCTTACTTACTAGACCCGACGAAACCCGAACAATCCCAATCTCGTTGGTAACATTGCATGAACAAAAAATACCAGAAATTCTTATGATTTGTTTACGTTCTGAAGATACGGGAATTTTTTAAAAAAACTAATAGTTTTTTCCACTAAAAATAACAAATTTTTTGTATTTTCAGTTGTAATATCACAAGAGATTGAGAATAAAGTGAAAATGATTTGATAGATTTTTCGAAAACTTGTTGCCAGGCAATAGACACGAGAGCCCGAAGAGCTTTATCGAACTCTCGTGTGTTATTCGATAGATTATTTTTTGATGCCCCAATCACAGACCCATTCTCTATATAACATTTTTATTTCAACAATTCCCTTGAATCACTATAAACAGAATGAAGTATGGAATTTGAAGTTCCCAGCATGAAATATACAATTATTATGGATGTTTTGTCCTTTTGGCTGGAGGGTTTCGTAACATTGTTTTGTTCTGTTGGATTGAAAGTTATTGCTTTCTCTCTGTCCCTTGGGTTATCAATTGAAATTGTTTTTAAATTGACACGTTACTCAAAATAGTATTCTTACATGCATTTTCGTTGATTTTCTAAAAATTTCATCGAATGATGATGTACTAAACCGTTTTCGAATCAATTTTCACTTTTCATGCAAACTGACGACAGATGTCAAATCAAAAGTAAGGTCGTGTTGGGTAATAAGGCCCACTTAACTTTTGTAATTATTTTTGTCCTTTATATATCAATTAAAAATATCTGAAACTTCATGAGGAGATTTCTTGACATGTTTGTCGCTATGTTATCATCAATATCCGTCTCCATTAATATCTTGGTAATCTAAGCTTATTTTGTAGTTTTTTTTTTTAATGAGATTATATTTATGTATTCCTTTTTTAACAAAATAAGCACTATTCTATTCTAAATAAGACAAATATTAAAAACTTGCTGTTGGGCCTTATTACCCGCCTATTAGGGTAATAAAGCCCATAGTAAATAACGCCGAATTTTGTTAATTTATTGTGTATATAAATATATACACATCATTTGTATTAATCAAAAACGGTAATAAATCTCAAATAAATAAAAAAAAGAAAATAAACATTATTTTTTACAAAAACTGATAAACGTAACAAAATTCTAACAACGAAATTAAATTATTGAGAAAAACTGATAAACTTAATTTTAAGAACATTCACTACAGTAAAAATTCTCAACATTTTAAGCCGTCAGTTTCGTGGAACCAAGTTCCACATTTTAGACACTTTCCCTGGGCCTTATTATGCGATCGTTGGTAGGGCCATATTACTGGGCGAGAACTTTTTCTAAAATATGCAATTTCCAGAAAAAATAACACTTTTTTTATATTTTTCTTAGTGCGAAAGATAGTACCAATGTTATAGTAAATGATGGAGCACAAGTTTTTTTAAGTAAAAGAGGTTGAATTGAAAAAGACGTCTTAACTTCTTGCGAACTTATAAACTGTGCAGCATAAAACTGTACATGCACTTACTGTTGTTAGTGGCGAACTGAAGTCGACGATCTTTTAGTATAGCTTTACCACTCAGATGATGCAACTAACCGTTGACAGATTTGAAAAAACTTGCCAATCTTCGAAGAAAAAGACGGTGGGCCTTATTTACCGCCGGGCCTTATTCCCCAACACTACCTTATCAGTTGTCACACAATAAGAACAAAATACCACAAAATTCCCGCAGAAATTTCCAAGGTAGAAAATTGCCACTATAATGCTTTGAATTGATGGTTTCGATTAGTTGCAAGAATTGTCAAAAATAACTATAACAGATATTCAATCTGTCAAATGGTGAAGTTTTACAACAAAATGGGCCAATATCTTCGAAAATAGTCGTAACCGCCAAAAATTTCATCGGGATTTTTTGTTCAGGAGACCAAACTACGTAAGTTGCAAAATATTTTCGGATGATCACTCTTACCGAAAATCACCAAAATTAGCAGTAGGTATCGTAGTCAGTAATCATCGTTTGATTTTTTCGAAATAAATTTATTCTTTTGGTGGAAAATATGGGTTATAGGTTGGTGATCTGGCAGGAACTAGAAGGCCCCTAAATGTATCGCGGGGCCCGGGGTACGTACTCCAGAGTGCACAGTGGGAAAGAGGGTCCAGAATGCATTCACCAATACAAGTCTTAAACCGCGATTTATAACATGAAAATTATTTCTTGATGCTTGATTTCAATAACGTTAATGGGATAAGTTGCCGAATATCATTTTTATGTTCATTGGATTAACGTCTAGACTAGTAACATGAGCGACGGATTAATGCCACCAAGCATATCTCAACGTCGACGAAACGAAAGCATTTCATCATGTACAAAAAACATGCGAGGACATAACATTCAGAGCCAGTGAACAGTGTCCAGTAGTTTCAAGTGATCCAGATTATGACACATTTTTGGGTCTTCAAATAGACAGAAATATGAACTGGAAAAAACACTGCCAATTCTTAGTTTCTAAGTTGAATTCAATTCCTTCTCAGTTAAGAAATCTTCGACATGTTCTAAATATTGATCGGTTGTTGCAGCTCTACTGCACTCAAGTTGAAAGTAGGCTCCGGTATTGGATCATGTTCTGGGGTTCATCTGTTTTAGCTGGAGCTGTCTTTGTTGCTCAAAAACGAGTATTACGCTCCCTGATTGGCACATCAAATCGTGAATCATGCACACCTACATTTGAAAATTTGAAACTATCAACACTGGCCTTCCTTAGAATATTTCAATAATGTGTGCACGTTTTTACAAACGATAAATCTTCATTTATTAGAAATAAGGAAAACTATTTTGTTCCTTTTGCTAAATTTGAGACAACATATAAATCACCCAATTATATGGCACCTAGATTATTTAACGCTCTTCCATTGAATGTGAGTCTCACAGTTTATTCAAGAGAAAGTTGAAGCATTTCTCTACAGAACCTTGTTTTTATGATATTAAAGATAATTTTTAATGATTTTACATACCTATATAAATATATTTGTGTTCTCCTTGTATGTTGGAAATATTCGCCAAGCTACAAAAAGCCAACCAAGAGCAATTTGTCTAACGTATCCGTTTATTTTGGACACAGATGAATTCATACCATATTTTTCTTCTTCTCTACGCCACTGCATGGCAAGTATATTCACAACATATTTCAGTTTCTATCTCCTTTTTTATGGTCAGGGTTTTCATCCTCACGGAATATTTACGAGAATTAAAATGTCATGGAAGAGACGCCATTCATGCTGAGTTAATTGAAATTACCGCATCCTATATTAATTTTAAACTGCAAACATTTAAGTATGTACGTTTCATTTTCATACATCTTTAAGTAACTTCACAAAGTTTAGTGATGATTTAGTTAAAGAATATTTTACTGTGTCTAGAATTATCCAAAGCAGGAAAAAGAGTTTGGTAAGATTGTAAATTGTCATTCGATTTTTCTGTTAACATTGACAAATGCAACCTCTAAACACACGCCGCTTTCATGTAAATTACTATTTTGAATACAATGCAGTGACTATGAAAATTAAAAGTTGGGTGGATTGCCCTTCGTCATCACATCCCCTGCATTATGCAAAAGTTGCGCATAAATGTTAGTCCAGTAAGTGAATAAAAACCATTTTAAATCTCCGCTTCTTCAAATAAAACCCCATTTTTCCTAATAATTCAATTCTATTATGAAAATAAGACCTAGTTCATAAATACCCACCCGCAATCATATTACTTATTTTTATAATTAATAAGTAAGTGAAATCAATCAAAACAGAAAAATATGGTTCTACCATGAAGGAACAACCTACATATTCATTTGAAGGTGGAAGCCTATTTATAAGGGCAAACTTTCATTGGTATGGTATTGACTGACCTCAATTATGGCCATTATGCTTTCCAGATTAAACTCCTATAGATTTTTTCGTACTATTTTTTAAAGCAAAATAATTTGTAGATATCCTATTTCATGTTGTGCTTTGTATTATTCCAAGATATCAATATTGTTTCGCTAAGAACCAGATCAATTCATTTGCAAATGATCGAGTCTAAAATTGAAATAAACAAATCGAGACGAAAACTAGAAATACCTACTCAAATAAATTATGTCTCTGAATGTTGAATGACCTTAAAATTTTCAGTTACCAATAACGTTCTGAATGAATTTCATATAATTTTCAATAATCTAAATTACGTTATAATAATCATAAAGGTCACAAAAGATTGAAGAAACCAATAGCATTGACAAATGAACGAATATAATTCTGGAAATGTGTTCATCAATAAAACCGTAAATAGATGAAGAAACGAAATAGTGGCAGGTGGCACGTTTATGATAGGTTCAAAAACTTTTTGACTAATAGGAGAATTCCTTTTTTGAATTGAAAGGGACTCTTAAATTATTTGCTGATAATACAACAATAATTTATTTTGGACCTGATCTGAAATTTAATGAAAATTATATCATAAGTATATTTCCATATTGGGATTTGGATATTATCATAATAATATACAAAAACTGTATTACATTATTTGGCCTTTATATCGATGAAACCCTCAGTTGGCAAAATTAAAGGATACTTAGACAGAAAAATGTTAATGAACATTTCTTTCACTTTCATATATTCTAGATTGCAATATTTAGTTTCCAAATAGGGATCTGACAAAACTTCTGTATCAAAACCATTTAAAAAAATTTAAAGCAAGTCTTTAAAATGCGTATATAAAGATACGCCCTTTATGTTTAGCACGGCAGAATACTACCCTTCACTGCTATGAAAACAAATGGAAGGTGACCTTATTTTGAGTGTTTAAAAAAACGAGTTTACTTTAAATTTGGTACATTTCTAAATGATATTTACCAGAAAATCAGATTATAAGCCCTCAATGAGGCCAATTCTTGCATAAGATACAAACAAAACCTTGAAATTTCTAGGTTTAACCATTGATCAAACTCTCACTTGATCTATGCATTTTCTTGATCATAGAAAAAAATACGTATTACTAGTATTTTATACAGACTGAGGCATATGCCACTGGAACATATTCTGTATTTTTGAAGTTTAATATAGTCAGTATTTTATTTCAATTTGGGGCACTGCAACAAAATCAACTTTGAAACCATTGAAAACCTTATAAAATTATACAAACTGAGAAATATTCTGGATATTAATTCATTGTTTATTTTTTATATTTTTAAATAAAATTTGATCATGCCACTGAATCTGCAATACTTTCAAACGGATATGATCGAAACTTCACTCATATTCTGGTTCTAACAAAATCAAAAATCATGTAATATTTAGAGAACATCGTGATAGCTGAGCGAATTTAGTTTAGAGTTAGTGTTCAATTTCTGAAGGCCGTATGTCTCAGGGAGCACCTCCCGATGCAGTGAGTACCAAAGCTTTGCCGTTCGTTTGAAAAACGAACCCCGAGAAAAAGATGTTTGGCATGTCTCCAAAGTAAAGACGAAGAAATGTGCCTATGGTCTATGGGATTTTTAATAGTAGAAGGATGATATTTGTGAATAGCAACTTTCATGAAAATATCTACAGAACAGAGACAGATCGCATGATTAAAAAGAATATTAGGTAATCGCAATACATCGATAATCGTCCTGTATATCACATGTGTGAAATATTGTAGTTTACACTGCTTCAGTAAACCGCTATAAATTTGAATTGTGGAAATTCCATGATATTGTCCCAAATGCAGATTACTCAATTAGAGTTCAAAACTTTTATTGCTATAGATAAGTCAGCAAAATATAAGACAAAAACAATCAAATTTATCCGAGTCATTAGTGAAGTTTATTACACCGCAAGTACACCAACGAAAATATATGGCTGATAATAATATAAATTTTAATGATTATTTATTGCCACACTTCTGATACACACATTTGAGAGTATCACAAATCCAGTGAAATAGTCAAATCTCATTTTAAAATATTGCTTATATGGTTTTTAAATTTTTGAGCCTTAAAAAATCCAAGAAAGCCTTGACTCTCAGGATTTTATCTCAAAGTTGTGTCCGAAAACAAATCATTTAAATTGGACAACAAATAAAAAAGTTAGGTGGTTCCCTGATTTCAAGTAGAATTCATCGCGTTATCTCGAGCGTTATTTCGTCGAAATACATTCTTCATAAAGGACCCCGCACGGAATACATGGGATTTTGGTTGATTGCGGAATTCAATGAAACTTGAGTATGTTATAGATCACGATCTGTCGATAACACTTTAAGTGGACCATAATCAAATTCTATGATTAGTTTCGGAGAAACAGGGTGATTTTGAAAGATGTTACGAAAACACAAAATAAAAGTAATTTACACAAATGGAGATTATTTCTGATTTATTCACGTGATTCGGCTAAAATATGTCATGCCTTTGAAAACGTCATGACCCAAAACAGTATTTAGCTTACCGGGGAAACTCAAAACGTTCAATTTCGACGTTGTTTACTCCACTTAGTATTATTGAGATATTTTCTAATTCAGTTTCGAGATATGGCTGGGTAATGTTTACAATTTGAAAAAGCAATATTATTATGAAAACCCCTAAACCATGATAATTTAAAAAACCACAAGCCACACTTATATTTAAAAAATACAAATGCTCTACAAAATATGTTTGCCAGTAGCACTATATCTTTGCAGTTTCTCTAATAAAATAAGTAAAAAAACAAGTTAATCAATTTTATTGTAAAATAACATAATGAAGATGCAGATATTATAATTGAAGATGCAGATATTATAATTAAAGCTGAAAAATAATTAGGTAGGTACCAGGTACTAGTCATCACACCACTCTCCTCATCAATCTAGGTCATTGATCAGACTTCTGTCTTTAACTCACCTCTACTAGAACCATCATATAGCGACCTCGTGTTTTCATAATGCAAATTTTATTATCCAGCAAAACCATCCAACGGCGGAATTCATCATAATGGGAGATTTCCATACCTATACATTAAATTTACGAGGCACAAATTAATAATAATAATAAACAGCTTTATTTCAGAGTAGATTACAAACATTTTTATAAAAGTCGGTAACTTATAATGAAATGGCGTCAAACAAAGAAAAGGTTAAAACTTTTGGTTAGATACATGAAAAAAATATTTGTAAGTAATTGTTCCAGTGAGATATGCGTTCAAATCATAGGTTTCTGAATTTATGAGAAGTTTTTTTATTTCTCTTTTAAAATCTCCAATTTTCTCTATCAGATTAATTCTGTTGGGAAGATGGTTAAAAAGCTTGATTGCCATATAGTGGGCGGTTTTTTCAGTTGTGGTCAGTCGATAATGTGGAAACATATATTCATTTGTTCTGGTAGGATACTTAAGTGCAGGTATATTTCCAGTGAAAAGAAGTGTATTTTTATAAGTAAACATTAAGCACTCGTAGATATAGATTGCATGAATTGTCATTATATCAGTGGATTTGAATACCGTTCTGCAAGTCTGGTTATAATTCAAATTGTTGTACTATAAAGATTTTTTCGATGTTGTGATTACTGCCCCAAAAAATAATTCCATATCGAGCAACCGACTCGAAATTGGCAATGTATATTATTTTTGTAGTCTCGTTATGCAGATATTTAGATGTAACTCTAATTCTATACGATATTCCACTGAGTTTAATTGCGAGTTGATCGATATGAGAAGTCCAATTCATGTTCTCATCGATGTGGATTCCTAAAAATTTAGTATTATGAGACAATTTGAAAGACGAGTTATGAAGGTCTACCCTAACTGGATAATCAATATTGTCTTGGTTTGTTCTGAACAAGATAATATTTGTTTTAGTTTCATCTTGTACAAGTTTATTTCTGTTGAACCAATCCTTAGTGCTGTTGTACAACTCTGTACTATTTACCATCATTTCTGGGAAAGTTTCGCCACCGGCTAACAGACTTGTGTCATCTGCAAAAATAGTTTTGAACTGATGTTGGTTTAGAAGTCGTTCAAGTAAATGACGAACAATAGAGGTCCGGAATACCTACGTCCGTAGGAAGAGTTTCTGACTTATAGGCTTTGCCATTTCGTTTGATTTCTACTGATTGAAGGCGATCTGATAGATAGGATTCAACCCATTTCAGAGCTGAACCTCTTATGCCATATTTTTCTAATTTTATTAACATCAATTGATGATTCAAGCAATCATACGCTTTGGATAGATCCAAGAACATACCGAGAGCTATCAATTTTTCCTCCATCATATTCGTTATGTTTTGTGTAAATTGATATATGGCTGGTTGCGTTGACCTACCCTGTGAGTATCCATGTTGAAGCCTACTGAATAAGTTACATTGATTCATGAACTCTATGATTCTTACTGACATTACTAGCTCGAAGTTTTTTTAAAAACTTGGAGGGATTCATATTGGTCGATAATTTACTAAAAGATTAGATTCACAACTGATGTTTTCAATCCTGTTGGAAATATACCATACTTCATTGAATTATTTATAATATTGGATATGATTTCACTAATAGCAATTAGGCTGTTTTTCATAATGCTGGTCGGAATGCCATCTTCTCCACTAGAATGTTTATTTTTTAGTTTTCTAGATAATTCAATAATTTCATTTGCTGATACAGGTCGAACGAACATCGACTGGTTATTTTCTGTGATATCACACTGAAATTGAATGTTTGGGGAATTTGATAGTAATTGTGGAACAATGTCTACTAAGTATTTATTGTAATCTTTTACTATTTTGTCAAGGTTGCCCTTCATGCAACATTCTTCATTTCTACCTCCTGTAATTTCGGAACAAATGCTCCACATGCATTTCGATTTATTATCAGATTGGGTGATTCTGTTTGAGTATGAATCCTTTTTGGCGTTAATTAATAAATTGTTGTATTCATTTCTTACTTCGTTGTAGACAGGTTTGTATTGGACATTGTGTTGTGATAACACCAAAAGGATGTCTAACCGCTTTTACAATCTATTATAATTTCATTGTTTGAATAATTTTCTTTTCTGCGCTTTGTTTTGATCTGCCTTAGAGGAAAACTTTTATTGAATATAGAGATAAAGATGTTTTGGAAAAGATTCCATTGTTCGTTTACACTTTCTTCACAGATACTATAAATACATGTCCAATCATGGACTCTCACCTGATCAATGAATTCCTTTGTATGAGTTTCATTGAAAAATATGCGTGATTGAAATTGGAGTTTATTTTGATGTTCTATGTAGAAACTGATTATTTGGGCAGTATGATCCGACACATGGTTTTCAATAACTTTAGTTTCATATTTTCCATTATAATAATATTATCAACACAGCTTTTTGTTCTGGTTGTGATTCTAGTATATTCATTGATCGTTGGCGTGAAGTCAAATGATTTGGTTATATTTATCAGATCTATTCCCACTTTATTTTTATCTTTAAGCTCTTGAAGTCGCCTTCAATGAAAGCAATTTTATTTTGGCTGTGTAGAAAAATTAACAATTGTTCGAATCTGTCCCAGAAAATATACAGAGAAGCTCCGCTTGGTCTGTACAATAATACAATTATTATATAATATCAATATTTACTTCTATTGCCGAACATTCAAATTCTCTAAGTACCGAAAAATTTACTAACATACTCACTGGTTTAAATTGGATGTTTTTTCTGCAATAAATCGCCGATCCTCCATGTTCATTCAGCTCTCGACAAACATATGAAGTTAGTTTAAAATCGTCTATTCCAAAATATTTTAATTGTTGCTCAGTTTTCCAATGTTCAGTTACACATAAAAAGTTAATTTATCAACGCTATTTCCAAGAGACTGTATATTTTGGTGTATAACACTTGTTTTGATATTCATGGGTTGTTTATCTGATATATCATGATTATTTATATAAAATTTGACAGGAAGTCTTGCTGGTTGTAGGAATTGAATATAGCAAAATCAAATCGTCTGAAGCCCACCCCTCTGGGCCAGAAGCTTAGTAAATATATCTGATCCTTGTTGGAAAACTTCACTCCAATCATGAAGCATTTTTTCTGCGGGATGTGTGATGGTAGCTCTTTCACTACATATTCTTCGTCTTTTCCTAACTTATCTTTCATGTAGCTCTCTATGTGGTGGCTCAGGAACAAGTTGCGGTTCCTAATGGGGTTTGTTTGGATTCGAAGAACCACTGTGTGGCGTGTAGTTATGTTTTCCTCAAGAGGTTGTCGGGTTTTCTATTCAACGTAAATATTCTGGGGCGAATATCTTTTACGTGAATACGTGAGAGCGAGTGGACTGTAGCTGTGGGATTGAAGAGTAATGCACTGAATTTATAATTACTTTAACACTATTTAATTCAATACAATGTACAACAACGGATAACAATAACTTACACGTGTTTACTTGAGCTTGGTTGACGAGAGAAGTACATCTGTACTCAAGCGAATCTAAGAAGGAAGAGAGTGAAGAATAAAGAACTGATTCAGAGTAGCCGGTAGGCAGTGTTGCCAACACGGTAACCAAGAATGTTCTACGTCGAGGCGCTGCAGTCATCGACATCCGAATAGTTAGTCGAACGCGGAAAGGATCAAATAGGTTCAAATCTCAACACTCTATGTGAGTCGTTTCGACATCGGGCAACACCCTGTATAAATACATCCATGCTTTGAATCCGTGGGTATTACTTTCTTCTCCTTGTCCAATAGATTTGTTAGGTGGTCGTCTTTGGTTTCGTATCTGCTTTCTTGTCTGAACTTTTTCAAAACCATCAGTATCCACGTTTTCATTTTGTGGTGGGTAACTCGGAATGTGCTGTGACTCATCACTGTTTGTTTGTTTATTTTCAGAAGAGTTTCCATTTGTCCTGATATTTTGTTGTTTTTTTTGTGGTAGTAACACTTCTCTGGGCTGCTATTGTTTTTGCTTGTTCTGAGTTTTTGTCTGGATTTGTGTTCTCCACCGAGGCATAATTTTTTATTTCACTGAGCAGATGTTTTACTTTTTTTTTCTAATAGTTTTTTGTTTTCCATAAGAATGGTAATTTTTTTTTCCTTTTCTAATTAAATTTTATTCAATAATTCATTTTCTCTTTTGACATTAGTATCTTGTACCTTTGATTCTGCATTTGAGTTTCCTTCAGAACCATCCAGCACCAGATATCCTTTAATGTTATCCTGGTTTGTTTCCTTCTCGTAACAGCATATAATCAGAGTTTCATCTATTATCTTGAATTCTTTTCTTTCTAGACAGCTCTTATGAAACGCCTTTCCACATTTTACACACACTGACACAGAAACTGTTTTGGTTTTGCAGCATTCAAACGCTTTACTTTTCTTTTCATCTATAAGCTCAACATTCACGTTATTAGCTTCAGCCATGTTGAATTATCCAACAAAATAGACGAGACAGATCGTCAACCATCATGCCAATAATACACTTAATCTATTTGTCGCCACCAATCCTTATCTAGTATAGAAGATTGTACTCCACTTGAGAACTCTTACCCCAACCTCTATCTCCCACTCTTTTCCCTTTTCCTAACCATCGAGCAGCACAACACTGCTCCTTCTCATATGTCACTACAACTAAGCCAACTGACTATTTTTCTCAGCATACTTATCTATGGGAAAGACTGTGTTTCTCTCTCCAACACCGAGAAGATTCCTGAGAATATAATGCGGCTGATGTCAAGTAGAACAGCATCTGAAATTTTATCAGAAAGAGCTCCAGAACTATCACCTTGTATCAGGTAGCATAAGAATATGTTATACAGTCGAATCAGTCTGAGAGGCTTACAACGCCAATTGGTCCCAAAGCAGTGGGAAGAAATTTCACTCACAACTCATTTCATCCCCCAACCAATAACAAACACTAGCGAAGAACGCCCAGAAAAAGGTAAACATTTTTGCCAACCTGTTTGCTGAAAACTCTACCTTCGGTTCCTTGATAAAACAACCACAGAACATCACTCTCATAGACAGTCATTTGCCTGAAAATAACTTTTGCCAAAGAACTATATAGTCATATGCCTGAGAATAACTATTAAACGCATTTTGCTGAGCCTCAACAACATCAAATAAAGTGGATCGGAATTCCACCGATTGATCTCAATCCGAGGTCCTTTGCGAGTTATTAAACTTCTCTCATGGTTTGAAGTTATTTCCATCAAACTGAAAAATTGCAAGAGTATAACCAGTTCCAAGGAAGGTGGAAAGGTCCCACCTAGTAATTACAGATCTGAATTATCAACAATATGGTTTTCGTCATCAGAGATGAGAGTTACCTGCTTGTTTTTGCGTTTCATCGCGCGTTTCATTGCGCCAGGTACTCCTCACCAGGCGTACCAGGCATTCTTTTAGACAGATTTCTTCACGTTTTGTTTGATAGAGTTCCATTCGATATTCTATCTATAAATGCTGGTGTTCCGCAGGGATTCATTCTACCACCAACAATTTTTTTTTTCACATTACTGACTTGCACAGCTTTGCGGATGATAATACCCTTCATAGCGCTTTCTCTTCCTAAGCTCCGAAATCTGTCCGTGAAAATAGAAAAGAACGACTAATATTCCTGTGACGACCGTGATTATGTCCTGCCAATGAAGTCCTCCATTTCCTCGGTTCAATCATCAACAAAACCCTCTCATGGAAACACCATGTCAATCAAGTTCATTGCCAAAAAGGGCCTCCCTGAAGCTGTTCAGTTTTCTGTTTCGTGCCAAGAGCCAGTTTATTTCTTTTCAGCGAAGGCAATTTTCCCGACTTCGGTTTCTCCAGTTTTTTAAAAAAGGAAATACAACTTGGAAAATTACCGTCTTATTGTGATGTCGTTATCATTGTCAAAGGTATTCGAATACATAATGCTGAAATTCATTCATAACTTTCTGAATATGAACAATATTCTTATTCCGACCTGACACGGATTTAGATCAAATTATTCCACTACATCTGTTATTTCTTTTAATTTGAATCTTTTACAATCTGTTGAAACTTGTGAAAATACCACTAGGATTTTTTGCGACCTTAGTCACCCCGTTGACTGAACAATCGCACCAAGACTGTCAAAATTCAATATTCGAATGCTAATTGCACCGACACTTTTTACTCTGATGAATTAATTACATATGTGTTCCCAAAGGATAAGTTTTGGTGTTGATCCTTTTTATACTGTATATTAATTAATTGCCATCTGTTGTACCAAAATTATACACTTTTCTGTATGCTGATGATTCTTCCCTATCATATAAATCAAAATATTTGTCTGATCTAAACACTGATCTTGACAGTCTGCAAAACTGGTTCGGTGAGAAATCATTATATTGAAATGCTTCCAAAATAAAAGCAGTACTGTTATAATAATATACTGCTCAAAATAAAAACATTGCAGAAATAAATATAGTGCTTTCCATTTAAAACGAGCCACCCTGAATAACTGTATTTCAGGAAAATTAAAAAAACATGTCAACAATAGCATACAATTAATGGATAACTCAACATTGTTTCGCATCATCAGATGCTCCATGATGAGCAGATTTCAACAAAGAATAAAACATATGGTCTGAAGCTTATGGTTCGGGAGCTACAAATTATTTGAGTTGAAAACGCGCCTCCCTGAATACCTTTCGAATCAATGATTTGCAGTAAAAATAAATAAAAAAAAGTCAAAGAGTATACAGGAGGACACATTTTGAAATATTCGTTCTGGAGACAAATATGGAAGCAATAAATCAGAAAAAGAGATTTTTTGTTAAATTTTCGAATCAAAATCTGATGACTTGACAATGAGAAGAAACAAATTTTCTATAGTAAATGTTCAAAAACGTTTCCACCATCTTCCATACAATGGTACAAACGAGCTTCCATTGCCGCCCTCACATGGTTGAGAATTTCGGGAGTTATTTCTCTGCAATGCCTCATGAGGTTTTCTCTCTCAAATCTTCTAATATTGTTGATTCTATCTCATACACTTTAGACTTTCAGACAATCAGATTTGGAGGTCATTGGGTATGAACTTGAACGTATAAATGAGGATTCGTATCACTCCAATATCGACAATTTTGCCGATTCACCTCTCCATTCAAACTAAACGTATTTTCATCCTAAAAACAAATTTTATACAAGAAATTCTGATGCAAGTTGATTCGTTCAGTGAGACTTGATTGAGTATTTTCCAATAGTCCAACGTGCCCTAAAACTGCAATAGAAATAGCTTCATCGTTGACAACTCCTGAACGGTTATACTTTGTATTGTTAACAGATCCAGTTTCCATAAATTTTTTCAATAATTCCGAAACGTATTTGTGTCGTACATTTCTTCCTGGATGATATCATGGAACATACGGGCAGCAGCTCTAGCACTATTCCCATTCTGGTAGTACAAACTCACTATTTCAATCCGTTCTCGAAGCTTCTCAATAATTCACAAAAACAGAAACACCAATTGTAACTTCACCTGGTAGGTAATCATTATTGTAGAATGAGACAAATACAAAATGAAGAGAATATCGAATTCAAACTTAACTAGGCAAAATTTTTAGGTATACTTCAAAAAAACATCTATGAAACCTAGGTAACAGATTGTACAGAAGTTCATTCAGGGTGGCTCGTTTTCAACTCAAATAATTTTTAGCTTTCAAACTATGAGCTCCAGACCTTATGTATTTTACTTTGTTGAAATCTGCTCATCATGGAGCATCTGATAATGCGAAACAATATAGGGTTTGAAAAAAATTATGACATGCTCTGGAGGTGCGACAGGGAAAGTAACATCAAATATGAATAAGTATGTCAAAATGTGTCCCCCTGTATATTATGGTTGGCGTGTTTTTTTATTTTTTCTGAAAATCACTGTATCAAAAGTTATTCAGTGTGGCTCTTTTTAAATGGAATGCACCTTATAAAAATTTCCAGTGTTGAGGATATAACATTTCTGGCGCTATTTCTAGATATATGGCAGGCTCAATTTCCACCAGCACTATGAGGATTGACTGAAAAAACAGGCAGTGTTACTTGCTGCGACAACTGAAGAGAAATGTGGACAACTCTGGTCTGCTTTCATATTACCACGGGCAGATACAATCTAGACTTAGATATGGGCATATTGTTTGAGGCAATTCTACACCTGCACATAATGTTTTTATCACGTGGAAGAGAATTCTAAGAACCATTGTGAAGGCATCACGAACAGTATCGTGTAGAACATTATTTGAAAAATTCATTATCTTACGTCTCTCAGGTAAATACATTCTGGAAGTTTTGTTCTAGGTACGTTCACAAAAATCAAGAAGTATTTGAACAGATTCAATTCTCCCAATCATGATTATAATACCGGCACCAAACGTAACTTTTGCGTAACCAAAACACAGTTATCCCTACGACTAAACTTGTTAGAATTTTTGGGGGCTGAGATTACATATCGCACTTCTCAAAAATCTAAAAAATATAACAGGAGAACAAGAATTCACAAATAATATAAAACAACTAGGTACTTTTTTATATTAGCCACTATACAACGATGGTTAAATGTTCAGTTTTTCATCAGCCGCTCTTGTGTATTCACTTGATTGTTTTATTGTTTCAATCCAAATTGAATTTCTTAATTTATTTTTTAGTTCAAAAATTGTTTTGTTGTGCTGGAAGGTGGAGTGACGTCATCGGCAATTTTTTCAGAACTAAACATATGTCATGTTTGGTATCGTTAAAAAGTGTCAGAGGAACCAATATTATTTTAAGAATCTTGATAGATACAGTATGTTTCGTAATTTTGTGACCACTTCAGTAATTCACTTACCTATTGCTTGATTTGAACAAATATTTATTTAGTTGGGGAGTGTAGCCACACGGATATTTCAGCAATGTGGCAATTTGAATCAGAGAGTGGCGTACATTAGTTAAAAAAAAAAGATTTTTTTTCAATATAGTTCCATTAAAACAATTGACGATAACATCATTCTTTCACCAATAGTACAAGAAAAATATTTTTGAATTCACAAAAAGATGCACAGTAAAATACCGTTTAACTGTTATAGGACTTTTTTTTTTGATAACTTCAATATTAACTGAGCAAAATAGGCGGGTTCATACATTTGACTAACTCTGTATATTGGTTATCATAATTATTGTATGCACTCGTCCACTTGATTTTTAAAGCGGTTTTTATGAACAAATAACTATGACTTCCAGTCAACTGACGATGATTCATAAAGACTTTTCCTGGAATATTGGAATATCGTATGAAGTCTAGCCCCTATAATCAATCACAAAGAGCTATTCGTCTTTTCGGTGACAAGCTTCGGAATACCACAGAAAAGGTTGCCGATAAATATTTTCATAAAAGATGTTCTTCTGAAATATCGGCAATCGTTCCATCGTTAATGCTCCCATCCCATCGGACATTTTTTTCCATGGATAGTTCAACAAACGAAAAGCAGAGCTTTCTAAATCACTGCATTGGAAGGTGATCCCTGAATCATACAGCCTTCAGAAATTCAAGAGCTATTATTATCGAAAGTTTCCCTGACGTTTTGTTTAATCGATAGTAATGATCCTTATCGCAATACCGTCATCTTTAAAATTACTTATCTCAGAAACGCAACATACAAAGTTGTAAAAACTTCCATAATAATAGTTGACATTCTCAAAATTGTATGAGCAAAATTGTATCCAAATTAATGGAACAGTTTTTGAGATATACAAAATTAACATTATGGATGACCTAAAAAAATTAAAGTTGAAATTAATTAACTTGATTCATCACAAAGTTTCTTCATCTTCTGTTCAATCAACAGTGCCAATGAATGATTTTTTTGAGTCAAAAACGATCTGTCAATTGTTTTCATTATAGAATAATTTTTCAATATTTCAAAAATTCATATTCAAAACAGATATAGTTATCACACACAATACGTTTCAATCGACTAGAATAGACTGAAACTATGATGTCTTCCATAATATGAATTACTTGTTCTGAATAGTGGTAGAAAAATAATCCGACTATGCCCCGTATAAACTCTGATGTACCATAATTTATCTTTTTTGATACATATAGAGCATGGTGGTCCCATCGTAGATACTCATCTATAATAACTCACAAATATTCCATTTTGCTAGTTTTCCCAATTTCAGGACATGCACATGCCTTCAAACTGCAATTTGATTTATGTATTTTGATCGTTTGTTTTCCTAGTAGATCATAACTAAGTAATGCGATATTCATGAATTTGGTTTTATTACTGTTTAAACTCAACAGGTTATACTTAAGTTACAGTTTAATATCCCCCATTCCGTTTTCAGCAGCTGAAGAGACTTTCGACCAAGAATCATTAGTAAAAATTAGTGCTGTGTCATCTGCATAGGAGATAAGGTGACCCTCGGAATGGGTCAAATGCCTTGGCCAAGTCAAGAAATATAGCTAGGCACTTCTCTGACCTGTCCAGGCCATTGACACATTCTTTGGTAAATTCTACTACTGCCTTTACTGTATTAGATTTCTCAATAAAGCCGAATTATTCATAAGTAATCACGTTGTTGGTGATGAATAAACTGCATAGTCTTTTCTTGAGGCTTTGTTCGAATATTTTCGCGAAATTATCTATCACCGAAATTGGTCTATAGTTTCCAGGGTCACCTCTGTTTCCTGATTTGTGTATTGGAGTTTCCATTGAATTGGTATTTTACCTTCTCTGTAAGATAAGTTTATGATATGTTCATTTGTTAACGAGTTTCGATAAATGCATTCACATCCTGAATTAGTCTTATTTCCACAAACATATCAGTTTTTTTTTCTATGTCAATCCCACCCAACTACGACAATTTTACGAACTTCAATCGCTTATATCTCATAAACGACACACAAAATCATTTGAATCATTTCCTCACTACCTAGTAGAACAATATAATTTCAGCCAATTCGACCGAGAGCCAATTACCTATATGTTTTCGTGTCGATTTCACTGATTCCTGATAATATCACTATTCATATAACTAGTTCCATACACTTGGGTATTTAAATGTGTAGTGTAAGGCAAAATTGCATGTGTTCTCATTATGTTGGTTCTATGCCGATAAGTCATATTGATGGAAATTTCTTGGGAAAATTTTCGATTACACTCAGTATGAACACCTAAGTTGACAGGAACCTCAAGAAAATGATCTGAATACTGTGACCTCGTTGAAACCTTAATGTATGCATCACATAGTGAAGATTTTTTAATAAATACATGAGAAAATATATTGGGTGTATAAATTGAAAAAAAAACTTTTCAGAATTTGACCACTTCTCAATCATGGGTTCCAAAAAGTTTTTTAGTATTGTGTCATTATTCAATATGGTAGCCAAGTCTAGACATTGATATTGCAATTATCACGTTGCTTCCACCTCAGTCATGAAACCAAAAAATTACGATTGAATGAAAAGACCGCTGAAAATTGCTTTCCTTAAAATCTGTGTGTCAAAGAATCAATGAATCATTATTGAATTTGCAAACACATGACGAACCGTGTGAGTTCAGCAGCCTGTCTTAGAGAAACCATTCGTAGCGGAAAGTATTGATTTTCCTAGATTTGCGGAATAATTTCACAGATGCCTCTTCTGACAACATGGATCGATAAGTGAAAACGACCTCTATCCGAACAAACTGCAAACTATATACTCGAAGGCACAATAAAGAGAGGAAATCTCACCTTGAAATGGGGACGACACAGCAGATCTCTGAGTTCTTGCAGATCCCTATGGTCGGTGTCTCGTCGATGTTCCAATTCCCGAAGTGCGTCGGCAGCGTCGCGAGCGCTCTGAACGGCGTCGATTAACGGCGTCCTTATAGGTGTCACTACTCTACTGGTGATACGATCGAAAAGCTGAAAAAAAAAATCACCAATATAACAATTATTTTTCGAATATATTGTGAAAGGAATGGTAGAAAAAAATAAATTGAAGAAAATCATCGAGAAATAATGGAACTATGAAGAGAAAACAGTCATAACCCAAATATCCCCATAATTTATATTAAATTAGTGGGAACTCAAAATGAGGATTTCGTTTTGGTCATAAACAGAAGGGATCAGGAAAACTAAAAGAACGACAAAATATTGAATCGGCTGATGAAATCAATACAGAGTTCAACTAAGAAACACCGAGGATACAGATTTACATAGAAACGTTAAAGATCGTAACTGACGATCATATTGAAAAATTTACTACACTACACCATCAAGAGTCGGCATTCAAATATATTTCTCCAGCAAACAATATACATTATTCACTTGGATCTCACAATGATGGAAGTTCATGCGAACAAATTGTTAAATATGGGTTTTTAAAGTAATTTTTCAATTAACCTTCTGCTATACTTATACAATGTGAATTTTGTCGATAAGAATCCAACATACAATAGTTATCGTCCCTTACGACGACTGAATGTATCCATCAAAGTATTTTCAAGTGCTTTCTACAATCAGCATGAAATCCTCAAACAGAAAAACACCAGGCCAGTTTCACAGTTAAACTCATCCATCAGTGCAGGTTATAATACGACCAGATGTAACGATTAGGTAATATTTGTTTGTTAAAGTGAATTGAAAAAGGTAGAAAAATACCATGTGTATATGAAGTTATGTTGCATTATACAATGACATACTTGGATTTTTTCAAGAGTTAGAGGCATCTACAAACTTTTTGGGTGTCTCAGACAATAGCAGAAAACGCGTGTCTCTCCACTCACAAGAGATTTAGATGGAACGGATGTCACCAGAGAATCATTGAACTCGTTGCATGTGTCAGCGTAAGGATGTCTGCAATAAGCAGTGTACTGACTGCTATAAGAGGAACCACTGTGATTTGATAATTCATATACACTATAGTGACAGGGTACCTTGTACAAAGCATTGCAACTCAAATCTAAACCTTCTAAGGTAAATTCAACACTAACATCTAACTTCCTCTATAGAATCTTCTCATAGACAATCATTTTGAATGAATCACTGAAATTTATGAAAGTTTACTCTGATCAACGAACACGTTGGTTTAACGTCACCATCCAAAATCTCTTCCTTAGTGAAAAAAATACTAACATTGTTTGCGTTTTATGTGGAATTAGTAGCGAAAGATCCCGAAATGGATCAAAGGTAACTGAACAATGGCCACACGACATACATTTCATCGTATATTTTAATTGACCGATCAATACAATATCTATAATCTTGAAAAAGTCCACACTTAGGAATATAGACTATGACTCTTGAGTTTTCTCACATTCACTCAATAATCAATATCTACCAAAGATGAAATAGGATTGTTCTGGTTGTTATCCGGGTTTTGCTGTGGTCGTCTTTGGTTGAAATCTCCAAAAGTTTCTACCACAACTGCGACCTACATTCCATCATAGAATAGGTTTCTTTGTCGTTCTGTTCATATCTTCATGTAGACCTTCCAATAATAACGTAGAAATTCCTCAGCATCATTTTGGGAGGAACCAACGAAGCGAGTGGCCAATCTTTGAATATGACGTTTGAATGAGACAATGTTCACCACTCTGCCTGATGGAATCTTCGGACCATAGATTATTGATCAACTCCGCGTCAGCTTAGATTGAAGTACCCTTTGTACTTGAGGTAATCTCATTTGATTCTTTTTTATAGGAAATACTCCAACAAACACCAGAATTTTTCAACTTCGGAATTTGGATGGAGCCGTGTACTATAGGCACCCCATGCAGTTCTGTTTCAGATAAGATTCTTACTGCTATTGGCTTCCAAGCGGTCAATGAAACTATGAATATCCTGTTGAGACTGCAAGATATTGAAATCTGATGGACAACTGAATAAGTTGATGATTACAATGTAAGATTATGTGATACTTGATGATTGGGAATATTAATATCAGAATCTTGACATACAAAGTTAACCACATCCAAATTGCAATAAACTAATCATTCTTTCGACTCATCTGTATATTTTTCAATGTTGACCTGGCATTTCCACTTCGATTCAGGAAGATTTAAAATATTATCCGGGTTGTGAGAAAAAATAATAGAGCCGAATAATGAAGAGGCATTTAGAACTTAGAACTTCGAACTTTTTTTATTAATTCATAAAAACCACACACATGGTGTTGGACAGGTCCAAGAGTTAAAAACTAGCGTTTAAAACCAGTATAGAAGATACAAAACAAATATTCTAAGGATATATACACACATAGGTATATGTAGATTACTGAGTTCCTGGGTTGAACGCGTTGAGAGTTTATAACTCGACGTTTTGGCTCCTGCTTTGGAGCCATTTTCAAGAGAGTGACTTAGAGGTCTCTATCTGCCTACTCCTCGAGTCGTCGTCTGATGAGGTAACAAGGTCTTTATTGGTACTTGGGTACCTGAAAATGGACGTGTCTTGCGGGTTTTCTCGTTTGTCTTACCTGTGTCTGCCTGATGTTGTTTGTTTTGGATTGGGATGACTGATTGTTGTGGTTTGGTGATTACGGTCGGAAAAAGTGGTTTCCAAATAGGGTTCAATTTACGGCTATCATCTTTAATATTCAGGCAATCAGGTCGTTTTTCGATTTCGAGGGCTTCTTTGATGAATCTGGAGGTTCTGGAACGTACTGGGGCGATAGTATGGGGTGACCTGATTGGATGAAATATTGCTGAGCTGGTGTTTCGGTTTCTAACGGAAAGAGAGTGTTGATAAGATCGGAAGTGGATTTGTTTTGAAGTTTCTCCTATATATGAATGGGGGTAAGTAGAACAGGGAATTTCGTAAATACCGTGGTCTTCGTTGGTAATTTTGTCCTTTGTTGATGGTGAAGATGGTTTTGATATTGGCTATTCTGAAAACTCGGCTGATTTTGCCTGTTAGGGATGTAAGGGAAGAAAACATTGGAACTTGTGGTTCGGTTTTGTTTTCTGGTGACTTCTGGATGTTTCTTTCTATGTGGTCTGGTCTGTAGCCATTTTGTAGGGGAGCTTGTTTCACGTTGTGGAGTTCGGATTGTCTGCTGTGGTCATCAGTAAGACGAATGGAGCGGGATATCAGATTATTTACGACAGAGTTGAGTTGCGACGGATGATGGTGGGAGTTTGAGTTGAGGTATCGGTTTGTGTGGGTAGGTTTTCTAAAAACAGTATATGAGAAACCTTGTTGGGGATTATTCTTGATTTGTACATCTACGAAAGGCATAGTCGAATTGCTCTCTATCTCCATCGTGAAGCGTTCAGATGGGTCAGGAAAGAATTCAGAGTATCTCTACCGTGGGGCCAGATGACAAAAGTGTCATCAACGTATCGTAACCAGCAGGAAGGTTGAAGAGTGGCTGAGGAAAGGGCTTTGGTTTTGAAATCTTCCATGAAGATGTTGGCAAACGCGGGTGAGAGAGGGGATCCCATAGGGGCACCTTTGATTTGTCTGTAAAAGGAGTTTTGGAAGGTGAAGTATGTGTTAGACATGCAATGTTTGACTAGAGTGAAAGTGTCTTGTGATATGTCGTGCTTGTTTTTCAATATGGCAAGTGTCTCATTAATAGGGATGTTGGTGAATAGGGAGAAGATGTCGAAGCTAACAAGGATGTCGGAATTGCATATGTTGAATTCTTTGTGGGCAGGTGGTTCCATATAAACACCACGAATAAAATAATTAACTGCAGGTGTCTAGTAGGCGCTAGCTGGAACCACACATTATCAGCTATAATAATAGACCCCTACCACACTCCATTCGAGAGTACACATTTCAGTGTCTCTCAGTGTTTACGCTGTGATGATTTGATGAACGTGTCAATATTCTTGTTGGGCATAACCACAACCAAAGTGTTTTCGTAACTTATGGTGAGTGTTATATTATATTATGTTTGTCAGGTATTTCAATTGATACGTTAAATAGATTTCATCACTAGAATATACGGAAAAATGTGTATTTGTGCTTATGAAAGTGTGTGGGTCCATATGGAACCACAAGGCTCCAAGGACTTGTTTAAATAATTTATTTTTTTCAGATTATTCAATTATGGATCTAAGTAAATTGACTTCAGATGATGCCTATGCTCTGAGATCCCTTGAGATGTAGGCTCTTACACTTCAAGTGCTCCATCTGAGGACGATATAGAGGAACATGATGATGATTTTGTTGAAATTCAAGATAATCCTACTGAGATTATTAGTTTAGAATACGATAGTGAGGATGAACTATCACTTTCAAATTTCGTAAAGAAACCAATAAAGTGGACCAAAAATTTAAATTTTGCAAACAAACCACTAGCATTCATAGAAGATTTCGGTCCTAACATTCCTGAAAATATCGAAACTCCAACTGATAAATTCCTGTGCCTCTTCACAACAGAACTTATTGGAAAAATAGTTTTCGGGACCAATTTATACCCAGCAATTTGGTAATCGCTTCCTGCCAACGAACGCCGACGAAATCAAATGTTTTCTTGGTATAAATCTGATAATGGGGCTCACGAAGAAACCTAGTTACCGTGATTATTGGTCTTCCAAAATTCAGATGAGAGATAATTTCATATCGTCTTCCATGTCTCGTGATCGTTTCAATTGGCTGTTGACTAATATGCACCTCAATGATAATACTCTACAACCAAAAGTAGGTCAAACAGGATTCGACAAGTTGTATAAGATACGACCAATATATACATACTGTCAGATACTTTTGGAAAATATTACAAGCCCAGCGAAAATCAAAGTATCGACGAGTCAATGGTGAAATTCAAGGGGAGGATAGGATTTCGCCAGTATATGCCACTCAAGCCAGTCAAGAGGGGCTATAATATATGGATAAGAGCTGACCAGTCGGCATTTCTGTCACAATTTCAGATTTATACAGGAAAATCTGATGGAGGTGAAGAAGGCTTAGGTCCTAGAGTCGTCAAAGACTTGACACGTCCACTCGTAGGAAAACATCACAAGGTGTTTTTTCATAACTTCTTCACTTCCGTCGCTCTTTTGAACGATATGCTGAAGGACAAAATTTATGCTTGTGGTACAATAAGAAGGAGACGCAAAGATGAACCAAAGAATATAGTGAATAATAATACAAAAATAGGTAGAGGCACATGCGATTGGGCCCTTAGCAAAGAAGGTTTACTCTATTTGAAGTGGATGGATAATAAACCAGTTTTACTCCTGGGTAACTTTCATAGTCCAGCTGATCTTCGAACTGTTCCAAGAAAGCAGAAGGATGGTTCGTCCCAGAATATTGATTGTTTGAAATTGGTGAAAGATTATAATTCCCATTTGGGATATGTAGATCAATCCGATATGTTTGGAATTCAGACTGGCTGTTGCTGATAGGATTGATTGGTGCCGACCTATCAAGTATGCCTAAAAAAGGCAAAAGGACTACAGAAAATATTTCCAATAATTTCAAGATTTCGGTTCCTGCTAAAATAAGGTTTGATAAATATGCTCATTTACCAGTTCATGGTACAAAGGTTAAATGTGTACATTGTAGCACACGTTTACAGCCTCACAGGACTAGATGGCACTGCTCAAAGTGCAACGTTGGACTCTGTTTGACCGAAGCCTCAAATTGTTTCTATAAATTTCATCAAGCAGAATGAATTAGTTATTTTTGGTTTCCTATACTTTTTTCCTCATACTCAGTTTCCTTGTGGTCATGATTTGGAACCACATGATTTTGAAAAAAAGATTGAAAAAATATATTTTTTTTTCACTAAATTGTTTTTATTCAACCCTACATGCCATAATGACAGTTATTCGAAAAAAAGATTAACTCGTCCTCAAAGGGTTAGTTCGATTGATAAAGTGGTAAGAATTTTTCACATATGATTGGGATATTTCAACTATAGGTTGGAGAATATTAGAAAGATGTTTCGCTAAGCGTTGGGTAGGGCAGTTCTCATTTGCCATCGACAGGTGATATTGATTGTCTGGTATTTCGAACTAGACTGGAAGTTAATTTTGAGAACTCTAGTTGGATTAATTGAATCAGAGGGACGTCGTGGGTTCGATTCCCATCATGTTCACTGGTCTCGTGCTAGGAATCGCACGTTAAAAGGTAAGACCTCGTTAATCCTCAGCTCGCACAAGTTTCGACTTCTGAGGGCTGTCATTCGTAGGGGGATGACAGCTGGTTAACGGAAAAAACAATTTTAAACAATTAATTGTCTAGTAGTTCCATGAAAAGTTTGAAATCCGATGAGGGGTGCATGGAAAAATACATTATATACGTTTTCAGAATTTTTGAATGAATAAGGGAGAATAGGAACTTTGTTTTCAACGATCAGATTGTCCTATTTATTTTCGTTTATCAGGGAAAAGGTTTTTAAGAACTCATCTCTGACCATTATTAGAGTTTCCCCATGTGATGACTTTTTTCTACAATATTGTGAAAGTAAAACATATCCAGAAATAAACTGGGGTTCTTCCATTTTTAGCCAATGCTAAGTCAGAATAACATCAATAGTTGGAAGATTCTGTTGTTTCAAAAATATACCTAACTTATCGATTTTGTTGTGAATTGACTGAATGTTTATTAATAATATAGTTATTCGACTGTCTTTTTCGCTTGACCTAAAAAAGAATTTGAACATGAAAGGTGTTCGTCTGAGTGACTGTTACTAAACCAAAAAGAAAATGATTTCCTATTCAATAAATTTGCTATTTCCGCATTTTCGTTTTCTTATGAAATATTTATTTCTTCTAATTCTTGCCATTGAATTTCTTCTGTTTCAGTTTGATACAAACAATTTTTAAACAACTCACACCATAGTTTATTTTGCGTAATACATAATTACATTCTAGAATTTTCGCAAAATTGGAATATATATTGTGCACCACTTGTTCTCATAAATAACTTCTTCGATGGAATTATGGTCATAATAATAATATGATAATTACATTTGTATTTTCCATTCGAAGAAGGATTTTGTGAATGGAACCTACTTCCGTCGTTTTTAGCCACAATATGACTGTTTTTTTTTTTGTAAATTTGAAAGAATTTTCCAGCGCCGTCTGTAATATATGGCACGCCGTTTTACTTTTTATTCGACTTGCGCTTTAACTACCATTAATGTCACTTCAATTGATTTCGACTCGCGTTAATTTTTAAAACAAATAGTTTTCGTTATCGTTCAAGCACTACTAATAGTAATTTTAATGTTAGGTTTCATTGGAAATAGCAATTAGAATGCTTCCGGTGTATCAATTTACCGAGGGGAAAACCGCTGAGGAAATTGATGTGTACACTAATTCCTATAATACTTAAGTAATTCATTCCCTAGTAATACCGAAGTAATGCCACTAATGCCCAAATAATTCCTCTAATACTCGAGTAATACCTCTTATTCACCAGTAATACCTGTAATTATTATTTTTACTATTTAACATTTAATTCAACTCAAAATTACATAGAATAGTATTTATATATTGAAAAAAAATGTTACAAGTTACAAACTGATAATTAAAAAACACGAATTAACTTGGGGCGGAGATTTATTGCTAGCCCTTGGGCGGCAAAAGTTTAAATCCGCCACTGTCAATGATACTTTCACAAAAACAAGAATGAGGAGAACAGGCAGATAAACCCAATCAGAATCCAACAGCAATTCGTTATTCAAAATATTTCCAAGAGCTGCCACTAGTAATGTGTTCAACCTGATTCCTTCATCATAACTGCTTTGAGTTGAGCCTTATCGGATATTTAAACAGCTGATTCGCGCAATTTATTAGAAATGATTCCAAGTAAAGGACAGTCCCAGGAACTATGTTTCAATTTGGAATCACTGGATAAACGAATTCCTGTGAATTCCACAAGTTTTTGCCTTCAACCTAGAGCAAATCTGTAGAAGTTTGGAAAATTGGAGGAAGAATGTAATTTATATTCGAGGTAACACTGTTGTTAGATGACAGAAAATCAGGTGAATATAAAGAAGAGGTTGAACGCAAACCTATACCACCCATATTGGCAAAAAGGGTGGCTTGTAACCAAGATGAATATTCGATATAATTATTGGTAACTTCTTCAGCGATGGGGTACAACTGATCATAAAATTCTTTGAGTTCATGTTGACATTTCCAAGACATAACATCGAAGTGTATATATTAATTTTGGTATTGCCAAATCATCTTCAATAGAGAAAGAGATATGTGAGAAGGTAAAATACACTGTGTCCGTGAAGTATGGAACAAATTCATTTATAGCTAAACAGGTCATTTTCAGAAATAATCCTGAAACACGTCGATTTTTTATTTTAATTTACCGTATTTGAAAATAATAATCTAATATACCGGGTGAATTACGTTCGAGTAATGACGTCACCGTCATTTTTTTTAAATGGAACACCCCCATTTTGTCTCAATTTTCGGATTACTCTAGCTGAGCTGATTCCAAAAATGTATCACATGTTGATTCCAATTGATACAGGGTGGACAAAAATACAATAGTTTTGTGTGTGCTCATAAAGTAACGCGTAACATTCTTTATTAGGTAAATTAACAATATTATCAAAAATACCTATTGTCTAGCGGCAATTGGTTTAAATGTAACACCCCGTAGTTTGCTACATGTTTAGAGTAATAAAAATGAGCTGTTTCCAAACATGTTTGGTACTTGTGGTCTAGCAGACAGAATATGAAAGAAATTATTTCTTATCTATTTATAAAAAACATAGTCGTCTAGTTTATTGTGAAATGTCATTATTTGTTTAGTAATTTATTGATGTTCAGTGACAGTTTAGTACTACAATAGTTTTGGTATTCGTGAATATTCGAATGATTGCTTAGATTTAATTGGAAGTAGAAATGGAGTTAAGTGTAAAATGAAGAATTGAAATACTGATGATGATTGGGTATGGAGACAGATCGCGAACTCAGATGGAAGTGTGCAATTTGTTTGATGATAAATATCCAGAAAGACCTATAACACGTTCAACAGTCATTAAGATTGAAACGAAATTTCGAGAAACTGGTACGGTTGAAAATGTACGCAAATCAGGTCGTCCCCCTGCAAATGCTGATACAGCATTAGATGTTTTCCTGAGTTTTGAAGAAAATGCGCACACTTCTGTTCGTAAAGTTAGTCGCGATATCGGTGGTAGCAAAACAACGGTACACAAACTATTGAAGCTTGAAAAATGGCATCCTTATAAAATCAAACTTGTGCAAGAATTAAACGAAGATGATCCCGATAGAAGACTCCAATTTTGAGAAGAAATGATGGATAAATGTCACCAAGACCCTCTCTTGATACAAAACATAATTTTTTCTGATGAGGCCACTTTCACGTTAAATGGTGAGGTTAACCGTCAGAATTGTAGATACTGGGCAAAAGAAAATCCCCACTGGATGCGTGAGCATCATACACAATACCCTCAAAAGGTGAATGTATGGGCTGGAATTGTACGAAATCGAATCATTGGACCCTACTTTATCGAAGGTAATTTAAACGGAGCAACGTACCTTGAGTTTTTAAGGGGGTATCTCGTACCTACTTTACGTAATTTGTTTCCCAGCAGACGTAATCCTGGAGGTTTTGATGAAAGTTTATGGTTTCAACAGGATGGTGCACCTCGACATTATGCTGTAGATTTTATAAGGTAACTAGATGAAATTTTTCCGAACAGGTGGATTGGTAGACGTGGACCCACTGAATGGCCAGCGAGGTCACCAGATTTAAATCCTTTGGATTATTTTCTGTGGGGCCATCTGAAGAATGTTATTTATAAAACGAAACCAGCAAATATTGAAGATGTACAAGGGAAAATTCGAACAGAAATAAACAATATTACGCAAGAAACCATACACAAGGTTCAACAAGAATTTGTACACCATTTGGGTTACTGTCAAATACAGCAAGGGCTGCAGTTCGAACATTTATAAAGTCATGTATTCCAGCATATTCTGTCCGCTAGATAATCAGTATTTTTGATAATATTGTTAATTTACCTAATAAAGAATGTTACGTGTTACTTTATGAGCACACACAAAACTATTATATTTTTGTCCACCCTGTACCAATTGGCATCAACATGTGATACATTTTTGGAATCAGCTCAGCTAGAGTAATCCGAAAATTGAGACAAAATGGGGGTGTTCCATTTAAAAAAAATGACAGTGACGTCATTGCTCGAACGTAATTCACCCTGTATATTAGATTATTATTTTAAAATACGGTAAATTAACATCACAAATCGACGTGTTTCAGGATTATTTCTTAAAATGACCTGTTTAGCTAAAAATGAATTTGTTCCATACTTTACGGACACAGTGTATATACCTCAACATAAACACACTAAGGGATGTAATTTTTTGAAATGAAATACCAAAAAATCCAATTATTATTATTCAAATAACAAAAAAACAGATTTATCGAAAAAAAAATTCAAATTGATAGGATTAAATTTAAAATAAATTCAAAACAAATGTTCGAAATGCATTCCCTCAGTGTCAATACATTTATTGACTCTGGTGATATTTTCATGTAAAACGTTTCTCAACATTTGGGGCGTGATATCTTGGAAAGCTCTACGAATTTTTACTTCAAGCTCATGTAGAGTTGTAGGCTGTGTGGAATACACCCTATTTTTAAGATGCCCGGAGTAAGATCAGGTGACCTTGGTGGCTACCTGACTGGACCATGGGTTGTTATAAGTCTCTCTTGAAAGCGATTTTGAAGATAATTTCTCGCTATTCTTGCATTATGCGGAGGGGCGCCATCTTGCTGGAAGTACATTCTCTCAGTTATTTCCGCTGGTAGGTTGTTAATGAATTCCGAAATTTCATTCGTTAAAAAATTAAAGTATCTCTCCGGTTAGTTGGCCTTGAAAAAGAATGAGGCCAACAATATGAGTTCCAACTATTCCTGCCCAAACATTCACACCAAATCTCTCCTGGAAGCCACCTTGTCGAAACCGGTGCTCGTTTTCTATCGCCCAGTACCTGAAACAAAAGACCGTTCACACTTTTAGCACTTTACACTTCGACTATCGACAATAATCCAAATAAAGTACAGTACCTACCTTGTATTATTCCTGTTAAATAATCCATTGTTGGTAAATCTTGACTCGTCCGTAAACAAGATATAATAGTTAAATAGGTGATTCTCAGCATTTTGTCGAAGAAACCAATTACAATATTCCAGGCGCCTTTCACCGTCATTTTCATACAAATGTTGATGCAACTGATACTTGAAGGATTTAAATCGATGTTTTTTCAAAATTTTCCTAGCAGAGTCCTTACTTATAGCTAATTCGGCGCCAATCTGCCTTGAGGAAATTGTGCTATCATATTGTACTAAAGCTAATACATTGATTTCAGTTTCCTCATTAATAACAAATGCTTCTTGGTCTTCGTGAACATCAGTCTCAGTTCTTAATTTTTCTTCAAGCCACCGGAAATACCTTCTTGACGGTTGCTGCCTCCCTGGATATCGCTCTAAATACAATCGTTCAGCGGCATAAGAATTTTTTAAACATTCACCATAAATGAGAAGCATGTCAATTTGTTCGGTTCGTGAATAACCGGGCATTTTTTGAATATTCCACTAACTGATTTCGATTTCCAAACCCTTTTAAAATGGCAGAATCAAAAACACTACTTCGAACGTCAAAATAATATGGATAGCAGCGTTCGTGAGATCTCTCGTTTCTTTTTTGTTTCATTCCAAAATACATCTTAATTAGCCTACTTGTTAATATTTTGGTTCGAATGATTATTGCAATGGAATGATTATTCTGAATAGCACAAACATCGTCCATAGGTAGATATTAGAATATCTATGGACGATGGCAGAGACCAAGTACGTTTATGTTCCTATTTAACCTAGAACCTACAGGATATAATTTATCATTCCACATTGTTTTTAATGTTATTTTTGCGTATGGCGATAATCTGTTTTGTTATTTGAAGAATAATAAATGGATTTTTTGGTATTTCATTTCAAAAAATTACTTTCTATTATATCATTAGAAAGGAATGGTTATGCTGAATAGTACAGGCAAGAAAAAGTTGTATGTTCCTATTTAAGTTATGGACCTACAGAGTATTGTTTTTTTCCCAATTTTTCCAATATTTTTTTTGGCGGCTTTTTATAACGCCGACGAATGAAAATAAATTATCACAGTAGTAGCAACTGTTATCAAGTGACGTATGGTTTCCATAGCCAACTTTTCAATTTTTGGCTTTTATTTTGCTTCCACAGCCTACTCGGTGAATTTCAATAATAATTTTTTTCTGATCTAGTTTCTGGTTAGATACCAACTTGTGATATGTCATTAGAAAGGGAATTGAATGCTGAATAAAGCGAAAAGAAAAAAAAATAGGGTTTCCATTTAAAATAAGAAAGTTGATGTTACTTCCGGTCAGACCGGAAGTTAACTTCGACATGTCATTATGCTCAAATTCTAGCTCTTATGTCATTATATCAACGCTCCAAATTTCACAAACCTACTTCATACAATCACTGAGATATTCCGTAGGCAATAATTCCGTAGCCACCCTATTATTAAACAATACCCGACTGTTTAAAGAAACAACAACTTTATTTTACCAGCTTTCTCTGTTTTACATATCTTTTTTTATTTTTGAGTTTATTTGTATGTTCGTTTTTGTAAAAAAGGAAAGTAGAAAACAAGCCCACGCGCTTAGTCTGCGAACCATTTTTCTTCGAACGGTTCAATCTGATTTTAAAATGTATTATATTTTTGAATTGAAAATAAACTGAAACTGAAAACTGAAAAATGTTTCATACCCCTTTCCCCAAATCCTGAGAGACCAGAGACAGCCAAGAGAACGGCTCTATAGGCCTGAAAAGAAGAATGGTCTAGTGGACTGAGAAACGGTCTATTGCGGGCATTAGACACTCAAATCTATGCATATAAAATCCTTTCAGTTCAAATAAATCAAAAAACTACTGGTTACTTCTTCGCGTTCTAGTAGGTTTGCACACCAGACGGACCAGACCTCATAGATTTAAACATCGCAAGCACAGAATACATTTGGAACGAGATGGTGAATGTTATAAAATGAAATGGCAGTGAATGTAAAATGTTTATGCCCTTTAGTAGATAGGACACCATTTTCCAATTTTGGTGAATAGAGGCTGATGGCGACTGATTTAACTCATACCCATCTCAACACCATAATCAGCCTCGTGAAGAAGCTTATTTATTGTGTCTACAAAAATGGAATGAAATTATCGGAATATCGGTCCAGTCGACCAGTACCAAGTATATCAGATACATGCGTTGGATGATCAAGTATCTCACTGAACCACCATACACGAGAGTACTCCAGTTGTATATTTAATTTATCTATAGCGTCTATCTGTTATATTTTGTATTGGTCTACTGGACCAATATTCCGATAATTATATTCCAGTTCTGTATACAGTGTTGCTACGTTTACAATATTGAATTAGTTCATCATTTCTGAATACGAATATATTTTTGTAAAATCCTCGGATAGTTCGATTTTGCTTTCCGGTGGGTCATTCTTCAAACCATAACCAAAATATATAAGTATCCTTATTCGAGTGGAGATGATATTGGTGATATTTTCTAATAGACAATTTTTATTGAGTAAGAGATCGTCATTACGAAACTAGTAATATCAGTCGTATGTCTAATGAGTATGACTGAAACTACACACAATTTGGAAGCCTAAAGTTTCTGCCGCCCTCATTTTGGGCACATATGAAATAGTTATTATCCGAAAGACGCAAAGCGGAGTTCGGGTAAGCAGTCTAGTGCGAGAGATTACCTTTCTGTATGAGTTAGGATCAATATTTTTTCTACAAGCGAATTAATAGTATATTACGTAACAAGAGTTGTAATTAACCCATTACGCACGAAATGAAATTTCATTTCGTGCGTAATGGGCTTACAACTCGTGTAACGTACTATACTTTTTCTACGCCCATTCATTTTCTTCCATTAAATAAAAAACATCGCAATCATTTAAACTTTATTATAATAGTTGTTAATAACAATTGAACAATTATCGGATACAATTATATTTTGTTCAAGAAATTGACAATATAAATGACAGGACATTTATTTTCATAGCATGCTACTTAGGAAAACGTGTCCTATTTCTAAAGACACATAACGTGCATAACGTGCTGCCTACAGTTAGGGGCATCACTCTTTCAATCCTAAATATATCTCGCTAATGCTAAAAGTTTTTATGTTTTTTAATTGACTAAATTTGTGTAAATATACCAAATAAAGTCTGACGTAAATTGTAATTTAATTAAACCAAGAAGTTTAAGTTTTCTTCTCAAAACGCACGTGTATGTTATGAGATCTCATTACGTGCATGTTATTGTTAAATGTCATTTACAAGGAATGTTGACAGTGCGATTTTTGACGTTTACAGACATGGGCGTAGAAAAAAAAATTATGTAGCACTGTTGAACAAACTTTCGCATGCAGGAAAAATTTTACCCGCACTAGTGCGGGAATAACTCACTTGAAGTGACTTAAGCAGGCGGGAAAATTTTTCCCGCACTAGTGCGGGAAAATGACACCTCTCAAACTAAATTGCGTGCGGGTATAGGGTGGATCACGCACGCTTGTAGGAAAAAGTTATTATCCCATATATTTTGCAGCCGTCTGACATACTCCCATCAAATTTGGTATGACTGGAAATTGAGAAGGCAATCCATAATTAAATGATATGTAAGATTATAGTGACGATCCCATTAAAAAACATTATTAATGACATTTTTACTGGAATGCAAATAACCCTATGTATTTTGGGTACCTTTGAAGAATGACCCATCCGATGAGTTTTCAAAATTTTTCCATATTCAGTTGTAATGATTTCATTCCATCCTATGGAGGAGCACTTTATATAGGAATATATACTCACCTCTAGAAGAACATGAAGCCGCGTGTCTTCTAAAAGAGCCAACAGATGTGCACGTTCCTGAGGTTGGGATTCCTGAAGGCAGTTGATGTCGTCTAAAGAGTCGATGATTGATGATACCGCTGAAAAAAGATACATTGGTCATTATTATACAAATACTTCATTTACTCAGACAACGCATAGAAATTGTCAGTTATGATAATAAAAGAAAAGTGGGGTGTAAAATATCTCACTATAACAGTGTGTCCTCTTAAGTTCGCAACATATGGGAATCTTTTTTATCAATAATTTTACGAAATAACATTACTCTCTTATGAAAAGTTGTGTATGGTCTAAAGCATGAGACACAGCAAGCGAATAAAAAAATCAGTTATATACAATAAAGTAATTTTTTGACAATATGGAAAATTGTTATAGAAAAAAGGTAATTTTGAATTGAAAACTATGTTACACATCTACGACCATGAAAATGATTTTTCTACATTAAAATTTTTTGTGAGTACCAGGAAAAAACCTGATTGTTCATGAAAAGTTCTGGGTGGATATCTGAGCGTTATAGTTATTAATTCTATATAATTTTTTTAATTTTTTTTTTGATATTGTCAAAAATAAAAGTACCTACTCTATTCTTGCAAAGAACTCATATTTTTTGAGTAACTTCGTATACGACTGAAAAAATTTGATATCTGATTGTGTTCCAGGTTTCGAACCATGCAGAACTTTTCATAATGGGTATTTTTTTTTTCGTAAAATCAATTGTAAAAAATGCATATGCTGCGAACTTAAGTGGACACACTGTATATTGTAACTAGGTTCCTAGATCCGCTTGGAAATATTCATCTAAAGAATAAAATGTCCCTTCAAGAAGCAACTTTTTCAGCTAATTTTTGAAATAATACTGCTAGTTAGGCAGCCAGCACACTGAGCAACCATAACCGACCGTCCGCGACCAAAATTTCCAACACGTGTATTGTACTTATCGGATAACTCGACCATGTCTGAAATTCCAATCTGCTGAAAATTTTGGTCGATCAGTGTTAGTTTGAAAGTTTTTATTGATCCCTTCAAATTTTGGTCGTTGCTGGACGGTCGCAGACAGTCGATACTGGTCGGTCAGTGTGATTCCTAGCTTATTTTTTTCATTATATTTGGGAGTTCATTATACAAGGTGTTTCTTAAGTACCTGTATGAAATTAAAGAGAATAAGAAGAAAAGTTCCTATAAACATATGTCCGCAACTTATTTGTTTCTGAGATACAGGGTGTCAAAGTTGAACTTTTTTTTTTAATTTCAAAATGATTTATATCCGAATAAAATTTGGTATCTGGGACTATTTTACTATGTTTCAATGACAATTTGATGTTAGTTTGTCTATTTCGTGGGATGATATGTATTTTCAGTCATTTGAAAAATCAAAACTTTTTGAACGTACCTGTATCACGTTTTCAAGTGGAAAAATGCATTTTTTTGCGTTAAAGTGTGAAAAAGATGTTCTTGGTAGAGGTCGCTGCGAGCAACCGTCTCCGAGATATTTGCATTTGGAACTCTTACTGCAATCCCATCATGATATCCTCGAAAATATTTTGTCTGAAATAATTGAATACATTCCACTCCTAATGTGACAGGGAATGTGATGTATGCCAGCGCAGTTTAGTTATCAATGATTCAGATGGATCGGTCGAGGCGTTGAAGTTCCAAATCAGTTCTGACCTCTGAGGTCCCCAGATTCGAATCCAATCGATTCTTTTTCTGGGGTCACTTGAAGGACCTAGGTTAAACGGTGCCAAAAGAAACCGAAGAATAACTTCGCCATCGGATCATTGCTGGATGTGACGTTATACGAAATACACCAGGTATACTGGAACGTCTACGTGGGTCCATGAGACGATAAGCCGACGTGAGCCTAATAGTTAGTGCAAGGTGGCTATATTGAACAAAAACTTCAATGAGCACCCTCAACTAACTCTTTTAGTGTTAAATTGGTCTCAATTACTGTTATCATAATTAGTGTATCAAATTGTAGAAACATCGATTCCTACTTAGAAATTAAATTAAAACAAAATGATTTCCTTAACTAATTAAATTGATTCTGAATTGATTTCTAAATTAAAAAATCTTGAAATACCATATAGATATTTTCACTAGAGAACGTTATACAGGTACGTCCAAAAAAGTTATAATATTGCAAATGATTGAAAAGATATGTAGGTGGCGCCAATTTGATTTTGTTATTGAAAAATAGTTCCAGATACCACTCGAATATCACAATAATTTTGAAATATATTCACAAAAAACAATAATAAGAATTCAAATTCAACACTCTGTATTTCAGAAACGAATAACTTGTGATCATACATTTATAGGAACTTTTCATCTCATTTTGATGTCAGCACTATGCTCCAGAATTTTCTACACGTACTCAAGAAACACCCTGTATAACTTGATTGAATGCCATTTGATACGGCTTCCAGTTTATAAATTTGAGCTAAAAGATTATTGTTTTGCCTCAGGGTGTATCCTGCGGCTAGTAGATAATATCTTTATTCATATAGTCATCTAAATCAATGTAAGTGACGCTATTGAAAATGAACATAGAAGCAACAGTTAAAATTCCTAAATCGAAAAACATTTCTCCACATGAATTGTAATTTTTGTAAAAATCAGTATCTTTTTGAGAAAGTAACAAATCATTTATCCTTCAGGAGTCACCACTGTATAATATGCAATTATGGTGAAATGAACATATATGCTGTTCACTACTCTAGGTGAACTAAGCTATCCCTTTCAGAACCAAGAGGTAAAATAAAAAAATTGAGTATTAAACTTGGATACAGCATATGTCAAATATTTTGTTACTTTACATTTTGGTGTTTTCTGTCACATCGATATGTCCTTTGGGGTCATTGGTGATCTTCACAATTATGTGCCGTGGTATTCAACAATGTCTATTCAAATTGGTGAAAATTCATATATATGAGCAACGGTATGCTGTGATGATAGGGTACAATTGTATTAAGGGTTTCAGGAGTGAAGTTGGGATGAAATCATAAAATTTAAATATATTCTTCACAAAAATATCTAAATTCCATGGTTCCAAGTTCTGCTGAAACATAAGTTTCATCTATGTCCTCTTCAACCTTAATTTCCAAGTCTGATCCAATTTCATGTAATAAATCGACTATTGAGTTTGGATTTTTCTGCAGATGATCTAGATCAGATTTGTTCCCTAAATATAAGAGGAAAACTCAGAAACTTTTTCCAAGTTCTAGAGGGGGTTGAGTACCAACACTAACAATTGTGCAAGACAAATTTAACTCTATTCTCTGAATCCGCGAAACTGAAATATAGCATTATTTCTTCTGAAAAACTCTATTATGATCATTAATTAATGGATTGCATGCATCAAATGAACATTTTTTCGCCTTTTAGACTCAAAAACGGTGAACTTAATGTTGGAACCCATTGATGTCACGACTCACATTCACCTATTACTGTACAAAACTCCTTTGATACGAATATTCCGCGTCAATTCGGTTTTGTTTATATATTTCACAATCGTGTGAAGCAGTATCAGGCTGATACAAAACGTAAACTGAACCTTAATGATACTTTGAATAAGGCGTCACAATTGTGTGCCATGGTGCTCTAAGGGCTATTCTCCGTGGACTGTATATTGATATAATTACTTGTTATAATGAAAATGAAATGTTTAAAATGATTTAGATCTCTGACAGAATATATTTTATTGACATCATTAACAAAAAAATCGGTCTGAGTTGCATTGAAAAATAGACAGGGCTGAACTCCAAAAATATAGTAATTATAACTTTAACATATGCGTAGTACTAGCTCACGAAAATGTTGATAGGGACATAATTACAAAGCAGTGCTTCGATAATTTATTTGAAATAGTGTCAGTATGATAATTCTAAGATAGTCAATCCTAAGAATTTGAAAGATTTTTTCATTTCAATAGATATATCATTAGGTGTGGTCGGTGGATCAGCGGTCAATGCACAGGCCGTTCGAAACTCCACCATAGCGATAGTCGGTTCGAATCCGATGTAGGTACGAGAATTTTTCTCAACTACTTTATATCGGATCGATAGGCGGCCGCATGCCTTGTCGAAAAGCAAGTGTATTGTGAGTTGTCTAGATGCCAATCTCGTCTAGTGTAGCTTGGAGTGCACACCGACCACCCGAGGTGGTGCTGTAGGTTTTCCGGGTTTTCCTACAGCTGAAAAGTGAATGCATCAAATATAAAAATATTAAAAATAAAAAATGTAAAAGTATTTAAGAAAAAATTTAAAGAGTTCGGGTTGAACCGCGTCTAGAATTTGTTGAAATTCGACGTTTCGGCTCCGATTTTGGAGCCATTTTCAAGAACTGAAAAAGAAAGAAAATTAATAAATGGTTGAAACGTAATTCTGAGGTCTCAATCTGCCTACTCTATATATATATATATATATATATATATATATATATATATATATATATATATATATATATATATATATATATATATATATATATATATATATATATATATATATATATATATATATATATATATATATATATATATATATAATATAATATATAATTCAACTGTTTTTACTATATGGCCCTCCTTGAATTGTATTGTCTTTTTACTTTATTCCTATTACCTACTTTTAGCTAGTCTTACCCACAGTATTTTACCCTTTTCATGTTTCTGCCACAAATTGAATTGTATATGCATTTATCACTTTGATTTTTGTATTTACTTTATATTATTTTTATCTATACCTGTATTTTACCCAATTGATATTTTAGCTAGAAATTGTATTGTATTCATATCATAACATTTACTTATACCCATTGCATTCCATTTATTTTAAACGTAACAAGTGCAATAGCACTTTTCGTTCAATGACTTTATTCTTCTTAATTGTTATTCACTAATTTTCATGAATAAAGTTATATTATTATATTTTTTATTTCCGTTAGGAATTAACCAGTCAGGCCCTGTCTCCGGAGCTCCGACACTTCCGGAGGGCGCGCTGGTGTGTCATTAACCCCAGTAAACACTCCCCACGTCCATGGGGTAAGTGATTACTGGGTCCGAGAATCATGTGCCCTGAGTAGGCGGAGTGAACCAAGAATTATTATTATTATTATTATTTTATTATTAGTATTATTTTATTATTATTATTATTTTATTATTATTATCACCTAAAATATCAGTAAGTCGCCCCGGAGCGCCACGGCAAATAATAATAATAGCCGTCCTCTACCCGCACAGGCTATGCCTTTGGGTACAATCAACGAGTGTTTATGAGGGAATATTATTATTATTATTATTATTATTATTATTATTTGCTAACCAAGAGGCTTTTATCCATGTCTCCAACAGTAAAAATTATTTATTATCAGGTCATTTCTGAAGCAATAACATTGCATGTTAACACACACAAATATATTATAAGAATTCATTTTGAAAAGGAGGGGGAGGTTGTTTCAAAAGCATGATACGGACGAGGACACAAGGGGAAAGCAAAGAGGGCCCATGGGGGCCTACTTGCCTGGCTGCAGTGGCGGCCACCCCACATATACTACTACTACCACTACTACTACTACTACTACTAAAAGAAAGGATAGGTCACTACCCTGTGGAACTCTTGTTTCAATGTCATGCACGCTCGTCAGATAAATATGATCCAGATTCAAGTATCAACATGACAGTTTAAGTTCAAATAGACTTGAGCCATGAACCCAAAGGTTTTGAAGTGTATCCAGAAGCGGTTTATGGTTGATTGTGATAAACGTGTTAGGTCAAAAAAAATGCTTATTTTTTTTCACTTATTTCGAATTTCGATAAGACATAATTGATAAAGAAATAATGGCATCCTGAGTTGATAAACCATATTTTGTCTTTGAAATGAAATTGTCCTTTCTGCAGGAGAACATAAGTCGAGATGATAGGATTTCTCGTGATTTTCAGAAAATTGGGACAACAATGCAAGGCCTCTATAAATGAAGATCAAGTGCTTATCATTTTTTTTGTGAATAGGTACTTCTAAAGCATGTTCGGGGCACGATGGAAATACACCTTCCGTAAAAGCTAGATTGACTAATTGCGTGAGTGGTGCGATTATACAGAGTATTCCACATTCGATGGCCTATTAGACGTTTCTGGAGAACGGATCGACAGATCATTTTAAAAATTTGTTGGCGTGGATAATCAAACATGCTCTACCCGTCCAAAATACTTTTATCAATAGAGTGTTGCCACTTGTATCAGACTTTGTTATTTCAAATGGAACACCCTATATACTATATAATTTTTGGAATACTTGTCGAAGTCCTTACAACTTTCCCAGATAAGTCCCTATACCTATCTGTAACGGTTTTAGAGACAAAAATTATTTTGTCAAATTTTTTAATAAAACTTGACCATGTAAAAATTACATTTTTTTCATTATGCAAATTTACAAAATATTGAAATTTGGGTCATAGCTGCATGAGGCCCTTAGGTATTCTGTCGATGAACTGCATATCAGTTTCATCATACAGGGAGGCTCAGAAGTAACTTTCTTTCAGGGACTTATGAAAATGACTAAAACTTAGTTTTTTCAAATGGAACACCCTGTATTTTATATTGGTTTCGAATTCAACCAACCAGTTTGAATAAGTTTTATCGACTATGTCCTATACCTATCTCTTACCGCTTATGAGATATAGATAATTTTATAAATTTTCTTCTTTTATTACCCAGAAATAAAAATGTAGGGGAGTGGGATCTAATATCATCAATTATAATATAAGTTCTCAGAATATCAAAATATTTTCTGTAATTCAATTTTCTTCATGAATGCAAATTGAAAATTCATCAACCATAACTATACAAAACACATTGAAACTAAATTTTTGTTAAAATCCCCTTTCTCTAATGAAATGAGGGTTTTCTGAGGCCCAGAAATGATCAATCCAACAATTCAGGATTCCCTCAAGGGAGAATTTTGATTCATCTGTCCATATAATTTTTGTCAAGAAGTTGGGATCTTTGTATGTTCATGTTAGTAGCATTTCGCAAAATTCTACACGTTTCAGTTGATCATCTCTATGTAGAGCTTACTGACAACTGTGAGTGAATTTCTTGACAATTCACCTCTGAATATATATTTTAATTGTTGTTATCAGATGGAGTAATTTGTTCGAATGAGATCGGTGAATATGACGTTTTGGACCATGGATTTGGCCACCGCGGTCACCAGATCTGACTCCCCCAGATTTTTATATCTGGGAAAAATAAAAGAAAAGGTTTATAGAACACCTGTGAATACAAAACAGGAAATGGAAAACAGGGTAAGATGTCTTTTCGGAGAAATCCATCCGTCGGAAATCAGCATAGCCACGACTGATCATGTAATGACATCGATCTATTAATGTTCACAAGTGAAAGGTCAGCATTTCAAGCATCTGAGCTACTAAGTTTTTGTTTTTTCAGTATCAAATATTTTATTATTGTGAAGTAAATTTTGTAATATTATCTCTTGTGTAGAATGAATATAATCAATTTAGTTTTTCAATATTCAAACTGTCAACCTATCATATTTGTCTTACACCCAGTATGAAGGAATGTTCATGCATTTCATCACACCTTTCTCAAAAAAGATGAAGCTCTTATTTGTTATTTGATAGATTTTTCACCAGATTTTATGCTTGAATTTTTATCCTTGCTCAGACCTCAAAAATTATGAAATTATTTATATCTTATAAACGTTAAGAGATAGGTATATGACATAGTTGATAAAACTTATCCAAACTGGTTAGTTGAATTCGAAAACAATATAAAATACAGGGTGTTCCATTTGAAAAAACTAAGTTTTAGTAATTTTCATAAGTCCCCGAAAGGAAGTTACTCCTGAGCCTCCCTGTATGATGAAACTGATATGCAGTTCATCGACAGAATATCTAATGGCCTTATGCAGCTATGACCCAAACTTCAATATTTTGTAAATCTGTATTGTGAAAAAAAAAATTTCAATGGTCAGGTTTTACACAAAAATTTGACAAAATAATTTTTATCTCGAAAACCGTTACAGATAGTTATTGGGAATTATCTGGGAAAGTTGTAAGGACTTCTACAAGGATTCCAAAAATTATATAATATATGGGGTGTACCATTTGAAATAACAAAGTAGCTACTACTTTCTGATACAAGTGGCAACACTATGGAAATATTTTAGACGGGTAGAGAATGTTTGATTATCCATGCCCACAAATTTTTAAAATGATCTGTCGTTGCATTCTCCAGAAACGTCTAATAGGCCATCGAATGTGGAATACCCTGTATTTGATGCGACGTTCAATAAGACTCTACCTAGTAATTTGTCTACACCACTAGAGCTGTTTGACGAATTAGATTTGAGTGGGTAAATCAAAAAGCTCAGCTTGTTTCAATGAATAGAAAAAGAGTGAGCTTAATTTAAGATATTTTTTCCAGTAGTCGAATTTGTTTCGTTAACCATCGAACCTCCATTTAATTCAAGTACCACATTCATTCTCAAAATGATTCGATATATATTTGATGATGTATTATGTTTTATTTCCAGACGAATCTTGACTTATTTTCTGCATCGAGTGTGTTACTGAAATATAATTTTTTCGACCGGTCTATCTAACTTCTATGATATCTCAAAAAATTGTTATACTTCTTCCAACAGTTTGTCGTAACAACATAAAAAAAAAGTTGGCGGATTTCACCGATACTACTTGCTGACATAAATCACATTGTGATTTCTCGATAGATGGCGCATATTGTGAAAAAACGAAAATCTAAAAAATTTTGATGATTGAAAAGAGAATTGAATTATCTTTTCAACTATGTGACACATGACCCCCTAAGCAATTTGAATTTTTTTAGTGGATGTGTCATCTATCGAGCAATCGCAATGTGTTTTATTTCAAAAAGTAGTATCGGAGAAACCCTCCAAACAGTTTTTTTTATGTTTGGGCCGCGGTGGTGTGCGGGTTAAGTTCTTGCCACATAAGCCAAAGAGTGTGAGTTTGAATCTCAGTATTGCCACCGGTCTCGTGCAGGGCATCACACTTATTGAAAGATAAGGGCTATGTCTTCCCCTAGCTCGCACAAGTCTCTGACTTCTGAGGGTTGCACGTAGGGGTGCAACCAGTTGTCGGATATAACAATTTTAACAATTTAACGTCAAAACGTCCAAAAGTTAACAGGGTAGGACTATTAAAAGCCGTACTGTATGTTGAATAATAAGTTCATCTGATTACATTTTGAAGATATCACGGAGCAGTATGCCTTCATGAATGATTTCTTTCGTTATCCACGGTTTTTTTGAGTCCCTTTGTTTGTTTCTTACGTACTTTTCGAGAATGCATCGAAAAAGATTTAAATAATTTAGGGAGAATATAGAATTTGGAAAATTAGTTATAATATAACAGTGTTCATTTCCAAAGTATAAAAATTCCCAAAATCTTTTTCCTGGTAGGTTATTGAAATAGAGTGTTTGAATCACTGAATGTTCGTTTAGAGGTGTATAAGTATGTGTGTTATTTGAGATATGATTAAGTGAAATATTTTTGAAATTTTATGCCTTTGTCTGGCAAACTGTTTTGGATTTGTTATTGTTCGGAATTTAATTTCAATCACTGGGCGACTAATTTTCACCAGTACGCGACATGTGTGTAACTACATAACCGTTACGATTCCGTTACTAGGTATACCTAATCAATGAAAACATCGTAACAATAAAACGCAATTGTTCCCATTACCAACTCAAACATTATTTTAAAGAAAAAAATAAAATTTTTCACTCTCCTATTATGTAAAATTAATTGTATCAATAAAAATTTACGAAACAGCCCAAAGCTGATCTGTGAATGGGTATTTAAATGGACAGTTGCAAAAATACATTCAATATTTATGTTGAGAGTACCAATAAAAAACAGAACATTATTCTAGAGTACCCTGACACTAGATGCAGATAATGCGGACCTACTTAGGGGATTCTCGGACCCAGTAATTACTCACTCCATGGACGTAGGGAATGTTTACGGGGGATATTGACACATCAGCGCGACCCCCAGATGTATCAGGGCACCGAAAACTAGGCCTGACTAGAAAATCCTGACAGATGAATGAAAAATTATAAAAATATATTTGTTTAGCTTTTACTTAATTAACTCTGTTTTTCCAGTTCGGAATTAACAATCCATTTTAGAAACACTTGCTGTCATCCGACTGAACTGAAATATTGAACATGAAGAACGGATGAACAGGAACAAATAAAAAAATTCTTCCCCGGGGGCTCGCTAGAGGAAGTATGGTAGTTTGGAAAAAATTTTGACGTCTGCAGACGTTGAAAATGACGACGAAAAGAAAATGTAGGTCAGGGTTATGAACTCCTTTTCAAAGAAAAGGGTGAAAACTCGCAGAAATAAAATAAAAAAAATCCATGAAAATAGAGGAAAACATCGGAGCGTCGAACAATTTAATTTCAAAAAATTTTACCCCCTGTCCCTTTAGGGGGGGGGGAAGAAATTCTGAATAATTTCTGGCAGATTCAAAAATGGAAATTTATGGCGTGGGGCTCCGTTAGAAACATTCACAAAATGAGGGTTTTTATTTTTAACTTGTGTACACGGAGTTCTTGAGGCATATTTTATGTTATCACAAAAAACAAAAAAGTTAAATGTACAAATGAAAAACGAATTGATTCATAAATTGTGTTGACATTTCCAAACGTTCTGCCTTGCATAAAAATAAAAAAATTATAACTTTGCTTTTGTCAGTGGCACGTAAAATCTCATCAGTCATTTATTTAGGAATCGCACGTTAAAAGGTAAGTTTCGACTTCGTTCGTAAGGGGATGACAGCTGGTTAACGAAAAAAATAATGTTAAACAATTTAAGAAGAACCCTCGTAGTCTTCTAGCAGGATTCTGTTGTAATTCACAAATCCGTATGTTTTTTGTTGGATTGCTTTTTTAACTTGTTTCGACACAGCAGGCAAAAAATTGGTTGGTCTCAAGTGATTTAACGTTTTCAACTTGAAAATGTTATAATCAGGAAATATCACAGCCTTTTTTCAGCCTTCTGGCGAGTAACCTTCATTCACACTTTTATATACAATATAAGTTAGAATTGGTGTAAGCAAAAAGATGCATATTTTTACAATTTTATTGATTTGTATATAATGTAGTAAAAATTAACAAAACTAATTTTGTTAATTTACTTAAAACACGTCATAAACAATATTTATAAATTTATCTTCACTCTCACTCTCTATCTGCGAAGTCTGGAACTATATTTGCAACCCACTGTAACTATCTATGACTACCCTGCCCTCTGCTATCCAGCGGCTTATATACCCGCATTTACAGTTCTCGATCAATCGGGATTACACGTCTTCCATTTCGTTACTTAGAAAGTTCGCGTTTCTTCTACGCAGGACTTATGTGTTTGTGGGCGGAGGAATGTTTACTTGGGGTGCGGTCTCGAGGCTCGTCTCGTAATCGTTACAATACCTACCCATTGATACTTGACCTACGTCAAATGTAGAATTCAATTAAAATGTATTATCATTATTTCGTTTACCGCTCACATGAAATTATTATGAATTTTATTCCAAGTCTAATCATACAGGGTGTTTCATAATTGATTGCTGATCTTGAAGGACCATACTCGATCCTTGGATGATTATGAGAAAAATTCTTCATATGAATGTAGGTTGGCAACTGTTTTAATTTTTGAGATATTGAAATCTAACAAAAACATCAATTTTTTGTAATAATTCTAAAACCACTATGTATTTTTCATATATTTAGGTACATGCAAAGTACGCATTAAAATCAATTTTTTCAAGGATTCAGTTTTTTTTAGTTTGCATCAGAGGCGACTTTGGTAGCATGCCCAGCAATGTTTTTGTCAAATAAATATTATTTTATGATTGTCTCCTATCTTCCCATAAACATGGTCTCTTGAGTTTTTCTTTCGTCAGCTGACGGTTTTCGATTAAAAAACCATTAGCCGAAATAAAAGTTAAGAGATGTTAGAGAACAGTTATAAAAATAATATTCATTTGAAAAACAAAACACAGAGGCAAATCATGAGTATTTTTTTGTTAAATTCAACACCCTGAATCTCAGAAAAAACCGGTTGTGGATCAATATTCATATGAAGATTTTAAATCACGCATAGATTATCGTCCTTCAGGATCAGCATTTGATTGTGAAACACCCTGTATATCACAAGAGTGAGTATCTTCAAATCTCTTGAATGATGAATAATCAACAATTAAGTTCCGGAATGAAAGATGTAGGCGCTTTAGTCCCTCGGTAAACACTACTATCATTTCTACTCTTTTCAAGCAACTCTTGAGCTATGAATCACCTGCTCAACTGATCAATCCACGGTCTTTTTTTAGCAGGCCATTCATTACCTGTTGTACCAATATTTCCTTCAAATCTGAAACTTCATGCATACAAAAGAAAAGATTTCCGTCGTGCTCAAGAATTATCTTGCACTTAAAATGAAAATAACTGAATGTGAATCCTTCACATAAAGGGGAAAAAGTAACGTAATGGGAATTTCTATCATTCGACTTCCGGCAATGGTGGAGGACTGACGGCGTTCTCGTGTCTCAAGTCAAGTACATGTGTGTGAATGTTATAGTGTAGTTTGTGTTGTGATGTCTGCCGTCTTTAGTACGTGCAATTACCCAATTTTTAAGTGTTTGTGACGTGTGCCGTACACCACAGTTTTTTAACCGTGGTTAAACGTGCAAACCAAAATATTTTTTTTTATTTATTTTTTTTGGGTGGAGGCATTGCCTTGAGCAAGATTCCCCCTCCACACCCTGACGAAGTCCCCACTACTCACGAAGTGATACATATTTGAATTTTCCTGAGACACTAAGTGGCTTAGTAGTAAAATGTTTGCAATGACTATGAAGTTTCGGAAATGTTGGTGGTTAAATCGCTGCCGGCGAACAGGTATACAGGGTGTTTCCTAACTAGGGTACGAAACTTCAAAAGGTAATTCGTGAGGTCGTTTCAAGAAAGAAGTTCTAATGAACATATGTCCGGAGTTGCATCGTTTCTGAAATAGACGTCGTTGGAGTTTAAAAAAAGACGGTTTTCATAAAATACTATAAATATCCTTGAATTGATAGGGATGAAATTTGGTTGAGTTATTTGAACTAATGAGACGCTTATTTGATTTCAAATAGACTGAAATTGTTAGGTCCAGTGGCGACTCAGTGGGCTCCACAGCCAACAATATTGAGAAAAAAAATGTACACCACGTACTCTTTCTATAGTTTTTAATATATTTAGATTAAACAACTGAAAATATAACTTTTTGGTCTCTTGTGTTTTCTTCATTTCCAGCTAGGTTTTCGAAAAAAAAAAAAAAAAAAAATTGAAGCCACTCTATTGTATATCATGAACATGACAGTGACATTTGTCATATCGGTAAATTCAGAGTTGTCAATTAGCACTGATTCCATCATGAATAATTTCACTAACGCTGAAATGGCTGAAATGAACTTTATTTATGGATCAGCAAATGGAAATGAGAAAAACCACGGAGAATTCATTAGGGCAGATATCTTAACAGAGTAATGGGGAATTCTCCACCCGACGACAATCAAGTATTTTCCATTAAAGTTCTATAAAACACTGCATTTAAAACACACCATTTCAACATTTTTCTTTCAAAAAATCATTCAAGTACTTAAAAATTTAAAATAAAATTGGACTTTTAAAATTTAAAGGGATTTCACCATCTGGCAACATCGGCTACAAATTTTACACATAAGAAAGGACAACAGATCTGTTACGTTAATAAGTTAAATGAAGATGACAATGTTCCGAGCACAGACCTATAATAAAATATAGGTCGGTGGTCCGAGTCTTCTGTGACATTTTGTGTTCTGTGTTCCTAACCCCTATCAAAGACAGATATATTAACTATGATAATTCTTTTTCTAGCATACTACCATACCCTACGTTTTGTAGGCGCTGTTGCCAACATGTTAATTAGAAACAAAACCCTTTACAATTTAAAACCCAACATTTGAAAAATTAATCTGAATACTTTTCGCATTGAAATTGAAAAAGTCATGAATGAAACTCAACTTTATTTTGTTCAAACTTGCATTTGCTCCAATTACCCAAATTGAGGAGAATTCCCCATTCCATGTGCTGAAACGTTCAGAACGCTATATGCAAGATTATGTGAGTTTGAATGAAAATGTAGGTGTACTGTAAAAATTGTTTCCATGAGATTTCATAATTCCATATAGGTAATGCGTTGCCATGCATATTCATGTAAAATTACATAACTCTGTAATATAATGTAACTTTCTCAGTAATTCCAGATTTAATGGCGATTTCTACATGTTTGGTGGGGTATTTTCACAATTACATATAAGTAGTGCCAACAGAGATTATATGCTTTAGTATGTATAACTGGATATGTATTCATGTATTTGTAAGGAAAAATTCAGGTTTTGTAGTGAATTGAACTTGGTTGGACATGCATTTTTACATACCTCAAATGTGAATTTCCATATATTCCCCAATTATCACTTTAATTTTCGTGTGATTTCCACTCTATTTACAGGTGTAATACAAATTATTGCATGTTTATTTAGGTGTCTTCGCCATTTTTTCAAGTAGTGTTATATAACTTTACATGGTTCACTATATATTAGTGCAAAAGTATTGAGATAAAAATTTAGTTCTCGTTGTAAATTGAACTTTATCCAACATGTTTTCTTAAACACTTCTTCATGATATTTTCACCAGTTCAACATGGTATTATCCATTAGTATTGGGGGTGTTTGAAAACTAGAGCCGTTTTTTCAATCTGAAGTAGAGGATACCGATTATAAGAATATAAAATCCCAATAACGTCCTTCTAAAGTCAACCATAAAAAATAATGGATGTGAAAACTTTAGAAGAGAGATAAAACAAAAACTATCGATACTTTCAATGTTAAATTAATGATTTTCATTTAGAAAAATTATCTTTTGACGTTATTGCGGTTTTATGTTTATATAATTTTTGCTTCAGAACTTCATGTTAAAAAGGGAATTAGTTACCAAACACCGTGAATAGCGTATCTGAGCAATAATGGTGTACAGCCAAATAAAAAAAAATTATTAGAGTTACATTTTGATAGTTCTTTCCTCCGATCAAATAACATAACCTAGATGAGTAACTCGCCGCACATGCATTAAGATTTGTGTAAGAGACATCTCCCCCCAACGGCAGTGTCGTGCGTTGTTAACAGAAATATTGAGGTTCAATAAAATAGAAATAATGGAGACCCAACATGGAATGGAAACCTGAAATTATGATGAAATAATCTCCACAGGATTTTGAGAAAAGCCCATGCTCTAATTGACACGTTTTTTTCATAATTCGTTCATTTTTCTCTTTTCCAATTTGATATCCCTTTCTCGATAGTTACGACATTGGTAGCTTCAAATGATTGTTCTGTCAAATATCAAATGCAGCGTTGTCGTACTGACAAGACTATATCGACAACAAAGAATCTCCGTTCGGCGATGGAAATACTATCGTTTTTACATGCTCCCAACAAGCTGCAAGGAACGTTTCAATTGCCTTCTTATGTCATATATTTCATCCAAGACATTTTTTTTGGGTTTCCGTTGCCATGAATATACCCGACAGATATCAAAATCTAGCTGACTTGCTTATTGTATCATTAAAAACCTGCGACATGGCAATAATGTCATGATTTGAGGGATAACATTATGAAAAGATGTGACCTTCAGTTCTATTTGAGTATTACTCATCTAGGTTGTGTTACTTGATCGGAGGTTCTTTTCCATATACATGAAGAGCCAAGGATTCAGGTGAGTTTGATTTATTCACTCTGTATCTCCTGTGCGGATATTGGCTCATAATTACTTATAATAGAACTGGGGATATCTACGAACAAGACAAAAATTTCATAGCTTTCGTATTTTCTATAATAATATATTACTTGAGGAAAAATATCAAAAACTCTCAACAAATGTAGGAAGTAGTCCCAAAGATAAGTTGTTGAATAATAGAGTCAATAATATAGAGGTCTGACATCAAATCTGAACATATTATGTTTCTGCAAAATGCAAATTCACATCTTCAGTCGCAATTTAATCTGGAAGAAACTTACAAAGCACAATGTGCTTTAAATTGAAAATTATTATGTTGAAGTGACTGAAATCAGTTGAAAAAATCAACATACTGCTCTATTTTGAGAGTGGTGTAGAAAATATATGAGGAATGTGAAGAAACCAATCTTAGTGAAGTTGAAAGTAAACTATTTACTTTTCTAACCCATACTTTGAAACAAAAAATAAGAGAATATTCTCCAAAACGAAGCATGAAAAACTTAACTCCAAATCATTTGAATATGATAACAACAATAATTTAACAAAACATACTTCTCTATTCTACTTTTAGTGAACAATAAATCGTGGGACTTGCACAAAATAATTTTGAGAAAAGTGTCCCAGGTGCCACCGTTTTGTATTGATGGGATGAAACGATGCGACATCAAATCTATATCTAAATGAGATTTGAATGTCGAATAAGTACTCAAAATCTCAGAGTTGTGTCTGGGGGAACGTCGATTAGTTTTCCTATGAAAATACTGATTTAAGTTATAATTTTTAACGAACGAACAAGTGGCTATCATTTCAAATACCTATTTACTCATCCGATGACGATATGGCACTCACTCATACATAATATGTCTTGTTTGTTTTTGATGACCTTCCTGCCCTAGACGCCGAAAGATGTTCACACCACCAATATGAACACAAAAATAGAAATTAGCCAATTGGGGTTAGGCAGAAAGATGCCGAACTAAGCGGTAATAGGTGCACGTAATGAAAAATAATATTCAAATGAAGAATTCTGCAATTCCGCAATAACAATACATCGTATTGCTAATAATTACTTTTATTTACAGTCATCATGAAAACCAACGAAAATTACATGTAATAAAGCATCAAATTATATGCTTACTGTAAAACAAAGAAGAAATAGAGGACATTTAATCAGTTTTCCATTCAAATTTAAAATTACTTGTTCATTCAAGTTATGAAACTAAGAGGAGTATATATATTACATTGCAGCATGTATTTTTCCATCCACTTTTTACTGTTTGGTGGAAGACCAGAAACTGTAACAATCCCTGAACAAGAATAAGAGGAAGCTATACTTGATGCGATATAATATCTTAAGAATAGTACCAGGAAGCTCGCACTGCGGTTTGAAGTCAGTCAAATAGCCGTTTGGAATTTTTTTTAAAGAAATCTCCTATATAACCATATCACATACAGCGGGTCCAAAGTATACTGCCTCGGGATTTTAATACCAGAATAATGTTTTGCAGGTGGTCCATTCATATGACAGCTCACAAAAATCATTTTTTGACAAATAATCTATTTACGAAAGATGCACATTTTTCACGAAATGCTATTATAAACTTTCACAATAACCATTTTTTCTGAACGTTTGGGTAGGAATTATTGATAACCACCTAATTGGCGCTTTTTTTACTAACAAGATTAAGAGATGAATCCTACACGGACTTACCCATTTTGTTAAAAAAGGGCATTACATATAAGGGCAATATGTGGTTTGTGCACGACGGGGCTTCAAAGCTCATTTTCGTGTTCTTGCAGGACAGCTCGCAGTCCTGATATGAATCCTATATATTTATATTTATGAGGTCATCTGGGGCTCTTGTTTATGAAACTTCTATATAAGATGTGAATGACTTGAGGAATCGAATAATTGATAACAATGTCATAAGGAATACTCCAGATATTTTGAACGTGTCAGACAATAAATGACAAATCGATTGCAGTCGTGTATTTTATCAGAAAGTGGACCTTTTGCTCATTTACTTTAAGTTCGACATTGTTTATTTTTTAATGTTATCCATGGATAGTTTTTAGAATGAGCTGACGTTAATATTATTTTTTTTCTCTAAAACCAAGATAGATAAGGAGAAAACACAAGAGATCAAAAAGCTGTAGTTTCAATTGCTTAATCTGATAAACTACAACTAAATTACTTTTTTTCTTGATATTGTTGGCTGTGGTGCTAAATAAGCGCCTTATTATTTCAAATAACTACACAAAATTTTAACCGAATCGGTTCAGAATATTTATAATATGTCATAAATACCGTTTTTTGAACTTAAACGATCTCTATCTCACAAACGAAGCATAGTCGGACATATAATCATAGCACTTTTTTCCTTAAAATGACCTAGCTAATACCCTCTGAAGTTTCATACTGTATAGTTAGGAAACACGCTGAATTACTTAAAATGATTCATTCGAAGTTATTTTGTACGTGTGTTTGGTGTCTTTCAATTCTGAAAATGTCACAACCTATAACTTATAGGTCAAAAATTTTGGAAGTTCCGAGTGTTTCCCGGAGAACTGAGACACGCTATCAAATGAAAAATCCACTAATTATTAATTAGTATTCTATAAATCTTGTATAAAGAGTAAAAATAACTTGTCCCGTGGGTTTTCTTTCATTCATATTCCAACAAATATTTCACCAGACTGAAACACAATAAGAGTTACGCCAAAGAATGATATGAATACGTCGAATAAAAAAAAAGTCGATCCTGCCAGGATTCGAACCTGGAATCTTCTGATCCGTAGTCAGACGCGTTATCCGTTGCGCCACAGGACCGTTAATAAAGGTTATAAATAAGCATCACGTGTCGTGAGTCATTAGAGAAACTAATTTTAATTATTCTTCAACAAACGCAAATAGTTTCATTCCTTAATGAATCGATGAAATTTATATCCATAGAATTTACATATCGGTCATTCAGACTTTTTCTCTAAAATAAAATATGAAAATATTTCCCTAAAATGAAACATTAGCTAGTAAATAAAGATTTTTAGCTCTTTATTTAACCTGGTCAACTGTGACTTTTGCAGATCTATTGTGAAGCTTCTCATTGTTCTTCTTTGTCATTTCGTCATCCAATTGTAACCCTTAGGAGCAACCTTCAGAAGTCTTTCCGGAGTCCCAAACACATCCGAAAATTTCAGGGTTCTAACAAAATTTATTATGATTATCGCGAGGGGTAAATAGTGTAGGTAGATAGGTACAGCATTTTCTTACACAGACAATCCCATAACAAAAAGACCATCTTTCTGGTTCTTGCTTCTTACTTTCGAAACTTTTCAGAACAATATACAAAGGTAGTGGGGGTTATACGTTCGTATCGAATATTCGAATCTTCATCCATGTCTTGCTAAAGAGAGTGCAGTTGTTCTTTCATACGCTTCATTATTAATTCTCTGACCCTTTTAAAATAATTTGAAAAAGTGGAACTAAAGATACACTGGCACATTTGATAGCACGAAATTCTTCTAAAATGAGTTTGTTAACTTCGATATACCTAACGATAAAAAATCTATGTTAAAATAAATATATTTTTCTCCTAATGACATTAAAAGCGGCCTTTTAATGACACTTGGCAGGCTTAGAAGTTGTACTTTTCATGCCTAGGCAGAAAAAGTCCACTTTTACTGCCTAGGCAGAAAAAGTTCGTTGCTAGGCAACCTTCCAAGTAATAATTTAAATCAAACTGGTTATTAAAATTGACAATGACAAAGTAAACAGTAAACAAACAAATTCAACAAACGTCATCAGCGGTAAACATAGTAACGCAGGGCCCAGTTGCCTTTGATGAAATAATTTAGTTATTTGGATATTGATAATGAAACGCAATTTAAATATGAAAAAGTCGATTTTGCGTGGAATTGAAACAAATTTGAAGAAAAAATTATATGTTTCACACGGCAGAAAAGCAGATGTAATGCGGCATTAAATCTTGTGCTTTTATGCCTAGTAAAACAAATAACTATTTTTCTACAAACGTCAAAAAATTACAAGGTTCGCGCATTGACAACAATATGCGAAATTACCCTTTTTCTCATTTTCCTTCGTTACCATGACACCGTGCGCGAAGTAGTGTGCGAAATACTTCGCACACTGCATGTAAACTATATGAGATTTTTATATTTACTCCTTTGTGTTCCTCAATCAAGCAAAAATCCAAGAAATCATTTATTCATTAACGTATAACAATTATTAATGCTTTCAAATTGTGAGAAAATTTTACACTACTAATTTTATTTATTATTTACAATGTTAACATTAATGGTACAGCAGAACAATATTTTTGACGTTTGTAGAAAAAATTTTGGTAATCTCGACTACTTTTTTTTAACTCGGCTGCGCCTCGTTAAAAAAAATCAGTTCTCGATCACCAAAATAGCATTTCGCGCACAAGATACAAAAATAACTATTTTCTACAAACGCTGAACAAAGTAGCCTTTGATGCTTTCAGATTTCAACGTTAAGTTGACGTTTTCCCTGAAATGTCATTTTGTGACAGCATTTGCACTCTAGAGCGAAAATATTTCGAAAACGTTCGCTTCTCCAATGTATTTCTGCATAATGATTGATGATAGCGACAGTGAATTATCAAACACTCCTCCTGATGTAGCAGAAAGTGCAAAAATTGTTACTTTGAATCTCCTACCAGAGAAATCAAGTAAGAAATATGAATTTCAATACGGTAAATTTATGACGTGATTTCCAATATGGGGGGGAAATAATGTTAGATGGATCTGCTGACCGTCCATCATCAGGTTCAGGAATACCAATTGAAGAGTGCCACAATTGTACATTCAATTTTAGTATAGTCAATGATAAATTTAATGAATATTAATCAGGAATTTATAAACTGTGTTCGATATTCGAGTTAAAATGAAAGTTTGTTATAATGTGATGTACTTTTGTTGAATAAAGCATCTGGTGTTTCTTTTTCTAAAAACTGCGTTTGTAGAAAAAAATCTTGTGTGTATTTCGAGCACAAAGTGTCATTACATAACTATTATTGGCATACCTTCCAAAATAAATACTACGGTACTTTGTAATGATCCAGCTACGCTAAAATATGTTGAAAGTGAATGGCAAGACGCAGCATGCCTGAAAGTGACGGGTACTGGAAGAATTATAGGAATGTATGAACTCTAATATATCGCCCCATGCTATTAATGAAAAAACAAAGCCTGCACGATTTTCGAACAAGAATGAAGTATTGAGAAAACATATAAAAAATAATCAATGTTGAAAAAAGCAAACACGTACACCATCAAACATCACTCAGAGGCACTTGGGTAAATTGTCAGCGGTTTTTTATCGTATAATTTCACCAATCAGTAATTTCAGTTTCCCGAGTAAAATTACTGGCAGAAAAATTTTGAATTGGAAGAAATTTATCCAATGAAAGAAAAGTTCAAGTGTTTTTTGGCAAGATAAATCAATGACAATATTATATTATTATGATAATGGATAAATGGAAAATTTTATTAATAAAATGCTATTTTCTGAGCTCTACAAATTTGAAATAATGGCACTTATACAGGGTGTTTGTTAATTTTTTTCTCGGCAGGTCCAAACTTCGTTATTTTGTGGCAACTTTTATGTTTTTCGTTTTCTCCATGATGAATAAAAGGTACTTTATATAAATCTTTTTTTTTTTTTTTCCCATTACAATTAATGTTTTGTCAATTATTGTATGTTGGTAACTCTCTCAATACAATACAAATGAAATATCTGAAATGGAACTGTGATATTAAGGGAGCGAAAAACAACTTGCCATACATTCGTCATTTTAAATAGAATACCCTGTATATAATCGATCCATAAGAAGCGCCAATAAAGGCTCTACAAATATCATTGACTAAACACTATGGTGTTTTTGTTGTTTTCCAGGTTTTGCCGTGGTCGTCTTTGGTTTAAATCTACAAACGTTTCGACTGCAACTGTAATGAAACACCTTCTAATTCCTTCATTGAATGCATAGTTTTTGTCCAACCCCTTCTTCAAACTATTGCCCGTTTAGAAGATAAACAAGTTGTGAATTCGAACACCACACTGTTATCATTTTCATTCACTAAAATTTTGGTTTGAAATATTTACAATAATTCCAGAAGACATCCAGATGAAAGATCGCGGTAAAAGAAGTCGTTCATTGAGATTATGGCGAAGAAATAGGAAACATTGCCATTTTTAGAAATTTTTAGAGGGTTTGTTTGCACCTCTTAACAAAAATAATTTGAAGGGCGTTCCATTTGAATTAATGAAGATTTTGCACATTTTCATTCTTTTTTGCTCTCTGTAAGTATATCACAGGTCGATTTTAGATATATCATTTGAGACAGTCACCAACGTACAATATTTGACCAAAAATTAACGAGTATTTTGAAGGAGCTGCAACTCAAGAGGGAAATTGAAGTGACCATGATTTACTAGATCTGAGGACCAGGCATTTTATCACTTATAATTTCCCAAGGCTATTGATAATTTCGAAATAATTTGTCGTATACTTTAGACAAATTTTGAGAATATCATTAGCCTAGGGATATTCAGTAAGAACATTTTTTCATAGAATTGTCACTTATAATTATATCGATCGACTCATTTTGGATATTTCCATATCTAATTGAGTAAACGTCAAACTATGTCATAACCATAGTGACTCGCTTGTTCAATAGTGATAATTTACCGAGGCACTTATCAGTTGAATGTTTGTCTGATTGACTATTTCTGATGGTCACTTGGTCACTAATACGTAGATATGATAGGTTCAAATTACATGGAAAAAATTTTGTGTCGAAGTGACTTATTGTCATTATTGAGTGGGTTTATTTGTAAAGGAGTTAATTTTTCATAATAACAATAATAGTCGTCCATCAACTAAACTAATACTGAAGAAGCTTTTGAATTTCCGACTCAGCAAAGATGATGTCTTATAATTCGAACGAGTAATGTCTGTATTTTGTTCTTCCAAAACGCACATTCATCATATTGAAACTGCACTATTCTGTTCTCGACCACTGAAATATTTCACAAATGTATATTCAAAACGTTATAGCAGAATTCAGAAATATCCCCTAAAAACCTTCATGAAATCATCAGCATTGCACCAAAGTGCTGTTGATAGCTAAGTGATGAAACAATTCAACTTAGGGAGGTGAATTATTTTGCTTTTCAATATATTCTGGCATTATTTCAAATTTTGTTCCGCATAAATTATAAACCTATTTCAAACATTCCTGTAACCTTGAAAGACAGTTATATCAGAGTACAATATTGCTGCGCTGAGTAAATTGTGGTTGTGGTGAATATGTGAAATCTGTACATAGTGTAAAACAAAGTCATTACCACGTTTATTGTCTGCTTCTCGGCTTACTTCTTCTCAACCACGTAACGGATTTCGGTATGTTTTTCACTGTAATTTAGAGACTTTTTCACGAAAGGTTAATACGTACAAAACATTTCAATTATTAATAGTCAAGAACCAACATCGGAGATGGACGAATCTCTAAACAAGCTGGGCATATATGTACAGACTATAGGTACCTTTGAGGAAACTTATGTGGGAATCATTGGGGAGGTGTTATTTTATTATTACATAGTTTTTAAATATGGAGTTCAGTACCTGAATTATCGAACCAACAAAGTTGTCTTTCAACTCGGATAACTAGTGACTGTTTCATGTTATAGATGCGCCAGCAAAACGTTATAAAGCAATTTCAATAAACGACGGCTGCAGAACCCGAAAAAAAAATAGTTTTAGTTGCAATAAAAACAAATTTTCCCGAATTTTCTACGGGTTGATGAAAAACTCGGATAAAATTCACATAAACATCATACTTTAATTCATCTATCTCTTCTAGTTTTTCTTCGGGAGAAGCGCAAAAGACTGAAAAGAGAAACATTCTCCCTTGAAAATTGAAAAAAAATAAAGATTTTTTATGAAAAAAACCTACGATAAAAATGATCAATTTTAAGGAATATCTAACAGAAAATAACTATTTCCCTAACTGAGGCAACACTGGACGTTCAACTAAATTTGATAGATGTTAAAAACCATAACTAGAAAGAAAACTGTTCAGATTATTCCTATATAATCCATATGTTAGTATAGGTAGATTTATTCATTTGAATTGATTATACTTAAACACTGACAATTCTACTCGTTTATTCAAATACCCATTCAACAGCCTCAGAATCGCAGTTTGCCATCTCTATGGAAAGTAACAACCATGGCAACAACTATCAAAAAAAAAAGAATAGATTTTTGTTACAGTAATGCAAAAAACTGAATTGAATTTAATTTAATCCTTTATAATGAGCCTAATATTTTTTTGATTGTTTCCCTATAGTTACTTTCATAATACCTACATAGGTAATTTAACTCAATCTGCTACTACAGCTAAGTATCATTTAATTTCCAATAAAAGTGATTATCCGAATACAACCTTGAAAAATACCAGGCTAATTCCGAGCTCGTATGGAATATCCCCCGACTATTTCCACATTGATAACATTTCAATGAATCTAACAATGTTTACAATTCACAGCATCAATATTATAAATATTTACTTTTTTGTTATTTGGTACCCAGAATTATAAATAGTTATGAAACTCAACACAATGAGAAAATAACGACGAATGAGTGTTTTCAGATGATTTTAGTACACTGTTTTTTCCACGATGAAATAGTTTGGCATGGAAATTTTCAACATTTAAGTTGATGTTCAACCGGTTGTAATTTCAGAAGATAATATGCTTAGCTTTAACTAAAATTAATTATTTGCATATTCAACGGTTTCCGAGACTACAATGTAATGAGGAATAATTCTCATCAATGAAAAAATAATGCATGTGCTATTCCTAAGTGCTATGTGTACCCACATATCGCACACACGTTTATATTTTTTTCCAAGTTTGAGGAATAATTTGTACGTATAGCATCTTCATTCATAGAGTAAGTAATACATTGTTTACCTCTCCGGAGCGTTTTGCAGCCCCAACTATTGGAAGATAGAAATTGATGCAAAAAAGCTCAAGAACCGGTGTAGCTCACGAAGTAGCAGCACATGACTAAAAGTTTCATAACCGCAATATGCCAGTTCATAGTTCATCAACCAAAGTGTACTGCGATTGTTGTCCTGGTTGAAGGTTACGGTAGAGTCCGAATTTGTGGTGAATAGAAAGATATTATTGAAAAACGCCTGGCCTGCCTTTATTAATGGACGTTCAGGACTAGGACTAATGTTTTTTTTTCACTTCGGGCAAAATCGTGGATACGACATAACTCATTACTGATTAATATATATTTTCAACACCAGTCAATGTCGAAGGCTGCTTCTGTCCATTCTATCATCACAATAATTATATCTTATTATAAAATGAATTATGTACAATGAAATATATGAGAGACAAGATTTGATTTGGATTATGAATAACGAATGCATGAGTAAATGAGGGACAAACAGAAAAAACTGCAATATCTCTGTTCTCAATCACAGAATAGCGTCAGTCACTATTAAAATAAAGTTGCCTAAAACACTGCCTGGCATTATTGCAATATATCTCTATAAAGAACGTAGGTACGTTTAAATCACTACGCGCCAAAATATACACAGTTCTGTCCCAATCTAAGATGCCGCATTAAAAAAGTTCTTAAATTGATCGAGATACCCTGTAGGCAAGGTGTTGACAATTTCCCTCATATTATATAAACCAATCAAATGCCATAATTTTCTCATTTCGAACCAATGAGAACAGGACTTTTTGAAAACACTTCCTACGGCCTGTGGTATTTTCAAAACGGTTTTTCGCTTCTAGCTTGTGTATACATTTCCATAGTTACGAAAATCACGATAAATATAGAAACGTCAGTTTGACGGTTCAACTCTTCAACTGATATTTATTAAACAAGATGAACCGTTCTTGTAATACGCATTTAGTCCATAATATAATGTATTCGTGAAATTTTCTGTTCGAATATCCCTTCAAAATGCAAAATTTCCAAAATACTTTTACCTTGCCAGGCACTCAAACTGTGTTGTTGTACAAAACACCACTCGAGCAAGCTCTCGTGGTGTTTCTAAGGAACACAGTTTTCGTGCCAGCAAGGCGAAAGTATTTTTCGAAAATTCTGCATTTTGTCGGGATATTACTACTGACAATTTCCCTCATATTATATAAAACAATCAAATTCCATAATTTTCTCATTTCGAAGCAATGAGAACAGGACTTTTTGAAAACACTTCCTCCAGCCCGTGGTATTTTCAAAACGGTGTTTCGCTTCTAGCTTGAGTATACATTTCCATAGTTACGACACTCACGGTAAATATAGAAACGCCAGTTTGACGGTTCAGCTCTTCAACAGACATTGATTACACAAGATGAACCGTTCTTGCAATACGCATTTAGTACGATATAATGTATTCGTGAAATTTTCTGATCCAATATCCCTTCAACATGCAGAATTTCCAAAATACTTTCACCTTGCCAGGCAATCAAACTGTGGTGTTTCTTAGCAACACAGTTTTCGTGCCAGCAAGGCGAAAGTATTTTTCTAAAATTCTGCATTTTGTCGGGATATTACTACTGATAATTTCCCTCATATTATATAAACCAATAAAATTCCATAATTTTCTCATTTCGAACCAATGAGAACAGGACTTTTTGAAAACACTTCCTCCAGCCCGTGGTATTTTCAAAACGGTGTTTCGCTTCTAGCTTGTGTATACATTTCCATAGTTACGACACTCACGGTAAATATAGAAACGTCAGTTTAATGGTTCAGCTCTTCAACTGACATTGATTACACAAGATGAACCGTTCTTGCAATACGCATTTAGTACAATATAATGTATTCGTGAAATTTTCTGATCCAATATCCCTTCAACATGCAGAATTTCCAAAATACTTTCACCTTGCCAGGCAATCAAACTGTGTGGTTGTACAAAACACCACTCGAGCAAGCTCTCGTGGTGTTTCTTAGCAACACAGTTTTCGTGCCAGCAAGGCGAAAGTATTTTTCGAAAATTCTGCATTTTGTCGGGATATTACTACTGACAATTTCCCTCATATTATATAAACCAATCAAATTCCCTAATTTTCTCATTTCGAACCAATGAGAACAGGACTTTTTGAAAACACTTCCTCCAGCCCGTGGTATTTTCAAAACGGTGTTTCGCTTCTAGCTTGTGTATACATTTCCATAGTTACGACACTCACGGTAAATATAGAAACGTCAGTTTAATGGTTCAGCTCTTCAACTGACATTGATTACACAAGATGAACCGTTCTTGCAATATGCATTTAGTACATAATATAATGTATTCGTGAAATTTTCTGATCCAATATCCCTTCAACATGCAGAATTTCCAAAATACTTTCACCTTGCCAGGCAATCAAACTGTGTAGTTGTACAAAACACCACTCGAGCAAGCTCTCGTGGTGTTTCTTAGCAACACAGTTTTCGTGCCAGCAAGGCGAAAGTATTTTTTTAAAATTCTGCATTTTGTCGGGATATTACTACTGACAATTTCCCTCATATTATATAAACCAATAAAATTCCATAATTTTCTCATTTCGAACCAATGAGAACAGGACTTTTTGAAAACACTTCCTCCAGCCCGTGGTATTTTCAAAACGGTGTTTCGCTTCTAGCTTGTGTATACATTTCCATAGTGACGACACTCACGGTAAATATAGAAACGTCAGTTTGACGGTTCAGCTCTTCAACTGACATTGATTACACAAGAAGAACCGTTCTTGCAATACGCATTTAGTATAATATAATGTATTCGTGAAATTTTCTGATTCAATATCCCTTCAACATGCAGAATTTCCAAAATACTTTCATCTTGCCAGGCAATCAAACTGTGTAGTTGTACATAACACCACTCGAGCAAGCACTCGTGGTGTTTGTTAGCAACACAGTTTTCGTGCCAGCAAGGCGAAAGTATTTTTCGAAAATTCTGCATTTTGTCGGGATATTACTACTGACAATTTCCCTCATATTATATAAACCAATAAAATTCCATAATTTTCTCATTTCGAAGCAATGAGAACAGGACTTTTTGAAAACACTTCCTCCAGCCCGTAATATTTTCAAAACGGTGTTTCGCTTCTAGCTTGTGTATACATTTTCATAGTTACAACACTCACGGTAAATATAGAAACGTCAGTTTGATGGTTCAGCTCTTCAACTGACATTGATTACACAAGATGAACCGTTCTTGCAATACGCATTTAGTACAATATAATGTATTCGTGAAATTTTCTGATCGAATATCCCTTCAACATGCAGAATTTCCAAAATACTTTCACCTTGCCTGGCAATCAAACTGTGTAGTTGTACAAAACACCACTCGAGCAAGCTCTCGTGGTGTTTCTTAGCAACACAGTTTTCGTGCCAGCAAGGCGAAAGTATTTTTCGAAAATTCTGCATTTTGTCGGAATATTACTGCTGACATTTTCCCTCATATTATATAAACCAATCAAATTCCATAATTTTCTCATTTCGAACCAATGAGAACAGGACTTTTTGAAATCACTTCCTCCAGCCCGTGGTATTTTCAAAACGGTGTTTCGCTTCTAGCTTGTGTATACATTTCCATAGTTACGACACTCACGGTAAATATAGAAACGTCAGTTTGATGGTTCAGCTCTTCAACTGACATTGATTACACAAGATGAACCGTTCTTGCAATATGCATTTAGTACATAATATAATGTATTCGTGAAATTTTCTGATCGAATATGTTTTCAAAATGCAGAATTTCCAAAATACTTTCACCTTGCCAGGCACTCTGTGTTGTTATACAAAACACCACTCGAGCAAGCTCTCGTGGTGTTTCTTTGCAACAGTTTTCGTGCCAGCAAGGCGTAAGTATTTTTCGAAAATTCTGCATTTTGTCGGGATATTACTACTGAAACTACACTTGCATAAAATCAACAAATTCACAATAAACAAAAAAAAAACGTTTATAACTGATACCGCTGGTTAATCAGTAGTGGGGACGACAATATTCCAATAAGCATAATCAAGAATTGTATTCTGCAAATTATAGAAACATTAACATATATTGTGAATAACTCCTTACGCTATGGTATTTTTCCTGATAGACTGAAAGTAGCATTGATAACACTTAGAGGAGGCCGTAGTGGCGCATGAGTAAGCAAAACTATTCGGACGAGGTTTCTGTTTTGATTCTGTAATATGACACTTCATAGAGTATAAAAATGGAGGGTGCCGGCAAAAATTGTGGTCGAGATTATCTTGAGCCGCCATTATAGATGGCGGATGACAACCGTCATATAAATCCTGTATCTCCATAACCCGTCGTCCGATTTTAGTAATTTTTATGTCAAATAGGTAATAAAATTTACTGAAAAACACATGGTAATCATTTTCTGCATATCTCTTGCCGTTTTTTGGTGAATTTGTGAAATAAGAAATAAAACTATTATAATCGTTGTTAAAATTACATCAAATCTGATGAGAGAACTTTCAATATAGGTGTTCCTCAAGGAAGTATAACTGGGCCAGTTCTGTTTGTCATTTATGTTAACGACCTCATCTCTAATTTCTTGGTTCGGGGAGAATCATTTCCAGAAATGATAAATAATCTAAGTACTCTCCTAAAACTATCAACTGATTGGTTCCATAAGAACAATTAACTTTTAAATGAAAATAAAACAAAAGTTATGCTCTTCACCACCAACAGGCCACAGTTTGAAAAGCCCTCAGAAATAAAGTTGGACACCGCTACCATGAGTATATCAGGTAATGTGAAATTCTTAGGTTTGATAATAGATGAATTTTTGTGTTGGGATCATCATGTAAGGTAAGTCATACCCAAATTGAATTCAGCATGTTATAGTATGAGAGTAATTTCCAAGTACATGAACTACATCACTATAAAAACGGTATATCATATCAACCGTAGAATCAGTGATTAGATTTGGCATAATTGTTTACGGGAACAGTAGAGACGCAAATACAATTTTTATTACTCAATAAAGAACACTAAGAAGATTCAAAAGTAGTAAGCTATTAACTTTTTATGGAATTTTCATACAGGAATGCCTGTTATATTTCTTCAAAAACAAAGATAAATTTGATCATCTGAAACCTCAGGCAAATTATGCCACAAGAAACAACTTTCATAACTGTCCCCAGCACAGACTGGCAGCCACCGATAAAAGTGCGCTCTTTAATTGCCTAAGACTTTATAACAAACTACCAGCTGATATGAGAAATATTGATAAACTGTCATTGTTCAAGAAACAAATTTTTAAACTGCATCTTGAAATTGAACTCTACTCACTTGATGATTACCTGTTATTCAATTTATCCTATAGTTAATCAAAATGTGCCTGACCATTGTTTCAATTAATGTGCTTTATGTCTGAGATATATATTGTACGTTCCTTTAAATCAAATTTGTTTATTATTATTATTATTATTATTATTAAAATTAATTCTATCCTCTACCAATAACGACTACTGGTGAAATAATTGTTCTCTACTCTTCCCCTACGAGATCTGCATAGAGGCACTGAGCGCTGTTCAGTCAAGAATTTTTCGGTTGAAACTTGTGAAATTGTAGATTTATAGGCGCTTTCACCGTCCAGCCGTCCGTGTAGGCTCATTTATTTTTCATTCCTATCGTGGCAGCGAGAGCTATATATAAAGATAGTGAATATTTTGTATTGTAGTCCTGATTTACAATATCAGTGAGTGTGACAAATAATTACAAAAAGAAGTGAGTGAACTTATTTTAATAATAACAAAATTCGGCACTATAATACTTGAGTTATGTTAAATATGCTAGGTATCTGTTTTTTTTTTTAAATGTACTTTTTCATATCGAATGGTAAACTCAAAATTGTCAAGTGTGTCACTACTGAATAGGAAATGAAATTGGTAATTTTTTATATATTTTTCTAAGGTTTACCGGCCAAACTGGGTAAAAAAGGATTTTTCAATTTTTTTTTGATTATGTGTGATCCAGAAAACGAAAGAATTAGAGATGAAATCAAACACGAGTTCAAACTCGAGCCAAATATTACCGGTATCTCATTGGACAAATACAAGTGACGTCAGTCTCCTTAATTTCCAGTGTACACTGTGATTCATGATGAGAATAAATCTTCCTTGTACAAAGCACTCATAGAACAAATGTTTTAAGTACAATAAAGTGACGTCAGCCCGCCTAAATATGCCGTTTGAATCTTTCTCAATTCGGAACAGTTTTGAAGTGGGTTGTAGTCGATATGAAATTAAAAAATAGGTTTGTCATGATCCACCCTGTCCCATTCTGATTTTTAGAAATGATCCGTCATCAAACGACGACATGCAATTCATTATTCTCGAATATCGGTGAAAGACATCAAAATAATAAACAATGAATGCATGTTTCTTCTGTTTGAGAGCGGACTGCGCGAATACCAAGTTCACCGCTATCTTTCACACGCCACGATCATAATTGACGAATTTCAAGATAATGAATATCTCGAAATATTCCTTCCTACTTTTCAATAGCGCGTCTTTCTTCCGCCCACAGCATAAGATAATATTTATAAATTAAGGTCATAACTCATCTCGCTAAGTAGGATATGCTATAAATAACGATTTGTCAACTGGACGCTATTAAAAACATGATTAATTATGCAGGTGTCGTATTTTATTGCGTAGGGAAGAACAACGGCGACACGTGTCCGGACGAATATTAGTATAAAACACCGCGAATTTACCAGTTCAGGACAGTTCATGTTTGACCCGGGCCATGTTCGTCTAAGGATTATACCAGTGCGTTACCAAGTTCGATGTCATGTATTAGTGCAAGTGTTCGCGAAAATGTATGCCTCGGAGTATAGTTTATTCACTGCCGCGATTATCTTCTAGTTACAAGTGCGTTTGGAATAGTGCAGTATGTAGTCTAATCTATCGCGAACACCGGAGTGCCTCGGAGTATAGTCAAGGGAGTTTGAAATCACTTCGTCAGTAAAAACCGTAAGATGAAACTATCGTACTATTGAAGGTTATCCAGAAACGATCATGAATATAATGTCTGAACAGATATAATGAGTGCGGAGATTTATGTGCCTTCTCGTGAAAATAAGCCGCCTTAAAAGACATCTGCAACCCTGTTTAATTTATGAGCATATACGGAACGGAACCTAATATTTTAACCCTGATAAAAAGCTATGGCTCATATACTGGTTACTGAAAGTGAAATTATTATATTATTTTCACCTGTCGAGTTTGGTTGTTGTAAGAGCTGTCCTTTATTTAGGAACCATGCATGGGTACAGTTATCATTTATTGTACTAAAGGTTTATGTCTAGTACAGTGAAAGTAATTAGTTACTTGGGATTTTGGTGTATTATCATAGGTGTCATGTGTCATGTGTTTTGTGCATTTGCTTGATTTGTGTTTATTACTGTTTGAACTGATTACCCATTTTGATTATGTCTTACATGTTTGATTAATGTTATATTGATTTATTTGCATGATTTTATCGCATGTTACCTGTATAATGTAGTTCAATATGTACTGTTAGTACACGTTTTGCTTGATATATTTAGTATATTCTGATATTTGATTACTAGGAGTGTTATTGGTATATATTGCGCAAACAAAGGTATTTAGTAATGACTATGAGGTTGCTATCTTTGATAGTATGTTTTTATGTATGTGAACTATTATCCAGAAACATTTATGCGCTTACTGCCATTATGTATTTAAGAGTATTTAATATACCTCTGTCAGTAGCAATAACGGCTAGTTGTGTAAGAAATGTCTCGTTGAATATGCGTTTTCGTAAGTTTGCCTGTTTTCAAGGGTACTTTAAGTATTTGGGGTGTTGTTCACTCTGCATTATATTATTAAATTGTGTGTTTGATACATGTTAAAGAGGTCTGACTTGCGGGATAGCAAGTGGATCTAAAATGGAAATACTTGTATTCAATTCGGAACTAATTTATGTATATTTAATATACTCATCAAATTAATCCATCTTGTTTTCTTTCTATACTCGAATTTCACTTATAACAAGACGTCACGTACTTTCTAGGACCATCAGGGGTATGACGTAGCCGCTCACGTTATATTCCTTATTGTTGTTGGGTATCCCGACGTTTCGATACGCCTCGTCCATCATCAGACCAAGCGCTGATGGCGAATGAGACCTTGCGATGGAAACTCTAGGTTATTCTAAACGGTGTAGAGACTAAGGCCGATACGCCGCTTTATAACAGGTTCGTCAATTGATTCTACATGCATCATGTATAAATAAAATAATTTTTCACAATTGAAACGTTATCTTTTCTCACAGTGTAATTCCCTATTATCAAATTTTTATTTTTTTTGTAGACTTTTTATATAAAATAAAGACAACTCTCTGATTTTTTTAAATTTTATTGATACTGATTCTATTGAGATGGCCAAAGATTGCCACTCTCGCTCCGCTCCGCTTCGCTCGTGAACAAATTCTCACCTCACGAAAAAAAAACAGTATTTTCATCTCTTGTATATGAAAATTATCATTTATCAACCAGATAACCTACATGAAAGTGATAGTTTTTCAATCTGAAGATGAAAATTAAGCAAATGAACATTATCAAACAACATCTATCGTAGAAAAAATAGCATATCATACTCGAGATGAAATAAGTTTTTTTCGTTCATCTGACATTTATTGACTTTATCTGACATTTATTTATATTGGTGACAATTGTATACCCCGTAGTGACGGTAACAATATATCTACTTGTTTATTCTGAGAAAACCGCGTTCTTGGTAATTTGAAATAGAAATTTATTAATTTTGATCGAAATATGATGGTTGTGAGTAAAATAGTATACAAACCCCTGTAGAAAGTTTCATTCCTGTCTCGACATCATAGCTAATCTCGACGCTTTGCGTCTCGGTTAACTAACTGATTTCACGACAGGAATGAATCTCTTCCTACCTCGGTGTGTAATATAGTATTTTTCCAACAAGCGTGCGTGATTTACCCGCACGATATTTAGTTCGAGAGGTGTCAGTTTCCTGCACTAGTGAGGCAGTCGCATGCGGGAAAGATACTCTTCCGTACTTGTTAGGTAATGTCTATTCTAGAACTGCTTATCAAAGTGGTCGTTGCCGATTTCGGATACCGTTGACGTATTTGGTTGAAAACGAACCTAATCTTGCATGCTCTCAAATAATGGCAATGAATAATATTCTATGCAACCACACTAGTATACAGGTAAGTGCGAAAATTTATCAAACTGGGGATACGGATTCGATCTTCAGCGCAGCGGTCATTTTGTTTTGTTTTTATTTGGTAGGAATTATATTCCTTTTTTGGTTAGAGATGTGAATTATTGGATATTTGCATAGCTCATACAGGATTGCTATTGAGGATTAATCTTCCACTAGGTGATATGTGCATATGTGGTGGAAGGAAAAATCGTGTCTGTTTTCACAATCAGCGCGAGTAGAAGAGTTTTTAGTAATGAATGATTCATCAGATACTATTCTCTTTGGCAGGTACTATTTTCTATTGCTATATCTGATGTCACTTTTAACCAAATAATGGTTCAGAAGAAGTTTAATTATTTATTGAGAACCATCAGAACCAGATAACAATACATTGGTGTTATAAATGATTTGATAGAACAACTCTCAATCCAGCAGAAACTCAGAATCACTTAAAAATTGATTGGAACATCGTCTTTCAGAAGAAAGAACTGAATACTATTCGGAATCAGTATCAAGTGAAATGAAAAATGTACTTTTCTCAACTTAAATGTGTATTAGAAATTTGATAAAAGAGTTACTTACCACAGGAAGACACTTCATCATCTCCGAAGTCGGAGAAGGTATCGACATTAGTATCGTCATATGGATACCATTTACTAGAATTGACCGCACAAAGTATACAACTTTTTAATTTCCTACGAGCGTTAAATTTTTTCAATTCTTCTATTGTGTCGTTAAGGTGGATTCGCAACCCCTTATCTCTGTCCTGAAACAAATTGAAAAACAAACAAATTCAATAAGGAACTTTGTAGAAATTTTATCTGAATAATTTTTAGTATATCTCAATAGGATTTTCACTTTATATAAGCAAAAATTTCCACAAATGAAAATATTTCAGGAAGATAGCTACTTTTAAATTAACGACACTTTACTGTGACATTATGTGGTGGACAGTTGGGGAATAAGTCCACATTTAAAGGTGACATGATAAAAAGAGTAGGAAATTCAATACAAAGATGTTATCCAATAATTTGCGAAATAAGAAGATATATGCCATTTAAATCATTGAATCTCATTTTTCAATCAGGTTGTTTCAATGGAGCTGCCAAAAATAGTTTTAACCAATTGAGTCACTAGATCACGGAGGGTGTTTTGAGGTTTCCATCGAACTTAATATATGAAACAAAATTAATTCAAAATCCATGATGCTTTGGGGGGACACTCACTTCATGGGATTGTTCGGAGGTCGATAATGGAAAAGGAACCAAACGCCAAAACCTAAATTTTGCGTTAGAAGTGTCAAGCGCCTTCTATCAACTATATATTTAGATACTGGTAAAATATCCAGCCGATAATTACACTCTAGCTCCCTCTCTGAACTGCCGAACCAACTTTTATTGGAAGAAATCCAAGCATCTGGTTGTGGTGTTGAAATAGATGAAATACGCTACTTTAGACTCATGAATTCAATAAACAATAACACTTTATTTATTTATTTATTTATTATATTTGTTGGAATATTTAAAAATATTTAAAGGAGCCCAATGAAATCGTTTGCACATGTGATCAAGATTGGACAAGAACGTGTTCTTAATACCATTCAATTGAGCAGTCATATTCAAAAGTTCGCACCTCGTTTCTCTGGAATTCTCTGGAGTTCTCACACGAATCTAAATGGAGGGTCTAAATAATGACCTAATATAGAATTGCGGAGAAACGTAAAAATTCGTATCTACGGAAATTATGCTAATAAACAATTTTTCATTAGAGGAGATATACATAATTATTGTATAAATTGAAATTATACAAGGTAACTCAACTAAACCGAACGTTATGATTGGTTGAAAATAATATCCTTTAAAATGTAGCGGAAGCATTTCTGGAAAATTTATCACTAGTAAGAACTAGTAGAATCGTGTGCCTAATACCATTCAATTAAGGAGTCAGATTCAAAAGTTCGCATCTCGTTTTAATGGTTACGCGCCAGCAAGATTCTCTGGAGTTCTTACACGAATCTAAATGGAGGGTCTACATATGGACCTATATAGAATTGCGGAGAAACGTAAAAATTGGTATCTACGGAAATGAAGCTAATGAATCAGCTGAATACAACAAACGCCAAGTTTTTTAGCAATATTCCTCAACTTATTGGCGTATGAAACGCAGCCTAGTCCTATTCAGTAATATCATCATCGTTAAATAATATTATGAAAGAAATTCAGTATTCTTTCTAGTTTAATAGCAGACTATGAACATTCTTTATCAGAAATCCATGTCGGATGAAACCACATTGCATTTCATCCATAATCGCGGTGAAGTTAGCAACGTATACTCATCCACAAAATCTGTAGAGTTAATGAGGAATTTTCATCCACAAATTCCAATACAGCAAAGGACCCCCCACCGCATCAATGGGGAATTGGCTTTCCGTAAATTTGCTTGATTTTTTTATATATTATAGACCTCATGATGCTGATCATATGTCTACATTGCACCAACATCCTAAAATCAATAGGTACATAGTGCTGACAGTTCACTTTTCCAAAATTTCAATTGGCCATTGTGACGATACTATTTCGACTATATCAACCAAAACAGCTACGCATCGTTTTTTCGATAAGCCGACTCGGATCCACAATAAACTATATCAATTTCTACACGGACTCACAATATACGAGGTGAGTCCAAAGTTAGCCAGTTTTGCAGTGATTTCTGAAAAATTGAGCGGTGGAATTTAATTCATTTTTAGAAATTTGGTAGGATACCAACATCAATTCCAATTCATGATGTCAGTATCTCCTGAATCCGACTGGCATATTATATACAAGACGTTCTATTTCTCTTGAAACTCTGCACCCGTTTCTATTATTGCTTGAAATTCTGGACAACTCGATGAATAACACTGGGTTGGTCACTATGATCATCTAGATTGCAGATACAAATATCCTACAGTGAATTGTTCGAAATATTTCAAAAGGTTTGTGACGAATGGAATATGGTTATGGAAACTCATCCATAATATGAACTTTAAAAGAACTACGCTGATAGATATGAGCGAAAGACACTATTTTAGGAATCACCCTGTGATTCAAGGTATCTGTAATCTAGATACTCATAGTGAACAACCCAGTTATTCATCGAGTTGTCCAGAATTTCAAGCAATAATAGAAACGGGTGCAGAGTTTCATGAGAAATAGAACGTCTTGTATATAATATGTCAGTCAGATTCAGGAGATACTGACATCATGAATTGGAATTGATATTGGTATCCAACGAAATATCTAAAAATGAATAAAATTCCAGCGCTGAATTTTTCAGAAATCACTACAAAACTGGCTAACTTTGGACTCACCCCGTATATCGTGAGTCCGTGTAGAAATTGATATAGTTTATATTGTGGATCCGAGTCGGCTTATCGAAAAAACGATGTGAAGTTGATTTGGTTGATATATTCGATATAGTATCGATACAATGAACATTTGAAATTTTGGAAAAGTGAACTTCAGCACTCTGTATAATCGAACCTATTGAATTTAGGACGTTGGGGCAATGGAGACATTTGATCAGCATCATGAGGTCTACAACATATAAAAAAATCAAGGAAATTCACCGAAAGCCAATTTCCCATTGATGCGGTGCGGGGTCCTTTCATGTGGAACATAGTAACTTCACCTCATGGCGAAATCCACCGCTAGTAAGGAATGTTTGTTGGTTATGGAAGAGACAAATCCATTTTAACACTTTTAGAGACATATTGCAATAACGCCAGGCAGTAATGAGAGACTTTATCGTGATGACAGAATGGCCATATGGGGGGCTTCGACATCGACCCGCTTGAAAAATATCATATATTTATCAGTGATGCAGTATCCTCGATCTTGCGCTATAAGGGGAAATAAAGAAACATTGATCGTGGCCTTAAACGTTTACTAATAAAGTTTTCCTTATTCCACATTTACAGTGCGCCTGCGAACATGTCAAAATAACTACGACTTAGATACTGCTTGACGTTATTATGAACTGCCATATCTCTATAGCATTGTTCGTTTGGATGAGTAAAGTATATTAACGATATTTATTCTATAACACCTTTTGCAGACTTGCTAGGTGGTCGGTATATCAGATTGTTGCTTATTACCAACCTATAACTAATCCTATGAGGAATTGAAAATGAAATTATTGTCACCCGATCAGTTTTTTTTTAGCGGAAACGAAAGTTCTAAATTCGAAGTGTCCAAGAAAATTTCTACAAACAAATTACCATACGAAAGGAATTATTTGGACTTCCATTGCCTAAAAAAGGAAAGGAAAAGAAACCATCTCCATGGTTTCAAGTCACGACAATTCGATTGAATACTTGCTCTTGATTCATTCAGATCAGTTATCACATTTAAACGAGATCACAAACTTGACAACGCCATTCGTTATTTTGGTGAAGTTGACGCGTAAAATGTTTTCATAAAAAGGTCAGTTATTGTTTGTAACATAATAACAGTGTACTCAATATGAAGTCTGAATAAAATATTTGTTTCTCATGAAAACAAATAAAATGGAATTTTATGAAATGTCATCCCGGTCTCGACTGCTTGAGTGGTACCAAGGGACTATTAGTGAAGGATCAGTTGTCGAGTTGTCTTCTGGTCTTCGATTATTTGGTGACTTCGTTTTTCGTGAAAAAAACCAGTAGATTAGCAATCTGAGTAATGCTAGTGCGCCCACGCTGGTGGTTGAAATGCTGCTGGTCATATAATAATAATAATAATGATAATACCCCCTCATAAACACTCAGGAAGTGTACCCAAAGCTGTACTTACTGTTCAGGTGTAGGAAAAACCGGAAAACCTACAGCACCACCCCGGGTGGTCGGCACGAACTCGAAGCAAGCACCAGACGTCGGGATTGGCATCTAGACAACTTACATTGCTTATCGCCTATGAAATTGAGAAAAATGTTCTCGTTTTCCAGGATTCAAACCTGGCCAAATGCGAGCGGAAGTTTAGAATGCCGGCATTTAACCGCCTCGCTACCGAGCACCCGGTATATAGGAATGATGTCGTAGGTATTTCTAGACTTCTCCTTGTAATTGTTATTGCCATAATTCTTCATCAATCAATACTATAACATTCTTCCGTACTCTGTCTATATTTTTTACTGTTGTTGGTGAACATATTTAATTGTTTATGGGATCTCGAGTACAGATTTAAATTCCTTATCGAATTCTTACAAATAGTCTTGGAATGAAGATTTCAGGAACACTTTTGTTGCTCGACATTAAAAAAAACCGGGAATAATGCCTCTTCCTACACTCATCTATAATGTCTCCTTGACATCCATTTAAATAAGAATGGTTTTACCACCAACTCACATTTTCATGATATACACTTCCTTTCATTAAACCATATTTTGTAGAAAAATATGGAAAAATATCGTTTATTTGAAAGTCTTGAGGTGTGAACCTTCGGGAGCCGTTCGTTCCTGACTTTGTAGTAAAAGAACTGACTCATGCAAGACACCTTATCAAATAAATTTATTTATCTTGTCAGTCACCAAAATTTGGTTTATTGTTAATATTCACGTTGGAATTTATCTAAAAAAAACCTTCTTCATTTTGTAACGAAGGACTTGGAAAAGAGGGAGTCCTGGAACACCATGTATATATATATATATATATATATATATATATATATATATATATATATATATATATATATATATATATATATATATGAAAACTAAAAGTTCGGGTTGAACCGCGTCTAGAATTTGTTGAAATTCGACGTTTCGGCTCCGATTTTGGAGCCATTTTCAAGAACTGAAATAGAAAGAAAATTAATGAATGGATAATACGTAATTCTACGCTGAGGTCTCAATCTGCCTACTCCTCAGGTATAATTACGTTAGGTTTTTGTGACTTGACGTCGGGGTCTCAATCTGCCTACTCCCCATGTCTCGTCACTGGTTCTCTCTAAGGTCTCAATCTGCCTACTCCTTCGAGATAACTATATATATATACATGGTGTTCCAGGACTCCCTCTTTTCCAAGTCCTTCTCTATATCTCGAAGGAAATTGTGAATAACAAGTAGGACATTTTATATATATATATATATATGTGTGTAATTTAAACTAATTATAGAAATGTGATGACTATTTCATATTGTTACTTGACTTCCTACAAATGTAACCCTTAACATAACATAGTCAAAAAAACTGTTGATCTACCTAATGAAAATATACCCCCAGTAAGAGATAAAATCAATGATTCTATATATATGATGATTTATATTTGGGCCGCGGTGGCATGCGGGTAAAGTGCTCGCTCCATAAGCCGAAACATCCGTAGGAGCATGAGTTCGAATCTCAGCATTGCCACTGGTCTCGTGCATGGCATCACACGTATTAAAAAGTAAAGTCTACGTCTTCCCCTAGCTCACACAAGTCTCTGACTTCTGAGGGTAGCAGGGTGCAACCGGTTGACGGATATAACAACAACAACAATTCCAAGATTTGATAATATCAGAGAATGTAAGTTGATATTATTTGTGATCGATCAATAAATTGCAAAAGATATTTCAACAGTTCTATTTCTTCACCTGTAAAAGCAATGGAATGAAACGAGGTATATTAGCAGAAAATCAAAACAAGCTGGTCCAATTCTCCAAGAGATGGACGGCTTGGCGTGAAAATATCTCCGTTATCTCAATAATGTATGAACCTCATGTCGGTTCTTTCCTTCGGAATGACTCACCTGGGCCACACAGGGTAATTTGGATACACTGCAATCTCAAAAGTGTCTCGAAGAGTATCACGAATACCTAAATTAGCAATAAATTTCGATGTAAATTATTCAGGCGAATGCTGCTTGATTATTGATGGAATCTTGTGAAGCAAAATAGAGAATAAAATTATATTTTTCGTTTTCTAATACAGATGTCAGGTAGATGATGGTAGACATATATTCATTACAAAACAACTTTTTTTATGAGAACAGTACCTACAGAAAATCTATTCGAAACTCATTCGTTGAAAAATAGTAGCTGATATGAATGTTGGATTATGTTACTGTTCTGTTCTGTATTGAATATTTATTATTCTTTGAATTTCAGTCAAGGTCTGGATCAGTTACAATCCACTTTATGGCAAGCAGCTTCCAGAAAATGAATCTATCGACACACCTACTTTCTGAAAATAATATTTTCAATTTTTTTAAATATCCATTGAACATTTTTCAACACCTTATTATATAAAACAATTATAAATCTTACCAAGATAAAATATATTAAAATGGGTTGTTGGCTGCCAAGTTGGCTAGTATCTACAAGTTAGAGATAACTCATTCCCATATATTTGAAATAAAGTTGCTTAGTGACAAGATAAGAAAAGGGAAGGTGAAGTTTTTAATGCTGTGTACACGTAATTGTTCAATTCAATGAAAGAGTTGTATTTCGTGTAAGTAAATTTATTACAATCGCAAAGCGCTTCCGGCTGTTAAGCCATCATCAGTGCTATATCTGCAAGTAAGAAATAATGGAAAAATAGGGAAAGTAAGAAATTTTGAATTACTTACTCGGCTTACAGTATTTATACAGGAGCACTATAAAAAGTCAATATATATAACCATGGTTAACATTGGTTTGATCGGACATACAAACAACTTTAGAAAAATCAAAAGACAAAATTAACAAATTATCGAAAAGTGGGATCTTTAAACTTAACTGTAATGATTGTGAAGCTTCTGACATGGGAAGGACTTGCAGGCCTTTGAAAGTTCATATAAACGAACATCTGAACACACCTGGAAACTCAGCATTTGAACACCTATTAAATTCAGTAAACATAACTTCAGTCCAATCACAATTCACAAATTTTGAAACAAGTCGACTCAAAGAATTTCAATAGACTAGATTTTCTTGAAGATTTACAATTTGACAAAGAATTACAGTGTAATAACCTATGTTTAAAACACAAGTTCATATATTCCTCTATATAGGATAATAAAATAGTACTTCATTTTAATGCAAATTTTCTAAATTTATTGTTCTTTGCTCAATAGGTAAACTTTCACATTCTCTAGTCACAAAACATTGTCATATGTCATAAATTCACTATCAACTCTCATTGGACATGGACCCTATGTTAATGTCACTACACTTCATCTGTCAGCTTTCAATTTCACTACATGTCAAATTTCAAAAAATTTTCAACATTTTTTATTCTTTCTGATTTTACCTCGTGGCTGATAGTACAACACGAGCAGGAAATCTATATCGGCAAATTTGGATCGCATTCCTTGGAAGTAGACGTGTAATGATTTATAATAAGCGTATCTCCTGCACTGAAGCGTCAGTCGCTTACGAACGTTCTATAGAATTTCATTCCACGCCATTATCATTAATCCACTTTCTAACTTATTCATTTTCAAACCTAGTACTTGAGCCTGATTGAGACACTCTACCTTTTGATCATTGTTATTAGATGTCATTCAATACTTTTTTGATAGTGGTGCAGACCACCTGTGTCCGATAATCTTTTCAAAATTGGAATTTTGGAACTAGTATCTTTTCATCATCCAATCCAATAATATCGATCGAAGTGGCTCGGCAATTCACCAATATCATTGGAGTACATTATATTTTCATTTAGTTTTTTCGCTTGTAGACGGTGTAGTAACAACGCAAGCATGTGATACGCTTTGACTTGAATATGACGCTTTGGGGTCTACTTCACTTTGTCTAAAAGACGATATGACTGAATTAGGACTTGCTGTAGATTCCAGTGCAATATGCAATATCACTTGCAATTAATGTGGTTATATCGAAATTAGTTACAGATATTAATGATGTTAGTTCTGATGTCTACGGAGCGAATACCTCTTGAAGAGAATATATTAGGGGATTCACTTGTAAGTATTGTAGTGTTGGCATCTTCCCAAATCGTAATGTAAAATGTATATGGAGTGGTTAACGCCGGCGTTCACTTTCAAAATAACTACTACGTATTTCAAATTGGACGATCAACGGAGGTTGGAATATCTTAATTGATATTTTTCTCTTACTTTGCGAACAGACGCGACCCCCCCCTCCAGGCTCGGGGCCCGTAACTCTTGCTACGTGCCACAAATTATTTCAATTGATAAAATATTTAAAATATATATTTCTCTTCGTTCATCTTTAGAAATAAATATTTCTTAATAGTCTGTGGTTTTCAGAGAGATATAATGAAATAGTATATTTCATTAGGAGTCGAGAAAATGGGCTTTTTGCGTTCGCGCGCGACAAGTTAGCGTGGAAGGAGCAGCCGAACACTGATCCACGTTGAACTGTTGTCTTTTAAAAACAAGATTATAATAATAATAATAATAATAATAATAAAATTAAATTAATAATAATAATAATAATAACAAGCAGGGAAGGTCAACCATCATCCAAGGCCTTGGTGAGTTGCGACACCACTTTCCTGAGCTACCGGTGCAAAACCGGACCGGCAGCCATGGCGCACCCTGGAGGAATGCTCATTCCCTCTGATGTCGGCCGTGGGTATACTAGGTGTACCCCCAGGTATACCCCACACTCGGTTCACGATGGACGAGAAAGAGGCCCCCACAACCGACCCCCTCGGATTAGGGGTCATAGGCAAGGTGGTGGGGCCCAGAACGATGGATTGCCACTATATAACGACCGCAATGAAAACGGGCGCTTTGAGTGGACGGATGAACTAAGGGACAGTCTTCTGCATTGCTATGAGAGCAGTGAGCCCGCCCGAAGAGGATGCATTGCGAGAATGCATGCTTTGTGGTGTGAAATACACCCAGAGCATGCTGCCTTTTCCGCACAAAACTTAAGGGATTATGTATCCCACCTTCGGGTTCGAGGCTATGTTAGAGCCCCTCCTCAGCCGGTTAACGCAGTGGCAGAAGTGGCAGATATGCCACGCGTCGATCTGGCTGTAGAGGAGGCCCGCATCATACCACCAACGGAAGGCATCAGAACCCGCAGGGCGCTGCATAACACCAAGCCCCTGAAGCCACAACAACTGGCTCGGGTGGATGCGGAGATTCACGATGTGCTTTCAGAAGAGGCTGACATCTGGCAGATCAACTCTGCCGTGTATGACGCCGCTCAGGCCCTGTCCCAAACGGAGAGGAGGGATACCAACCCTCTGATTGGGAGGCATGAGCGACGCCTTCACAAGATGGAAGCTAAGATCAGGTCAGCGAGACAACACGCGTCTCGTATCCAGTGTGTCGCGGACTACGTGGCGGCCAATAGGCCCTTCACGCCCGCAGTGCGGCGAATTGCCGCAAATTTAAGACGAGCTCACCACACACTAAATCAAAGCGTGCTGTTAACCATCAAACAGCACTGTGTTGATAGGATACGAATGCTGGTGGCTGCAAAAATGTCACTAGTGAGGCGGGCGAGAAGCATCGCGGAAAATATGAAGTTCCGCGATAAACCTTTTCGCCTATTCCAAGAGCCTCCACGTGTTGTGGATAACCCGCCGGCGGCTGATCGGGTAAAAACCTTCTGGAAGGGCATTTACGAATTTCCGCAACCACTCAACGCAGATACTCCAGCCCTAGCGCAGTTCGAAGCTTTCTGCAGGAGGCTTCGTCAGCCTGAGCTCAATGAACTGCGCAATCCGATAGCCCCGGAGAAGTTCGACGGGCCCTCAAAGGCTCGAAGAATTTTGCTGCTCCAGGTCCTGATGGCCTTAATAACTATTGGTGGAAAAAATTTCCAAGTACCCACCACCGTCTAGCAAGAGTTTTCAACGGAGATTTGTCTGTCCGAAGAATAACAGACCGATAATATGCTTGAACGCATGTTATAAGATGTTTACCCGCATTTTATACATGCGAATACTCTCCGCAGTTGAGCCGGTGTATGAACGGATATATGAGCAAAGAGGGTCAAAGAAGGGGGTTGCTGGCTGCAAGGAGAAACTGCTGATTGACAGATACATCACGCAGGACTCCGTGCAGTACAAGCGTAACCTTTCTATGGCCTGGATCGACTATCGCAAGGTATTTGATACAACATCGCATGAACTCATCATGCATTAGCTCAGATGCCTTGCGGTACCCGATCAAATAGTGAGATGCATTGAACAGCTGATGCCGCTCTGGAGGACTCGATTTACCATAACATCTGGTCAAGTCAGAGTCCAAACAGAGCAGGTTATCTTTAGAAGAGGCGTGTTTCAGCGAGACTCCATCAGCCCTCTTCTCTTCTGCATCTCACTACTGCCATTGTCCGTTGCACTACGGAAAACCCGCGGATACAACTGCGGCACCCCCAGCAACCAGAGGCATAAGGTCACCCATTTGTTTTACATGAATGACCTTAAACTTTATGCCTCTCGAGAAAAGGACCTTCATCAGTCTTTAAGGGTGGTGCAAGAGTACACGCATGCTATCGGAATAGAGTTTGGGATCGACAAATGTGCCATGGTTCATCTCAAAAGAAGACGATGCGAGGAATACGGAGAGGACGTTCAGCTCGTAGACAGAAGCATCCTACATCATCTGGATGCTGGATAGACGTATACCTACCTAGGGGTGGAACAACGTCATACCCAAGAGGTAGCTACCGTTAAAAACTCTCTCCGCGGCAAGTATCAGCACAAATTCAGACAGATCTGGTCTTCAGAACTGTCGGGGAAGAACAAAGTTGCTGCAACTAATATGCTTGCCGATTCTACTTTACTCCTTTGGAGTAATGAAATGGACTCAAGAAAAGCTGCTTCAACTCGACGTAAAAACTCGCAAAATGATGCATCTCCATAGGAGCTTGCATCCCAAATCGTCCGTTCCACGGTTATACCTCCCCAGACAATAGGGAGGCCGTGGACTTTTGAGTTTGGAGTGTCTACACAACAGATTGGTACTGGATGGAGCCTGTAAAGTCATCAGGAGTTCAGATCCCCTTCTCTGCTTAGTATGCGATCACGAAAAAGCAGGGATTAGAGCATTTCTTTTCAAGGCAGCAACCCGTGCAGCCGATGAACTCGGTCTCGTATTCGACACTGAACGGACTAACCCAAACTCTGTCACCGAGTTGGAACCCGTTTAGCAAAAAGCCCACGTGAAAGCTGCGGAGTGTGACAGGCTCTTACCGCTACATAGGGATAAGCCAATGCATGGGGTCTTCTTCAAGAACATTGAAGACTTTGGCTTATCCAGAAACCTGACCTTCGCTTTTCTCAGGTCAAGTGGGCTGAAGTCGGAATCCGAGGGATTCATTATGGCCTGCCAAGATGGTGTCTTCAACATCCTCGTCTACCGTAGTCGCGTGATGGGTATAGAGGTCCCTGACATTAGATTCAGAGCGTGTCGTGGGGCAGCTGAGACCATAATGCATTTGCTGTCAGCTTGTCTAGCTTATGCGGTCTCAGCCTATATCCACAGGCATAACGCGGTCCTACGAGTGTTGTACTACCATCTACGACACTCGTACGGTGTAGACGAGATACCGGTGTTGCCTTATGCTCTGGGGGATATTGAGTCGGTTGTGGAGAATGAGAAGTGCCGAATATATTGGAACTACTCATTCCCCACCCTTTGGCAAATACAAGCCAATAAGCCTGATGTAGTCCTCCTCGACCATCAAAGTAGGACGATTTTCGTCATTGAGTTTTCAGCTCCTGGCGAAACGAACATCGTCCGAAACGAGGAGGAAAAACGGACTAAATATCGAGATCTTCTCTTTGAACTCCGCAGGCTTTATCCAAACCATTCTGTCAAGATGGTGGTTCTGATAAAAGGGGTCCTTGGTGGAATGATGGACACACTGCTCTCAAACTTGAAAATCATACCGGCTTGCCATGGTGTGGCAGAAAACTTGGCCGGAAGAATGCAGAAGGCCGTAATTCTTGGTTCACTCCGTCTTCTCAGGGCACATGACTCTCGGACCCAGTAATCACTCAACCCACGGACGTGGGGAGTGTTCACAGGGGTTAATGATACACCAGCATGCCCTCCGGAAGTGTCGGGACTCCGGAGACAAAGCCTGTCTGAGGAATTCCTGACGAATTAAAAAAAATAATAATAATGAGATGCCTTGAACAGCTAATGCCGCTTTGGACGACTCGCTTCACCATTACATCTCGTCAAGTCAGAGTCCAGACAGAGCTAGTTATCTATAGAAGGGACGTATTTCAGGGTACTTCCTCAGCCCTCTTCTCTTCTGAATCTAACTATTACCATTGTCCGTTGCACTACGGAAAACCCTCGGTTACAACTGCTTCACCCCCAGCAACCGAAGGCATAAGGTCACCCATCTGTTTTACATGGATAACCTCAAACTATATAATATATAATAATAATAATAATACAATATGAATAATAATTCAATATGAATAATAATATTTCGTGTGTGTTTTTCGGCTAGTCTTGGTGTGGCTGACGTCACGAACTTGGTGCTGGCGGCGACGGCGGCGGCGGAACGTGGTGGATCAGTGAATGCTGCTGCTGCTGCTGCTGTTGCCATCGTCAATTTGCATATTTTGGAAGCGTTGAAAAATATACAGCTTGTGCTCGTACTCTGCTATGTGCGCCTTGAGCTCGCGCAAATTTTGCAAGTGCCGATTGATAGGAGTGTCGCCGTCGTCGTCGTGATCATCGTGGGGCCTCACCATATCAGGTGCGACGATATCCATTGCCAGATTTCGAAACAGTGTCTCACGGCACAATGCAATTCTATTTCTCCGGATGCTATATGATTCAAACAGAGCCGGCTTTGCTTCTCGAGTGTCGGAGGAGACGTTGTGACGACTCTACTTGTAGTAGCCGCAATATCGACGATGTGTGGCCTCTAAGGCAGATCGAGCACACACTTCAGCAAAAAATCGAATTTTTGATTACCCTTTACGTATACCACATGAGCCTCGATGATGGGGCGCAGCACTTCCTGGATTTCGTTGAATTTGACATAGCCATCAGAGTATGGAATGCCGTGGATATTCCTCTCCAAATATCGTACTTGCCGTTTATCAGCTTCGCTCAGGTCATGGAATGGCACTACGGCTTTGAATGAGAAGTGGTTTGTGCGATGCCCGTCGGTGATGGCGAGCTCTTTGGGTTGGAATTCACCGCCCACAGTGAAACCCTGAATGTCACAGGCTACGAACTTCTTCTTGCTGTTTGTTTGATGATTGAACTGATTCACTGCTGTGATTAACTGAGACACACACACAGAGAGAGCGAGATTAACCACCGACTGAACGACTGAACGTTTGGCTTACAACTGACGCTCTCGACCTGTCGAAGCCTGCATTTCATACATACACACAAACAAAGAGTGCATTCCCCCACTACCCACTGCTACTACTGTATGTCACTATTTTTTTATGACAGACGACGTACAATCTCGCTCAAGGGCAAGTGTTCCAGCATACAGTCATGAATGATGATGCAATAGGCTCGAGTATTGGCGGGAAATCCGACTCTGGCCTCGATGTCAACTTTGACATCGACAGTGGAGGATTTCATGAATTCCGCTCTGCGGGAACAGTCTATTACGAACACGGTGGCTGTTTTGAATGCTCCGTAATCGAGTAGACTCGATGGGCTTCGACAAAGTTGTTTCTATTGAATTCCAAGTGCATGCGTTCATGCGGGTAAGTATCGCTGTTCATGGTTAGGCGTATGTCGCTGATGTCGATGTGATCGAAATAGGACGCATCTTGAGCCGCATTGCCCATCCAATTTGTTTGGAAGGCCAAAATGACGAATCGGGGACTCTCTATGGCCGTGCAAGTTTTCACAGCCCAAACTTTCTTGGTGGAACCCTGAGTGAGTGCAGGCAACTCGTGTATGTCCCACTTGCGATACGAAATCACTACAGGAGCGTCTGTTTTGATGGACTGCAGCAATTTCAGACGAATGTCGTCATTGGGCACCACATATTTGACTCTGAGTACAACGCTCGTGATCGTCAATGTGGTTGTGGAGGCTTCGACTACTAGATTCGCCACCTCCTCTATCAGCATGCAATTGTTATCATTTCTACTTCTGACCAAGCGAATGCAATGTCGTCCAATGGTGGCATATCTATAGTCATGTAATATGTCCAGAAGATACTTAATCGGGATCCACAAATGCACATCATTTTCCTCGTAATAAGTATAGCAGCAAAGGGTGCTCACTATACCCAGCGATCGAACAGAGTCCACCTCTATGCCATTGATTTCATAGTAGATGGCCTAGAACTTTGGATGATTGTACACGTCGAACACTTGTCTTGATAACATGATGTACTTGCGATTTGAGAAAGTGTATGCTGGAGAGAGACAGAGTGTGTGCGTCTGCTCTCTTCGACTGCGTCTGCGCGACTGAATTGATGCCAGCACCCTCTGCACTTTTATGCCCAAAGGCATCATCATCATCATTCTGATCACATACCAACCCCATTTATGACAGGTTGCGCAGCACAAGTCGTATAATGATGGTCTCTCCACGGAAATTCACACTGCAAAAGTCTTGATCGAGAATATTCAAAGTTATGTTGTGTATTTCCGTCTTGTTCACAGGCAGGTAAATCAAATTCGATGGCGTTTCGTCGATGGTAGAGCTGGGGTCTTCTCGAACGGCAAACTCGTATAAGGTGTGAGCCGGGCGATTATTGAAGAAGGCACCCGATTTGATGTTACTATCGAACTTTGATAATGTTCACAGGCAGGTCGGATGAGTGAACGCGTCCAGCCTCCAATAGTCTCGGGGAGACACCCCGCAATCGTCCTATGGAATCCTTTGGACGAAAATCGATGTTATAGAGCTTACTGTATATCTCACACTGCAGCGTATTGGTATTGGGTTTGAGAGAGAACAAAGCCTTGCTTTTGTTGGTGCCGTCGTCGTCGTTGTCGTCGTCGTCGACGTTGTCAACGTCACTAGACACTAAGGCTCTCTTCTTCTTCTTTGCTTCTTTCGGCCTCTCGATGTGTTTGTGTATAAACTTGGCAATTTCGCTTATTTCGTAACACCCAGTCGGTATTTGAATGATGCCAACAGATGGCGCTCCTTTGTCAGAACAATAGAATCGGCCACTTGATATGTTCGGTATGCTGTTGTATGAATGGAAACCAATCAAAGCCAAGCCATAAGTGCTATCTTCGTCCAATTGGAGCGGCGGAGAAAAGTCGATAAAATGTTAAATTCCAGCTATAAGGTGCCTTCATTCATAAGTTTATTGCTGTACGGAAATGGTTCAATGAAAAATTTCAAGGAAGATGGATTGGGAGGAGCAGTCCTTTAATTTCTTGGCCCCCTTGATCACTAGACCTGAATCCATCAGATTTCTTTTCTGTGGGGTTATTTGAAAGAAAGTGTTCATAAAAACAGACAACAAAACTTGAACGAATCAAAGGAGAGGATAAGTCAAAACTGTTGTAAAATAACACCAGACCAATTGAGGAAGACCCGCCAAAATTTGAGACGGCGTTATGAAAAATGTATATAGCGTGAAGGGGGATATATTGAAAACACCAATATCTGAGGAAACTGTTCCATTTATTCCAGTTGTTGGTTATTGTTCTTAAATCACATACATACGTTTCCAACATTTGATTTGTTGATTTTGGTTAAACTAGAGACAGCTCAATAAAACGATTACAACCATGTACTTCATACCTGAGTATGCGAAGTATTCTTTCATCGAATAACTACTTCGTCTTTTCTGTAGAGTCCTTAGACTTTCATACAGGGTTAGTCAAAAAAGCATGAATTAGGAAATTTTTACAAACCGAATAGGCTAGGCAATTTGTCAAGAAAAATATGCCGTATGGTCCTTTTCGAAATATAGATCCATTTTTCAGATCATAGTAGGACTTGAAAATAAGAATTATTAATTTTTGTCGAGTACTATAAGTTGAAATTTTCATTCTTCAAAACCGGTCCATGGGTTTCAAAATAACAGGGTGTTGCGGTTTCAAATCGCATACACTGCATATCCAATCCAGAAAATATTCAAGCATGTATGTTTCTACCTAACAGGAAAATCGTGCGAGACGTCTTTGCACCAATTGGAGTCAAGGTTGGAGGACTCTCTGGCGAAAATAGAAATAGTACTATGCACTTTTCTAGATATCGATGGAGCCTTTGACAATACATCTTTCGAAAACATGGTCTCAGCGACCAGGAGGAGAAGCGTTGACGAAACCACCTGCAGATGGATACTCCAAATGCTTCAAAATCTGAAGGCCCAGACCAAGATGTTCGAAGACTCCGCGCAGCAAGAAATTGTCAGGGTAACCCCCAGGGAAGGAATATATCACCCCTACTGTGGGATATGGTAGCTGACGGACTGCTGGAATCTTTAAACAATCAGGGATACTATACACAAGGTTGCATGGAAAGCACACCCAAATAACTTATGAGCTAATGCAAAATGCACTGATGATCGTAGAGGACTGCGGACAAACCCCAGCAAAAACACGCTCATTTCCTTCACACGCAAAACACACCACAAATGTGTCAAATACTTGGGGCTATTTCTGGAAAAGAAACTAACCTGGAACATGCATCGGCAATCAACAAAAGCAAATCATCATTCATGATAAGCAGTAAACTTCAGAGGCTGGCTTGTCTGCGTATCACGGGTGCTCTCCGACCGCCGGCCGTTGCTATGGAAATCATCCTAAACCTTCCACCATTGGACATCAATCACAGTCATGGGAGAGGCGAGGATGTGTGCATCCAGACTCATACAAACAGGTAATTGGAGATCCCAGCCACAAACTTGGCAAACAAAAATCATTCATGAAGTCAACATTACCGAACTGGAAATGATATCAGACTACATGCTACCCTAATACTCATACAAAAAACCATTCAGAACACTGCTCAAGTGGTACAAATGGGACTCGGGAACATAATCTGGTACACAGATGGCTCAAAAACAAAGGTAGGAACTGGAGCAGTAATAAGGACATCTGACAACCACAGCGCAATAAAAGCTCTGAATTGAGTACAAATTAAGTAACACTTGTGTGGGTGCCTAGACATAGGGAAATAGAAGGTAACGAAAAAGAAGACCAACTTGCAACACTCGCATCTGAAGTAACAGTCACAGGTCTAGAACTAGTGTTTGGAATTAGCAAAACCCTATGCGGAAACCTATTAAATGAGAGGAAGAATACAAACATGTTGGGGTGAAATCGAAAGGCATCGACACAGCAGCGCCACGGTGAGGCAATTAAGCCAAACACTTCAATTACCGGCTTACTAACCGGACATTGCAGCCTTAGGAAACACCTGCATACTATGGGAATAAACAGAGAAACCGTGGAGTGCAGACTTTGTGGTGAAAGAGAAAACAGCCTCTCACATCATCTTCGAGTTCAAGTCTCAGCATTGCCACCGGACGCGTGCATGGCATCACACGTATTTAAAGGTCGCACAAGTATCTGACTTCTGCGGGTTGCAACCGGTTGACGGATATACCAATTTTAACAGACCAACCTAGAAATAGGCATGAATCCGAAACACCTAGTGAATAAACTATTTAACCTGGTAAAAGACACAGGCCTGGTTAACTGGGAAGCACTGACACAGGTCTCAGTGTTAAGGGACACCCTTACGGGTAAACCCTGCATCTGACCCGTCAGCTTTAAACCAACCAATCAACCATGTATATATGTTTCAAGTTCGATGGCAACTATCCAATTATTGTAGGCCATCCGCATGAGCAACTTCTTTCTAGATTTTCAGTTGATTCACTTGAATCTCAACGAAATAGGTCACATCTATTCCTTTTAACTCTTATTTACAACATCTTGGACTGTACCTACATTTCGAATAAGTTGAACTTTCATATTCCTAGGCTCACATCTCGAAAAAATAATACTTTCTATCTTCCGCTTTGTCACGCAAATTTTAAATTATATGCACCTATATACAAAATATATTCTACATACAGGGTGAGTCAGAATAAGATCGACAAATTTAGTACACAGATTCCTTACCTCATTTCGTGGTGAGAAGTTTTCATCAATGTATATCCTAAAATGCATCCTTTGTGAGATACAGGGTGACAAAAATCCGAAAAAAATAACATTACATTTTCTTCATAAAAATTCTGAAGAAAAAAATGTAAACTTGGTACACCGATCTAGATTTATCAATGTTATGATTTGATGTTTCAGTATTTAATTTTCATAAAACAGTGGAGTAGTTACGGTGGTATGTTGCATATTTTCATTCATATTTTCTTTGGACAAGTGAATTGACAAATGAGTGTTTGACATCAGTTAGGCTCGTCAATACTTGACCTAAAAGACTACATTCCCTGTGAATAAATATGGAGGTTTCTGAGATATTCACGAAAAACTGAATCGTCCTGGATATTTTTGAATGTTGTAAAACTTGAAAACATGGCGTACATGAGTCTGAATTGCACCTTCAACTCCTTATGTTTATTCCACATATTATTTCAAAGTGAACAGTGTTTCGAAGTGAGTCTTGAATTCCAACCTGTTTGAGACAAGATATTGAGTGTACATTCGTGTACTAAACAAACTAAAACTTTGATGGACTACTTTGAGGTCGAATAATATTTTATTCACCTCAGAATTTTCATTCTCAATTCTCATGAATTAGTATCGTAGATACGCTAATTGCAAAGTCGAGCATTTCAGACTAGTTTGTCGTAGGCTGTTCAGTACGCCACTGGTCTACGCATAAGACATTCACGAAATTCAGAATGAAAAAGAAATGTGTGGTCTCTTTTCATTGTACTTATTGTACTGCTGGATTTGGTCTCTGTTTGTTACGAATGAATTGGAAGCTGCAGTAGGCACCTACAAGAATAATTGTAATGTAGATAGGGATTTTGCGATGTTCATGAATGTAATTGTTCATAAGTTTTTCGTTGATGTCAATGTCGAATGGATCTTTGTTATTCAAATGTCCGTTTATGATATCGATAGGTTTTTGCTTTGTCGATGTATGAATCGAGTGATTGATTTTATTTTGTGTTTGGATATGATAATTCGCAAGTGTTCGATCAGAGTCGAATGGAACCTTTCAATAGCACCGTTCGATTGGGAATTATTGATTGTGGTGTATCTTGAGTGTTTTCGCTGAAGGATTCACTGGATAAAGAGGAGTCTGACATAAACTAAAGAAAATCAACTTACAGCATCAGTATTGCGACGTCCAGAACCATGCGTACTCGTTCAAGTATCCTGGATGGATTCTTGGGAGACACACTGTTCGGATATTTCGTTTAAGAGTTGAAACCCACAGATTTTCCGCGATGGATATCTACAAAATTATCCTACCGACTGCGCCACTTAAATACTTTGGACGTCGAAGACTGTTTTTAAAAAGTTTTATTTTCAAAATCGGAAAGGACAGAAAATATAAAAATACGTCTGAACAATGTGAATAGTTCGTCAAGACTGATCGAAGTATAAAATAATTGTAACACGTTTTGCGTTTTCGCAAAGTTCATTGAACTGGGTAAAAGTCTGTATCATCTTCTCGTCGGTGCTTCAATACCGGGAATACAGGGTGAATCAGGTGTATAACTCACGCGAACAACAATTATTGTATCCGATAGAAGTTGATGGCCCCAAATTCTAGTAATTATGACCTCCGTAGAATTTGTGAATGTTTTTTGAAGATGTATGAAGATGTATGAGATATTTGCAAGAACTGAAGATACGTCATGAGTAGAGACATACGGTTCTGTGTGCAATAATCGTACAATACGTATCCCAATTTGTGTTGGCATGTGAACTCGTCAATTATATCTACCGAGTACAATGAAAAAGGACCACGTTTCTTTTTAACTTCAAATTTTGTATGTTTTCTTGCGTTGACCAGTGGCGTATTCAAGAGCCTACCACAAACTTGTCTGAAATGTTCGAATGCAATTGGTTATCAAGAATCGGAAGAATATTGTTCAGGAAAGTATGATCACATACCAGCGTCTCTACGACACTAATTCATGAGAATTGAGAATGAGAATCATAAAAAAATGCAAAATTACTTAAAGTCAAAGTAATCAAGAGGTTCAGTTCGTTTAGTACGCGAGTGTCCCAGAAAAAGAATTGCAGGCTTGCACTATTCATTAGACTCAACATCTTGTCTCAAACAGGTTGGACCTGAACACTCACCTTGAAAAACTGTTAACTTTAGAATAATGTGTGAAATGAAGATAATCTAGGTGTAATTCAGACTCACCATCGCCATGTTTTCAGTTTTTCCAACATGATTTTTATCCGACACTTCTTAGGTCATACTTTCAGATTTTCGTGAATATCTCACAAACCTCTACTTCTAGGCACATGAAATGTTATGACTTATATGTCAAGTGTTGATGAGCCTGACTAAAGAAAATATGAAGGAAAATATGGCAACATACCACCGTAACTACGCCACTGATTTGACGAAACTAAATACTATAACATTGATAAACCTATATTAGTATACAAAGTTTCAATTGTTTTTCTTCTTCAGGAATTTAGAAAAGAATCGGACTTTTGACACCCTGAATCTCAGAGGGGATGCATTGATAGAAAGAAACTTTACTCCTCAAAATGAAGTAAGGAAGCTGTGTACGAAATATGTCGGTCTTATTCTGACTCACCCTGTATTATGAAGATGAATGAAACCATTGGAGATTTTTGCTGCAGAGTGGTCTCTATTAGGAAACTGGAAACTGAACTGTTCTATTTTATCCGGGTATTGAGCGCAAGCAAGCACTCTATCTCATTTAGAAAAAATTAACAGCAATGTACTGTTATTGTCGAAATACTAACATTTCTTCGAAAGTTAATAAGTCACTTTCCATCAAACGTAGAGCCCAACTACTGTTATTCGTCACTTACCCTCAACCACCTATGATTCAAAACTTCTTGTATTGTTATCCTTTGTTTGGGATCGACACTTAACATTTGTTGTACCAAGTCTTTAGCACTATCACTGATGATTTGCCACTGGGACGAAGTATCCATCTGTAAAGAACAAATTTAATTAGTACAGAATATTGAGAGTACCAAAATATCATTTGAAGAATTAGGAAACGTCAATGCTTGAATTATTACTGAACGATATAATAAAATTCGTCTTTTGACACGGAAAGAGCCTGTCTTCGCCTTTACGGTATATACACTGATGTAAATGTTCGTGAAAGAAGAGTATAATTTCTTTTTTTGTTGAACAGCACACCCTCTCGTAGTTATAAATCCGAACCTTTTAAATGGAGCAGGTAAGTAACGTATTTTCCATAATTTCATTTAGTTAACTAGACTCAATTTTTCTAAATTCGATGAATTCTACTTTCAAACACTTTTTGAGTCTTTTCAATACTTATAAGAATTATAGGGTATCCTGAGTTCCAATATTGTTTTAGGATTGAAATATATCGTTTATGAAACCGACACAATCAACTTTCATAAATAACTAAATGTTCCTGAATTCATATGAATGAGGATCCAGAGTGAATTTTTGTATGAAAAAATACAAATTAATTATGAACAATATAAATAATGAATTTTTTATATAATTTCACTGTTTTTTTCAATAATTTAGAAAACCATGAAAGTAGAAAAATATAGGGGGTAGTCGAATGAAATAAAATAAAGAGAACAGAAGGATGGGAAAAAATTAAACAAAGAAACAGGAAAAATATAATATTAAAAATGGTCGATAGATAAAAATGACAAAAGAAAAATAGTATTTATTTTAAGAGTTACGTATATTTTTAGATCAAGATATTCAAGATGGGTGAGACCAAGAGACCCCTGGCGGTAAGACTGGATGAACACAAACGCTTATGCAGCGAGGTGACACGTCAAAATCCGGTATCGCAGACCATGTATGGAAAGAACATCACCAAATTCAGTGGAAGAATGCTTGAGTAATACATGGTCAGGTTTGAACATGAGTGGGCCCATATCAGGCCCTCCACTGCGGCCAATGGCCTATTGTGGCTCACCCTATGGTTATATTTCTCCCAGTATATCCAATATCTCAACGAAATTAAGGAGTACGTTGGGAGAACAATTCACCAGATTCTTTGGCCTTACTGTTGTATTGCCAAATGTTGAAAATCTGGTTCTGGCCGCTGCGGGCCATGTACATGAAATGTGTTTACCCGTTTTATCCTCCTCCATGCATAGACGGCACTCTGCATCTTGTGCAAGTCCGATTTTATGCATGTGGTGTTTGAGTTTGCAGTTGCCAGTGGGCAAACCTACTATAACTCTGAGATGTGCTCTACTGAGTTCTAACAGTTTGTCGGAGTCCTGTTTTTTCCCTCTGCAAGCAATAAATGCTTTGGAATGGGCTAGGCCCGGTAGAGTCTTTTATTGTCTGCCCAGGATGTTACTACATTATTGTCAGTGCTATGTGCTATACCGATTACCGGTTTTGGCCTTGTGTACGTTATTTCGGCCAACCGTTTTGCTAGGGCGTCCGCTATTTCGTTCCCTTCTAGGCCCGTGTGACCTGTTATCCAGACTAGGTTAACGTTGTTGCATTGTGCTAGTCGGTTTGAGGTTTTTCTGCAGTTCCATACTGCTCTGGATTTAAAGCAGTTTGATTGAAGCGCTTTCAGTGCTGCTTGACTATATGAAAATATTTTCATTGTTTTTCGTGGGTGGTGTCGATTTTTCAGCTCCCTTGCACACATTTCAATCACCTCTGTCTGGAATACCGTAGCTAATTTACCCATACTGAATGGGCGTTTCACTACTGGGTTCATCCCGTATATTCCGGCTACGACGCCTTCCAAATTTTTGGAACCATCGGTAAACCAACGTTCATTTGCCCTACAAAGGTCAGTTTCATTCTGAACCCAATCTTCTCTTTCAGAAAATACCACAGTGTAGGGCGTATGAAGGTTGATAGTTTTGGGCATGATGTCTGAGGGGATTCCTAGAATGTTGTGAGCTACTATGCCCTCCAGCATGCTGCTGCTTCTTATGACCACTGCCTGCGGTAGACTAATGACCGCTTGGTGGAGTCTATATGTTGCCCATCTTGCCTCTCTCCTCAGAGCTATGTGAAGAGGAAGTAATCCGAGAAGAGCTTCCATTGCTGCCGTTGGCGTGGAGCGAATGGCCCCAGTAATCGCCAGACACGCTTGTCTCTCTAGTCCATTAAGTTTAGCAGGGGTCATTTTTTTTGGCCCTTGCTCCACCAGACTACTGAGGAGTTATACATAAAGAAGAACACTGGATTTGAAGGAAATTTGAATAAGCTGTTTATATTCAAGCCAACAGAGCCTTCAGTCAGCCCAGCGTAGAAATCAAGAACGTTTGGAAACCAGTTATTGATGGTGTTGGCGTGACCAGAAGAGAAGGTCACCCTGATTACAATGGACAGGTAGCACGTAGAAGAACTAGAAACGAGTAATTGAGCTGACCCAATAATAAATAATTGATATTGCAAGTCATCAAAACAAATCAATCAATTTATTCAAGATTACCAGGTATATAAACTCTTGCAAGCCTTTGGAAACTTGGCAGTATTCACTAGAAGACGACTGCAGATAGAAACAGTTGAAACGTTCTAATAATATAAATTATAAGACGATGAAAGTCCGAAATGAATATACTCAAATTAATAAAAGCGTCTTAGTGAATTTCTAGAGTTGAATAATTCGAGTAAAGTTCGGTACAGGTTCCAACCAAAGAATAATACTAATGATACAATATTTTCATATTTATATTTATTCAAAGCCTTCGACTGTGTCAACCATGGAAAACTTTCTCACTATGGTATACATGGCACTTTCCACAAATGATTTTCCTCATATTTGACAGAAACATAACAAATTGTCAAAACGGTGATTTCTTGATCTATATATATCCGAAATAAACTGCGGAGATCCTCAGGGATCGATGCTTGGCCCAAGACTCTATTTTCATTGTATGAATGACTTGCCGTCCATTGTCATAAAGGAAAGTTCACTTTATTCGCGGACAACACAATAATGTGGCATAGCAAAAATGAAAATGATTTACAAATATATGCGTAGACATGGAAAAATCGAAAACTGATGCGATTCAAAAGAATTATAATTGAATATTTCAAAATATAGCTTACTAAGCTTTCGATGTGATCTCGACGTCATACACATATCAGAAAATAAAGAAATTGAATATCAATCACAAAATTTCTCGGAGTGATAATAGACTGTAAATTGGAATTCGAGGATTACATAAAGAATTTGAGTATGAAAATATGTTCTGGTTGTTACGCAGTAAGAGTTCCTTCCAATAATTGGGGGTGAATGCAGCTAAGATTCTGGGGAGCATTTTGTAAAATTCAACTCCAGAGATTTTTTGTTCTTTAAAAGCATGTCATACGATACCAGACCTGTGCAATGCAAATCGACGACAATCTTGCAGGGCGCTATTTGCAGAACATGAAGTACTCAAGGTAATTTAATTTTTATTCTTGAAACAGTATGCTTGAATAATAAATATAAATAAATAAATATAACAAATATTGCCTATTCATAAAAATCCCTTCGCCCATAGAAATGCTGGCACCTGGATCCAAAAGCATATGGCGCTCTACGCCATTGACTCTCAGTACTATCGTGTTAAGTACTAGGGTCGTCCCCTCGGTACTTAGTTTTCCATTTCATCACCGACTTCTGCTGGTGCTGAGCGAGAAGCCGCTTCCTGGTTTAAAGTATGTTCTCTAGTACGGGTACCCTCCTTTCGATGCCACCTCTGGTTTACAGAGCAATGTTTCCTCAGATGACCCGGAAGTCCGCAGCCGAAGCATAGTTCCTGCTTCCGGTAGCAGTCTTTGACAGAATGTCCTCTCCTCCTACAATATTCAAATTCTAAGGCTCCGCTATTTTGCCTGGCGCTCCGGCAGTGTTCCCTTTCGTGCCCGGTGCGCTTACAAATTTGGCACCTGGCTACAGTTCGTGAGTTCCTGACGAACTCCTGGTTATGCCGGTATGGCCTGCTAATGGGACCTACGATGCTCTCGATGACTTCCTGCTTCGTCGCCTGCTGTATCGTGGTGGGACCGGCGGATAGTACACTCTTCTTAATTGGGTCTGGCAATCCTATAGAGAACTGCGCGATCGTCTCGGCTTCCTGTTTTTGCCTAATCACAGCATCTATGGCGTCATCTCCTGAAAAGTGCGCAATTTTGGCGGCAAGCACTTTCAGCCTCGCCAAGTATTGGCGACAAGACTCGTTCTTTTGCTGTCGGCACTCTGTAAATCTCCTTTGGTCCTGACCCGGTATTTTTAATGTACCAATCTGGTCAACCAATCGTCTCCTGAGGATGTTCCAATCCGCTGTTGTGTTTTCGATTGTATTAACGAAGTCCCGAATGTTTATGTTTCCATTAAAAATGGGCAGATACTCAAGGGTTAGGTTCAACGGAGCACCAACGTTGATGGCGCCGGGACGTTGTTGTTGGGGGTGGAGTAACATATTAACCAAACTGACCTGACAAAAACCGTTCGAGGCAAGTGGGTCCTTTTGAGAAAAAGGCGCTCCCTTAGGGCAACGTTTGTCCTAAATGTTTTCCGCTATCAAAAGGCACTGACCACATCTGACACCAATGTAATGAACTGGGCACCGTTGCGGGATCCCCGCGAAGGTGAGGTCCAGTCGTTCCGTGGATATCGAGAGTTACCACTCGTATCGCCACGTAAGGCGGGGCTTCGTCGAGCGGCTGCCTCAGCCCCTAGTATGAGTTCGTTTGATAGGGCTCGACTAAGTTTGGTCAGGGTTTGGTGTGGAAGGAAACTCTCGTGGAAAAGTGAAAAAATCATACGGTATATTAGAATACAAGTCTCAACGAAATGCTACACATATATAGTATGTTAACCAGCTCAATTTGTAACCTAGTACATGAAAAGGGGCTCAAACATACGAGACGCTTATCCTTGAAACATACAAACGTTACAAAACAAATACACAGTTTGGTAAAGACGTCCAAAGGTAAATTAAACTTATTATCTAGTAGGATTCGATAGCCATCAACTGCATGTAACCTACGAACATATCAGCATATAAACAGTAAATACCACACATATATTAATAACCTTGACCACCCTGTAATGTTCCAACGTTCATGAAACAGAAAAACATAAAATATCGATTATCTGAAACAATTGCCACTCAATTTCCCATGACCGATATCAAAACAGCGCATATTTCTTATATAATAAATTATTCTCCAGTTATTGATAACGCCGCTAAACGCGGGTGAATGTTCGGAGTAACATAAATATAACGCACTTACTGACTGCGAAATGCATCTTCCGTCTTATCTGCATTTATTTAAACGACCGGGAACCGCAGCGTTCGAAATTAGAAGAAACCTTCCTATTTCCCAAATGATAGTTGTCACAAGGTAAATATTTCCTCGCGGAAGGATATCTGTTGCAGGATGGTGGGTTCTTTGTTCGTGGTTTTTTTCGTCACTGTCGGCCTAATAAGCTGCAGTTGATATCGAAAACCACACTTTACCATAACTTATGTATTTCACAAATAATTACACTTTAGCTATTTTCTAGGTCCACTCGTGGACAAGTCGCGAACCCTTACTTCATCGGAGCACTTGATTGTACGGAGGGCAAATTCGAACTTGTTGGAAAATTCGGATTTCGGCCTTTATATGTTTCGCAAAACCTATTAAATCCTTTTGATGTCACTTGCACGTGCATTCGATGAGCTGTCGCAATTCATTTAATGACCTTTTTAATGAGGGGTCATTCAATAGAAGATTGGGTATTTTTAATAAGGTATTGTTCAATAGAAACTTGAGAATTATTGCTTTTCGTCGCTGATGATTCATTCTGATCGGGTTTATCTTCAATTATTTCACGGTTTGCTATTTAATTATCGGGCCGGATTCTCGAGGGATGCGGAGTCTGGCTCAATTAGTGGTTTTCGTTTCAATTAAAAATTAAACAAAGATGACGTTCGTCACATGTGCTTCGAATTTGAGACACCAAATTTTTTCTTCTGTTTTTCTCAATAATTAATTGAAATTGACACTATTTGAGATTTCCAGATCTTTTTCGAAGAATTATATAGAACATATTATTATCCCACCTATAATCTATACATTAAAGCTCAAATATATGACATCAGGCAGCTTTAAAGCTTGAATATTCTAACCAGTGTTTACAAAAAAAATTATTCTTCGTATACCATCTCATAACTATCAAACAAGACAAAAAGAATTAAAGCATTGCTCTATGCGATGTGAGAAAACCATTGGGCAACGTAGTTGTGTTTGCTTGAGCAGCAAACTCTATATTGAGTTACCAACCAGCATTAGATACAGTAGAACCTATAATGAATTCAAAAATAAAACAATGAAATGGATACTGAATAAAGAGCGTCATTTCTTTCTCAAAATAATAAATAGCTATTAATTTCATAACTCTCCTCATAAGACGTCAATATATCCACATATGATTATGACATAATGTTAAACATTATATATTCAACCCTTAAAATTTCATCATATTTATCAATTTTATTGTATTTTTCAGTAATCATATAATCAAATCATATTATACTATTATCGAAATTTATGATAAACTCTTAGTACTTGTAATGAATTATATATTTTATTGTTATATTGTCATGTCTATCAATTTTACTGTGTTTTTAAATTATTTCTATTGTATTTTAATTTTACAACTTATATATAATTATTTTATTATATAACTCATATTTTATGATCCCCCCTATACCACGTACAAGCTGAAAACTTCTGTTTGTTTCTGTGGTCTCCCCGTTTATTCACAAAAATCCTCTCAAAATATTGTATTTTATCTCAGATGAATAAATATTATTTTTATTATTATATCAAAGAAATGTTCTTCGAACAGAGAAGATTCATTACGCAATATTTTTGTGTTAGCTAATTCAAAGTGATGGTCTCTTGTAATACAATGCTCAGCCAATAAAGTAGGGTTTCTTAAAATATTAATTAATTTTTCATGTCCCTTTCATGTTCTTTGAGACGTGTTTTCGAGTATCTTTTAGCCTGACCAACGTAACTTCTTCAGCAGTTACGGCAACGTATTTTAAATGATATTTGATCAGCATTCTAGTTGTGTTTTTTCTTTGGTCCTGCCGAAAAAAATTCTTTTATAAGATTTTTATTTTTGAAAGCAACATTGAAATTCAAAGTGGCATCGTCGAGAAAAGTACCTAGTTTTTCTGAAAGACCATAACTACAAATGGTAATTTGTGATATTTTTTATTTTCCAATAGTTCATGTGCTTTGTTAGTGATGGTAGTGAATCCATTTTGAATTATGTCAATCAATCTCTTAGAATAATATTTCAATTGTTTCAAATTATCCTCAAGTTTTCTTCAGTTCAAGACCTCACTTCCAAAAAAAAATCACTTTTATAAATAGGTGTTGTTACTCTTCCCGTATACCGGGTGGCTACGGAAGTATTGCCTACGGAATATCTCAGTTATTGTATGAAGTAGGTTTGTGAAATTTGGAGCGTCGATATAATGACATAAGAGCTAGAATTTGAGCATATTGACATGTCGAAGTTAACTTCCGGTCTGACCGGAAGTAACATCAACTTTCTTATTTTAAATGGAAACCCTATTTTTTTTTTTTCTTTTCGCTTTATTCAGCATTCAATTCCCTTTCTAATGACATATCACAAGTTGGTATCTAACCAGAAACTAGATCAGAAAAAAATTATTATTGAAATTCACCGAGTAGGCCGTGGAAGCAAAATGAAAGCCAATAATTGAAAAGTTGGCTATGGAAACCATACGTCACTTGATAACAGTTGCTACTACTGTGATATTTTATTTTCATTCGTCGGCGTTATAAAAAGCCGCCAAAAAAAATATTGGAAAAATTGGGAAAAAAACAATACTCTGTAGGTCCATAACTTAAATAGGAACATACAACTTTTTCTTGCCTGTACTATTCAGCATATCTATTCCTTTCTAATGATATAATAGAAAGTAATTTTTTGAAATGAAATACCAAAAAATCCAATTATTATTATTCAAATAACAAAAAAACAGATTTATCGAAAAAAAAAAATTCAAATTGATAGATTCAGATTAAAGATAAAATAAATTCAAAACAAATGTTCGAAATGCATTCCCTCAGCGTCAATACATTTATTGACTCTGGTGATATTTTCATGTAAAACGTTTCTCAACATTTGGGGCGTGATATCTTGGAAAGCTTTACGAATTTTTACTTCTAGCTCATGTAGAGTTGTAGGCTGTGTGGAATACACCCTATTTTTAAGATGCCCCCATAGAAAAAAGTCGCACGGAGTAAGATCAGGTGACCTTGGTGGCCACCTGACTGGGCCATGGGTTGTTATAAGTCTCTCTTGAAAGCGATTTTGAAGATAATTTCTCGCTATTCTTGAATTATGCGGAGGGGCGCCATCTTGCTGGAAGTACATTCTCTCAGTTATTTCCGCTGGTAGGTTGTTAATGAATTCCGAAATTTCATTCGTTAATTTTCCTAGCAGAGTCCTTACTTATAGCTAATTCGGCGCCAATCTGCCTTGAGGAAATTGTGCTATCATATTGTACTAAAGCTAATACATTAATTTCAGTTTCCTCATTAATCACAAATGCTTCTTGGTCTTCGTGAACATCAGGCTCAGTTCTTAATTTTTCTTCAAGCCACTGGAAATACCTTCTTGACGGTTGCTGCCTCCCTGGATATCGCTCTAAATACAATCGTTCAGCGGCATAAGAATTTTTTAAACATTCACCATAAATGAGAAGCATGTCAATTTGTTCGGTTCGTGAATATCGGGGCATTTTTTGAATATTCCACTAACTGATTTCGATTTCCAAACCCTTTCAAAATGGCAGAATCAAAAACACTACTTCAAACATCAAAATAATATGGATAGCAGCGTTCGTGAGAGCTCTCGTTTTTTTTGTTTTATTCCAAAATACATCTTAATCAGCCTACTTGTTAATATTTTGGTTCGAATGATTATTGCAATGGAATGATTTTTCTGAATAGCACAAACATCGTTCAAGGTAGATATTAGAATATCTATGGACGATGGCACAGACCAAGTACGTTTATGTTCCTATTTAACCTAGAACCTACAGGATATAATTTATCATTCCACATTATTTTTAATGTTATTTTTGCGTATGGCGATAATCTGTTTTGTTATTTGAAGAATAATAATTGGATTCTTTGGTATTTCATTTGAAAAAATTACTTTCTATTATATCATTAGAAAGGAATGGTTATGCTGAATAGTACAGGCAAGAAAAAGTTGCATGTTCCTATTTAAGTTATGGACCGACAGAGTATTGTTTTTTCGCAATTTTTCCAATATTTTTTTTGGCGGCTTTTTATAACGCCGACGAATGAAAATATAATATCACAGTAGTAGCAACTGTTATCAAGTGACGTATGGTTTCCGTAGCCAACTTTTCAATTTTTGGCTTTCATTTTGCTTCCACGGCCTACTCGGTGAATTTCAATAATAATTTTTTTCTGATCTAGTTTCTGGTTAGATACCAACTTGTGATATGTCATTAGAAAGGGAATTGAATGCTGAATAAAGCGAAAAGAAATAAAAATAGGGTTTCCATTTAAAATAAGAAAGTTGATGTTACTTCCGGTCAGACCGGAAGTTAACCTCGACATGTCAATATGCTCAAATTCTAGCTTTTATGTCATTATATCGACGCTCCAAATTTCACAAACCTACTTCATACAATAACTGAGATATTCCGTAGGCAATACTTCCGTAGCCACCCGGTATAATATGAATATGAATAATATGAACCTGTTCCATAATTTCTTGTGAAAAGGAGAGGAATATTGCAAATACGTCACCACTATTTTATGGCAACAAAACAAAATGTATATTATTTTTCATAATCGGGATGATTATTGGAATTCTTGGCACAAAATCCGCCATCGTTAAGTTTTAATAGATTATAGTAAATGGGTCGCTGAAACTTGGAGCCGGAGTAATTGTTTCCGTCAGACTAGTTAGAATAGCTTTAATCTACCAAGAGAATACGCTTAAACCGGAATATGTTTGAGAACGAAGACTTTCGTTAGGTAATCTTTGTTGAGGGAAACTGAAATATTCAGACGCTGCCATTCGCCTTTGTATCATGAAATACGACATACTTGGAACTTATGTGCAGCATAATTAAAAGATAAAGGGATATTTCGACGAAATCGTAATTAAAACAGTTAGTATTTCTTGTGTTTTCAGTGTTACTATCAACAATAAAATTATGATTCTCCAATTACTTATACTTGTATCCTATATGTTACGAAGTGTTTGTAGCGAACAATACAAAGATATAGTCAAAATCGGTCTTATCGTGCGGGTTCAAATGTCAGCAAGTATATGAAAAATCGAAAAACCTACTGGTTCCCAAAATGTTTTGTATTTATTAAGAAATATTTTCACGGTAGATATCATGTGTGTGTAACACGTAAATCGTTTGTGCAATGCTATTGGAATAAACAGTCGAATAAAGTCTCACTCACCAGCACATTTTTGACTATACTGATGTTTTGCACAATGCAGGAAAGAAAAAAAATTGACATACATATAAAAACCCATTGTAAGAAATATACTGATGGTCTATTGGTCGTTTCTGGAGAACAGTACATAAGATCATCACACATAGCACCATACTTTCATTCTGAATGAGTCAATTTAATTAGGACAATTCCCCAGTCGCCTGAAAATATTGCTTGTATGACTTATTCACAAAAGAGGGGACATACTTTGAGTCACGAATTATAGACTCATTGTGCTTAGGAGCATTTTTTCCAAAGTTCTGGGAAAGGGCATCTACAAAAAACCAAGAGCTTCCTAGGTAAATTTGATATTTAGTGAATAAAAAGCAGCATAGGTTCAGAAAAGAGCATTCCACTGAAACGGCGACACTAGAGAAAAAAGAATCCACCATTGGACTGTTCTTCGCTTTGTCAAGAACATTCGACACGCTAAACTTTGATTTCATATTAATGAAAATGACACTTGAGATTCGTGACAATATATCACAATAGATTCGCTCTTTTCTAGGAAGACGTGAGCTAATAGGAAAAATCAGTGGGCAAACTTGATATTCTCGGCCCTTTAATATTCCTACTATGTTTCAATAACGATATATCCATAATTGTGTCAAGCACTGACATAAACGAGCAACTCATAAAAACGAACAGATTGATCATAAACTACTCCAAAACTATTGCTGTCTAATTACAAAGATCCCAAATAGGCACATCTGTCATTGAAAAACTTTACATTGATTAGCACACAATACAACTGCAAAAAAGCTGCAAATTTCTTGGATTAATAATTATTGACAGAGGCCTAAAATAGGAGGAATGTATTAATATGATCTGTTCCAAATTAATTAAGCATTACTTCACATTAAACGACCTAACGAGTTGTCTCGGGGAAGAGGGGATAATTTCGGTGCACTATGCATTAAATTACTCAACTATAAGTAATAACATTATAGCATATGGCTTGGCCACCAGTAGTGCCCGAGTCTTTCTCGCACAAAAAAGAATATTTCGCCTGATCTTCCACATGAATTATCAAGAATCCTGTAGAAATATTTTCAAAGACAAAATCTTCTACCATACAAGAGCATATACCGGGTGAGTGAAATTCGAGTAGATGCATGGGGATCTCAGAAACGGTAAGAGCTACAGAGAGGGTTAAATGGAAGCAAAGATTCGTATTCTGGAGCTCACTACTACGATGTTGAAAAATCTTAGCTAACCCTCTCACTTTCAGAGATATACAGGAAAAACCGAAAAATTTGATTTTTGGTTTTCACTCATATCTGCTTTAATACAATAGATTTCCAGAATCCATTTGCACTTTCTCATTGCAACTTTCAATGGGCTGTAAAAATATGTGAACGAAAGTGTTCTACAGCGTGTCGTTTTCCTTGGGCCACCCCTAACTATTAAATTTCAAATACGGACCTGGATTTTTTATCACTTAATTTTAGACTTCAATGGTCATATTTTATCACGATTATGATTACCACTTGAAAGTTTAGTCGTTTCGTCAACAATGAAAATGTAATGTTTTGAGAATTGAGATGTGTTTCGGGTCATCTCTTGTTGAAATAATATTGTATTCAGTGCATGAATAAGACGTCTCCGTTATTATCTGTTACATGGCCCGGATAATATTGATTCATTATCAACTTTGTTATGCAATGCTGAAGTGCTTTTTGCATTATATTTAATGGATTACTGTATCAATAATACACACAAAACAATAAGTTAAGAAAACACTTAATCAACAAGAACAATTATTATCACAAACCACATACATTCATTTCTCCATTTAGACAAGATGTTCAATCTGGCGGCCCTCTTGTTCGATACATAAACGAATTCTTCTTTTAATATTATTGATTGAGCGTGTTACTTTGCTGGTAGTTATTCTGGAAAATTCGTAAATCACAGAATTCCTCAAATTGTCGATGTCGTGATAATCATTTTGATAAACACGATCTTTAAGAGTAATCCAGAGGAAGAAGTCAAGTGAAGTAAGATCCGGCGACCTTGCAGGCCATTGAACCACTCCTTGATTTCCTATCCATTTGTTAGGAAAATGTGTATTCAGAAAACCACATATGATTGCTTTGTTATCATCATGGTGAAACAACATATTTTGGACCAGCGCTAATGGAATATTCTCCAAATATCCCATAAAGGTGGTTTCAAAAAAGTTGAGGTAACGTTCGCCATTCAAATTAAAATTATAGATAAAATGGCCTAATAATTGATTGCGATACATGCCTGCCCAAACATCGAAACCGAATCGAACCTGAGGTCAAACCTCCCTGAAGGCTCTGGGATTTTCGTGGCTTCAAATATGAGACTTATTTCTGTTGATAATTGCGCAATTTGTGAAGTTGCTTTCATCTGTCCAAATGATATTCAGCCCTAGGCTGTGTCACTTCCGTCAAAAATAACGTCACCGCTATTCGCCATTTCCGTTGTTTTGCTATTACCAAGCAATGGCAAAATAACGGAAATGGCGAATAGCGGTGACGTTATTTTTTACGGAAGTGATACATCATAGGGCTGATTATTTAAAAAATCTGGATCGTCTTCCATACTGTTGGATAACCACCGACACCATACCAACCGTCGATACGGATCATTAGGATGAAGTTTCTGGGTACAATGTATCCGAAAACACTTCAATTTATCACCCTTGATTACGCTTATTACTGCAGACTGAAGAATTTATAGTTCTAAAGCGATTTGCCGCGTTGATTTGAAAGGATAATTTCTGATCTGAAAAAGTATTGAATAGTTTTCTCAAAACAATGAACATTTTCTTTCATATGATTGGAAATCAAAACTCAAAACTGCCAAACTCACATAGATTTTTATCTGATTTATCTGATATAATTCGTAGTACTTAATTTTTGCTAAATCACAATTTCTATTTGATTTGTAATACCTAAACCATAATCATATCACGTTCCTCAAAACTTGTGAAAGGCATTTTCAGTCGGAAACAGAAACGATAGTTGATGAATTTATGACAGTTGTCAAATACACAATCGTCATGGCCTACTGAAAGAAATCCTCAGGTCAGTGTAAGTAATCAAAGTATTGATATGGATTTCGAAGACAACCAAGAATGTATCTTTCAATTTTATCTCAAACTAATGAGCGTTAGGTTTTGATCAACATGGAAGCATCATAGCAAGACAAAAAAGAGATTTGTACATTTTTACGAATTTCTATAATAAAACGAAAATGTTGAACATAGAATGATACACATATTCAGATGTAAATATTCCAAACACTTGAGAGTAATTTTTTATTTGAAAAAATAATGCACTCAATACAATAAGTCGATACCATTTGAATAAGTGATGTCTAGGAACACATGAATTTTCAGATCATCCAATTTTCACTGATGATGACCAGATACCATCGAAACGACTGAAAATTTCAAGTGGTTTTCACAATCATGATAAAATATGACCATTGTAGCCTAAAAAAAAGTGATAAAAAATCCTGGTCCGTATTTAAAATTTCATAGTTAGGGGTGGCCCAAAGCAAACGTCACCCTGTAGAAGACTTTCGTTTACATATTTTTATAGCCCATTGAAAGTTGCAATGGCAAAGTGCAAACGGTTTCTGGAAATCTGTCGTATTGAAGCAGATATAAGTGAAAAACATAAATCAAATGTTTCGTATTTTCCTGTATACCTCTGAAAGTGAGAGGGCTAGCTCAAATTTTTCAACATCGTAGCAATGAACTCCAAATTACGCAACTTTGCCTCCATTTAACCCTCTCTGTAGCTCTTATCGTTTCCGAAATCCCCATGCATCTACTCGAATTTCACTCACCCGGTATTCTTATAAACAACTGATTCACACCAACACTAATGAAAGTACTTTCACGCAAAACTCTAATTTTCCTACCTTTCAAACTCACAAAAAATACGAATTCAGACTAGAACTGTTTTCATACACTAACTATAGAATATCCTCAAAATATGCATCCACAAATTACTACATGATGAATTGAAAAATCAATCAAATCTGTTCAGATTCGACTCGAAACTGAAGTATTTTCTACTCCTGAATGTATCTTGTGATATAATTGAATTAACGTTGTATTGTCAGCGTTCTACTGGCGGTTTCTATTTCTATTGGATAGTTTCATATATTTATTCATTTTACGGACATTTACATTTAAGATTTAATTTTATTATTGAGTTCAATGTAACTAACATGTTAATCCAATGTTAATTGGTGTCTAAACAATAAATTACTATCTATCTATATTTTAAAAATTTGTTTTTTGAGTAAGTAATTAATTATGTTTTATCAATCTAAAATATTTTCAACGCTATGGCTTTGCCGGTTATATTGAAAAGTAGCAAAGATATTTTAAATCTCAGCAAATTATCATTGTTTTGATTATTGTCTTTCAGGATATTTAAAAAATGCACTTTTTGCCACTTCTATATCTATCGGTGAAATTACAAATTTTAAATGACCCTGAATAATGGAGAACTGATTTACTTAAACATAACATATAAACACACAAAGAATGAAGAAATCGAAGAATTCCCTGAAAACCACTGTAGATGAATAGGAAATTATGAAACAAATCGGAAAGCGGAAAGCAATAGCACTAATATACAGAGTGTCCTATTTGAAATATTAAAGTTGTTGCTATATTTCAATAAGAACGGCAACGCCGCAGCGCTGGGAACATTTAACATCGATAAAACTGAAATTCACTACCCAATAAACCAAAGCTTTAAAATAATATTATGTCCTGTTCTCCAGAAATGTCTAATGGGCCATATAAATTGGGACACCCTGTATAACACGAAGTGGTAGGGAAGTATTTCGGTAATGAATGAAGTACACTCATAGTATATTATATATTATGACGCGAGAACGAACACAGTCAATGAAATTTTCTAAACCACAAAAATAAAAAAATGTAGTTTTCCAGTTGATTATTTTTGTGCTTCCAATGTAGTATTCATTATAAGTAATTTAAGTTATTGACATGTATTTGAATATTTGACAGAAAACAACTACATCCCCCTACGGAAATTGAATTATAAGTGTCGTCCATTTGTGCAACGTTCCTCACGGACACATAATTGCGAGTGCTAATTGTTATAAAGCCATTGAATATCAGCCTTCATGCATACATGCATGTTTCGAATTGTGTGGAGAGACAGGTATTTTTCGGTTTTATGAAATATTTGTTTTATTGAATTGGACTCTCCAATATACAAGCTCGAACTTTGTTCGTTTTATTCGCATTTGGCCTCTGCCTGGAGAAAACGCTACAAGGAATGTTTCTTGATCTGTTGTGGAACAAGACGACTACACTGTCGTCTTGCATATCCTTGAACTGATGAGAGGAAAAAAAATTCAAAACAAGCGGTAATTCATTCCAACCCCACTATTTTTATTGGTTACATTCTCACCCTGAGCCCGTGCCCGCCCCAAAAATGTCAATTTTTATGAGTGATTTTCTTTTCAGAGATCTGCGAGGAGCTTTGAAGTTCAGACGATTGGTTGCCAATATTAAAGCCCCTCACCTACACGAAGCGTCACTTTCGAAATGAATAAATGATAATTTTGGAATACAAATTTATGCACTGCGCCCGATTTAAGGGATATAACTTGGAGAAAAAGTCTAGTATCGAAGTATTGGGAAATAATTCTTGGGTGATCGTTTGTGAATTTCCAAAACAAAAAAATGGATTTGGACATATATCACGTGTTAGGACTGATATATTTAGTTTTTATATGAAGTTCAATCGGCAACATACGTTGAAGTCATTTATTGTTGCTATGAACAATTTGTTCTGTAAACAGCTTATTCAATATATACGAATTATTATAAAAAAGGTTTTACAATGTTTTGATTAAAAAACCTAAAAATAGATGTCAGTTGACCATTAAACATAATTTGGTTCTTCGAGTCGGAAGTCCAAGCAAGTACACGTCAAAAAAAAGGCGACGGGCGATTGGAGATGGTGAATTGATAGGAGTAGCGGAGTTTCACTGGGGGGGGGATGAGCAATTAGAATAAATACATTCATAAAGATCTCTTGGCATTTTCCGGTAGTGTCAGAACCTTCACCACTTTCATCACACTCATAAGTTAATAATGATATAACTGTCATGCAAGTTTCTGTAGATTACTTCAATTTTTAAAATATCCCAAGTTGTGTACTGAACTCACTGCCTCGGTAGGTATTCCCTAAGGCATACAGTCACTAGAAATTCGAGAAAAGCAATACCTATCTGATTTTCCTGATGGGATCTCACGATAATGCCAGAAGATATACAAAAAAGAAATTAACAAAGAACTCCCTTTCCTCAAAATTATGGAGCACTCCAAAAATATATTGTTATCTGGATTATATTTAAAAGATGATCGTGCATGAGCTTATCAATGAACCCCATCGATGGCCTCCTCGTTAGCCATTAGACTTTTTTATTTTGGGTCGTAAAAAATATTGTCTATTCAAGAAATTCAGAATGCCACACATGCCAGACTTTTGAGAAGAACAAATCAACGTTTGAAAGTTGGGGACAACCATTTCGAACATAGTTTGTTCAATTTCTTGTTTGTTCCTGTGAATGTTTTACAATTATTATTGTGGATAATCCGAGTCCATTACGTACGACGCCGACGGGTTAAATTTTGTTTTGAATTTTAACAAAATGCCCGTGTGTTTGCGAATGACCTGCGTTATGGTGTCATGAGTGTGCTTTGATCTATCCGGACATCGCGGGGGAAAGATTTCACATACTCTTTCAATAGCCATGTCAATAAATGATTAAAAAAATAAAATAATAATAATTTTTTATTTTAAACAGGTCATGATGAAAAATTTCAATACACTTGAACGCCAATTATTGGCAAATATTGTTTGCTGACATTTGCTGCATTTGTTTCTTGTCGATTCTACCAAAAAAGTCTACTGATAATTCAGATATCTCTAATAACCACACAAAAATTATTGTTTTTCGAAGTTTTTACAAAAACTATCAATTTAAATATAGGGTTGTATAAACTTCCCTTATTTTTTTATCGTAGAATCAACATGAGTTAAGAAAAAATTGTATTGACATTTGAAAAGTTTTCAAAGAGTTAGGAAGCTTCAGGTCCTATTCAAGCAAATTTTGGAAATATTTAACATGAGAAAATAATTTTCTTTTGCGATTGTGAAAGGCTGCATCTGCCAAAACTTCCAAAACAAAATTAAATAACTGAAAACTGGAGCCCTTTAGACATAATATGATGTTTCGATTAACGCTATAATAATTCATCGTAGATTCTAAGAATGCAATAAAAAATAGGGAGTTCCATTGAAAAAACGAAGTTCTCGAGCTAAAACTTCTCGGAACAATCCCATTTACAAATTGTCAAAAAATTACTCCAAGAGTAGTATTCCATATCCATATCGACTCAGCTTATCGTGGTATACCCCGTACATAGATAGTCATTTCCATGATTTATATAGATTGCTGTAATGCTTCTTTTGATTGAAGATCAATTTTTATAGATTAATATGACAAATCAACTAAGCTGTTGCTGACTATATTCTTATAGTATTTTCGAGAAGACACAATTTACGATGATGATTTATTCATCTCACGTTGAAGGGAAATAATCGTGGGGTAGTTTCATTTTATTATATACTCTCTCGTTCAAATTGGTCGATAAACTATATATCGCTCAAATTGATGGAAACTTAATACGTCGAAACACTGGCAGCATTTATTTCCACTGTTCCTATCATTCGCATTTCTACAAATTGGAAACGGAGAAGCGGTCGGGGTGGAATTCATGGGAATGAAGGAGCTCCTGCTGAGAGGGCTCAAGGTGGAACATTATTTCTCTAGTAAATTTCCATTTGAATGGATGTTAGATTTCGAGTGAACATGTGACTAGATATAAAACGGTAACAAAAAGTTCATTAACAAAAAGTTTTTCACAAATAAATAACATATTATCTGATATTACAGCTTTCGTGCAACAATCAAAACACAAGGTATCATTTCAGATCTTACTCCTAGAATGATTCAGTATCTAGACAACAATGAAGTAGCGCTTTGTTTATCCGTAAACATTATCCCCTTTTTTTCGAAATCGTGTAAGATATGAAAATGAGATTACGTCTAAATTATTTGATGATTTTACATTGCTGAATTGAAAACTCCAGATTGAGACTTCTGTATAAAAAATCATTCGATAATATATCGGACAACAGGGTACATTTGAAAATTTCATTGAAAATATATCAAAAATGTCTATTTCGGGAAAATAACTCTGTTGAATACATACAGTGTGACACATTAACATGGAAGCACCCTCAAAATAATGCATTCTTCAACCGACTCGAATGATTTTTTTATTTCATTACATAGACGTTCAAGAGTTCTACTTCAAATCCCATCGGTGAGTTTTCATTTTTAAGGCCAAATATTTGTGACTATTTTAGAAAAATTTTACTACACCACCTTTTGTTTGGCCTAGAGATACTGAAATTTAATTAGCGCACTATAACATCGCGTGCGACGAAAAACTTTTCAAGACTGCACGTGCCACAATTTGAAAGCATTTGGTTCATATCCAACTGAATCGGTCATTCGAGAAACAGCACAAGTCAATGGTGGATCATTTTTCAGGAAACCAAAAAAGTGAAAATGATGGATCGTTGAATTTTTTTTTACAATTTTAAACTTCAAAATTTGGTCTATTTAGTGTTCTACATGGAACGATGCGTTTACCCTTGAAGAGTATGTTAATGCAATAATACCAAAATCGCCGACATATTGACATGTGCTGTTTCTCAAATGACCTATTATTCAACTAGTATAGTTTTGTCAAAGACATAGGCAGTAAAACCAAATACATAATCTGTAAATGTGTGTAATACATCTATTTTGGAAGTTATTAGGTATGTAACTGTATAATGTGTATAGTCAGCAAAAAATCTACCAAATAATTTTTATGATCTATTGTAGTTTATGTTACAGGGCCACACATATCTGTATGAATCATAAATAATAGTCATCCATTATTAGGTTTTTCTTCAGCTTTTGAAAATGGTAGTCTTGTTTGTCTTCCATATATGCAAGATTCACACATCATTTCCCTGGGTTTTATTCGATCAAATATTATGAGCAATATTTTCAATCATTTGTTTTTTCTTCAACTGTTTGAATTTAGCTTAACTGATACTACTCATATTCATCAAGTGAGGGAGATTTAATGTTTATTCCGTAATTTTTAAAATCACTTTGAGACCATTTGAATGCCCACCTATTAATATGAGATGATCATTACATAATACGTTCACACTATCACTGTTGAAAATGACAGTCATTCCTGCCAGTTGAATGCGAGATACTGACAAGTTATATGGATCGTCTGGGAAATACAATACATTATCCAGATTTCCGTCAACTCGTAGGTTCGTCTCCACTTGGATGGTACCTTTTCCGGTAGCTGCTACTGAATTCCCATTCTTTGCAACACTAATTTCCAAGAGCGTCCGTCTTTACACATGATTATGTTGTAAAAACATCGAGTCAATTCACTATGTGATCTGTTGCACCGGAACACAGATTACAGAAACTTACAGATAAGAAGATCCGCCCATTTCCTTTGATGTTTGAAATGCCGCCTCATTGACCTCGGACCTTTAAATTTTGCGCGCCAGAGTTGGCGGTTCGCAAAATTCAAGTCGACATGGTTGCGGATTTAGATTCGTTCCTGCTTAGGCTGAGTGCATACGAAAGCTTTTTGCGTTTCAGTTCATGGAAATTCTGATTTTGATTGGTTTCCTATATAGAGATTTGTCTAGAAGCGAGAAGTTCAAACAATTTTTTTTATTAGCCTTCATATATTGCAGTTCAATGTAGATTGTCATACTGAATATTGAACAAAAATCACCATTCATATTGGTTCTACTTTTTTATATAATGTAAATGGTTCAAGATCTTATAGATTTAAGGTTTTATGACACCGAACTTCAGAATTAAATACATTGACCAAGTTATAATATTTATATAAACTGATTTTTTTCAAAATATTCAATTCCTCGTAGAACATTTTGTTTGCGGTTCAGTACTGCAGAGCTGTAAGTGCAGAAATGCCTGTAAGTCATGAATATTCTCAGATATTTATTTAAATATAAGACTTTTCGAACACACAACGTGATTTCAATCTCAAAGGAATGGTGCCCAAAAACGATATTGTTCTGTTTGATATTAAATTGAATAATACAGAAATAAGTAAAGCAATGACACCAAGTTCAGTGAACATTTATTAACTGACTTTTTATTGTCGGATACCTGTCAAAGTCCGTTACTCTTCAAATCTGGTTACCTGATTGATGTACAGAGAGTAATACTTATACATAACACCTCCGCCACTAAACCTTTAATAATTTGAGAAAATGCAACATGAATATAAAATATACTAAACATCCTGCTAAACTAAAATACAGCAAGTAATAATCAACAACTTTTAACGTTCTACATAACGATCGGGGGCTTTCAACTGACTCCTCCGCAACACTCTACTATAACCATCATTTTGTGTTTGTCTACCATCGATATTCAAATCAGAGTTACTATTCCCGTTTTGATCATTACCATTTACTTTCTCACAATCTGAAATATCCAAGTCGAACGAGAAATGATATTGACTGCATTTTTTTTACTACTGGATACGTCATTAGTTATTTCGTATGAGTAAAATCTTTTAATTTGATCCTGATGGCGTTTCCGTATCATTTCTTCATCTGTTTTTATCACATAAGTTCTTTTTCCCAAAACGTCTGTGATGATACCCTTACACCAATTGTCAACACCCTGTCGAAAATCGCGAGCCCAAATACGATCGTTTGCCTGAAATTCTTCATTTCTTTTACCCTTGAAATATTTTGTTTGTGAATTTTGATTTTTCCAAACATTTCTCTCAACAGATGGAATCAATAAATCAAACTTACAACGTAGTTTCCGACCACTTAATAATTTAGCTGGAGTTTCCCCTGTTGTGGTGTGTGGGGTGTTTCTGTAATGAAACAAAAAGCGGTTCAATATAAGGTTAAAATCTGCAGATTTGTTATCATGAGCGCCCTTCAAAATAGCTTTTTTTACAATTTTAACAGCGCTTTCGCCTTGTCCATTAGTTGCGGGGTGGTAGGGTGCACCAGTTTTATGTTCTATGCCACTGATACTGACATGAAAGTTGTTGCATTGTCAGTGCAAAGTTGATGAGGCAAACTGAACCTTGCAAAAAGTTCTCTAAAAATTCTAATTGTGGTACTGGATGTGATATTGTTCACTTCAAAACATTCAATCCATTTTGTTGTAGCATCTTCAATAACCAAAAAATTTTTACCAAGAACTGGACCAAAAAAATCAGCGTGAAGTCTAGTCCAGCTTTCTTTGGACCAATTCCAAGTTAAATTTGATTTGGGTGGGTTATTTCCGTAAACAATACAAGCTTCACATGATTTAGCGATATTTTCAATTTGGCTATCTATTGTAGGCCACCAAAAATAGGACGCGCTAACGCTTTCATTTTAACTATTCCCAGTTGAAATATGATTCTTCCAAATATTTCGAGTATGAAATGTTGGAGATCAAATCATCTTGTTCATCGGAAACTGTTGGTAATCTAGATAAAAAGTCTGCATTATTGCTTGAAGATTTAACATATCTTATTTCATAATCAAAACCTGACAAAATATGTACCCATCGTTGAAGACGATTTGCGGCAAAAATTGGAATACCCTTTTTATCACCGAATATTGTTAACAACGGTTTGTGATCTGTGAATAGTAAAAAATTTTTTCCAAATAGGTACTGAAAAAATTTTTTTAGACCAAAAATAATTGCGGCAGCTTCTTTTTCTATCTGCGAATATTTTAATTCTGCAGCATTCAGCAATCGTGACGCAAAACCTATAGGTCTTTTTTCATTATTTTCATAAACATGGCTTATTGAAGCTCCTAAAGCAAATTGAGATGCATCAACTGTTAATTTGACAGTTTTTTCGGGATCAAAATGTGCCAAAACTGGGGCAGAAGTTAAAATTTGTTTTCTTTCTTCAAACGATTTACCACATTCCCTTGTCCAAACCCACTCTGTATCTTTTTTTAACAGAGAATACAATGGTTGAAGAATTTCTGAAATGTTGGTTAAAAATTTGCAGTAAAAATTCAAACTTCCCAGATATGATTTCAACTCAGTGACAGTTTTAGGTATGGAAATATTTTTGATCGCTAAAATTCTATCATCAGATGTATGAAGTCCTTCCTTATCAATTACATGTCCTAAATATTTAACTGAATCCTGAAACAAAGAACATTTACCTTTTTTAACTTTGAGACCACATTCTTGGAACCGTTTCAGCACTCGCTCCAAACGTTCAAAATGTTCGCTATCATTCTTCCCTGTTACAAGAATGTCGTCTAGAAAACAGACAACTCCGGGCATATCCTGTAGCATTTGCTCCATTATCTTCTGGAAAATAGCTCCAGCGCTAGTGATTCTGTAAGGAAGTCGAGTATACGAAAAAAGTCCCTTATGTGTTGTAATAGTGACTAGTTTTCGAGAATCTTCATTTAAAACTACTTACTGATATGCTTCAGATAAATCGATTTTCGAAAATTTTTTACCATCCTTCAACTGCGAAAATAAATATTCAATACGTGGTAAAGGAAAGTGCTGTACATTCAAATGGGGATTTAAAGTTATTTTGAAGTCGCTACACAATCTCAAATCTCCACTTGATTTAAGAATTGGAACAATGGGAGTGGCCCATTCAGAAAATTCAGTTGTAACTAACACCTTATTTTCAACTAATCTATCAATCTCTTTTTCAATTTTTCATTTCAAGGCAAACGGTACTGGACGCGTATTACAAAACTTAGGAATAGTTCCTTCTTTTAAAGTTAGGCTGACAGAAAATTTATTGAAAGTGCCCAATTTAGTTTCAAAGACATCTGCATATTTTGTTTGTAATAAATCAATTGTATTTTTAATGTTGAAATCTGTTCGCATTCACTATGAGCGAATTGTAATTTGCAGATACCTAAGTTGAGCATATTTAAGCCATTACGACCAATAAGTGGTGGACCCCCATTCTTTACAATATACGTTTTGAGAACATACGTATGATTTTCATGGATAACATTGAAGTTAGCATAACCAATGGGTTCAAATGTCAACCCAACATAGTCTTTTAGAATCTTTTCTACAGTTAATTTAACATACGTGGGTTTCACATTACCATTACCATCAATAATATTGAAACAATCTAAACTGAAAATTGATTCACCTTGAAACTCAGAATCTGACATATCGCTAACGGTATTTACGTTTTCTGTTAAAAAATTATTATAATGTTTCTTACATTGAGGAGCTAAATGACCTTTTTGGCCACATTTATGACAATTGCAATTTTTAAAAACACATTCACTTGCCAAATGATTTGATCGCCCACAAACAAAGCACTTGCTTGACAGTTGTCTAGAAAAATTTTGCTTCCTGCTAACTGACTGACTCAAGTTTGTCTTGCTAATTTGTTTAGATCCGCCTGGCTCTGCTCGGTCTTCATGAACAAAAGAATCCGGTCGCCTTTTTGAATGATATTGCTTTTGAAAGTTCACTGATTCCGTTTTAACATTTATTCATATCGCAGTTTCCCTGGAATTATGTTCTTGCAATGTTGATTCTTTCGCTAAAGCTAATTTCACAATTATTTTTTAAGTAATTGTGTCTGCAGAGGCATCCTCTTCAAATAATCGGTCCATAATTTTTGTTTGATTCATTCGAATTACAAAAATGTCTCGCATTACCAAATTTAATTCTGCTCCAAACTTGCATGTTGAGGCTAAACTTTTTATTCTTGCTTCCCATTCTGCTATACTTTCATGTAAATCACGTTTTGCCGTATAAAACTCAAGTCTTTCTGCAAAATACGACTTAACTGGCGAAAAATGATCATTGAGCAGATCCACAAGCTCATCATAAGTTTTTGTATCAGGAAGATCGGGTACACATAAATTTCGCACTAACACGTAGGCTTCCTCATTCAATGTATTCAAAAGTATGGCTTTTTTGCGCTGTTCCTCTTTAATATCATTTGCAACGAAGAATTGATTCAGTCTTTCCTTGAACACGGAAAATTCAGAACTCTTGGGATCGAAAATGTTCAGCGAACCTAGAAGTCCAACTAACGTTTGCGGCATTATCGATGAATATGCAGACAATTCTGTTTTTCCACTGAATGTATGAACCCTGCGTGGAAACGAAATACACTCGTCGCCAATGTTCTGTTTGCTATTAAATTGAATAATACAGAAATAAGTGAAGCAATGACACCAAGAACATTTATTAACTGACTTTTTATTGTCGGATAGCTGTCAAAGTCCGTTACATCTTCAAATGTGGTTACCTGATTGATGTACAGAGAGTAATACTTATACATAACAGATATGAAAATACAGGTGTTAGTACATTCTGGAAGTTGAATTCAATCACAAGCCAATTATGAGACAAACTGGGCGTTGTATTGGACAAAAAAATGGACTTCGACTTGCATAATATACAACTTGGAGAAAATCAAGAATACATTCCTGTACTTTGTAGCATTAAAGTTACCAAGGACTGTTAGCGAACACTTATACCTATCCAGCTATCATTACTCTTCCGGTAGTAATGTTATTTTATTTTTGTCTATTCAATGATCTCCTATTAGTAACATCCACGTTCCAATTGGAAAATATTCAATTTCCCTTTGCAATAAATGTGCAGCTAATAAGTACTTATATCAAGAAATGTTTGGAAATAAATCAACAAACATGATAAGAAAAACATTTATTTCAAATATTTTCACATATTCTTCATTATTTCCCCTTCGAAAATGTTCTACGTGAATTAATTTTCGAGTATTACATATTTGAATTCATTTTGTTCTGAAAAAACCATCATCTTGATAGTCACAATATCCTATTCTGAAATTATGTACAATCTGTTTTCTAGTATTTTCACTGAACATACATGAATTCGAGTTTTCAGGTATTTTGAAGTCTAAAATTCTGATTTGGAGGTTTCCTGAATTATCAGCACAGTTATTATTGAATTGAATTGATTATTTTTAAAATGAACAATTTTCTGAATGCCCTAGTGAACTGAATTGAATGTAACGATTTCGAGACTGGCCTCGAGACCGGCCCTGATCATCCAATTACACTCCACACTCGAAATGTAAACAAGTTCTCTTCTGACAAACACATGACTCATCCGTGGAAGAGACGCGAACGTCTAACCGAATATTCTAGGGACCTCTCAGAAGTCACCGAACAGACTGGAAAGATCGAAAACTGTAAATGCTTCTATATATAGCCGCTGTATAGCAGATGGCGGGACAGTCAGAGTTCAGAGTTAGTAACAGTTCCAGAGATCGCTGATAGATAGCCACAGTAGAAATGAATTGAAATAGTTATTGAAGTAAATGTTTTAGTGAATAATTGTTGTAAATAGTGTTTTAAATAAATTAGGAAAATTAGTTAGTGCAGTTTTACTACATGAAGTTGGATTCTCAGCATAGCAATTCTGCTGTCTGATACAACTAAAGAAATCTTCTTATGGGTCTTGGTTCAGTTTTCTGACAAAAAAAGATATAAAACCCTCAACAATCAATGAATTTTATTTGCCCTTTAAAAGCATTCTATCTCTGTTAAAAATATAGCTGAAACTTTGAACATGTATAATAGTGCGGAAGAATTGAAAAGATCAAATAGTTTATTGAACTTTGATATGACCTCAACAGTGGCCATAGCAGTTTCAGGCAAATTATTCATATCAATATGACTTTGGTTATTTGGTCGTGCATCCATTTGTACTGGCTCTTGATGTTTTGCGGTTGGCTACTACAGAAGTTACAGGTGTAAATTATACTCCAGTGTTAGTATAATCTTTCTCTTATACACAAGCTTCTATCCATATCCTGCACCTGTAATGCAATAAGACAATCAGTATGGTGAATTTAAGCAGCAGTTTGAAGTCGTAAGAAAATATGATTGGTTAGAAATAAGGGTCCAACCAATCATTGACGAACAGTCTTTCTTATCACTAAACAGTTCACATATTACTAGAAATATCCCAAGAAAACACATACACATACGTAATCAATCTATTAAATCACTATCGTTAATCGTAATGATTCAATACATTTAGGAATTCAATCCTTTGCTTTTTCTAGTGATTGTTCCTGGGCAGAATGCGAGTATTAAATGTCATTGAATAAACAAAAAAGTACTTACTTAATTTCTCCATACGGAAAACTTTGTAATTTGATACTGTTCGATTTGCTGTTACAATTTCTGCAGTTTCTATATCACAATAATGTCTTACGCCTCCCCTGTGAGGTGCTTTATTCTGTTCATCACTCATCGTTATACTTCAAGGATAATCTAATAATCGTAAATGGTATATCTTTATCTTTCCTAATAACGAAAAACAATGATCAACGGATTTCATCAACGGTTTATGCTGAGATCGAGAACATTTGTTGTTGTTATTGTAACATTTGACATCTGTCAAAGATTGAAGCAGAGGAGGTCTTTGTATGTCAGATGTCAATGTGGCCCTTTAAATTTTGCGCTTTTCTATCTCTCTCCTCAAATAACGTTCCTTGTCTGCCGTCTCATCTGTGAGTTTCTATAATCTGTGACTGGAGTCTGAGAGGAAAAGAATTTCACACGATTCTTCTATTTCTAGCCATAAAAATGAAGCCGCTATTATCGTCTTCAATCGTCTGAATAGATTGAATGGGGGTTTCCAGTATTGTAAAATATGCACATTTTTTCACTTGACGTAATATAGGGCAGTTTATAACCTAGTGCTAACCATTTATTCACTCTAAATTTCAAAAATCTGATTTATTATTCAATAATAAATACTTACCTGATTTCAGTACACATAAATTCAAACGCTGCTCAGCTATGACGGCGTTGTCTTCATATAATACGATTGGCTGAAGTTTGGGTTTGTGCGGACAAAGCCAAGAGCGACTGAGGGACGCCGCAGTTGCCAAGTCTTTGTAAAATCCAGAAAGTACTTTCGTGTAATGACAAATTGAACTCAATTGTTAGTAATTTCTTAATGGCTATTCTCAAGTTACCGTGAACATAGAAAGATTCGAAAATTAGGAAATATCATATAGGTATGTTATCATGTTCCAGTCGAGCAGATACAACCACATACTCTGTCAGATAATATAGCAGCTATTTTCCAAATTATCAAATATTTCAAGACTTCTAACAGAGGGACAGGTAGGTACATATTTACCAATGATATTGTTAAGAAAGTGAAATAGTCTATTCTGGTAAATCATATATTTTTGCGATATGGCAACGCTGTCAGGCACATTATTTTATCTGCAAGGCGAACAAACACGGGTACAACCAATAAAAATCTCTCGCGTAAGTACGTCACGTTTCTGCCTCTTCTGATCGTTTAAATTCGGTGGTTAATTTCGGCATTTTCAATAATTTTTATCTCGATAAATTGATGAAAAAAAAATTCGAAAACTGAACATAATGTACTTATGAATGCACTATATCGAAATATATTTTTTCTGAAAATGACTAGAAACCCCCATTTTGGACGTTCTCTTTGTTTTTCTTTCATCCTCTTGTAGTGGTAACAATCTTGTTTCAAATGGTTTCTTCTTCCACAGTGTTCACAGCTTATATGTGATACCTTATGTGGAGGGAGAATCTGACACCTGAGGTTTCTGGAGTTAGTTGATTTCCCATCTGTAGTACTTTCAAATCTGTGCAAATATCGGTTCTTCTCAATTCAAATTCGAGATACAACAGTCTTGTTTTCACAAATGCGATGTTTAAGTTATCTTCTATGAGGGTTTCGAGGGCTGTTATGACTCCATCGTATGTAGAGGGAAGAGTTAGCAAGAGATGGGACACCTTATCCATTTCATCTCCAGTGAAAATATGTTCAGTTACAATTCCATCGAAAAGAATAAAATGTTGTGACAGAGACACTTTTCCTTGTTGTTTCAAACAAAACAATTGTTTTCTCAAAACCAGTTGAGTTGCAACACTTCTTCGTGACAGGTAGTAGAGTACACGCATGCTATCGGAATGGAGTTTGGGATAGACAAATGTGCCACGGTTCATCTCAAAAGAGGACGATGCGAGGAATACGGAGAGGACGTTCAGCTCGTAGACGGAAGCATCCTACATCATCTGGGTGCCGGAGAGACGTATACCTACGTAGGGGTAGAACAACGCCACACCCAAGAGGTAGCTACTGTCAAAAGCTCTCTCCGCGGCAAGTATCAGCACAAACTCCGACAGATCTGGTCTTCAGAACTGTCGGGGAAGAACAAAGTTGCTGCAACTAATATGCTTGCCGTTCCGATTCTACTTTACTCCTTTGGAGTAATGAAATGGACTCAGGAAGAGCTGCGACAACTCGACAGAAAAACTCGCAAAATGATGCATCTTCATAGCAGCTTGCATCCTAAATCGTCTGTTCCACGGTTATACTTCCCCAGACAACGGGGAGGCCGTGGACTTTTGAGTTTGGAGTGTCTACATAACAGAATGGTACTGGATGGAGCCTGTAAAGCTTGCCGTGACATGGCAGAAAACCTAGCCGGAAGAATGCAGAAGGCCGTTATTCTTGGTTCACTCCGTCTACTCAGGGCACATGATTCTCGGACCCAGTAATCACTCACCCCACGGACGTGGGGAGTGTTTGCTGGGGTTAATGATACACCAGCACGCCCTCCGATTGTATCGGAGCTCCGGAGACAAGGCCTGACTGGTACATTCCATATGGAAAAAAAAATAAATAATGATACTCCCTCATAAACACTCGTTGAGTGTACCCAAAGGCATAGCCTGTGCGGGTAGAGGACGGCTATTATTATTATTTGCCGTGGCGCTCCGGGGCGACTTACTGATGTTTTAGGTGATGTATTCACTTTTCAGCTGCAGGAAAACCCGGAAAACCTACAGCACCACCTTGGGTGGTCGGTTTGCACTCCAAGCTAGCACTAGACGAGATTGGCATCTAGACAACTCACAATACACTTGCTTTTCAACAAGGCATGCGGCTGCCTATCGATCCGATATAAAGTAGTTGAGAAAAATTCTCGTACCCACATCGGATTCGAACCGACTTTCGCTATGCTGGAGTTTCGAACGGCCTGTGCATTAGACCGCTGATCCACCGACCACTCAGATATACATGCACACTTTATGAATGCTCTAAAGCGACTGACTAATATATATATATAATATTATAATAATCAAAGAGTGTACCCAAAGGCATAGCTGTGCGGGTAGAGGACGGCTTTTATTAATATTTGTAGTGGCGCTCTGGGGCGACTTATTGATGTTTTCGGTGTTGGATTCACTTTTCATTTTTAAGAAAACCCGGAAATCCAACAGCACCACCCCGGGTGGTCGGTGCGAACTTCAAGCTAGCACCAAACGTCTGGATTGGCATCCAGGCAACTCACATAACACTTGATTAATAACATGGCATGTGGCCACCTGAAGGAACCAATGTTCTCACTTGAGAAAAAAAATTCTCGCGTACCGAAGCCTTGAACGTCTGTCTGATGCGAGCCAGAAGTTTCACTGCTAGATACCTTAGCCACAGGTCCACCGACCACCACATAAAATAATATCTAGTCATTCCAGTACAGATATATAAATAATTTTAGAATTATAATATACAATACAGGATTATTCCTCTTCAATGTTTTGTTGACCAACTCAACAAAGGAAATGAAACTCAAGATACTATCTTTGAAAATTCCGAGGAAGATTTTCAGGAAATGTCAACCACAAAAAATCTAAACTAATTTCGCAAAAAATGTAATTCAATAATTCTAGTTCTAGAAAATTGTACTTGATAACCGTAACGGAATATGAAGCAAAATTTCTCATTGACTCAGGCACCACAAATTCCTTCACTGATTAAGAAATTTCTGAAAAACTGCTCCAAATTTGATTGTTTTTCAGAAATCGGACCACACATACCGCATTTATGTCATCTTCAAAATTATTCAAATTACCACCACAAATATATTTAAAATTTTTGCATTTCAAATTCCACAATATTTTCAAAGGATTGATTGGCCTTTACAATTTGAAAATTTAAAAAGCTAATTTTGGTAATTGCAACCTGACCACTCTTAAAGCGCAGATGAAATGAAACTTTCACAAAATCGAAAATCTCCAAGACCTGAGCAAGTGATACAAGTCAAAACATCAATCCAGGATGGTGAAATAATAATGACCCACCAACGATTTCATAATTGCCATAGTGTCACCAAACCAGTCAATTAAAATTTTTCAAAACCGATCACTGTTGATTATTTGATGAGAACGGCATTTAAAAAATTGAAATTCACAATTTTTATAATCCACCAAAACAAAATTTTCAAAAATTTGTTTTACCATTTGAATTATGAGGAAAAGTCAATACTTTTGACGTACTCACTAAATGATTACACCAATGAATTCTACGATCCGTGTGACCACCACTCTCAAACTCAAAAATCCGATGAATTACCAGTATCCGGTATTCATTCATTCACAAACAAGAAGTCGAAGAAAATTATTAGATCAAGCAATTCCCCTTGGTCACCGTCTATTTGGGTGATACCCAAGAAGGTTGATGTCGTTGTCTGATGCAAGCTCAATGAGAAACGATCACAAATACCCTTTGCTCAACATCACTGATCTACTAGCTGAATAAATTGGAAAAATTACATTATTATATTTTCTAACTTGGGTGGCAAGACCGAAATGAAATTGAAAACCTATAAGTTACCTATTTTACATTCCAATCGGATGCCAATTATCCTGTGGCGACCAGATTATAATCAACGGTCACCAAGTCACTAATACTGATCCAATCATCCAATCAGACTCAGACGAAGGGGATCCAGAGTCACCCAAATCAAGCATAGGGAATATAGAGACACGACTCGATAACTTGAACCTGGGCGAACTTCAATCAAAAGGGCAATAATAATTCGAACCGACCACACCCTTCAAAGATCTAGCACACATTCCAAGTTTCAGGACGATGTTCATCTACCTGGTCTTAACATCAATTCATGTAGTCATGATTCACAAGAAGATTGGCTTCAGAGGCTGCAAAACGAACAACAGGAAATCGAAATGTCTAGGGTTGAACTTCCCCGTTAACCCTCCAACGTTGAATCCTTGAGGGAAAGAATTATATCGTCTGTTTCCGTGCGAACCGCTAACTATGCTGTTGCAAAATCACGCGATTCCATGAAACTTATGAGCGTCTTTATCTCAATTGGAAGATTTTTATGTAATCATAAATTATTCTTGTACTGTTCATATTTTATACATATGTATTTTCCAGTTTTTAGTGGAATGGAAAAAAACAATAAGGATTCCTACTATCATCGCCTCCATGATGTCGATTATACAGAGTGGGCCATTCAAAAACGAAACAGCGGCTCTGTAGGTCGGTAGAGGGAAACATCGTTCGCGATGAAATTCACCCGAAATACATTCCATCCCTCGAAGCTGCGACCGCCACCTCTAAATTTTTAAATGGCAACCTACGGCAAGCTATACCTCAGTTGAAAGGTATTTTTCTTCTTAATATCAAACAACAAAAATAAAATGATTCTATTGATTCGTTTTCGAGATATAGAAACTCGAAGTTGGGAAATCACTTTTAGTTCAATCAAGCAATCAAAACAATATCTGATAAAGCAACTATGGCAATAATTATTATTTTCAATGAACTAAATGTTCAAGCTGTCTACCACCCATTTCCATACAATAGTACAAGTTCTAGTCAAAATGAGACCTCACATTTCGTAGCATTTCTGGCGTTATTCGACCCCACAGGAAAAAGTCGAGTGGGGTTAAATGTGAAGATCTGGCTGGCCACTCTGTAAAGCTTTTTCTTTCAATCCAACTTCCAGGAAACATTCTATCAAAAACGCCCTAACAGGCTGTGCATAATGTGGAGGTGCGTCTCTTTGAAATATCAAGTGATCTTCATGGTAACGATCGTCATTTTCAATGATGTCAGCGAATTGTGGATAAAAAAATTCATTCAATTATTCCAAATAAGTTTCCCTGTCAGTTTACCGTACCGTTACAGGAATTTATGATGTTTCAGGATTCGGAGGATACTTGCTCTACTGATATTGGTAACACTAGCCAATTTCCTTGTGCTCAATGTTGGTCCCGCTTGAATTTGTCCTAAGACTGCAACTTCGAAAGGTTCATTTCTGAACGTAAATTCTGTTCTAGGTCTCGTTTCTTGTTGGCTCCTGATCCAGTTTGACGAAATTCCTGCACTAATTCTAGAACGTATTTTCTAGCAACAAGTTTATCTGGATGCGTTTCATTGAACACATTTTCTGTACGGTTATCGGTTACGGTTACGAAATTATCTCATACATGTTTTTGCGTCGAATTCGAGAAATCATCTTTTTATCGATTCGTAAGAACCTTATTATTTTTCGATCAAGTAAATGAGGATGAAATGAAAATTTGAAACAGAATTGCATGTTATTTGTTGGTAAACAGTAAGATCATTTAATTCCTTGACAATGATAATTATCTTTAAACAGTTGCATTGTTAGATCTTATTTATTGAGTGAATAAAAAGTGATTTTCTAACTTCAAGTTCCTTTATCTCGAAAACCAATCGAAAAAATTAATTCATTTTTGTTGTTTGATATTGAGAAGGAAAATACATTTCAAATGAGGTATTTCTTGCTATATGTTGCCATTCAAAAATTTAGGGTTGTCGGTCACAGCTCCGAGGGATGGAATGTATTCAGGACGAATTTAATCGCTAACAATGTCCCCCTCAAAAATGTAGTTTTATTTTTCAATGGCCCACTCTGTATATTAAACCTGGAAATAACAATGACTATGTTTATAACTCAGAGACACTGTTGTGATCTTCAGAAATTATCACGGATAAATTTAATTTTCGAATTTGGTTGGTGGCTCTTCAATGAATCGGGAATTGTTCTAGAAGTTTCAAATAAGAATTTCAATAGCTGTGTCTCTTTTTCACAAACTCTATAGCAAATTCAATATTCCAACCCCATTTCAGCTCGGTTAAATTAATATTCTTCGACAAAGTTTCGGAGTCGTTGAACAAGCTTAGTTCAGAGATTAAATGCCACTTGAGGGGCTGACATAATTCGATTATTTATCTAAGACTAAAAATACGTTAGTTATTCAATTTCAGACCAAGATGCTCAAATGATATACTTGGTGTTTCCACTGAATAACGAAAATGGACGAATATGTGACTATGCAAATGCTCGTTTGAAACAGGAAGTTGAATTTCTTGAACATAATATACATCGTGATTGATGCTTTTGCCGCCATTATTTCAATAAAATCATTCATCTGGTTTTGAGGTATCGTTTATTGCATTTTTTCACAAATTAGAGCGAGTGGCTGGCTTCTACATTGAAGCTTCTGCCGTCTTTAATGTTGGTAGTACGCACGTCTATCAACATTCAACTTACAATACATATTCTTATACATATACCGCAATCCTTTGGAAGGTGTATAAACCAAATATCCCAGAATTCAAAGGAAAAATTGAATTGTTGAAAAAAATCATTTCTTCTATCAGTCCTTCATATGTTTCACACTTTGCAAATTTTAGCAGATACGTTATTTAGTAGGTCAATCCAAAACAGCAAAGTCGATATGCGAAAATGATTTTGTATACATACTTCTTCATATTCTTGAAAATTTAGAAAGTAATTTTACTTGCAGCTCATTTTTTTATATCACCAAGGAAGATGGAGTACCAACTAGAGTTCAACTAATCCCTTATAACAGAATATCCTAGCAACTATTTATAGACCCATTAACGCCATCATCAACACCAAGCTGATAAACTGTTGGGAACACTCTAAAATTGTAAAATATCGAAAATTTGGTTTCCATACACAGATACGAAGTGTTCATATTCTGATCACCCACATTCGTATGTACGGCAGTCGTGGTATTAGATACCCGAAGGGATTAAAGGGGGTGCCTGGAATCCAGCATCCCAACGCTACTTTCACCTCTACGTGGTGAATCCTGGACAACGGCATGACCTATCATGATGGCTAACAGAGTAACGCGGTAGAGGTCAGGGCGCCGCAGGCAACAGAGGTAGAGACTCGCCACATACAAGTTTATACATATTACAGATGGATGCAAGGAACTGAAAACCTGTTTCCAGTGGGAGCCGAGGAGGGGCCTCAGATCAGGATCTACGAAGCTGGTAGCCGGAGAAGGAATCGCCTGCGGCCGCCACAGCTGGAGACGGAAACCAGCCCGACCATGAATTTTATTGAGAGGCGGATTGAAGGATTGGAAAACACGTATTCGATGGGAGCCAATTATTGTTTATGGAATGAAAACCGGCATTATACATTCCAGAATCTAAACTAGTTGAATGAATTTGAAAAATTGTTGTACACTTCCAAAGAATTCTGTACAGTTCGTTGCAATGGTGCACTTGCGGCAATGGAACACAGTTGATGTCTTTCGTGTGTGGTAGGTATTGGTTTTTGTGGATTATCATTTATATTTATCATTGGCGTCACAGTTGGTATCAAATTTATAGACACATTTTAAATGAAAATGCATTATTTTTGACTTTATTTTTGATGACTGAAAAGATGAGATAACAATTGTGTTAAGCCAACGGTAGGACCGTGGGATCACGGAACTATGAACAGGAAACAAGTCATAATGACACGACTTCGAATAGGACACACCAAGTTAACTCACGAATACCTGCTATCTCGAGAAGAACCACAATGCCACATTGGCGAAGTTTCACTTACAGTGAAACATATCATAGTGAGATGTTCATGTTCCAGATAGAACGAAACATGCACAATATATCCCAGGAACTGAAAGAAGCTCTAGAACCAAAAAATGTTAAATTATTTGTTTTTTAACTGATTCTAGTAACAAATATGTATTATTTTATACTTCTAATTTAATGTAGGTATTGATAACAAACTTTATATCCGCCACTAATAAGGTTACCGACGCCTGGACATTTTCAAATGGACAATGGAAATGTCCCAGACGTGATGCAAACCACACCCGACTTGTCAATCCACAGGCAGTGAGATCGCGAGCATTCAGGAACGCATCAACGTGGCACTTCGCACTCCACACGCCAGACACGTCACTCCACACGCCGTGTAATGGCATCTTGAATGAACCGAATATTCACTTATAGAACAACAACTATTTTTTTATAAGCTTTAAATTTACTTCACCTATCAGTCAGATAATTATTCAAATCTTGCAAATGAATTTTCACTCACTTCTAATCCTCACAACATGGAATTTGTCAGTGTTCATGTGACAAAATACATTTTTGATTTTGTAAGAAAAAATAAAATGAAGATGTCAGACGAGATTTATGATAATAGTTGGATTCCATTCAAAATCAGTACCTAGAAGATTATGAATATTTTGTAAAAATTCATTAAATCAAGGTAGCGACTCCTATCAATTTTGCATCGAGATTAAAAAATTCATAATATAATTAATATAAAAATAAAATGAAAATAAAGTTTTTTCAAGTACACTTTTAGTTAAAAAAAAATATTTCTTCAGATGTGTGACTTTGACTCTGTGTGCAACAGTCTCAAGTCATTTTGCATTCCAACTGAAAACTCGGCGTAGCATCAGGATTTTGAAAGTGTTTTCACTTCATTTTACTTTGTTTCGAAGGAATATCTCATTTTAGATTTTTCACATTCTCAGCTTATACCCATGAAAAAGCTGTTGGGTTGGAAAAGTTGGGATTGAAAGAGTTCACTGAAAACTTGTAAAAAATGTTTTTTTTACATTAAACGTACGGTGTTATTTGTTTGAAATGTAGAAATGATGAAAAATTTTCTTCAAGAATCGACTTATCAAACGAAAACAATCACATAGGTGTTTTAGGAACACATCAGATCGTATATCACAAGTTTTGCTGAAGTTTTCATAGTTGTATTCGAAATACCACACATTCTTGTTATTATCAATGACTATTACAATTTAATTGCGTCCGCCACTGTCGCTGGAGGGTAGGTTAAAGTCTATCGCAGGTTTTCTCCTTCCTCGTAACCCGTGCGCCTACGAACCGAGCAGCTTCAAAACAACAAAAAATGTTGCAAGTATGGGGTTCCCGAGTCCTTTCATTTAATTTATACGCCCATGGACAGAACCATAACCATGTAGGTTTCTCATTCGGGACTGTTATGCACCCACCGCTGCTGGAAACTAGTTCTATTTTGAAGGTGGCTCATTTCGCTAGCGGAAAAAGCCAGCCTTCTAACCAATTCCCTTCTCACACTCTCTGGGTTTAGAACGATGCACTTTCCGTACTGCTGCCACTCTGGTGGGTATTCCGTGAGGATGTGGGTGGTTGACTTTTCATCCTCCAAGCACCATATGCATATACTATCATCCGTTATACCTATTATACACTTTCCGTACTGCTGCCACTCTGGTGGGTATTCCGTGAGGATGTGGGTGGTTGACTTTTCATCCTCCAAGCACCATATGCATATACTATCATCCGTTATACCTATAATGTTGAGGTGTTTGTTAACATGAGAGTGACCCGGCAGGAGTCCTACCACTATTCTGATTTTCTTGGTCCTCCTAGTAGAAGGGCCTTCGATGTGGAGTTTCGATTGTCTCATGCCTGGGGCCTCTTTCCTTGCATCCTGGAATTTGACTCCCAGAATTTCCTTCATGGTTGAGAAACTCCATGAACTAGAAACTCCGCTCACCTCATTGGCAGTGTTTAGTCTTTGCAGATCATCACCAATAGCGAACTAACTCTGTATGAGGTGAGGGCCTTGATCGCTTGATCGTGATTTGCTGGCCGTGGTAGCCTCTGCTGATATTTTCTCTTACACGTGGCATAAAATTCTTCCTGAAATACAGAGGCAAAATTTCTGTAACAAAGTTCCGCTCTCGGAGATTGCCGTATACTCCAGCGCTGACTGATTCACCCATTTGTGTACCATACGATCCCTGTGGTGGGGATCAAGCGGTGCCCAACTGGGCTTAATACTACTCGGAAGTACAAAAAAATGCCACTAGATGGTAAGGACATTCAAATGGTGGGAATATAATTCTCATAAGCACAACATGTAAACATGCAAGCACTGAATTTGAAATTATATTATGAGTTTGCAGATATCCAGAAATTATAGAGTTCCACACCATGGACAATATAATATATAGGCAAGTAAATACAATAAAAAACAACTCGAACAACCCATGATTCTACCCATATAGACTATTCAAAAGTAGTAATATTTTCAGAATCTTCAAATTCTTATCATACATTGATGCCAATAGTCATGATATTTTGGCCTATATTAAAAATATTTTCACGATTTTTGACATGCCAAATAATCATGAAATCGATGGAATCATCAAATAACATTAGAAATGTCAATAGTTCATGTAAAAATTAATAACAAAAATTATTGCTGGTAAATGGAATGATTCCGTACATAGATGAAGAAGATGTAGTGTTTGTTTTGCAATTTATGTATTTGATATTATGGTTACTTTGATAGATTTATTTGGATACGAGTGATACGAGATTAATGAGCAACTATAATGAGAGTGAACATTCTCATCTCATTCAGTTAAGCATCTTTGAGTCCAGTTATAATTTTTATTTTTGTCAAAATGGTGAAACATCGTTCACATGGATTGTGTTTGTCAGACAGCAGATATCCCGAAGATGGTATGTTCTTTATTCGATTTCCAAATAAGCGGTGTATTGATTTGCCAAAATACAAGCGATGGTTTTCATCCTGTAGGAGGCAAAATTTCAGAATGAATAAGAATATAAATAATAAATACATATATTTGTTCCCATCATTTTATAGGAGGAAATGTAGAAAATCCGGATCCTGTTCCAAAAGTAAGTCACTGATTTATTTTGATACATTATTCTATTATCTTCCATTGAATTTGACAAGTCAGAAGAGTCTTTTATGAAAAATCATCTCTGAAAAGAAGAAGACAGCAATGAAACTTTTGAACCATCATGACCATGTGAGAAGTGAAAATGTCATCAGGAGTGAATAAAAGTCATTTGTTAAACATTTCCAGGATGATGAGGTCGCGGCAACAGATATTGTAAGAGAGGATGTTGAGGCAAAGGAAGTCCAAGCAGATGAGTTGCCAATTTTGAAAGTTTCAAGTTCTGTGGGAATTTTTGGATAAATGTTTGAAAGTATGGCGTGAAGAAGATAGTAAAAGAGGAGTGTCATTACCAAAAGACCAACTGTTGATTTGCTTAATAATAAGTCTCAGATGTGGATTTCTAGAGCAAAACTTCGCATACCGCTTCAATGTAAGTCAAGGTATGGTCTCTAGAATTATAATAACTTGGATCCCATATTTGTTTCACTACTTCAAACATTTGGAAAGTTTTCCTTCCAAAGAGAGAATTTGAAAAATCCACAATCTAAGGTTGTAAAGTATTCAAGAATTGCGTAATATTGGATGGTTTTAAAGTAAATACGAAAATACCTCAAGATTATTGTGAGCAAGGAAATGTGTACTCTAGTTACAATGAACATTCAACTTTTAAGTTTATCTTGGGAATTATACCTACAGGAGGTAGGTATCTGCTTTGTGTGTGAAGCCTTTGAAGGATCCATCAGTGATATAGAGATATTTATTAAAAGTGGATTTTTTGATAAACTTTAATATGCAGATGCCATTATGGTTGAAGGAGGATTCAATGTACAGGATATATGTAATCAAAAGTGTATTGATGTTCATATATGCCCCCTTTTCTCAAAGACAGATCACAGATAACTGCAGAGGAAGTTCAATTAACAAGCATGTGTCTTGGTCCTATGAAACAGTTTAGATTATGCAGAAAACTAATCAAAAAAATATTCTCAAACAGTGTCTGACATTTCTTGTTAAGTGAATTCACGGGAGCCTATGGTTTCCTAAAGATTTCAAGAAGTGAAACATTAATTTGGACATGTATTCAAAAAGGAATAGTTTTATAACGAAAATAAACATGTATTTTTTGTCTTCTAATTTTTTTATTCACATTCTTCTATTTGTATATTTTTAAAACTCCATCAAGTACTGTGTATGAAGTTCTATTTAGTGTGACCAATCTAAAACGGAAGCTCTCTTATAAAACATATATTTTTCAACCAACTGGAATAATGACATTTTTATCCAGTACCTATCCACATTAAGATCCAGGAGATCTTAAGAATCTGATGAATCATGCAAAAGTGGATAAAAGGTAGGGAAACACTGACAGAATCAGTGGGTTGAGTAGAAGTGGGGTCTCTTTCTTTCGTTTTTGTTCGTATCAGATACCATGCACCATCAATTCCAACAAATATGTTTTAATCATTTCCACTGGCTATGCAGTCTTAAATTCTGTAACAAAAACAGAATTTTCAGTTCAACCCCGATCGAATGATTGGATTTTCGAGTGTCAATATGTTCATCCTCAATACAATCTGAGTGCTTGATTAGTTCAACACTCTCGTGAGTGATTCCAATACACAAGTATAAAAAATTTATTCAAAAGTCACAAACTTACCTTTTCACCAAGTCTTTCGTTAGTCCACCAACAGGCAAATTTCTACAATATCACCATATTATCAACTCTGCAACGCTATTATCCTATAGAACTTTTCAGCTATTGACTCATCCAGGTACCTACTACAGTACTTCGTTGAAGACAATCATTGTATTTCAACATCCAAACAATCGTCATAAAACTTATAATGTATAAAAGCAATATAACTCTTTTCTATGATCTCAATCAATAGTCTCAAGTCTCAGTCTCAATCCCATCACCCATCATTTATTTTAGGTTAGTTATTGTTATTAATGGTACCTATTATGAGTAATACCATAACCTGTCAATGTTGTACAACTTTCATCATTTTAACCATCGTATTTCAGAGCATGTAACAGTTGTACGCGTGAGATCTTTGGACTTTTACAATAAACAACATTTCATTCACTGAAGTTATAGATAAGTTAGCAGAAAATGGCCTAATTGATGCATATTTTCAAATTTACTATAGTCTGTTCTACGTACATTTCTTATGGAAAATCATTTCGCGGGCTTTCAATACATGGCATAGTAGCGACACGTAGTGGGTAGATTTTTAGTTGAGTAGTAATAATGCCCATTGGGAATGACGGACTGCGGCCTTTTGCTGAATCGTATGGTAGATAGAGAACTGTCACTTGGCATCTCTATATAGGAGGGAACAATCCATTTGATTTCCATAATCGAGAATGTCAATACATTTTCTCGCTCCGCAATTGTTTGGAGCTTCTCAGTAGAGCAATGGCTTTGCATGCCTCATGCTCAATGAAGAGGTACAAACAGGTGTTCAATCTACTCCACTAATTTAATGGGTTAGTAAAATATTACTGTAGGTGTTTTACCCAGTGTACAGGATATATTATTTAGTCGCTAATTCTTTCGTCACAATTATAACCATTTTTACGCAAAATTTTTAGCTGAAGTATGAACATAGGTATTATGGAGCATTCTGTCCAACAAGGAGTTAATTGATGTAAACAAAGTGACACATCGACGTCATGTAATTTTTTGGTTTCATACGTCAGAGTGAAATTTTTTTAATTTCAACCGCTAGCCGCTATCAATTGGAAGGATTTTGGTGAGTGCTATTTTCAACTTTAACGCCATTTTTTTTCAATTTCATTTCGCTAAGAGCAAATAACAGGGAAGGCAGTCCTATGAGTGTCTCCAATATCCTAGTAGGTGCCGTCCTTATTGCACTTGTTGTCGCAAGGCAGGTAAGTCTCTGTACCCTATCTAATTATTGGGTTTTCAATACTGTACCTTGCCACCATATGATGGCTCTGTACGTAATCATTGGGCGAATGAGAGTCGTGTAGATCCAGTATAGAATCTTGAGGCAAAGCCCCCACGTACTTCCAAATGACCTAATAACATAGACTTATTCATTTACATTTTCAACTGCGCTCAAGACAGGGTCACATTCTGAGCACAATTTATTTTGCCACTTAGTTCGCGTTACAAGCTCTACATAGTAATTATATTAAGCAGAGCATGAACAATATAATTGCTACAGATATGTGTGTACAAAAATAAAGATATGACATTAAGTAAGAGATGCTTAAGTTATTCTCCCGACCTTTTTTGTGCTAAGAGATTTCGGACAACCGGCAATAGTGCTGGTGGTTCTTCTATTCATTCGTGGAAAGTGATAGTTGAAGTTACTTCTGTCTTTATAACGTGATTGGAAAATAATCTTGTAGGAATTGTAATGATGCATTAATGATGGCATATTTCATATTTTTATTGAGAAAGGTTTTTGAGGTTATGTCGCTCAACATAGGTGAAGGTTATGATAAGAAATATATGGTTCACATAATTTATAATATTTATATCCTGTTGAGTTCGCTTTAGTTAATAATTATAATGGTTGGGGTATCAAATTCAATAAACGCAGAAGGTATTTAATTTATTTATTCTGATAAATCAGATTTAATTAAATTTTTCAAATATAATTCTGCAATATGCGACATTTTTATAAAGCGGTAAGTATAAAAGTGGGCGTAAAAATCTGTGGTATTCGGTCACTAATCATGTTTTGTTTCATTTGCGACTTAATTCAATACAACAACAATATGTGTACATTTTGAAGTAGCATATTTAAAATACATTTGAAAGTGTTGCTTCGACTGGCAGAAAAATTGTTTTCTACCCAAAATAAATATTTCAGTTTAGTTCAGTTTAGGCAAAAGGTTTGGATATCGCAAACATAATCAAGAATTATTTTGCCAATGTAGCAGTTCACATAGCCAACCAAATAACTACCCAGAAAAAAATACTACGGACACTTGAACCTATATAGATTTTTTCCTTCAGCCAAAAAATCATATTGAAATTGAAACAAATATAGTAACCCTCAGGATACGAATTGATTGAACTGAACTTTGAAACTTGTATCCAAACAAATATTGTATCTATCAACAAAATTATTAAATGTGATAATAGGCAGTGGGAATTAATTCAAATTCGTAGTTGTTGCAAAAGGGGATAGTTTATCTGTGAACTGACAATATATCTCTTTGATCTTCACTTCGGTAAATAAAAATGAGAGTCATAAAACAAAGTTTGAGTAAATATCTGAATAAATTTATTGTATTGTCTGAAAAGCAGTTGTTTAAGAGGAGAAAAATCTACTAATGAATTAACAATCTCTGTAAGAATATTTACCAAAGCAGTTGATGATGGAGATGTACTGAGTATCTTCTTTGATTTCTCCATTTGCATTTGACAAAGTAAAGCATGCTCTCTTAGAAGCGTTGGAGAGAGTAGGAATAACAACGATTTCTGACAACTGCTTCACCAACTTCTGATGCAAGGAGAAACAAATTGTATGAACTCGCCAAACGTGGGGCATCAGTGAGGAGGTAGTTATGTGTGGAGTTCCTCAATATACCGTGCTGGGACCAATTTTATTCATAATATACTTATCGAATTTCTACTACGCGATACAATCGATAAAATATCTAGTTTCACTGATGACCCAGTAATATTTCATAGATATGTCAACTATCGAAAATGCTCATATCAGAGTGCGGCATAGTGGAAACCTCAAATGTGTTCAACTCTCGTATGTTGACATCAATTTTAATGAAAAAAAATGTATACCCAATACGTGTTTTAAAACGTGACTTCCAGAATTCAAAATGATCACGATTTTAGTGAAATACACTCAGCTTGTGAAAAGAAATATTCAGGCATAGCATTTGATCAACAATGCTCCTAATAGGAAGCAAGAGCCAAACAAAATGAAAAAAAGAACATAACACACTATACAGAAACATAGTTCACAATGCTTCAATTATTTCACAAGACGGAATATTCTTTGGCTTCAGAAGTCTGGGCTCCACTCAGAGTGCTTTCTGTAGTTTCTATCGATGGCTCTGTATCTACTTCCATACTGTAGTTGTCATAGGGCCATTTGACAAAAGCAGATGGAAATTGATTGCAGGATGATACATTTGAGTATAGGCATCCGGTGCACCGGGTCTGCACTGAAGATGGACAGATCAAAATTTGCAGGTTTTTACAGAAAACACTGTTCTTGTGGAAACACTTTGCCAGGAATCGGGCAGAGATGATTTGATAATCGTATGGGGCTGTTGAATGGATTGTTTCCTGTTTGATGTTTGCCGACAAAACACCTATAGTATAGAAAATTTGCGAAAGGTTGGATAATTTATAGTTTATTTAAATTTTTCACAGCCTTTCGTCAAGTACGCCCAATTCCACATGTAGAATATTAAATAATTTTAAATATTCTTTGGCTTCAGGCGAATTTTATACTCCAGTTGGCAAATAAACATAATAACTATTATTATCAAAATCATTCATTCATTCATTCTTTGTTACAATAATAGGTACGTTAAAATAAAAAAAATTTATAGTGCGTCTATAATTGCATTTTCATACTGAATTTCAGTTCGAATTTTATTAACTTATTTGTTTGTTCTCCATTATCGAATTATATTATTTCAAATTGATATTTTTTTTTGACATGTAAAATTTTGACATTTTTCGTATTTCAACCAATAGCAGCGGATTATTCTGGCCAATCATTCGGTTTTATACCAATAAAACTGCCTGGATAAAACGTTGTTTACCTTTAAACTGTCAAAACTAAATAGGGTTATCTCCGTCGATTTTATTGACCGGGTCATATAAAACGTTATATTGAATCATTGTATTATCAAAATGAATGAAAAGTTACCTTATCAGATTAACGAAAAATATAATCTATCCAAATAAAACTCATTCTTCAAAGGACAGGGCACAAAACCCTATGAAAATGGCTTTCAGCGAATGTTGATAATTTTTTGATATTTTGTATGGTTCAAGGCCATAAACAATTTTGAGAAGTTTTAAGAGGATCGTATGATTGGGACAGCCGCTAGAGGGCGCCAAAGTTGAATAATCCAAAATGCATTGTTATGGTGTCTTCCATGAAAAATCATGATTTATTTAAAAACAATTCATTTCCAATGCAGAAATCTCATCAAATCAAAAGTCAGTAGTAATGAAATGTACAGAGTACACCAAAACTTATTAGTTTAACTAATTACATGTAGTGAAGTGGAGGAAATAATGAATAAAGTTTGGAATCGAAACACTCAAAGCAGTAACAGTGAATTACTCTGAATAATTTGATAATAACATGATTTGCAATATAGAACGCTGGTCACTCAGTTTTCTAAGCATACTGCTGATAATTACAAAAACCGGAAAGTTATCCGTCCAAGACGAAGGTGAAACATGCTGATAGTGAATATGTATGAATTACTTCTGATAATGGACAGGGTTTGAAAGTGATCAGAAGTGGACGAATGTACTCATACGCATATACGTGGGTAACAAAAAAGTTACATCTATTATTATAAAGTTGGTACAGCCGCTAGATGGCGACAGAGTTGAATAAGTTGTTGTAATTTTTTCATTGAAAAATCATGATCTTTTTGGTTTCCATTTATTTTGCAAAAGTCTCCTCATCAAATCAAGGGTTTGTAATATTCAAATGTACAGTGAATACCAAAAGTCAATAATTTAACTAATTACTGAGAAAGAGAGAAAACAAAAAATGTTTGGAATCAAAATACTCATATCAATAACAATGAATTGCATTGTGTAGATAATAACACGTCGTTTACGGAGTTTCCGAAGCATATTGTTTATAACTGGAAAATCAAAATGTCATCCAAACAAGAAAGGCCCCAAGGAAACACATTCTGAACATACAAGAATTTCCTCTAAATTTTGACAAAATTTTAAAGTGATCAAATGTGGAGAAATAATAATAATAATAATAATACTCATAAACACTAGTTGAGTGTACCCAAAGGCATAACCTGTGCGGCCGTGGCGCTACGGGGCGACTTACTGATTTTTGGTGGCGTATTCACTTTTCAGCTGTAGAAAAACCTGGCAAACCTACAGCACCACCTCGGGTGGTCAGTGTGTACTCCAAGCTAGCATCAGACGAGATGGGCATCTAGACAACTCACAATACACTTGCTTTTCAACAAGGCATGCGGTCGCCTATCGATCCGATATAAAGTACTTGAGAAAAATTATCTTGTACCTACATCGGATTCGAACCGACTATCGCTATGCTGGAGTTTCGAACGGCCTGTGTATCAGACCGCTGAGCCACCATGTATTCATTCATCTTCCTTCCAGTCGATTACTTTCATATGTTTCATTATTTGAGATTCTTTCGAGATAAATTGACCATCAACTCATATGTCAAACAATAAGAATAAATGAAATATCCAGCAACTTTCATAGTCTCCTTCGAAAGAAGGGTATAAATCTTGATCATTCAGCTTAAAATATACAAAAATAACCATTATTTCCAAGTTAAAATACTGTTGTGACTAAAAGGTTTTGCCCTTAACCTGACTCTGAATTGGCTGATTTACTTGGACTGTATTTCATAATGTTCGTTATAAATGAATAAGATTGTTTGCTAAACGGTTTCTACATAAAGTCAACTATGGAGAGACTCGACTGTGGGACATGCGAAATTGAACTAGAACCTCAGTATAACTAATGTAGTAGAAAATTAGAATTCAATTCCAACCAATTCATTGAGAGAACATCAGGATTAGAATAGCCTATTGATTTTTTTTCAGATTCAGAAACGCTGAAAAACATTACATCTTTATTAGAATCCATAATGGAAATTAAAAAAAGCCTGTACATGCCCTCATACAGGCTCTGGTACCTGGGATATTCTAGGCATAAAGAGCGATTAAATTATCCACCAATGTATTTACAGCAAATAAGCATGAGCCGATACTCCAAATATTTCGAGTAATAAACTTATATTCACATAGCAATATGGAAAAAATGTTTTTTATGATCTGGGACAACCTCTATAATAATGGATATAACTATTTTGTGACTACCGTTTATGAATATGAGTGCATTCGTCCACTTCTGATCACATTCAACCCCTGTCCATTTTCAGAAGAGGTTCATACATTTTCACTATCAGCAAGTTTCACCTTTATCTTGGACGGATAACTCTCCGATTTTTGTAATTATCAGCAATATGCTTAGAAAACTCTGTAAACGAGTGACCAGCGTTGTATTTTTCAAGTCGTGTTATTAACCACACAGATTTGTGTGTTTCGATTCCAAACTTTATTTATCATTTCTTCCACTTTGCCACTTGTAATTAGTTAAACTAATAAGTTTTGGTGTACACTGTACATAAGAGTGTTACTGACGTTTGATTTGATAAGATTTCTGCATTAAAAATGAATTGTAATAAAATCAATCATGATTTTTTTGGAAGATACCATATCAATGCATTTTGGATAATTCAACTTTACCGCCCTCTAGCGGCTGTCCCAATCATACGATCCTCTTATAACTTCTCAATATTGTTTAGGGCCTTGAACCATACAAACTATCAAAAAATTATCAACATTTGCTGAAAGCCATTCTCATAGGGTTTTGTGCCCTGTCCTTTATGGATAATGTTTTATTTTCATCACTCAAACACGTTTATTTGGCAAAAACATTCTAACAAACCGAATTCAGATAAAAATCACTCGTCCAAAAGGACTCGATTTTATCAATCGGTTTATTTTCATATTTCAGTTTTCATGGAAAATAAAAAAATGTCGATAAAATTTTAAGCATTGATATTACCTTTGAAAGAATAGAATGTTGTATGGTTACTCACCTCATTTACATAAATAATCCAATTGAATAATATAGACCTAACTTTAGAATATGTAAAGATAATTTGTATCTTGTAATGTACAATTTGAAAATTGAATATTAGATTTTCTATATTTTTCTAATGCATTTTGTTCTTATGTAGCTGCCTTCGAGAATGTTTCGACCATGGCAGTATTAGCGTGGCTAGGTTTACAACTGTGCGTACGTTATTATTACTCCCACTTTCAATCTATCTCTGTCCTAGTTGCTAGGCGAATCGGTGATACTTGTCATCTTGTAATTCTATAACCCAATCTCGGATCGGATAATGTGGGATTAGTATCCGGTGATCGAATCACCTGCGTCCATCGCCCGGCTGAGAACCAGCCCTACCAGAGCTTTCAAAAGATTGAAGGAACTCGTTTCCTTGACAAGCACCCACACACATACATACCATGAGGTTACATTTTGAGGAAGACCAGGAGGACGGAACTAGATAGTTTTTGTAAAGAGCATGTCATTGATGAGACCAGAGGATGGCAAAAATGGCCCATGGGAGCCTATTTGCCTGGCTGCAAATGCCAATATTCACATCAATATCAAGTGACGTCACTCATCTCTTACGCCGCCTCTACTTTTCCGAGTACAAACAAAGCCAAGGGTCTTTCAGTTCATGTTTTCAGCGGCTTCGCTGTCAACACTCATCCTGTGACGTCAATACAGCTTTCCCGCTTTCCTAAGAAGGATGTCGATTACATCAGTTTGATGAATGTGATTCTGGAATAAGGACAACTTTATTAAAATTCTGCCTACCTTAAATTAAAGGACGGTTAAGGCCAGGATTTAAGGTTCCTTTATTTTCAATTCGGATGAGATCGTGGACACATCGTAACTCATGCCTGATAATTATATGTTTTTTTCATCACAAATCGTCATCCAAGCCCCCTTTGCCATTATATCATCACAATAATTGTATCTCAGTATAAAATAATTTATGTAGAAAGAAAAATCTGAGAAACTAGATTTTATTTATAGGTTATGAATAACGAACGCCTGTGTGAATAAGGGACGAACAGACAAAACTGCACAGAATAGTGCCAGTCACTATTAGAATAAAATTGCCTTTAATACTGGCTAGCATTATTGCAATATCTCTCTATTAGCGGCAAAGCTGTGTTCAATTGGTTGGTCACCAATAACCATTTTTCGAGACACACAAGTACAAGTTTGCTCAAATACGGAACCTGCCAAAGATAGATCAACGCTGTTTGACATGGGTCTAGAAGATCTTTTTACTTCCCCCAGTAAGTTACTTTCTTCACTCACGTACGCTTCATACTCATCAAATTAACGTCTTGGTGATCGCAGAGTTGCATAGCGATTAGGAGCTAAAAAGCCCGCGTGAGCGCTAGGACACCCTAGATAAAACCTCTGGCACCGATATATTACCTAATCTGTTACGAACATAACGAAATGAATCAAACGTATAAGGTACGTAAGTCGAATCTGAGGATTATAAATCATTCATATCTAAAAATTACGGCTACCGTTTTACTATTTATAAATTACAAATACGCATTGAAACCGTAGCATTGAAGTCAAGAACTCATATCAAATTCTAGGCCCGTCTTTTCTTTGAGAAAGCTCCTGAGTGACGTTCCATTTATAAATTACATCTATAAAATGTTCACTAGCCGCCTTCTGTAAGTAAACAATAACGTAACTCACCTGTAATTTTCCTCTGCAAATAGCTTCATTGAGTCTTCGTCCACTACCATGAAAAGGGAGAGTTCCTGAGAGAAGAACGTGGAGAAGAACTCCTGCCGCCCAGATGTCAACTGGTTTACCATACTGCCTCCTCTCGACCACCTCTGGTGCCATAAAATGGGGACATCCGACCCTCCCTAGAATGAAATGATATGCAGAGTTTATGAAAAATCTATGTAAGATTTTAATGAAGGCAGGCACGATTGAAATGAAATGGTAATTTTAACATTATTTTATATACAGTTCATTTCGTCTTGTGCTAAGATCGCTATTTCGTAAATCATGATAGAAATGGAAAAGGTTCATAGATAAAATCTCAGAATTCCCAGAAAGGTGCTTAAGCATTCAAGATGCCCTCTTCCATATGTGACATTTCCAGTTGCGTCGAATATCACAATATATTCCAGAATCTCTCAACAATCGCGCTTCCGTCAGACCGCTGAGAATTTACAAACTCGTGATGATATATTCGTCACATTTGAAAAAATTAAGGTTTCTTGAAGAGCTCTTAAACACTCTTGCGAAGTTCGTGGTGGCAAAAAACTATGACCAACAGTCTTGAATTCATATCAGAAATGTTCTATAGGTTTGACATCCAGACTGCATGCGAGCTATCCCAATCCAACGAGATCCCCACTATCAGGCATGCATTTTACCGTTGATAACTTGATGGCAACCTTGATGACAGATGACAGAAAATGAAACTTATTGAACTATTTTTTAATGTCTATTGCAACACAGAAAGAAGTAGAAGGAAGACAAATAGCAATATTATGTAACAGTCTACTCTCCAACTTTATGCCAAGTGGAAAGTAGGCCCAAACAGGAAGAGTAGAATGAAGAAAAATTAGTGGGCCCAGATCCCATTTCAGAGATCCACACTGCCAAAGAATTCAAGCTGAGCAAGCATGAGCGTCCTCCATGCCAAAAAATGAAGTCACTACCAGTGAGTGCATCGTAGGTACTAGCATTATTAGGCATCCATATAAATTGGTTTCCACTAGAAAAAGCTACTGAAACTAAAAATTCTTAAAGAACATCTTCAATATAACAATTTGTATTTTGAGTTTTGTTTTCAAGAAATACAAGGATGGTTCATGTTTCGCTAGAAATGACTGTCCAAATCATCGTAGCTGCACCCAAAGCGAAAGAAAAAGTATGCGTAATCGACTGCCAACACCAATAAGATGTTCAGTATCATCTGTCGGATGATATCGGCAACACCGAACGTATATTCAGAAGCAAAATAAAAGCGTCAAACTTTAGAGCCGGAGCAGGACAGACGGCGCCACATTAAAATCACCATATAACCTGGTCCTCAGCCAGGTGAAGCTAGTTTTGGGGAGCAAAAGTAAAGCTATTGTTAATTAAACTCATGTCAGATATAAGGGAGCTTCGGGTCGCTGAAAGGCCGAGCACTCCATATCAAACGGTCAGATTGTTTCCTGTTGACCGCCAATCAACAGGATGAGGACAGCTCTGGGAGTGAAGTCAAGCATACAAAAGTGATCATGGAAAATGAAATATGTGATGGAAACCTATTATATTGGATAAAAAACATGTATATTTGTTAACAAATAAAGTTTCGATTAACAAACTAGATGAAACATATGAACTAGATGAAACATCAACTTTGTCTGAATACCTCTCAAAAATAACTGGGGTTTCAACTCATTCAAGGTGGGAATTGGCGCGTACTTGAAAAAAGCGTTTTTAGAGGAAACCGTGTGACCAAAAGGAATAGAAGTTGGCAATATATTGTGGTGAAATAAAAACTATCGTTGTTAATATTGATGTAAATGAATATAAAAACAATGAGATTATTATATTGATGCATTTTAACATACAATGTATAGTAATTAAAACTGTCAAGCTAGAAAATCTCTTTCAGAGTAATATTGTTGATTTATGCAGTTTTTTATTTGATGAAAAATTGAAAAATAACAAAATAGATCTCGTGCATTTCACTATATATTCATCAATGAATGAATTTTGTAGAACTCAATATCAGCGAGGTGCAGTTTGTGTTTATTCAAAACGTAACATGACAATTCATCCAGTACAGTGTAACCTTGCGATCGAGAAAGTAATAGAAATTAATGTTTACAATCTTAATGTTGGTAATAAGTAGATTTTTCAATATGTATGTAATTTGTTTATCGACCGCTTATATGAATTGATGTATCCTATTCACAAACCATCACTATTTTATGTAATAAGTGGTGACATGAACGTTGATCTAATCAAAAACAGTAATGAGACTAAGATACTGGTAAATTTTTTCAAAGAATTTGGTTTACACAACATTGTAGGGGAACCAACGCGATTCACCGGTAGAAGTCGTACTGTATTAGATTCTCTTTTCACAAAAAAAAACAAGGGTTCAAAAAAGCATACTTAGTGATCATTCATTGCAAATTTGTGAATTTAATTTGATGAAAAGTAATATAGAGAAATCGAGCCACTTTTTTGTTAGAGACTTCAGTGAGGGCAGTTTGATTTATTTTTCCGAACTGTGGACAAATATGTATGATTTCAGTGAAAAATTTTGATGTTTCCAATCTTCGTTCTTATACCATTGCAATACAACTTCCACACTCAGAAAAATCACCCCCGAACAACATATAAGTAGTTGTTAATACATAGTATATATACAACTACGGAAAACGATACAATCAAGGAAAAATTAAAAACACTCAAACTAATATAATAATAAAAAAATAATAGAAGCAAAACTTTCTATAACAATAAAAGAATTCCAAAAACACAACAAAAGAAAGCAGGAGTCCAAAAAATGCTGGACAGTCATTATGATAAAATTAAAGAAAATCAAAAAATTTGTGATGAATTCAATGACCATTTCACCTCACTCCAAATTATAATGTATCAACTACCACTATAGTGGTAATGGAAGTCATAGAAAAAACAAGTTTGAAAAAATCTGCCTGTATGGATGGTCGAGTATTGCGCTTCATTTCTGATGAAATAAGTGAATCACTGTGTCATCTAATAAATGAATCTCAATCTGGAAGATTCCCAGATATTTTCAAGAAATCGAAATATATATCCATATATACAAAAACGAAGGATCAATGAATGAAATCATGAACTATAGAAATATTTGTATACAGAGTCATTTGGCAAAAGTTTTCGAAATGGCATACAACAACAGATTGAATAATTTCTTAGAAAAAGTAAGTAAGTAAGTATTCGTTATAAAAAATCGACAAATTCCGCCATAGCTAAGCTATGTGAATTTGTATATGCCTATCTAAATAATAAAGAATTGAACATTGCCATCTATTTTGATCTGACAAGAGCATTCGATTCAACAATCGAATCGGAGTAAGAGGCTTAGCAAATGGATGGATAAGTTCATGCATTGAAACCGTGAAAAGATGTTATCGTAGGAAACAGCAAATCAAAAACTCGTGTGTGCCAGTGGGAGTGCCACAGGGTTCAATAATGGAACCCATTAAATTTTTTAATTTCATAAATGATGTCATTTTATCATATCCTACTCCAAATCTTGAGGTTTTATATGAAGATAACAGTACTTTTATATCATCAGCAAAACAAAACTTAAAATTCGATTTAAAATTTAGGTTTAAAATGAGCGGTCTGCTCGGCTCTCTATACTGCGATTTTAGTCTGAATCATCAATCTATGGAACAGACTGACCATTTCAAATTTCTGGGTCTCATTAGGGATGCTAAGTTGGCCCTGACGTATTGAGATCAGCATACTTTGGTGTCACTGAATCCGTTCACTCTTATTGTCTAATATTTTAAGGTTGTTCAGCTCATATTCAAAAGGTCTTCACTGCACAGATTTTTTTTTTTAAGATTTTCACACTTTGACATTTCCATCTTTGCATATAGATAATAATATTATGGAACACGCCACTGCAATTACCTGCGTCAACCATGTTCGAGACTCTATGTTGGTTAGAACTCACATATTTATAGAGGCACTATATTTATCCTGGTAAATATATGAAAATTAATGGAAATGATGCAAGTTCCAATACTTTCAAAAATAAGCTTAATACATATCTGTCCCACGAGGTCCTATGAGGATTGAGGAATATCACAAAGATTCTGGTGACCTGTAGTGGAAGCCCTTTTTGAATTACCTTCATTCATATTTTATCCATACTAGATGTATTTTTAATTTAACCCGCTATTTATACAAAATGTTGACAAGGCTAATACCCCCTTGTATTTTGTAAATTTTCTTATTTTTGGATATGTAGGGTATCAAAGCTGAAAAAATGTATTGCATTGTACTGTAATAAGAAAATCATTGGTATCAAATGGAAATACCAGATATTTTATCAGATAGTAAAGAAAACAACTACCTTTCTAGATAATACCACGACGAACATGGAATTACATCTGAAACACATTTGGGCAATAAATGAAAAGAATTAATTCGACGGGATCGAAAAACCTTTCCCTTCAATTGTTTCACAGAGTGGAAAATGGGACAAATATCTCATACAAAACAACTAGTTCTCTGGCTACATCTGACATATATTTGTGCAAAGTTCTTGATGGACACTATAACAAGATGAAGTGGGAAATCCACAAACCGGTTTAAAGTAGTTGCCTATCATCAGTGATAATAATGATGATAATAATAATAATCCTATAGCCTATGTGGGTATCGCTCCGTGGCGACTTACATATTTTTGGTGATACATTCTTGCTTGTTAGATGTAGAAAAACCCAAAAAACCTATAGCACCACCCTGGGAGGTTCCAAGCAACCTTTGGACGTCAGGATCTATATCCTCCAGACAATCAACATCATACTTGCTTATCAGCAAGGCAGGTGGCCGGTCGGCTATCGATACCGATACATCAGATAAAAAAATATCGTCTTAGCTTCTCCTAGCAAGAAATGCAAGACGCACTCCTCCTAAGCAAATACTACATGATGAGTAAAGCGAATAATTTGGACATATAGTCCGAGAGGATTACCGGATAATGAAAAATTAATGAGTAACATTGCATCAGCAGCTCGAAGTCCGTTGTGGTATTGTCAGGTAAGTAGTTGTTTTCTGTAAGAGGTTTGTACTATGAGGGGCAAAAGGAGAAAACAGTATCGTATCATTTATTCATCACTGCCAAGCAAAATTCTCGGATTATTTTCGAATCCTTCATAACAGTTAGGCAATATTTATCAAAAAGAACATTATGGTCTCTTGACATTTATTTTTATCAGCATAAGTTTCATTGATTTTAAAGGGGGAACCACCTACCACCTACCTGGTTTATGGTTTTCTGCTTTCATAATCAATATCAGTAGGTCACTAAAGATGACATTGAAGCCGTCTGTGTCCCATCTGAAGTCACCAAGGTCCAAAATCAGTCTGATAGGTCACGAGGTAATAAAGCGGTATTCACTGTTAAATATTATATCGCAATTTTTTGGCGAAACTCGGTTTGCTCATTGAACGAAGAAAAGATTATGGATTGACCTTCCTAGAAATCTCCAAAAATCACGGGACAACATTTCGATCATTTGCTCTATGGTCATTTCAACCACAGTATTCCATAAATTCCACTGTTCAATAAAAAGATCATGAAGACTGTTAGAGAAGTTGACGATCGTGCAGTTGTAAACGTAAGATCGCGAAGTTGTAAACTTAATTAGAAAAAAAAATAATTGCCTGCTGAAAATTAAATGAGATTTACAGAAATATCGAATGCTCACCAAGAAAGTTAACATGATAGATGGAATGGAATCGTGATGATATTTTCAAAACTTACCGTTTCATTGTCAACACTTCAAGAAAACTGAATTAGGAAAAATGTATTTCCATTTCATTAGCTTTTTTTCTAGTATGAAAAGCTTAAACCTGCCAGTTGTTTTGTTATTTTACCTGTACATTGAGCGACCAATCATGCATTTTCGGAAATATCTGACCTTAACATTATTACATTCATAAACGTTATCACAGAAAGATGTGCATCATGAAACATGTAATCTACCTTCGAGAGTGGTGCAAGTTATTTCTGAAAACACATATTGTGGAAAATGAAAATAACTTCAAGCACTAAATAAAGTGAACCTACAGAACAGCAGAACTGCATATGAAAGTCGGGATGATCGTGACAATTTAACGATGAGTAATGACCAAGAGGGTGTATGATTTTACGTTTGGGCGTTTTATAGTACTGCCAATACCATTTCAGATCATATCCTGTGAATTGAAGTGGTAGAAAGAATATTATTCGATATCAAACTGATCGAATTCCATGAGGATTGTATTATATAGAAAATTTTAAACAACAAACAGTGTCCAATTAAAACAAAATGAAAGAGTTGAGAGTTTGGTGTATCCTTGATTAGAACGTCATCCTAGAGTATTGTTCAACTATTAAATCCCACATAATTTTTCTTATATCTAAGTTCCTATTTGATTCAAACCAACCAGCCTTTCGAAAATTAGTATGCAGTTACCTGTTTCGATTAATATTTGCTAGTTGTTACAGGAAGCATTGCAAAGGTGATTTGGCAGTCGTATATGAAGCTTTTGGATTATTTTCTGTTAAACAATTGTCGACAAAACTCCTGTAGTATAAGAAATTTGCGAAAGGCTGGATTATTTATAATCTGTTTTTATTTCAAGATATTATGGCCTTTCGTCAAGTACGCCCAATTCCACATAATCATTTTCCATTATGAATTTCTTTTTTACTTTAAACGAATTCAAGGCCCTAGTCGGAGTGCTTTTTGTGATTCCTATAGATAACACTGTTGATTACTTTCTTGGTGGGTACTGGAGTTATCATAGGGTCATTTGATCCCGACGGACCCCTGGACGTGAAGCGTGTGTACCTGTCTATTCCTGTTGTACGGTCTTCTATTTCAATTTTCCATTCCTTTTTTAATCGTTTAGGTATTAACTTGATATAATACAATATTTCATACTCCACTTGCGGCTGGCTGAATGACGAAACGTCAAAGCCAACAAAAAAAAAAAAGGGTCATTTGACGAAAGCATCAGATGCAGGATGATGGATTCGAGCATGAGCTCTCCATTCTGACCGGGTCTGCACTGATAATCGGCTGAAACTAGTATGCAGATAGATAGTTACCTGTTTTGATTAACTTCCATTAACTCTTACTAGTTGTTACAGGAAGCATGTATGTTCTTGTGCCGACAAAACTCCAATAGTAGAGGATATTTGCGAAAGTTTTATGAAAGTATTATTTTGATTTTATGTAGTCGTCGGCTTAGTGTGTTAACCTACTAACTCCATTGGAATGAAATGGGAAGGAAGATGCAAATGGAATTTAATAGGTACTGAACAGATTAAAATGGTTTTACGCATCAATAAAAATCACGGAATATCCGTTTACTTAGCTGTTTCACGCATTCAATGGGCCGCGGTGGTGTGCGGGCTGAGTTCTCGCCTCATAAGCCAAAGAGCGTGAGTTCGAATCTCAGCATTGCCACCGGTCTCGTGCATGGCATCACACGTATAAAAGGTAAGGGCTACGTCTTCCCCTAGCTCGCACAAGTCTCTGACTTTTGGGGGTTGCAAGTAGGGGTGCAACCGGTTGACGGATATAACAATATCAACAACCAAAAAATGAAGATTTTCTTTCTTTTGGTTGGTCACAAAGTGAATGACGAAGGCATAAAGACTCTTCATTTATTACGATTGCCAAAGGGTTGTTTTCGCGAGAACCCTCAGTGACCTTGATTTGATGACTCCGCTTTGCGTCGTTCGGGTAACGGCAGTCGCATGCGGGAAAGGGGCATAGTCAAAAAAATCGTTTCTCAGGAAATTATCTCTGTCGATTAAACAAAAGGCAAGGAAATTCTCTGGTGAATTAAGTTGTTCAATACCACATTTCATTTAGATACAGGGAGCGTTTACTTTTTTTAGGTCACTTCCGATATATTTATTCAATATCTCGAAAACCGTTCCGTCAATTTGGACCTAATTTTACTCTTACTATTATGAAAGTGTTGACAATTGACTATGAAAGTTTGGTCAACTTTGTATGTTGCGTTTCTAAGATGTGCATTTTTAAAGTTTTGTTTAATCGATAGTAGCAATCCCATATATCGTAATACCGTCAATTTTAAAAATGTGTATCTTAGAAAAGCAACATACTAAGTCGACCAAACTTTCATATTGAATATTCAACACTTAATAGTGAGAGGAAAATTAGGTCCAAATTGACGGAACAGTTTTTGAGATTTTTTTTTGTATTCATAAACGATCTGTCAATTGTTCAGTATAAGGGAGTAATCCAAAATATTAAAAATTCATATTTCAAACAGAGAGAGTCATTTTTATCTCCTAGAATAGACTGAAACTATGATATTCTACCAAAATATAAATTGTTGGTTCCGAACTAGTGTTAGAAAAAAAATCCTGAAAAACGATTTTTTTTACTATGCCCCGTATACACCCCAATGTACTTTCATTATTAACGTTATAATTGGACATGTTAACGAGTTCCGATGAATACATTTTCATCCTGAATTTGCCTCATTTCGACTAACAAAACAGTTTTTTCCTTTGTCGGCCCTACCCAACTCCGACGTTTTTTCGAACTTTGGCTGCTTATATCTCAGAAACGACACATACAAAATCATTCAAACTCGCCCATTTTCGTACTTACCCATCCCACTATAACATAATTCAATTTTAGCCAACTTAACCGAGAGCCAATTTTACATGTGTTTTCGTGCGTGGTCCTTTGTCTCCCCCTAAATAGTTTAATTTTCTTTCACCAACACATAATTCAAATAACAAAATATCCTCGATAATTGAAAAAATTCATCAATAGGCTCCACATTAGATAATACTTCAATTCAAAAATTACAGAATCAAAATAAAGAAGTTTTGGCAGTACAACAAAAGTCCGTACGTCCACGTTTTGAGAAGAGAACAGTAGTCAGCATCAATGGAACATTTGTGACAGCAGATTACCATGAAATCGATGAAGTTCCAACACTTAAGTTGAGTGAGGCTGTCTAATGATCAACATCTCTGCCCAAATTAGAATTAGTAGTTGATGTGCAACAGGCGCTGGCAAAGTGTTAGCTTACCAGCTTTGTCAGTTTTCAGATACAGTCGACCCAACGGGTTGAGGTCGCTCCGATATTCAGATGCGAGGCATTCTGCAGGCCACCACATAAGATTAAAACCATAAGCATACATAATATATCCACAACCAGCGAGGAACAATATCAACAATTCGAATAATCCAATGTTATAAATATCGAAATCAATCATTAGGTCCCCTCTTTGACAGAATTGTTCATTACTGGTATGAAGATAAGTTTAATGATAAAACTGATATAAATGTTCGGTGACGCTTGACTCCTCTTATCTGGCTGTGGCGGTAGGTAATATTATCATTCCAAGAATCGAATAATAAATCAAACTGAGAATATTTAATATAATTTATATCTTATGTGCCAAAATTTCAAAGGAAGTTGCTAGTTTTTTGGGCATTAAAGTGCTTTCCAAAACGATGATTAAATTGACAGATTTATTCTTACTATGACCCAGACTTATTTTAATTTTTCAATGTTTCTTTATTTCAGGTTCTTCTTGTTCATTACCAGAAACAAAATAGGCCGGACCGCCGACCAAACAATCTTCGCTACGACGTTTTAAGGGTATTCATTCCTGAGAAAAAAAGGGTGACAGAAACGATTTTTTTATTCGATGGAATGATGTAAAACAATAAAAAAATTATTTTTCAGGTATTGAATGAATGAAACGAATATTTTCTGTGTAGTGTTTTGTTTTATTTCAGTATTGAAGTCTAACATGCACTTATTTAAACGGCTATATCACTTTTCTTTAAAACTTTAATTTTTGTGATAATTTTATGAGAATGTGTTGTTTTCGCCGATTACTAAATGAAAACAATTTCATATTGAGCATTGTTTGACAGTTAAATACGCGGTTCAATACGTTTGAATCAGAAAAACGTAATAATGTTAACTGAACCAGAAAAAACTGAGATTGTTTTAATGTGTGGAGAAAGTACAGCCCATCGACAAGTCGCTAAAGATTTTAATATACGACACCCAGAAAAGAATATACAACCGTCGACTGTTTTGACGAAATTCAAAAGTTCCAAAAATACCACATAATCCTTCGAAAATCATTGGGGAAGTGCAACTAAATGTTTGTTTAGATGTTATAGAGCATGGAAATTCCAGTATTTCTCAAATTAGCAGAAGATCGAGTGTAACCGAAATCAGTGTATAATGAAAAAATAGATTTAGGCCTTACAAGTCGAACTTCATTAATACCCTGGAGGAAAGGGACTCTGATGTCCGATTCAGCTTGGTATCAGTGAGAATGTGACGAAGATTACAGATTTCCGTATAAAATATTGTGGACCGATGAAGCTACGTTCAGTTCAAACGGTACTGATATGACACAAAATTGCAAGTGGTGGTCTTAGGATTGAATGTCGCGACCAGCACTCGTTTAAAACGAATATTCTTTGATGTATATTAAACAATCAAGTCATCGGACCATATTTATTCAGAGGAAACTTTTTTTAAGAAATGTACTGACTTGAATTTTAGACAATATGCCCCTTCAAATTATTCAAGATTTGTGGTTTCAGTTGGATGGTGCACCTACTCACAATTCCATAGAAGTTAGAAATTTTCTTGGCGAAACGTTTAGAGGTAACATAATTGGCATTAAATGAGAACAGAATTGGCCACTTCGTTCTCCTGAGTTAACCCCACTGGGTTTTTTCATGTGGGGTTATCTGAAGCAACAGGTATACAAGCACCAGCCATTAAACGATATTAACCATTTGGAGCAGATCATTCGGGAATGTGTAGCGAACATACAGCCACAGTTCATCAGAAAAGCAGTAATGGATGTACACAGAAGATCATTGCTAAGTATTGAAAAGGAAGGAAGACGTACAGACATGAAAGTTGATTGTGGCTCAGAAAATTCTTACTCACAATTTGTGTTTTTTTTATAAAAAAGTAAAATTCAGCTTTTGCCAATTGCCAATTCTGCAAGAATGAAGGAGTTAAACCAATGTCACAACTGATGAGAAAGTTAAAATTAAGGTGGGTATGTCAAAAATGGAAGACGAAGAGAGAAACGGTGGGGTGTTCTTTTTACCTGCCTATCAACACAAGCAATACACTTGGAAGTGGCACATAGCCTAAATAGTGAGACAGCTGTCATGACTACATTGAAAATGGAGGGTACAGGGAAAAAACCAGCTAAGTCCATTTGAAATTGCGGTAGATTCACCATTTGGTGGAAAAAGTTCTATTTTCTCGAAGGATCAAGCGGTCAGGAGAATAACCAGACAAGTCACAAGTTGTATGTTGTCAAATTCCTAACTTAGGTCGCTGACTTGGTACAAACTGTTAATGAAATTTCACCTAAAAATGCCAATAACTCTGATATCATTATTTGTAGCTGGTTTTTTCCCTGTACCCTTCAAATGATAGCAAGAATATGATAAAAGAAGATCATCTGCTGCAATAATAGGGACAAATCTGTAGCGGCCGAAGAAAAAATTATCAGCTATCGTAGACAAGATGTCTTCTAGAGGTATTCAGTTCAAATTTCATGCAGCAGGTGCACCAGACATGGGAGAAGCCTGGGAGCGTTTGATTGGTTCCGTCAAGAAGATTATTTCAGAAGATCTCCATGATCAGTCTCAGAGGAGAAACTTTTCAAAATTTCGTCGCTGAAGCGGAACACATTACAAACTTCCCTCAGTCCCAACCACTTCTTGGATCATCAACGGAAGAGAGTTTCCACTTATACGCATCGATGCAGATTCTAAGTGTTACGAAGAGAGTGGAAAAAGTCTCAGATGATATTGGACAATTTTTGGAGTCGGTGGGTGAAAGAATATTTGCCTACATTATCGAAAAAGCCTAAATAGAATAAAAGTCAACCGCCAATTCAAATAAACGATGTTGCCATACTTGTAGAAATGTATGCCACGATAGACCTGGAAGAATAACAGCTGTTCATCCGGGACCTGATGGAGAAGTCCGTGTGGTAGATGTAAAAACGACTGTTGGGAACCGAAGACCAGTAACGAAGATATGCAGGCTAGATCTAGAACAAAACTAGTTCTTATAGCAAGGAGGAGAAATGTTGATACACGGAGTTTGAAATTATATTATACATGTATACAGCTTCTCATGAGTTTTATTGATACCTAGATATCTTGTATGTTAAAAGACAAGATAATAGTGTAAGTCAAGATCATTCTGTCAGAAAGAAAAGTATAGTTTTTATTGGCAACTTTAGACTTTCAACTGACGAAGTAATAACACTACCTATCCTCTACAGAAAAAAAAATGCAATGGTATAATCAATCGATGATCATAATTTATTGCGTAAATATTTTTTTAAATGCTCGTAATTTCTAAGTGGCTGAGAGCTATAATTTGCATACCAAAAATGCTCCTTTTGGTGAACATAAGTGCACATATTCATGTTGTTTAGAAAGGTGTTATATGAGTGAACACCCGATTGGAAGGTATTCACATTGATTTGACATCTGTAATTTTCGATCTTGTTTGATTTCCTTATTTCCATTTATTATGATATTCATCCGAAAAGTTTTGAAATTTTTATAGCGTAAACGGTATAAGACATCATCAAACAGCATGCCTCGTACAAATTGCCAAAGAACGTTACAACAAGACAATGCTGGATGCCTTGGCAACAATGAGCTTTGATATGGATGAAAACGAATGGGACAACTGTATACTCATAATCCAAAGGGAATGAACAGTACAGTAAATAAATCAACAAACGCTACGCCAGCAGATATTATGTGTGGGTATCAAATTAAAATGGATGGGGACAGATACGTTGATCAAGTGCATCCGCCTTCCGTAGTCGATGTTAGAAAGTAACGGCAAAACGTAGCTCGTAGTGTTGAAAAAAAAATGCAATGCAACCAAAAGTAGGTAGTATTTTCACAAAAATAAAAGTAAGAGCGCCAGACTACCAGGTGGATGAGGAGGTAGATGTTTGGACCAAACACGTTATGAAGGTGTTATTGCAGAAGAAAATGTTAAGGAATATATTATGGTTTCATTGCTAATTAGATTGATGAAGTCTCGACAATATGCAAGTTGTATTGTCCGTTGAGAGAAGTAAAACGCCATAGAATCAGTAATATACAGGTTTTATTGTTGATTGGATTGGTGAAGTCTTGAAAATATGCAAGTTGTATCGTCGTTGAAAGTGGTAAGAGGTCATAGGAATGATAGTAGGTATATGAGATTTATTGCTGGTCGAGGTGGTGAAATCTTGGCAATAAACAAGTAGACTAAGGTTGTCTTAACAAGTTATTTAAAAAAAATACAAATATAATAATGAGTCGAATTTTTTCATAGCACTTGAGGACAGATGCTCCACAGAATGGCCGGATGTTAGGGCCTTACAGATTATAAGTTGAATTTAGAGTGAATGATCACCCTGTTTATTGGTCATTATTTTTATACTCTTTGGAATGTGTAAGAAAAGGTTTGAAATGAAAGGGGTATGTAGATGAGCAATAGAGAGACTGATCGAATAAGAACGGATAAAATGATAAGTTAGTTAGTAAGAATATTTGAAACTTTAATTTGAAAGTGCTTATTGAACCAACATACCTAAAATTATTGAAAAAAATTCAATGACTCGTTTAAGTTGAAAAGCCTCGTCTAACCATGCTGACAATTTGTGGAAATTTGAATAACTTCAAATAAAACTCAACTCTCTTGACAACGAGAGTAGACAATCTATAATTTTGGAAAATTCACTCAATGGAGCTATTGGTCTATTTTTTTCTACATTACTAGGGTCGTTCTTTTTGAATAAAAACATTAGGCCATTTTGAGTCTTGTTGGAAAGGTACTTTTATTATATGTCTCAGTATTGAAACTATTATCTCTTTATATAAATTGCTTTGTAACAATTGGATTTTCGTCTGAACCGGTAGAGTTTTCATTTGGTAGAATTAGAACGGCGTCGATGACTTCTAGTTCTTAAACGGGAGCAAAAAATATCGTTTGATGGCATGACTACTGATGGTACAATTTCTACTCAAATTGAAACTAAAGTGATAAGATAGTGGGTACGTAGCTACAAAACGTTTTATTTTTGAAATATCATATCTTCAAAAATTATCATTATTTATGATCTTCCTGGAGTACTAATTTTTTCAGTCCAAAATTCCCTTCCACGAAAAAGTTTCGGGATTTTTATTAGATACGATGTAGAACTTTTATACCAATATGATTCGGAAGTTAGATTAACATTTTCTGTAGGACTCAATCAAGGCAGCCATGACCTGCATTATGGCCTTCCTATCGAGATGACAATTACAGACGCACGGTTTATGTGAGTTTTATTTTAGGTATTTTTTTGACTTTTGTTCATTTTTCTCGAATACTAATTGTACAAGGTGTAAATAGGGGTATAAAAGAAATAATATTTTATTTTTATTACATCGATTTTACTACAGAAAAAGAAATAGTGTAAACTGTTTGGACCTGTCTACAAAACTGACTAATATTTATCAATTATCCTTGTGTTCTCGTGAAACAAAATTTGAATTTTTATTGGACTGTGGGCAAATTTGTTACTAACTTCAATGAACCAACCAAATATTTGAATGTTTCACCCCTGTCGCCTTTTCACAGCAATCCAGAGAAGCATCACCGACTATATCAAAGAAAACACGCATATTTCAATCTACATCAAGTGTTAGAAAATATAGAAAATAACTACTCCTATAACGAGGGACATTTCACTTACCTCCCATATTGATAGGATGTCTGTCGGGCAGCTGAACTGCTACTCCGAATCCGCCTAACTTGACAGGTGCTGAATTTTCTCTCGTTGCTAACAAAATACATTCTGGCTTGATATCCCTGTGGACGATGTCGTTTTCGTGACAATACCTCAGCGCCTCAAGAATCTGTCTCATATAATGGCTGAAACAAAAAAATGAAGACGGCTGTATTGATAAAAATTAAATTCAAGACTGAATCCATTATACAGGGTATTGCAACAAAGACGTGGTCTTCCATATCTCCATTATGATAAAAGATCTATGCGTGGTTTTATCAGCAAAGTGATACTATCATTTGAGTTTCTACAACACCAAAACACAGATGGTGTTAGTTTTTTTCTGGGCGGGTCTCAACTTTTTTTTATGACAACTTATATTTTTTATCAGTTTTCAAGGTTTCTGCATGAGAGATAAACGGTTTTTCATATAAAGCTTTTTTTTGAAAATATTGACAGTTTTTAAGATATTCAACTTGATAACTCATTTCCCGAATTAGTCACGCATAATATTTGAAATTATGAAGTTATGCCAAGTCCCATTAATAACGAACTTCAAAGTTGGTGCAGAAGCAAAGGAATCATTTTGGATTATACCATACCATATACACCCCAAATGAACGGAAAATCGGAACGACTTAACAGAACTCTGATAGACAAGGCTCGTGCTCTCATTTTCGATAGTTACTTTGGAAAAAGAACTTTGGGGCGAAGCAGTTCTAGTTTCTGCATATCTATCGAATAGAAGCCCTTATTCTTCCATGGATGTGACTCCCGTGGAAAAATGGACAGGTCGCAAACCAAATTTGTCACGATGGCAGATATTTGGATAGTCGCAGCCAGAAGTATACATTTGTTGGTTATGCATTAAATGGTTATCGCCTTTGGGATGCTGAAAAGAAACAAATTATTGTTCGCCGAGATGTTTTATTTAAAGAAAAAGTAAAAACTTGTACTGACAACGTCTGCCTTGATGACATTCAAAATATTATCATGAATATGTCAAATGACAACGATTTTGGGAACCATGGTACTGAAGAAGGTAAAATTCCGTTAACGCCAGGCAACCGATTTTCAAAAAACTTACCCAGCTCGGTGTACTGAACAAAAAATCCAAATGAAATTCTCGGCGGTCTCAAGTAGTTTCGGAGATACGGCCCTTTCTTTGGATGGAAACAGGCATTTTCTAGCACACGTTTCTGCTGTGAACAAACACTCACAATGCTTCCTTATTTTTGTCAACACAATGTACACACCCTAATTCACCTGTTTCATAATTTTTTTTAATAAAAACTGTATTTTTATTAACAAATTCTTCCTTCTTTATAGACTGTTACAAACGACATTTTTATTGTGATTCTGATAAATGACAGCCAAAAATCTAGTGTACTGTACTCATGTTGGGTAGGTAACGGTACGCTCAACCACCGCCAACTTATGAAATTCAAATCAAATGCGACAGATTCGTTTCGAATAAAAATTTAATTAAAAGAAACTTAAAATGTTGAAATTAGTCGAATATACGGCTCTGGTTCAAAGTAAAATGACACTCGTCAATTTTCTTGTAACCATAGGAATATTCCTAGAATCAATTTTCAATGTCCAAAGTGTGCTGCAGTTTGCAAGTTGAATAAGGAATCGTTAAATTACCAATGTTGGAACAGACGCAAAATCAATCAGTATAAAAAGAAAGCAAACATAGTAAAATGTACATTCACAAAGTCCGCTAGAATTGGTACATTTTTCCATGGAAGGATTGGTCTCCAGAGGATGGCTCAGTTTGTTGGATATTTCCTCGAGCTACACCATCCGCGTGTCCATTTCATGCAAAGGGAGCTAAATATGTCTTTGACAGCAGTAATAGACTGGTCGAATTACTGCAGAGAAGTAAGATATTTTCTTGAAAATATGGCATATTTTTTATTTAATGTTTGTTTTTGCAGGTTTGCATGAAATGGACAGGTGATAATCTATCCAAACTTGGTGGAGTAGGCAAGATTGTTGAAATAGACGAAGCCAAGTTTGGAAAAAGAAAATATAACCGCGGAAGGGTACTCGAGGGACAATGGCTGTTTGGTGGTATCGAGAGAGGGTCTCAAAAAATATTTATCGTTGCAGTTGCGAATTGAACCGCTGAGACCCTCATCGGTATCATTAAAGAATGGATTGAGCCAGGGACGACAATAATGTCAGATTGTTGGAAAGCCTATGACAGGTTGAATGACGAGGGCTTCCAACATCTGACTGTAAACCATACTTATAATTTTGTCGATTCCGCTTCTGGTAAAACCAATAAAAATTCAATGTTTAATACGATTATTAATAAAAAAAAAATATTTTTAGGAGCCAACACTCAATCTGTTGAAAGGTTATGGAGTGAAGTTAGAGGACATATTCCGAAATATGGAATAAGGAAAGCCCACTTCCAAGGCTATATTTCGGAATATATCTTCAAGCGGATCAACAAACCAGGTAAACGGATTGAAAAATTCCTGGAAACCACAAGAAATATGTACCAAAACTAGTGGACTTGGTGAATTTGCATTTTACAGTTTTAAGCAAAGATCTCTTCCAACATTGGTATTGTTAAATTATTAATTTGTATGCTGTAGTACAATTTGTATACATTGAATTGATTCGTGGTTATAGAAAATTTTCGAGTGTCATTTACTTTGAACCAGAACTGAACTGTTTATTTTCAATAAATACAATTTAATATCATTAATTTGTTGGATTTCTGTGTCTTCTAACGCCATTTAAATTTTCATAGTATCCATGAAGAATACATTTACTGAAGTAACGTTCCCTTATCTCCATGCCTACTTCATTGTGATTCCAGTAATCTTATAGATTTTTTATTGTTGAATAATATTTGTCCCTTAGTGCCATGCCTTTTATCCTCACGAGAAATCTATACAACGTCATATAGTCTCTAATACCATTAAGGTAAAAGAAGCATCATATTTTAACCCTTTCGGGGTATTTTAATGTTGATGTATTCAACGCATTCAATATAAAATCAGGCCATGATTCAGAATGGCCAATAGCATCTTGGACCAGCCATACAGCATCATCTAAAATCATTGTAATTTTAGAAATCAGTTAATTTAAATAATAACAGGTTTATTTACTTGGTCTATATTCCGGTTCGTAGGTTTTTTTCAATCTGTATCTCAGATCCATTTCCTTTTATTTAAGTTTTTTTATAATAATGCGAAATTAAATTTATTGACGTTTTGAAGAAAAATTTGTTTCTTCGCGTTTGAATTTCATAAGTTGGCGATGGTTGAGCGTACCGTTACCAACCCAACATGAGTAAAGTAAAATCGGTTGCCTGGCGTTAACGGAATTTTACCCGGAAGAAATTTTAGAAAATGATTCACAGGGTGATACAAATATAAGAGAAGAAAAAATGCCTAATGGAAAAGAGCCAGAAATACAAGATGATGTAGTCTTAGGAGAAGGAAATCGCCAAAGAAATATTAGAAAACCAAAGAAATATGAAGATTTTGTAATGTTAACGTATCAAGAAGCAGTGACAGGACCTGATAGAGATAAATGGAAAGCTGCTATAGAAGAAGAGAAAACAGCACTAGATAAAAATAACACTTGCACATATGTCGAGAAATCAAATGTGGAAAGGCAAAAAGTATTATCAAACCGATATATTTTCAAAATCAAAGATGATGGACGATATAGGGTAAGATTAGTCATAAGAGGATGCGAACAGGATTATGGAATTAATTATATTGAAACTTTCAGTCCCGTAGTCAACAGTTGTTCAATAAGAATTTTATTCGCTCTCGCCACCAACAGAAACCTTATCATCAATAAATTTTATGTAAAAACAGAATTTTTATATGGAGAACTGACTGAAAAGATTTTTATGAATATTCCGGAAGGATTTGAAGATAATAATAATGTCTGTTTATTGAAAAAATCTCTATACGGGCTAAAACAGGCTCCTCTGAAATGATATCAGAAATTCACAGGTTTTCTGAAAGAAAGAGGACTTATTTCTTTGAAGGCAGATCGTTGCATATTCAAGAATGATTTAGGAACACTATTCTTGGCTATATATGTTGACGATGGACTGCTTTTAGCAGAAAATCAAGAAGATGTGGATAGTTTACTGGAAGATTTGGGAAAAGAATTCGAAATTGTGAAAAATAAGGATCCTAGTACATTTCTGGAAATTGAAATCATAAGAAAAGAAAATTATATTGGACTCAGGCAGAAAGATTACGTCAAGTCAATTTTGAGGAATTTTAATATGGAAGAGGCTAAATCAGCATATATATGTTATGTAACATTTGAATTGTAATGTTCATGTCAGTTTGTTATGACAAGTTCTGGCAATAAAAGTTCTAGTTGATGTTCAAAATATTAATAAAGTAATTGAAATCCTAAGAACCTCATATCCAAACAAGATGATCTCACAAATTTCGAGATAAATATCCCAAAACATACATTTTAATGTGAAAGAGAATAATAAGAGAGTGCTGGTCAAATTCATCACTTCTTCATCTTCTAAACGGATAATTATAGGCATGGAGCGATATTTTGAAGAAGGGACTGGACAAAAACTATGCATTAAATGTTCTATTCCGAGAAATGTGTTACAAACATAACGTATATCTCGATCGCAGTCATCAAATATGGATTTTGCTTTATAAAAGTCGTCCATTGAGATTATGGCAAAGAAATAGAAAGAATTTCTCGAAAAAAATAACCTATTTTAGGAAAAACTATTGAATTCAACCATAGGAATGATGGAATTTGTAGAGCTTTGGTTGGCGCTCCGTATGGATCGATAATATAATGGGAAGCATATTCAAATAAAAAACTGAACACCCTGTGTAAGTGTCATCATTTTCATATTGTAGAGCTCAGAAAATAGTATAAATTTGTTCATCCATCTATCCATTACCATGATGGAGATATGGAAGACCGCGCACCTGTTGCAGGACCCTGTAGAAAATTTGTTAATCAAGGTAGGTTTTCCATTATATAAGTTCAGATATTTTTCCTTTAGCGGTCAGAAAAATATAATTGAAAGATAATAATGTGTCTACATAAGGTTAGTTTGTTCTGGTTAGAACAGGCTGATGAAATTACTCCTCGCAAAATGAATGTGCTATCTTCGCGCCCAAGTCACTACTAATATTATTTTCTTTTAATAATATCGATTGATCGCAACTGGAAGGAAAATACAACTGGCAAGACCGCAAGTGGCACTAATTCATTACCGAATATCAATTACTGATCGTTTTTAAATTTCAAAGTACATCAACCGATGATATCAAAAATGTTGAATGAACATTTTATTCATTTTTTTCATGGACACATTCAACCCGATTTGACCAAGCCTTATAATGCCTACATGAAGTACATGTCACGGATTATATGGGTTGCTGGAATTCAACGAAGTACTCACAATTATGTATGTGTGATGTAAGATGGATACGCCATTGAAAAGTTACTGTGTGACACGCCGGCACGTATCGTTCAGTTCAGCCTGAGGTGAGTCGAGAAAATGGCGGATTCGCCCCAATAAAAAACAATAATTCAAGAGTGGACAAATGAGCGGTGGGCGGTAACAAAATAACAATAAATATTTGATTGAAGAACAGTATATTTTTCACATTATCAGTCCAACATAAGTTATGCCATTTTCCTGTGGGGAAATTCATCAGCTGTATACTTTTCAATGTATATCTGACCAAAACTTATATTGAACAAACTAACATACGCATTATAAGTCAATGCAATTTTTTAATTTGAGGAAAAAAACCCGGATGAAATCAGCATTTCTCGACTTCAACGCACTTATCGGATGTAGAAATTATACCTCTCAAGACGTTATTCAAATAATTATATACTAAGAAAATGGTTATATTTGACATTTCTTTAAATAGAATACATTTCGACAAATAGACCACCTTGTATATCTTGAAGCTTAAAGGCACTCGTACAGTAACGGAAAAATTTATCTTGGGTATTACGGTTCAATGAGAGCGTAAAGAATAGCGTGGTAATATTGAAAAAGCATTGCGATTTCCCCTCGAATATCTCGAAGAAGGGTTTTGAATTGTCGTTCGACGTCACTACACAGAGAGTCGAATTGGATGAGAGGAGGGGAGAACAACATTACGTCTCTCTTGATTAGGTGGTATTATAATAGAATTGCGTTCCGTAGTACTCTTCTAGATTTGTCTATACCCAAGATATATTTTTTCCGATACTGTATTTTAGCGGTACCTATTGACTTTCTCGCAAATCATTCCATAAAGAAAAAATAAAACCCCGCTTAGTCGTCCATGACTTCAAATCTAAATGTATTTTTTAGATATTTTTCGAAATAAGGATACTTTCTTGGTGTATGTTTAGATATAGCAAAGAATTTTATCTAGAATAATTTTTTCGAAAAACGTACCTATTCTACGGATGACACTATATGTATATATGGAGATCAAGTACCAGTATCATAGCTGAATAAACCAAATAAACGCCCTTAAATAAATGGGTGCAATGCAAACCTAAACACAATAATGGTGGAAGAACTACCAAAGAATGAGGCTGGAGAAAGAGCTCGTCAAAGAAGTCTCGCCCAAATTTCCGGTAGACCTGCGGAAGCACAAACGGAAGGCCGTTACAATTATGTTGAGTCTTCTGACGGGTCATTGTATATGAGTCTAACAGAAGAAAGCCTTTGCATTGTCAATGCTTCGGAGATTTATTAGGATGACCAAGCTAGTCAATGTACTCCTGTATGAAGGAAGTAGTCCATTCTCAAAATGAAGTCAAGAAACGAAGTAAAACTCAAAGTCGTCTCCACGAGTATATTCAAAGCCCAGATTAGAGATAGGGTGTTGTCAAAGCAGCTGATCCTTGTCAAAGGTTGCGTCAAACAAAATTCAAAAACATGTTTTCGAGCATACCAATGCTCATCTTCAGTTGAATGAACAGGAGGTTGAAATTGCATGGGGATGAATAAAAAGTGATGAAATATAATTAATCAGTGGATATCCACGGATATTTATTCAACTGAAGATGAGCATTGGTATGCTCGAAGCATGTTGAATTTTGTTTGACGCACCCTTTGACAAGGATCAGCTGAGTTGACAACACCCTATCTCTAATCTGGGGTTTAAATATATTCGTGGAGACGACTTCGAGTTTTATTTAGTTTCTTGAATGTACTCTTAATCACATGGAGTTCTACAATAGACCTGCGTCGCAGTGGACCAGGCAAAAGAGCCAACTCCAAGTATCAACTAGTATAAATACAACATTTGTCAATACCGCATAATATGCGGGTCAATTCTGTTTCTCAGTAGAAAAGCAAGAAAATTTAACGGCAATGTCCATTTAGTGCGTAATTCTTCGATATCTCGAAAGCCATAACCTATAGAGAAAAACTTTAAATGATAAACTTTTACAGTTACTAATTTTCAAAATATTTTCAACAATACTGGGTGTTTCATAAAAGCGGGACGACTCGGACACGAGTTTTTTTAAATAGAACACCTGCATTTTATATTCGAAAGGACCACGCACAAACCTTATGGGAAATGGCTTTCGGTGAATTCTTCTGATTTTTTGGTATGATGAACTTTCCAATGTCCTGATCAAAAGTCTCCACGGGCACAACGACAAATAATGGACAGCTTTTGAGAAAAAAATTGCTCAAAGTCGGCAAAATGAGGAATTTGGTATAGTAAAACGGCAAAAATAGACCTTGTTACTTTGCAACTTTATGCCTCTTGGAAATTGTAGCATGAGCTTTAGCAATTCTTTCATAGGTTTTGTGTCTTTACAGCACCGTTTGTCAATAGTTGCGGACTATACAGGGTGATGCATAAAGCCATATTCCGAGGAATATTAAAATAATGTTTATAACATTACAAAAACAACAGATTATGAGAAAATTAGTCAATGGATATGGATATGGTTCTATAGAAGATGACTCAATTGATATATAGGGGGTAATACAGGGGACAATAATGAAAGTAAAAAACAATGGGCATATTGATAAGGTTACATGTTACAACACTATAAATATGTAGAAGAATAGCCTTGAAACTACTTTTCACCATCCTGATCGAATGTCTCGATAGGCACAACGGAAAAAAACATGGCGACAAGGGCGGGAGGCAAAAAAACATGGCGGCGATGGCGGAAGTTATGAAAAAAACGCCCCTTCACGTGATTCGCTGAGAGCAATTGGCTGAAAGAGGAAAAACCGTCAAGTAATTCGCTGAGAGCAATTGGCTGGAAGAAAAAAAAACGTCACGTGATTCGCTGAGAGCAATTGGCTGGAAGAAAAAAAACGTCACGTGATTCGCTGTGTAGAAAAAAAATTGCCGCCGCCAAATTGACAAAACAAAAATTAAATAAAAAATGCCTGTCGTAGAACAACAGAAAATTATGATTCACTTTCTCGAATGAAATTCCAAAAAAAATGCATCTCTGCCGTGAAATAGCGATAAGGCACGTCCCGTGCTTGTTTACTCTGCTCGAGCTGAATGAAATTATCAGAAAACACGATCGATTTGACCTTGAATTTATTTTGATCTTCGCAATGTGTTTGATCTCCAACGCCTTTTTTTTGTTTACTGTCTCGAACTGAATGAAATTCCGAGAAAATACGATTGGGCCTTGAATTTGTTTACTCTCTCGAGCTGAAATTCCGAGAAAAATATATGCCAGCGGGTTGCGGGTGGCGGTTGGCGGGTGGCGGGAGGCGGGTGGCGGGTGGCGGGTGGCGGGTGGCGGGTGGCGGGTGGCGGGTGGCGGGTGGCGGGTGGCGGGTGGCGGAGACATGTTTGGTGAGTCGTAAAAAGCAACGTTTAGTCCTCCTACCTCCACCACACCCATGCGATACGATTTTTTAGCGAAATTACCTGGAATTATTTGGCGGTTGCGAAAAATCTAAAATCCAAGCCCAAGTGTTTGAGAGAATGCATGTTTCTCACGAGTGTTTATTTCGTCGTAGGTCGACAGATGGCGCTGATATTCCCACCAGAACGGAGAATGGCAGGTGGGATCAAGCAACCGACAGATGGCGCTGATGTTCCTCCAGAACCAATAGCGTCAGGCGTCATTAGCGGAGTGACAGATGACACCTCACCAGCAGTTTGGCTGCCATCACCACCACCGACAGATGGCGCTGATGTTCCTTCACAAGGATGAGTGGGCAGATGACACTTCGCCAACAGTTTGGTTATCATCATCACCACCACCGACAGATGGCGCTGATGTTGCTCCAGAAGAAGGTGACATGAGCAGCAAAGTGACCACAGATGCCATAAACATAGACTCACAGAACACAGTGTTGACTTGTCGTGTGGGTCTTGTGAATGAACTAAGTGTATTGTTAATGCCATTGGTGTGCTGCTCACAGTGCACCATCAGGTACGACACATGCGTAGTTTGTTGATCACCCATCAATACGTTTATGAAAATAAATATACCTTAGAATATTTTTGATTATGATTTTGTGATTCGAAAATACCCATCCCTATTTTTTTGCTTCCAAAAACATGCTAATTTTTTATGCAAAAATGAGCACATATTTGATTGAATTATTCATAATATTTTGCTTCCATAAACATGCTTATTTTTTATGCAAAAAATGAGCACATTTTTTATTGAATTATTCATCATATTTTGCCTAAAAAAACATGCTCATTTTTTTTGCAAAAAAACACCCAAAATTGACATGGTGGAAGGATTTCAGTGAAGCATTTTCAGTGAATTTTGAGCTTTCACTCAGCTTTTTCCACCATGTCAATTTTCGGTATTTTTTTATAAAAAAAAATACTATTTCCCCATAAGAATACATGTAATTTTGAATGAAAAAAAGTGACACCTTTATTGACATGGTGGTACGATTTCAGTGAAGCATTTTCAGTGAAAGCTGAGTGGCTGAGTGAAACACTCAGCTTTCACTCAGCCTTTTCCACCATGTCAATAAAAGTGTTACTTACTTTTTAGGGCAAAAAACAGGCACTTTTTTGCATAAAAAAAAGTTACGCTTTTTTTCATAAAAAAATGACAGTTTTTGCATAAAAAATGTGACAGTTTTTGCATAAAAAAGTGAAACTTTTTTGCATAAAAAAGTTGCACTTTTTTTACACAAGAATGACCTCCAAACATATGCGGGATTTTGAATGGGAGGTTGAGAGGGTGAAATGAAATAATAATAATAATATCCACACACGGATTACATATTGATTTTATTCAATCATAAATATAAAACATAATCGACTATTATTTGATTAAAAATATGTAGTGTTTGGAAAGAAACAAACAAATGCACAATTTCTTGCATTTTCACGCAAAATTTTCTTGAAATTTTGTGTGTTTGGCAATCTCATTCATCGAATTCTGAATCCTCATCTCCTGAGCCAATGAAGCGTTTGTACGTGATATCTAATCCGTAGGGCTCACGACCACGCAGATGTAGGTCACAGTAGCATTGGCTGCCCGTTTTCAAAGTGAATAAGATCTCATCAAATCTGTTGTGACACCAAAATTTGCAGCATTGGTATATATTGTCCATGTGCTTTACACCAAACACCATATGTTGATGGTCTCTGATGCTGTGAACTGAATGGTTTCGCATAGCCCTTCTGAATGCTTTATAGCAAGTGCGGCAAAATCGTAAATTATATTTTGGAATACGATATGCATTCGCCCACACACATTATTGGTCTTCGTGCAAATGCCCCTCCCAGTCTTGATTTTTGAGAGCTGATTTCTCTAGTGTACTATAAGTGGTCCAAATCACTGAAATTTCGTCTGACGCTCTGAGCCTGCTTAAAGATTTGTACCCATTTTTTAAAATTCGATCAGTGAGCGTCCATGGCAGAGGTGAGGCCTCGATGAATTCACCTATTGATGATGTACATCTGACTACTTGCAAATAGCATAAATTTTTCGAAGTGTCCATCATGGTGGTATGTGGGTGCGCATGCGCATGTGCTCTCTGAAACAATATACATTTTTTTCCTCAGTCATCTTTTTTTTGAAACACCCTGTACATTTCAACTCGCTGAATAACCGTTCTGTGTTGGCGGGGTATCCGCCATGTTTTTTCATTCTTATGATTATTCTTCAATACACTCTGTATACTTCATTGAATATTTGTTGCGTCAATTATTGCTGCCATGTTTTTTTCGATTTTTTCAATCATCATTATTATCTCACCTTATATGTTTGCACATCTGGTATACTGAATTCGATGATTATACTCCACTGATAACCCATTGCGTCTATTATCGCTGTCATGATTTTTTGAGTAGGTGATGTCTTTCTCACGAACTCGCTCACTTCTCTGAACTCATGACTTGCTTAAATGAAACTGATATGATTGTCTTTCCCTACCTCGCTACGAGACCACTTTCACTCATAACCAATAACATGTAGTTCTCTAAAAAATATACCAACATGCCTTCAGTCTTTTGAAGTTATTCATCTCACCGGTAGTGCCACTATTGTTTTGTTTTTTTTTTTTTTTTTTAAATTGTTTTTCCCGGTAACTAGCTGGCATCCCCCTACGAACGACAACCCTCAGAAGTCGAAACTTGTGCGAGCCAAGGATTAACGAGGTCTTACCTTTTAACGTGCGATTCCTAGCAAGAGACCAGTGATCATGCTGGGAATCGAACCCACGCCCCTCTGATCGATAGGCTAGCGCTCTACCGTCAGCCTTTTTAAGTAATTCGTCCCATTGGTGATGTGTTTCTCACGAACTTGCTCACTTTTCTGAAGAAAAGACTTGTTTAATTGAAACGGGTCTGATTAATTCGATCTTCCCAACTCGTTTGAAGTACGTATCAAATCTATATGTATACGTCTTAACACTACTTCGCTATGGGATCATCTTGGTGTATTTGAAATAACACACACTTCACTCAGAAATATGTCAAGTCATATTAATACTGTCTTCAGCATTTTGGAGTTATTTTCTTTTTTAAACGGAAATTTTGTTCACGAACTAGATTACTTCTCTGAAATACTCGAAGACGTGTTTAATTGAAATCGTCCCACTCACTTAAATGTTTCAATTATGTTTTTTTCCTGTACTCATCAGATTTGGTGTCTTGCCAGGATCGAAATTTTTTTTATGCGGACCTCGTCGCTACGAGACCATCGTATTAACATAACACTCAAAAATATTCCAACCTTCGAAGTCATTTATTTCTTCGGCGGAGGTTGGTTTTCCACTGTCCACGTCTAATCTGAATATTTCAACTCTTTCCAACATTGTCTTCAGGTGTTAGATGCTAGACGAATATAATTGCCCACGTCGTTCATGAGCTCACTTAAATAAAAAAAAAAGCATGAATTTTACTCAAAAATGTTTGGTGGTTTCCCAAAGGTCTTTCCACGCCATTTCTCGCCCATGTCTCTTTCAACTATTCAGTATTCAACTTTGTATGAATTCGCAAAAGTAATCGACAAGTGGCAATTATAACCGCGATCTTAATTTAGCGTTTACCTAATAGGTGCTGCTGTATCATCCTCCAATCCAGGTATGACGTGATCAGACTCTGATTTCCAGAACATTCTGAGCTGTTCGATTTCAAACTCTATTCAAATGTTGAATGCAAAAGGAGATAGACATAAAATCCAATGGTATGAAGTGAGGTGATATACACACCTAGAATCGGGTGCTTTGGTCTCAAAATCCGATTGGTTTTGTTCATTCAGGTGTTCGATTGCATCATCATGTGATCGATAATTCTTTGGCACGCAAATATGGTAATAAACAAATTTCTGTACCAAATTTATTCACATACACTTAAGAAATTCGCTATATATTTCAACTTCCGATTTTTGCCAACAAAATCTCGGAATACGTATTGAAGAAACAGCAATGACAAATATGTAACAACTCGAGCATTCAAACCGTTCCAGCCACTGGGCTTATTTCTTTCTACTGTGCCAGCAATAACTGCTTGATATCGTTGACCACGCATAGATATGAATGTCAAGATGGTAAATAAACTCAAATTATATGCGAATACTTGAACTTTGTTTGATTCTTTGGCAAAAATCACATAGTATTTTGATAATCAAATAAATATACCGTGGTACATATATGAATGAAATGTCTGAAAGTTCGATTATTACCTACCGAGCTCCCATGAAGCGTTTTGAAACTAGTGGTACAGGGTCTACTCACGAAAACTGACGGATTTCAATATATCAATTATTCGAATATGCTAATATAAACAACTGACATTCTCTCAAACACTTGGGCTTGGATTTTAGATTTTTCGCACCCGCCAAATGATTCCCGGTAATTTCGTTAAAAAATCGTATCGCATGGGTGTGATGGAGGTAGGAGGACTAAAAGTTGCTTTCTACGACTCACCAAACATGTTCCCGCCACCCGCCATCCCCCTCAAATGTCGATTCGGGGCATACAAGCTGAGAAAAGTCTTTCGCAACGAAAATTGCCAAGAAACTGACTGGTTTTTGCTCCAACCGCCAGTATCTCAGGTGGTGGAGGAGGCGACCCCTCGCACGATGCCTGCAGTGCCCCGAGTAACGACGACGACGTCAAGATGCCCTCAAACTCAACTTTCTTATCTATGCTAACTCATCAATTTCCTGAAAAAAACAACATCTGGCTGCAGTGCGTCACACACTGGCAGCTGTACATATATTTTTCTCGGTATTTCGATCAGTAGGAGACAGTTAACAACAAAAAGGCGGCGGAGATCAAACACATTGCGAAGATCAAAATAAATTAAAGGTCAAATCGATCGTGTTTTCTGATAATTTCATTCAGCTCGAGTAGACAGTAAACAAGCACGGGACGTGCCTTATCGCTATTTCACGGCAGAGATGCATTTTTCTTGGAATTTCATTCGAGAGAGTGAATTAATAATTCCATCATAATTTTCTGTTGTCCTAAGACAGGCATTTTTCATTTTATTGTTGTTTTGTCAATTTGGCGGCGGCCATTTTTTTTTTCTACACAGCGAGTCACGTGACGTTTTTTATCTTCCAGCCAATTGCTCTCAGCGAATCACGTGACGTTTTTTTCTCTTCCAGCCAATTGCTCTCAGCGAATCACGTGACGTTTTTTCTCTTCCAGCCAATTGCTCTCAGCGAATCACGTGAAGGGACGTTTTTTTCATAACTTCCACCATCGCCGACATGTTTTTGCCTCCCGCCTTTGCCGCCATGTTTTTTTGCAGAAAAGACGCGCGACACTTAGGGTGAAACGCTTTGACAACCCCCACCCACGAACCTCTTCGGTGAACACGTCATCTTCTACAGCAACCCTCCACCAACGGCGAGAACTCGATGGACGCGGCCATCGAGAGATGAATCCCCGTGTGGAGCAAACCCGCTTCTGGGACACTTATCCGGTCCCAGAAGTGGGTTTGCTATACTACTAACGCCCTGTCTTTTTCTTCACAAATACGCCTTTTTATCACTGAAAAAAAATTAAAATCGATTGCGGCGTTGTCAAATTATGAGTAATTTCTTTATGTATATCACTATCTCAGGGCTACTTATAAGGCATGGTTCTTTTATTTGATTTCATTGTGGGAATATTGCATGCACGTGACAATCGTGTTTCCACATTCAGGTATTTTTGCGATATGTGCATTTTCCAAATTTGAAATATTCCGTAATCTTGTTACTTTTGAGTGATAAATATAGAGAAAATAAGAGCTTCCAATTACAATTCTTAGTGTAAATTGGAAGCTTTTATTTTCTCTATATTTATCAGTCATAATGAATTTACACATATTAGATGCCTCCACGATGGAACATTGTTACTTTTCATTTAAATGATATGTATCTATGTTAAACAAACAAACATGTCAAAAGCAACGTCTACCTTTAGCACAGTGGTCTGAAGGCCGTCAGAATAGTGATTTAAAGGCAGTTCATCTACTGACCTGTTCAGACAATTGAACCTAATTCAATGTGTTTCTATTTAAATTGTATTTATTGAGAGCTTCAACCCATTATTTATCACCTAGTCTCCCAAAAACCCCACTAGAGCAAAATTATACACTGAAAAATACCTCAAATATTCACACACACACATGGATCATAAATTTGATATCTGGTTCCATCATCTGTAGTTGCGTAGAAATCCTCAAAATTGTTCCATATAAGTAAGTATTTCTGAGCGTCCTATCTTCTCAGTTGGCCATGAAAAAAAATTAATATTTTGTTGACACTCAATTGTTGACGTTTAATTCAGTTTCGAAAATTTAAAGTGTTTGAAATGAACTATTTTCAGGAATATATGCCCAAAACTTTCCCCAGAGACGACACCCTCAAGGAATATGCTTCAGAATATTGAAAGATAGATTTGAGCACACAGGAAGTGTAATTATGAAAAATCTATAAGAGAAAAAACTGTTTTGACAGAAGAAAATGAATCTGCAATCGCTTTATCAGTAACTAAGGATCCGACATTAGGTGTTAGAGAAATAAGTAAACATTTAGATAGTAAGGAATCATCAGTAGCGAAGTCCCTCAAAAAGTATAAGTTTCATCCGTACCATCTTCAACTCCACCAAGAACTTGCAGAAAATGATTTTGGAAGACAAGTTACATTTTGTCAATGGGCACGAAACAAAATAAGAGAAAACCCTTAATTTTCAAAAATGTGCTGTTCAGTGATGAATCAACATTTCACAGAAATGGTTTCATTAATCGTCATAATTTCCACTATCATGTTACTGAAACCCGCATGCAGTTCTAGTCTCTAACTTTCAACATAAGTGGTCGCTCAATGTTTGGGGAGGTATATAACATGATTACGTTATTGGGCCGTTTTTCTTCTAACAGCATTTAACCGGGAAGAGATTTTTACGTTTTTTACAAAGTGATCTGCCCAACTTACTTCAGCATATTCCACTGGTGATTCACCATGACATATATTTTCAATTGGATGGTGCACCTGCACACTATCATAGAGAAATTAGGAACCATCTTGAACAATATTTTCCTCAAAAATGGATAGGTCGGGGAGGACCAATCCAATGGCCAGCGAGATATCCCGACTTGACCAGTATGGACTTTTTTATGGGGTCACGTGAAATCTATGGTTTATCGCATACCTGCTACCACCATTAATGACATGAAAGAAAGAATTCTGGATGCCTTTTGAAATATAACACCGATCATGTTGTTCAACGTAAGAGAAAACTTTAGAATACGACTTGAGGCTTGTATCAATCAGGATGGAAGACATTTCGAACAACTTCTGTAATGAGTTTTTCATTTGCTTTAATTCCTCCATTACCTGTTTTTCTTTCATCTCAAATTTGTGAAGAAAAATACAGGTTGTTCCATTTAAAAAGTTCTAATTACCGTCGTCTGAATCTTGCAAAATTCTAATTGCAACTTTGAGCACCCTGTTAATGTTTTTGTCGCAAAATTACTGGAATGGAGAACGAGAGACCTTGCTACTACTGTATGCCAAACATATTTTAAAAATTTTTATAAATGATTATACCATGGCCAATTCAACATGACCCTTCAGTAGTGGTAAAAGTAGGTTTATCAATTATAACTTGGCAACGCCGCAACCGATAATTTTTTTTTACAGCGATGTATAAGTAAACCTTAGTGGAATAAATTTCGAATAAAAAATGCAGGGTGTTCTATTTAAAAAAACTCGTCTCCTGCTTTTATAAAACACCCAGTATTGTTGAAAATGTTTTGAAAATAAGCAACTTCAGTAACTGAAAAAGTTTTTCATTCGAAGTTTTTCTCTATAGGTTATGGCTAGATATCGAAGAATTACGCACTAAATGGACACACTGTATCTCAACTGTGTATAAAGTTTGCAATCTATCGCCAGGAGATGTTGCCACAGCATCACCTGTCTATAAAGCAATGTAGATAGCAAGCCTTCATAAAATTGAGATATACCGGGTGACCACGAGGTGAGGTACGCCCCCCAATTTTTCTATAGTTCTGAAGATACAGGTTTCAAATTTGGCACGTCGATATATTACTCAAATACGCATATTTTGACTCCATAACCGAAAATTCACCACTTCCGGTTTAACCGGAAGTGACCCCAAAGTTTTTTTTTCAAATGACAACCTGTACAATTTTTTTCATTATCAGGAAGAACACGCAATTTGTGATAACACTGTTCTCCAAAATTGAAAATCGGTTGAAAAATGGCGGAGATACAGTTGATTGTTCAATCGAACAAAGTTGGCCGTGAACATCAAACTCAAATCATCACAACTGACGAACGGCGTCAGCATTTACGAGAGGAAGGTTCGAGGTAAGATACAGCTGAAAATTGAGCTTCCCATGTAATTGCAGCAACCATATTTCCCATCAATTATCACACATTTCCTCAAAACGGATTAGTACCCATAAAGAAAGGCTCACAACTGCCATTTCTCAAATAGCAACATACTCTTTTCACATTGTTATGTTGAAAGATGATGAATTATCAGATTACTCGAATGAAAAGATTTGAAGAATTCCGAAAGGAACCAGAAATACAATATAAGTGTTCCCAAAATTGAATGTTCTTCAACGAAGGCGGCTTTGAACATAAGAAAGCTAAACAAAAAAGCATATTTTGTCAACAAAGTGACAATTTGTTCTACTCATTCAATACAAGAGAATTGTAACTTGTTGAAAAACATTCCGATGGAGCGAAAATTTACTAGAAATGAAAAAGTAGATTTACTGCTAATTTATGGCGAGTGTAGAAAAAATGCAACTGCGGCTTGCATTCTTTACAGTGAACGATTCCCTCTCAGACAACGCCAACCAAGTAGAAACTATTTCGCACGTTTGGAAAGGCAATTCAGGATAGAACCAGATGACAATGTACATGATCAGGATAGTTTTATTATTGATGCAGAGACGGAAACTAATGTTTTGGCTGTTGTTTATGTAGATCCCACCATATCACTTCGACAAATCGAACATGAATTACCAGTTGGACGAGAATCAGCTCAAAAAATTCTAAAAAAACATGGGTTTAAGCCGTATAAATATCAGATACATCAGCGCCTTTACGAAAATGATCATCAAAGAAGGGTCCAATATTGCAATTGGCTACTTGAGAACCACATAAGGAACCCGAATATGACGAGAAACATTATATTTTCCGACGAATCAAGATTTACGAATCTTGGTATGTTCAATAGAAACAACACCAGATACTGGGCAACTGAAAACCCCAGGCTCATAAGACAAGGGAATTTTCAGGAACGCTTTGGATTCAACGTGTGGATAGGTCTGATAGGAACTCGAATCATTGGGCCCATAATATTTGATGGTATGTTGAATGGGCAACGCTATTTGGGATTTCTACGAAACGAAATAGAAGGATTCATGGAGAATTTACCTCTCGACGTCTACCAAAATATGTATTTCCAGCAGGATGGTGCACCTCCCCATAATTCCCGAATAGTAACCAATTACCTAGATGAAACATTCCCAAATCGATGGATTGGCACGAATGGTCCTACAAGATGGCCTCCGAGGTCACCGGACCTCACGCCACTGGATTTTTTCATATGGGGATACCTGAAGAACAAGGTTTACTCTTCTAGTCCTACATCAAGGGATGATTTGGAACATCGCCTTAGAGAAGCAATTGCAAGTATTACTCAAGCTCAGTTAAATGGAGTTATGGAAGCAATAGTGAGACGTGCAATTTTGTGCAGAGAACATAATGGAGAACATTTTGAACAGTACTTGTAAATCATTTTTTCATTACTTTGATTTCTGTTAGTGTAGTAAGTGACCAGAACCAATAAACAATTTACTTCATACCTTTTTTTTCGTTCAGAAATTAGTTGTATCAAATGTTAGAAATTGGAATAAATATCTATTACATTTTTTTTACTCTGCAGGTATATTCTTATGGTGGATTTATACAGCAGTTCCAATTCATGAGTTTTTAGTCACTAGTAAGAAGTCATAAGAATGTTCGTTAATGGAATATTTATTCCAACAACGATCTTAAAACTGCTGTATGAATCCACCATCAATTACGATTAGCATACGAGTAATGAGAAAAAAGTTCGCTCCATCGCCGTAGAATGTTTTTCGACAACTCACAATGTTCCATTATTCAGAATGTACCGTAAATTTTCACTATTTTTTTTTAAATATGAATTTTTGTTTAGTTTTCGTAGGTTCAAGCCGCCTATGTTTAAGAATAGTCAATTTTGAGAACACTCATAATGAAACATCCCGTATCTTCGATTCCTTTCGGAATTCTTCAAATCTTTTCATTCGAGTAATCTGATAATTCATCATCTTTCAACATAACAATGTGAAAAGAGTATGTTGCTATTTGAGAAATGGCAGTTGTGAGCCTTTCTTTATGGGTACTAATCCGTTTTGAGGAAATGTTTGATAATTGATGGGAAATATGGTTGCTGCAATTACATGGGAAGCTCAATTTTCAGCTGTATCTTACCTCGAACCTTCCTCTCGTAAATGCTGACGCCGTTCGTCAGTTGTGATGATTTGAGTTTGATGTTCACGGCCAACTTTGTTCGATTGAACAATCAACTGTATCTCCGCCATTTTTCAACCGATTTTCAATTTTGGAGAACAGTGTTATCACAAATTGCGTGTTCTTCCTGATAATGAAAAAAATTGTACAGGGTGTCATTTGAAAAAAAAAGTTTGGGGTCACTTCCGGTTAAACCGGAAGTGGTGAATTTTCGGTTATGGAGTCAAAATATGCGTATTTGAGTAATATATCGACGTGCCAAATTTGAAACCTGTATCTTCAAAACTATAGAAAAATTGGGGGGCGTACCTCACCTCGTGGTCACCCGGTATTTAGCTGCGAAAATTTGCTTGTTATGATAACAATCTTGCTACTGAGAAACAGAATCGATCCGAATATCAAACATAAGAGCTTTTTTGGCGCGACAGGTATGTTATAAAGTATCGTATTTTCAATCATTCGTAAAGGCCAAAATCGGTTCAGAAACCAATTAACTTAACCACAAATTTTTCAAGTATCTCACTCTCCATGAAAGTGGTACGACTAGAGTACAGCATATACAGGTATCCACGTTTTCACATAAATAATCGAAGCAATGATAGCAACGAACATAAAAAATATGAACTGGCTGAGAGCAGATATACAAATAATTTGAAGATATAAACTTCAGACTGAATGAATGTTGCTCACCTGCAAACGGCTTCACTGTAAACAAACCCATCCGAGGCTCTTCGGGCTACCTCATGGCATAGATCGGATCCGTCCATACTGAAATGAAGAGAAACAATATTATTTGGAATCAACAACTTTTTATTTTGAGTCTGTGAAAAATCTTTCAATACAACGAAAGTTCTCAAAATTCATTGTGGTAAACAGTGTGGGCATAATGCGAAAAATATTGATATCAGAGTTACTAAAACACTTCCTACGGAATTGTTGTTGCTTATCGAACAATCTAAAAATTTTTAAATATTTCACGTGACTACCAATATGGCGGAAATTTTGAAAATTTCATTATGAATGGATGGAAAAATTACTTGAAAAAGTTGTTTAGAGTTCAATTTAAGATCCATAATTTTTTTTTCGTTCGAATATTGCATTTTTTATTTGAATAACTTTTAAGAATCGTTATAAACTGATTTGATCAATAAGTTTGATTTTATTTTGTTTTGTTCCCAACTGACGTGCCAATTGACCCTCAGGATATTTTGAACTGCAGAAGCCATTCAGAAGCTGTATGGTCAGTTCTCAACGGGAATCTTCTCCCATACATGTGTTTGTAAATATGCTCTACTCCTTTGACGTTTCCGCCTGATCACACAGTAATATCTTTTCGAATAAGGGTCTTTAACCGTTGACTTTCTCCTGCCCATCTTGGATCTGAGACATTAGAGCTCCATGTCCCACTTTATTTGCGTATGTATCCAAAATAAATTTTATGTTCGGAAAGGGATAGCTTAGAATTTGTTGGTTGATAAATGTTCAGGGTTTCTCAGTCGCAGAAATACCTCCTATAAATTTTTAACATGGTCTTCGAACGATCTCCCAACTACAATTATATCGTCAAAATATACTACTATATAGTCACGTCTTCCAAGACAGTCCTTTCAGTACCTGGAGCGTAGCACGGGAGTGAAGCTAGCCACATCCACAACCTACAATGAGAAAAATATATAGAAGAATAAAATAAATCATTATCTATGTTAATACGCGTTTTAAACGAATTTTGAACACGGAAACTCAATCTAGGGTTCAGAGTTGATGAGGTAGTTGCGAAATTATAGTTTGTCAGGCCGTCCGAAGGGGTGGAAAAGGAGTGGATATAGAAAATAAATCATTATCTCTGTTAATACTATTTGTACACGTCTTTTGAACACGGAAAATCAATCTAGGAGTCAAAGTTGATAAGGGAGTTGTGAAATTATAGTTTGTCAGGCCGTCCGAAGGGGTGGAAAAGGGGTGGATATGGAAAATAAATCATCATCTCTGTTAATACTCTTTGTACACGTATTTTGAACGCTTGAAATAAATCTAGGGCCCAAAGTTGATGAAGGACTTGTGATATTATAGTTTGTCTGGCCGTCCGAAGGGGTGGATATAGAAAAAATCATTATCTATGGAAATACGAGCTGTAAACGAATTTTGAACATGGAAAATCAATCTAGGGTTCAGAGTTGATGAGGTAGTTGCGAAATTATAGTTTGTCAGGCCGTCCGAAGGGGTGGAAAAGGGGTAGATGTAGAAAATAAATCATTATCTATGGAAATACGAGTTGTAAACAAATTTTGAGCAAGGAAAATCAATCTAGGGTTCAGAGTTGATGAGGTAGTTGTGAAATTATAGTTTGTCAGGCCGTCCAGGGGGTGGAAAAGGGGTGGATATAGAAAATAAATCATTATCTCTGTTAATACTTTTTGTACACGTCTTTTGAACACGGGAAATCAATCTACGAGTCAAAGTTGATAAGGGAGTTGTAAAATTATAGTTTCTCTAGGGGGTGGAAAAGGGGTGGATATAGAAAAATCATTTTCTCTGTTAATACTATTTGAACACGTCTTTTCAATACGGGAAATCAATCTAGGAGTCAAAGTTGATGAGGAAATTGTAAAATTGTAGTTGGTCAGGACGTCCAGGGGGTGGAAAAGGGGTGGATATAGAAAATAAATCATTATCTATGGTAATACGTGTTGTAAACGAGTTTTGAACAGGGGAAATCAATCTAGGGTTCAGAGTCGATAAACTATAATTTCACAACTCCCTTATCATTTCCTGTGTTCAAAATTCGTGTACAACGCGTATTACCATAGATAATGATTTATTTTCTATATCCACCCCTTTTCCACCCCATGGACGGCCTACCAAACTATAATATCACCACTATAATAACTCCCTTATTAAATTTGACCCCTAGAACAATTCCCTGCCATCAAAATACATGTACAACGCGTATTAACATAGATATTGAGTTATTTTATTCTTCTATATATTTTTCTCAGTGTATTTTGTGGATGTGGCTAGCTTCACTCCCGTGAGCGTAGCAAGAGCCCGAATGGCATAACTGTGAACCGCTACAATCAGAACTGACCCTATTTCAGAAATCATGAAAACTTTAGGTGATAGATTTTCGATAAGTTCATTGAAAACCCTATGAAAACTCTTGTACGCGGAAGTGTTATTTACCTTTGGAAAGGGCATTACAATTAAGAACATCCAGTAAATAAATATTATTTCATTCGCAATTATATTTTTAAAAGAACGTTTTCAGTTCAACTACACAGTAAAAAAAGATTTGTTGTACCAACAGTTAATATTTGGTTAAATTATTTTTGTTATTTTAAATACTTTTTCGCAAAATTAACAAGATATATGTTTATTTTAAAAAAAATAACTTATTCAAATCAACAAAATATTTTGATTGAAGTTTTAATAGAAATGAACAAAATTTCATTTCGCCCAACAAAACTTGTAGTTGACACTGTTTACGCCCCGTATCATATTTTTTGTTAAGTTTATAATTTAAGTACTTATACCAGTATTCAATTTAATTTTTATTTAACTCATTGGGAATCCCTTTAGTTTTCCATTGTAATACGTTGCTAGTACAAATTATTTCTTTATTTATGTAGAGTTCAACTTTTTTTTTTATACAAGTCAAGACTCGGCTATTCAGAATGGCCTATCGCAAAGGAAATCACCTAGCGAGACGGGCAGTCTCAATTTTACTCCCGCTACGATCGGTACGCTCGTATTTGCCATTTTTTCGGCAGTACTCGAATTACGTAAAAGTACGGTGTCCGTGCAAGGAATATACTTCCCTAGTGCTCCCTAGTATACTACCATAACCAACTACAGTCCACACCCCCCCTCAGGAGACCGGTGGTTGCAACCCCAGAGACGAAACGGCTGAGTGGGAAGCCAGTAAAGGAACCAGGTAGGCCTACATGTTAGTCGTTTTTTCTTGACTTTGTTATTATTGCAATCCTTACCAGTCTCAAATGTAACATTTTTTGGTCGGCTTCGAGCCGGATTATTGGTTTACTAGGGGCATTCTCAATGAAAATATTCCAATTTCGTTTAAACAGTAAATATTTTATTAAACGTATTTTATTTCAATCATAGACACAGACGGTAGGACCAGTTTTTTGCGTAGTTTGTTTATCTCGTTTTGTTTTTTGTTGAACAGTCGCTACACTCTACATGTTTTCTTGCCGCTTAGGGAAACATTTTACTGAAATAGTTTTTTGGAACGATAAACATTGATAATATCACGATACTTTGATATAAAAAAGTATAATTTGTACCAGGTCAATAAATTTGCACTATAATTCGATTATTCTGGTCATTCTCTTTTACATATTCATATCTTTCACTAGTAAAAACTTTCAAGTTGACGTCTTTCAAGAATTAATTTATAGTTGGGATGGCCGCAAAACAGCTCAAGCAGTACCGTGCGACAAGAGATATACACCGATCCCGAATTCATGAAACTTTTGAATTAGCTCTTGCTGCGATAGATGATCTATCGCGGCACAGTTCTCTAAAAATGCGATACTCTGAATTAGGTACAACTTATGCAGAATTTAACGAGTCTCATAGCTCAATAGTTCAATTATTATGTGTTCAGGAAGAGCCTGGACTTTTGGAGGATGAAAATAATTGTCGACAAGAGGTCGATAAAGAATATTTTCGTATCAAAACTATCTGTTATGATCTCTTTGAAGCAAAGCCTATACTTTTGCCGAAAGTATCAAGTGTTAGGCTGCCAAAATTAAATGTCCCTAATTTTAATGGAAATTTGAAAGCTTGGCCGACATTTATCGATTTATTCAATTCGTTGATTCACAAAAATGACTCTTTATCAAATATAGAAAAATTTCAGTATTTGTTGTCAGTTGTTTCCGGAGAAGCACTCGCTTCCCTCAAAAATCTTCCTCTCACAAATGACAATTACTCAATCGCTTATAAGACATTGACATCGCGATTCCAGAATGAAAGACTATTGGCCAAATTTTATTGGGAAGAAATAAATAATGCTCAAAAATTAACCTCAGAAGCTCCTCGGGATCTCAGATATTTATTAGACATTTTTAGTGATAATTTGCAAGCTCTAAAAAATTTAAAGTTTCCCGTTGATAGTTGGGATTTCGTCTTGTTCCATTTATTGAGCAAAACGATAGATGCCGAAACTCTGAAACGTTTCGAACTCAACAATCCATCTTCAGGTGTTCCAAGATTTGATGATCTTTTTAAATTTCTGGAAAAACAATGTAAAGCTCTCGATTCAATGAGATTTACCAAAAGTATCGTTAAATATACTTCAAAGTCTCCCAATAAAAAACCTGTAACTTACAATAAATCCGCTCCTACTTTTCCGTCCTCTCTCTTGGTAGATACCAAGCCAAATATCAATCACTGTGCGCTATGTAAGGCTCCCCACACAATTTACAAATGTCCCTTATTCGCAGCTAAATCTCCAAAAGAAAGATACGATTTGGTGAAAAAAAATAATTGGTGCACCCACTGCCTCGGGTCAAAACATACTGCAAGATATTGTAACTCCACGTCTAACTGTAGAAGTTGTAATAGTTCATTTCATCATACGTTACTGCATTTCGACTCTGCCAATATGCCTTCTCCTTCTCTTTCCATTACTCAGCCTGAAAATGCAGGAACCTCTTCGGAAACCTCTTTGATGAACCCCGGTGAAATCCAAACCACTTCTATGACTAACGTTCTTCCATACTCCTCCACAGTTCTTCTTTCCACCGCTCAAGTCCAAGTGCTAGATATTCGTAACAATTACCAAACTGTTAGAGTCTTACTCGACTCCGCAAGCCAAGCCAACTTTATAACTGAAAAATGTTGTCGAAGGTTAGGTTTGAAAAAATGTAAACTGCCACTTTCCATCAATGGATTAGATCAGATGCATTCTGCAGCTTCAAATGCTGTTACTTGTCGTATCGCTCCAGTACACGCACCAACTCCCGTTTTTACCATTGAAGCTGCTATCCTCCCGAAAATATGTACGGATATGCCAGCGTACACCTTTTCTACTAGAGACTGGTCACACGTAGTTAACCTCCAACTTGCTGACAAATGTTTCAATATCTCTGGCCCTATTGAGATGCTCCTAGGAGCTGATATTTTCTCCTTGATAGTGAGGGATGGAAAAGTAGTGGGAAGTGAAGACGTTCCTATCGCTTTTAACACCATATATGGGTGGATTCTCATGGGAAAAATGTCGTTGGACCCAAAACTGACTAACATAACATCCCTTATGAATTTGGTTGATTTGGATGCCACTTTAAAACAATTTTGGAATGTGGAAGAAAGTCCACGAGCCAACATTTCTTCGCCTGAAGAAACTCAATGTGAAGAGAATTTTATAAAAACTCATTTTCGTACCCCTACTGGAAGATACGTGGTTTCTCTCCCCTTCAAGAATGATATCGAACCTCACTTCCATTCTACTCGAAATACCGCTCTCCAACTTTTGAACTCACTGGAACGTCGTTTACAAAAAAAAACCCCTCTCTATTCTGAATATTGCAAGTTTATGAGAGATTATTTGGACAAAAATCACATGGAACTGGTGTCTCCAAACGAATCTTCCCACAAAGTTTGTTACATTCCTCACCATTGCGTAATCAACAAAAATAGCCCCACTACGAAATTGAGGGTTGTTTTTAATGCCAGTTCTCGCTGCCCCTCGGGTCTCTCCCTGAATGACCATTTACTTGTTGGTAAGAAACTCCAACAAGATATTGTCGTTCTCTTATTAAATTTCCGTACACATCCCTATGTCTTTACCGCTGACATAAAGGGTATGTACCTTCAAATACTACTAAATGCTGACCATCGAGATTATCAACGCATTTTATGGCGATTTTCCACTTCAGATGAGGTGAAGGACTATCGTCTTAACACAGTCACCTTTGGAGTAAACTCTGCGCCTTTTCTCGCTATTAGAACACTCTGTCAGCTTGCTCAAGATGAAAAAAAAGATTTTCCCCTCGCCTCCTCAGTGCTCATGACTGATATTTATGTGGACGATATCATCACAGGATCGACTACCCTGAAAGATGCATGTGAACTACAACATCAGTTAATTGAATTGCTCAATAGGGGTGGCTTCAAGCTCCGCAAATGGGCAAGTAATCACCCTAGCCTCTTGGAAAATTTTCCCCCCGATGAATGTCAACCCCAGGACCATTCATTCAACCCTGAAGATTGTGTTGTTAAAATTCTAGGACTGAAATGGAATCCTTCTCGAGACTATTTTTCTTATAATGTGATTCCCCTGGATGAAGTTTGCACTAAACGTACAATCTTATCTCAGATTGCTCGCATGTTCGATCCCCTCGGTTTTCTCACTCCCGTTGTCTTTTTGGCTAAACATTTGATGCAATATATATGGAGTTTAGGGCTAGAATGGGACCAAACTCCTCCCTCGAATGTGATTGAAAGGTGGACACAGTATAAAGCTGAATTACCCCTTCTTTCTAAGTTGAATATACCCCGTCATTTTCCAGCTCTCTCTCAAAGGTGTGAACTCCACGGCTTTGCGGATAGCTCCGAACGTGGATACGCCGCAGTCGTATTTATTCGCATCAGGAACTCCGATAATGAATTTCAAACTTTCCTAATGGCTGGTAAATCAAAAGTGGCCCCTCTCAAAACATTGTCAATTCCCCGTCTGGAACTCTGTGCTGCTGCACTATTGGCCAAGCTTATGAGGTTTATTCTCGATACTTACTCAGCAAGAATAAAGTTTCATCAAAATTTTGCTTGGTCTGACTCAATGACCGCTCTCTATTGGATAAAATCCTCAGCTCACCGGCTGAAAATTTTCGTTGGTAACAAGGTGAGTCAGATTCAAGATAATATACCCCCAAATCTCTGGCATCATATTCGCAGTGCTAATAACCCCGCCGACTGTGCTTCGCGAGGTTTACTCCCCTCCGAAGTTTTAGAACATCCATTATGGTTCTCCGGCTCTGCTTTCTTTGATCTCCCTCAAGAGCAATGGCCTGTGGCTCTAGCAATTGTTCCCTCTCCCGAAGCAATTCATGAAGAGAAAACCGTTTCTCTATATTCTTTCGTGTCTTTAGACTCTGTAGACTCTCTTTTAGAGAAGTTCTCGTCCCTGAATAAAATTAAACGTATAATTGCGTATTGTTTACGTTTTATAATGAATCTTAAAAATCCCCAAAATAAAAATCTGGGGCATGTTTCTCAACAAGAGCTCCATTTATCTCTATTAGTCTTGGTTAAGCGTACTCAACATGTCGAATTCAGCCAAGAAATATCTAAGTTACAAAATAAATCTCCGCTACCTAAACCATTTCGCAAATTGAACCCCTTTATTGGAGATGACGGCCTGCTAAGAGTAGGTGGTCGCCTGTCACATTCGGGTTTAGCATATGATCGTAAGCACCCAGCATTACTACCTGGAAAAAATCGTTTAACTTTTCTCATCATTCAACTTTTTCACGCTGAAAATATGCACCCCGGGCTCCAGACGTAACAGTTTTTACTTGTTCAGCATTTCTGGATTCTTTCCCCAAAGAGAGCGATACGTCATGTACTCTCTCGATGTTTAAAATGTTGTAGGGCTCATCCGAGCGATTTGCCTGCTCTGAGAGTCAACCAAGTCAAGCCCTTCCAATGTGTCGGAGTCGATCACGGCGGCCCCTTCAATATTACTCTAGGGAAAGGCCGTGGCATAAAATCGCAAAAGGCATATATATGTCTTTTCGTTTGTTTTGCTACGAAAGCCATTCATTTGGAACTGGCATCAGAACTTTCTTCCGAAGCATTTCTCGCTGCATTACGCCGTTTTATCAGTCGTCGTGGGCGATGTAACCGCATAACCTCAGACTGCGCGACGAATTTTGTCGGGGCAAAAAATATTCTTTTGCAGCACATGAAAGAAGCTTCCGAATGCGAAAATATAATATTTTCTTTCAATGCACCATCTAGTCCTCATTTTAGTGGACTCAACGAAGCTGGCATAAAATCTGTAAAAACCCATTTATATAGAGTTGTGGGCAACCAAATTTTGACCTATGAGGAGTTCTATACTCTTCTCGTTCAGATTGAGGCCATCCTCAACTCTCGCCCACTATGCGCCCAGAGTTCCGATCCCTCCGATTTATCTGTTTTAACCCCTGGTCATTTCCTGAGCCTCGAACCTCTCACTACCATACCGGAGCCTGACTTGTCTCACCTGAAAATGAGCCATTTGAATCGGTGGCAACTGTTACAGCGTCTACACCAAGATATTTGGAGGCTTTGGCACGACGAATATCTTCACACCCTCCAACAGCGTAATAAATGGCTTAAACCTGAAGTACCATTGGAAGTTGGCCAATTAGTGTTGATAAAAAATGAATTAACCTCTCCGCTTCAATGGCGGACAGGCCGAGTAGTTAAGGTGCATCCCGGAGCGGACGGAATAGTCCGAGTTGCGACTGTTTGCACTTCTCAAGGGGAATTTAAGAGGCCCCTCGTGAAACTTTGTGTTTTACCTTCTGCTCAACTTGTCTAAAATACTGTGTATTTTGGGGTGGGGTATGTTGACGCGCCGTATCATATTTTTTGTTAAGTTTATAATTTAGGTACTTATACCAGTATTCAATTTAATTTTTATTTAACTCATTGTTTAGTTTTCCATTGTAATACGTTGCTAGTACAAATTATTTCTTTATTTATGTAGAGTTCAACTTTTTTTTTTATACAAGTCAAGACTCGGCTATTCAGAATGGCCTATCGCAAAGGAAATCACCTAGCGAGACGGGCAGTCTCAATTTTACTCCCGCTACGATCGGTACGCTCGTATTTGCCATTTTTTCGGCAGTACTCGAATTACGTAAAAGTACGGTGTCCGTGCAAGGAATATACTTCCCTAGTGCTCCCTAGTATACTACCATAACCAACTACAGTCCACACCCCCCCTCAGGAGACCGGTGGTTGCAACCCCAGAGACGAAACGGCTGAGTGGGAAGCCAGTAAAGGAACCAGGTAGGCCTACATGTTAGTCGTTTTTTCTTGACTTTGTTATTATTGCAATCCCTACCAGTCTCAAATGTAACAGACACAAAAAAAATCTTGCTTTAAAGATATTTTTGATGTTGAATAAATAGACAAAAATAACAACAAATATTAACAAAAAAATTTATTCATTTCCATTAATATATCTTTTGTCACATAAAACCAGTTATTTTGTTCACTGAATCACTTGCATATTAGAAACAAATTCCATAATTTGTTAATGCAATAATTCCATTTTGTTGCTTTGGAGTACTTTCTGAGGTTTTCTAGAGGTGGCGCTGTGACTGTTTTCTTACGAGATGCCGCATCCGCCTCAGATAATCATTTCAAGTACCAGTGAATTGCTTGGCATGACCAAGGACGTCGAAGACTATAAAAGTTGTCGGACCTACCTTGAACCGAAGTCAAGTCCTTGATCATGTATGGCAGGATTATGCTATTATGCAGTAAGCATTTGCGGCTGTCTCCCGGATTCTAGGAAGAACGCTTTACTGATATCTCTCAGATTTAATTCAACGTCCGTCGTGGTATTAGCCAGGCAAGTTGTTGTTTTCTATCAGATATCTGCCTAAATTTGAGGAGAGAATGAGGCATGTTTTACTGAAACAAATATTTTTGTTCTAACAAAATACTGTTGTTGTGTGTGAGTTAAATCTGACAAATTTTAAATGTATTTGACTAAAAATGAATGCATAAGCAATTTCACTGACCCGTGGTAATGTCATTTCAACAAAGAAACTGGAGTTTATTAAGCAGATATTGTATTATTACAAAAAAATATATTTTATTCTTGTAACTAATCTATATGTAAATGTTAACAATAGTTGTTTACATTAACAAAATATTCACTTGGGAAATAACAAAAGTAAATTGTAGTCATAATAAAATATTTTGTCGTGGATATATGACCCTCAGATTTTGTTAAATTCATGAATTTTTTGTTGATTCAAACATTTTTTTTTTCCTGTGTGTAGAGTAAGATAGGAATGCATTTTTACGCCCACATATGCGAGGTGACATTTTTTATCCTTTGTTCATAACTCGAAATGTGATGTGACATCATTATACTTTTTACTTTGCTATCTAACGGTTGTATAAACACTTTTTTCCATTTCGTCTGGGAATGAATATTTGAGCTAATAAAGTAAACTATATTATAGGATCCAGTACAGTCTGAAATCTCCTATGCCTATGCCAACAATTGGTTCTCGCTGATTTTGGCAGAAGACAACTTTTAATGATTTTGAATCGTCACCAACTTCCATTGGTAGATTTAGAATTATTCCTAAGATATTCAACGATAATCAGTTCATAGTGTCCACTTCAAAAGGGTAACTGATCAGCCCATGTAACCACATTTTCTGAACTATTAATCAGAACGAATAGCGGTTAGTAGATGTAACTGTACTGTGTAGCTTGTTGCCTATATCACCATTATAAGTATGTGGGCCATTCGAAGGGTTTCATTTACTCAATTTTATGAGTACCATATCTTTAGAAATTCAAGGGAGAATAATTTGAATTTGAAACTGAGTGATAATGAGTAATTATTAGTGACCGTAACACTATGTATAATTGATTGATTCAAATCGGGTGAACCGTGTTTCGAAGGGTCGTAGATCCCTTGCGAAGCATTTACGTCTGAGCTATGAACTTTTTTCATATTTTCCATTCATGTATCAACCAATTTCCGAAGTTTATTACCCTATTTCGGTATTTGGTATAATACCAATCATACATAAATACAATCACTGTACACTCTGAACCTTCAATCTAGTACAGTTCTTTTCAGAGCTTTTCACCGAAAAACTTGTTGAGCCAAAGACGAAAGAAACAAACTTTGCTGCTTGACCGAACCTACAACATTGGCATGATATGTCCCATTTGAAATGTTTTAGCGTATATTACTTTTAATGACTTCTCCTCCGATCAAGTACCTAACACAACCTAGATGAGTAACTCGCCTCTCACTCCTTGGACTTTGTAAAGGGCAATTCAGATACATGCGTACCCATGCAGGGTTTTTGAAGCACATGCAGTTTAAATGCATTTTCCTTACGTTTCTATGACAAGAACATATTTCATTTCGTTCTGGAATAGTTTTGTCATGAAAACGTGAGTAAAAGGTGTTTGAACCGCCCGTGCTTCAAAAAACCTGCATGGGCACGAATTTATCTGAATCGGCCTTGAGGGACAACTTCTGAGGGAGAGGCCTATTATAGAAAAAGTTACTATGGTATTTTCCCTCACTGGCAGTGTCGTGCGTTGATTACACAATTATTAAGGTTCAATAAAATAGAAATAAAGAAAACCCAATATACCCAATGGAAACCTTAAATTATGATACAAGAATCTCCACATAATTCTGAGAAGGACCGACCGACGCTCTAATCAACAGGTTTTTTCATAATTCATTCATTTCACTCTTTTTCAATTCGGTTTCCCTTTGATAGTTACGACACTGATAGCTTACCTATCAACTGATAAGTATATTTTGATTCCCAGCTTCTAATGGATTCTTCCACATTTCAACGCTTCACCATTGTTCAATAATAAGAACTAACGAAAGTTAAACACAAATTAACTCCGAGTTTGCCCTTTATTCACCAAAAAACCACTCCTATGAGCCATAGACCAAAACAACCACAAATGCTTTATCGTTGTTCTGTCGAACATGCTCCCGACAAGCTGCAATGAATAACGTTTCAATAACCTTCTTGTTAGAGAGTTATTGCAATAACGCCAGTCAGTATTGAAGGCAACTTTATTTTAATAGGGACTGGCACTATTCTGTGATTAAGAACAGAGATATTGCAGTTTTGTCTGTTCGTCCCTTATTTACACAGGCATTCGTTATTCATAACCCTTTAAATAAAATCTAGTCTCTCAAATTTTTTTTTACATAATTTATTTTATTGCAAGATACAATTATTTTGATGAGAGAATGGTCAAAGGGGGCTTCCATATCAATTTGTGTTGAAAAAAATCATATAATTATCAGACATGAGCTATGTCGTGTCCACGATCTCACTCATCTAGCTTGTGCTTGATCGGAATGTCACTCTAACCATTGGTGACTGTACGTTGCCAGAGTTGGTAGAAATCTATTTTTATGCTCAAATAAACTGATAGTCTAGCACAAACAAATAATCGATTCTGATACAAGGAATTAATTATATCAAAGTGAGTTTTTACCAAAATGCCTACTTTACTTCTCCTTGATAAACATTTATTTTCATATTTCAATACCACATTAATAGCTTGCATATACTTACTACGACGGAGAAACGCTTGAAAAGAAAGGTACTCCGTATTTATTTCACTATGTTTTTCTGAAAGTATTCAAAAGGAGTGTTTATACATTTTCATAACATACAGTGTGTCCCAGCTAAAACTTGTCACCCCCCTAATATCCGAACTCATGAAAAAAATGGAAAATCGCTCAGACCCGTCGATTTGTATTTCAAGGGGGAACACTTTCACCAAATACACCATCATTGTGTTGTCAACCCCCTCAACCTCAGCACCCCCTACTTCAGAATTTTCAATGGGACTACTATACTTGTGATACATCATTTTGAAGGGAATTCAATCCCAAATACATCGGTGTACTGAAATTGAGGATCGATCAAGTGTTGTTGAAGTTTTCATGAAAACTAATTTTTTCCAGATATTTTTATTTTTCATCACCTAATATGTTATCATCGTATGAAAGGTTCAAAATGTGAACCATTCAGTTCCATACAGAAGTATTAGCGATCTTCGAAATTTCTTCGCACATTGCTCAACATTTCTGGAGTCACTGCACGACACTCCACAACAATTCTCCTGCGTAGATCATCAAGAGAAGTTGGGTGGGTAATATAAACTTTGGATTTCAAATGACCCCATAAAAAGAAGTCTAATGGTGATAAATCAGGAGATCTAGCCGGCCATTCTATTGGTCCTCGCCTTCCAATCCATCGCCCTGTGAAATTGTCATCTAAAAATTGACGTACAGGTGCAACAAAATGTGGAGGAGCTCCATCTTGTTGAAAGGTGAGCTGACCGTCAGGTAACCTATCATCGTCTTCAAGTAACTGAGTGATTCTGGGGTTCACAGTTGTATCAAGAAGTTCAACACACGTTTGTCCGTTGAGGTTACCATCAATGAAATATGGACCTACAATATGGTCTCCCAGTTTGTGAATGAGTTTCCCTGTACCAATGGGGATTTACGTCACTCCAGTATCTGCAGTTGTGCCAGTTCACATGTCCATTTAAATAAAAAGAAAATTCGTCAGAAAAGCACACATTGTAGAGGTAATTATTATCACCAATCAATAATTGACTCATGATTTCACAAAACTCTGTACGTCTGTCAGGATCATCTTCATTTAATTCTTGTACATTCTGCATTTTATAAGGATGGAATTTTGCGTCTTTCAAAATTCGATGTACGCTGCTTTTCGAAACTCCAGAAATAGTCTCAAGTTGTCTTAACGATTGAATGTTGTCCATCACTGCATGTCCTACAACTGCAACAGCGACCCCTTCATTTCTCATAGGCTTCTCTCGTTCATGTTTTTTATTCAGCACTGATCCCGACTTCAAGAACTTATTCATCAATTGAAGCACGTACTGATATGATGTGGTGTTTTCTGGATGACTTTCATTGAAACTTCGAGCAGTAGCTCTAGCACATCGTCCATTTTCAAAATACGCAGCTACAATGGATATTCTCTCTTGTACAGTATAAACCATTTTCGAATGTTTTCAAATTGTTGAATGCAGTGACTCGAATACATCAATTACCAAGGCGTAAACAAAGATATGCGTATACAAAAACACATGAGGGCAATTTTTTTCATAAAAACGTCTGTCTCACCTTCGAAACTATTATTTCTGACAGCATATTATTTTTCAATACAGTGGCGTACCCACAGTGAAACTTTCTTACGACGCTAACATTTGAGGTGATGAAAAATTAAAATATCTGGATAAAACTTAGTTTTCATGAAAACTTCAACAACACTTGATCGATCCTCAATTTCAGTACATCGATGTATTTGGGATTGAATTCCCTTCAAAATTATGTATCACAAGTATAGTAGTCCCATTGAAAATTCTGAAGTAGGGGGTGCTGGGGTTGAGGGGGTTGACAACACAATGATGGTGTATGTGGTGAAAGTGTTCCCCCTTGAAATAAAAATCGACGGGTCTGAGCGATTTTCAATTTTTTTCATGAGTTCGGATATTAGGGGGTGACAAGTGTTAGCTGGGACACACTGTAGAATCGTATAGTGTCTAGTAACTATTTCTCTCATAATATAATATGAAGATAAACCAATCAAATCATTTTCTCATTTCAAATCAATGACAACGAAACTTTTTGAAAACACTGCTTGATTTGTGATTAAGTATAATTATCATTATTGCTCAAATAAAGTTTTGCTACATGGTATTAAAATAATAGTTTGTGCATACTGCTAGGCGATTTCACAAGATTTACAAAATTACAAAATGGACAACGACAAAATTAAAAATAGAAATCACTCAATTAAATTAGAATATATTACTCCTGATTTGGGGATAAAAGGGGAAATGAAAAAAAATAACGGTGGAAGATATTAAAATCATAATTACGAACACTGTAACTGGTTGAAATTGTTGCTCAGATAATTTTCAAGGCTACATCTGAAAGTGAAAAACGACAGTTTTTCAATGAAATGACGAGGATGCGATTCTAAAGTTTTGAAAATCTCACAGTAAAATTGTTATGAATGAAATTTGTGACAGGTGTTCTCAAAGAAAAGTTTGTACTCATTTGCTCCAGAATGTCATCGCCCAGAGGTCGAAGGTTACTACGCAGGTATTAAAAAATGTGTACCCTAATAATAAAATGTCAGAGTCATAGGTAATGACTACACTGATAAAAAGGATTTTTTGCATCAATGCATAATTGCATTGATTCAAGAAGATTGTATTCTTGAATAGGTCCAACCAAATATAAGTTTGATTTTTTGACAGAATCCTCTTGACCACAGGAAAAGAAAATGTTTTGAGATATAAGATCACTTTCTTCTTTGAATGATGGGAGTTGGTTGAGGCAAGAATATTTCAACTTCAATAATGAACACTATTCTTCCATCAATGTTATCCTTTAACACCTGTGAGCATTGAACCTCTTGACACAAGAGGTTTCATGTTTGATCAGGATGAAAAAATCTTCTATTAATTATTTGGTATTTTTCCTTTTCCATGAAACCTCAACATTTTTTTTCAAATATGTATCTATTTTAATTAGCAAATGATAAATTATTTTAAAAAATGTGCTATTGTAAGTCTATATTTATTTTATTTTACATTATTTTATCATACAAACCAGGTTCCTATTGTACCAATTAGCGAACTAGCTTAGCTGTTTGTGACGTGTCCCATAATGAACTGTACTCGCATGTATTGTGATATTCAGCGGACAAATAAAATTATTATTATTATTATTATTATTCCATAAGAAATAATAAAATGCTCATAAAAATAACATTTATTGAATAAATAAATACTCATTGAACAATTTTCAACAATAATAATATCAACAAGGGAATAAAAATTAAATTTATTATAACATTAACTTTACATACAATAATATAGATTAGCAAAAATTTTCGTTATTCATATGACCATACTTGTTGATGAAATGAGTAACTGCCAACTTTGCCAATCTGTCTCTATCAGTGTTATTTAGGGTGCTAGAACTGGCCTTCGTCAAAAGAGCTTGTCCCAAGAAGTAATTTCTGAAAAATACAATTAGGTCAAAGTTTCTTGTCACATCTGGAATAATATAAAAATTAATTCTATACAGAAACTTTTTTTAGGCTTTCTTATGATGATATCAGTTTCAATGTCAGACGTTTCGTTATCGAAAAACCATCAACTTATATTCTTCAAATATTTTCGAATAAAAGTTTTATTAAGTTCTTTTCTTCTGAATTCAAATATGTATGATGGCTAAACGGGATTTGGAGTTGACAGGTGTATGAAACAAATATTTTTGATTCAAGATTATCTGCATTTGGAGGTTGAGTATGTGGACTGTGCATGCATTTGGTAATAAAAATATGCCATTAAGACAATTTTCAAATACTTAAGATATTTCGCATGAAATGTTCGAACAGGAGTTGGTTTTGGCCTATTGGGAATACAATAATTATTGATGAATATGTAAGGCACGAAGTTCATAACAAAGGTCACTTGAACAGAAAATAATGCATTAACAACTACAAACAATTGAGGTATAATGGCTATATATAAGAATAGTTTTGTAATATTAATTTTATACCTACGTATTTAATGAAAACCGTTTGCAGTGATGCACAACAATGCGATCGAATACAGAAATTTTTTTTTCGCCATAATACACACAACAATTGAAAATGAAAATATTTTCACCTACCTTCACAACTGGTCCATGAATGATCTGCATTCCAATTCTGCAGGAATAATTCAACCTCCATATTGCACTTCCTTAGTGGCACATCTGCACACAAAACTACTATATACTATGATGAATATAACAACTTTGATATCCGAACTCATCCCCACAAACAAGTCAGTCAAACGGAATACGTTTACAAGATGGAGGTCCCGGTAGCAGTTCTCGCTTTCGCGTGGGTTCGCGAGCACCCACTATGGCTTAAGCTTATTGGTTGACTGTATCACGTGCTTCCTCCAGATCTCTGCCAAAGAATTATATTTTTGAATCAAGAGGAACATGTTCTGCAGATGAGTCAATGTTGGCGTTCTCTAGGTTGAAGAGTTAGAATGTTTTGCTGCAATCAAATTCATTCCAAGAGAATTTATGCAAAGAAGCAATTAGTTTGAAATAAGAGTACTTATATTCATCAATTAGAAATAATTCTTTTTCTCAGAAGAGTTTCTGTTCAAGAGTTTGTATATATTATTATTTTTATAGTTCGTAGTGATTTAAATTCGGTATTCAGTGCTGGGAATCGCACGTTAAAAGGTCCTCGTTAATGCTTGGCTAGCACAAGTTTCGATTTCTGAGGGCTCTCGTTCGTAGGGGGATGACAGCTGCTTAACGGAAAAAACAATTTCGGTGATTCCATTGATCTACGTTTGAATACTAACAACAATCATGATAGGTGAAGAAATGTCAATTTCACGGTTCAAACGAAAGTGTCGAGGGTGTATTTAAGGATAGTAATATCGATATTAAAGGCAGAATTTTGAATATTTTTGAAGTTTTTCCGAATTTCGTGCTGAAACAGACTAGTTAAATGTTTTAGATATTCCTTATCGAAAGCATAATACCCTGTATTCAACTCCTGATGAAATTTCAAATTATTAAAAAATCACATGTACTTTACGACCTAAATCAAATGTAGCGGATATAAAATACCATTACAAATATCTTCACACCTTCCCACGTTGTGTAAACAATATCTAAACTGGGAAGTAAACATTCTCAACTATTTTCTATTCTCAACGTAGCCTATAAATATAATCTTTAATTGTTTGTTGAACTTCATTGAGATCAAATACACCGATGCGCCATCGTTAAGTGTAAAGTTTTCTTAATAATTGACGTAGCAAACGAGTTGTTTATTAGTTTGCATAACAAATTCATTCTATAAGTATACCTATTAACGTTGGTCTGACGGCACTTCATACAGAAAAACTATATGAGAAAGTTTGGAACATAATAATTAACAAGATATGAACAACTGAGTTCAATAAATCCAAAAAAGTTTGAAAATTGTGTATACATAAAGGATCAAATAAATGAAGAGGAATAATTCCGACTACTGTCGAAAATACCCTTCTCTCCACACATTCTCACAAAGTGGACAAATGAGGCAAATATCTGAAGGAAAACAACTTCTTCCCCATATGGACATTGAATTACATCTGTTGCAAGTGCTGATTCTTGTGATCCAATATTTGTCATAGCATAAAGATAAAAGAGCAGTTGTTTTAGATAGAGTATACTTCAGACATTTCTAGAGAGTATTTCTAAGTAATCATCTTCTATTTTGGACAAAATAAAGAAGTTAAACAAAACCATAAAAACAGTTCACCTTCCGTTCAGATTAAAAAAATTCGGGCAATTTTTTTCTATATAAGTTTTACTGTCAGATTCCTTTCACTAATTGAATTGTTTTTCAATGCTATACAGATACATAAAAAACACTATATTTCTTTGTTATCAGCTTTCAAATAAATATTTGTAAATCAATGAAGGAAAATTTTATTGAATTGAGATTTTCAAATTTTGATTTAATCTCCACGCATACTTTTGTTTTCTAAAAATACTGTTAGCGAAGTTTCGTTGGTCCTAAGTGAAATTTTATAGCACTCTCGAATTGGATAGAAATATTGTGAATTTTCAGAAAGAGAACTGGAATATTTTGTTGAGCAAACGTCGTCACCACGCAATCATAACTTGGTTAGACCTAGAACACCGATGTTCAGTTATTCCATAACCCTAATAGTTCAGTCGACAGGTAGTTTCAGATAGAAAAAGGTCGGAAGTTAATGAAACTTCAAGATGTTGTTCAGGGATGGTTGATTAACATTTTCTCAAGTTTTGGACCTCGAGGACCCTGTGCTAAGAAAGTAGGGGGGGGAAACTGCAAATTTTTCGACGTTGGTGTGGTTTTTCCTTAATAACTTTTTTGCCTTACGTTCTACAGCAAAAACGTCATTCTAGTTTTTTGTAGATCGTCAAATTCCCTACGATTTTGTTGCCTCAAACATGTTTGTATATCAATTTGTTACCGAGATGTGGCGCTTCGAAGAATAGGTAATTTTTCAAATTTCGCCACAAAATGCAGAATTCCACCCTATTTCTTCTGTTATACAAGAATTATGATGAAATGTAGTTGCTATTATAATTCCTACTTGAAATCACCAACTTTAGATAACCCCCACCCCTGCTTGCCCACCAGGTGTCAAATCGTTCCTCCCAAGGACAAGAGAGTGTCGGGCCGAGCGGAGTGTGTGATCAGCTACAGCAGTAAAAAGCTGGAAAACAATAGATGTTAGAACCCTGCTCCTGTGGAACTGCGGAATGCAAACGATGAGCCAATATTCAACATAGAAGGCTGAAATTTGTCTATTCTACCTGCGCTACCTAGACCTATTTGTTTTCGATTTCGAAGAAGAAAATTTGCAGTACCTACATGAAGAATACCTCCCTCTCTGTAGTAGTGGCCCCATTTCTCACACCAAACGCTACTCCTCAGAAGATCAGCGACGCAGTTTACGGAGCAGTTTATTGAGGCAACATTGACAGAGACAATCTCGACGACCTAAGGTATCTATTATTCACTCGATCAGTGACGAAGGCTAAATTATAACTAGCCCGCCTACCACCAACAAGGGACGCTGCCAAGTACCACTCCCTCCGCACTGACCAGCAAGTACAGGCATGGTTGGGCAATGATCTCCTCCCAGCAGTATGGGGCTGGAGCTGATACTACCAATCCCCACAACCAGAAATGCTGCGCCGGATGACATCATACATATTGTTTCCTGCTAATGCAGCAAAGGCTGTAGCAGCGGAGTTTGCGGCTGCAAGAAAGCAGGTCTCCGATGCTCAGCAATGTGCAAGCACTGCACAGGCCACTCCTGCGAAAACGCCCCTGCAACTGATTTGATCGAGGAAGACTCACCAGAAATATTGGACGAAAACAACAACAGCGACATCATTGACAGCCTTATCGCTCAGGAGGACGAAGAGCTGTTACGAGCAGAACCAGCGGCTAAGAAATCTCGGCAGGAACTGTAATGAGTACAAATGAGTACCTACCCACTATGATTAGCTATAATATCTTTATTCCTCAATATAATATATGCCTCGAGAATAACTTAATATTGTTAATTACATTCATTTTTTTCACGAAAGGACTACATCTTTTTTTCTTCCTGTTCTGGGATAATTATGTAGGGGAACGGGGGGATATCGATCCGAAAAGTAACTGATATCAATACCAAAATGATGTGAATAGGTATGGTTGGCTTTCATCAGAAAGTTAGCTTTTGAGCATGAAAAAATATAAGGTGTTCCATTGAAAGAAATATCATTTTATGAAATATTGTGAAAATGCGACTGTCAATTTTTTTTTGTTTTCGGCATCGAGAAGGCCATTAAAAATGCTACTAGTTTGCCCATTTAACCGAATTGGTAACATCAATAATAACGGAGCTGGTAATGGTGACTTAATTTGGAACACCCTGGATAGTATTGTGATAGATCATTCGAATGAATTATGGCTATGTGTATTAGGTATAGTAGATGGGGTTTTTATACACTATGAGAGAGAGAGAGAGAGGGGAGAAACTAGAGTGTGTTGAGCGTGCGAACTATACTTTATACTATACAGCGTGAATCACGGTCCATGGTAAGTTAGACGTGTATGGAGAACGCAATCCAGGGTTTTTTGTCAATTTCCCTTCCTTATCGATCTAAAATATTGTCAGAATCGCAACGTTGCTATTTCTTTCAAAAAATCCTGTGGTTGGAATATAAGTAATGGACAACAATTCCAAGATTTATTGTAAAAATGTGATATTTTTTTATTTTTATTCTTTCTAACTCAGTTATTTTCAGTACTTTCACATGTTATAGCCCACTAAATATAGCTTCTTACCTAGAATCGCGAGAAAAACAGCTAATTTTTGGTACAGGTCAGGAATAATTTGGTTGAATTTCCTGTCAATTATTGGACCACTTTGTCCGTGTGTAATAAATAATTTTATAAAAATTCTGTTTGAATAATCAATACTTACAATCATTATGGGGGATTTTTGAAACACTGTCAATGAATATTATTTATGAATCACTTATAAAAGTCAATGAACTGTTATAAGCTCAGATTTCCACGGCTACATAAAATTAAAATCTTCAAAAAATATATGTTACCAAATAAAAAAGGATTTATTAAAAAAACTTGATGATTTAAATATAGGAACATGATATGTCATCTTGAAGCATTTTTTTTATTCATCTTCTAATTTATCGTTCATTTGAAAAAATGAACTTTTGACCGATTATATCCATAACGAAAATACTAGTAACTTTAGCACGCCATGTTTGATATGGAGTCAATTTTTTCGGTGTGAATTGAATAATTCGTGTTTGTCCAAACTACCATCATAATATCACCATTTCATGAATTGATAGTACTAATTAACTCAATTTCAATTAGGACTTGTTTTGGGCCATATCAAGTTATTCTTCATCTCCAAAACCAATAGAGATAGGGCATTATTGAAAACAGTATTAAGAAAGCGATATTCTAAAACTTTTTCAATATAAGTACGGGGCGTTCTGTTTCCAAAAATTAAGTTTTAACGTCATAATGCTGAAAATATTTTAGATCAATAGAATAGGTAAGGAAATGTATTATTATTTTCAGATAAATCCTGCGTTGCGTTTTCCATAAAAGTCTTACCTACATCGATCGAGTCACGCTGAATATCATGTAAGCTAGCACACATGTTCAATTTGTAGGGAGAATCGTTCATTGAATTAGAAGTTGATTCGAAACAATATTGATAATAATTAAAATGCAAATGGAACAAATTATTAATTTTTCAATTCAAAAAATTTTCAAGTCATCGTGTGAAAGTTTGAACCAATCACACCAAACTCATTCACATAAAACAGAAAGGATGAATGATTCGGACTTTAATGTCAGTGTTACCGACATACAAGATCGTTCCATGTTTGCTATATCTCGAGTAATGAAATGGCTGTCGTATTCGAATAAATTATGGAAAACTATGGGGACACTACAATAGATTTTGCAGCGCAAATTGTACTCCGCATGCGACCATCCGCGGAAAGCATCAGTGTAGTGGTTATGGTTTTTGACAACGTTGTCGTTAGTTTTCGAGGTTTTTTCACATGTGGCAATATGGCACATATCCTCATCAGGGAGGATGTGATTGTAGGAATGGAATGAGAATTTTCAGCTTCCTTAATGTTGAATAAGGCCCCCATTTGCTCTGCAAACCAATTGATGGAATCAATACTATGAAAGCTATCACAAGATAAAGTGTTATCATATGCACATTTGGCATAAAATCTGGCAATGAACGGAATGTGTGTTTGATACTATTTCGTTGGCGATGTGCACCCAACATCTTCGAACGGTTCCAAAATCAACTTAAAATCCGTAAACATAAGAAATAGAGCTTTTTGTTTGTACAAGAAGTCCCACTTTATATAATTGAAGTGGAAAAAGGCATTTTGAAGGTGTTTGTCAATCAACAGTAGGTATGACTGTCCAATTTTGTCTTACTTTAGAATTAATTTAAACACCTATCGCACATACTTTTTCTTACCTGTCTATTGAGTTGTGCACGGAGCAGTCGGCCTAAATCTTTGATCCAACAAAAGTGATAGATAGCCATTTTCGTCGTCTATCTTCGGCACCGCTTCGTTATAATTGAATTCTGAGCGATATTTGTTGATTTGCTTGGATTTCAGCGGAAACTTGAAACCTTCCAAATTCAGTAAATTTCAATGATGGGGATGAGATAATATTTTATAAGTATTATTTCCTGATTCAACAGGATACAGAGCCAAAACGACAGCCCAAGCAAAACAAGTATCATATTGGTTTTTAATATTGATGTAAGCTTGCTTTTCGGCAATAGATTTTGGCAACACGTTTCTGTTTCCGGATTTGTTCGTTTTCATTTCTAAACTAACCATATTTGGAAGACTCTATTCGCTTTCCTTCTGCTTGGAATTTGTGTTATATCCGTCAATCAGCTGCACCTTTACGAGCCACCCTCAGAAGTCAGAGGCTTGTGCGAGCTAGGGAAGGCGTAGCAGTTAACTATTAACGTATGATGTCAATAATTCTTACAATTTATTTTGAACTTGGTCTATGACGTTTTCCAGGAACTACCATTCCAAATCAGTACCCTAGTCCATCACAGAGTTTTTAGTGTTGGAATTTTTTAGGTAATTTATCCATTATATATTATTCATGAAATACCTGGGGCAGCTCTAGCTGATGCCACCGCAATTCCTTGCTCGATGAACATAAAAATGTCGACGTTCTTCTCAATCTGCAATTTACACGCGGTTTACTTCAACATACATGATCACGTATACCCAGGTAGGGTGTAATATCAGACGCCTTGGGGTCCAAATTTACCAAATTATCAAAAAGATTTGTCAAGAGCAATATGTCTCTTTTCATTTACAGGTGAGTCTTGAAGTGGTAGAGTTAATTGAGCTTTTTTGTTTACCGTAATACCGTTCCTAAACCTTGCACCTGAGTAACGAAATTTGTAAATGAGGCCAAGAAATTCCTGTACGGCTATTGCCCTCTCTGAAATGTCTAGTTCCTATACAGGACTACCTGTTTTGCCGACCGTGTATTGAAGCAAAATAGCTAGACCGTTAGAAGTTTCTTAATTTCATGTTCACCCTTTCAATATTTCCACTTGCAAAAAATGCCTAATCTCCGAAATTTTATACCATCAGTATCGTTCTTCAATGTGGAAATGAATGACCAGTATATTCGATGAAAAAGTATACATCATTCTGATTTTGAACATATTTTTCGTTCTGTTCCGTGCTTATATTGCCTATCCCTCACCTGTTTTTTAACGAATCTATCAGATTTCCAGAGAGAAATCTCTCAGAATCTCCTAGGAGCTTGTGCGAGCAAGGAAAAGATCCGGGACTGGTGGCAATGCTGGGCTTTGAACCCACGACCTTATGATTTTAAGGAGAGCGCCCTAATATCACGACTATCACTGCCCATTTTGACATCCACACACAAATTGTCATGCTACGTGTTTTGATTTCACGCCGAATAAATTGGTTCATTCATTGGTTATTTCCGAGTGTTATTCCTTTTATATTCCATGAAGTGTGGTGTTGTGTCTAGCAACCGGTATTCAAATGTTCAGGTAGTACAATTAAAGCCTGCAACTAAATGTGTTCCCAAAATTGTTATTGTATTTCGAATGATTTTTAAGCGTACTGCCAAGTCTACGTAAAGCCCCAATATACTCTTCTGCCGATATGGCACAGTTTAAGAGACCAGCAGTCATTTCACATTGTGCCAATCAGTTTTTAGATCTTTGGCTATAAAATGCTCCAAAACAATTTTTGAATTGCTAATATCTCGGAATTAGCTAATTCTGAATTCTGACAATATCTCGGAGCAAAACTATTTATTTTTATCAGTAGTGGCCCTTCTACGCCTCCTTCGTAAATATTGTATGTACTACAGGAAACAAGAAAAACCAACCAGTATGCCGCACCCGTGGCAGCTTTCCGAAATAGCCAAGGGTTAGTGCGTCTGAAGAAAATCCGTCTAATCTTCACCAATTTTAAAACTTTGTAATATGCGAAGAAAATTGTATTGGAGCGTTTCATAGCCAAAGAGCCAAAAACTGGTTGGCACAACGTGTAAATGACAGCTGGTCTTTGAATAGACTCGTCAGTAGGTACAATTGAAAATTATTCGAAGTACTATAACTACATATTTCTCGTTGAGTTATACCAATCTCCATGAAGCTTAAACATATATCAACTAAGACCTTCGAGCTATATTTGAAGTCTCGTCTGCCCATGGACTCAACTTGAATTCAAAAAAATCAGTTGTCATGCCATTCGGACCACGAAGGAAGCGAGAACTTGCTGCGTCTTCTTTGAACATAGAAATTGGCAATGATACACTACCAATAATATACGAAACCAAAAACCTCGGATTATACTTCGATTCCGACATGAGATTCACTAGACTTGTGTCAAATTCAGAATACCTGCCTACGTTTCTGCTATGGTATCCGAACAGCTGGGTCAAGTTAGAAACTCTAAGGAACATGCACCTGTTATGTAACACACATAAGATCTTAACCACTCATACACCTCAGTACCATTTCGAGAGAATGAAAACGTTTTCCAACATCAATAGATTTGCGACTTGTTACACCAAATTACTCGTAATCCACAAATACCGTTTCGCTGTGTTCACTCGTAAATTCAAAAAGATTTAAAAACGGTATTTTTTTCTTGTTTCCGTACAGGTATAATTGTGAGGCTTTTTCTGTCCAATTGAAAATTTAATTCTTCTCTACTCCACAACCAAATTGAGCTATCATTGGTGTGCACGAACAATCTCTTTCAATTGGCCCTGAGACTTTCAGTGCCTCGGGCGCCAGCTTTGTTTGGTATGCTCCAATTACAAGGGTAGCAACAGGGGTCAGATATTTTGACCACTCACTAGAAAACTCAAATAGTTGCAGGCTTCAATTGCACTACCTGAACATCCGAATACCGGTTGCTATTACACTATACTTCCTGAAATACAAATGAAATAATACTCGGAAATGTATCCAAGTTATCTCTTTACTGCGGCAATAACGTAAACAAACTCTTATAACCGCCTTGCTGGTGGCAAACAATTATCTATATCCACAAATGTACACTGAGAAAAAAATATATAAAAATCACACAAAGCACAAATTTTAAACACTTCCTCGGAAGGCCTGGAAAACCCACACTACTTAACGTCGTCATAATACATTCACAGCACATCATACGCTATCGTGATGTCATGTCATGTACAGGGTGTCCCAAATACGAACCTCACCATTGGGGTCTCGGAAAGTAGAAGAGATACGAGGTCGTTTAAATGAAGGCATAGTTGCGCAATTTGATGCTCATTAAATCGCAGATTTAAAATCTGAAAAATTCCGAATTTTTCTATTAACTCTATTTGAATAGATATAACAAAACAAATTACACATTCTCATTGCCACTTTTTCTGTTCTACACGAGAGTGTTATCAGATTTTCAAAACGACGTTTCGCCTTTGTGCTGCCATTATTTACTTTGTTATTTTAAATACGGCCCTGGATTTTTTATTATGGATATTAAGAACTTCTAATCACCCAAGTTACTTAATCTAATATTTCATATTGATTTTTCATAGGATCTCATGTGTTAGAGCGAGACGAAAATTAGATTTTCGATAGGATTGAAAAAATTACCTTTTTTGCAATAACCCTTTGCATAAAACTTAAAAACTAACATTAAAGTGGGTGTTTAATAATGAATGAAGTGTCCAGGCGATGCTGGGAGACGATTAGAATTTTGTAACTGGTTACAAAATAGAATTAATGAAAATTACGACCAAATAAAAATATATGGACAGATGAATACAATTTTTCAACAGATGGACTATTCTTAGACATAACGAAGACTATTGGTCAAAAGGAAACCCGAAGCAGAATCAAGAAGTAAGACCTCAGGGACGACAATGATTTGAAGTATGGATCGGTATGTGGTACAATTAAATTATCTGGCCGTTCTAGAAGGAAATTCAACTTCTGATGGATATGCAGAATTAATAAGTACCAATATATTAGATATCTTAATGGAAGAATCTTTCGACGTATTACGTTAACTATGGTGGCAACAGGACGGTGCACCACCTCATAATTGGAGATGTGTTAAAATTGTATTAAATGAATTGTTCCCTAATAACTGGATTGGAAACCAAGATCCTGTACGTTGGCCAGCTAGAAGCCCCAACCTAAACTCTCTAGACTACTTTCTTTAGGGATTTCTCAAAAACTGTCTTTATCGAAACACGCCACAAAATCTTGAAGTTTTACGACAAGATCTAATAAGGGAGTTCAGGGGTGGGATTCTGTTAACCATAGAAATAAGTGAGATGTCATTATCGTTACATTCATGGGAGAGAAAGATACATAACTGTCGACTTTAGAATTCTATGGTTTACGGAATCCCCACCCCAGGGCTATCCCCGCAAGGACCATTCAGCGTACCATCCATAAAATTCACAGACACCCGAAAATGCATCCAAGCAGACGGATTGCAATTTGAATATTTGCTTTAACTTTCATTATTCAATTTTATAGTTTTCGTTTTACTTTTTTGGATTGTTAAATTAACATGCTTATTGTTGAAATTTACAAATCACACATCCAATTATTTCAAAACATTTTTATTTGATGAAAACACTTAAAACATTTTTATAGAAATCCAAGAAAACAGTTTTGTGGGATTAGATTTGGAACAAATAATAAACTTCACGTTCTCGTGGTAATTTTTTTCTGATCTACAAAATCGTGTCGTCAGATTTTTCATCCGAAGGTTAGTCTTTAAGCAACCATAATTAACTCAATTTTTCAAAATACGGCCTTGATTTTTTTATATCGATTTTTAGGATCTTCCAAGGTTCTGAAACCAATGACGAATCGTTCTTTTTCGAAAAAATCATTTTAATGATGTCCAGGTAAAATCTTACAAAACATTTTTTTTTTTTTTCGAATAAGTAAGATATATTATTAATTGTGGTACATTAGAAGCTCTTAAAATCCATTATTAAAAACGAAGATGATGATAGCAGTTCAAAGACGAAATGTCGGTTTGAAAATCTGATAACACCATCTTGTAGAACAGAGAAAGTAGCAATGAGAATGTGTAATTTGTTTCGTTACATCTAATCACGATTATTCGTTTTTTTGTCAAAAATCTTCAAAATTGCGAAACTTTGCCTCCATTCAACCGATCTCGTATCTCTTCTAGTTTCCGAGATCCCAATGATGAGGCAAAGATAGGGGGCAAGGTTGCGTATTTGGGAGGTCAATTATGTGAAACAAAAAAATCTAACCTAGATTCTATAGTTATGGAATTATACAGAAAAAATCGAAAATTTAGTCATTCTTCTTTTGCCTTTAATTTTTTCAAATTTTGGCAATTTTCTACAGCAATTTCTTGTAGACTATCCAAATAAACGAATAAAAATGATGTACCAAGAACCGTTCAAATTGGGCCAGCCTCAACTTTTTATTTTCAAATACGGTCCAGTATTTTTTATATATATATTTATTATAAAAATAATAACATCCTACCAACATATGTGGTCTGTATAAACAAGGAATACCACAAAAAACTGTATAAGAATACAATAAAAAGTAAAATTAAAAAAGTTTAAAAAAGCATTCAGAAGATAATGGTTTCATTCTTTCAAATGCCAAAGTAATGTTTCATATTGGTGTGAGTTTTTCTCTTCATCTGAACTGTTTCGAAAATATTGAACTTTTACCAGTAAAATTTCAAAATTTTTCAAATTCCTTTACAACTGTAATTGAAAAATATCAGAGAATGAGAAGTAAATTGGTGACAAGTTGACAATTTTCAATAGGGAATAACACTGCAAATTTTTTATATTATTTTTTCAAAGGTTAAGTCAAACTTGGTAAAAAATATTTTTCAATTTTTTTTTATTGTTTGGCAACAGAAGGATAAGAGATGAATTCAAACACTAGCTCAAATTCGCGCCAAGTATTACCGGTATTTCATTGAACAAATACAAGTGACGTCGAAGTCTCCCTAATTTCCAGCACTCACAGAACAAACGTCTGTGGTACAATACAAGTGACATCAGCCCGCGTAAATGTGGCATTTGAATCTTTCCAATCCGGAACAATATGGGGGTTTCCAGTCATTTTCAGAAAAAATATATTTCGATATACCTAGTGCATTCATAAGTACCTTGTGTTCAGTTTTTGAATTTTTTCTTCATAAATTTATCGAGATAAAAATTATTGAAAACTCCAAAATTAACCACCGAATTCAAACGACCAGAAGATGTGACGTACTTACGCGAGAGATTTTGATTGGTTATACTCGTGATGTTCCTTGCAGATAAAATAAGTAATGTGCCTGACTGCGTTGCCATATCGCAAAAAAATATGATTTACCAGAATATACTATTTCACTTTCTTAAATCTTTGGTATATATTTACCTACCTACCTGTCCCTTGTCCGAAGTCTTGAAATATTGAAAATAGTATTGTCATTTGTACTCCAAGAAGATATTTATGTACCTTCTGTAACGCCTCCAGATTAAAAACCTCAGTTGGATTCAGGGTTCACGGAACACTCTGTGGTTCAGGTAAGCAGATATTACAATTATACAATATACATACCTGAGTAAGTGAGAAATCCAATTCAAATATTAATAATCACTTGTCGACTTGAATCTAACTGCGGTGGCTATTATTAGAAATTTGTATTTATGAACCAGTATTATACTTCATACTTCAACCTGTCGGTATCATAACCTATACGTTGTAGCTAAGAGTCTAGAAAACCTAGTGTATCTACTTATACCTGTGAAATTTTGGGACAAAATGAGGGATTTTTGCCTACTTGATTTTGTGAGATCACTATAGAGTTGCAGATCGTTCAATTTGTCATTACACGTAATTACTTTCTAGATTTTACAAAGACTTGGCAACTGCGGCGTTCCTCAGTCACTCTCGGCTTTGTCCGCGCCATCCCAAACTTCAGCCAATAGTATTACATGAAGACAATGTCGTCACAGCTGAAGAGCGTTTGAATTTATGCATGCTGAAATCACGTATTCAATACTGAATAATAAATCAGTTTTTTAAAATTAAGAGTGAATAAATGGTTAGGACTATGTTATAAACTGCCCTCCATTACGTCAAGTGAAAAAAAAATGCATATTTTACGATACTGGAAATCCCCATTGAAGTGGGTTGTATAGTCGATATGTAATAAATAATTAGGTTCGTGAAGTGATTCTACATGCATCATGTTTACAGATGAAATAATTTTTCACAATTGAAACGTTATCTTTTCTTACAGTTTAATTCCCTATTAGAGCTTTAGTGGGATTAAAAATATGTTGAAATTTTACTGGTAATAAGTATAGTTCAATACTTCGAAAACACTCTGTAGTTCAGAGTTCAGATGAAAATACTACGCCAATATGAAAAATTACTATAATAATTTGAAAATCCGTGATGAAATGTTGAGGGTGATCCAGTTTGCACTATACTTTGAATATAATTTTTATTCGCTTATTGGGATACTCTACAAAAAGTTGCTATAGCAGAGTGCCAAAAAAATTTAATTTTACCAGAATAAAAAGAGCAAAAGAAAACTTTCGAAATTTTCGATTTTTCCTGTATAACTCTAGAAATAAAGAAGCTAGATCAGATTTTTCATTTCACGTAATTGGTCTGTCGAATATGCAACTTTGCCTCCCATTTAACCACCTCTTTATTATCTACTGTGATCGAGATCCCAATGTAAAGACACATTTAAATATGCCCTGTATATTATAATTGAAAGAAATTAATTTTTTTGCATACTATTTTTTGAGTATTTATTTGTCACATTTGATAATTTAAAATGACAGTTTCAAAAATTTAATTCTTCAGACTAAGAAAGTCCTTCCAATTAATCGTCAGATAATGTGTCAGAACGTAAAAAATAGGCTTCCTTATTTCTTATTCCAATAAAAAGACCAATAAAAACTCAGTGAAAAGAGATAAGTTTTTATTCTGCTATTTTGTAAAAAAGAAGACAAGGATCATACCATAATAGACCAGTGAATATTTACGGATTTGAGAATATTTTATTTGGAAATTATACTAAACTATTAACATAATGACGGTAACTTGTTCCAAATGTAAAAATGCAATAAACTGTGAAGTAGAGGATTTCTTTCGATGTGATAGTTGCAGAATCTATTTTCACAGGACCAAAACTTGCTCCAAACTTACTGCCTCAGAAATAAAAGTCCTAGAATTACAAAAACGATCTTTGATCTTTTTTTGTGATGACTGCACAACTTCATTCAAGCAAGTACCACAATTATTACGTAAGATTTCCCTGCTCGAGGAGAAGAAAACTATTAGTAATAAACTTCAAAATTTCAACCTGAATATGGAAAATATTAAACTTTTTAGATTAGGTAAAATATTACCAAACATGAATAGGCCTATAAAGGTTATTTTGGAATCGCCAGAAGATGCTAAACATATACTAAAGAACAAACAATTGATTAAAACCTCAAACATCAAGATTTCAGGAGACCAAACCTTAGCGCAAAGGGATTATTTCCGTAAAATAAAGGCACAACTGGATGACATATTTGCAAGTGGTGATATCACAAAAACTGTCAAATTTATAAATAACAAGCCTACAATCGTTCCAAAAAATCAGGTTCAATTTAATAGAAACTTGTAAGTACTCCTAATAATATACAACTGAGCTCGGATATCATATACATGAATGCTCAGAGTCTCATCAAGCACAAGGATGAAATTCATGATTGCCAAAAGTCCTACTACTGAGTGAAACCAGGGCAACGCTGGATATTGAAGATTCAGAAATAAAGATGGAACAGTATAATTGTGTACGATGTGACTCTAATAGTCGCTATACTGGAGGTGTAGTCTTTTATATACAACAAACTATTAATTTTTCTATCTATAAAACATTTGTACCAGAGGGTAACTCTTGATGTAAAATTTTAAAAATTGATTTTAAATCTTCAACATGGTTTATTGACTGCTTGTACCATTCACCATCGAGTTCAGATGCTACTTTTTTGGAATATCTTGAAGACATTAGTGAAGATGATATGATAGCCAAGGGTCGTTTTATATTAGCTGGTGATTTTAATCTGAACTTTGCAGATGATACATGCTATGTAAATAAAATTAAGAATTTATTCACAACCTATGGATTGAAGCAGTATGTATCAGAACCAACTCGTATCACATTAGAATCAGAAACATTGATTGATTATGTTATAACAAACCAAAACAATATTAGAACTAAGGTTCATTTAAGTCCAAGAATCACAGATCATTTGGTAATATCGATTGACTTTCTTTCAAGAAATCTTGATAAAAAAAAATAAATTGATTTCATGTGAATGGGCACTAAATTCAGTGGATGAAAATATTATTTATCAAAAAGTCCTTGATAATTGTACTGCAACTATAAACGAAATAGCTCCCTTGAAAATTTGCCATACTAAAAATAATGTTTCATGGTTTGACAACGAAATATACGGTAAAATTAAGGAGAGAGATAAAGCCCACAAATCATTTATTAAATCGTCACCAAATGATAAACTATACAGATGGAATAGCCTTAAAGTAATCAGAAATGAGGTTGTGAATATGTTAAAAAATAAAAAGGAAAATTACTATCATGAAAAAATTGACAGATATAAAAACAATTCTCAGATGATGTGGAAAACTTTAAAAGTACTTGTTAAAAGCAGTAATCAAAACTCGTTCAACCAGGTACAATTTGATTATGAGGATGACTCATATATGGTGAAGGAAGAGAAATCCTTGGTGGAAAACTTTAATAACTATTTTTTTAAGAGTATTAATCAGGTAATCGAGAGCATATAAAGTAAAGAAATCTGGTCCAATTACGATTATAATCTTTATAAGCCCATAACTAAATTCAAAATGGTGTCCATGAGGGAACTACGTGATATTGTTACCTCATTAGATAATAAATGTAACACCCATGAAATCCTGAATGCCAAAATATTGAAACAAATTTTTGAAACTGCTGGGCATGCTATACTGAATCTTGTCAATACTTCACATCAGACAGGAAAAATACCCGATCTACTAAAGATTAGTACTATTATCCCAGTACCAAAAGTTAATAAAACAGTCAAAGCTGAGGAATTTCGGCCTATTAATACGTTGCCGCCCATTGAGAAAGTTCTAGAATATGCCGAATATAAGCAAGTACTTGAATTTGTCACCGAAAATGAAATTCTTTTTGATAACCAATCTGGGTTTCGGAAAAAATATCCATGTGAATCGGCACTGCAGAGGTCTCTTAACTATATGATAAAAAAATTAGATGACAACAAGAATGTAATAGCTGTATTTTTAGATCTGAAGCGACCCTTCGAAACCATTGACAGAAATATAATTCTCAGTAAAATGAAAAGATATGGTATCGACGGCTATGTGTATGAATGGTTTTCAGATTATCTTAAAGGCAGAAAACAAAAAGTAAGAATTAATGACACTATCTCAAACGAAATATTAAACGACAAAGGAGTACCCCAGGGAAGTGTTTTGGACCCCTTATTATTTATTATATATTTGAATGATATCAATTTATATGTTGACTGTGAATTTGTCAACTTATTTGCTGATGATACGCTAATAGCCTGGGGCGACACAAACTTAGACACTGCTGTGCAAAAGATGAATGTGATTCTCGAAACAGTTGATAAATTCATTAAAATCAACAAGTTAAAACTTAATGTAAACAAAACCACTGCTACGATTATGACTTCAAAGTACAAGTATGACAAAATTGATTTCAATAGGATTAATGTAACCATCAATGAACAAAATATTAAAATAAAACAGTAAAATATCTAGGGTTTCAACTCGACTGTAATCTTACATATGAAAACCATTTCCAATATATACACAAAAAAATTTCAAAGAAACTATACTTTTACTCTAGAATTTCAAGGCACCAAGATATTAGTTTATAAAACAATCATACAACCACACTTTGATTATTGCTCTTCAATTTTGTATTCCTTAAACCTGAACAACCAGTCTCAACTACAAAAACTACAAAATAGAGGAATGAGAATTATATTGAAAGTGAACCGATATATCTCTATAACCACGATGTTATCAACCTTGCACTGGCTTTCGGTATCTCAAAGACTATTATACCAGACAATGATATTCGTACACAAAATTTTTAATGATCTAGCAGCAACATATCTCAAACAATCCATAAGTTTCAACGGTGATATATATCAATATAACACTCGAAACAAGACTGACATACATATAAACAGAACTAGTAACAGAAGCAGCATGAACTCAGTCTTCTTCAAGGGTTTTGATACATACAATAAATTACCTCGCTCAATAAAATCTGCTTCATCCCTAAAAGTTTTCAAATCTAAGTTATTACAATATATTTTCAACAAGTGTAACTAAACTTTTACCTAAATTTTTACTGTATATATTAGTATCTTGATATATCTATCGTAGCATAATTTGTAATTTACCATGATTAGAATAATAATTAAGGAATTTATTACATGTAATTGTTAATGTATTATTAGGAATGTCCTATTTATTAAATAAATGTTATATAATTATTATTTTCATGCTATTTTTTTAATATTTTATTCGGTACTAATTTAAAATTTAAAAAAATTGAAATTTTATTCGTCATATTGAGAAAATCACTCCAAATAATCGTCAGATCATGGGTCAGCACAACTAGAACATCAAGCTGAATCGCCTGTATGATAATCTGACGCGTTCGAGTATTTCAAAACGGTGTTTTTTTTGCATTATCAAAGAGCCGCCAAGAGCTTGCGTCATGTGAGATTCATCAGTCTTTTGAATGGGAACTTCTTTTGGATTCACTTATCTCTTTTGAAAATCTGACGCGCGCTCGAATAAATTCTTATTTTTTCCGTTTCCACCTCTTCCTGTATATGCTCACTTAGGGGAATATACACTATCAATATCTAATAAACTCGGGTATTTTCATTTCACTTTCACAATTTTCTATAAATTTTTGAAAAACTGTAGACGCTTCACCTACCGGTGAAAGGGTTTTTATCAAATAAAGTTTTTTTGTTTCTATCATCTGATCTTCACAATCCAATAGGTCCCTACGGCGCACGAGTAAATCCCCATTTAGCATGATGGGCTCCTTTATCATTGAGTGCAATAAAGTATATGCTCCATTCGCATTATAATAGAAAAAATACACAACTAAGGCATACTTACTATTCGAACACCATATAAAGCATTCCTTCCGAAGAATAGGTCTCTAATAATTCTACGATGTGTGGATGTTTGAGCATGTGACATATTGTTGCTTCCCGTTTCAAATCTGAAACAATAACGTTTGTTTGACTGAAATATAAAGCTAAAAGTAGTTTTGTGTCAATTGACAAAATACAGAGTTGCAATTACGAAATGAAATAAAATATATTATAGGTACAACAAAGAGAGGGCATTTCTATCTACAGTATGTTTCGAAAGGACCCGGTCTAATGGAAAAATTATTACTGTTGTTTATTCTGAAGTTATGGTATAAGTATCATAGAGTTTGACTTCCTGAACGGAAGGGTCCATGGGCACAACTCAATCCTGGGCACCCAAATGATCAACAAATCTCAACAACTTTTCATAAATACAAATGTTGTCATTGTCAGAAAAAATACTACATTATTCAAAGAGTGTGTAACGATTTCTAATACTCATGAGAATAAAGTTCGCGATGCGAGCCCTAGGCGAACGTCATTTCATTTTATCAGTCCGTCAAAGAAACTTCGCTAATGAATTGATGTGTCCGGCTACTTATCCAAATGACCCAGTGACCTCTACATTTCTGCTACTCTTGAGTTAGAATATTTGTTCCCAAACACTGGCTTCTTATGTGTTTTGCATGTATTTTCATTCCACAACAAGGTACAGAATTAATATTTCGTAATGGAACTAAACGACATTGCCCTGGTTTTCAAACTGTCCGTGGCAGATGCAAATGGTGGGTGTTGATAAGAAAAACTTCAATTTAGATAAAATAATGAATGAAAAATTGAATGAATCAGAAATGGAAGTTTACAATACTCCTTCTGACATAATAATAAAATGGAATATAAATAACTCAATAAATAACTTGTTATTTTCAGATTAAATTTAATTGTTTTTGATTCATACTTTCTGGCCGTGGAGAAAATATAGTACGTTGCTCAGTAAATGAAAAAATTCGATACTCTTGTTTCTTCACGCACGCTAGCGCTCGTATTCGGAATTTTCCACCCGTATCGAATATTTTCATTCTAACTTTACTACAGAATATACCATTTCCAAACTGTCTTGATGTATTTTGACGCTTTAAACAATAAACAACGGTCAAGATTATCTTTTCAAAGTTGATATACCTACCTATCATAAAAATCGACCAGAAATTGCACCTGATAACATAAAAACTGAATGAATAATAATATAGAATTTGTTCTATTTACTTTATGGCATCATATAGGTATGCACAGTCATTTCAAATTTCTTTCAACAAACGTGCATATAATGAAAGTTGCAACAAACTAGCACCTTGAAAAGGAGCCCTATCAATGCAAATCTCACGCTATGCAATTTCAGTACAAAGCCTTGCTAATATACGAGTAATAAGACTTTTTTTAAATTCAAGGAAACTTCAGGTACCTATAAAAAGTAGAATAGCACAAACATGTCGAGAAACGAATTTTCTCCACAAAATCAAAGGTTCAATCAATAATCTAGAATCCTTCAACTAATAATTTATTTATTTTTAAAATCACAAAAACCAGCAGAACCGTTATGTCAATTTAAGTCATCGAGTTACCGAAATCACAAGACGATTTTGTTCGGAATCAATTAATATAGCAGAAAATTCCTTGTGTGTAAATATTGAGTGAGTCAAAAAAATGTGATCACATATTGACCCTATATAGCATTTTTTGATGATAAGGTGGGGAGGAGGAAAATTTGAATACGCCTATGTCTTATTTTCAGAGTTTGAAGATACCAATGAATCCGACAATATGCTTTCTTGCTGAATTTTTTTATTTATAAAATTAGCTACCGTAAAATAATATGAAATTTTGGTAATAATTATATTTAAAGTTTTTGTGAAGTTAATAATAATTCATTGAATATCTTCAATATAAAAATCTAATGAATGAATATCTGTAAACTTTGTTGTAATTAAATTTCAAGGAATAGAATCTACCGACAACACCAAAACAACATCAATTTCACAGTTCACGCGTTTTGCCAACAAAGTTGGCATCCTCAGGACCTCAAAAGCTATTTATGATAGTCTTATCATATTTATATTCAGAACATGCCAGAAACCTCTAAGAATTTAGTCCAAGAAGCATGCAAGAATAAAATAACGGAAAATATTAGTAGAGTAAAACAGTTTAGCAAGTCAAACAAAGAAAAGAGAATCATCAAAAGATTGATTGAAAAAGACGTGGTGATTCTTGATACATCCGATTTTGAACAAAGGGTAGAAAACCTTATTGAAACCGGTGTCATGATCCACCCTGTCCCATACTAATTATTAGAAATGATCCATCATCAAAAGACGTCGTGCAATTCATTATTCTCGAATATCGGTCAAAGATATTAAAATAATAAACAATGTTGTATGCATCTCTCTTCTGTTTGAGAGCGAACTGCGCGAATATCAAGTTCACTGCTATCCTTCCCCCACGACCAACATAATCAACGAATCCCTAGATAGTGAATAACTCGAGATGTTCCATCCTACTTTTCAATATCGCGTCTTTCTTACGCCCACCGCATAAGATTATATCTATAAATTGAGGCCATAAACATGTCTCGCTAAGTGGGTTATAGCAATAAAACTGTCAGCCGGTCGTATTTTATTGCTTAGGGGAGAATAACAGTGGCACGTGTCCGAACGAATATTAGTATAAAACACCGCGAATTTACCAGATCAAATCAGTTCGTATTTGACCCGTGCCACGATCATCTAAGGATTATACCAGTGCGTTATCAGTCGTCACGTATTAGTGCAACTGTTCGCGAAAATGTATGCCGCGAATATCTTCTAGTAACAGGTGCGTTTGGAATAGTGCAGTATGTAGTCTAATCTATCGCGAACACCGGAGTGCCTCGGAGTATAGTCAAGGAAGTTTGAAATCACTTCGTCAGTAAAAACCGTAAGATGAAACTATCGTACTATTAATGTTATCCAGAAACGATCATGAATATAGTGCCTGAACAGATATAATGAGTGCGGAAAATTATGTGCCTTCTCGTGGAAATAAGCCGCCTTAAAAGACATCTGCAACCCTGTTTAATTTATGAGCATATACGGGACGGAACCTAATATTTAAACCCTGATACAAAAGCTATGGCTCATATACTGGATACTAAAAGTGAAATTATTATATTATTTTCACCTGTCGAGTGTGTAATATATTTGGTTGTTGTAAGAGCTGTCTTTTATTCAGGTAAATGTTTATATCGGGAACCATGATTGGGTACAGCTATCATTTTTATTGTATTAAAGGTTTACGTCTACCACTGGTAGTAGAACAATATACAGTGAAAGTAATTACTGTTACTTCGAATTTTGGTGTATTTTTATAGGTATCATGTAATAGTGTTTTGTGTATTTGCTTGATTTGTGTTTATTACTGTTTGAACTGATTACCCATTTTGATTATGTCTAACATGTCTTTTAATGTTATATTGATTTATTTGCATGATTTTATCGCATGTTACCTGTATAATGTAGTTCAATATGTACTGTTAGTGCACGTTTTGCTTGATATATTTTGTATATTCTGATATTTGATTACTAGGTGTGTTATTGGTATATATTGATTTATTGCGCAAACAAAGGTATTTAGTAGTGACTATGAGGTTGCTATCTTTGAAAGTATGTTTTTATGTATGTGAACTGTTATCCAGAAACATTTATGTGCTTGCTACCATTCATTGTTTCTTAAAGTTGCCTGTTTCAAGGGTAATTTAAGTAGTTTAGATGTTGGTTACTACGCATTATATTATTATATTGTGTGTTTGATACATGTTAAAGAGGTCTTACTTGCAGGACAGCAAGTAGAACTAGAATGGAAATACTTGTATTTAATTCGGAACTAATCTATGTTTATTTAATATACTCATCAAATTAATCCATCTTGTTTTCTTTCTATACTCGAAATACACTATAACAGGACGTCACGTACTTTCTAGGACCATCAGGGCTATAACGTAGCCGCTCACGTTATATTCCCTATTTTTGTTAGGTTTCCCGATGTTTCGATACGCCTCGTCCATCATCAGACCAAGCGCTGATGGCAAATGAGACCTTGCGTTAGAAACTCTAGGATATTCTAAACGGTGTAGAGACGAAGGGCGATATACCCGCTTTATAACACCGGTCCATACAAACAGTTGACCAAGATGGTTACAGATATGAAAAACACCCTGAACGAATGCAAGACTTTGACCACACAGAAGTTGATAAAAACCCTAAAAATCTAGAACCCAAATTTACCAAAAATTTACAGTCTTTCCACGATTCACAAACCTGGAAAGTCAATACGACCAATCGTCCCGTCGATAGGGTCCCCACATACAAAATAGTAGAGTGGCTTGCAAAATAATTTGAGAATCTTTCAGTGACACAAGCCGGCTTGAGCGTAAAAAATGCATTAACGATCAACTCGAAGGTACAGCCATATACTCTCTCCCTTCCTAGCCAATTTTTTCTTGAGAATGTTTGAGATAGAAGCAAGAGAAAGCTTCGGCTATTTTTGGGGGTTTGGGCTAGACATGTAGACGACGTATTCGCTATCTTTGATACAAAACAGGTCGACCTTGACAGTTTTGATTCGGACTCAAATTGCCAGTTTCAGACCATATCGTTCACGTATGAAAAAAAACAGCATTTTTAGATTTTAGAAACGACCAAAATCAGCTTGAATTCGATTTCTACGGAAAGAGCACAGTACATTCACATACATCCCCTAGAGCTCCCACCATTCAGCCCTATACTGTATCACTTCCGTCAAAAATAACGTCACTGCTATTCGCCATTTCCGTTGTTTTGCTATTACTATTATTACCAAGCAATAGCAAAATATCGGAAATGGAACGGTGACGTTATTTTTGACGGAAGTGATACAGCATAGGGCTGATTATTGCACACATTAAAAAAGGGCGGGATTAAATTTATTGGTGATTCGACTCGTTCCCACCCAACAAGTAGAGATTAAAAACTGAGAAAATGATTATTAGGAAGGTAGCTGTTAATTTGGTGGTCGAAATGATTACGAAACATAGATTTAAGAAAACTTTTCATAACTCTTCGACTCTTCAAAAAGAAGAAATCTCTAGAAAGAACCTAGAGTTACTCGAAGTTTCTACTGCATTTTCAAAACCCTCAATATGACGGTGGAATATAACATATTGTATACGATACAACAGATCCCGGGTACTCCCAAAGATAAGACAGAACAAAAAAAGTCGAGGATTTATGAAATCAGCTGTAAGGACTGCGAGAAGTGTGTGGGTTAAACTAGAAGGGTCATGAAAGTACAGTTCACACTTTGTTGGTGAAACGCGAATTATATTTCTCTTTCACACAAATAGTTCAGTCGACAGGTAGTTTCAGATAGAAAAATGTCGGAAGTTAATGAAACTTCAAGATGTTGTTCAGGGATGGTTGATTAACATTTTCTCAAGTTTTGGACCTCGAGGTCTCTGTGCTAAAAAAGTAGGGATGGGGGAAACTGCAAATTCTTCGACCTTGGTGTGGTTTTTCCTCAATAACTTTTTTGCCTTACGATCTACAGCAAAAACCGTTTTACTTTTTTGTAGACCATCAAATTCCCTACGAATGTATTGCCTCAAACATGTTTTTGTGTCAATTTGTTACCGAGATATGGCGCTTCGAAGAATAGGTAATTTTTCAAATTTCGCCACAAAATGCAGAATTCCACCTTATTTCTTCTGTTATACAAGAATTATGATCAAATGTAGTTGCTATTATAATTCCTACTTGAAATCACCAGGTGTCAAGTCGTTCCTCCCAAGGACAAGAGAGTGTCATGCCGAGGGGAGTGTGTGATCAGCTACAGCAGTAAAAAGCTGGAAAACAATAGATGTTAGAACACTGCTCCTGTGGAACTGCGGAATGCAAACGATGAGCCAATATTCAACATAGGCTATTCTACCTGCGCTACCTAGACCTATTTGTTTTCGATTTTTGAGGTCATATCAGATCACTTTTCATTTAATTCTTTCAACATGACTCTATTATTCATTAATTCCAAGAAGAAATCGAAAAATAGTAATTATAGAAGGGTATAAGTACCACAGGTAGAATAGTCAAATTAGGTAATAAGAAAATTAAAATTAGGGAGTGGTAAAAATGGGACAGAGAGTGTTTAACCACTCAGAGTATATATAAGATTAAGTTAGATAAGTAACATTAGAAACCTTCAGCTCTTGAAGTGAAAAACTTTGTTAGCGAAAGGAGCATCGAGTGTTAGTGAGTTTTGGTTTTTGGGTAATTTTCTGAGATGGCGTCTACATCTCGTGAATCAGACTTGTGTTTTATTTGTAAAGGAGGAGTTGAAGCAGGTGAACTAACTGTAGTGAAAGCCAGAGGAGTTGCCAGACTGTTGGAGTCCAGTGTAAAAAGGAAACTTTCGGCAGATGAACAGTTTCTGCGTGAGTTGAGTGAAGTAAGAGTGCACAGTGCTTGCCAAACAAGGTACAACAAAGAGAAATTAATTGCTGCATTTACACGTCGTGGATATGACACATCCAAAGCTCCTTCTCCTGCACCTAGCCGACGGTCACAAGTTGCGAAATTCGACTTCACCAATGCGTGTTTTCTTTGTGAGGAAGCTATCACTGATGATTTCAGAGCTAAACAGACAAAGTTGCCCTTGGAAAGGCACAATGCTACAATCAAAGTGACTCTACCCGAAATTTCTAATAGAATCATCGAAAAGGCGAGGATGCGTGGAGACGACTGAGGGAAGAAAATATAAGAGGTTGGGCAATGATCTCCTCCCATCAGTATAGGGCTGGAGCCTAACCACACTAGGGGTACTACCAATCCCCACAACCAGAAATGCTGCGCCGGATGACATCCTCCATATTGTTTCCTGTAAGTGCAGCAAAGGCTGTAGCAGCGGAGCTTGCGGCTGCAAGAAAGCAGGTCTCTGATACTAAGCAATGTGCAAGCACTGCACAGGCCACTCCTGTGAAAACGCCCCCGCAACTGATTTGATCGAGGAAGACTCACCAGAAATATTGGACGAAAACAACAACAGCGACATCATTGACAGCCTTATCGCTCAGGAGGACGACGAGCTGTTACGAGCAGAACCAGCGGCTAAGGAATCTCGGGGTGTCCAAAGTTGGTGACTTCAACTAAGAACCATAATTACTACAACATTTCATCATAATTCGGGTATAACAGATGAAATAAGCTGTAATTTTGCATTTTTTGTTTTTTGTCATTTCTTAGCAAATTTTGAAACATGACCTTTTTTTTGACGTGCCATATCTCGGTAGCGAATTCACATACAAACATGTTTCTTCAGTCAAAATTGTATAAAATTTTACGCTATACAAAAAGGTATCGATATGTTTTTTCCGTAGGACTTAAGAGAAAAAAGTAATCGAGGAAAAACCGGAGAGAGGTTAATAATTTTGCAGTTCCCCCCCCTACATTTTTCGCACAGAGTCCTCGAGGTCCAAAACTTGAGAAAATGTTGATTAACCATCCTTGAAGAACCTCCTGAAGTTTCATTAACTTCCGACCTTTTTCCACCAAACCCCACTTTTTTCAACCTGTCGACTGAACTAAAAAGGGTTTTTAAAAACTTTTTATTTCAACAGAATAACAGCAATTAATCATAAATTATTACTACTAAATATAACAATTGTATCAATGTATTTATATAAAAATTATTGCAGATGTCAGCAGTTACGTCTTCGGGTAACTTTTACATCCTCTGATGAACGGCGAACAAAGCTGAAGATGATGCTTAGTTTTCTTGAAGATTGCAGTAGTGGATGAAATGATGGGTACTAGTTTTGATCTTTGCTTATCCCAGCTTGGGGGGTAGTCGTCCTGGATTGGTCTTGAGATTTGGGATCTCAATTTCCTGTCCTCTGGTCAGATGAAGACTGTGAAGGGATAAAGAATTTAGTCAACTTGTCAGGCAAATGCCTAATATATTTTTTTATGAATGTTATTATTTTCCATCTCTACAGTTACTGCGTGGTTTTGGTGAATAGATTTTGGGAAAATGGGTGGGAGAAATTTGTTTTTCTTGTATATATCTTAGTACAAGCTTTGTAGGTGATGAGTTTCTCTTTTTATGATGTTTGTCTTCTGTTTTTCTACATCCTCGTTAATTTTTTCATATATATTTCCTTTGTTTTTTTCTCTATTGTGTTGGACATAGTTGTTGATCAAGGCTCCTCTTATATTGATGTTGATTGGATCTTGACTGTTCAGATGTCCGTTAAGAATATCCATAGGTTTTTGTCTTGTTGTAGAAAGGATGAAATTATTGTATCCTAGAATGACGTGGAGCATTTTGTTCTTTGATGTATATATTTTCTTATGTGACTCTCTCAGTATCCTAATAGACCGGGAGATGGTGACACAAAATATTGGGTCATTTGTACCAGTACGGCGGTTCTTTGAGGGTCTAATTACGGAATGACAAAAAAGAAAATGATGGTCATAGCCCTGGTACCGGCGGCCCAATCGCGTGGGCGTTAATCGAACGTGTCGGATAAATAACGAGTGTCGAACGATTCGTTCCACAAAAATGCTTGTATTTTCCGATAGTCGATACAAAAAGAAGTAGGCGGTAGCGTAATGCCATACTCCTCCGGTGTGACTTACAGTCCGCCCTACCGACACAAATACATTAATAAAAAAAAACAATTCAACCGTTTGTACCATTTTGTTTCCTTTTGTCTGTCTGAGCCGTTAACATCTTCCAGACCGCGATTATATTTTATAAGATTGAAGGAAAAGTTCTTGGAAGTTTCTCTCAGAATTCTTCACATGTTGGGACAGAGTTCTTCATCTCATGTATATTTTTTTCCTGAGCTGATATATTTTTTTTAAAAATTACAAACCTTGTCATTCCCTTGGGCATGGTATCTCTTCTTATTCGGAAATATTCCTATCATCACTGTTCTTGCTGGATTATAGCTTATTCGTTTGAAGATGACTTGGTTATTACATTGACAGGTTTCACCGATATTATCTCCAATATTGGGCTTTCTCTGACTAAATGGCTAGTGATGTCACTATTATCTTCATCTAGGGTAGCTAATGGGTTCAGTTCTTTCTCTTCTTCTATCGAGAATTTGTTTTGAGTCACCTGTTCGTGTGAAACAGGATGTTCTTTTTTGGAGAGCACATCAGGGTTGGTATTGCTTGTGCCTTTCTTGTAGACGACTTCGTAGTCGTATTCTTCCAACTACAGACGCCATCGGACAAGCTTTGACTTTGTATCTTTCTGGGAAAAGAGCCATTGAAGGGGTCAATGATCAGACAACATTTTGAATTGTATCCCAATAAGGTATGGTCGAAAATATTTAGTAGCCCAAACTATGGCTAGCATCTCCTTCTCGATAGAAGAGTATTTCATTTTTGTTTCGTTTAGAGTCCTGGATGCGTTAGTTATTGGTTTGTCCTTTACTGAGGCCTTGAGATAGAATAGCCCCTATGGTGAAGTTGCTCGTATCTGTGATCAGATTGAGGGAGTTTGTAAAGTCCGGATACTCATTGTGGTTCATTGGTAAACAGGTTCTAAAACATTTTAGGAATTCTGGTGTATGTTCTATGTGGACATCCTTCTTGATGCAGAAGGTTAAAAGTTTGGTTGTCTTAGTAGAGTCCTTGATGAACTTTCTGTAGGTAGGAGGCCAAAAAATCCTCTAATTTCTTTAACAGTTCGAGGTATTGGATAGTCTTTCTTTGACTTTTGCTAGGATTGGTTTCATTCCATTACAGGTGACGATGTGTCCTAGAAAGCTGACTTCTGTTTTCAGGAATTCGCACTTGTCTACTTATATTTATAAACCAGTCTTCCGTAGCCGTCGGAACATGCTCTTGAAGGGATGTAGAGAAGGTTATTATATCGTCTATATAGACCAAGCAGATAATTTCCCGTAAGCCCTTTAGGATGTTGCCCATAACCCTATGAAATGTTGCTGGAGCGTTCTTCAATCCAAAATGCATTCTCAGGTGCTTATAGTGTCTGCTTTCAACATTGATTGCGGTCTTAGGGATGTCTGTCTCTGCCATTTATATTTGGTGGAATCCGCTTGCCAAGTTCACGGTGGTAAAATACTGACATCTTTTCAATTTGTCGAGAATGTTAGAAATGTTAGGAATTGGGTGGCGATCATCTATCTCATTATCTTTTCGGAAATCCACAACTATACGCCCCTTTGCACTTTGCTTCTCTGGAAGCGTCTAGTTTCTTGTAACTACCTAAATTGGTGAGGACTAGGGGGAATGGATGATCCCTTGATCTAATAACGAAAATATTTTCTTTTCGACTTCCTTTCCTTCATGTTCCTTAGTTTTTAAGAAGCGTATAACTTGATTGGTGAAAGTTAGTGGGGTTTCCGGATTGTAGATGGCATATTTCCTGCATAATTTTCTGATATGCATCTCCTCTTCTGGGTTGAGATGGTTTGTTCTCAATATTGTTGATCGGGACTGAGTATCTAGATGGAATTGTCAGCAGAATAGAGGTGATGAAATTGAGGGTTTATGGAACGGCTATGCACTGGTTCTGCTAAAACGATTCGTAGTTCATCAGATGGTTCAATTTTTTCTCTCACTGGTAATCGCACTTGCGTCACGTTATCAGGTTCCCGTTAGAATGAGTAGAATTGTCACTTATTGGTTTCGTAGTATTGGATTAGGAGAGATGAGTGTTCGGTTGAGAGGGAAGATTCAGAAAAATATTGTTCAACTTTGAGAAATTTCGGGTTATGAGTCCAATAAGGCCATCGAGAGTATGATGAAATTTGAAAAGACAAAACTTGAAGGCACCATTTGAATTGAATTCTGGAAATATGGGAATAGCTGCGCTATAATCTTGAGAATAGTTTTGGAAAATAGAGTTGACGACAAAGGTATTGTCCATAGAATTCGAATGCTAGGTTGGGATTGAGGAAATATTTTGTCGATTCCCTGTCAACGAGGAGTTTGAGAGGAGGATTTGAAATGGTTATGTGGGGAAGTTCCCTCATATCGTCCGAAGACTCTGTCTCTGCATTTTTTCTTGCTTCCAATGAAAAATTTGAATCTTGTTCCTGACAGTCTTCTGGTAATTGAAATTTCTCAGTGGTATCTTGATTGGTTTCTTTACAAAAATATGGAGTCGCTTCATATCCATAGTCCTCATCATATTGCTCAATATTAAATATGGAAGCTGCATTGAAATTTAGTTTGGGTTGAGGTTAGGTTGGTTCGGAAATAGTAGATGAACGTTTGAGAATGACGAGGATCTTCTGAGGACTCTTCCTCTATCCGAACGACTGCGCCAATTATATTTCTCGTTCACACAAAAGGGTTTTTTAAAACTTCTCAGTTAAACAGAGTAACAACAGTTTTAGTGAATAATATAAAGAATTAGTTTCTTATTGATACAATTCAGAAATACCATAGCTGTATTTCCAAGTTTGGCGGAAGGAATGATCAGCAAAGGAAATTTCAAATCAACTTTCAAATCAACTGCACACTAAAAGCGAAAGGAATATTTGGTATTGTGGGTGGATCAGTTCCGAAACCAGCAGCTAGATATCCAGAAGAAGTCAACCAGTGGAATAAAAAAGATACGTTTGCAATGTTCTGAAATTTCAATTTAAATAGCAAAGAAACTTGAATCAATAAACCAATTCACTACAAAATGAACCCTGCTGATTCCATTGCATAGCAACGGGTATGAAAGCAGCAACGGTTTCTTTAGCAACGTTTTTTTTATTTTCGCTTATGATATATGAAGGAATAACTTCCCATAACTACCCCACAACAACCCTCGGAAAGAGAAAAATCCTGAAACATTTGAAATATCCGTTGCTCGTGGTTTTTTGACTGGAATGAGTTATTCTGTACCTGCTGAAAACGCTTCATTGGGTGAAATAATTTATGAATCAAAAACTACCCCTTAACAACCCTCTGAACGAGAAAAATTCCAAAACAGTTGAAATATCCGTTGCTCGCGGTTTTTTGACTGGAATTAATTTTTCTACACTTGGTGAACACGCTCTATTTGGTGAAATAATTTGTGAACCAAAAACTACCCCTCAACAACTCTCCAAATTAGAAAAATCTTGGAACAGTTAAAATATCCGTTGTTGAAGTTTTTTGACTGGAATGAGTTATTCTTTGCCTGCTAAATACGCTTCATTGGGTGAAATAATTTGTGAATCAAAAACTACCCCTCAACAACCCCACGAAGTAGAAACATCTTGGAACAGTTAAAATATTCATTGCTCGAGGTTTTTGACAGGAATGAGTTATTCTTTACCTGCTGAATACTCCATAGAGTGAAATAATTTGTGAAACAAAAACTAACCCTCCGAAGTAGAAAAATCTTGGAACAGTTGAAACATACCAAATCTGACTATACGTCTTTTAGATGAAGAGGCAATCTATCCATCAACGAAGAATCCGAGATTGCCATAGCTGCTTCATCGAAAAGTGATCAAAAATACCGCAAGTTCTGCTACAACTGTCGCAAAAATGGCAATCTCCGAAAAGACTGTACGTTACCAAAAAAGAAATATAACCCTGAAAGTAGATGTGATACAAAAACCAATTCAAGTAAAACTGCTTTCAATTGGCGAAAGAAAATAAGATCGCAGCGCCAACTATCGGAAGAAGATAAACTACGAATCACGGACAAAGTTTTTTGAGTTTCCACGTGTTTATATGGCGTTTTGGCGGTCTGTTTTATTTTTAAACAATTTGTGAAAATTGGTAATTTCTCGAACTGAAAAGTGATTATGTTTCTATTAGAAGACTAGAAAGATAGTTTCAGTACAGTTCACAAATAGTGTCCGTGTTTTAGGAAGTCATGATTTGAGAGATGGATCTGATTCATTCTGTTGATTAGTATTTTTATACTAGATTTTCAGTTTCCCACTATTTCCTGCTTTGCATGAACAATGAAAAGTTCCAATCAAGACCCTTTCATCTTGAATAATGAAATTTCCATCTACCTGATGTAGTTCTGAGGAGAGTGCACTGATTTGAAGGCAAAGGGCATACATTTTTAAATTCTCAAGATCAGAATTCATTCTTCCACATAAAACTGCGTTCAGAACTGCTTCTCCCTCGGTGATACATCGGGAATTGTCTGAAGTTTTCAAGTGATCAGAAAAATCCATCAAACCAAACTTCATCTAAAAAATAATCTTAAATTGCAGAAGCATTCAAAACTAATCCGAGTTAAAATACCTTCAAACCACCTTACTGAAACTATCTTTCAAGTCTTCTAATAGAAACCCAATCACTTTTCAGTTCGAGAAATCACCAATTTTCACAAATTGTTTAAAAATAGGTAAACAGACCGTCAAAACGCCATATAAACACGTGTAAACTCAAAAAACTTTGTCCGTGATTCGTAGTTCAACGTCTTCCGATAGTTGCCGCTGCGATCTTATTTTCTTTCGCCAATGTAGGAAGTTATGAAAGTCCACATTTTTCTGATGTCTTTTGGATCCTAGATAGTGGAGCTTCAGCTCATATGACTTTTTACAGAGAACATTTCACTATTTGTGAGGAAACTGACGATGGTAATTCAGTATCTCTTGGGTACAATCAGAACCTCATGATCAAATAAAAGGGTCCAGCTTTCAATTCTCCACTTTAACGCCATATAGCTCGAAGGGTGTTCATGTTATTTACTTCTCTCAAAATAGGATAATACTTGCCGACAAATACACCACCTTGTATATTTTGAAGCTTGGAGACACATATTTGTTATCAATTCATGAGTAGAGGATTTTGAATAAATTCTTAAAAAAGATAATTTTATGTTGTGGTTTTATAAAATACCCTGTATAAGAAATATGTGCAGTGCAATATTTTCTAGTCGAAATTTTGCGTCTCTGACGTTTTCAGTAGAAAAAGTGAGTGTTTGCAAAAACCTACCGTCCTATAACCCTCATCATGGTACATGGCAATTCTTGGCACAAAAAGCTCGAAGTCTAACGCACCTAGATGGCTTATTAGTGGCTAGTTATCAGCTATAATAACCTAAGATCACTGATGACTACCAAATAATTTGATTACAATTTTTGAAAGCAGGTTGCTTGGTAATCTTGCCTGAAAGCGAAGTTCTTCAGGAAAATGTAATAAAATTATGAACTATTTATCATTACTCGAGGAGTATTCGGAAAGAAAATTCATTGCCAAACCACCATTGTGTGATTTTCGAATTGATGAATATAACTGTCTAGTTTTAGAAGTAGTGTTGCATGACAATTTCGTTTCACGAATGATAATTACCCATGCCCCCTCCCCAAATCATTCAAAGTTTCAACGATTTGGCAATCCAAATTGCAAGATGTTAAGTATTATGTATTTATACTTCTCATACTAGCTACTACCCCCAAACAGAAATCGGGCTACGCCACCAAAAAAACTTCCAAATAAATGTTGCAAGAAACTACTCACCATCTGTGCTTAAACCAGGGCTAGACGTGAATTTTGCGACATCTACAATTTTGGCAGCAAATTGTTGCCCCGTTTGTCTGTGTATGCATCGTTTGACTATACTAAATGGTCCCCTGAAAAAAGAAACAGAAACTAATGAAAGCTGAAAATGAAACGGCGATGATGTGAATACAAAAGTTATCGGAATTTCAATTCTATATAGGTAAGTACGAATTTTTTTTCAATTTTCCATATTTTCTGAGAAATAATGAATCAAATATCGAATAACCAAAAAGACTGTGGTAGTGTTCTCTCTCTCATCTGGGCTGATGTGTAGATGGAGGGAAGGACTATCACTAATATGGTGTAAGCTTATTAACTTAATTCCAATTATTTGAATATATCATCATTCACTTTTAAAAAACGTTTCGAGGGTTTCACCGATACTACTTTTTGAAATAAAACACATTTTGATTGCTCGACAGATGGCGCGAGGGGCACAACTAAACAATTTTAAATGGCATGGAGGGTCATGTGTCACATCGTTGAAAAGATAATTCAATTCTCTTTTCAACCATTTGAAAATTTTTAAAATTCCGTTCCATCCAAAAAAAAATTATGTCCCGTTATTTCACATTAAACCATTTAAAAGAATCGTGATCAGGTAAGAAAAGAGATTCGGACCGCCAGATCCGCACTTATTCTGACATTTCAAATGCATATTGTGAAAAGTATTGACGAAAATCTAAAAAAATTAGATGGTTGAAAATAGAATTGAATTTTGTTTTCAACGATGTGACACATGACCCCCCCGCCATTCAAAATTTTTTAGTTAATGTGCCCCCCCGCGCCGTCTTCGAGCAATCACAATGTGTTTTTATTTCAAAAAGTAGTATCGGTGAAACACATCAAACGGTATATTTTTAAATTTGTACGTCAAACCGTTAAAAAGTTAACAGGGGGGGACTATTAAAAGCCGCACTGTATATACAGTGGCTAAACACCCCCCGTGGGGTTGAGCCGCGAAAGCTATCTAAATCTATTTTTTTGGATGGATCACGCCCAATCTTTAATTTATGCTTTTGGCTATGTTTCTCCATCTAATTCTGTCTCTCCTGGCCTGCGTAAGTCCTCTTCCACTTCCTGCATCCATTTGGATCTTGGTCTTCCTATAAGAAGGCTTTGTTCTATTATAACCAGATCATGGCAATCAACTTTATGTCGTAAAAGGTTCATTTCGTAAAAAAAATTATCTACTTCTCTTGGGACACAACTTTTGAATTTTGAATTTCAATTTGTACAAAAACGCTTTGTTCCATCATTTGACAGTCGACTTGGTGTTACAAAAGGTTAACTTTATGAAAAAATTATGGACGTACCGGTAGACTTTTCAACTTTTACATTTTCTGTATTTGTTTCTGGAACAGATTCGGTTGTAGAAGAGAAAAAATTAAATATTTACGGGAGTTGTGATGATACATCACTCTCATATTATTTTTTCTCCTCTGCGACCGAATCTGTTCCAGAAACAAATATTGAAAATGTTAAAGTTCACCGGTATGTCCCAAGGAAACTCCAGCAAATCGAGTGCCACAATTTTTGTATGATACAGAGTGACCTATTTGAAAGCGAGCCACCTCTCGAAAACTGCTATTGATTATCCGATTCAGAAGTTTTTTTTCAATAGATAGACAGACCTACTTCGAATTTTTTTCAAGGTCAAAAATACAAAAAACATTCTAGCGATTATGTTTTTCTTTCATTTGATGACGCCAGTGGATTTGTGATGCTTCCAAATGGGTGTGAATAAAATTTCATGATATTTTTTACAGACATATATAAGTAAAATAGTCATATCACTATCAAAAGAATTCAAATAGTTGTATTTTAAATCACAATTTTGTGAATAATATGGTTTAAAATACTCCTTTTGAACATAAAAACTCTGTTCGATATAGTTATGTATATTAGAACACTGCAGTTTGTTGTCAAAGAATAGAAAGGAACATCAAATAAAATCACCAAATAATATAATAAAAAATATTAATAATATAAATGAACCACTACAAAGGAATGTATTGACATGAAAGTCCCTACACATTGAATTTAGGACTATTCAACCAAATCTCCATTCAATTCAATACATTTATCGGATGGTTTTTAATTTTAACCATAGCATTCGATGACTGGTTTGGGGTGATATCTCTGCAATCCTGTCTTGTTCTTTCACGCAGTTCCTTTTTGCTCGTTGGGCGAGTTTTCTATAATTTTTCCTCAACGAAGCTCCTTAAAAATATCTGGTTGATCAATGCACTATTTCACCCTATCCACCGATTAGGAAAATTTTCTTCCAACCAATCTCTTACAATCCTGCTATTTTGGAAGATGAGTCTCTTCTGCCAGTGGAAGTTCATCCATAGCATTGAAAAATTCGATTTTAAAAACATTCAAAAAAAATTGACCATTCAAATTGCTTTAAAAAAAAGGGGGACAATACATTTTCGCCGAATTGATTTCTATAACTTGTACAAAGATTCACCCAATTGAAATATAAGTGCCATAGATACTGTTACGAGATTGATAAAAATTCCCCTATCTACGCCGCTGAGAGATCTATAAAAAACAAATCGCATACAAATGTGTTGACGTCGCGCCGCATGTATTTATTAATCGAGCAGTTCTAAGAAGTGATGATTTGGACGGCCTTCTGTCCCGAGTATTCTAGGAAATTTCGCGGAAGATCCAGTCGGCATAAATGGACTAAAGAGATTTCACTGGGATTAAGAGGATTAAGAAGATTATGAAGAAGTGATAAGCAGTTTTTGAAGAAGTATAGTAGCGTTTGGAATATTTAGTTAGTTGTATTGTTGTATAGATCTAAGTGTTTAATTAGTCAGTGAAGTAGTTGTATGTTTTCAGTGAAGTTAGAAAATAAACAGTTTAGTAGTATGCTCGGCATTATTATTTAGCAAAACGTAACAATACAATACAAAAACATAAACCCGTCATAGACGTCTTTGAGGCAGGAGAAGGAGGAGGAGTTTGGAGATTGCAGCATCGAAATTATGTAACTGGAGCCGCAGGCGATTCTTGTATGCATTTGCTGTTGCATTTGGTGGAATGTAGGCTTTCAGCACAGGCAAATAACCATCGTTGACCAGGGTTTGAACCATCCATTTTCAATTGGTGGTATAGATTGATTTTTTTAACTCATAAAAGAAACTTGTAATTCACCCTGCTCGTAAGGCGGGCTGATGTACAATACATTCGACATGACAGCTGCCAAAATGACATAACTTGTAGCTAACATGATGTTTCGGAGTATACTGCTGAATATTGTATGTGTCACATATTGAGAAAAAAAATATATAGTCACTCAATATTCAGTAATACATACAAACTCGTTTTTTTTTTGTCATTTCATGTTTGGGAACGAGATGCACGAAAATCATTCTCAAACACGAGAAATGACTTTAAGCTTCGCTATCGAGTCTATTTTACAAACTTATTTTCCTTTGTAGAAATTGTGTCGCGCGCTTTTCTTAAAAGAAGATAGACTCTCATTCTGTGTGCGAGTCTCTCTCACTCTTTCTCTTAGTAATTCATTCCGTTGCACTACATAAAACCTGTAGATACAACTGCGGCACCCCCAGCAACCGGATGCATAAGGTCACCCATCTGTTCAACTTAGATGACCTCAAACTATTTGTCTCCAGAGAAAAAGATCTCCATTAGTTCTTGAGGGTGATGCAAGAGTGCACGCATGCTATCGGAATGGAGTTTGGGATCGATAAATGTGCCACCGTACATCTCAAAAAAGGACGATGCAAGGAATACAAACAGGACGTTCTGCACGTAGACGGAAGCATCCTACATCATCTGGATGCCGGAGAGACGTATACCTACCTAGGGGTGAAACAACGCCACACCCAAGAGGTAACTACTGTTAAAAACTCTCTCCGCGGCATGTATCAGCATAAGCTCCAGCAGATCTGGTCTTCAGAACTGTCGGAGAAGAACAAAGTTGCTACAACTAATATGCTTGCCGTTCCGATTCTACTTTACTCCTTTGGAATAATGAAAAGGACTCAAAATAATAATAATAATAAAACAATTCGAATAACAAGTCGGCGTCTTTCGGCGGCGGTGGCGATGACAACGATGAGAAGCTGATGCTGACGTTTCGACCCTCGAAACGTTTCGGGTTGTTGAAGACTGCCGATCATTTTTCATCGTCGATGATATATTTTACAATGATTCGAACATTTGAATTTTGCGCTGGTACTCTGCCAAATGAGATTTAGGTATTCTCAGTTTTTTGAAGTGTTGCTGTGTAAATCACTAGACACCCACGACCATACTTGGAAACAATGTCTCAGGGGTACTATTCTTGCATCGGCACATTCCGATGTCCTCTGTATGTCATTGACCTGCTATCAGTAACTTAGAATGTCAAGATACGAGTATTATTGTGAACTGTCAAGAATAGTACCCCAGAGCACAATAGACTCCACTGCTTACTCTGCCAGTATGATGTGAACAAAGCGGATACTCAGTTCTAAACAGCGGGGGCGGTTCAAAAACGCTGATGGTGGATTTGGTGGCCTCAATATCAACACTATGTGTGGTTTTTCAGAGGTTAGAATTTCATTCACGTACTTGGTTAACAAGGGTGGATTATACAAAACAATTTCACCAACAGTTCAACTGAAATGAGTTGTTACCAAGAAACTACAAATTTAACTCTGCACATGAACTTAGTTCACTTGAACTGTTGGTGGACTTGTATTGTACAATCCGCCCTAAGTTGAGCTTCTGATGTTCTTTCAAATACACAAATTCGGCTTCGGCTATGGGCTGCAGCACTTCTTTGACGAACGCTGCGAAATCGATGCAACCGATAGAAAATGCAGCCCGTGATGATTGCTTTCACTGTATCGCACTTGCTGTTTGTCTGCAGCACTCAGGGCACGAAATAGCACTACCGGTTTGAAAATAAAATGATTGGTGCACTGCCCATCGGTGATGGCTAGTTCTTTGTGCTGGAACTGTGCAGCTATGCAAAAACCCTGAATGTCGCAGGCTACTAGTTTCATGGTGGAGATCTATCATCTGACATCCACTCAGGCCGGCCCAAGCTTGTTGTTTCTCGAAGCGAGCGTCATCCTCCCACCACCGTTATTCATCCCACCATCCGCGATGTTTTCGTCACAAATTAAGATAGACACCGCACGATCTCGCTCAAGGGCAAGTATTCCATCATTCAGTCGTGTATAATGGAGCAATAGGCTCGAGTATTGGCGGGAAACCAAACTCTGGCCTCAATGTCAAGCAAAAATCTATTACGAAATGGAGGCGCGATCCTTAAATGCTGCGTATTCCAGCAGAGGACGCTTCTTCGAACAATTGCTATAGCATGGATAGAACTCCCTATAGGCACGATGGGCTTTAACAAAGTTGTTTCTGTCAAATTAAAAAAACTTGCGTTACTGTTCGAAGTCAAGCATATGTCTCTGATGTCGACGTGGTCAAAATATGTTTTATCTCGAGCTGAATTATTCATTCTGTCTGTCTGAATAGCGACAATGACGAATAGAGGACTTTCCAATGCCGTACAAGTTATAACAGCCCACATTTCTTTGGTGGAACCTGGCATGAGTGCGGGCATTTCCAACTTATGATATACAGGAGCGTCTTTTGATGAATTGCAGCAACTACAGGCGAATTTCATCGTTGGGTACGACGTGTCTGACTCTTAGCTCGATGCTATTGATCGTCGGCTGTAGTTGCAATTTTTCTTATCACCATGCCATTGTCATCGTTTCTGCTTCTCACCAGATGAACGCACTGCGTTCCATTTGTAGCATATCTGTATTCATGGAATATGCCGAATCCACATGGCAAACGCTCCGTCGGCGTCGTTGGCGTTGCGAATAGCTTTAGTGGGATACCTACATCCAACCAGCAGTGTCCAAGTGTCGAGTAGAGGTATCTGCGTAATAGGTGTCGCAAGGTGCTTACCATACCTGGTGAGCGAATAGAGTCCACCTCTGTGTCCTTGATTCCATAGCAGATGGAATCGGAGAAAAATGCGCCGACATTATTGACGAATTACCTTCTCCTGCGGTTCTGGTTAGAATGCACGGCGTTGTTCATCGACAATGTCATTATTTCGGAAGGACTTGACATAAGGGTTGTGCGTTCGTATCTCCAATCAGGATGGATTCATCGAAGTTTGGATAATTGTACACGTCGAACAATTGTTTTGACAACATGAAGTCCCTGAGATTTGAGGAACAGGACACTTGAGAAAGAGAGAGTATGATTATGAAAAGTGTGGTGTGCTCTCGATGACTGCGTGTGCGCAACTGAACTGACGTCTGCATCCTCAATACTTTTATGCTCTTCTTCAAATACCAACCACATTTGACAGCTTCCGCAACACCAGTATTATGATTATTCTGGATTAACTAAAATATCTATGATTTTTGCATCCTCCGTAAATAACGCAATAGGATTATGTGACGTGGTAAAAACAAACATTTAGGTACTCAGATACCCATATGTTATATTTGCATGAAAAAGTAGAAGTCTTCACAACCAAAATGCACTTTTATTTTTCATTCTTTGATAATTTTTAGCAGTTATGACATATTTAACGTTTTCTGAGAGAATGGGCTCGTTTTGTGAGAAATTACTAAGGATCATTCTTGTAGGGAATTGAATCTTTCAAACCATTTCGTTATAAACATCATTATTTCCAATGTGACAACAAAAAAAGTTTTTGGGTTCCATCTCCTGATTTTTGGTAAACAATTTTTTTCTTGTTTGACTTGTTGACTACTAGCATGCCAAATTTGGTGGTGTTACAACCGATCCTTGTTTCGAAAACTGAGTGGACTGGACTAATTCTCGTGGTAATTGATACCTTTTCCAAGTAGCTGGGGGCTTTTTTGCTTGCCAAAGGAATGCCATAGGAGTCGTTTTTGGGATAGTCGCTCGTATCGAATCTTTCAAGTTTCATAAATGTCGTCCGATTTGGTTTCACGAATCAGAGAATTTGTATCCGATTACATCAACTTGCACTGATCGCTTGTCGAAAATAGTGCGATTCCAAAAATTTGGACTGGAAATTAAATTTTTTCCACTTGAAGACAATTTTCACTACACGGTGCTTTCGTATGTTTTCCATGGTTCTCCCAAATACTGCGTTATTGGCTAGTTTGTACTTATTTTAAATATTTTTTCCAAAAGAAGTTTTTGCTTCAGCTCGAAGTTTCGTATTTAATTCAATGTGGGGTTTAAGCCAGGCGGACTGCTCGAATTGTAGTATCTTGTAAATTTTCCTGAGAACAAGTCCATGTGTCAGCGCTTGTTTCAACACCCTGTAGTGTACAACATAGTTTTCCTTGTTGTACAGGGTGGTCATTAATTCGGGTAATTTCGAGCCTGGCGGAGTACGGTGTTCAGCGCACAATGGAAAATCTTTGTGCTTGTCATGTAGGTGTTCGGGATACTACAAATCGACTTCAAGAATATAGCCGATGGATGAAGTGTCTGACACTTCAAGCACATTAAAATCGGTAACATTTTCCAGCCATTCGAATCTTCCATCAGGGCCCAACTGTACAAGTTGTCCACATCTAGATATAATAAATATGTGGAAGGCTGAGTGGCAACATACCTGTCACCCATGTCGCCGCAAATCTCTCGCTCGATGAACATAAGCATTTCGACATCTTTCAAAATTTGCAACTTACACTGGATGTATTCAACTTGCATGACCACATGAACCCCGGTAGAGTGTAGAACCACACGGGATCCAGGCCATATGTTTCGTGACCGATATTACTAAATTTCTCGAAAATGTCCGCCAAGAGCAATATTTACAAGTCCGAGTATTCGTCAATTTTTTTCAATTTGAACGTTTGTCACACGTTCTGCGCATGTTCGTATTCTGCCTTGGTTAAGTGACAATCATTCAACTTGTAATAAAAATAATGGTGTGCAATCCTTGAACTCTATGAGATATAGCTTCCCAAATCAAGTAGTTTAGACGGCTGCGTCCAGAATCAGTTTTGACTCGTTTAGCGGTAGCTCAGCCAACTTCTTCAGCTCCTTCCTGCAGCCTAAAGCAATCTCTTTAATTTCAATCAAATGATCCATCTGCGAGAAAGAAAAATACTTTATTCAAATGTTCATGCAATTGAATGAAAAACAAAAACATTTCTGCTCCACGCTGTACGAATATGAAATAAAAATTCAACAAATTTTACAAATTCTACAAACGGAATGAAAAACGTTTTTTCTCAGTTATAAAACTGTTTGAATCATGAAATTAAGAAAACACCTTGGAATAATGCAGCAGTAATTGAAAGATGTACTCACTCTCTGCAATTAATTAGGCGTCGATAAAACGTCTCACGTAGACATCGATATGAGTGCAAACAAATTCAATGAGGCAAAAATGAAAGCACTTCTGTTCACTCTGAAAACTCAGACAAGAAGAATCATAGAATCCCCTTTCCTCTGCTGTATCATTCGTACGAGAGATATCTAGGTATCACGTGATCACACTGATTTTCTGGAATTTTCTCCAAGGCTAAATAATTTCAATTGCATATTAAATAGATAATGAAGACCCACAAAAATCAATAAGGTAAAGTGAGATGTCATGTACATCTAAATACGAGCAACTTCACTCAATAACAATCTGGCCATGTTGACAGAGGTATTTGTTATATCGTCATCTTCATTTCCACGGCCCACATTACGTAATTTTTCTGAGAATTGATCGACTGTCTCTCAAGTGAACATTAGAAAAGTTGAATAACGAAAACAGACCCATAAATCAAATAGCAATTCTGAGAACTATCAAAGGCACTGACAGAGATTGTCGACATTAACAAAGATAACGACTTCACTAACGGTCGACGTAAACGTTAACATACAGGGACGGCTCAACCCACCGTGCGCCTCCGCCAATAACTGAGGCGACAGAAACGGCACATGAATGGTCTTGTCACCGATCGCAGATGCCAGAAGGGCCAATGGCAGCGTTGGAGATCCCGAATGGCATAACTGTGAACTGTCACAGTCCTTAGACGACAGTGAAACCTGTTTTTTCGCGAAATATTGTAAAACCGCCAAACGTGTCTAGGGTGTCATCCATTCTTGGTAGAGGGTAACTGTCCTTCACTACATTGTTCAGTTGACGATAATCTACAAAAAAGTGCGTTGATTATTCTTCCTTCATCACCACCATGACTAAGAGGATCATGGACTATCGGATGGTTCGATAACTCATTCTTTCTCCATACCGATGACCATTTTGTAAGCCTCTCTCTCCTTGTCTAGGGGAAGTCTTCTGGCTGACTGCCGGATCGGTCGGGCATCCTCAGTGTCTATGTTATGCTGAACCACATTCGTTCTACCCCCTCTTCCTCTTCCGAAATCGAAGATGTCTTGGTACTTCTTGACTAAATATCTCAGGAGCGCGTTCCAATACTCCACTCCAACTTTTTACCCTAACCGTTCATAAACTCGGTTAATTCACACATTTCACTTCGTGAAAGTCGTTCCCATACTCAAGTTAATTCAACCCGATGAACAACTTTTTCACGAACACCAGAGTCCGTGAAAAAGTTGTAAATTTCAACCGCATGCGCATTAGTATTTAGCGCATTGGAAATTCTAATTTTGGTTAGGTTAAGAAATGTATACAAACAATTATTTTTTATTTTCTTTAAAGTGAATCCATATTTCGATCCTAGCTTTAATCAAAATGAATATCACGAGTGACACACATTATTTATTAGTCCAAAACAATAAAAATGACAATTGACACGATACGCCAAATTTTTCACTCATCCTACAACTGAGTTGGAGTATTGGAACGCGCCCCATTGCAGTGGCGGATCCAAGGGGGGGCAATGGGGGCAATTACCCCCCCCCCCTTGAGAGGCGCTGGTGCCGTCGCGCCCACTGGAAATCAAATTAGCAAATCACACAATCCAGTTTCAGCCAGTTCGTCACGCTATGCACTACGAAATCAACGATTAGCGATTCGAATGATTTGTTTTACTTGCATTACATAATTTGAAATCTTTGGGTACTAATTTTTGGTTATGTGAATATTGTGAATGTGAATAACAAGTTGAAAGTGAAAACAGGTATGTTGAAAAAATTAAATAAACCCTTAACCCTTAACTTCAAGAATATTATTTTCATTGGGTTAGTCAAACGATTTTTATTTCATTTCAGAAAATCAGAATTCAGAATGGAGCAGCTTCCTAAGAAAAGACAAAAAACATTAGATTGTTTCCTAGAAATAAAAGAAAAGGGACATACAAAATCTGGTTCAGGTAATCATGAAAGTCAAGACATCGCCCGTCAAGAAAATCAAGATATGTGCAATCCCTCAGCATCGGGAGCGATTATTTTAATGTGTACAGAACAGTACCGGTATTTCGCCCTTACTTGAAGTCGTCGAACATTCTTCAAATGATGTTGGATTATGTCTGGATAACATCACTCATATTTCCGAATTACAAAAGAAAGAATTATTAGAAAACCCGTATATTCCTCCAAAAAATTACGATTTTCCTTACTCTGAAAGAACCGTACACGGTAAAAAATTTTAAAGATATTTCAGTCATACTTATTTGGAAAAATTTAACTGGCTGCTATATTCTCCCAACAAGAAAGGCGCGTTTTGCAAGTATTGTACAATTTTTGCACCCACATTTATTGGCGAAAGTAAGTGTCAAAATGAAGCTACCGTTCTTGTGAAGAAGCCTTTGACAAAGTTTGGGAAATTAACTGGGAAAGACGGCTATTTAGATAAACATCAAAACTATAGGTAACACAAGAATTCTATTGAAAAGGCTAAGCTGTTCTTAACAAATTTTGGCAAATCCGAGAATGAAGTAATAAATCAAATTTTAAAAACAAATTGATTGATGCCTATAATCGATACCATCATTACTATGGGGAAACAAAATATAGCCTTTAGAGGAAATAGAGATGACGTATTTTTAGATGTGCCTCTCAATTCTTCAGAGGAACATCAGGAACTTCAACAATCAAAATCAATTACAAATGAAGGAAATTTTCGAGCGCTTTTAAAAATGAGAATTCGAACAAGAGATGCCACTTTAGAAGATTATTTGATTAATAGCATGCTAACCCTTTTTAGTTTCTCTAAAATGTATAAGCTATATTTTTTCTTTCACTCAGCTATTGAGTAATTTATTTCAAAAAAAATCTCTAAATTTAGTTTACGCAGATAAACTGATAAAAGATTCAGTTAAGGTTTTAAAAGAAAAAAGAGAGAATTCTGCCACAATTTTTAACAAGTTGTGGAAAGAAATAGTAAGTTCGGTTCAAACATTAAATGTCACTTGAGAAAAACCAAGAGTTTCTGCTCGTCAAACGAAACGAGCTAATTATGATGTAGGGACAGTAGAAGATTATTATAGAATAAGTATTTTTATTCCACTTTTTGACGAAATAATTTCGGATTTAAACTGTCGCTTCAGCGATGAAACTATAAATACATTTAATATTACAATTATGTTACCTCAGAATTTACTAACAACTGATGACAAAACTATTCAAAATAGTCTTACTATTTTGTGGCAAAAATATGAACATATTTTATGCACTATTTTGTGCAGCATTAACTCAGAAGCTATTTATAAAAGTGAAGTTTAATTTTGGAAAGCAAAATTATCTCGACATGGACAAGTACAAGAAAATCAAAATGCAATATTAAACATTTATAAATTATGCGATAAAGACATATTTCCAAATTGTAACATACTATTACAAATACTACTGTCCATTCCTGTTAGTGTTGCTTCATCTGAACGCTCATTTTCTGCCTTAAAACGTCTCAAGACTTGGCTCAGAAATAGAATGTCCCAAGAAAGACTGTTAGGGTTAGCCTTGCTTCATGTTCTTGTGGATATGGACATATGTGTAGACCAAATTATAGATCGTTTCGCGAAATCTAGACATAGGATGGAATTTTCAGTGTAACATATTAATTGTGAATTTGTGTTGGTATTTAATACATTTATATATATATATATATATATATATATATATATATATATATATATATATATATATATATATATATATATATATATATATATATGTAAAACTCGTTGCTTCATTTGCCTGATCAGATTCATTTAAATCGATTGTCTATGGTAAGACCAATAGTTCATATACCTACCAGCACTGATAGGTTTTCTGTAACAGTCAACCAATATTGTATTATTGGGGGTACGAGTAAGCTTGGTGTCCAGAAAGCAAATGAAGCAACGAGTTTTACGTATCTCTGACCCATGTTTTCATAAAAAAAAATTTAAAAATTCTCCATAATCTTTTTAAACAAAATTCTTACCCGATATCTTTGCTCAACAAGATCCTATTTAGTACGTCGCCTATACCATACGGTTAATGAACCTCCTCAGGTATTCAAAATAGTTTTAATGTTAATGACGATAACAATGGTAATAATAATAATAATGTTTCACAACCTAATACTTTTTACACATATTTGCCCTTCATTGCTGAAATCACGCCAAAGCTCTCACGAATTTTCAATAAACTTGGTAATGTAAAAATTGCACAAAAAACGGTTCTTACCATAAATTCCTTATTTTCTGTTGTAAAAGACACAACTCCTTTACTTTCTCAATCAAAATTAGTATATTACATACTTTGTGCTAATTGTAATCATGAATACATTGGTAAAAGTGGATAGCAGATTGCACCCTGATTGATGTGCTCTCAGTGAACATGTTTTCAAAGAAGGCCACTCAATGGACTATAATTCCACAACAATTTTAACCAAAGAAGGTAATGCTTCAAAACGAATATTCCTGGAAATTACATTTATTTTACAATCTGATCATTTAAAAAAAAAAGAACAGATCTAAACCACTTGAGTGAGATCTATTCTTATTTATTAATGTTGGACAAGAACCCTAGTGCTCTCAACAACAGTTCTTTTGGCATTACTTAATCCCATTCTAAATGTTATTACACTTTTTGACATCCTATATTTTCCATTTTAATTCAAATAAACGATTTCAAATAAAAATAAATAATCAATTTTTCTTAACAATTACAATATGAAATCCATAATTAATATCTTCTTTTTAGCAGTAATTGCAACTGTACTGGAAACCCCAGCAGCTCAGGCCAATTGTTCTCTGCAGTGGGACTCCAGTGATTAGAAATGTTTTATAGCATCGAAATGTGTCGAGAATGTGATGTCATATTCAAACGTTAGAAATGGGAAGCAGAGTACGGATATTTTAAATATGACGTCATATTTCGACTCTATAAAACATTTCTAATCATCGGAGTCCCACTGCTGGTTCCATAACTTCTATGAAATTTGACTTTTGACATAAATTCTAACCAAATAAAATTCCCTTCTCCCACGATCCATGTGGCATCATACAGTTGTTGTCTGCATCCGACACACAGTTTTGGATTTTTAATAGTTATTAATTGTTATCAATGTGTTTACATAATTTTTATTTAGTACCACATGTTGCACATGGACTCTGTCTTGTTTAATTTTTCAACATCGTTTTCAAGCGACCAATCTCACTAACATTGTTAGTATAGGACAATCATCTTCACCATTTTACCATAGTTTCACCCATTTTTGTAGCACCCTGATGATGATAGTAACCACTATCGAAATCTTGGAAATATAATGTTAAGAGTACACTTGCGTTTTATGTGACAGGCAATATCTGGTTTGTCGGAGGAGATATAGAAAAATATTTCATACAAAAGTTTTATGAGTTCATGAGAGCTATATTTTGATATAATTTTCAAATATACAGGGTGTTTGGTGTAGGTGCTACAGACCAAAGTACCATTTTTTAAAATAGAACGCACTATATATCATTACATATTCACATTCTACGCTTAATTCTGATATCATTTCATGTTTAGTTTTTGAAATTCGGTTACGGCGTTGTTGAGTTATTGCTTGAAATGTAAAGTCTTGAGAACGACTATTATTTTTAAAAATATCTCATACAATAACTATTCTCTTTGCATCAGATCACATGAAAATTAGTCAAAATTATGGGTGATCGAAGAAATGGTTTCAATTTTGAGTTGTGGAATTCAGTCAGGAATCATTTTGAATATGAAACAATTGCGAAATTGAAAGAGGTGTATTCAGGAACAAATCGTCAATAACAATGTAATATAACTTGATGAATCATTTCATAAGAATAGTACCTAGATATGTAATAAAAAATGTTCAAAGTGACGCCGATTGGATATTATGCAGGCTTCCAAACGTCGAATCACTTCTCTCGAACAAGTCGCTTTTATATCAGGCGTAATATCACTGCATGCTAGTCGAATTTTCATTTTCAGATCATCCACATTCAAAGGGGGAGTGGTGAAAATATTATCTTTTAAATAACCCCATAGGAAAATTTCAAGCGGTGATAAATCTGGGGAACGAGCCGGCCACCGAAATGGACCCTTATTACCAATCCATCTATTTGGGTGCGTTCTATCCAGATATTCAATAACAACCTGTGAATTGTGAGCACCATCTTGTTGCCACCAAATTCCTTGTCGTTCTGCTATGGGAATATCTTCCATCAACTGGATCAAATCATACCAAATGGCACGCTAAAATGACAATAATGTGACAATAACCAAAGTTGTTGTTTTTATTTTCACATCATCGTTGTCAATGATATGATAAATCTGTGAATGTAACTTGATTATTATGCAATTTGAATAAATCTCGGAAGTTGCACGTCCTCGATTATCATAAATCGCATAATAATATCGTTACATTAATAGCTATTATTCAGTAGGATTCTAGTTCAATTTAATAAAAGATATAGTCAGGATTCGTGTACGCGTTAAAGATTTTTTGATACCTTATATCAGAATTAAGCGTAGAATCTGAATATGTAATGATATACAGTGCGTTCTATTTTAAAAAATGGCATTTTGGTCTGTAGCACCTACACCAAACACCCTGTATATTTGAAAATTATATCAAAATATAGCTCTCATGAACTCATAAAACTTTTGTATAAAACATTTTTGTATATCTCCTCCGACAAATCAGATATTGCCTGTCACATAAAATGTGGGACACCCGGTATATATATATATATATATATATAAAATCAGCTGGGGACTTCTCGGGTTTGCGGTCTGTTTACCAATAAAACTCATTCGTTCTATATCTCAATATTTCGCTAATCTTTATTAGCTTCTTCAGGAGAGAAAAGCTGCAAAAACATGTTAGGAAATTTGAAAAATCAAACCAAAAATTATACAACTGTTCCACTTACAATCACAGAGTCGGTAATCCTATTGTGTTCACTAGTGTTCTGGGGAGCTGCGAAATATTCATATATATATATAGGAATTCTCGGTAGCGGTCTGTTGAACTTCAAAATTCACAGAGTTAGTTCTAACCTATGGAACATTTGGGAGGACAATTGTTATTCTCCGCTTAATTTACCTGACTGGAGTGTTACTATGGTTTGAATAAGGATTCGTTTAAATACAATGGTGTTAATTAGTATAGGTATTCCATTGGTACCAACTACAAACTACACACAACGTTGAATGGAATTTAAAATATTACAATATATACTACTAAGTTGTCCTGTATCGGTTTTGTAGTTAACTGTGTTAGGATTTTTGTTGATATGGACCATCTCAAGGAATAACCTGTTTTTTTGATTGCTGACTTTGTCTAGAATTTTTGGATTTGAATAATCAAACCGGTGGCCTGTTTTCTGGGTGTGGTCGACTGCTGCACAGGAGTTTTTTCCCAATTGGGCATCACTCTTGTGCAAAGCTAGCCGTTGTTTTAACCACTGTGAGGTCTGTCCGACATAACTACCTTCACAACCTTGGCATGGTAGTTCATAAATTACATTGCTAAGGAGTGGAGTTGGTGTTTTGTCTTTGATTTTGGAGAACAAGTTGGATAGTTTTGTATTATTACGCTTGGCTATTTTGATTTGTGGAAAGTCTTTGAAAATTTTACACCTAGACACATAGAGGACAATATCAAGAACGTACACAACCTATTTCTCACAGGTAACTACAGGTCCATTACACACAACATTGAAAATTTTATCACAACTCTCAAAAGAAAAACGATATCTCTAGAAATTAAAATAACTTGCAACACCATCTCAAAGATTAACAAAAACATTTCAAAGATAAATCGAAGTCTAAGACAATTACTCCCGAATAACATAATCAGTGAGTTTGAACAAAAACAAAAGAAAACATACGAATACCTACACGAAAGAATAAGACAAAAAAACCAAGACAAACTTACCAGACTATTAACTAAACCAGGGAACTTTCAACACCGTATAACTTCCCCGTCCACTAAGGACAGTTGGTTCAGGAATATTCCTGAAGACATATCTGACTTTCTTTCTCTCGGACCGAAGTTTGCTATTCCAGACACTAGACAATCACTTCGACTAGACCACTTCTTGGCAGATGTAGAGAACATCATTGAGGACATACCAACAGAATCGAAAGACATATTAAGGTCCAGAGCCGCCAATATTCTCACTAACGCTTTCCATGTTTCTCGCCCTAAAAAACCGACATACATCAACAGAATTTTCAACAAAACTAAACATTTCCTAAGAGAACACCCAGAGTTATATATTTTACAATCTGATAAAGGCAACTGCACGGTTGCAATGGACAAAAAGGAATACACTGACAAAACAATAACCCTATTAGAAGACACCACAACTTACAAAGAACTTTAAAGAGATCCCACGATTACCGTGCAAAATAAGCACAACCTCCTGATAAAACAACTCCTAAACAGCAATGAAATATCCAAACAAGATGCAAAACAGCTCACAATTTACAACTCTGCATTTCCTAAATTATATTGCTTACCAAAAATACACAAACCAAATACCCCACTACGTCCAATTGTTAGTTCTATTGGTGCCACTACATATAATATCTCTAAATATTTAGCAAACATTCTCAAGCTCTCTTTCGAGGATAATTCTGATTACAACATAAAAGACACTTTCACCTTTGTGAATTTAATCTCCAATGGCAAAATACCCGAAGGCTATGTACTCATTTCTTTAGATGTAGTTTCACTTTTCACTAATATCCCCGTAGAACTTATCAACACTAATCTAGAAAAAAAATGGCACTTAGTGCAAAATCACACTTCTATCTCAAAAAATCATTTTTTGAACCTCATTAACTTCATTTTCGACAATACCTACTTCAGTTTCGATGGAAAATTTTACAAGCAAATTTTCGGTACTCCTATGGGTTCACCAATAAGTCCAATTTTAGCAGAGATTGTATTAGACCACTTACTTGACTCCGTTATTCCATTATTACCCTTCCAATTGCCCTTCATCTACAAATATGTAGATGACATCGTTTGTGCAGTACCGGCAGACACTATACAGATGACGCTTGATACTTTCAATTCGTTCAATAAACATTTACAGTTTACTGTCGAAAAAGAAACAGATAACAGTGTCCCCTTCTTAGATACAAGGTTGATACGTACTGAAGACAACAGTATTTTGTTGGATTGGTACCAAAAAGAAACAGCATCAGGACGTTTCATCAACTTTGCCTCTCACCATCCCTTAAATCAGAAATACATCACCGTCATTGCTATGAAAAATAGAGTCACCCACATCTGCCATGAAACGTTTTTGAAAGCAAATCTGAGAAAGTTATTCGACATTTTTACACACAACGGTTACCCAAAACACATCTTAAAAAAACTAATCTATAACTCCAACTTTTATGACGGACAAACTGATGACGTTACAATACAATATAAATCAATCCCATTCATCGACAAAGTATCCAACCGCACAATAAAAATTTTCAAAGACTTTCCACAAATCAAAATAGCCAAGCGTAATAATACAAAACTATCCAACTTGTTCTCCAAAATCAAAGACAAAACACCAACTCCACTCCTTAGCAATGTAATTTATGAACTACCATGCCAAGGTTGTGAAGGTAGTTATGTCGGACAGACCTCACAATGGTTAAAACAACGGCTAGCTTTGCACAAAAGTGATGCCCAATTGGGAAAAAACTCCTGTGCAGCAGTCGACCACACCCAGAAAACAGGCCACCGGTTTGATTATTCAAATCCAAAAATTCTAGACAAAGTCAGCAATCAAAAAAACAGGTTATTCCTTGAGATGGTCCATATCAACAAAAATCCTAACACAGTTAACTACAAAACCGATACAGGACAACTTAGTAGTATATATTGTAATATTTTAAATTCCATTCAACGTTGTGTGTAGTTTGACAGTTGGTACCAATGGAATACCTATACTAATTAACACCATTGTATTTATACGAATCATTATTCAAACCATAGTAACACTCCAGTCAGGTAAATTAAGCGATTAGTCTGCAGCGGAGAATAACAATTGTCCTCCCAAATGTACCTCAGCGTATAATTACGTTTCAACCATTTATAAATTTTCTTATTTTCTTTCTTATTCAGTTCTTGAAAATGGCTCCAAAATCGGAGCCGAAACGTCGAATTTCAACAAATTCTAGACGCGGTTCAACCCGAACTTTTAGTTTTCAAATATATATATATATGTTCAGATAGGTTTCCGCGGTCAGATATTTGAAAACTAAAAGTTCGGGTTGAACCGCGTCTAGAATTTGTTGAAATTCGACGTTTCGGCTCCGATTTTGGAGCCATTTTCAAGAACTGAAATAGATAGAAAATTAATGAAAGGTTAAAACGTAATTATACGCTGAGGTCTCAATCTGCCTACTCCTCAGGTATAATTACGTTAGGTTTTTGTGACTTGACGTCGGGGTCTCAATCTGCCTACTCCCCATGTCTCGTCACTGGTTCTCTCTAAGGTCTCAATCTGTGTCTTCAACGATTAGAAAAATTCGATTTACACCTAAATAACAAGAAATGTTCCTTGTTCCAAGAGAAAATTGAGTACCTCGGATATGTTGTTCAATTCAATAAAATTTCTATGAATCCTGAAAAAGTCCGTGCCCTTGTTGACATGCCTAGACCTACCAATCAAGAAGACATACGCCGTTTTTCGGGGATGACAACCTACTACTCCAAATTTCTGCCAAATATTTCTACAATCACCTATCCTCTTTGACATCTACTCAAGAGAAATTCAAAATTCAATTGGACAGCCGCATGTGAAGCTGCTTTCTTGAGGCTCAAAAACGAGCTCTCAAGTGACCGTATCCTCACACCATATGATCTATCGATTCCGCTTCTCCTAGCGTCTGATGCAAGTCCGGTTGGAATTTCGGGAGTCCTATCGCATTTAGTCAAAGGTGAAGAGAAACCAGATTACTCCCAACTCGATAGAGAAGCACTCGCAATTGTTTTCGCAGTTGATAATTTTTTCAATTATCTCTATGGAAGGCATTTTAAATTGTGCACCGACAACAAACCGCTTACCAGAATTTTCCACCAACACTCCAAAATTCCTCCCATGACTTCTTGCCGTTTGCTAAGATATGCAACTTTTCTATCAGCTTTCAACTATGAAGTTGTCTTCAAAAGTGGGGAATCAAACATCAATGCTGATTGCCTTTCGCGCGCTCCATTGAAACAAAGCAAACCATCTGGAGATATTCTCATCAATGATGAGATTCAAGAAATCTCTATGAATTCCATAAATCAAATTTCTCAATTCTGATTCCATCCGTGACGCTACTTCAACCGATGAAGAGCTCAAAGAAATCAAAGCTCGAATGGAAAAAGATCCTGAATTGTCACTCGAATACACACTAGACTACGGCATCCTCTTCAAAGGTCAAAGAATTGTGGTTCCACGTGTTTTCAGAGATTCAATTCTTCAAGAGCTCCATCGAACACATAGTGGCCTAAGCAAAATAAAACAGCTTGCCCGCCGTTATGTGTATTGGAAAGGAATTGACAGGGATATTGAACATCTGGCAAGATCCTGCGAGCCTTGTTCAAAAACGAAGTCCAACCCACCAAGAGCCCAAGTTCACCCATGGGATGAACCGCAACATAATTGGGATCGAATACATATTAATTATGCGGGTCCATTCCAGGGATTTTGGTACCTTATCGTCGTAGACTCAAAATCTCGATGGGCTGAGATAAAGATTTGCCGCTCAACTCCAACTTCAGCTTCAACAATCGACATGCTCTCAGAAATATTTTCTGCACTGGCTGTCCTTTTGTAATGGTATCTGACAACGCATCAATTTTTGTAAGCGATCAATTCAAAAAATTTTGCTCTTCAAAATGAATTTTCCAGAAACTGATTACTCCGGGACATCCTGCAACTAACGGGTTAGCCGAACGTAATGTTTATACGCTAAAATCAAAACTAAAGGCTATGTCAGATATCAATCAACTCTATCGTACAGATATCCCTCGAAAGTCTGTTAAGTCTGTTACTTTCAATGAGAATCTGGATAATTCTGAAGAAAGACTTTCGCCTTCAAGACAAAACTGGGTTCCCAATGATTTTGAATTCCAAAGCCAACATCATCCCAGAGTAGTCATTCACAATCAGCCTGAACTTCAACTATTCCATGACCCACCTCAACCTGACATTCCAGTCATTCACAATCAGCCTGAACTTCAACTACTTCAAGAACCACCTCAACCTGAATTTCGACGATCTGAAAGAATTAATGGATAAAAAGATCACTGACCATACAAATAACTTAAGAACTTTGTATTTGTAAACAAAACGAGTTTCGCCAATTATGCAACTTATAAAACACCAGATTTGCCAAGTCTGTAACTTATAAACACCAGTTTACTCATTCAGTGAACATGCATAGGTAGTTCAGGTCATAGAGAGAAGAATCATATTCAGTATAGGCGAAACATAAACACGTACGATAATGTCAGCCAAAATCTAATAATTTAGAGTAGCTGGTACGATAGTTAGCTCCTGAACCTGAAGAGATGAAAACCCTGTAACTCGATCTCAGTATAAACCGTTAATGAAATCCGTTGATCAATTCGACTTCCGGCAATGGTGGAGGACTGACGGCGTTCTCGTCAAGTACATGTGTGTGATTGTTATAGTGTAGTTTGTGTTGTGTTATCTGCCGTCTTTAGTACGTGCAATCACCCAATTTTTAAGTGTTTGTGACGTCTGCCGTACACCACAGTTTTTTAACCGTGGTTAAACGTGCAATCAACAAAAAAAGATTTTTTTAATTTTTTTTTGGGTGGAAGTATTGCCTTGAGCAAGATTCCCCCTGTACCCCCACTACTCACGCCAGTAACCAGGCTGGGGTAGGGCGGATCCCTACGTAGTGGGGAGAGTGCTGGACAAGTGCGCCAATAGGAAGCAAGGTCCAATAAACACACGATTATTATAACTTTACCCGTGCGTCATCAAGTTATGCATATGAAATAAGTCGAAACGTTAAAGCCAAATGACGTCTGAATGTAGAATGCCGTGGCTACTATCTCGATAAAATTACAACGTGTAGGTAATAGGATAGGATAATGAATTACTGAATTAACATTTTCAAATTCATAGAATTAGCGAACCACCGACAATAAGAGTGTTTTTTAGTTCCAACAGAATAAATACCGTGTGACACACTCATGGGTACACCCTCCTTTTCTCATTTCCTTTTTTTCTTTATTTTCCAAATATGTCAAAAAGTGCCGTCCAGTGAGCATATTCAATGTTCCAAATTTAAAAAATATTGTTGGAGATACAAAGGCGAAAAGGAATGAATCTTTAAAATTGTTTTTTCCGTTAACCAGCTGTCGTCCCCTTACGAACGGCATCCCTCAGTAGTCGAGACTTGTGCGAGCCAGGGATTAACGAGGTCTTATCTTTTAACGTACGATTCCTAGCACACGATGTTTTCCAATTATTACGAATCCAGTGACACCAGGTTTGATAGGATAATAAAACATGGAGGCAGTGAGTTTACTAGAAACTTTTGACCTCCCTACTGTATTCTAATTTCAGTCACACTCATATAAGGAGGTTGTTTTATCCATACCTCCGCAGCCGTTTGACACAAATCCATCACATCCTAATTTTATTCACATTAATGCAAGTTCTCTTGGTAATAGTTAAGGAAAAATGTTGTTCAAAAAATTAGGTTGGAGTGCAATATTTTCAAAACCTTTGCATACGTGTGGATATCATAAAATGAGTTTCCATTCAAACATGGCAGAGTTTTATGACGACACATTCTAATGTTTCACTAAATATTTGATAACATATGTCTTTTTTAACCATGATTATTCATTATGTATACGCCTGCACTGCTCTAAGTCGGCTATATTTTCGTATTTTAGTACTTTAGAATTTTGAACATTTTGTAGCTGTGATATTACATGTTATTTATTAATTTATTATTATATTTTATAATTCAACTGTGTTTGTCAACAAGAAATTGTTCTTATGTACAACAAATATATACTTACATGACTAAAACTCAGAAAAGGAATCTTCTAGACTTAGGTATTCAAACTTTTTCAATTACCTATTCGTGCATGGTTGCAAGGACCCACGGTATAATGATAAATTAATGAATATCTAAGAAATAAAAAACACCAGTTGAAATATATTTGGTAATAAAACACTCAACACATGATTAACAAAAAAATGTATTCATACATTTATTTATGTAATGCGAGCATGTACCATTTATCAAAGTAAAAACAAAATTAATATATTTAATCACTTCAAAACTGTCACGAATGTTTATAATAATGGGTCCAATAACCATATCACAAAGGAGCTTTTCTCGTTCATACCATTTTTCATCAGTGTGAAAGCAGCCACGAGTTCCAGCCACGAATTTCTCGCGGTGATACGACGCGTACTCGACCGCCAGTGGTCCCGAAAATACGATATAATTTCATGGCCAGCCATGAATTTACTACACGATCGGAAGGTTCGCACAAATGAGATAACATATAGTTATGTAGGATATATTATATAAAAATATTACTTCACTCATTTTATTAGAAGAGATTTATTAAGATGTGTTAATGAAAGTTATAAATGAAAACAATTGTATGTGTCCCGCTTTCCTCAGGCAAGAAATTAACCCACACAGCAATGAACATAATGAAATAAAAAAAAATAGATAACTATTTCACAGTTTTTGTGAATGGGATTTTTTCGGTACAACTCTATTCTTCCGAAGGTTCTCTCAAAACCTATTTGCCAAAAACCACCAATATTAATAATTTTTAAAATAAATTCATGTCCATCAAAGTGTTCGTGGATGGGGATTTTTTTGCATAAATGTATACTACTGAAGATGCTCTAGAAGACCTATTTGTCAAAATATTTTGTCGGGCAAGCTACTCACCCCAACCACCATGATTAATAATTATCAAGAAAATCGCACAACTTCGTCAAATTATTCGTGGATGGGGATTTTTCTTAATAAATATGGGGATTTTTTTGGATAAATCCATGCTAGCAAAGGTACTCTAGATGATCTATTACTCAAAATATTTTGTCGGGCAAGATTTTTACTCCCACCATCAAAAATAATAATTTTCAAAATAAATTCATAATTCCATCAAATTTATCGTGGATGGGGATTTTTTTGCAAAAATGTATACTACTGAAGATGCTCTAGAAGACCTAATTGTCAAAATATTTTGTCGGGCAAGATACTCACCCCCACCACCAAAATTAATAATTATCAAGAAAATCGCACAACTTCGTCAAATTATTCGTGGATGGGGATTTTTCTTAATAAATATGGAGATTTTTTTGAGTGAATCCATGCTAGCAAAGGTACTCTAGATGATCTATTACTCAAAATATTTTGTCGGGCAAGATTTTTACTCCCACCACCAAAAATAATAATTTTCAAAATTAATTCATAAGTCCATCAAATTTTTCGCATATGGGGATTTTTTTGCAAAAATGTATACTACTGTAGATGCTCTAGGAGATTTATTCCTCAAAATATTTTGTCGGGCAGCACTTTTATCCCCACCACCAAAAATGAAAATTTTCAAAATAAATTCATAATTCCATCAAATTCATCGTGGATGGGGATTTTTTTGCAAAAATGTATACTACTGAACATGCTCTAAAAAACCTATTTGTCAAAATATTTTTTCGGGCAAGATACTCACCCCACCACCAAAATTAATAATTTTCAAGAATACCGCAGAACTTCATCAAATTATTCGTGGATGGGGATTTTTCTGTAAAAATATCAGGACTTTTTTGCTTAAATCCATGCTACCAAGGTACTCTAGATGATCAATTACTCAAAATATTTTGTTGGGCAAGATTTTTACTCTCACCACCAAAAATAATATTTTTCAAAATAAATTCATAAGTCCTTCAAAGTGTTCGTGGATGGGGATTTTTTTGCATAAATGTATACAACCGAAGATGCTCTAAAAGACCTAATTGTCAAAATATTTTGTCGGGCAAGATACTCACCTCCACCACCAAAATTAATAATTTTCAAGAAGACCGCACAACTTCGTCAAATTATTCGTGGATGGGGATTTTTTTGGATGAATCCATGCTAGCATAGGTACTCTAGATGATCTATTACTCAAAATAGGTCTTCTAGAGCATCTTCAGTAGTATACATTTATGCAAAAAATTCTCCATCCACGAACACTTTGATGGACTTATGAATTCATTTTGAAAATTATTATTTTTGGTGGTGAGAGTAAAAATCTTGCCCGACAAAATATTTTGAGTAATTGATCATCTAGAGTACCTTTGGTAGCATTGATTTATGCAAAAAAGTCCCCATATTTTTACAGAAAAATCCCCATCCACGAATAATTTGATGAAGTTCTGCAGTATTCCTGAAAATTATTAATTTTGGTGGTGGGGGTGAGTATCGTGCCCGAAAAAATATTTTGACAAATAGGTCTTTTAAAGCATGTTCAGTAGTATACATTTTTTTTTTAAATCCCCATCCACGATGAATTTGATGGAATTATGAATTTATTTTGAAAATTATTATTTTTGGTGGAGGGGGTAAAAGTTCTGCCCGACAAAATATTTTGAGGAATACATCTTCTAGACCATCTTCAGTAGTATACATTTTTGCAAAAAAATCCCCATCCACGAACACTGATGGACTTATGAATTTATTTTGAAAATTATTATTTTTGGTGGTGGGAGTAAAAATCTTGCCCGGCAAAATATTTTGAGTAATAGATCATCTAGAGTACCTTTGTAGCATGGATTTATGCAAAAAAATCCCCATATTTTCACAGAAAAATCCCCATCCACGAATAATTTGACGAAGTTGTGCGATTTTCTTGATAATTATTAATTTTGGTGGTGGGGGTGAGTATCTTGCCCGACAAAATATTTTGACAATTAGGTCTTCTAGAGCATCTTCAGTAGTATAGATTTATGCAAAAAAATCCCCATCCACGAACACTTTGATGGACTTATGAATTTATTCAGAAATTTTTTATTTTTGGTGGTGGGGGTAAAAGTTCTGCCGACAAAATATTTTGAGGAATAAATCTTCTATAGCACCTTCAGTAGTATCCATTTTTTCAAAAATATCCCCATCTACGAAAAGTTTGATGGACTTATGAATTTATTTTGAAAATTATTATTTTTGGTGGTGGGAGTAAAAATCTTACCCGAAAAAATATTTTGAGTAATAGATCATCTAGAGTACCTTTGCTAGCATGGATTTATCCAAAAAAATCCCCATATTTATTAAGAAAAATCCCCATCCACGAATAATTTGACGAAGTTGTGCGATTTTCTTGATAATTATTAATCATGGTGGTGGGGGTGAGTATCTTGCCCGACAAAATATTTTGACAAATAGGTCTTCTAGAGCATCTTCAGTAGTATACATTTATGCAAAAAAATCCCCATCCACGAACACTTTGATGGACATGAATTTATTTTAAAAATTATTAATATTGGTGGTTTTTGGCAAATAGGTTTTGAGAGAACCTTCGGAAGAATAGAGTTGTACCGAAAAAATCCCATTCACAAAAACTGTGAAATAGTTATCTATTTTTTTTTTATTTCATTATGTTCATTCCTGTGTGGGTTAATTTCTTGCCTGAGGAAAGCAGGACACATACAATTGTTTTCATTTATAACTTTCATTAACACATCCTTCTCATATACCATTCAACGAACTTTAAAATGAGTAAAGTAATATTTTTATATAATATATCCTACATAACTATATGTTAACTCATTTGTGCGAACCTTCCGATCGTGTAGTAAATTCATGGCTGGCCATGAAATTATATCGTATTTTCGGGACCACTGGCGGTCGAGTACGCGCCGTATCACCGCGAGAAATTCGTGGCTGGAACTCGTGGCTGCTTTCACACTGATTCATGAAATTACCACGAGGCAGGCCACGGCAAGGGAGCTCCTGATGGGATTGGTGGCGTTTGTAAGAGAACCGCAGATCGAGTTGTAGCACAAGGAAAGGACATTTTGAATCTCTTGTTAATGTTGTAGTAGAATGCTGCCCTGGTCTAGTTTTTTATGTAATTAATTCAAAAGATGTAGAAACTTTAGCATCTATTATCGCTAAACAAAGTCTATTACGTTTTAAAGGTACTTCAAAAGTTCATCAGATTATACCAGTAGAGAAAAAGCTTTGGTTAAGAAGTCTTTCATGTTTCACATGTAGAGATTTTTGTAAACATTTTCATCTAGGCTCCCTCGTTTACAAAGATGTATCCTCTCCTGCAAAGTCTGATGAAGACTTTAATGAAAATTTAGCCCTTAGTGATTTATTAAAAAATAAATCAAAAATATAATTCAGTGATGTTTACGAAGCACCAACGTGCTCTTATTCCAGCTCTAGGGCGAAAACTGGACATTATGTGTTAATATCCCTTCAAAGTACCAACAAAAAGCTTGTACACTATAGATATGCTGCTGTTTGTCAATCAGATTTTCATGATGGTGTAATCAAAGTTTCTTTTTTGAAACTATCTGATTGTGCAAATGGAGATACATTAAAGCAGCAATGTAATTTCTGCAAACCAAAGATAGTTTTTAACTAATATTTACAAGAAAAATATAGGCTGATGTCTAGTTTTCACACTAAATAATAGATGTTTCCCAGCAAACAATTTCAGTCGGCATGATTCTGGCCCAGAATATGTTGGCCAGATTAGGCCAAAACGGCAAGATTCCTGTAGCCAGTGGAGGGCGAGTGAAAATAGGAAACACCGGCCATCATTAGGGCCAATGCTTGTACGCCAGTATTACAGTGCCTTTTGAATGACGGGCCCATGAAGGCAAAACTGTGGCAACCATTGAAGGCCTTGTAAACATATTGAATGTAACCTACTCAGAGGGTTAGTACTGGCCCACTGAATTTTATGTAATGGATGATAAGGGTCAAATTCTGTATGCTAATATTGCGGTGCCTTTTGCATGACGAACTTAAAAGGCAAAACTGTGACAACCATTGATGGCCTTGTGAACAAATTCAATGTTACCTACTCAGAGGGTTAGTACTGGGCTACTATGAGTTTTATGAATAGGAATGTAGGCTTTCACGGCTACCGTCAATAGTTTGGTTGGTTTCTGGGATTTGACGTGGCCTTCTTTAGCTAAAATCTTCAAACGTTTCAATTGCAATAGTTATCTTTAGTGGCATGGTCGGAATACTCTTCTTGACATAGTATCACTGAAGATGACTGTTGCAGTTAAAACGTTTGAAGATTTTAACCAAAGAAGACCACGGTAAAACCCTGAAACCAACCAAAACATGGATGATAAAAGGAAAGTTTTCTGAAATGTACTCATTTTTATGACCTACCTAATTAGTAATAAAATAAACTTTCAATTCATAGAAATGTGGTTCGAAAAAATGTTATTAGGAGGTAATTTTAGATTAAAAAATATAATTTAATGAGATAAATATACCTAACATAACATAAAAATAATTCTTTTTTAAAAAATATTTGAAAAAATTTAATTGTCGCATTGTAACACTTTTTCAAAATAGTTTATATAGGAGTATTAACTTTTTCTTCTTCTGCCGCCTTGGTTCTTCTTTTATTTCTCCCACCTTGTCTGTCTCAGCCAGACTTTAATTACGCCAGCAGTTTCAGCTTCTGTGGCATTCCTTGTCAATGGGCTTTTTCGAAGACACACTGAAAATAAATAAACCAGTCAAATGAAATATGAAACCTTAGTTATCACTATAATTCTCCATTAAGGTTTAAGTGTAGTTTTAGCATATGCCTATTTTTTTCCATTTTAAAGTATAGTTTCCCAGTTAGAGAACATATTTTCAGCAATACATTCATAAAATAATAGAGTATTTTTGAAATCCCTTTCAAATTATACTACGCACCAGCAAGCATTGTTTTTTCTAATATATATTTTCCTCCCCAATTGTTCAAAGGTCTTATTTTGAAAAATATGAAAGCCTTATTTTCATGAAACATTTCAACTTTCTACGTCAGTCTTAGAAAAATTACTGTAACAAATAGATAGAATGACAAACTGCGCTGGGACTCCGATGATTAGAAATGTTTCATAGCATCGAAATGTGTCGAGAATATGACGTCATATTCGAACGTTAGAAATGGGAAGCATAGTACCGATATGTCGAATATGACGTCACATTTCGATTCTATAAAACATTTCTAATCATCAGAGTCCAGGCCCTGGTGGGTTTCACAAGGGTTTTCATTTCAGATTTCTGTGGTACAAAACAAAAGGCCATGTAGCTCAGTGACTCACATAAGATTAATTGTGCCCTAGAATCAGATGTGAGCGACTTTGAACCTCGACTTCTGTACTGTGTTGTTGTTACGTCAATTCCATTCCATTATTGACACATTTTTTAATATTTTCATTTATAACCTTGTACTTATAACTTCTGAAGTCATTCTTGAACATATTCGTACCTTTCCGCTAGAAAATTTTGCAGTATACGGTGTATATAACCTCAAAAATATAGAACGGTTTATATAAATACAAATATTGACTCACCTTATTTCATCGGGGGAATTCAGCAATTTCGACATCTTTAAATATAAAACCTAAACTTGATACACAAAATCTCTCACACTAATCACATCACAAAAACCACACGTTGCAAAACTTGCATGAGATACAAAGATACAATATAAAATTTAATTGAATTAACAAAAAATATTGGACAAATATGAAATTGATGTGTCAAATGTCAAAAACCTGTCGACGACGGCATTGGCTTGAGTTTTGAATTGAATGTTGTATCTCTCTTTAACTCGTGGTGCTTGTATCGCTCCATGTCATTTCAAACGTTTGAAAATTATTTCACAAGAACTCCTGTCGTAGCGGATTATGGGCCATTACTGGCTGAATTCCCAACATATTTCGAGCTGTAAGTAATCAGCCATTACTAGAATGGCGCTGGCAAAAGTTATTCCATTTAACTAGTTTTGGGCCAATACTGGCATATTAACCGATGCAAGATTACAAATTGGTCAGCATCATTTTGATAATTTGCCGATAACATCTCGCCGTGGCCAGTACTTAGCCGGCATGTCCATTATTGGCCCGGATGGTGGCCAGAGATCATATGTTTGTTGAAAAGTTACTAAGTTTCCAATACTTATTATTAGACTAGTTTTTCCAGTTTCTTTTTCATCACATATCCATTTTATTATAAATATATATATTTTTGGAAAGTTGTTAATCCCAATTTATCTTACAAAAAAATATAACATGTAATCAAAATTAAAAAGCTTTCCCATGTTGTATGATTTGTCAGTCCCATGTACAGTTAGTCATTACCGTGTAACAGTTTGTCATTCCCGTGTAACAGTTTGTCATTTCCGTGCCACCAACTTACAAAAAATACCAAAAAAATCGAAAACTAAACATTTTTAAGCTGATTTAACTTCACACAATAACTTCAAAACTTCTTTTGATCCATATTTTATTGAATACAATATTTTTATATTATTTGATTAGACAAAGGACTTGAAGTATTTACTCAGTATTCATACAATCACCCTTGTATCAGTGGCAGTGCTAATTCAATATAAAGTTAGCACAGCCACCCCATATAAATAAACTATAAGCGCGACAATTTTTTTTCGTTCACGAAATATTCTCGACAATTATTCGACAATTACTGGAATTGGTTTAATCGATTTTCCGGCAAGTGGCCTTGCTACCTTTATATACATGATGGAGTGGGGTGTTTCTAGGAAATAATCCAATAACTTACCCACAGGGGAGGGTATAATGGGGATAATTACCCCCCCCCCCACGATCGAATTCAGTGTTACTATCAAAATTGACATTAAGATATTCACAAAATGAATTTCTCATATATACATGATTTTATGATGGCAACTGTTTTACTTTCATCTTTTCGAACTATGACAACCACTTCGGTGAAGTTTTTATCTCCCCACGTTATGTCAACGTTATTCGATATAATCATTGTTAATTGCGTCTCTAAAGAAATAAAATATCGTATAAAATTTCACTTTTGTTCATTTATAGGACGCTGACCAGACAGCGTTATATCATTCTCATAAAACAGGTTTTTTATGTTCGTATAGCTATTCTAAAAATAGTTTTAAACGCTTTATAGGATCCCTAAGAAATATAAGTATAATGGTTGGGAACCGCATATTTGGATAGGCTATATAAATAATCTAATGGACTTAAAAAATATTTTTTTAACTATCACATAGGGACATTTTATTGAGAGGATATAATTGGTTATAAGCTATATGTTATAGAACCAAAACGTTATATAATTTGTGCCTTTTTTGGTTGTATACGTACTGCATTGGAGCTGTAAAGGGCGTTATAGGATATTTGTAGTTTTATTAAATTAGTTGTATAGCAGTTTATAAAACTCTTATAGGGTAGGTTCTAGGAAATAATCCAATAACTTTCCCAAATGAAATAGTACCGCCTTTTGCTTTTAGTACGTGTTTAAAAAAGGAAAAATAAATCAAATGACATCTCCCAAATAGTTTGTCAGGTCTCAGGAGGGTGGTGGAGGGGGTATTTTCTAGGAAATAATTCAATAACTTTCCCAAATGAAATAGTACCGCATTCTGCTTTCAGTATGTGTTTAATGAAGAAAAAAATAAATCAAATGACATCTCCCAAATAGTTTATCAGGCCTCAGGAGGGTGGTGGAGGTGGTAGTTTCTAGGAAATAATTGAATAACTTTCCCAAATGAAATAGTACCGCATTCTGCTTTTGGTATGTGTTTAATGAAGAAAAGATAAATCAATTGACATCTCCCAATAGTTTATCAGGCCTCAGGAGGGTGGTGGAGGGGGTAGTTTCTAGGAAATAATCCAATAACTTTCCCAAATGAAATTGTACCGCGTTCTGCTTTTATTATTTTTCACCGGAGAGAAAATTTATCGGTCGACATCCCCCATATAAGGTAAAACCACCAATAGATAACACCCCCAAATTCCACGCCAATACATGACACCCTTTCAATAACTGTCTATATTAAAACATAGGAACTTTTCTTACTGAAGTCCGACGTTTGGCAACATTGTTTAGAACACACTTGATTACCTGTAAGCGTCTTCTCATTCCGTAATGAGACTTACTGCCGTCAACAAGTTTTCTTTCGGAGATTGTCAAACTGTGAGCTAGTTTTTAGTACGTGTCTAATGAGAATATTAGGGAGGTAAGTTTATATTTTTTAATTTTTATTACTTATGGTTTCAACCATACGGAATCTTTGAAGCTATAAAATAAGTGTTACTGCTTAGGTTATGTTTTCTCTTCATTGGATTTAGATTGAATAAATAACAGATTTGTTACTGTAATGTCAGCTTTTGGTCTAACTGAACCTCTTCAGACTAATAGTTGACATCCGGTGTCAGGCATCAGATTTCGCAATTTCTTTAGCTTTTTATACGAAATTAAAGTTTTGCTTCTTCACGATCACGCAAATAAATTTGGATATAAAGAGAAATTGGGAACCAAAAGATGACAGTAGTGTCAAGAATTGGTTAACTAGGTGTCAGCTATTGGGCTCCATATTATTGCATCAATCCCACTCTGGAGTAAAAATTCTTCGGTTTTGTTTATAGATGCCGAATCACCAAAGAAAAATTATGAAATACTCCCAGCAGAATATGCTAGATGCCATTGATGAAGTGCGAAGAGGAAATTCCGTTAAGGCAACGGATAAAAAATATGGAATACCCAGAATTACACTTTTGTACAAAGTTAATGGGAAGCTGCCAATAGGAAAAAGAATGGGCCCAAAGGGAATTTTTACTATCGAACAAGAAAAAATTCTGGTAGAGTGGATACTTTCCATGTCCAGGGCCGGTTTTCCAGTAACAAAGAATACTTTTATGATAACTGTCGCGAGGCTAGCCAGAGCTGAGATTAGAGAGAGTACCAGGAGAAAAGTGGTATAAATTGTTTCGCGCCTGCAATGATATAATTAGAGACAGGATCTATCAAACCTTAACTCGTTCACGAGCAAATGTCACCAGAGAAAATTTAGCGCAATGGTTCAAAGAGGTATGGTCCTATATTTCAGAAAGGGAGCTCGTCAATACAATGAAGAATCCATCTAGAGTCTTCAATGCGGACGAAACTGCCTTCTACATGAACCCCAAAAGTGGTAAAGTATTGGCTGAGAAAGGTAGCAAATCGGTATACTTAGCAGGAGCCAATGATGAAAAAGAAAACATAACTGTCTTATTAACTGCCAATGCCTCTGGCAAGATAGCTCCTCCAATGATTGTTTATCGTTACAAGAGAATACCGTTATAAATTGCTGAGGCAGTCCCTGCGGATTGGGCAATAGGAAGATCCGAAAACGGGTGGATGACCCAAGAAATTTTCTATGAATATATAGCGAACATTTTTCATCCGTGGCTCCAAAAAGAGAACATTGAACTTCCCGTTGTTTTGTTCCTTGATGGACATTCCTCCCACATTTCTCTACATGTATCAGAATTTTGCGTGAAGAATGGTATTGAGCTAATTGCATTATATCCTAATGCAACTCATCTGATACAACCCATGGACGTTGCGGTCTTTCATAGCTTGAAAACACACTGGAGAAAGCAGGTTCAAGACTGGAGAATGTCTCACACAGGAGAACTCAAGAAAAAAGATTTTCCTCCACTTCTCAAAGAAGTTATAAAAAAAATTGATCCTTCCATTTTACAAAACGGATTCAAGAAGTGCGGACTGGTACCTTGGAACCCCCAAATTATAAATTTGCCACTAAATAACCCAACGCCAAGAGCAAAGGTGGATATAAATGCAATAAACACATTTTTGCTACATTTAGAGAACGAAATTGGCGAAGAAAAAATATCACAGTTTAAAAATAATGAGGGTGACTGGAAAGGACCCAAAGAAGATTGGTCTCTCTACAACATTTGGAGACAAAATAAAAGTAAAACAGAACGGGTAAATCAGCATCATATTTTATTACGTCTTCTTTTCCAGCTACCACTGCAAGAAGTTCCGGAAACTTCAGACAATAGTCTACAGAAAAATAATAATATTTCAGCTTCTGAAAATGTTGTTGCCGAGTCAGTAACATCTGACAATATCGCAGCCGCCCCACAGCAAGAACAGATACCTGAGATTTTCATAGCAGAACCAGTGCCATCTGTATTACGGTCAAAAGCAGTTGTCAATGAGTTAACACCAAACAAAGAAAATATCACAAATTGCAGCCTGAAGTCAACAAACATCGCAGATCCCACAATTCCATCTCCATTCAAGCGAGTATTATTTTGGCCTGATACAAAACCACATACAGCTAAAAGGATGAAAAAGGAAAAAATACCTTGTGTACTCACATCGCCCCAAACGATTATGTATTACCGAAAGAAGGAAGAAGATAAGCAACAGAAAGCTGAAAATCAAGCTAAGAGAAAGGAAGAAAGAGAACAAAAACGAAAAGAGTTACAAGAAAAGAAAGAATCTGCAGAAGAACAGAAGAAAAGAAACAAAGACAGAAAAAGAAAGGGCACACTTAAAAAACAGGATGATGGCGATTCAACGACTTCAGAATCATTATCTATTGAGAGTGCCGACTCTTCTCTATGGGATGAAGATTTTGAAGATGTCAACAATGAAGATGATTTGTCATATCAACCAGTTAATTTTGAACTTCTCAAGGAGGGGGATTTTGTCTTGTGTGAATTCTTAGGTGGTAAACGCAATCAAACAAAATTTGTTTATCTATGTGTGGTGCAAGATAAAAAATCAGACATTCAAGTTATGGGATTAAAATCCACAGACAAAATGAAAAAAGAGTTTGTTCCACATGAAGATGACATCTCTTTTATATCCATTGACCATGTAATTGGCAAAGTATCTCAACCAGAAATCTTGAGAAGAGGAGAAAGAATCAGTTATGCTTTTCCAAAATCGTTGCCGGTTAAAGAAGTTTAAAAATTGATGAAGTCATCTATTGGTTTTACACATGTCATCCTTTGGACTATTTCGTTTTAGAGGTGTCATCTTTAGGTAGTAGTGATAGGTGCGAGTAAAATATTTTTTCTAGTTCGGTTTTCAATAAAATATTGAAATAATAATAATAAGAAGTTTTAACAAACCTTAGGATATTTCATGATGTATTCAGTTTTCAAATGTAATAAAAAATATTGAAAATTTCAGTTATTTTTCATTTTATTTCCTTAATAGTGTCATCTATTGGTGGTATTACCTTAGTTTGTCAGGCCTCAAAAGGGTGGTGAGGCTGGGAATTTTTTCTTTATAATCCAATAACTTCCCCAAATGAAATAGTACCGCGTTCTACTTTTATTATTTCCCACATGTAAAGAAAATTAATCGATCGACATCCTCCATATAGTTTGTCACTTTTGTCAGGCCTCAAAAGGGTGATGAAGCTGGTACTGTTTACTTTATAATCTAATAACTTCCCCAAATGAAATAGTACCGCATCCTGTTTTCAGTATGTGTTTCATGAAGCAAAAACAAAGCGAATGACATAAACTGAAAGCAGAATGCGGGTACTATCCTATTTGGAAAAGTTATTAGAAATTACCCCCTCCACCACCCTCTTGAGGCCTGACAAACTATATTGGGAGATGTCATTTGATTTATTTTTTCTTTATTAAACATATACTGAAAGCAGAATGCGGTACTATTTCATTTTGGAAAGTTATTGGATTATTTCCTAGAAACTACCCCCTTCACCACCTTCCTGAGGCCTGACAAACTTTTTGGGAGATGTCATTTGATTTATTTTTCCTTCATTAAATACATACTGGAAGCAGAATGCTGTACTATTTCATTTGGGAAAGTTATTGAATTATTTCCTAGAAACAACCCCCTTCACCACCTTCCTGAGGCCTGACAAACTATTTGGGAGATGTAATTTGATTTATTTTTCCTTCATTAAACACATACTGGAAGCAGAATGCGATACTATTTCATTTGGGAACGTTATTGAATGATTTCCTAGGAATTACCCCCTCCAACAGCCTCCTGAGGCCTGACAAACTATTTGGGAAATGTCATTTAATATTTTTTTTTCATTAAACACATTCTGAAAGCAGAATGCGGTACTATTTCATTTGGGAAAGTTATTGGATTATTTCCCAGAAACTTCCTCCTCCACCACCCTCCTTAGGCCTGACAAACTATTTGGGAGATGTCATTTGATTTATTTTTTCTTCATTAAACATATATACTGAAAGCAGAATGCGTTACTTTTTCATTTGGGAAATTTATTGGATTATTTCCTAGAAACTATCCCCTCCACCACCCTCCTGAGGCCTGACAAACTATTTAGGAGATGTCATTTGATTTTTTTTTCATTAAACACATACTGAAAGCAGAATGCGGTACTATTTCATTTGGGAAAGTTATTGGATTATTCCAAGAAACTTCCCCCTCCATCACATTCCTGAGGCCTGACAAACTACTTAGGAGATGTCATTCGATTATTTTTTTTTTTCATTACACATACTGAAAGCAGAATGCGGTACTATTTCATTTGGGAAAGATATTGGACTATTTCCTAGAAACTTCCCTCTCCACCACCTTCCTGAGGCCTTCCTTAGAAAATGTCATTTGATTATTTTTTTTTTCATTACACATACTGAAAGCAGAATGCGGTACTATTTCATTTGGAAAAGTTATTGGATTATTTCCTAGAAACTTCCCCCTCCACCACCCTCCTGAGGCCTGACAAACTATTAAACACATAAGTACTGAAAGCAGAATGCGGTACTATTCCATTTGGGAAAGTTATTGAATTATTTCCTAGAATCAACCCCATCTTCCATCCTCTGAAGGCCTGATAATTGGTTAAAGGTGTGAAATAAAGTGAATGATAATATTATAATGATAGATAAGCTTGATAAGTATATTTTTACCGCTTTATTACTTTCAGAAAAAAAAAATTCTAACTTTTTTCTTGGAGTACCTATATCTGTGGATGTGGCTAACTTCACACCGGTGTAGAGAGTCCATCTTTAGTGTATCTATGGATCTTGAGAATTTCATGATTTTTTATCAAAAATCACAGAAGATACGAAGGTGACTCCATGAGAAGTGAAACATACTGTATATAAAACAAAATTCTATAATTTGAGGAAAATACTCTGATTGCAACTATTTGTTCAGATTATTAAACAGAAAATTCACAAGACCAAAATGGTGGAAAGAACAGAATGTTATTGAAGTGAGTAACATAAATGGCAAATATAAACTGTTATGAAAAGCAACATCATTTAGTTTAAAGAACGTATCAATTAGAAATCCTTCGGTTAGCAAATTATAATAAAAATCCACTAGTATAAACTAGCTTCACAAATATGTGGATCTGAATTTTCTGTATGGTGGCCAGAAAACAAATTTATAATCAACCAAATAACTAGTCCAATTTGGAAAAAATTTTCTGGATGGTAGTTCTCCGTCATAAAATTTTACAGAACAGAATGTAATTGAAGCACTTATTATATAACAAAAATGGCAAATATAAACTGTTATTAAAAGCAACATCATTTAGTTTAAAGAATGTATTCCAATTAGAAATCCTTGGGTTAGCAAATTATAATAAAAATCCACTAGTATAAACTAGCTTTGCAAAGAGGTGGATCTGATTTTTCTGTATGGTGGCAAGAAAACAAATTTATAATCAACCAAATAACTAGTCCAATTTGAAGAAATTATTCTGGTTGGTAGTTCTCCCTCAGGAAATTTTATAAAAAATATCACAGAAATACCCTTTTGTACGGGTGGATTTAAAATTGCTGTATTGTGGTATGAATACATGTTATAAACAATGAAATGAACATGGTATTTCGATACAGTGGCACAAACAGAAAGTTTCAAAGAACATAATTACATATAACCACTGTACAAAATATAGATCTAGAAATTCTTTATCAGAATACCAGAACAAAAATTAGTAACTGAATATATATTAGAGGTATTTTTTTCCAGCAAAATATTCAATTAATACTGCAAAAATGTATATTTCCATTTAAGAGCATTACAAAAGCGGTTATTGAAAACAAAAAATATCAGAATGAATTGAACCGGTAAATCAGAATCGAAGTTCCCAAATTTTCCAAAATGATTCTTATTTTGAGGAAATTTTTTCCCATGTAATTTGAACCTCTCATATCTACGTATTAGTGACCAAGTGACCAGAAATAGCCAATCAGACAAACATTTAACTGATAAGTGCCCCGGTAAATTATCACTATTGAACAATCGAGTCACCATGGTTATGTCATAGTTTGACGTTTACTCAATTAAAATTTCAAAATGTCAGTCCCTTGGAGTAGATATGGAAATATCCAAAATGACTAGATCGATATAATTATAAGTGACAATTCTAGGCAAAAATGTAATTCAGAAGTGAGGTGTTATGTTCCAATAGTTCAATATGTCAGACAGAAATCTATTAGGTAGGTATAACTAGCAAAATCAATATTAATATGCATAGTTGTAGGTTAAATAACATAATTACTACCTATGCAGCATTGAGTTTTTATTTGTTTAAACACCTACCTACTGTTGAGAACTTTTTTAACACACTTCATCTTCAGATTTCAAAGTAAAACTAAAGTGGCCGTACCACAGAATATTGGAACTTCAATATTCTGTAGCTGTACTTACCTACCAACTTAATGAGTACCTATTTTACCTCATAGATATTATTATTATTATAATTCATACTTTTCCAAAGTATATTTTGTTTTATATCAATGATAAAAATCATATTCATAAAATCGCTCTGTCAAAATTAATTCAATTTTTTATATTAACAATAGAGTAGATTGTTTGTTTGTGAGTAGACAATATTGACATTATGACATTTCAAGTCACAATAATAATAACCTCAAGAAGCAAGAAGTAGAACCACTTGACAGTTCTCATGTTCTCAATCGGTTTTTGATTGGAGGAGTATTCATCACGCATGCACACTAGCTCCACACTTCTGTCAGTGCATCAGCTGTTGTTATTGCGATAGGTTGGAAAATATTAAAACAAATTATTTACGTGAACTGAATTGTGAATTAAGTATATTGAACCATGTCAACCAAAGAAAAACAAGTAAATTACGAACGCTTCTTAAAAATTAAGTGCTTATGTGAGACATTGAAACGTACTTATAAGTTAGCATCGTCTCTGGAATTCGAAAAGTAGATGGGTAGATTTAGAATTGAATAATATGGGGTCTTTTAAGTCATATTCACCTGCCAATCTCCTCGCAAAGATCGTAAACATCGTCAAAGAGAACTTCTTCTTCGGTCATTTTGCAAATTCAAATTATTTGCAAATTAAGTTTAAAATCACAAATTTATTAAAATCGAAAGTTCACCACCCGCACTATTTGTTGTCATTCCTAAAACCACAGGTCACTATGTGCAAAGTGGGTGAGGCTACATGCACTTCGAATTATGCAAAAATCACACTTAACCGCGTATTTGGTGTTGCCTAAAAGCAGGCGTTAGTGAACTTCAGTTAGCCGGGAAATCTTTAATATGGCCGCACCACTCCTACAAACGTGAGCGACAATGTTTTGTAACAAATAAACTTCGAACGAATCCAATCAAAGTGAAAAAATTTAAAACTTGTCAGCACTTCGCGTGAGATGAAACAGTACTATTTTCGCTGTACACACCCTAAACACACTACTTTAAACGAAAAACCAATTCAACTGACAGCAATGAGCAGTGGCAGATCGAGCGCGCCGGGCCTTCCTCATAACACACATGCGCTGCGCATTTTCAAAAGCGATAAGAAACAGAAACATAAGGTTTTCTGAAGTAAACTTGGTAAATTATCTATTCCTGATTCATTAATATGTTTGCTAGCAATAAAAGTAAAATGTTTAAAGCGTTAGTAAATCAGATCTGTTAATATTTCGCGAGAATATTGATATGGCGAGTACATAGGCGTAGGCAAATGTTAATTTGACGAGGGTAGGTACTTATTTTCATTATTAGGAATAAGACTGGAATACTGGAAATAGCATAATACAGTTCGATTATTATATCTTTATCCGTGCGTCATCATCACAATACCATAATTCTTAGCTTAGCAGACAAATGTAAACGAATTTTGAATCGTTCATAGCGGTTGTTAGAAAGAGATGTTCGATAGAGGATGTGTGATTTCTTCGATCATAAATTGATAAAGCATGGGTAAAGATACAATAATCGAACTGTACCTATGTGATTTCAAAATACTCACTTATTCTAAATATTGAAAACTGGTACACCGTCGATACCCCATCGTTCATACCTAATAATTTTCAGCATAAAATTTCAGTATCCATATACATATCCCTTGGTTCAGACGCGCTGCTTTTAGAATACGATACTTTTTGTGTGAACCAGAAATCAAGCAGTTACCTAGGTATCTAATTAAAAATCACATAACTATACACTGTGTCGCACTTCTCATAGAAACACCTGGGAAACTTCCATATTTTATGTTGAATTGTGAAATTTGCGCTATAGATAGATAGGTACATCAACAATTAACAAAACTTTCTAGAATTTGATATTTGGACAATCTATTTTTTCATTTAAATTTTGTTACTCGTACACTAACGTTTTCTTTATATTCTGCTGCAGTTTGAACATCTTATATTAGAATATGAGAATCACAAAACGCATGTTCTGTGCAACTGCTATATCGATGAATTGTTGTGAAGCAGTTTGTCACCTTGTCACATTCATAGAAATCATGGTATAAAGTTTACAGGGTGTTATGTAAAGTGTCCGATGTTTTAGAGGACGATTCCTCAGTTAGCTATAAAGGTGGAAAGTTCATGCATATATAAACATGGGTCCCCAATGCCTTAGTTTTTGAGATACATGGTGTTAAACATTTATTTTTATTTTGGTTTCCAGTAAATATTTTTTTGAAATTGGAGATTTTTCAAATTTGATTTTAGTTTGGTCCTCAGTTGTAGGGGGCGCCATCTGCAGGTCTTTTTGTCTGTTTTGGGGAGTCATAATTTTGTCGTATGTGCATGTATATACGTATAACATTTTCTGAAGATAAATCGATTCCTGTCAAAAATTTCTGCATGCAGCCGTTTTCGAGATATTTTGATTCAAATTAATCGATGCATCCGATCTTCTCATTGATTCACAAACTCTCTGAAAATAAAAGTAAAAGTATCAAGTATATGCTAATATATAGTAAGTTTATTCCAACGTTTTTTGTTTGTTTTATTTATAATTATTGTGATTATTTGTTGGAAAATGTTAAACCAATGCAGAGTATGATGACATACATTCTACATACGGATGCAATTCATTACATGAAGTCAGAAGTTTTTGTATGGGCATTTTGGGATCGTCGTTATCTGAAACGCACAACTTCCAATTCAAAAACGTTTTCAAGAATTCACGCTCAATTAAGGGAAAGTTTTGAGAAAGCCATCAGTCATATCTATTGGGTGCACAACGGACAGTAAGAATTCCAGAAATCGTGGAAGCAGTTCTTAAATCTGATAGGAGAACACCCCGAAATAAGCTTCAGAAAAGTAGCGCTGACGTTAAACATTTCTCATATTCTGATATGGAAAATATTAATTGAAATTAATCACATTCACAGAGTTCAGGTACTCTTCTCTCGTGGCTTTCCGTTATGTATAAAATTTCGTCGTTGGTTTCTCCAATACCTTATCAAAATCCTTTATTTGAAAATCAAATTCTGTTTACCGTTAAGGCAAGTTTCTCACGGAACGCTCAAAACGCAATTTTCACAAATTTATTTGTGGTCAGAGGAAAATTTATTTCTACCCTCAGTACTAAATATGTATCTAACAACTCAAGTTTGAAGACAAATAATGAATTATGGTCATTTGATCCAAAATTATTTCCACATAATAATAATAATAAAAATAATCCCTCATAAACACTCGTTGAATAATGTACCCAAAGGCATAGCCTGTGCGGGTAGAGGACGGCTATCATTATTATTTGCCGTTGCGCTCCGGGGCGACTTACTGATGTTTCAGGTGATGTATTCACTTTTCAGCTGTAGGAAAACCCGGAAAACCTACAGCACCACCTCGGGTGGTCGGTGTGCACTCCAAGCTAGCACTAGATGAGATTGTCATCTAGACAACTCACCATACACTTGCTTTTGCGGTCGCGCCTATCGATCCGATATAAAGTAGTTGAGAAAAATTCTCGTACCTACATCGGACTCGAACCGACTATCGCTATGCTGGAGTTTCGAACGGCCTGTGCCTCAGACCGCTGATCCCCTTTATCAACTTTTTGTAAACGTTTTCAGTTTTGCCTTCGCAAGCAGAGCTTACGGCTTTATCAATATAGAATTTTTCTTTTCAGAAATATGTAATGAGAAACGAACTATCCACCAGAAAAAGTCAAAGAATTTATTTTGCGGAAAGTAAGTATAATTGGAATTGTTGAGAGGAGTCCCAGTGAACCAGAATCCATCGCATAGAAGTTGCAAAGAGTTACTGCTGGGATCTGCGACTTCGTAATGTGGATACAAAATAGATCACTAGTAATAATTTGCGAGTGCTCATCGCCAGTAACTACCCAAGACGTTGCGAAGCGTACCTTTTTAAGTTTCTATAGACAGCCTCAAAGCGATGAATTAACAAAGCAGCGGTTTTTTGAAAGATTATAAATATTTTAATGGAATATAAATGCACCTCTCACGGAAATTAAATGAATGTACACATTTATAATTACTGCATTGACTTTTGAAAGCATTCCTTTTATATTTACCAAATTGATGAAATAAATGTAGCTTTGGGAATTTCTCTGGAATGAATGAATGGAAAGCAATTTGGTATAATTTTCAACATATTTATTAACACTAACTAATATAAAATAACATAAAACAACAAAATAATATCATAGTCTTCAAAAAATATATTTATATATATAACGAATACAAACAAAATTTTCAATGGTGGCTAATCACAGAAATCGACGCAACTAAAAAAAAACTTTCTTCATTGCATGCAGCCTCCACAAACCTGAAATGAAAAGTTGAGGATAAGTTGCTACGCTATTTTAAGGCAGTAGTTTGGGGAATACATTTAATGCGCGTTATCCTAAAGTCACACTGCCTGTAAAGCCTACACCACTACATAATCTTCAATATTTCTACTCCTTCTGAAATAGAATATATGAGTGAAAAATATAATTATTCAGAGAACACAGCATCAGAAATCAGAAAATGGAGCTTTTTCAAAATTATGAAGTGGGGGGTGGAAAAAATTATCGAATACTCTTATCAAAGAAGAGTGAACGACCCGACCCTACTTGACGGTATATATCCGGTATATATACCTATACATTTTTCGTTTGCAAGTATTCAACAGAAAACAACTTTTCAATTTTTATAATTTTCAGTTGCTCATTTTAACTAAAATCATTTTTAGCCACCCTGCATGTATAATTTGAGGGCATGAGAATAGATAAAAAATATCACACATCTGTCTATCAAATGTTATTATGATTATTTCCTCTATTATTTCGATTTGCATCTGCATATATATATAGAAGCCCACGGCACATCAGCATGTACATTTTTGTATCTAACCTAATCATAATCAATAACGTTGTCAGTTATTTATAGTTGTTTTCAGTAAAGATTTTCTCTGCTGCTACCTCACCTTCCACTTGAAGATGAATCGCGTAATTTTTCATCGAATATGTTTATAATTTTTTTTATTTTACGAAACGAAGTCAAAAAGTTTCACTTACCTTTAGAAAATTTCCATCTTTTCTACATCAAGGGACTGAACTATGCACGAATACCTACAAAATACACAACTTTATAAAGTACCGATACAGTAATTAAGTTTTATTAGCAACTTAAAATTCTAAAACTAAACAAACTATAGCGCTACAAGCTACACAAGTTCATCAACATCAAATGACAAAGTCAAAATGTCTGCCATGGGCCGGCCGTTGCCAGTTGATATCTTCTGCCGCTAGTGTCGAAAAAGGCGCTGTTCACTTCTCAAAAAAGTCGCCCGATCATAATCCATGGAACTTCTCGAGTAATATATAATAGAAAATTCAATAAATATTAGGAAATGAACGTTTATATAAAACAGTCAAAAATATGTGGCATGGTGATAACATTGTGAAAGTCGTAAGGACTTCTGTAGATCGCATTGATTTTAACTGCTTTTGAATGGTATTTTGCGAAATCACAAAAGGTTAATTTTTATTGCATAATCATTGTCCGCAAAGCGAAATCGCTGGTACTTATATGTAAAATCGGATTGTTACCTACAACCAAATAAATCGAATAATTTTTTTCTAGCCACTAAACTAAAATAGCATTTAACGTACTCATGTGAACTGCGCTAAATAATCGATTCACCACAAATTCAAAAACTGTATTCATAGGAAATGTTTAAGAACTTCATTCTTTTAGTAAGTATATTAATTATAGATCTCAAGTATATCAGTTAAAAATGTCAGGATGACCAACTATCAAACACAATGTTTTTATTGGAGTTCTTAGAAAAAGTACGGTATTTACATAAATACCACTCGTTACAAAAACGGTATTTATAATACTTTTTACATATTATAATACTCACAAGCAATGTAATGTTAGGAAACTTTCAATGATTCAAAAGTACAAATTGAAAATATATAATTCAAGATGCAAATCTGAATAAAAATCAGATATGATGGAAAATGGTATGTCTCGCTGGTACAGAAATTGGATTATTAGGTCATTGGTACAGAACATTTTGATTTGGAATGAATAATCAGACTTCTGGACGACGCATAACAAATTTTTGTATAAAGATTTTATTATCTGGAAATACCTACATTGAGTTTTCGACTTTTGAAGAGCAGATTAAGTTAGCCTTTTCTTATGGACTTATTCAATTGATCGTGCTAGGAATCGCACGTTAAAAGGTAAGACCTCGTTAATCCTTAGCTCGCACAAGTTTCGACTTCAGAGGGTTGTCGCTCGTAGGGGGATGACAGCTGGTTAACGGAAAAAACAATTTTTAAACAATTTTTTTTTTAAACAATTTTTTTTTATCTAATTAATTTATATCGAATATATTGAAATATTTTAGGGTTTAATAACTTTTGACGGTCAAAACCTAGGTAATTTGCTGATTTATAGAAAATATTGATAGAAAGGTAAACAACAAATTATAATGTAAGTAATACTTTATTTCATCCTTAAAACTAAAGTCTCAACAGTTCGCAAACATGCTCAAAGCTATTTTTACGAAATGTGTATACAGTTCGTTTCTTTTATCATGTGGTAACATTGCTATATTCTAAACCGTAATAGATACAATGACGATTAAATGGGAAAAAAGGTAACTATTGTGGTGAGCAGTAAATTGGTCATAGAAAATTTACGGGGATTCTCGCCCTTCCCAACTTATACAGGGAAAACTGAAAATGCTGTTTTCGGTTTTTTATGTTTAATTAAAAATTTATCATTACGTAGTTCTAGTACATTTTGAATACAATAAAACTTTCCTCTTTCATTTTTTTATATTTTCTGAAATAACCATTCTATTCGTAAAAAAACGAAAACAGCATTTTTAGTTTTCCCTGTATAAGTCGGGAAGGGCGAGAGTCCCCGTAGATTTTCTCTGACTAATGTACTGCTCACCACAATAGTTACATTTTTTCCCATTTAATCGTCTTTGTATCTATTACGGTTTAGAATATAGCAATGTTACCACATGATAAAAGAAACAGCCTGTATATTCCACTTTATCAGTATGGAAATCAATTTTAAATTTTTATAAATTTTCAACAAAAGCACACTATTTAATAAACATGAAAAGAAATAGGTATAACAATAAAATTCAATTCAGTCTAAAATATCTCGATTCAAGATATCACAATAAACAGAGTTTTCCTGTAATTTTATTCACGTCTTCTTCCAACCCAAATAAACTGAGTACAGTCACTGATCCTGGTGCTATTTGAGTATGGCCTGCGTCTTGAATAAGGTAACACGGTATATTTTCGGATTTTGCTTTGACAGAAAGTTCTCTCAAATGTACTTCATCAGTCCCTTTCAAAACAATTTTTCTCTCACTGGAATCAAATTAAATTCATCACCATATTATAAATTACTTAATTGAAACTTAAAGCGATAGAGATGGCACCAAATGTAAATTTTTTATATAATTATATCGATAGATTTTATTGAAAATAAGAACAGGATGTTCATAAAGTCAGATGTGGAATCATCTGCAAGTGAAAGATAAACTTTAGTCGCCATTTACCACTGTTTGAGATAACCTCTTCAACATCCTGATGCCAACTTTCATTGAAGAGTCCCGCACTTAATTGAAATAAAATTTCAATAGAATCTGTCATGCATTCCTAATCAAAAGTTATATAATGCAAGTTTACTTGAGTACTGACATAATTTTATTACTTGTGGGTGGTTTGATACTAGCAGAATGATTGAATTATATCTGAATATTTATATTTGTTATATATTTGAATCTATCAAGTGAGTACTTGTTATTTCAATAACTTCAATACATTGGAAATTATCCTTTCAAATCAGTAGGCATGGAGCTGTACTTGTTGCGCAGGAGCATTCATAATAAAACACATATAATAAACAAATAATTTTTACCCTTGACTCTCCCAGATATTCAAACCATTCTTTGGATCTTGTTTCACCATATCACGATACAGTCCTAAACAGGCATGACCTACCTATAAGAAAACATCATTAGCTGATAATAGGATAACTCTTGATATTATTAATATACTTGTGCTGCAATTTTCCCTACTCCCATTTTCAGAGACATATTAACAACAAAAGTCATTTTATAACATTGTACATCTTCTTCGTCCGTACTTTCATCTTCACAATCTGATTCTCTGCTCTGAATTACGGAAAGAACTGCGTCTTCATCATGATTATTGAATATGTAATCAACTGCTTGGTCTACTGATTCATTTCCTGTGCAAAAAAGAGCCTACGAAAATTCTTCAAAAACTGGTATTCCTCTTTATTTACCTGATTTGCTATCTCATGAGTTATACCCATTGAAACCAATTGATGTAAAAATTCTTCGTTAGGTTTCCATGGCTCACCCATTTTTTTACTGGTATTCTAAAAAGGTATCACTTTTATTTCTTATCAAATAATTTTGATTTGAAAATTGAAATTTAGTACAGAAATCGGCAATTATAGCGTGCGAGCGTCTCAAGCACAGACAAACAAGACTTATTTATATCTGAAATGTGAAATGAGTCAAATCGAATATGGCAAGGAACAAGGACTTTCGTTCGATCAATGTCCGATGACTGTATGAAGTATGACAGTGTTGCCAGTTGGGAAAAATCGTACGTATCTACCCAAGGACCTTACCAAGTAAGGGTGAATTTCCAATAAGGCATTTTTATTTTTTGCGTTAAAATAAAGGTTTTTGTGACAGAAGCATTTTTGGAATGTTGGGCCCCAGGAAGAACCGGAGGGCGATGGAACGGAGTTTCGACTGAGCCAGGGAATCGGTGGAAAAAATATACTAAAAGTAGGAGGACGCTAATGACCGATATCGTGATCTGAAAAAAGAAGATTAGGGTAGCTTATAAGAAAGGTCTGATCGAAAACCTACCGAATATATTCTATATTCTATATTTGTTTGAAAGCGTGTGTCAAAGTGTGAACTTAGCCAGAAATTATACTAGTATAACGTATAATTACCATATGTTTCCGTTACCGGAACGACATACAGGTGACAATCACAGACTTATTGGTAATAAGTGTTTCTTAAATACTTTGTGGACACACTAACCAGCAATATTTTCTTTTACTTTACCGTTGTTGAACCTTTATTTTTATTTATTGTTTGATCAACTATAGTTCGATAATCCTATAGATGCCAATCCCAATCCCGACGTCTGGTGCTAGCTTGAAGTGCGCACCGACCAACCGGGGTGGTGCTGTAGGTTTTCCGGGTTTTCCTACAGCTGAAAAGTGAATACACCACCGACAATATCAGTAAGTCGCAACGGAGCGCCACGGCAAATCATAATAATAGCCGTCCTCTACCCGCACAGGCTATGCGTTTGGGTATACTCTACGAGTGTTTATGAGGGAGTATTATTATTATTATTATATTGTAATCTCCACATTCTGTATATAAATTAAGTTTGTTTAGATAGAACCAAGTGAAGGAACACAAAAAGAAAAAATATATCTTTAATTTGTTATCATTCAACGGTCATTCAAAGTGTCACCTCTGTTATATATTCAACAAAGAATAATGTGTGTGAAGCTGAAGATTGTACCAAACTATATAAAGCCCAAGATTTGCATCCACAATAATACTACCATATTCAGGATTGCACCTCAAATTGGTTCCAGATATATTAAAGGCATATTCCGATAATATTCCTAATAATGAAGAATTTGACTGTCTAGAATTCAAAGTAGCAGAAAGTAATAAGTTATCCAATGTGAAATATGAAAAACTACGAAAGAAGCAGATCTCTATGGTTAACACACAAAAGAATACTCAGGAGTGAACACGACAAAGATTTTGTAAACTCATCCAATACCGAATTCAAACCAACAAGAAATATATCAACAAACAATTCAAGTATTAAATTAAAGGAAACCCATATTAGCAGAAAACAATAGAGAATATAACAAGGAAAAGAAACAACAACCAATTGATCTTCACCAAAGCAGGGGTAACAATATAGTATGCTTTAGAAGAACACACCAGTACTGTACAAAAATGACACACGGTGAGCACATTGGATTTTATTCTCCTGAAGAAAGACCCCACGAAAACATTAACTCACAAATGGAAATTGATTAAACATACGAGCCTTTCGCTTATTCCCTAATAAAATAGGGTGTCGGCAAATGTCGAACAGAAAATAATTCAACAACCCAATATATTACTGCCGAATCATTTCAGCAAACAACGACTGGCAAAGTTCTTCACGAATATTCGCGGTCACCAATGGCACCAGCGGGCGCTTCAAAACTCCGGGAAAACAAAGCTTACGTCACATCAGTCATGTGACAGTTGATGACTTTCAGATGTTTAGTTGATATTTGATATTTTTATTTTATTTTTATGAATCCTTTAAATTTTAATTTACGTCTCAACTTTGTTTCCTCTAAAATGCCTGTGGCTGAAAATTTTCATTATTTAATCGGAAAAAGTAGGTCTGTGGTTAAAGGGGATGCATGCAGTAGTCAATGCCAATCATGTTTTATCTATTTATATGTGAGGTAGAGAATATCGATGAGCGACGAGTTTTTGGACTTTTTCTGCAAACTTCCGTTTTGAAATTTTCCTCATGAACTGAAAATTGGATTGGGATCTCCAGATACACCAGTTACGAAGTGAAACTGTGAATGCAGTTGCAAAGGGGGCCAATCTGGATTCTGTAAACATGTAGTTGCAGTCAAGAAGAACTCAACGAGTTGAGCTGTACTGATGCCAAGCAAGTTTGAGATTGGGACAGAAAAAAAATGTTGAGGCAGTTAATGCTGAAAGAGCAGTAGACTTCTGCCATTTCGAAAAGAAACATCGATATATGCATTCAAATCCAATGAAAAAGTTGAAAAAGAGAATTTGAACTTGTTAATAGAGTGTTGTGATTGTGTGAGATACCTGACTAAATTGAAGTAATCACTTCGCCCCACATAGACACCTATACACACATTTTTTTTTCTAAGTGCACATACCTATTTATGTTGAAATGTTGTGAAAGGGTTACTTGTGAAATTTATTATTGTGGCACCACATACATCCATTCATCTTGATTTAATTTTGAATAAAAAGAACTATTATTTGTAAATCATTATTATTTAATTCATTACCTATACAAAATAATTGTTACTGTACTCAACATATGAAATAATTCGATTAAAAGTCCAGGTTTTCATTATCATGTATCAAATAATAAAAATATCTTTATTGTGCAATAGTAGAACCATTTAAAGGACAATTTATGCAGATAGTTACAATAATGTGCAAACAGTTTTAAGTAACAATATAAATGATTTTTAAAGGCGAACCTTGGCTACCCTAAAAACTTCATGGATTTTGTTTATACTTATGTCACAGTATTTACAAATCTTATTATAGTTTCTGGAAATTTTTGAGATGGAGTGACTACTTTCATCAGTCCTTTAAATGTTTTGCTTCTTGTGCCTAGAAAATAACTGGATGGATTTATGCCAATTATTATAAACAAAATATATCGTACCAAGTGTGAAATCTTCCAATTTAATTCCATATGCTTTAGCTAATTTCTGGCACTATTGGTTTCTGGAAAAGGAGTGCATGGACACATTTGAAGATAAATAATTCTTGCACTGCGGCCCTGAACAACATTTCTTTGACTTACTAGTCCTATCAAGCTATGCTTTCTGCATTAAATCAAAAAAATCGAACCAAATATAAAACGACAAAGAAATAATCAACAATTTATTAACATTAGATCTTATGGCAGAATGTTTGTTTTCCCGGAGTTTGACGTACACATTTCAAAATGTAGATGTCGCCCACTCCGTGGCGACCCTAGAGTCACTAAATCAAGCAGGCCGTTCCGTCCTTACGGGTATGGCCAATAGGCGTGGTCTAATACTTCAAGTAGTTCCAGTGTTCAAAATAACCCACAGAAGCGTCAGTGAGAAGGCAGAAAAAAAAAGTTGGGTTATGTTTTTTTTTTAAATGAAAAGAATCTTTGTTGCTTTTGGTTCATTTTTATTTTTATCATATTTTATTGTTGAATGGATGAATACCAGGTACTAATTCTAAATTTGTTTTTGATTGTAATTGAGGAGGTGCACAATAAACTCGAATTACAAAAAAGTGTCGGTAGATTTTCGGGCAGTCCCGACAAAGGGTAAATTACAAAATGGAGATTCAGATTCAGCCCTCGACCTAGTCCCATAAGGTCGGGAATTAGGAAGTTACGTTAATAAAAAAACATGAAAAGTTTTCCTGCGATGGTCATCGTAGCATTCGCATTCGTGGCCAAATACTTGGAAAGATATTGATAGACCAGACTATTTACTATTTATTATTAGCCATACAAAAGTTTTTTAGCACATAACCTAAAAAACAGTAAAAACTTAAGTTATAAGAAAGCATCCAAGATTTACTCTGTGAGTAGATGGAGGAAGTGAAAGTGAAAATCTAAAGAAGACCGACTAATAAAATGTAATGTGAAGTGAAAAACAAATTGTATTTAAAATAGGTTTTTAGAAAGCGACTCGATTCTACTTCATTAAATGTGCCATAATTCGTATTTTTGTTGAAATTCATTATTGTATAGGTGTTATTCTGTGGTAATACAGTAAATTTCATTATTTCAATTTGTGAGTCCCAGTAAACATAAAAATATCAATATTTACACTGCACACAGGAATTTCATGATTTTCCACTGAACGATTCAGCAGTGAAAGCCATTTCTTCCTCAAGGTTTCACAATGCTTCATTTTTAGGCAAAAAGTTAATCTTTTCAGTAAGAAGTAAACAACTCTCTACGCACACAACACTTTGCTCCTATCTCATATCGATTACCGTATTACTAAGTATTACAAATGTTTATAAATGAAAATAGTTTATTAACATGACATGACTTTTCACTATTTGCAAATATTTCAGCCAACATAAGCCGATTTCTATTTGAGAGTGTCAAGCCAATGATTGGGAGCTAGAACTCTTAAACTTAAAACTCTCAAAGAGAAAGCGACTATTGAAATTGACACGTGTCAGTAGTTCAAACGTTGGCCTAACATAACCTAATTTTTTCTGTGGGTGAATTCGTACTGTTATAGTAGTTAGATATAGTGATACCATTCTGTGTATTTATAAGTATACAGAATGGTATCATTATACCATTCTGTATATTTATAACTATTCATATAATAGGTATCAAGTAGTGTGGGTGTTGTTGTGGATATATGTTGTTAATTGAGATTTGTCAATTTATTGAAATACACTTCATTTCTACGAGTCTTTATTCAATTACTCATAACATGGCGCAGTCGTAAAAGCTGAACGGAAATAAGATATTTTTATTAATTATCTACCCCACTGCACTACCCGAATATAAAAAATGGAATTTTTAAAGCAGCCGAAAGAAATGTCAATGGAAGGTGAAATAGTGAGAAATTGGATGAAATTTAAACAAAATTTTGCAACATATTTATTGGCAACTGGGAGAACAGAAAAGAATAAAAACGTTCAAGCAGCTGTATTCCTACACTGTATAGGTAACGAAGCAATTGAAATACTAGACACGGTGAACATTTCAAAGGAAGATAGAGATGACAAAGATAAATTAATTAATGCTCTAGAAAACTATTTTGTACCGAAGAAAAATGTAAGTGTAGAGCGTCATAAATTTAATCTGAGAGTTCAAGGAAAATATGAAAGTTTTGACACATTTTTAACTGATTTGAAGAAGATGGCAACATCCTGCGATTTTGGTCTATTAATTGAAAGATGGGTTGATTTGCGATAGAGTAGTATGTGGTATTAACGAAGTCAAATTAAAAACAAAGTTGTTACAAGAGGATAATCTCACGTTAGACAAAGCTACAAGTATATGTGAGCTGCAGAACTTGCCAATAAACACATGAACAGCCAATAAACACATGAACAAACTTAAAAAGTTGAGGAACCGTATGAAGTTAATACTTCGAAACAATATGAAAATACACCTCGGACAGAAATAGAAGCAATTAGATGTGAACCATCATTCAAGGGAAAAGTCAGTACGAGCACCAAGGAACGTTAAAACCGATGTCAAAATACAACCAGACAAGAAATCGACCAAACTACAGAATCTTGGAGCAAAATGGATATAGACGGGACGAGGCGACAAATCTTCAAGCTCATAATTGTCAACCATGTGGATATGTTATAAGATTTCAAAATCACAATTGTCCAGCTATGGGTAAAAAATGTCTTGATTGACAAAAATTCAATCATTTCGCAACAATGTGTAAATTTTCAATTACAAGGTTAGATAATGTTACATGTGATACTGACAATAATAATTCTAATAGGTATTCTGATGTTGATTTTGTACTGGGTATCGTGCATCATTCAAATCTTTCTGATGAATGGATTGAAAACATATACCTAATCAAAAGTGTGGGGAATATTTAAAATTCAAATTAGATACAGGGGCACAAATAAACGCTATACCAGAAATTATTTAAAAAAAATTGAAAAATACTAGTCTCTTATCAACTTATCCTTATAATCTGACTAATTATTCTGGAAGTAAAACAAATGTTATTGGAAAATGCGATTTGGAAGTTCTCCATAAAAATCATGCAATTGCATGTGTTAGAATTTGTAGTTGTTGAAACAACACCTGATGGTTCCCCAATATTAGGTCTAAAATCAATTCAGGAACTTGGTTTATCAATGCGAATTCATAAAATTGCGAATGATTGTGCTTTTATTGATTCGTACAAAGACGTTTTCTCTGGAATAGGAAAAATTCAAATATCTCCCGTAGATTTTAAATTGAAAAGTTATTATGAAACGAGTGTTTCTCAAGCTAGAAAGATTCCTTTCCAGATTAGAGACAAAGTAAAAAACGAATTAGACAGAATGTGCTCAGATGGTATCATACAAATATGGGTGACAGAACCAACCGAATTTGTAAATCCCATTACTGTTGTGCGAAAACCAAATGGCGCGATTAGAATTTGTTTGGATCCACAAGTATTAAATGAAAATTTGTTGCGGGAACACTATGAACTACCGACATTTGAAGAAATTACTCATGATATGGCAGGGGCTGGTTATTTTTCGACATTAGATGCGTTTAAAGGGTTCTGGTAAATTGAACTAACAGAATCTGCTTCAAAAATGACAACATTTGCAACACCTTTCGGAAGGTATTTTTTCAAAAGTTTACCTTTCGGGGTATCAGTAGCGCCGGAAATTTTCCACAGGGTATTCACAGAAATATTTGAAGGTATTCCAAATATAAAAATATATATTGATGATATAAATAGTATATACAAAAACAGAACATATACAAATTTTACATTCTCTTCTTCAGCGAGCAAGAGAAATGGGAGTTCAGTTTAATAAACAAAAATGTAAATTTTTCTTAGAAATGAAGTGTATTTCAATAAATTGACAAATCTCAATTAACAACATATATCCACAACAATACCCACACTACTTGATACCTATTATATGAATAGATATAAATATACAGAATGGTATCACTATACCTAACTACTATAACACGTACATTCAAACTAATTAGACCACGCCTATTGGCCATACCCGTAGACGGAACGGCCTGCTTGATTTAGTGACCCTATGCGACACCGAATACTTTGCAATAATTCCCGTAACAACTACCGAATGAAAATCGAAAACAGGTGACTCAGTCACAGTTTATAGCTGAAAGAATCAGTTCGCTCACTCGCCGCCATCATGTGCACAAGATAGAATAAGCGCAGGGGAAACAAATTCGGGTTGCGCAATAGATTTACACACAAACTTACATAGTTGTCAAGTGTACTAAAAGTATTCAGTTTCCAGAAGTATATAAATTTCGCGTGTTTTATTTTTCATTACAACGATTTCAGAGGGCTCCTATCGGAAACTGCAAACATGTTTGACTACTTCTTTATTCATGAAATACCATTATTTTTCCAGGCAATTTTCAGAAAATGAGAGCAACATATGCAGCTCAAGTGTTCAGTGCCACTGTTTCTGCAGAAACAAATGCTTGTTTATCTTTCAAAAAACTCCCATTAGCAGACTTCAAGACAGTTGAATTCATAGAAAAAATTGATAATTTATTTGATCTATTCAATTCATCAAAAGTCCACAAGGCATAATCATTCAATAGGACTTTCATGGGGACAGATACACAAATTCAATTTCTTAAAGATATGTTGGCGTTCTATGAATCACTTTGTTGTCTAACGAAACAAAAATATATCCAAAGGGGTGAAATTTATTTTTGGGTGGGAATTGTCAATCTCGGCCTTTTTGCAAATGTGGGATGTTATAAAGGAAAACAAAATTCATACAAGAAGAATGAATCAGGCCTGTTTAGAATTTTGTTTCGGTAAAATCAGGCAGAAAAGTGGAAATTGCGGAAATTCTGCACCCATACAATTTTAAAGGACATTAAAAAAATGTTTGCAATTAGCTATTTGGATAATTCCGAAGGAACAAACTGCCTTGATTTTGATTCAACAACCACGTCAATTCAATTCTTTCAAAGTAGAAGTAAACGACTACTCAATATAACATAAAGAATGATTTCGATTCGTTTAATAAAAACACAAGTGAAAAACATATTTGAATCGAAATATGGCATGAAAAAGCTGACTCAAACAATTTACAGTTTTTACAGGGCTTATTCAAATGCCAATAATGATTCATTTGGCAACTTAAAAATGCTTGATACTATTTTTTTTATAATATATACATGCCCTTGAAAACTGTTCTTGTGAACTTTTTGAAAATTTGGCCACAAAAGAAGGTATTGGATAGAATATTAAGAATTGTCCTTCAAAAATTGATTTCTTTAAGCATTGTCAAGACTTCTCAAAATATTACTCATTGTCACTGTTAACGAGAGTTCTTATTTCTTGTACTATTAAATTTCTATATTAGAATAAAGTCCACAGGTAATAAAAAAAACAATCATAAACTGACTATTTTAAAACATTAGTTTATGTATATGAAAACTCATTTATCTACATTCAGTTATTTTTAATGTTTACGAATATTGCATTTACCCCAATATTTACGAACTGCTTGTTTATTTTTCTGGATCCGTAAAAGTACCATTTGGTTTACCACATTCAATAGGACTCTATAGTTTTTATTCAAGATATCAAGATCCTGACATTGAAAAAATATAGATATCTTCTTCAGTGTTTCGAAGAAGTTGAAATAAATGTGAATGGAAAATTGAAATACTTTCTCCTATAAAATTACAATTACTAGAGTGTGGTAATCACTACTATTGGAATAAATCGTGTCATAAGAAATTTCTCATCTTGCTTAAATTCATTAACTTATATATGTTCTCAAAATTAGCTTCTGAATATTTAATTTCGATACGTCATCGTCAGCTAGAACACACTGATCGCAAAACTTTTCCGACATATTCAAATTAACGAAAAAATAAGTAATATTTCCATCACAAACTCCTACCCAAATTTGAAAGAAGTCAGTACAATAACCACAAAACTTTGTTGCCCTTTAAAGTTTTTGTCACAAAATTTGGTATCTTCTAGATTTTCAGCAATTTTTAATAGGGAGCCCATAATGCATACATTTTATCAACTGAATGATGTTAAAAAACAATAATCTGCAATAAAAAAACAGACCTCAACACGGTCAAATTATCCACAGTTTAGGTACCTATTTTTAGTTCCAGCAGTGTATCCATTTTTATGTTGAGCATTGTAAGAACTGTAAGCGCCTTATGCGCTAGGGATAAGGTTGCAGGTTGCGCAGTGCACAAGTGCACAAAAACATCAAAGTGCCGACGCCAAGTGAGCGAACTGATTCTTTTAGCTATAAACTGTGACTCAGTGTTGCCAATAATGGAAGTTGTTCATAATACTCGAAGACGTGAGCCAAAATCCGGAAATTTTCAAATTTTGTTCAACAAGTATTGGAAATGTACAATTGATTCACACAAATTAACAATAATTATTACCAAGTAAAAAGTAAGCATGCGCACAAATCAGATTCGTGTGGCACTAAGTAATAATCTAATTTTTGTGAATACTGTTTAAAAACTGAGATTTTGTTCAAAAATAGTTTCAGGAAACTAAGTAAAACTGGGACTTATTCACTTTGAGAATGGACTACTTCCTTTAATATATAAATTTAGTAACCAGTATGAGCGACTGTTGTCAATGAAATGGAAAAGAGACTAATGCATTTTTTGTTGCTGATAAACGACAATTTTTTTTATTTATGCCCTGCGACTTGAAATTGCAATGTCAACATTGAGGGTCCCTGATAATTTTATGGAAGTATTATCTCTGATATATAAATTTTTGAAGTTCGTATGCCTTTTATCATAAAATTGGAGAACCGTACAAAATAGCGAATAGCGAAAATAGCAACAATATATCCATTTTGATGTGATCGAAAACCAAAAACAACATAATAGGAATAATATCCACCACAAATATTTGAAGGAGAAAGTTAATTTTCGCCAGTATACTGACCAATCCGCGGTCATCTGCGTGCTAGTTGCGCACTAGAAGAAAATATCGTTCAATATTAGAGTAAAAAGATGAAAGTTGACAACTTCTACTTGTTACTTGATCATTTTTATAATTGTCTGCATGAATGCATTCATTGTAAAAGAAAGGATATAATCAATTTATATTTGGTAATTGTTAATTGATAATTATTATTACTTGATAATTGTTAGTTGGTGCTGCATGAATTCACACGCTTTTTAAATCTTTATACTATGAGATTCAGGGGAGGCCCGTGGGTCAGAAAAGTTCAGAAATGTCAAATTTTTTAGACTTGAGATTGAATTGACCGTTTCGATTGACCCATGACGAAATTTTTACATTTCCGCACTACTCGTGAAACATAGATCACAGATATGAAATCAGACTGAGGGTAACAAAACATCTTCATTTTGTTCCAAAGTGGGAGCCTGTGCCCCCTCTCGATGTGCCGCTCCTGGTCACAATAATAAACAATGAACAAGTGACAATGTACGCCTCCTACTTGGTCGAGATCGATCCGTTCATGAATCATGGCATTACTGTTATGGTGCCTTGATATACGAACGGACTGTATCTTTACACCGGCTTCACAGAACTTCGACTGCAGCGTGCGGACTCCCACTACAATACCACGATACTGCTGCTTGAAGTTGATATCATTTTAACTTCATGTGTTTGCAGCGCCTCAAAAAGATGGCAAGTGAGGTTTTCCCCAGTACCCCATCAGAAAAATAATTCTCCATAATCTCATATCTACAATTCATCAAATATACAAACAAACCATGCAACAAATAACAATCTGTCCAACGGTAGTCCAACCTTCACTCTTCACTTTGCAGCGCGCCGCAAAATATTTCTGTTTCAAAATCATCACTATGGTGGGGATGTGCCGCTACCGCATGCTTCAATCGAAGTTCTGTGAAGACGGTGTGGTGCACGACAACGGTAAAAAGTAGTGACATGTTCAAATCTATCTTGGTTTTCTGTGCTTCACAAACCACAACACTACAGAGGCAACTGGCAACACTGTATTGTTCTGGTTTTGTCTTTGTCTTTTGTGTTTTCTTGTGTTTATTATTTACACTATTTACAGGTTAGTTTTTAATTCCAATCCAACTATAAAATAAACAATAGGTATGCTATGCTGCAGCTTGTGTGCAATACAGTATCAGTTTATTGCTTCCCGTTAGTCCCATTGATATGGTATACTTTCTTGCAAGATATGTTAAATGAACACGAAAGTTGTAAATTTCATTTACCCCCAATATAAACAAGTACGCGTATTTCTACATTCTGACTATTCTGAGTTACGGCTAGTATGTCGACGACATGCAGAGAACATCAGAATGTGATGATACCATTACACTTTATTATTGCGAATGGTCAAAAATAGCACTCCAGGTATCATCTAATCAATTCAAATAATAGGCAGTCCTTGACGTACTGATTATGACTTCCAATATTTTGAACTCGGATTCCTCAGTGAGGAGATGGTTCTGAATTTTATCAACATAAGCAACAGTGTTGAAATTCGTTTTGAAAAGCCTTTCCACAAACATACCTACCCCACATCCACTCTGAAAGACTTCTCTTAGAAGTGAGGAGCTTTCTGCCAGAGTTACACCCACATAGGATAATATTGCTTGTTTTATGATTCATCCATATCATTTTTCTGCTCTTCATAAGTGGATACTTTCATGCAAAAAAAGTTATAATTGCTATAACGGGATCATGTAGCAATTATGTCATTTTCAGAGTGCTAGGGGTTGAAAAGTTACATTCATCAAACCATACAATCAGGCTAGCTAGAATCAGTGATGTTCCTATTCAGTCAATAACAATGACTCAAATGATACTGATGATGTAAATGCTAAATTTGAAACATCACAATGACCAAAACCACAAAATTAAATCACCATCATTAGAAAAAGGCAGACTTTGTTTCTTGAAAAAAGCTAAGATTCCATGTTTATTCACTAGCGCACCTAGGAATTTTTTGGGGTGGGCTCAAGTATTATTGTCTTGGGAAGGTGCGAGTAGACTAGGTTTTATGACCAAGATTATGTCTTATACCTAAGAAACATTTTCAATTGTTACCACATTTGTGTAATTTTCTGTAGCTTATAAGAACATTGCATGAAAACTCTGACTGGTGTACCCATATGAGTAGTCTCAACAATTCGTTGAGGTTGAGACTTTTCCACAGTTTGAATACTAGAATATATCAGGTTAGATGCATATTTGATAATCTTCTAATATTTTAGTTTGCTGAAGTCTGGTCTCATCTATTTTGCTTTGAAATACCTTCCTAAAATCTTTTTCAACCCAGAAAAAAGTAACTTGAACCATGTTCAATGATCTAAGGACTGAATAATGCCTACCTTCATTCAAACATCTTTCAGTCCTACCCCTGGTGTGCCTGCATATTCTGTAGGCTACTTGTTACATATTCTTCTCAAAATGTCGAACTTCTATATCCACCTAGGAGGGCCCTACAGTAAACCTATAATAATAGGCCTTCAAGGAATAGAATAAATTACCCCAAACACCAAAAGATTTGACGCGCGTTTCCTCAGGATTTCCTTTTCCATCAATTTTATCACACCAAAGGTTCCAAATATTCATTTTTATCTGACTACAATAGAACTATTAATATGGATAAAAAAAATTTAAATGAACTTTCAAGAAGAGTCCTAAATCACTTCTATTGGAAAAGATGTTTTTTTTTTCCAGAGTTTTGGACCTAATTCCATTTTAATTTTGATTTTATTAAGAAAAATTGTTGATACTACTTGGATGAAGACCATTAAATCGGTAGTGAAAAATTGATCAAATAATTTGGTCTTTCTCTTCAACCCATACAATAGGTTGGCAAGCTTCAAACAGAAAACAATTACTGCCCACTACGGCCGATGACTTATAACAGTACGACTCTTGGCAAATGAAAAATGCCTAAACCCCTTTTCTCCCATATATAGCTACCTACATGCTAAGCTGGTTGTAGCAAATACCTGTGAGAAAACAACTACTCCCCTGGAAAATGCCGCGACGGGTATTGTATGCTGATTTTCGCAAATATCTGCTAGAAAACAACTATTCCTGTGGTATTGAATAATATCCACCAGATACTTGTGCAATGGTCCTCACTATATAAGAGGATATAATTGCAATGTGTTTCCTGTAACCAACCAGCAGAATTTTGTTTTGATTCGGATAGGGGGACCACCTGCAGACTAGTTTCGAGATTTTGCTTCTCATCAGTGCAAGAGTAGGTCAGTACAGACAGCTCTGAAACCTTTTGTTCCCTGTCCGATTCAAACTTTGGCAAAATTTTCTACTTTTCAGCACTGAAAGGATTTTTTGATTTGATTAGGTTGAACTAGCCTTCACTGATGATTGACTAAAACAATATGAAACCAGTACGTAGGTGTTCTCCAATTTGAATCAAAAAATAATTTCAGCTGATATATTGAGATGAGCACTGCAAAGAAGTTTTTGTAAAGAACTTTGCCAAAAGTCTATTAGATATAATTCAACGGTCGTAAAGGGAAGTAGTTGTTTTCTGTGGGAGTCTTGCCAAAAATATCTACTTAGTAGATTGTATATTATGTAAGGTCCATTTTTCAATTTGATTTTGATATATCTCTGAATATGCACATTCTACTAGTTGATAGTTAATTTCTTTATATTTATTTTGAAATTGTTGATAGTGTTATTTCCATATGGAAAACTTTTTCATTATTCATTTTAGGAAAAAAAGTAATTCCTCATAAACAGTTCTGCATGTTCTAAAATCTGAAATACAATCAACAGATATCAAATTTTTTCAGTCGTATACGCGGTGTGACAAAAAATATGAATTTTACTCACGAGTAAAGTACATTTATATTTGAAAATATCGAAAATTCTTATGAAAAAAAGTTGTTCAGAACTAAAAATTACGTTTAAATATGCAATTGCATTCACTTACATGATTTTTTTTTTTTTATTTTGTCAACAATAATGCATATGCATTCATTATGTGTTTAAATTGCAAAATTGTTAGAAAACATTGAGAAACGGGAAGGTGATCATGTGTTTCATAATCAAAAGAGATAAATGTTCATTGAAAATTTAAAAAAAAGTAAAAAGTAACATAACCCAATTTTTCAATGTCTATGGACATAATTGCATATTTGAACGAAATTTTCAATTCTGAACAACTTTTTTTCATTTTTTGTTATAACATAGTTTCTCTTTGAAGAAATTCTGGAAGTTAGAAGAATAATCAAACTTATTTATCATCAGCTTAATAGACTTCCCTGATGCTTTAAATATATGAGGTACCAATTAGCTTGTCAAAATATTTTTTTATTTCGATTAATTTCTTTGTTGATTTTAGCTTTCAAGTATTGCCAAGAATCTTTAAATATCTCCCATCTTATGTATTAAAATTCTATCTTCTCGAATACCAAAATAGTATGCTATAAAGTATCTCGTCTCCCGGAAGATATGAATAACAAATGTCGAAAAATTGAGTCATCGTTTCCTTTTTTAGGTTATTATCTACTCCTAATGAAAGCCAAGTCAAAAAAGAGAGATGAAACCAGTAAATCGGACAAGTTGAAAGTTAAAAAACGAAAATTATCTTCGAAAAATGATTTTTCCGAAAGTGAAGATAACCATCCAAAAAAGAAGAGAAAAGAAAAAAAGGAACGAGTAATACTCGCTACATCTTCTAGTTCTTCCTTTTCTTCAACATCATCATCATCATCTTCAAGTTCATCTCTAACAACTGACTCATCATTTGAACGTATTTCTAAAAAGAAAAGTAAACCTAAAACGCAGAAAAAAAACAAAAAACATTCATCTACGAGTTCATCGCTAACAAGTAGTAATTCATCATCAGAGGAAGAGAAATTCCTAGATTCAAAAACAAAAAAAGCTAAAATTTTGAAAAAGAAAAAATTAAAAAGAGAATCGTCTACATCATCCTCTTCAAGTTCTAGTAGCAGTAGCAGTTCATCTAGTAATAAAAAAAAGAGAATAAAGAAGATACCAAGAAAACAAAAGAAGAAAAGTATAGAAGATAGCTGTATGGACATTCCTCTATGTTTAAAGACCAACGATAGGTCTATGGTGCCTATGTCTAAAGAAGAGTGGGATAAAAAGCAGTCTGTCATCACTAGAGTGTATGACGAATCTACTGGGCGTCATAGGTATTGTTTTTTCAGCTGATATAAAACTAAAAAAATGCTAGGGTGTAGTTATGAGCAGAATTTTTTCTGGGTATCTAGAGAAAACATACTAAACATAATATTACTGAATGTGAGTTACTTTGTTCTCCTAGAGTTTGTCTACCATCACATCTCTGGAGGCACTGAATCCTACAAAATGGTATTTCTGTTCCCCCGGATATGTATTTTTTATCCACCTGAATCTTTTTGTACTGTAACGATTTTGACACTGGCCTCGAGTCCGGCCCTGATCATCGTTAACTCGAAATGTAAACAAGTTCTCCGCTGACAAACAAATAAATCACGTGGAAGAATCGCGAACCCTCTGAACGAAGGTTCTGGGACATCTTGGAACTCGCCCGAAAGGCTCGAAAGGCCGAGAACTGTAAATACTAGTATATAAGCCACTGGGTATTAGATGGCGGGATAGTCAGAGTTAGTAACAGTTCCAGAGTTCGCTGATAGGTAGCCACAGTAGAAATAAATTGAAATAGTTATTGAAGTCTATGTTTTAGTGTAATAATTGTTTTAAGTAGTGTTTTAAATAAATTAGGAAAATTAGTTAGTGCGGTTTTACTACATTTGGCGTCAGAAGTGTGGATGTTTAAAATAAATAAGTGTTAAAGTGTTCGCCGTTTAAAAACTGATAGACGTTTATCGCGCCTAATAGACAGTGACCCGTTGAACATTTGAGTGTTTGCAAAGTGGACAGTTTTGCGCGTCGCAGGACAATAAACTGAAAACTTTTTGTGTTCACCTGGTTGACCTTAAAATTAGTGAATTAAAGCAAGAGTTAGAGGAGCGTGAGTTAGAAACAACCGGAAAGAAGGCCGTATTCCAGAAAAGACTTTCAGATGGACTGATTGAAGAAGGAGAAGACCCCGAAACATTTTTGTTCGAAGTTTCTGGAATAGATTTGAGCTCTATAATGAGCAAACTCGACGAAAACACGAAATCATTGGAGGAGAAACTTCAACAGAATTCGTTGAGTCTGGAAGATAAGCTCCAACAAAATTCGGTCAGTCTGGAAGATAAATTTCTTCAAAATTCAAAAAGCCTGGAAGAAAAGCTTCTAGAAAACTCGATCAGCTCGAAAAATATGGAAGATACATTTCTGGAAAATTCAAATAGATTAAAAGAACTTCTCGAAAATTCTAATAGTCTGAAAGGGGAACTTCAAGAGAATGTGAAGAGCCTGGAAGAAAAACTTCACGAAAATTCGAGAAACCTAGAAGAGAAGCTCCTAGAAAACTCAGAAGGCTTGAGAAGAGAACTTTGTGGTGTAGCGAGTCGAATGGGAACTGTTGAAGCAGAGATGGAGAAAATCAAAGATGGCATGGAGGAAGAAATGAAAAAAAGTAAGGGAACGCTCCACGATGAAATAAAAGGCGGAATCGAGACAGAAATCGGCAAAATAAAGGAAACATTCAGTGAATTGGAAAAGCGAATGGATTCTGCGTACACCCCAGAAACTTACAACAGAAATTCAATTCCGGATCTGAGTACACCCCAGAAACTTACAACAGAAATTCAATTCCGGATCTGAGTACGAACGTGGAGGAAGTTCAGAAAGACATAAAAGATGTCTAGGTCAGTACGGAACCAGGAAACCTCTCATTGAAACCGCCTCAGTGCGACGGAAATACTCCATGGTCAAACTATCACCGACAATTCGAAGCTGCTGCCAAAGCAAATGGATGGAATGCTGGGGAAAAAGCTTTAGCATTGACACTGGCATTGCGTGGCGAAGCAACAAATATTTTACAAACGCTCACCGCCGAACAACAGGAAGACTATGAACAGGTGGTAAAACACTTGGAACTTCGCTATGGCCAAGCCCACCTTGAACACGTATATCACTCACAGCTGAAGAACCGATGCCAGATATCAAGCGAATCCTTGCAAGAATTTGAAGCAGACATTGCACGCTTGGTTCGCCTTGCATACCCAGCCACACCGGAAAGTGTAATGGAGCGACTAGCGGTCCAGGCATTTTTGGATGGACTTCGTGACCAGGAAACCCGGCAAGCCCTAACACTAGCTCGCCCCGCACATCTCGTGGATGCATTGGCACGCGCTCTGGAATCCGAAGCAGCAAAGCAATCCTGCAAAAGCCAGAGTAGAGTCCGGATGATTGAGGAAGATCCACAGCCACAGGAGCCCGCTAATATCGAGGCTGTTATGAGAAAATTAATGAAGGAAGTCCTGCCTGAAAGAAAACAAATAAGGTGCTGGAATTGCGGGAAAATTGGGCATGTGCGTAGCAAATGCCCAACTTTTAAAGAAGCGACACTGACACAGGAAAACTAAAGAAGGTCGATGAGGAGGGGCAGTCGTCGGCCTGTATCCAGCAAGCCCCAAATAACAACGCATATGTCGCGGTACTTCAACCACAGAACAAAGGTGTTTTTGTAGACGGTCTCATCGAAAACGAGCCTTGCACCATGCTGCTCGATACAGGTGCGACTAGGACAATCCTTGGGTCTACTTTTACCAAAACACCGGCAAGAATTGAATCATCGAATTGGAAGCTACGCACAGCAACAGGAGAGCCGGCAACTGTGTATGGTGAACTTCCGATTGAATTGACTTTGGGCAGTACTAAACTGAAACACCGGGCCCTAGTAGCGGATATCGAGGATGATGCAATCATAGGGTTGGACATCATGAACTCCAGAGGGTTCGAGTTGAATTTCAGAGACGGCGTCTTACGAGTGAATGGAGAAGAGTTGGTGCTTCACGGGAGAAGTGAAGAAATGATTCGTGTTCTGCTGGCTGAAGATGTGAGCGTACCGGAGAGGGCTGAAACCATTTTGGAGGCTCGTCTGGATGGAGGTGCGAGCAGTGGAAACGTGGTGATGTTCGACCCCAAGCTACATGATGACAAAATTGGACGAGGAATTGCACTAGGAAAAACCATGTTGCGTGCTGATAAATTTGTGCCAGTAAGGGTAATGAATGTCAATTATTATCCGGTGACCTTCAAGAAGGGAATAATTTTGGGGCACTGCTCGTCAATTTCCTCTGTGATTAGGAGTGAACGCGGCACTGTTAGCTAAGCCAGTAACATGCCAGCAGAATTGGAGAAGTTGGTTGCTATCTCGTCCAAGGACATGGGGCCAGCACAAAAGACCAAACTGAGGAAACTAGGAAGTATCAGGACATCTTCGATACCGGAGTAGGCAAAGGCGGTAGAACAAAGGTGGTTCAGCATAAGATCGACACTGGGAATGCTCGACCGATCCGACAATCAGCCAGGAGACTTCCTCTTGCCAAGAAAGAAGAGGCTGACAAAATAATCAGTGATGTGGAGAAAGATGGAGTCATCGAACCATCCGACAGTCCCTGGTCCTCTCCAGTCGTGCTGGTGAAGAAGAAAGACGGATCAACACGCTTTTGCGTTGACTATTGTCAACTTAACAACGTGACGATAAAGGACAGTTACCCTCTACCAAAAATAGACGACACGCTAAATATAACTTTTGGAAGTCAAAGTCCTTTTTTAAAAACTAATTTTATTGACAAAAATACGTCTGAACAGTGCAAGACCTAAATTATTACTGACTGATAAGTTAAATGTTCTTATAAAGATGAAAATGCTTGCGTATCAGTTTCCTGGAATCGCGAGATTGTGGCTCAGCATAGTCAGCGGTTCACACGGGAATGGGTGATATAATTCCTCCCCCTGAAGATTCAACGTAGGAGGATTAGCGAGGAAGTTGAACCCTAGACATCTCGATTTCTTGTGGTTGTTCGTTTGGTCCCTTGGTTCTGCAGCCTTTGAAGTCAATCTTTTTGTACACCATGTATACACAAATCGATGCTATGACCAGGTAGACGAACATCGTCCAAAAACTTGGAATGTGTGCTACGTCTTTGAAGGATATCGTCGGTTCGTTCTCCATTATTGCTGTTTTTATTGAGTGGAGTTCGTCCAGGTTCAAGTCATCAAGTTGGATCCCTATGCTTGGTTTGGGTGGCTCTGACTTCCTCTCGTCTAAGTCTGGTAGGATGATTGGTTCACTATTGGTGACTTGGTGATCGTTTATTATAATTTGGTCACCACAGGATAATTGGCATCAAATTGGAATGTCAAATAGGTAACTTCCAGGTAGCAGGTTTTCAATTTCATTTTGATTTTGGCACCTAAGTTTGGTCGTTTGTTGAGACGGTAGGAGGACAACCCATTTGTTTGAGTTGTCTAGTTGTCTGATGGCTGGTCTTGATAGATGGATGGTTGTTTTTTTGCAAGTGGAGGTGTTTTGGACATTGAGCAACTGGATTTCGCATGGATTATCTTCGGTCAGCTCCCTGATGTTAGTGGACGGGCAGATATACGTTTGGTGGGAGACCTCCAAGCAAGGATTACTCAAGAATGCATACAATTTCTCATTTTTAGTCAAATACTTATTTTGAGGTACAACAGCCTTAAACTGACCCATAGTTAAGGTTGGAATAGAAAGAAGATGATAATAATCAAATTTTGAAGAATGGGTAATTGGAATATGTAAAATATAGGTTATTCTGAAATTTGATATATAACTTTCGAGAGTTATGATTCTTTCGAATAGCAAAGTATTCTCGAAACTTATTTCAATTGGTAGTTGGTCTTTGTTGATAATTTTCTTCAACTTTTGCAGTTCATGGAACAAATCTCTCGTTTTTATAATACTGGGATGAAGAACGTTCAGTCTGGAAAATTGTATCGAGTTTTCGACATCCTGTAAAATTGAATTTATGATTTCATATGTGTTGATTATCTGGTTCATGATATCTTTGATGAACATAGAATTTTCTCTATACGTTTGATTTTCAACAATTTTGGCAATTTGATTTATTTTTGACTCTAAAAGCTGTTCGTTATGTTTCACTTGCTGAACTGTACTATTGAACTGATCAATTAATGAGATTGAAAGTGAATTTTGCCTTTTGATGTTTGTTACTAGATCATTTTGATTATTTTGTAATTCATTTATTAGACGATCGTATTTTTCTCCGTCACTGGAATCTAAATTTCCTGTGATTGATTTGAAAATTGATCCAATGCCATTTATGAGACCGCGCTTTGTTCTGAGCGGATGTGGTAAAATGTTGGTCAGTCTGTCAGTCACTCTTTCTTCTGAAAATTGTAATATTTTCAAATAGTTTGATGTATCCCAGTAGTCTTTGTGACCGCCTACAAGTGTCCTCACGTTTTTGGAGTGGAATTTTAATTTATTCACCTCAGTAATTATTGGATTCAAGTCGTAATAATGAATAAGTGAATACGCGTGTGTTTCTACCTTGGCTGTTCCAAGTTTGAGTGGAATAAGTCCTGGGTTGTTCTTAAGGTTTTGTTTAGATATTTTTTCTTGGAGTCCGAGTGTTCCAGATAATCTGAAAAATTAATTAATTTTTAATGGGAGATGGGTATTTCTTGAGAGGGCGTTTTAAATTGTCCATGTGAATTTTTTGCTGGTTTTCCGTTGTACGATCAACCGTTTTGATTTGAGTTGGTTTTTGAAATTTATTCGCATCTTTCTTCATTATATGTTTTTTCACATAAGCTTTTTGTTTTATTTTGAATACAATGGGGTCATCGCGTTTTTTATTTTCCCGTTCCACTATCTTTTCTTTTTGCTTAATTAGGTCTGAGTTGATCTTCGAATAGAGGAGTTTAAATCGTTCTTTATGATCGTTAGTGTAATTATTTAGTAATTTTCGATCAATTTCGATATTGAAAGGGTCATTGGTTGAAATGTGACCACTAATGATATCAATTGGTTTGAACTTTGTGACCGAATGTATGGAATGGTTGTATGCCAAAATTGCATACAACATTTTCATTTTTGGAGGGGTTTTCAAAAATCCTCGAGTATTGAGTAGCCGAACGTGTTCTAAAATAGTAGAATGGAACCGTTCTATCATTCCGTTGGACTGCGGGTGATGTGGTGAAATGAAATGGACTTCTATTTTGTGTAAAGCCAGAAGTTCCGAAATAAGGAAGTTATTGAATTCGGTACCATTATCAACGATAATTCGCTTGGGGATACCATGATGAGAAAGGAATTGAATGAGATTATCGGCTATTTCTGTACCTGTCAATGAATTAACAAGGTATGCCTGCGCGTACTTTGAAAAGCTATCTATGATTGTAAGAAATTTTGTGTTTTCAATAGTGAATGTATCTAGATGTACAATCTCAAAAGGTTTTGTTGCTGTGGGGGTGATGTTGAGCTTCATTTTGATGGGATGGGATTGTTGGCAAGTAACGCATTGATTAATAAATGTTTGAATAGATTCTTTTATGTTCGGCCAATAATATTTTTCTTTTATTCTTGCAAAAGTTTCGTCAACACCCCGGTGGTTTGATTTACCTTCATGATGGTTTTGGATAACTTCCCGAATGTCATCTTTTTTTGTGACGTCCAGAAGCTTTTTAGTATACCTCTTAAATTTGATAGAGGGCCACTTGAAATATTTTTGAATTGTTGCAGAAAATGGTTCATAAAGTTCGGGGTTTTCGAAATAGACATGATACTTCACCCCTGGGGCGACATATTCTTTGATGAAATTCAGAATATCGTTTTCTGTATCATTTTGCGATATTTGAATATTAATTCTCATTTTTTTCTCGAATAAAATGGTAGTTTTGGGTTTGGCCGGAGAATGGAGAACCGAGCTTATAATCAACTGATTGAGCCCTAAGTTCACGGCACATTGCGCTATCGGAATTGCTACAACAGGGTTCTGTTCAGCATTCGAGTGGATGGTGTCATCGTCGTGGTTTTCGGGTTCTGGTGGGAGTTTATTACTTGTGGAAGGTAACTCAATGTCTTCCGTTGGTAGGGGTTCATCTCCTTTACGTTCGGTATCAGGTTGTACTTGTAAAGAAAGGTTGTCATTTTCTTCATTACTTGTGGAACGTATCTCATTGTCTTCCATTGGGTTTTCTTGCACCTCGTTGGCAGGTATCATGATAGGAGTATATTCAGCATCTTGATTGGGTTCTCCAATGATCTGAATAACAGAAGAGGGTTGATATTCTGGGGTTTCAAGGCAACGATTTACTGGGTTTCCTTGATCACCAAAAGTAACACATTGATTTGTTAGGCGTTGTGATTCGTCTAATATATCATCCAATTCATCCCAAAAGGTTTTTGTATCCTTAGTATGGATTTCAACACGGGATAAAGCATTGGCATTGGTGTTCAATTTGCCTTTTTTGTAGATTATGTTATAGTCGTATTCGTCCAATTTTATCCGCCATCTCAACAATTTTGAGTTGGGGTCCTTCAGGGAGAAAAGCCACTGAAGTGGTTTATGATCGGTGACAATACTAAACTTTCTTCCAAAAAGATAGGGGCAGAAGTATTTGGTAGCCCATACGATCGCGAGAAGCTCTTTCTCGATGACTGAGTAATTTTGCTCAGAATCGTTTAGAGTTCGAGATGCGTATGCAACTGGCAAATCTTGGCCAATAGGGCCCTGAGAAAGGACAGCTCCTAGGGCAAATTTACTTGCATCCGTCGTGAGGTTAAAAGGTTTCGAAAAGTCGGGGTATTGCAGAATTGGGTCGTTGATCAACAGGTTCTTGCATGTATTGAAACATTCCAAAAACTCTGTGTTGTGTTCGATTTTTGCACCCTTCTTCAGGCATTTCGTTAATGGTTTTGTCAGTCTAGCAAAGTTATTAATAAATCGTCGATAATAACCTAACAGACCCAGAAATCCTTTGATCTGTTTGGTAGTTTTTGGGATAGGGAAATTTTTTATGGCTACGATTTTATCCGGATTTGGTTTTACACCTTCAGGGGTCACAACGTGATCTAAGTAGGCTACTTCCTTTCGTAAGAATTCCGATTTATCCAACTGAATTTTGAAGTTTGAATTCCTCAGCCGATTGAAGACAGACTTGAGGCGCTCGAGGTGTTCTTGCAGAGAGGTTGAGAAAATGATAATATCGTCGAGGTATACCAAACACTTTTCGTTCTGGATACCACGGAGAATATTATCCATTACACGCTGGAATGTTGCCGGCGCGTTCTTCAATCCGAATGGCATTCTGAGATATTCGTAATGCCCATGTTCGGTATTGAAAGCTGTTTTCTCAATATCGTCTTCTTCCATCTCGATTTGGTGGAAGCCACTGGCCAAGTCAAAAGTCGTGAAATACTGGCATTTTCCCAGTTTGTCTAGCAGATCAGTGATGTTGGGTAAGGGGTATTTGTCGTCTATCGTCTTCTCATTAAGCTTGCGATAGTCAACGACAACCCTCCATTTTTGCTTCCCAGAAGCATCAACTTTCTTGGGTACCACCCAAATAGGCAATGACCAAGGGGAATTGCTTGGCCTAATAATTTTCTGATCAAGCATTTTTTTGATTTGATCTTCGACTTCTTGCTTGTGAATGAATGGGTACCGGTATGATTTTGTATATACTGGTACTTCATCAGATGTTCGAATTTGGTGCTTCACACGGCTAGTAAAAGTCAGCGGGGTATTTTCATAGTAAAATATATCAGAATATTCTTTGCATAAAGAAAGTATCTTGGATTTTTCCTCGTCATTTAAATGGTCGCAACGAATTTTTGAAAAGTCTAAATTTTGTTTTGGTGATTCATCAAAATTATGAAAATCAAATTTTTGAATTTCGTTCTTATCAAATCTCTCAACCGTAATTGGTTCTGAAAAATTCAAAGTAACTGGTTTCGTGGTATTGTTTAAAATTGTAGTGATAGCTTTGCCTTTGTTCGCGATAGTCAGACACTCTGGCACTTCACAGTTATGAAAACGTTGGTGAGGTATTATAATTTCACCGTTCTGGATTGATATTTTCAATTGTATCACTTGCTCAGATCTTGGAGCAATTGTAATTAAATTGAGGTCGTTTTTTGTTTTCCGAAATTTGAGTTTTATCTTCGCGTAAGGGGTAACAAGATATCCGTTACCAAAATCTAGGTTAGCTTGTAAAAGTTTTAAATTGTCAAGACCAATCAGTCCTTTTAAAATATTGTGGAATTTGAAAAGGAAAAATTTCAAATATTTTTGTTGTGGTAGATTGAATAATTTCGAAGCTGTCATAGACGCACTATATTTATGAGCTGATTTCTGAAAGACTGTCGAAACAATGAACGGATCGTATTTAATTAAATTTGGATAGAGTTTTTGGGCAATTTCTGGATCGATGAAAGATTTTGTAAAGCCCGAGTCAATAAGAAATTTAGCATCATATTCCGGAAAGGTTATGTATGATAATTCACTAGAACTGGAATTATTTAAAGATATTATTTGCGGAACTAGGTTTGGTTTTTCGTGGTTGATATTTCCTGAAAATTTTCCTCGGAATTATCAAAGTTAGTATCCTGATTTTCGTTTTCGTAATATTGAAAATCGTCAAAATGTTCAGTATAGTCTTCTTCAGAATAATATTCTTGGTCGGTATAGTTGGGTACATTTTGGGTGTCACTAACTACTGTATTAAATAATTCTTCGGAAATAAAATTCCTCTGAGGTTGATTTTGAAATGAATTCGAGGGGCCTGGTCGATAATTAGGGGCGTTTCTTGTTGAAACACTCATTGGTATTGGTTTGTATTGGTTTGTGTTCCTAGTGGACACACTCATGGATGTAGGTTTTGAAAAATTTTGGTTTTGATTTTGATTTGGTCTAAAAACGTTTCTATTTTGAAATGGTGCCTGAAAACTTGTGCATTAGTAAAGAATTTTTGGGGTTGGCTTGGTGTCCTAGGTTGAATTGGTATTGGTTGCGAAGGAAATTGATTTTGTTGTCTAAAGAAGTTATTTGGTGTACTGAAGTGATTTACTGGAGAAGAATTTGGCTGTCTGATTTGAATTGGAGGTCTAGGTTGTGAAAAATTTGGTCTAAAGGTATTTTTATTTGAAAAATTTTGGAAATAATGTACATTGTCTTCTTGTAAGACGAACTGTAATGCTTCACTTAAAGATCTGGGTTTCATACAACGTATGGTAGTACCAAAAGGTTCCTTCAACCCAGAAAGAATGGTTTTCAATGCCAAATCACTATATAGCTTTCTTTTACACGTTTTAGATTCTGCAGTTATTTTATGTACGTCAATATAATTGCACAAAAGGTTCAATATATTCAGACATCTATAATAAAACTGTTGAGGTTTTTCATTAGGGGCTTGCCTGAGCATAACCATATCTCTGTTCAAGCAAGTTTCATCCCTTTGATCAGCAAAGTTTCTTGTTAAAGTATCTTTAAGTTCTTGCCAATTTGAAACATTTTGAATATTGGCTACTATTTTAGCGTTCCCTGATAATTTCGAAATGAGACAGTTCAATAAGTAAACATTTTGAAAGCATGTCGGCTCAGCCGCATTATAAAAACTTGTAATTATTGAATCACAAACTGACAAATATCTATTGAGATCATTAGGATTGCCATCAAATTCTGGCACACACCTAAGGTATTCTGAATTGAATTGATTAGTCATTTTATTGTTTGAATTACCAGTACTAGACAAGGAAACTATAGAGTCAGCTGAAGGGTTTTCGATATTCAAATTTAAATTCCCAAGAATTTGTGACAAACTATCAATGTTCATTTGAAAATAATAACTTACATTAAAATTGTAAGAACTTTGAGCATCCTTTTATAAGGTAGACGACTGGTTCCTCGATTTTTGATTTCCAGAAAGACTTCCTTGCGAGACTGGACGATTCTGTTCCACTCTCCGATGATCTGCCTGTTGAGGGTAGCTAGAGGTCCTCGATGGACTGGGTTTCTTGAAGTTTGAAGAGCCGCTCCTTCACAAACACCTCCACAGGACAAAACAACAAGTTCGATACCCGATTAATCGTTAAAACGAAAATAGCACGTTCGATACGTTACAATTTCGAGTATCCTACCGACTGCGCCAAATATAACTTTTGGAAGTCAAAGTTCTTTTTTAAAAACTAATTTTATTGACAAAAATACGTCTGAACAGTGCAAGACCTAAATTATTACTGACTGATAAATTAAATGTTCTTATAAAGATGAAAATGCTTGCGCATCAGTTTCCTGGAATCGCGAGATTGTGCCTCAGCATAGTCAGCGGTTCACACGGGAATGGGTGATATAATTCGCTAGACACGCTGGCTGGATCTACGATTTTCTCGACCTTAGATTTGAAGAGCGGATACTGGCAGGTAGAACCGATCCAGGAAGATCGAGAAAAGACAGCCTTCACCGTCGGTTCAGGTTTGTGGCAGTTCATAGTTATGCCATTCGGCCTCTGCAATGCTCCAGCCATTTTCGAAAGATTGATGGAGACGGTTTTGAAAGGACTATCATGGAAGACGTGTCTGGTGTATCTCGACGACATTATTGTGGTTGGCAGATCGTTCGAGGACCATGTGAAAAACTTGGAGGAGCTATTCCAGCGACTGAGAAGCCTCGGACTGAAATTGAGCCCCAAGAAATGTCATCTGTTCCAGAAAGAAGTACGATATATCGGCCACGTTGTCTCTGGGAAAGGAGTGGCAGTAGATGAGCAGAAGACTAAAGCTGTTAAGGAATGGCCCGTTCCGAAAGACATACACCAGCTTCGAAGTTTTCTTGGCCTGTGCACTTACTATCGCCGATACGTACTGGGATTTGCTAACATCGCTAAACCACTGACCAGGCTTACAGAAGGGCAAACAAAGTTCCAGTGGTCTGAAGAATGCCAAGACTCGTTCAGGAAGCTGAAAGGAGCATTGATCAACGCACCAATTCTGAGCTATCCTCTTCCGGAGGGAAAATTCATTTTCCTGTCTCAGATCCAAGAAGGACAGGAGAAGGTCATCGGTTACTTCAGCAAGACTTTTAGTAAACCGGAGCGCAATTTCTGTGTCACCAGGCGGGAGCCGAGGGTCAAGTGGCACGTTGGATCGAGAGGCTCCAAGAATTCGACTTTGAGATCGAACATCGGGCGGGGACCAGCCATAAGAATGCGGATGCCCTATCGCGAAGACCATGCCCAGACGACTGTTCGCACTGCCGACGAGCAGAGGAGAAGGAGTCGACACTCTGCAGAACCACAGCGGTCGATGATAACTGGAATGACAACAAGATCCAGAAAGACCAAGAGAAAGATCCAGATCTTGGTTTAGTCATCGGCTGGAAGAAGAGTGAGCGAAGACCGTCGTGGCAGGAAATAGCCAGTTGTTCTCCAGTTGTTAAAACTTACAGGGCCCAATGGAACTCTTTCACCTTAGACAATGGAGTCTTGAAGCTTGTGTTGGAGTCGGAGGATGTCGGGGAAGAAAGACGTCAGGTAGTAGTTCTCAGGAGCAGAAGACAGGAAGTGCTCCGAGAAATCCATGATGGGGTCACCTGAGGACATATGAGAGTGACGAAGACCCTCCAGAAAGTTAGGCAACGGTTCTACTGGGCCAATTGTCAAGCTGACGTCAAGTACTGGTGCAGAAAATGTGCTGTATGAGCTGCCAGTAATGGGCCTCGAACAAGACCTAAGGCCTCGATGCGCCAATACAATGTGGGCAGCCCATTCGAAAGGATCGACATTGACATCGCAGTCCCGTTCCCACAATCTGAACACGGGAACAAGTACATCCTTGTGGCGATGGACTACTTCAGCAAGTGGGCCGAAGCCTATGCCCTGCCCAACCAAGAAGCCATCACCGTTGCCGACGTCATGGTGAAGAAGTGGATTTGTCGATTCAGTGTCCCGTTAGAGTTGCATTCGGACCAAGGCAGGAATTTCGAGTCAAACCTGTTCCAGGAAATATGTCAGATGCTGAACATCCAAAAGACGAGAACCACAGCTCTACATCCGCAGTCAGATGGAATGGTAGAGCGGATGAATAAGACGATAAACCGCCACCTGTCCAAGGTAGTCTCTGACCACCAAAAAGATTGGGACCAGTACCTTCATCTGTTCCTGATGGCGTATCGTTCCGCAGTTCATGAGTCAACCGGCCAAACCCCTGCTAGTGTTATTATGGGCCGAGAGCTGCGACTTCCATGTGACCTGAAGTTTGGGACGCCACCAGGACAAGACACTGCGGGAGATGATTACGTCAGCAAACTACGACAGAAAATGGATGACATCCATGAACGGGTCCGTTTGAACATCCAGAGTGCCAGCGACAGAATGAAGGAGACCTAGGACATCAAGGCGTATGCTGGTGGATATCATACAGGTGACCTTGTCTGGCTATATAACCCTAAACGTCACCGTGGACTATCACCGAAACTTCGGAACTCGTTGGAAGGCCCATATAAGATCATGAAAAGAATAAACGACCTCGTCTACCGCATATATAAGCCACCACGAGGAAAACCTAGGGTAGTCCACTTCAATAGATTGTCCCCTTACGCCGGAAACCACGATCAGGTCCGCACCGTCAGATCTCCGGAGGACGAAATGACGTTTCAGAGGTTCATGTCCCTGTACTCGAACGGACAGAAAGTTCAATATGGGGTGGGGTATCCCGAGAGGAGTCACGAGATCTTTTCAAGGTGCCTGCCGATTACGCGTTAGCTCACTGTGTGGCAGAAGATCTCCAAATGTCCAGAGGCATTGCCGTAGTATTCTCCAAGAAGTTCGGTCAACTCCAGGAACTGCAGGAACAGAACCCGGAAGTTGGAGGGGTGCTACAGCTGAGGAAGGGCCAGAGAAACATCTATTATTTCGTTACCAAGAAGCTTTCTCGAGATAATCCGTCTTATGAAGATGTCTGGAAGAGTCTCACCAGATTAAGAGACATGATGTTGGACCAGAATCTTGTGGACCTGGCAATCCCAAAATTGGCCTGTGGGATTGATGAGCTGGACTGGAGAGTTATAAGGAGCATGTTGGAGACAATATTCAGATCCAGCGGCGTCAAGATTCTGGTGTGCTGCAACCATCTTCCTCGACCCATCTCGAAGACTGTGGAGTGTTACTTCCATCGAACGTCCAGGTGCAGATATGGAGAATCTTGCAGATATCTCCACACTCCAAAAATGACATTTCGGGACGAAACGTCTTTAAGAAGGGGGCAATGTAACGATTTCGAGACCGGCATCGAGTCCGGCCATGATCATCGAAATGTAAACAAGTTCTCCGCTGACAAATAAATAAATCACGTGGAAGAATCGCGAACCCTCTGAACGAAGGTTCTGGGGACATCTTAGAACTCGCCCGAAAGGCTCGAAAGGCCGAGAACTGTAAATATTAATAAGCCACTGGGTATTAGATGGCGGGATAGTCAGAATTCAGAGTTAGTAACAGTTCCAGAGTTCGCTGATAGATAGCCACAGTAGAAATAAATTGAAATAGTTATTGAAGTCTATGTTTTAGTGTAATAATTGTTTTAAGTAGTGTTTTAAATGAATTAGGAAAATTAGTTAGTGCAGTTTTACTACAGTACTGAATGCGATTGATATCTGTCATCACTAAATATTTTCATAGATAATAATATAAAACTAATGAAAAGTTAGTCAGTTTTCACCAGAAGAATACAAAAAGAAAACTTGCAGTACATAATTTCACTGAATACGCGCGGGTTACCTTGAAGTTTCAAAGATCGTTTATAACTAGCTACTGCAATCAAAGAAATTAGAATAGAATATGATATTTTAATTTGACTATTGAGAGCACGTCACAGAAAATTATATATAGTTTTAATTTAGGAGGATAATAATAACATTGGAACGAGAGGTATTAAGTAATGAAAGGTTAATATAAATTAATATAATTAAAATAGTCAACTCTGATGAAATATTATTGGGTTAAGTGAGTATGAGAAGTTCAAAAAAACTTACTTCGTTGTCGAAGAAAAAAAATTCTTATTGATGAATGTCTTAAATTTAAAATATAAATCAAATGAAGTAAAATAGGACAACGCAAAGTATAAAAGCTAACATGTAGACAAGACGTAAGTTTCTACAGAACAGTTTATGATGCAGTACATAGTTTCAACCTCTTCAATGTTTCAGGTAGAATATCGTAGATACCTATAGATAATTTAAAGAATTATTAATGGACTTTGTGTTTCTTCACTGAATGTGACGTTGACAAATGAAAATGATATCAACCTAGATTTTTAAGTCTAGTCCCATTTGTTCCTAGAAGCTGGAAGATCTTGAGTTGCTTATGAATGTAGAGCTACAGAACACCTAGTCAACCCGTCACTCGTTTGTGAGGGAGTATTATTATTTCGATTATATATTATTATAATGAGGAAAGACTGGATTATCTGTCGATCATGTAATTTTTGTCTTTTTATTTGTATATGTTCATCTACTCCTACTGCCGCTACCGGAATGGAACTCATAGAACACAACTAGTCATTGACACAAACTAATGCCGAAAATGAATTTTATCAGTCTTTTGTTTCCATGCATCCTTCAATGGTTCCTCCAACTTGGGTTACTTGGAAAAAGTGGTGGACAGAATCCTGCTGGGGGGGGGGCACTCAAGGGAAAGCATCTTTTACAGAAATTAACAGGCATTCAGAAGGGAAGGTCGATGGAATCGGCCTTCCACACAGTAGTGCAACGGATAACGTTCAAAGAGGTAACGCTAATAGTGTTCTTCGATGCAGGTGTTTTTGTCATGAAGCGCTAATGACCAGAGGAACGCCTTACTCGAGGGGCGTTGCCCTCAGGGAAGATGTCTCCCCAATAATGATGCTTTGTCCTTTGTCATGAACGAACACTTTGGTTAAACTCACGTACCCGGATGATGGAGTAGTCTTAGTCAGCGGATGATCAAGTTCGAATAATTGAAAGATAGTGTGGCAATGTAGGGCTATCGGTAAATCAGACAAAAAACAGAATTGATCTTATTTACCAAACGGAGAAAAAAATACAGGTTCAGGCCACTAATCATGTTTGGCCATGCAAGAGCTGGAGTTAGCCAACAGGTCAAATACCGGTAGGTGGCACTAGACTTCAAAATTTTCGAGTCCACATGTCGATAGGGTTAAAGTCGCTAGCAATCCTTTGGCAACTAAGGAGAGTTATATGAGAGAATTCGGGAACCAACCCGGAGATGATACACTGTCCATACACGGCAGAGTCGCAACCATCTGTTATAATAAATCAAGCTCAGCACTTGTTCATGAATGAGATATGATGCTCTTGAAAAACTAGCCAAAAAAAGGACGTCGAGTTGGTATGGTTGTCTGGTCACAGCGGAGAGCGAAGGAAACGAAGTGGCACACAGACGCCGATCTGCGTGCCGGATTACTACGATTACTGGATTATCTTATAGATTGAACATCCAAAAAATGCCGATATTTTTATTATTATTTTGTTGTTTCAGACTGATCAAAGGTGACGGTGAAGTATTAGAGGAAATAGTCAGCAGAGAACGCCATAAAGCTATTAATCAACAAGCTACCAAAGGAGACGGAGAGTTTTTTCAAAACAAATCACTTAAACGTTAACTGTATATTTCTTTTGAATAAACTTTATACAAGTTGATCCACTAGTGTCATTTTGGAAGCAGCAGTTTTATAAATTTTTTCCAATATCAAAGTGGCATTTGTATAGATTTGTAACGTTATGGCATCCGCCAATAAACACAATGTATGTATATAGAGCAACTCCAATACATCGAGATCAAGCACAGAGTGGCTTACTATTATTTGACATTATTCCACGCAATGAAATGAGGTCAGATATAAACATATTTCCGTTTTGAATTGTATTTTTTATAATTTTCGATTTCATATATATATACAGGGGTTAGTCAAATTCGAATCTATGCATGGGGATCTCGGTAACGGAAAAAGATAGAAGGGGGGTTTAAGAGGCAAAGTTGCGTATTTCAGAGGTCAATTACGTGACACAGGAAAAATCGAAAATATCGGAATTCTTTTTTTGCATATATCTTTTAATATTGTGAAGATTTTTTGGAACTTTGCCATAGCAACTTTTTGTAGACTATAAAAATATGTAAATAAAAATTATATACAAAGGATCGTACAAGCCGTGCCACCCTCAACTTTTTATTTTCAAATGCGGGCCTGTATTTTTTATTGTATTTTTTTTTATTTCATATTGGCGTAGTATTTTCATCTGAGTTACAGAGTGTTTTGGAAGTAGTGAACTATTATTATTTTATTCCATAACAGCAATAATTGAAAAATGTAAACTTGTCATTAGTTCACTTCTTTATTCTTTAATATTTTTCAATTATAGCTGTTGTGGAATTAAATAATGTTGATTTTACTGCTAATAGTTCACTAGTCCCTAAACACACTGTAGTTTAGATGAAAATACTACGCCAACATGAAACACGACTCTAAGCATTTGAATAAATGTATAAAAAATACAGGATCGTATTTGAAAATAAAAAGTTGAGGGTGGCCCGGCTTGTACGATACTTTGTATACAATTTTTAATTGCATATTTAGATAGTCTACAAAAATTTGCTTTGGCAAAGTGCCAACGGTTTCAAAAAATCAACACCAAATAAAAATATATAGAGAAAAAAAGTTATTTTGAAATTTCTATATACTCCAGAATCAAAGAGGCTAGATCAGATTTTTTTGTGTCACGTGATTGATCTCTGAAATACGCAACTTTGCCCCCATTTAACCACCTTTCTTTCTTTTACCGTCACCGAGATCCCCATGCATAGACTCGAATTGAAATAGCCCTGTATACAGGGCAATTCAAATTCGACCCCCACCATTGGGATATCCTAAACTACAGTAGATACGTCGAAGCTTAAATTGGGGCAAAGTTGCGTATTCTGGTGCTTAACAAAATACTGTTTTGAAACTAGGAAAAATCCGAGTATTTCCGGAAATATCGGGAAAAAACTGAAAATCGAAATTTTCGTTTTTATTTTTTTCTATCGTTATTTGACAACATAGCTCAATACCAAAAGTACATTTTCATTGATACTTTTTTTCAGCTACACGATTTCATGTTCAGATTTACTATCCGACGTTTCGTCTTCTGGCATTCATCATCAACTTTTTTTTTCTGTTATGGGCGTCATATTGTTTTTTTATACAGAAAAATAGTGATTCTCATTCTGATTTCATTGATGTATAATTTGTTATGATTTGCACTTCTGAAACCACAGATATTAAAAAAAAACAACTTCATCTGAGATGGTCATGACTCCATCGAAAAATTTTGTTTAATAAACACTAGTTGTCAGAACTCATTAAACATCATAAGTTTGCACTGTTTGCACAAATACTTCAGTCGAAATGTCCTCATTCTCAAGTGAAGAAAAACTTTATTATAAATTTGATAGAAATAGTACGAAAACAACACAAATTTATTTTGAATTATATCCGGAAAGATAATAGCCGGATAGAACATTATTCGCAATTTTGGACAAACACTTGGTGCGTTTCAAAAACCAATAATGAAATATGGAAGCAAAATGGAACAAAATATTGGACGTAACTTATTAGCCGAGCTAAAATAATTGTTCATTCCATATTCGAAGAAGTATAATTATTTTTGGTACTTTTTTAGATAAATGCAGATCCTTCCAAATCAACACATCAAGTCTCGGCAGAAATGGATGTGCCACAGACGAGCGTTTGGAGGGAATTCAAAAAAAGTGGTTTGAAATGTTATAAGATACATATTTCACAAAAATTACATCCAGGTGATCCTGAGGATGGAATTTTGTAGCTGGCTCTCGAATAGGGAAGACCCTACAAACTTCTTGAAAAACATTATTTGGACCGACGAAAGATCTTTTTCGAACAGTGGTGTTTTTAATACAAATAATGAGCACATTTGGAGTGAAAATAATCCACGACACTTCAGAGAAGTCAGACCACAAGTTCGGTTTCGTTTGAATGTGTGGGCTGGAATTTATGACGATCGAATACTTGGACCTCATTCCTTCTCTAATACTTTGAACGGGGAAACCTATCTTCGGTTCTTAAGAAACGAATTCGAAGAATATATGGATACGTTTCCCCTTGTTAATTATAACTACAGCTGCTGGTTTTCATCAACACAATAAAAGAGCAGTTTGCGAATATTTACACCAAAGATTTCCTAATAGGTGGTTAGGAAATTCTGGACCAGTGATGTGTCCGGCAAGGTCACCTGACCTTACAGTTTTGGATACTTTCTTGTGGGGCACTTCAAAGAACAGAATCTATGGAGAGCAAGAATATGACACAGTAGATGAACTTAGAGACAATATCATCGCGCAATTCAGGTCTATCAGAAGAAGGGATATTGTTAGGGCTGTTCTTAATTTGAGACGACGAGCTCGGATATGTATTCAAGAGGAAGGCCATCATTTCGAACACTTGTTGTAATACTTTTTGTGCATTTTTTACAAGCTCATGATTTCATTCTTCTTTTTTGAAACGCACCGTACTCAGCCAAGTGTTTGCCTAAAATTCCGAATACTGTTATATCCGGCTGTTGTCTTTCCGTATATAATTCAAAATAAATTTGTGTTGTTTTCGTACTATTCCTATCAAATTTATAATAAATTTTCAACATATCTCGTTTTTCTTCATTTGAGAATGAGGACATTTCGACTGAAGTATTTGTGCAAACAGTGCAAACTTATGATGTTTAATGAGTTCTGACAACTAGTGTCTCCATTTTTCGATGGAGTCATGACCATCTCAGATGAAGTCGATTTTTTTTTAATATCTGTGGTTTCAGAAGTGCAAATCATAACAAATTATACATCAATGAAATCAGAATGAGAATCACTATTTTTCTGTATGAAAAACAATATGGCGCCCATAACAGAAAAAAAAGTTGATGATGAATGCCAGAAGGCGAAACGTCGGATAGTAAATCTGAAATGAAAACGTGTAGCTGAAAAAAAGTATGAATGAAAATGTACTTTTGGTTTTGAGCTATGTTGTCAAATAACGGTAGAAAAAAACAAAAACGAAAATTCCGATTTTCAGTTTTTTCCCGATATTTCCGGAAATACTCGGAATTTTCCAAGTTTCAAAACAGTATTTTGTTAACCACCAGAATACGCAACTTTGCCCTAATTTAAGCTTCGACGTATCTCCTGTAGTTTAGGAGATGGTGGGGGTCGAATTTGAATTGCCCTGTATATACGGTGTTAACTTTTTCGTTGTCAATTTTAAATTATTTGGAATCAGGTGCCTACGCGTCTAAGCTGCTACAAATCGTAGAGGGTCTACTAGAAACAGACATTCCTCACGACCAAATTTACTGTTCGGGATTATCGGAACATGACCATAGATGATGGTAAAATTGAATTTAACAATGACTTTTGCCACCCAATGACGACAGAGGATAAATCATATTTTGCACGTTTTTCCGAAGTTGCAAAACATAAGCAACGAAGAGTGATTATGCGAGAGGTTAGCGCTATCGCTAAGAAATGAGTCCGTCAATAACATTAATAAAAATATTTTGAAAGACTTAGCTTGATAAGCATGTGACAATAATACAACATTTACCCTGTAGAATTTGTCTACACTTTGCAATCAACAGGTGTACCTTTCCCGTTGAAGGTTGGCGTTCCAGTTCTGATGGTGCGAATTATAGTCTGGAGCAATTTTGCACAATTTTGGTGCAAGTCACAATATGCAACTGGCTAGAGCTGAGGCATATGTAGAGAAGTTGATAATCACTTGGTAGAATGAGGGCTGTCAGGGGGCAAGGGCGTCGCTACGGGGGGGGGGGTAATGGGGGTAATTACCCCCCAGGAAAATATACTCATTATATAATAATATCCTTTATATAATATCGTCTGTAATTTTCAATTACCCCTCCCAGAAAAAAAACCTAACGACGCCCTTGAAGGGGGGACAATTGAACTCAAAAGATAGCCCAATAAAAGTATTTACGATTCCACGTTTATTATATAATTTATTTATTGAAGCTAACCTAGTAAAACATGAAGGAGTGCTTCTTCATGTATGGCGCCTTGGGCGTTTGCCCAACCGCGTCCTATAGCTAAATATAACCTAACGCCGACAACGCTTAATAGCGATTCGACTCCTGACCATCGACATAACCTCCTGAGTCATGTTAGGTTAGGTGGGAATGTCCACCGTTTTATACGTGCATTGCAAAGTTATTATTTAATGTGAAAATATTCCGGGCATTCTACCTGTTTTTTTGCTAAGCATGTATGGACTATTTACAGTGTCGGCAGCTGGAAAACGTATTTTTTGTTGACGATTCGTTAATGAAAGTTAGTCACATGTTAGAGCTACTCATATAAAACAGTTTAGTCAAAGTTACGAATTTTTTAATATTAATACAAATAGGCCTATTTTCAGCAATTATTTTGAAAAATGAGTTCAAAAAATGGCAAATATGGAAAGTTGCCATAGAATGTTCAAATGTGAGATATAAGTGCAAAATCGTTGTAGAAACAATTTTTTGAAATTCGTATAAATAAGACTATTTCCAGTAATCATTATGAAAAAATATTACTTTTGATAGCGAAAGTTACGTGACCAAAATCAAGTGGTCATTTTCCATATATATCAAAGCACAACTCAACAACCAAGTCGAATTTCAGAATAATTTATTGATAATAGTTTTTCTATATGATGCCAACTCTTTGAAGGACACTATGTATATAGCATTCACATTCTAGTATTTCTAGTGTAGGCAGTGTGAGGATTCAAGAACTGGCCTATAATAAAAGGCAAATGACACTGAAGCAAAACAAAACATTTTTGGAAACAATAATTTATTCCATCATCTTCAGAACAAATACGTATATGCTTATATCCTAAATAATTTCACCTAATCTTATATCACTCAAAAATATTTGTCCTAACGCTAAAAAATATTGTTATAGTTATTAGAGATGTTACACAAATCTTAACAGAATATAAAATTTTAAATATAACTTTGAAAGTTTATGACTTTATTTTTTGTGGCCAACTGTTTTAATTGAAATTAACCTTAAAAATTCAAAAGATTGGGTCTACAATGGATATTATATCACAACTACCTGTAAGTTGTTCAAATTAATATTATCTCTTCAGAATAAAACTTTCAAAGTTTATATTTTTAATTTGGACAATATTTCTTGGAATATTTGAAAGGAGCAAACATATATCCAATTATAAATAAGGCTGTTGGAAATCAAAAATTTGTAGGAAGACAACCTACTGACGATCACTAAGAAATAATATCACCAGATTAAAATTTTGTTGAGATAATATTATCATGTAACTTCACCTTAGTCAAAATACTCTTTTCAACACTACAACGTTAGAATTATGAGGCACATATATGACAGAAAACTTCCTTGGATAATACCATGTCATTTAACTGCATCTGACCGATATTTGTGCAATGTTTCTCAAGGATGATAGATAGTATTGCAAGTGTTACTTGTATTTGTTTCTCTTCAACAAACTTGTAACTTTGTAGGTGTTATAAGTATTCATTCTAGAATGCTTTAATATTTTCAAAACATCAAAATATCTTGACAGGTGCTTATAGAGATCACTAGTATTGAACCGATTCTTTATGAGGAGACTAAACTGCAATTTTACAATAAATTCTACTCCTACATGAAAATAAAGATGTTGCAAAATCTTCAACTTTCTTGGATTATAGATCCAACCGAATATAGCAAAGAATTTATATGAATCTCCGATCAAATAACATAACCTATATGAGTAACTCGCCGCATACGCATTAAGATTTGTGTGTAAGGGACATCTTCCCCCCAACGGCAGTGTCGTGCGATGTTAACAGAAATATTGAGGTCAATAAAATAGAAATAATGAAAACCGGAAATTATGATGAAATAATCTCCACAGGATTTTGAGAACAGCCGATGCTCTAATTGACATGTTTTTTTCATAATTCGTTCATTTTTCTCTTTTCCAATTTGGTTTCCCTTTCTCGACAGTTACGACACTGGTAGCTTCAAATGATTGTTCTGTCAAATATCAAATGCAGCGTTGTCGTACTGACAAGACTATATCGACAACGAAGAATCTCCGTTCGGCGATGGAAATACTATCGTTTTTACATGCTCCCAACAAGCTGCAATGAACGTTTCAATTGTCTTCTTATTGTCATATATTTCATCCAAGACAGTATTTTTGTGTTTTCGTTGCCATGAATATACCCGACAGATATCAAAATCTAGCTGACGTGCTTATTGTAACCTTAAAAAATTGCGACATGGCAATAATGTCCTGATTTGAGGGATAACATCATGAAAAGATGTTACCTTCAGTTCTATTTTAGTATTACTCATCTAGGTTGTGTTACTTGATCGGAGATATGAATATATTAGGTTAAAATTCATATGGCGATTTTCTAACTTCACCCAATATTGTCCGATACTCTCTAGCTTTAATGTGGTATAGTATCACAATGATATAACACAATAGTAATTCTTATAGGGTCTTTCACAGGTTGTAGAACTGATGACCTAGTCATCACAATACACAATTAGGTGATGGTGAATAATTCAATAATATTCACAATACATATTGTTTCATGAAGAGTGGACGATACTACTTGATGGAAGACCATTATGTAGTAATAACAAATGGATTAAGCAATCCAATCTTTTTCGTAAATAATAATGATAATAATATTCAAGTAATTAGATATATAAAGAAATAATCACAGATCTATACAATACGAATTTTCGTCGGCAAGAGACAAAATTATAGTTATGCTAGTTAAAGAGCATTGCAAAGTAGTTCTTGCACAAATCTTTGCCAAGTATTAAACAGATATAATTGAACGGTTATAGTGGGCAGTCGTTGTTTTTTGTTGGACACTTGTCTGGTGCTAGCTGAGAGTGCACGTCATCGACCACCCGGGGTGGTACTGTAGGTTTTTCGGGTTTTCCTACAGCTGAAAAGTGAATATACCATCAAACATCAGTAAGTCGCCCCGGAGCGCCACGGCGAATAATAATAGCCGTGCTCTACCCGCACAGGCTATGCCTTTGGGTACAGTCTATGAGTGTTTATAAGAGAGTATTATTTTTATTATTATTATTATGAGTAAGATTGGATTGCTTACTATATTTTTCATTGCTACAAATTGCAGTAATTATATAATACAATAGTAACAACAATAATATAATCCTAGATACAGTTATATCTAACATATCAAATGAGCTTGAAAGATAAGATATTAGTATCTGAAAATTAATCATTAAATATCACAGACATCACCAACTTACATTTTGAGTTAACTTTGAAAAACATCTGTTTTGTCAGAATTTTACAATCAGTATAGCACAGACGTACAAAAAAATAAATTTCCACAACAGTCTCAACATTTTATTCTATTCCAAGAAGTGCATACCATTTCCTGAGAGTTAAAATTACAAAAGAAAGTTGAAGATATTGATTGAAGTATTTGACACCTATTTAATAACGTAGTTGAGTCAAACATTTTGGCCAATCTATAAAAAAGACCAGGAAAAAATAACCCTCAGAATGATATAATGCCTTATAAAATGAAGTCTTCAATTTATATGATTGAGAATATCTTATTGTAAAGAAAAACTATTGCAAACAAGTTTATTGTTATTAGCACCCTTATAGTTGATTGTTTACAAAATATCTAACTTGTGCTTGACAATTTGCGCCAAGTATTAGAATTGACGAAATAAAAAAGTTTACTAGAATAGTCATTCTCCACCCTGATAATACCGATTAAACAGAACATTCGTCTCGTATTTTCAACTTTTAAGGTTCTTTTCCATTATACTTTAAAATACCTGTTGAAGATTTTATAAAAAAACTAAAACAGTTGCATGAAGTATGAAGTAGATCCATCTCTCCAAGAAGGGTCATCTACAATCTTTGCTCTACATAACGGACAGGTTTGCTCTCGGTCAAACCAAGTAGTAACGCAACTTTCGCAAAATATATGATGACACTGGAGTGAAACTGGAGATTCATATTGGTCATGACAAATGGGGCAGTGCTCTCCTGCTGTCTGTATTTGATCCTTGCTAGGAGTCGAACCAACGCTCTAAAACAATAGAGATATTATTATAATTGTAAAATAAATCAATACACAAATTTTTATTCAAACGTCGATAAAAATCTCAAAATTCGAAACAATTCGTGAAATTTTTGCTAGCAACAGAGAGTTACTTTGTCTGTTGCTGACAGATACAGTTGCAGGCCCTGCCTGGATCACTTTTACAGAAGATAATTCATGACTTTCGATTATGAATGATAATGTATCAAGTAGCTTTTTGTTTATTGGAATGTTTGTAACAAGCAAAACAACAAAGCAGGTAGACATTCGGTATAATTACATTTCAGACAATGTTAACAAAGGGACTATAGTTGTTCATAGAATTGCGATGAATTGCACTATTTGAAGATTTGTTGTTGATTCACAGAAAAAATATTGAGACGCTACATATTTTAGGAGACGCTCTAAAAACGCATATTCGAATTAGAAATTGGGGATAGTAAATAGGTCTATATATAATTTGCCACCGTCATACAATTAAAGTAAGATAGGCAAGATCACCACTTACGCTTTTGACAAGTGTCCAAAAGCTGTTAGAGTGACAGGGTAGGCTCGCGGCTAAGCTCCAGTGAAGAGGGGAGTGGGTTGAACAAAACAAAATGTCATGTGAAGAATCGGTTCAGTAGTGAAGGTACGTGGTACGGGTCAGCCTTCAGGGCAGTGACACCTGAATGAACGATGAGTCCCCAGTCTAACAATAAGGATGCTAACACCAAGATGAGTTTCCCCCCAGACGGCTAGTGCTCTGGGATGACAATAAGTACACCGAGACAAAGATGAGTTTCCCCCCAGACGGCTAGTGCTCTGGGATGACGATAAGTACACCGAGACAAAAGACCCTGAAATTAAATCATTGACTGTCTGATACCATCTCGAATAGACCTCATACCTTTGTCTAGGAAGGCCTGGTGCTAACTGCGGGAAATATTCTGTTAGAAGGCTCCTCTACAGATGTTATTTTCCTATCATAGTCCTAGTCAAAGGGTCAACGACGTCAGGCTTGATTTACACGATTTTCCAAAATTATGCCTGCATAATAAACCGAATTGCCAAAGGCTCAAAGGATGTTAGGGGGTTCTGCTTACCCGAAGAATATGTCGTTAGAAAGTGAGGTTATAATCCCCTATTGGGTATGTTTTCCAAAAATTAATCAACTTCCCATCAAATCACCAACGTGAATAATTAAGGAAAACATTAATTCAGTTGAAAGAATAATCCCATTAACTGGATGATTGCAGAAATCAATAATCAATATTCAACTCAAAATATCCATCACTTCTACATATGGGCATGTTTTTATATTCACCAAATTGGTGTGGTGGATTGCAAACTCGCCCTTTGATTTGTTCATTTGAAATTTACAGTGTTACTATTGGTCGAATGGAATCCACCACACCAATTTGGTGAATATAAAAACATGCCCTATGACACAGACTGAAAAGACTTTCTCTTCTTCTTTATTAAGACCGAAATCAAGAACCTTAGCGGAGTTGCCAAGTAACTTCATTTCTCGAAGTGTCCAAATGTCAACAAAGGATTCTAAAATGTTCCGTGCAAAATTTCATTACCTAACATTATCTAATACTCAAACATACGGGAATTCGTCCAGACAGATAACTATTATCACGATATGGAGTCTTTTTAAATTCATGTGACCGACGGCCTTTGAAGGTCATTTCCACCGATACATCACAGAGAAGTCGTATGTACCTGGAAAAGTGATCTATGCCCCAGCGACAGTCACTGAACTAAACAGCTGTTCTCTGACAACAGACAGCGCTAAAGATACAAAATCACTGTACGGAAGAAATAATGTTTCAATGTCAATTAGATTTTATTAAGGTAGGCAAATTCAAGCATCAGTCTAATAAATATAAATCGAATTCAATTTTATAGCTAAAACTCTGATTAGCTGATAGTGGAAAAATAATAATGTTACAATCCCCCCCTTACTTTAAAAGAAATTTACCGAAGTCGGGAAATTTATGCGCACTCTAAAAAAAACAGACTTAATATTTCTAACAACAAATCGCCTCGAATTTGCCGTTTTAGCAAAAAAAAATGCACAAGGCTTGAAATGCATGACATCAAATCGCCTTAGTTGTACTCGCAAACAAAAAAAAATAATCACAAAGCTTGAAACGCATGACAACAAATCGCCTCAAGTTTGTTGTACTCGCAAAAAAATCCCCAGTACCATACGATAATTTTAATCTAGAGATAAAACAGTCAACAACACGTTGATAAACTGGTGCTTATGAGTCGCTGCTGCAATTCTCCACCTGAAGCAAAGAGAGAAGAGATGGCCGTTCAGCAACGAACTCGGATCAGGCAATCTTTTCGCTGCTGGATAGAATTGCTGCGCCGGCGATATACCTGATACCACTCGCCCCCCAGTTCAAGGATGGACTAACCATCAGTACTCCTCAGTACAGCAGGAATAGAGAAACCCCACACGAACCCACGTGTGGAAACAAAAATAAATTCATAGGAAATTGAAAAATAACCAATTGTCCACTTCAATTGGGGTGACATATAGCTCCACCAAGCTGAAAATGGCTAGGCCATAAAGTCCCGACAATTCAGAGATGTTCCTAATTGTGGAACTGCGAGCAAATTCCTCAATCGCGACGAATCCATGGAGCTCAAGATCCCCCAGTAGCATCGCCCGACCGCCCTTAGGCGAGCTTCACACGATGACCGGCCTTGACCTCCACGATAGCCGAACGACACCCCCCCAAAGTTCACCCTTCTATGGACCATGCTCAACAGTCTCGATTTTGGAGGAATCTCCGCTGGATCCTCTAAGACATGTCAGGCTGCCGGACTGAGCCATGCTTGCACCCAACACAACCAAGTCTCCTACAATACAAAACAAAGGGAAAGGCATTTAAAAGGCATAACCAAACCGCCTAAGTTTGGTATCTAAGCACACTAGCGACATTCTATAAAGAATGGGAGGATTAAAACCCCGATAGAAAACCTCCTCCAAATTTCCTATCCCCCAGAAATCAATGTGGAGTGGATTCAACCCGTTGAACCGATTCCACCGAAGAAACTCCAGCCAAAACCCCAAGGACATCAGACATGGCGAACTCGTTCCAAAACTTTGGAAGTTTGCATTATACCAACATAATGTCCAGAGGAAATTATATTGGAACTCCAACAGCCAAACCGACCCTCCAAGCCAAATCCACCACAAGGATCGTCCCGCATTACGGGAGCTGCCATCCCAACAAAAATAGAAGAGAAAAATTTACCATAAGAAAACAGCCAAAATATGACAGACCAACCTTAGACAGGTAGATAACCAAAAAAAACGTACCGATAAACACAACAACCACGAATTCAACAAAAATATCCGGAGTTCAAGCTCATAACCAAATACTCAAGGATTGTACTTACACAAAGGACAGGTACTCACCAAAGAAGACATGAAAGATAATAAAAAAACTACATGCTCTTCCTCTAACTCAAACCTTGAACCCATCAGATGTGTTATTGCCATAAGCCCGAAAATACTTTCATAAATAATAACAACAAATGTATTCTCAGACACTCACAACAAAACACTTAAGGGTGGTATTGACACATAGGATACTTGATAGAAGACATCAAATAAAACAAACTAATGTCCTTCCAGTAGTATCAACTATAACTCAGAGATGTTACTGCCATGGACCTGAAAATACCTTACAAAATAATAACAACGAAGGTACTCTCAGCCACTAGATGGGGACTGTACCAAGTCCAAGTATCTCTAGGCGTACGTCAGGGATGACTATCCTTCACCCCAAATAATTAAACGACAATCCTTATAGATATGATTCATCATCAGGTGGATGAGCTTTGAGATCCTTCACATGCCAAACTCCGCAATATTTACCAGAATCATCTTTAACTTCATAAGTCCAAGAAGATACCCGTTTCGAAACAATGAAGGGACCGACGAATTTAGGTGCCAGCTTAGCACTGAAATATTTTGCAGCGTCTGATAGAACATGATTCCGTCTCCAAACTAGCTGATTAACATGATATTGACGACGTCTGAGATTATAGGTCTTGCTATTCTGTTCATAGGCTTTAGCTAACTTGACCTTCACATCACCATATAATTTGGCAAAGACATTTTCACGTTCCTGAGTAAGCGCAGATCGATCAAAAGTAATCTCTTTTGGAGGTGTGTTATCTCCTTTGAAGGGCAATTCTCGTCCAAACACAATAAAATTAGGAGAAAATCCCGTTACTTCGTGATTCGATGAATGAATCGCCAAACCAACTTGGCTCAAAAGTTGATCCCATCCTCTTTGATCTTCTGATAGGTACGATCTCAACATAGTTCTGGGATGATGATAAGTACACCGACACAAAAGATTAGTTTCCCCCCAGACGGCTAGTGCTCTGGGATGACGATAAGTACACCGAGACAAAATATGAGTTTCCCCCCAGACGGCTAGTGCTCTGGGATGACAATAAGTACACCGAGACAAAAGATGAGTTTCCCCCCAGACGGCTAGTGCTCTGGGATGACGATAAGTACACCGAGACAAAAGATGAGTTTCCCCCCAGACGGGTGCTCTGGGATGACGATAAGTACACCGAGACAAAAGACCCTGAAATTAAATCATTGACTGTCTGATACCTTCTCGAATAGACCTCATACCTTTGTCTAGGAAGGCCTGGTGCTAATTGCGGGAAGTATTCTGTTAGAAGGCTCCTCTACAGATGTTATTTTCCTATCATAGTCCTAGTCAAAGGGTCAACGACGTCAGGCTTGATTTACACGATTTTCCAAAATTATGCCTACAAAATAAACCGAATTGCCAAAGGCTCAAAGGATAAAGTTAGGGGGTTCTGCTTACCCGAAGAATATGTCGTTAGAAAGTGAGGTTATAATCCCCTATTGGGTATGTTTTCTAAAAATTAATCAACTTCCCATCAAATCACCAACGTGAATAATTGAGGAAAACATTAATTCAGTTGAAAGAATAATCCCATTAACTGGATGATTGCAGATATCAATAATCAATATTCAACTCAAAATATCCATCACTTCTACATATGACACAGACTGAAAAGACTTTCTCTTCTTCTTCATTAAGACCGAAATCAAGAACCTTAGCGGAGTTGCCAAGTAACTTCATTCCTCGAAGTGTCTAAATGTCAACAAAGGATTATAAAATGTTCCGTGCAAAATTTCATTACCTAACATTATCTAATACTCAAACATATGGGAATTCGTCCAGACAGATAACTATTATCACGATATGGAGTCTTTTTAAATTCATGTCACCGACAGCAGTGTGAAGTTGGCAGCTAAAGATAGCAGCCAAAATTTCCGATCTTACCCGATCATGCAGTGGCGTACTTTGCGAACCTGTTCTACAAAAAACATCACAAATAAATATAAACTATAGATTTACACGAATCATTGTGTTATTTGAAACATGATCTCTACCCTTGTGAAAAAGATTCGAATATTATAGTCAACAGTGGAATCCCAATGTGAAAGGAAACGAAACAATTTCGCAATCCATTTTTTCCACCATTTATAAAACAAAAATCAATAATTGAAATATGAACCGATTATACTAGACAGTTGAATCCGGAATTTTGTCTTGCTAATTCTGATTAGGGGCTTAGAATCGCAGATGATGTCGGCAGCCAAAGTCCTCTCTGAAAATAAATAATAAAATAATGTTTTTTAATGAATTCGCAAACGTTCCCGATGACGAAATATATCGCAGCTGGCTTTAGCAGCCAAAGTGCTATTCTGGAAAATAATTTTTTTCAATGATTTCACAAACTCCCGGAGACGAAATATGATCAGAATTAATGAAAATAGTCTGTAGAATCCAAATACGACAAAATCGTTACTTGCTAATTATGTTTGGTGTCTTAAATTCACGGCTGACTTCAGCAGCCAAAGTATTCTCCCGGAAAATAAAATTTTTCGATGATTTCGCAAACTTTTCCAGGGACGAAATGTGAACAGAATTACTGAAAAAAGTGTGTAGAATCCGAATATGACAAAGTCATTACTTGCTAATTATGTTTGGTTTCTCAAAATCGCAGCTGACTTCAGCAGCCAATGTGCTCTCCCGGAAAATAATTTTTTTCGATGATTTCGCAAACTTTCCCGGAGATGAAATATGAACGAAATAACTGAAGAAAGTGTGTACAATACGAATATGATAAAATCATTACTTTCTAATTATGTTTGGTGTGTCAAAATCGCGGCTGACTTCAGCAGCCAAAGTGCTCGCCCGGAAAATAATTTTTTTCGATGATTTTGCAAACTTTCCCGAAGACAAAATATGAACAGAATTACTGAAAAAAGTGTGTAGAATCTGAATATGACAAAGTTATTACTTGCTAATTATGTTTGGTGTGTCAAAATCGCGGCTGACTTCAGCAGCCAAAGTGCTCGACCGGAAAATAATTTTGTTCGATGATTTCGCAAACTTTTCCGAAGATGAAATATGAACGAACTTACTGAAAAAAGTGTGTAGAAAACGAATATGACAAAGTTATTACTTGCTAATTATGTTTGGTGTCTCAAAATCGCGGCTGACTTCAGCAGCCAAAGTACTCTCCCGGAAAATAATTATTTTAGATGATTTTGCAAACTTTCCCGGAGATGAAATATGAACGAAATTACTGAAAAAAGTGTGTAGAATACGAATATGACAAAATCATTACTTGCTAATTATATTTGGTGTCTCAAAATCGCGGCTGACTTCAGCAGCCAAAGTACTCTCTCGGAAAATAATTTTTTTCGATGATTTCGCAGCTCAAAATCGCGGCTGACTTCAGCAGCCAAAGTGCTCTCCCGGAAAATAATTTTTTTCGATGATTTCGCAAACTTTCCCGGAGATGAAATATGAACGAAATGACTGAAAAAAGTGTGTAGAATACGAATAAGACAGAATTATTACTTGCTAATTAGGTTTGGTTTCTCAAAATCGCGGCTGACTTCAGCAGCCAATGTGCTCTCCCGGAAAATAATTTTTTTCGATGATTTCGCAAACTTTCCCGGAGATGAAATATGAACGAAATAACTGAAGAAAGTGTGTACAATACGAATATGATAAAATCATTACTTTCTAATTATGTTTGGTTTCTCAAAATCGCGGCTGACTTCAGCAGCCAATGTGCTCTCCCGGAAAATAATTTTTTTCGATGATTTCGCAAACTTTCCCGGAGATGAAATATGAACGAAATAACTGAAGAAAGTGTGTACAATACGAATATGATAAAATCATTACTTTCTAATTATGTTTGGTGTGTCAAAATCGCGGCTGACTTCAGCAGCCAAAGTGCTCGCCCGGAAAATAATTTTTTTCGATGATTTTGCAAACTTTCCCGAAGACAAAATATGAACAGAATTACTGAAAAAAGTGTGTAGAATCTGAATATGACAAAGTTATTACTTGCTAATTATGTTTGGTGTGTCAAAATCGCGGCTGACTTCAGCAGCCAAAGTGCTCGCCCGGAAAATAATTTTGTTCGATGATTTCGCAAACTTTTCCGAAGATGAAATATGAACGAACTTACTGAAAAAAGTGTGTAGAAAACGAATATGACAAAGTTATTACTTGCTAATTATGTTTGGTGTCTCAAAATCGCGGCTGACTTCAGCAGCCAAAGTACTCTCCCGGAAAATAATTTTTTTCGATGATTTTGCAAACTTTCCCGGAGATGAAATATGAACGAAATTACTGAAAAAAGTGTGTAGAATACGAATATGACAAAATCATTACTTGCTAATTATATTTGGTGTTTCAAAATCGCGGCTGACTTCAGCAGCCAAAGTACTCTCTCGGAAAATAATTTTTTTCCATGATTTCACAGCTCAAAATCGCGGCTGACTTCAGCAGCCAAAGTGCTCTCCCGGAAAATAATTTTTTTCGATGATTTCGCAAACTTTCCCGGAGATGAAATATGAACGAAATGACTGAAATAAGTGTGTAGAATACGAATAAGACAGAATTATTACTTGCTAATTATGTTTGGTTTCTCAAAATCGCGGCTGACTTCAGCAGCCAAAGTGCTCTCCCGGAAAATAATTTTTTTCGATGATTTCGCAAACTTTTCCAGGGACGAAATGTGAACAGAATTACTAAAAAAAGTGTGTAGAATCCGAATATGACAAAGATATTACTTGCTAATTATGTTTGGTTTCTCAAAATCGCGGCTGACTTCAGCAGCCATAGTGCTCTCCCGGAAAATAATTTTTTTCGATGATTTCGCAAACTTTTCCAGGGACGAAATGTGAACAGAATTACTGAAAGAAGTGTGTAGAATAGGAATATGACAAAGTTATTACTTTCTAATTATGTTTGGTTTCTCAAAATCGCGGCTGACTTCAGCAGCCAATGTGCTCTCCCGGAAAATATTTTTTTTTCGATGATTTCGCAAACTTTCCCGGAGATGAAATATGATCGAAATTACTGAAAAAAGAGTGTAGAATAAGAATATGACAAAATTATCACTTGCCAATTTTGTTTGGTTTCTCAAAATCGCGGCTGACTTCAGCAGCCAATGTGCTCTCCCGGAAAATAATTTTTTTCGATGATTTCGCAAACTTTTCCAGGGACGAAATATGAACAGAATTACTGAAAAAAGTGTGTAGAATCCGAATATGACAAAGTTATTACTTGCTAATTATGTTTGGTTTCTCAAAATCGCGGCTGACTTCAGCAGCCAATGTGCTCTCCCGGAAAATATTTTTTTTCGATGATTTCGCAAACTTTCCCGGAGTTGAAATATGAACGAAATTACTGAAAAAAGTGTGTAGAATACGAATATGACAAAATTATCCCTTGCTAATTATGTTTGGTGTCTCAAAATCGCGGCTGACTTCAGCAGCCAAAGTGCTCTCCCGGAAAATAATTTTTTTCGATGATTTCGAAAACTTTCCCGGAGATGAAATATGAACGAAATTACTGAAAAAAGTGTGTAGAATACGAATATGACAGAATTATTACTTGCTAATTATGTTTGGTTTCTCAAAATCGCGGCTGACTTCAGCAGCCAAAGTGCTCTCCCGGAAAATAATTTTTTTCGATGATTTCGCAAACTTTCCCAGAGATGAAATATGAACGAAATTACTGAAAAAGTGTGTAGAATACGAATATGACAGAATTATTACTTGCTAATTATGTTTGGTGTCTCGACATCGCGGCTGACTTCAGCAGCCAAAGTGCTCGCCCGGAAAATAATTTTTTTCGATGATTTTGCAAACTTTCCCGAAGACGAAATATGAACGGAATTACTGAAAAAATTGTGTAGAACCAGAATATGACAAAATTATGCTAATTATGTTTGGTGCTTTATAAACGAGGCAGATCTCAACAGCCAAGGTGCTCTCACTGCTAATTAGTTTTTGTGTCAGACTATTCCGTGAACTATCCCAAAGACGAAATAAAAACCAATCTACTTAATAAAATCCAAAGGCACCCCATACCAAAATAATGTCATATTGAATTCGACAATCGCATCCTGCCTGAAAATGAAATAAATCCCTATATATAAATACTTTGCAAATTTCCACACCCACCCAGGAGATATTGATTTTTTTCAGTTCTCAGCATACCTATTCGACAAGCTCTGGCACGGGTGCGTTGACCTTTTTTCTTATTCAGTGGCAGGTTCAGGTTCAGGTGTATTATAACCACTATCATGATTTTGTCATATTCTGGTTCTACACAATTTTTTCAGTAATTCCGTTCATATTTCGTCTTCGGGAAAGTTTGCAAAATCATCGAAAAAAATTATTTTCCGGGCGAGCACTTTGGCTGCTGAAGTCAGCCGCGATGTCGAGACACCAAACATAATTAGCAAGTAATAATTCTGTCATATTCGTATTCTACACACTTTTTCAGTAATTTCGTTCATATTTCATCTACGGGAAAGTTTGAGAAATCATCGAAAAAAATTATTTTCCGGGAGAGCACTTTGGCTGCTGAAGTCAGCCGCGATTTTGAGAACCCAAACATAATTAGCAAGTAATAACTTTGTCATATTCAGATTCCACACACTTTTTTCAGTAATTCCGTTCATATTTTGTCTTCGGGAAAGTTTGCAAAATCATCGAAAAAAATTATTTTCCGGGCGAGCACTTTGGCTGCTGAAGTCAGCCGCGATTTTGACAAACCAAACATAATTAGAAAGTAATGATTTTATCATATTCGTATTCTATACACTTTCTTCAGTTATTTCGTTCATATTTCATCTCCGGGAAAGTTTGCGAAATCATCGAAAAAAATTATTATCCGGGAGAGCACTTTGGCTGCTGAAGTCAGACGCGATTTTGAGAAACCAAACATAATTAGCAAGTAATAACTTTGTCATATTCGGATTCTACACACCTTTTTCAGTAATTCTGTTCATATTTCGTCTTCGGGAAAGTTTGCGAAATCATCGAAAAAAATTATTTTCCGGGAGAGCACTTTGGCTGCTGAAGTCAGCCGCGATTTTGACACACCAAACATAATTAGCAAGTAATAACTTTGTCATATTCGGATTCTACACACTTTTTTTCAGTAATTCCGTTCATATTTCGTCTTCGGAAAAGTTTGCAAAAATCATCGAAAAAAAATATTTTCCGGGCGAGCACTTTGGCTGCTGAAGTCAGCCGCGATTTTGAGACACCAAACATAATTAGCAAGTAAAAACTTTGTCATATTTGGATTCTACACACTTTTTCCAGTAATTTCGTTCATATTTCATCTCCGGGAAAGTTTGCAAAATCATCGAAAAAAATTATTTTCCGGGAGAGCACTTTGGCTGCTGAAGTCAGCCGCGATTTTGAGACACCAAACAAAATTGGCAAGTGATAATTTTGTCATATTCGGGTTCTACAAATTTTTTATAGTAATTCCGTTCATATTTCGTCCCTGGGAAAGTTTGCAAAATCATCGAAAAAAATTATTTTCCGGGAGAGTACTTTGGCTGCTGAAGTCAGCCGCGATTTTGAGACACCAAACATAATTAGCAAGTAATAACTTTGTCATATTCGTATTCTAGACACTTTTTTCAGTAATTCCGTTCATATTTCATCTCCGGGAAAGTTTGCAAAATCATCGAAAAAAAATTTTTTCCGAGAGAGTACTTTGGCTGCTGAAGTCAGCCGCGATTTTGAGACAGCAAACATAATTAGCAAGTAATGATTTTATCATATTCGTATTCTACACACATTTTTGAGTAATTCTGTTCATATTTCATCTCCGGGAAAGTTTGAGAAATCATCGAAAAAAAAAATCCCCGGAGAGCACTTTGGCTGCTGAAGTCAGCCGCGATTTTGAGACAGCAAACATAATTAGCAAGTAATGATTTTATCATATTCGTATTCTACACACATTTTTGAGTAATTCTGTTCATATTTCATCTCCGGGAAAGTTTGAGAAATCATCGAAAAAAAAAATCCCCGGAGAGCACTTTGGCTGCTGAAGTCAGCCGCGATTTTGAGACACCAAACATAATTAGCAAGTAATAATTTTGTCATATTCGTATTCTACACACTTTTTTCAGTAATTTCGTTCATATTTCATCTCCGGGAAAGTTTGCAAAATCATCGAAAAAAATTATTTTCCGGGAGAGTACTTTGGCTGCTGAAGTCAGCCGCGATTTTGAGACACCAAACATAATTAGCAAGTAATAACTTTGTCATATTCGTTTCCTACACACTTTTTTCAGTAATTCTGTTCACATTTCGTCTCTGGAAAAGTTTGCGAAATCATCGAAAAAAAATATTTTCCTGGAGAGCACTTTGGCTGCTGAAGTCAGCCGCAATTTTGAGACACCAAACAAAATTAGCAAGTGATAATTTTGTCATATTCGCATTCTACACACTTTTTTCAGTAATTTCGTTCATATTTCATCTCCGGGAAAGTTTGCGAAATCATCGAAAAAAATTATTTTCTGGGAGATCACATTAGCTGCAGAAGTCAGCCGCGATTTTGAGAAACCAAACATAATTAGCAAGTAATGATTTTATCATATTCGTATTCCACACACTTTCTTCATTTATTTCGTTCATATTTCATCTCCGGGAAAGTTTGCGAAATCATCGAAAAAAATTATTTTCCGGAAGAGCACTTTGGCTGCTGAAGTCAGCCGCGATTTTGAGACACCAAACAAAATTAGCAAGTGATAATTTTGGCATATTCGTATTCTACACACTTTTTTCAGTAATTCTGTTCATATTTCGTCTTCGGGAAAGTTTGCAAAATCATCGAAAAAAATTATTTTCCGGGAGAGCACTTTGGCTGCTGAAGTCAGCCGCGATTTTGAGACACCAAACATAATTAGCAAGTAATAATTTTGTCATATTCGTATTCTACACACTTTTTTCAGTAATTTCGTTCATATTTCATCTCCGGGAAAGTTTGCGAAATCATCGAAAATAATTATTTTCCGGGAGAGCACTTTGGCTGCTGAAGTCAGCCGCGATTTTGAGAATCCAAACATAATTAGCAAGTAATAACTTGGTCATATTCGGATTCTACACACCTTTTTCAGTAATTCTGTTCATATTTCGTCTTCGGAAAAGTTTGCGAAATCATCGAACAAAATTATTTTCCGGGCGAGCACTTTGGCTGCTGAAGTCAGCCGCGATTTTGACACACCAAACATAATTAGCAAGTAATAACTTTGTCATATTCAGATTCTACACACTTTTTTCAGTAATTCCGTTCATATTTTGTCTTCGGGAAAGTTTGCAAAATCATCGAAAAAAATTATTTTCCGGGCGAGCACTTTGGCTGCTGAAGTCAGCCGCGATTTTGACACACCAAACATAATTAGAAAGTAATGATTTTATCATATTCGTATTCTATACACTTTCTTCAGTTATTTCGTTCATATTTCATCTCCGGGAAAGTTTGCGAAATCATCGAAAAAAATTATTATCCGGGAGAGCACTTTGGCTGCTGAAGTCAGACGCGATTTTGAGAAACCAAACATAATTAGCAAGTAATAACTTTGTCATATTCGGATTCTACACACCTTTTTCAGTAATTCTGTTCATATTTCGTCTTCGGGAAAGTTTGCGAAATCATCGAAAAAAATTATTTTCCGGGAGAGCACTTTGGCTGCTGAAGTCAGCCGCGATTTTGAGACACCAAACATAATTAGCAAGTAAAAACTTTGTCATATTTGGATTCTACACACTTTTTCCAGTAATTTCGTTCATATTTCATCTCCGGGAAAGTTTGCAAAATCATCGAAAAAAATTATTTTCCGGGAGAGCACTTTGGCTGCTGAAGTCAGCCGCGATTTTGAGACACCAAACAAAATTGGCAAGTGATAATTTTGTCATATTCGGGTCCTACACATTTTTTATAGTAATTCCGTTCATATTTCGTCCCTGGGAAAGTTTGCAAAATCATCGAAAAAAATTATTTTCCGGGAGAGTACTTTGGCTGCTGAAGTCAGCCGCGATTTTGAGACACCAAACATAATTAGCAAGTAATAACTTTGTCATATTCGTATTCTACACACTTTTTTCAGTAATTCCGTTCATATTTCATCTCCGGGAAAGTTTGCAAAATCATCGAAAAAAATTATTTTCCGGGAGAGCACTTTGGCTTCTGGAGTCAGCCGCGATTTTGAGAAACCAAACATAATTAGCAAGTAATAACTTGGTCATATTCGGATTCTACTCACCTTTTTCAGTAATTCTGTTCATATTTCGTCTTCGGGAAAGTTTGCGAAATCATCGAAAAAAATTATTTTCCGAGAGAGTACTTTGACTGCTGAAGTCAGCCGCGATTTTGAGACAGCAAACATAATTAGCAAGTAATGATTTTATCATATTCGTATTCTACACACATTTTTGAGTAATTCTGTTCATATTTCATCTCCGGGAAAGTTTGAGAAATCATCGAAAAAAAAAATCCCCGGAGAGCACTTTGGCTGCTGAAGTCAGCCGCGATTTTGAGACACCAAACATAATTAGCAAGTAATAATTTTGTCATATTCGTATTCTACACACTTTTTTCAGTAATTTCGTACATATTTCATCTCCGGGAAAGTTTGCAAAATCATCGAAAAAAATTATTTTCCGGGAGAGTACTTTGGCTGCTGAAGTCAGCCGCGATTTTGAGACACCAAACATAATTAGCAAGTAATAACTTTGTCATATTCGTTTCCTACACACTTTTTTCAGTAATTCTGTTCACATTTCGTCTCTGGAAAAGTTTGCGAAATCATCGAAAAAAATTATTTTCCGGGAGAGCACTTTGGCTGCTGAAGTCAGCCGCGATTTTGAGACACCAAACAAAATTAGCAAGTGATAATTTTGTCATATTCGCATTCTACACACTTTTTTCAGTAATTTCGTTCATATTTCATCTCCGGGAAAGTTTGCGAAATCATCGAAAAAAATTATTTTCTGGGAGATCACATTAGCTGCAGAAGTCAGCCGCGATTTTGAGAAACCAAACATAATTAGCAAGTAATGATTTTATCATATTCGTATTCCACACACTTTCTTCATTTATTTCGTTCATATTTCATCTCCGGGAAAGTTTGCGAAATCATCGAAAAAAATTATTTTCCGGAAGAGCACTTTGGCTGCTGAAGTCAGCCGCGATTTTGAGACACCAAACAAAATTAGCAAGTGATAATTTTGGCATATTCGTATTCTACACACTTTTTTCAGTAATTCTGTTCATATTTCGTCTTCGGGAAAGTTTGCAAAATCATCGAAAAAAATTATTTTCCGGGAGAGCACTTTGGCTGCTGAAGTCAGCCGCGATTTTGAGACACCAAACATGATTAGCAAGTAATAATTTTGTCATATTCGTATTCTACACACTTTTTTCAGTAATTTCGTTCATATTTCATCTCCGGGAAAGTTTGCAAAATCATCGAAAAAAATTATTTTCCGGGAGAGTACTTTGGCTGCTGAAGTCAGCCGCGATTTTGAGACACCAAACATAATTAGCAAGTAATAACTTTGTCATATTCGTTTTCTACACACTTTTTTCAGTAATTCTGTTCACATTTCGTCTCTGGAAAAGTTTTCGAAATCATCGAAAAAAATTATTTTCCGGGAGAGCACTTTGGCTGCTGAAGTCAGCCGCGATTTTGAGACACCAAACAAAATTAGCAAGTGATAATTTTGTCATATTCGCATTCTACACACTTTTTTCAGTAATTTCGATCATATTTCATCTCCGGGAAAGTTTGCGAAATCATCGAAAAAAATTATTTTCTGGGAGAGCACATTAGCTGCAGAAGTCAGCCGCGATTTTGAGAAACCAAACATAATTAGCAAGTAATGATTTTATCATATTCGTATTCCACACACTTTCTTCATTTATTTCGTTCATATTTCATCTCCGGGAAAGTTTGCGAAATCATCGAAAAAAATTATTTTCCGGGAGAGCACTTTGGCTGCTGAAGTCAGCCGCGATTTTGAGACACCAAACATAATTAGCAAGTAATAACTTTGTCATATTCACTTTTTTTCACTAATTCTGTTCACATTTCGTCCCTGGAAAAGTTTGCGAAATCATCGAAAAATTTTATTTTCCGGGAGAATACTTTGGCTGCTGAAGTCAGCCGTGATTTTAAGACACCAAACATAATTAGCAAGTAACGATTTTGTCGTATTTGGATTCTACAGACTATTTTCATTAATTCTGATCATATTTCGTCTCCGGGAGTTTGCGAAATCATTGAAAAAAATTATTTTCCAGAATAGCACTTTGGCTGCTAAAGCCAGCTGCGATATATTTCGTCATCGGGAACGTTTGCGAATTCATTAAAAAACATTATATTATTATTTATTTTCAGAGAGGACTTTGGCTGCCGACATCATCTGCGATTCTAAGCCCCTAATCAGAATTAGCAAGACAAAATTCCGGATTCAACTGTCTAGTATAATCGGTTCATATTTCAATTATTGATTTTTGTTTTATAAATGGTGGAAAAAATGGATTGCGCAATTGTTTCTCTTCCTTTCACATTGGGATTCCACTGTTGACTATAATATTCGAATCTTTTTCACAAGGGTAGAGATCATGTTTCAAATAACACAATGATTCGTGTAAATCTATAGTTTATATTTATTTGTGATGTTTTTTGTAGAACAGGTTCGCAAAGTACGCCACTGCACGATCGGGTAAGATCGGAAATTTTGGATGCTATCTTTAGCTGCCAACTTCATACTGCTGTCACCGACGGCCTTTGAAGGTCATTTCTACCGATGCATCACAGAGAAGTCGTATCTACCTGGAAAAGTGATCTATGCCTCAGCGACAGTCACTGAACTGAACAGCTGTTCTCTGACAACAGATAGCGCTAAAGATACAAAATCACTGTAATATATCCAAAGTAAACAAACTACGGAAGAAATAATGTTTCAATGTCAATTAGATTTTATTAAGGTAGGCAAATTCAAGCATCAGTCTAATAAATATCAATCGAATTCAATTTTATAACTAAAACTCTGATTAGCTGATAGTGGAAAAATAATAATGTTACAAATTGCATAAGAGATTATGGTCACCTTTTTTGTGGACGAATAAATTTACCCACTTTCAATCGGTCTGGAAAAATATTTTCTTCAACATTACAGATATGTTTAAAAAATCATTGGGCAAAATACTATTTCAGAAATTTAGAGATTGTGTATGTTAAAATAAAATAAAGTTGGGTATTCTGTCAGTTTTATTATTATTCATTATTTATAATGTTGGAAACAAGTGATTTTGAGTATTGTAAAATGTCAGGTATACACTGTCAAGTCATTGTCAAAAGTCACGAAGACAAACTGTCGAAGTCAACAATTTTACTTGTGTTACTCAATAAATAAAATTACTGAAAGGAATATTTCATCGATTTATTTCTCCATATAATCAAAATTCATCAGGTTATGGGCCCAGCGGTATAATTTACAGTTAGAAGATAGCTGTGGTAAAGCAGCAGATTGCAATAAAATCCCAAACAAAAACAAGACGCGGCAAAAGCAACAAAATAAGGGAACTTTGTTGTATCCAGAGATACAAACAGTTGCAATGTAAAACTGGATGGCCTATTGAATTGGTCAATATGGGAGTTTCAAGTTAATTTTGTGGATGGTTCAGTAGTAAAGCCGGAAGGTGAAAATCTTAAAGAAAATTAGGGAAAAAAAGGATGCCAAAGCTCAAAGTGTACTAGTTACAAAATTATCACAGAAAGTAATGTTACAAGTGATGAATTGTAAATCATTCAAAGACATCTGGGATGGATACATACTGTTTATGGCATGGTCAGCAATTTCCCATTAAGATGTCTCCCACCGATGAGTCCGCTTTTTGTGTTTCGTTATTCTTACGGATAACGGTCTCTTGGTCTCTCTGATGTAAGAATCTCCACATGCACATGTGACTTCGTGAATGCAGTTTTTTCTAGATTCTGCTTTATTTTCTGATTTCGTCTTGGTGAGGAAGTTTTGTGAGGTACTGCCGGATTGAAAGCAGCAATCAATGTTGTACTCTGTGTTATCTGATAAATTCCTTGTTGGAAAATGGTATTTTTCATTGTGTCAAATCAGCATCGTTCATCAAATATTATTAAAAAAACAAATAACTGGTTCAACTCATACTCAACAGATCGCAAACAGATCACATAAATAGAATTCGCAAAAGGCAAGACTTGGTCAGATGCCGTGGAGGTTTCCAAGGAAGTGCCGCAGGTGATCATTCTGGGCCCCATTTTGTTCATTATTTTTCTGAACGATATTTTGACCATATTACCAAATAGAAATCGACAGATTATCATTAACTATGTTATTGAATCAGCCAAACATAGTTTCAAGTATTTTCTGGCGATTTTAGTTGGAGGACCTGTCTACTTTTCAGCATGATGCCATGTTTCTATTCCTCCTTCTAGCGAAATCTGGCAAGGCAACCCATCCCATATTTCTCGAGTCAAAAAGTTAGCGGAGATGAGCCTTCGGTTGATATCAAGTGGTGGTCCTCAACTCCTTTGTTCGTTCTTTATTGTTGTTCGTAATCATATATAATTTTTCCTCCCCATTTATTGATTTGATTATTATGGGCCGTGGTGGCGCGCGAGTTACGTACCGGTCACCGTCCGCTCCGTACATTCACCCATCCAGGAAGCGCTGACTCAGCAGAATCATATATCTTACAATTCCAGAATTGCTAATTTTATATTTTTACATTCAAAATGCGAAATGGAATTTTATTCAGTCTTGATGTAATCTTTGAAGTACAAACTTGTCTAAATAAATAATTTTCGTGTTTTTAAAAACGTTATTCGTTATTTGAAATACGTATTTGGCGCAGTCGTTGTAGGATCTCGAAGGCATCTACCGCTTAGATATCCTTGAATCTCAACTCTTCATCGAGAAGAACCGGCAGAAAAAGTTCGGGAACGAGAAAAACAAAGTTGAAACTGTGAAAGTACCATTATTGGATTAGCCGCAGTTCGAGGGCAGGTTGCAGAACTTCAGCTCCGGAGACACCACCACCAGAGGATGAAAAAGGCTATTTTGTGAGTTACTCATTGATCCCTTTTTCGTTTCATATGTCAGACTCCTCAACTTTTCCAAATTCCTTGAGTGATATTGGCGCAAAAGTTGAGATAGATTTAGTTGAATCATTAGAAGCTCTCAGCTTAAATAGTAATAAAACAAAAGAATTAGAAAAAATAGTTGAATCAATAATAATGGCAACACCAGTATTTGATATAAAACTTTTGCAAATCGTACCGGAATTTGACGGTAACCCGTGCAGGTTATACAGATTTATTTCAACATCTACCGATCTATTGAATACATATTGGGACGCTACCCCGGCAAACGTAAATTGTGCTCAGAATAAATTGTTACTGAATGGAATATTTTCCAAGCTAACTGGACCAGCTGAAGAAGTATTTTCGCTTAGTGGTAGCAATGATTTCAATACCACTAAAAATTTATTAATTAATCATTTTGGTGATCAAAGAAATGAAAGCAGTTTATTATCAGATCTAGGTTCATTGAGACAAAGTCCCAGTGAAAATTCATTGAATTTTTTTTCAAGGGTAGTGTCTACACTCAACTTACTCCATAATTTTGTCAATTTACATGAAATTAATGATCAAATTAAAGTGAGCAAAAAATTACTCTATGATTCACACGCACTACACACATTATTTGTTGGTTCAAGAGAACCTCAAAGTTCTATGGTAAGGTCAATGAAACCAAATAATTTGGCTGAAGCCCAAAAATATATAATTGAAGACAACAATATTAGATACCTTCAAAAATCTCAAGTAAATAATTTTCATAAATTTCCAACTACTATAAGACCACAGATTGAAAATTTTGGACAACGATATACCCAAAACTACCACTCTGATAGACCCCAATTGCAACAAAATATTCCCCGACAATTTCAAAATCACCAAAACTTCTCAAGTCAGCCTCAATTCCCTAGTGGACCAATTCAGATACAACCATGCCAAAGTGGTACACCCCAAATATATTTCAGTAACAAGGAAGTATTCGGTGCACCCCGAAACGTGTGGAAACCCCATAATGGACCATCCACTTCCAAACCTACCCCTATGAGTATTGTAACTAGAAAACAAAATCTTCAAAACAATTCCAACAGACCCCCCTATCAACAACAATCTCGAAACTATTTCCAATCAAACCCACATCAGAGACATAACTTCGTTTCTGAAGAACTCTATAATTTTGAATATGACCAAAATTACGAAACACCCGACGAATTCCACCCACAAGAGTATTACCCGAACGAACCTTACGTAGAAGAGACAGAACAATTCGATTACTATGACGAAACACAACAAAAATGTTCACGAGATGAGGTCCAACAGGGACGAAACATAATTGAACTGAATACTATATACGACAAAACAGAACTCCTTTACATACAAATCAAAAACCCACCTATTAAACTTTTAATAGATACAGGAGCAACTAAATCATTCATGAACCCCGATATTGCAAACAAATTTTACCCTGAAAATATTTTCAAAGAGCCATTTACAGTCACATCAGTTTTTCAACAATCAAAACGTGATCACTGTGCAAGCATCCCTTCTTTCGATGAATTTAACTATCAACAAATGCTGAAATTTCATTTATTCAAATTTCACCAATACTTTGATGGACTGATAGGACTTGATATACTTAAGCAACTGAACGCTCAAATTGATTTTTCAAACTCAATATTGAATACTCCATCTTCGCAAAATTACATTCAGTACTATGAAACAAAGAAAAGGTTATTATTTTTTGTCGAAATAGAACCCAATACGGGAACCAAAATTAAAGTGCCTGTAAGTCAACCCACGGGCGATATCTTTGTCCCTCCAACAAAAATACACGAATTTTTGATAAGGGAAACACTAACTACAGCTAATAACGGATACGCATGGGTCGAGTTAGAAAATGGAAATGATTATAATTGCGAAATTCAACTATTTGAGCCACTCAGTACTCATCCATTTTCACCTCAAAACTTTGAACTTTATCATGCGGACATAAACACCTTTCACACAGATGAAAACGATATTCGTAACCTCATTCGTACAGAACATATGAATCAAGAAGAACAGACACGCATAAAAAACTTATGCGACAATTTTTCATTATGAAAGGGAAAAACTGACATTTACTAATCAGGTTAAACATAGAATCAAGACAAAAGACGAAATTCCCGTTTATTCCAAGTCGTATAGGTATCCCTTCATTCACAAAGCGGAAGTAGCCAAACAAATAAATTCCATGCTCGAACAAAATATCATCCGCCCCAGTAACTCGCCCTGGTCATCACCTATATGGGTGGTACCAAAAAAAGCAGACGCTAGTGGGAAGAAAAAGTGGAGAATCGTGGTCGATTACCGTAAGGTAAATGAAAAGACCATCGACGATCGCTACCCCCTGCCAAACATCAGTGACATCCTAGATAAGCTAGGAAGGTGCCAATATTTCTCCACCCTAGATTTGGCGAGCAGATTTCATCAAATAGAGATGGCTCTGGAAGACGTTCAAAAGACCGCATTCAATGTCGAGAACGGTCACTACGAGTACCTGAGGGTCCCCTTTGGCTTGAAGAATGCCCCAGCTACTCTGAGTAGGGTGATGGATGACGTCTTGAAAGGGCTGCAAAACGAAATATGCCTGGTATACATGGATGACATCATTGTATACTCAACATCTTTGCAGGAACACATGGTTAATTTAAAAAGAGTGTTTCAAAGGCTACGCGATACGAACTTGAAAATTCAGATTGATAAATCAGAATTTCTCAAGAAGGAAGTTGCTTTTCTCGGACACATTGTAACACCACAGGGCGTAAAACCAAACCCAGATAAAATTAGAGCAATAATGCACTATCCTATTCCAAAAACTACAAGACAGATAAAGGGATTTTTGGGACTTTTAGGGTATTACCGTAAATTTATCAAGGACTTTGCAAAAATCACAAGACCATTCACAAACTGTCTGAAAAAAGGCGCTGAAATAAAACACGACGCCACCTTCCTTAAAGCTTTTGACCATTGCAAAACCTTACTGACAAATGACCCCATACTACAATACCCAGACTTCGACAAACCCTTCAACCTAACCACAGATGCTTCAAATTCGGCCATTGGATCTATTTTATCACAAGGTCCTGTTGGGTCTGACCGCCCTGTTGCCTACGCATCAAGGACGCTTAACGATGCTGAACAAAACTATAGCACCATTGAAAAGGAACTTTTAGCGATTGTATGGGCAACAAAATATTTTCGACCGTATCTTTTCGGTAGAAAATTCGTTATTTTAACAGACCACAAACCACTACAATGGCTGATGTCGCTGAAGGAGCCAAACTCGAGACTAATCCGATGGAAACTGAAGTTAGAAGAATTCGACTACGAGATTCGATATAAAAAAGGAAAAAAAAACACCAATGCAGATGCCCTATCGAGAATTGAAATCCATGCCAACGAAGTAGAACCACAACCAAACACTTCGAAGACCAGAACGGAAGACATAGATGAAACATTTCCATTCCTCCAATATATGAAAAAGTTCAACGTAGAGCAAACTCGTACACGGGACCCGGACACCTCATCCCTAGTCAATAACCTCGACGAAACCCCAAACGAAAACGAAATCGAAGTGGAAACTGAAACTTCAACTTCAAACGAGGAAGAACCAGTCCAAGAAATCACACCAACCCCAAACGAAGAAAATAATGAAACAGTCCACTCGAATGCCGAGGACACTGTACAAGAAATAAATGCAAGTGAATCACCGATTAACGTATTTCAAAATCAAATACATATTTCTAAATCGGTATTGCACAGAAGGACTACTAAAAAATGTTTATGGGAACCAAACAAGAAGAATTTATGGAACATTTATATAGTGGACAATGACATTTCCCCAATTATCACATTTTTCAAAGACTCTGGACAGCCTAAAAAGACGTACGCTTTTTATTTCAATGACGATGATTCGAACAAACTGTACGAAAGTCTCAGTAACCTTATGATGCAAACTTTCAAAAATTCGACATTCAATTTGATAAAATGCAACACTAAACTTGAAAACATCACAGAACTATACAGACAAAAAGAACTTTTAGTATACAATCATGAGACTAAAACAAATCACCGTGGTATTCAAGAAACCTTACAACAAATAAAAAGAAAATACTATTGGCCAAATTGTGCTAACGATGTTAGAAACTACATAAATAAATGTGATATCTGCCAAAGAACAAAATATGACAGAAGCCCACCGGAAAACAGTTTTCAAATTACACCAACACCTAGGAAACCCTTTGAAGTAGTACATATTGATGTTTTCCAGGCCAATAGCCAAAAGTTTTTAACTATCATAGACACCTTTTCAAAATACGCTCAAGCTCTTCCTCTAACAGCGGCAAATGCAGTCTCTATCGTGGAGAATCTTACCATATTCATGTCATTTCATGGATTACCCCTAAAAATTGTAGCCGACAGCGGAACAGAATTCAAAAATTCGACGCTAACGGACTTCACAAAACTTCACAAAATTGACCTTCACCTTGTAACCCCAAAAAATTCCACTAGCAATGCCCCCGTAGAACGGCTTCATTCAACTTTACTCGAGCATTTGAGGGTTTTAAAACTTGAAAACCCCCGTGCAGAAGTAACGAGCCTAATGCCCTATGCTATTTTTGGATACAACCACTCCATATACTCTGTCACCAAACAAAAACCAATCGATATTGTGGGAGGACACCTCGACACAAAAGACCCCTTCGACTTAGACATACAATAAGAAATTTTAAACAATTATATACAAGAACATAAACAAAAAACACTACAGATTTTCGACCACATACAAGACATTTCTCAAAAACAGAAAGAAAAAAACATTGAAAAACAAAATCTAACTCGGGAAGAACCAGCAAATTACACTAAAAATGACGAAGTTTATCGACACGATGTCAAAACACGTGGAAAAAAATTAAACCCCCCATTTATTAAAGAAACTGTCATAGCTGATCAAGGACTGAAACTGAAAACCAATCGTAATACCTATCACAAAAACATTTTCAAGAAACCTCGAGCCTCAGTAACAAAACCAAATTTGTTACAGAACCCTCCTACTCCTGACGATAGTTCATCTGACGATCCCCAAGAAAGTACGAATAACTAATTTGAAGAACAACCCAGGAATCTTGCCTTTTCGGATGGGGACAGCAAAAATCAAAGTAGCCACCCATACGTTTTTACACTACATCGATTTCAAACCAATATCAGATGAAATCGAAATATTAGCTCAAAATTATAATGTACTAAAATCATCTCTTGCGAACTATAACCTCAATTCTAAATATTTAACATCTCTACACGAATATACTGAACAACACATTGATTATCAGATGAAATCGGTAAAGGAAAAATTTCGATCAGTCTATCCTTTAACGAACAGACAAAAAGGAGGACTAATCAATGGTTTAGGGAATATCATTAATCTATTTCTGGCAACTTAGATCAAGAAGATGCCGAACGCTATGATGCCGCAATCGAAAAATTGCAAAACAATCAAGAACAAATTGTCAACTCTCTAAATCAGCAAATATCGTTGACCCACAAAATTTTAAAGAATAATAATGAAACATTTTCATTAATGGTTCATAACCAAAATGTAATCAGGGAAAGTATAGAACAACTGAATAACAACAGCACATATTTCCTGTCACTTGTAGACACATACACCCAAATAAAATTCAATTTGGATACACTGCTTTCAATTCTCACAAGTATTGAAAATGCTATATCATTTGCTAAGCTTGGTACTTCACATCATAGCATAATATCTATCGATGACATGAAATCAATATTCAATTCTCTTCTCGAACATCATTCCAGAGATCAGTTAGTTTACTCAGATACTAAAGACACGTATAAACAATTTGATATAACCCCAGTTGATGCATATTTTTCAAATACCAAACTAGTTTTTGCGCTGCATATCCCCTTAGTCCACCCTGATGTCTTCACCCATTACCACCTCTACTCAATACCCACACAGAATTCCACAACAATTATTCCCAAAAATACCTTTTTCACAATGAGTAACGAACTATTTCAATATGACGCCAGGCCATGTTTTTACCTGAATCCAAACTACCCATGTCAGAATAACTACCTGATTGATGGTACCCAAGAAAGCGATTGCATTTTCTCAATTCTTCAAGTAAAATACAACAAAGCCGAATGCAAAATGGCTAATATAGTTGTAAACAAGCCCCTAATTGAGGAAGTTAGTGAATCCAGTTATATCGCAATTTTCCCTCACGAAGAGAAAGTCCAAACCCGATGTGACGAAACTGACTTTGTGATGCTCAACGGATCATTTCTCATCGAAATCCCATACCAGTGCAGCATCCTAACCCCTGGACAGGGATACACCAACGAAAAAGGCGATGCCAAAGGGAAGCCACTGTCAAAGTACTCAAGCGGATCATGGAAAAAAGCCAACTTCAACTAGATGATATTTCACTAGACCAACTACACGATTTGCAAGTACAAGGGAACCGACTTCAACCATTGCAGATTGAATCCCCGAGGTATTCCAGCCATCATCCTTGGACGATTCCTTTATACATAATCATCATCCTAGGAGTCGTAATATTCAGCCTGAATAAGTTCAGGAAATCCAAGGACCAAAGAAGCCACACAACCCTTGCCGTCTTCAGAAGTTTTGTTTGTCCCAACCAAAACTTCATCTTAGGAGGGAGGAGTTACGTACCGGTCACCGTCCGCTCCGTACATTCACCCATCCAGGAAGCGCTGACTCAGCAGAATCATATATCTTACAATTCCAGAATTGATAATTTTATATTTTTACATTCAAAATGCGAAATGGAATTTTATTCAGTCTTGATGTAATCTTTGAAGTACAAACTTGTCTAAATAAATAATTTTCGTGTTTTTAAAATCGTTATTCGTTATTTGAAATACGTATTTCGCGTGTAAAGCCATCGCTTCCTAATCCAATAATCCGTAGGTGCATGGATTTGAACCTCAGCGCGATCACCGGTTTCGTGTATGGCATCACACGTTTAAAAAGTTAAGGGCTGTCTTTCCTAGCTTGCACAAATCAGTCGGTTGACGGAAATAATAATTTTAACAATTTTCATTTTGTTACCTGAGGAGGTAAGATTTGAAATAATTTTATTGAATCCTTTATGTATTATTTTCCTGTAGAATTTCTTGGATTATTGGATTCGCAAATGATTGAGAAATGTTAAATATAATAGAAAAGACGTTTCGTCCCAGGCCTGGGACTTCTTCAGTTTAATTTATTTCATATCCATTCTACAATAGAAAATTTCAAATTTCATCAGATTTAACATTTTTTAGAACAATTTTTCTGATTTGTACAAACATACGTTATATTGTATGTGGAGGTAAGTATACTATGTTTTTAGTGTGCAAATAATTAGCCAGTTCTTATCTTTCTTCTGTTCTTTCTATTGAGTTGCAGTTGTTTATTGTGTGTTCTTGTTATTCGTTTCTGTTATTTCTCAAATGCAAATCTTTCTTAACTTTGTAAAATATTTAATAAATCATTCAAAATAGTTGACGAGTTTTTACTTTTCTTTATTCAATGTCAATACAAATTTTCAAACTTTTTTTTTTTTCATAACAACTGATCTCTATAACAACATAAACTCTAACATATGTAAATACAGGATATTCCTGAAAAGCGAAGCAACATTCTTCCGCCTGCTAGTGAATGTTTATAATTTATATTATTATATATATGTATATGTTTTTCATGTCCCTTCTTCCAGCACCACTTTTCCAAGTTTTGCGACTGGTCTCTTGAAAGTACCAGTTTTTGTTCTGACATTTGCCACTCTAATTTTGCCATCTGGTCCAGGAAAAACTTTATCCACTCTACCCAGTTTCCAAGAGCTCTTCAAAACATTGTCTTCACGTAATACAACAATGTCGCCCTCTTTGATCGTATTTCCCTCGTCACACCAAACATTTCTTCGAGTCAAGGTAGGTAGATATTCTTCAGTCCATCTCTTCCAGTATTCATTTGTAATATTCTGAACTTTTCTCCATCTTTTATTAGATTATGTTGTTTCATTTCTCCAAAACTATCACCGTTTGAACTTCCGAGGAGAAAATGATTTGGGGTAAGGGCCTTTAAATCATGTGGATCGGTGGACACTTTTGTCAATGGTCTGGTATTTACCATATTTTCCACTTCGGCAAAAATGGTCCATAATAGTTCGTCTCTCAGTGTTTGATTCAGTAGAACGGTATAAAACGGTTTCTTCACTGAACGTACCAACCGTTCCCAAACTCCCCCCACGTGGGGTGACGCTGGTAGAATCATTTTCCATTGGATATTTCTTAATTGCATATCTTCTTGAAGCCTATGGTCGTTGATGTCCTTTACAGCTTTCTTCAATTCGTCCATTGCTTCTCGAAAATTAGTTGCGAAAAAATAGTTTGTGGGTGGCCTCGACTTGCTCCAAATCTTCGCAGAGCCATCAGTGTAGAATCAGTTGATAATGTGTATGCAACTTCCAGATGAATAGCTCGGATTGATAAACAGGTGAACATCTTTTTCCTGTCGTCTACCAACTGTTACGGTTAGGGGTTCAAAGTAGTCTATCCCAGTGAATGTAAAAGGTTCTATATCAGGTGCGAGTCTTTCAACTGGCAATTGTCCCATAATTGGTACTTGCGGCTTGGATTTATTGATTCGGCACAACTGACAGGCAGCGAAATCTGATTTCACAACTGATCTTCCATCTATTATCCAGTATTTCTGTCTAATTTCGTTGAGGACCAGTTCCACGCCTTGATGACAAAATTTTTCATGAGCATGCTGTACGAGTAGTCTTGTCAAACGATGTTTGTTTGGTAGTATTGCAGGATGTTTTGTGAATTCAGACATGGATGGTACTAGATTAGTTCTTCCTTGGACTGTGAGAACACCTATACTATCCATCATGGGTAGAAGTTTCCTGAGTCGACTATGTTTATTTACTGGTCTATTTCCAAGAACTGCGGCAATTTCTCCGGAAAAACTCTCATGTTGAACTTGTTTTATCCAAAGTTCAGCTGCTCGGATATCATCTATTGTCAACTCCTTTTCAATTGGATGATTTTTAATAGGGCATTTTTCATTATTTCTATGAATTTTAGAACTCTGGCAGTAGATCTCAATAATCGATTCCATTTAGAGAATCTTTGAATATCGGGTAATGGCAAATCTTCTCGGAAAAAAGTAACTGAGGTTGTTTCCATTTTTTCTGTCGCTTCTTCGTGTGTAGGTACCAATGAAAAATCTTTTGATCTTTCTCTAACAAAAACTTTGGTCCAAAAAGCCAATCGTCAAAATTAATTGGATTACTACCAGTTTCGTTATTCCTTGTAGCTCTATCGGCAACGTTGAATTTTGTTGATATCCAATTCCATTCACTTGTTTCAGTCAGCTCCTGAATTTCTCCAACTCTATGTGACTCAAATTGACCCAGTTTTCCCCCATCGCTACGAATCCAGTACAAAACTGTTGTCGAATCTGTACAAAAATAGGTCTGGTCAATTTTGATGTCGACTTCTTCTCTGACGGTCTTGGCATTCTACTACTCATCACGGCTGCTTGTAACTCTAATCGTAGGATGGATATAGGGTGTGTTGGTGAAACCCTTGCTTTTGCAAATACGAAAGCAATATCAATCTCGTCATCATGCATGATTCTGAAATATGCGACGGCTGCAAAGGCTTTCTTGCTACTATCACAAAAGACGTGTAGCTCAATTTTGTCCGCTACAGGAGTTATAGGAGAATAACATCTTGAAATTGCTAAATTGTCGATTTTTCGTAGATCAGCTAGCCATGACAACCAATTCCTATGAACATCATCATCCACGAAGTCTTTCCAGCCGATTCCGGTTCGCCATGTATCCTGGACTATTATTCGTCCACGAATAACAAAGTTTGCAATGAATCCCAGTGGGTCGAATACTGACATGAGTATTTTTAGAACATGTCTTTTCGTGAGCCTTTGTTCGTTTTCTTCATTGAGCAAATAATTTTTTATTTTGAATACCAGCATATCTTGTGAGGCGTCCCATGAGAGTCTCAAAACCCTCTGCATGGATGATTCGGTGCCAAGATTCAAGTCTTTTTTCAGTTTTTCATCAATTGACATCATATTCATCAATTCTTTCGAATTTGTTGTCCAATTTACCAACTTGAATTCGGCTGACTTCGGATATCACCCTGTATGCTTCTTCTGGAGAATCGACACAATCCAAATAATCATCATCATAGTGTCGCTTGGTGATAGCCTCAATTGTTCGTTTTGACTGTCCCATCTGACGTGCATTTAAGTTTTTCACAAACTGAGTGCAAGTTGGCGAACACGAAGCACCAAACGTCATTACTTGCGTTTGATATACTTCACAATTCTGATTTTGATTTCCGTCTCTCCAGAGAAAACGTTGGATATCTTGATCCTCTGATCTTACTTATTCGAATTTGATGAAACATTTCCCGTGTGTCACTAGAAAATGCAATTTTTCTTTCTCTGAATCGCATTAGGACTGCCACCAAAGATTGAAGAAAGTCTGGACCAGGAAGTAGATGATCATTCAAAGAACTACCATGGGACTTGGCTGCAGCATCGAATACCAACCGTAGTTTATCTGGTTTATTCAGATTGGTGACTCCAAAATGGGGAAGATACCAGGTTCTAGGACCTTCCGTTTCCGCTTCTCTTTCCGACAATTTGCGAGCATATCTTTTATCAATATAATGTTGGATTTTTTCGCAATACTTTCGCTTGAAATCTGTATTTTTCTGCATCTGTCTTTCGACCCATAAAAGTCTTCTGAATGCACAAGATTTACTTTCTGGTAATTCCATGTCGTCGGTTTTCCAGAGAAGTCCTATTTCGTATCAGTTTTCAATTTTTTTTACCGTACGCTGCATCACGTACATAGCTCTTTCATTCTTTGTCAATTTTCGTTTTTGAAAGTGTTGGGACTCCGAAGGCATCCAACGTAAAATAATTTTTAACGAGTTGATGAAGCGAGTCGTCCGAAATGTCTTTTTCACATATGTGGAAACTGTATACAGTGCGGTCCAAAGGTATGGAATAAATTCATTTTTAGCGTTATTATGTATTTTATGAAAAAATCCTGAAACAGGTCAATTTTTATTGGCAATTTGACAATTTACAGTATGAAAATATTACCCCCTTCTTGCACCCCCTCTGAATTATGAGCACCCCCTCAAAAATTTTAAATGAGAAGGGGGGTCGTGTGGCATCTTGTTCGAAAGGGATTTTCATTATCTGTTCAGCAATACTAAGTGTTTCATATTTGGTGCAACCATAACTGAGAAATTTTTTTATTAAAATTTAAAAATATTGACACTGTAAATTATGTATCCATTGAGAAAACCTGAAACAGGTCGATTTCTATTCTCAATTTGACAATTTATACTTTCTTATCTGTCTTGCTAAAAAAGTCAGGAAAAAGTCGTTGAAGACACCAAAAAATTATTCACAAAACCCATAAATAATATAATGTCAATCTAGTAGACTACTGTTATTTTGATATTTGTGAGTTGCTGGCAGACGTCAGTGTATTGAAAAATATTTTTGTGTGTATTCGATTCATCTATGGCTCATTTATCCGAAACTCAAAGAATAGACATTTTAATTATGCTTGGATGCGATAATAAAACACGAACTCTAACGGAAGTTTGTGAAATGTTCAATAATAAATACCCAGGTCAACACGTATCACAATCAACAGTTAGCAAAATAGAAACAAAATACCGTGAAACTGGACATGTAAAAACTCGTCAAAAACCAGGTCGAAATGCTGCATTGGATGAGGAGAAAAAGTTAGATGTACTGTTAGCGATTGAGGAAAATCCGCATATGACAAGTAGACAACTTGCCGCCGACAATGATGTAAGTAAATCATCGATATTGAGAGCTTTACATAAAGAAAAATACCATCCTTATAAAGTTCAGTTGGTTCAGGAGTTAAATGAGGATGACCCTGATAGAAGGCAACAATTCTGTGAACTGATGATGGATAGAATCGAAGCAGATTTGCAGTTCATAAACAAAATTGTGTTTTCTGATGAAGCTACTTTTTATTTAAATGGAACGGTTAATAGACAAAACTGTAGATATTGGAGCAGAGAAAATCCTCATTGGATGTGTGAGGCTCACACACAATATCCCAAAAAAGTGAACGTTTGGGCTGGTATCATTAAAAACAAAATTATTGGCTCCTATTTTTTTGAAGGCACAATTAATGGTGAGGTTTATCTAGGTTTTTTGATGAACTTTTTAGTGCCTACATTAAAACGACTTTTTCCCGATGTTAATGATCTAAATGGAATAGATAGATCAATTTGGTATCAACAAGACGGAGCTCCACCGCATTACACACGTATTGTTCGAGATTATTTGACAGAAGTTTTTCCCAATAGGTGGATTGGCAGACGTGGACCGATTGAATGGCCGCCTAGATCCCCCGATTTGACTCCTCTCGATTACTTTTTATGGGGTTATTTAAAATCAAAAGTATATTTCAATAGACCAGACAATATTGCAGATTTAAAAACTAGGATATCGGAAGAAATTAACAACATAACCCCTGAGGTCCTACAAAATGTTCTACGAGAATTCCAAGATCGCCTTGCTTATTGTCAAGAAGTGAATGGTGGTCATTTTGAACATTTAATTTAACTGTAAAACAAATTGAAATATACTTCCTAAACATTATGTTACATTATTTCCTTCAGTCTATCAACATTTGACATATTCAGAATAAATTTTCTCAGTATTGCTGAACAGAGAATGAAAATCCCTTTTGAAAAAGGTGCAACACAACCCCCTTTCTCATTCAAATTTTTTGAGGGGGTGCTCATAATTCAGAAGGGGTGCAAGAAGGGGGTGATATTTTCATACTATAAATTGTCAAATTGAGAATAGAAATCGACCTGTTTCAGGTTGTTTCAACGGATACATCATTTACAGTGTCAATATTTTTAAATTTTAATAAAAAAATTTCTTCGTTATGGTTGCACCAAATCTGAAAAACTTAGTATTGCTGAACAGATAATGAAAATCCCTTTCGAACAAGATGCCACCTGTTTCAGGATTTTTTCATAAAATACATAATAACGCTAAAAATGAATTTATTCCATACCTTTGGACCGCACTGTATATCTTCAGTCGTCGTTTTTGTGTTTCCATGAAGAATCCAGCCAAGATGAGTTTTGGTTGCTAGTGGTAAGTTTATCGGGTCCTTGAACAACTTTTCGTGCAACAGTCAGTCTGATGTTATCCTGGCCGATAAGGATCATTGGTTGTTCTGTCACGTCTGCTATCGGTAAACCATTCAAATGGGGTTATTTTTTTCCATTCAAAGGAAGATATTTGTTGTTGTGGTAGAGACAAATTCTTCACAGAACGAACATTTTTCAAAGTGAAGGTTTTTGCATTATTAAAATCTCCAGAAACGGTTAAATTAATACAAACAGAATCTTCATGTCGTGAAATTACCTGATTCGTCTGGAAAACCGACGACATGGAATTACCAGAAAGTAAATCTTGTGCATTCAGAAGACTTTTATGGGTCGAAAGACAGATGCAGAAAAATACAGATTTCAAGCGAAAGTATTGCGAAAACATCCAACATTATATTGATAAAAGATATGCTCGCAAATTGTCGGAAAGAAAAGCGGAAACCTAGGACCTTCCGTTTCCTGGTATCTTCCCCATTTTGGATTCACCAATCTGAATAAACCAGATAAACTACGGTTGGTATTCGATGCTGCAGCCAAGTCCCATGGTAGTTCTTTGAATGATCATCTACTTCCTGGTCCAGACTTTCTTCAATCTTTGGGGGCAGTCCTAATGCGATTCAGAGAAAGAAAAATTGCATTTTCTAGTGACATACGGGAAATGTTTCATCAAATTCGAATAAGATCAGAGGATCAAGATTCCCAACGTTTTCTCTGGAGAGACGGAAATCAAAATCAGAATTGTGACGTCTATCAAATGCAAGTAATGACCTTTGGTGCTTCGTGTTCGCCAACTTGCGCTCAGTTTGTGAAAAACTTAAATGCATGTCAGATGGGACAGTCAAAACGAACAATTGAGGCTATCACCAAGCGACACTATGTTGATGATTATTTGGATTGTGTCGATTCTCCAGAAGAAGCATACAGGGTGATATCCGAAGTCAGCCGAATTCATAACATCGCAGACTTTGAGTTGGTAAATTGGACAACAAATTCGAAAGAATTGATGAATATGATGTCAATTGATGAAAAACTGAAAAAAGACTTGAATCTTGGCACCGAATCATTCATGCAAAGGGTTTTGGGACTCTCATGGGACGCCTCACAAGATATGCTGGTATTCAAAATACAAAATGATTTGCTCAATGAAGAAAACGAACAAAGGCCCACGAAAAGACATGTTCTAAAAATACTCATGTCAGTATTCGACCCACTGGGATTCATTGCAAACTTTGTTATTCGTGGACGAATAATAGTCCACGATACATGGCGAACCGGAATCGGCTGGGATGACTTCGTGGATGATGATGTTCATAGGAATTGGTTGTCATGGCTAGCTGATCTACGAAAAATCGACAATTTAGCAAGTCCAAGATGTTATTCTCCTATAACTCCTGTAGCGGACAAAATTGAGCTACACGTATTTTGTGATAGTAGCAAGAAAGCCTTTGCAGCCGTCGCATATTTCAGAATCATGCAAGATGACGAGATTGATATTGCTTTCGTATTTGCAAAGGCAAGGGTTTCACCAACAAACCCTATATCCATCCCACGATTAGAGTTACAAACAGCCGTGATTGGTAGTAGAATGGCCAAGACCGTCAGAGAAGAAGTCGACATCAAAATTGACCAGACCTATTTTTGGACAGATTCGACAACAGTTTTGTACTGGATTCGTAGCGATGGGGGAAATCTGGGTCAATTTGAGTCACATAGAGTTGGAGAAATTCAGGAGCTGACTGAAACAAGTGAATGGAATTGGATATCAACAAAATTCAACGTTGCCGATAGAGCTATAAGGAGTTATAACGAAACTGGTAGTAATCCAATTAATTTTGACGATTGGCTTTTTGGACCAAAGTTTTTGTTAGAGAAAGATCCAATGAAATGGCCTTCAAAAGATTTCTCATTGGTACCTACACACGAAGAAGAGACAGAAAAAATGGAAACAACAAATGGAGTTTTCACTTTTTGTTATTCAATGTCAATACAAATTTTCAAACTGTTTTTTTTTTATAACAACTGATCTCTATAACAACATACACTCTAACATATGTAAATACAAGATATTCTTGAAAAGCGAAGCAACAGTTTTTTTTAATATTCTTGTGAGTTTCCGTGACCGGTTTATAAGTTGGGTCGTTTTCCAGTTTATACTAAGCCTGTTTTTTCCTACAGTTGGGAAGAATTTATATGTCTTTCTTCCAGTTTCTGAGCTTTCCTATTGCATTTACCATCATTTAATTTTCTCTATTTTTAGTTCTTTTTTGTTTTTGTGGTGTTTCTTTCGTTTGATCTGCCCGCTATTAGAATGATTTGATCGTCTACAAAATTCTTATCATGTCATCCTTTCCGGTTGCCGGTTACCTTGTCCTCTGCCTAGAACCAGGCTTCCATCACCGTCGTCCATAGTAAGGGCCCAAGACTTGACCCTCTCTCTATTGTTTACTCTATTGGTCCGCTTCTTATTATTCTGTTTTTGTAAGAAAGTATACGCTTAGCTTCTTCAAATTGTTTGGTACCCTTTTTTTCATCATATTATCTATGTTGGGTATCCAAACCGAGTAAAACGCGTTCTTTATACCCAGAGTGTGACAGTTGTTATGGCGTCTATTGCGCTTTGTCCTTTCCTGAACCCATATACTGCCTCTTGCAGATCCGGTTTCTAGTCTCCAGGTAGTAAGTAATTCTTTTCGTCAGTAATTTGTCTAATAGTTTTCTAAGCGTGGGTAGCAGTGATATTAAGTGGTTCTCAGAAAATAAGATGATTGTGAACAAAGTCAAAACTGATTAAACATATGTTTTAAAAATAACTGTTCATCTGATCCACCTCAGAATCTCGGACTGAGCGATCAACAGCTGTTAAACTCTTGGGATTTCACATTGATGAGGTAGCACTAATGAACTAAACAAAATCATTTGTGTATAAAAAACGAACCAATAGAGTAATGCTCAGCATGAAACAAACTGATTTCTGCAGCAGGACTTTCATATTTCTATCTCCCAGGTTCTTAACTGTTACTTCCATCTACATTTATCAATGTGCTAAATTTTTGATGAAGAATAGATTTAAGGATGACCAATGTTCAAAAATGTATCTATTGTAACATCAGATTTAAGGGGGATTTTGACTATCCAATTCACAGAAAAAAGTTTTTGAAAAAGTAGCATACTATCAATGCATGGACTATGTAATCATGGAGTGAAGTTGGTCGTGGTGTTAGAGTATTTGCTCCCACCTAGACGGCCCGGGTTCGATCCCCGGGACAGCCTACCACTGAGCTAAAGTGGTTCGGATTCCACTTTTATTTAAACTGTAGGTCCCGGATCTCCCTTGCTCGCACAAGCTCTGCTTTTGAGGGGTTTTCTCCGAAAACCTGGGTGATTCGTAAAAACAAATTTTACAAAATTTTACAAAATTTTACAAAAAAAATTTTTTTACCTATCACAGAATATCAAATGCATAAAATTTAATAGACTATTTATGAGATGTCTTCAAAATTTAATATTGAATCATACTCCATTGAGTTTTTTCATCATCCTTAGTGTGACACAAGAACTGTATTTGTAAGCTACAGCTATATCTGTTTTTTAACGTATGCCGTATGATTTTGTAATCTATTAACATGCTTGCAGAATTCTTCTCAGTCTGTGACGTTTCTTAGATGAGTTTCTGTTTACATAATTTGAATCACGTTTTATCTATTAAAATGAAAAAAACTACCTACCCAACTACTACAATTTTTTACTACAGTAGTTAGATACATAGAAAAGGCTTCAAAAAATGCCCGTCTTCATTGTAAGTACCTATAGAGTCTTTTCATAGTGAATAATTCAAAAATTGACCAGTGAAGGAAAGATTCATTAGTTCATTTCAATCGTCATTAAATTTAGAATTGTACAAAGTTGAATAAATCGCGTGTTTTGATATTTTTTCCAAAGTTTTTTTTATATCTCTGAAGTATTAGAACATGCCAAGTTAGTCGTAAACAAAACCCAATTAACGTTTTCTATTTTCAGTTCTTTTATTTCACTGGAATTATTGAGGGCACTGAATTACATCTGAAATGAGAATAATCCAGTTGCAACCCTACAACCTTCCTACGATTTCATTCTTTAATAAATTGTGCTTTAATGAAAAATCACTGGACTTTTTTCAGAGGAAAGATGAAGGAAAATTAAAATTTTCTAAAGCTAATTATCTATTATCCAGTACTGTCACATTGTATGATAAAAATTTGACTTACAACATTCTGCAGCAGTTTCAAGATAGCTGATTTCAATAACAAGCCTGTTGACATCAGAGCTGATCCTTTTGAAATAATGTAGAAAGCAGATAGAAATACTGCCACAATTTTTTCTGGTCCTTGGTACGATTCTAGAAGATAATAAAGCCAAGGCTGTATGGTAGCCAAGCTTCTGTACACCTGAGATGAAGCTTCAATGAAAAGGTATATTTTTCCCTGAAAAGAAAATGCCAAATATTATAATGGAAGAACAATGTAACCAAAATTGATGCATGTTTCAATGATTCAATAGAGTACTCGGAGATTATTTTAAGGACCATTTTTTTCATGAGAGATTAGGTGATATGGCTACCATTACCAGTCATTTTGGTAAGTACCAACAATGTATCTTGATTGAGAAGTTAGTAACTGATATTAGTATTAAGATTAATAACATTAATGTGTCAGGCATAAGAGCACTGAATTATTTTTGCACCAAACCAAATAGATTTCAGTGAAATCTTCTGATGAATTTTAAATATAGGATTAGATTGCTTCAAAACAATATTTTAGTGCAGGGACATACTATTCCAAATTACCGTATTCCGTTAAAACATTTATTTTTCAGAGCCACTTTAAAATTGAAGGAATATAATGTTAACGACACAGTGTAATTAAACAGGTATCGAATAATACGAAATAATAAATGCTTCTTTTGTTGAATTTAATATTTTTTAAGTTATTTTTTATTCAAGGCTATCCATATTCGATTCTATGCATTGGAATCTCGGTAACGGTAAAGAATAGAAGGGTGGTTAAATAGCGTATTTCAGAGGTAAATAAATGTGAATCAAAAAAATCTGATCTAGTTTCTTTAGTTCTGAACGTATACAGGAAAATATCGAAATTTTTCTAGCTACTTATATCTTTTTAATTTGATTTTTTTAAACTTTTGGCGCATTGTCAAAGCAACTTATCCAAATATGTGAATTAAAATTATATACAAAGTATCGTACAAATTGGGATATCCTCAACTTCTTATTTTCAAACGTGGATCTGTATTTTTCAAATGTCATGTTTCATTTTTATTTTCGAAATATTGACCAGTGAAATATCCCCTTTTTTAAATTTCTCAACAGCAGTAATTGAAAATGTCAACTTGTCGTTGATTCACTTCTTAGATAGATAGATAGTTATTGACCTCATCGAATTATATACATAACATGAGACAAGTCATACAGTGATAGGTTTGAAGTAGGTAAAAAGTAAATTCATTGATATTTTTTCAATTACAGCTGTTATGTTTAAAAAATGTAATTTTACTGGTAATAATTTATTATTTTCAAAACACTCCGTACGCCAATATGAAATATAACTCGGAAGTCCTTATTTTGAAATATAAAAATTTGAGGGTGGCTAAATTCGTAAGATACTTCGTATATAATTTGGAATCACATATTTGGATAGTCTACAGAAAGTACTATGGAAAAGTGCCAAAATTAAAAAAAAAATATTCACAAAATGGAAAGATATTGGTAAAAGATTGATCTCTGAAATACGTTACTATGTCCCAATTTAACCCTTTCTTTCCCAAAGATGCCATATGGCATAATTAGATTTGCCACCGTGTAACTAATAGGAACCTGCATAAATTAGTTTGAAAATCTGGTAAGTTAGTCAGTCTACTGTATAGATGGCAGCATCTAGCCAACAGTACATATCTTTCCTGTAGTACCAACGTAGAAATTCTGAATGTCAGAAAGCTTCAAGGTTAGGTTTTTCTTGTTTATTAGTGCAGCACAAAGTTGAGGTGAGTTTTGATTTCATTAAATCATTTTATTGAATTAAATCTATTTGAGACCAATTACTAGTTTGCTTTGTAATTTTTCGAAGAAATTATCAAAAGTGATCACATTTTGTATGTTACAAATATTGATGCCAATTGGCGTCAATGGGCAGATTTCACCTATATTTGATTTACATTTTGATTTCAGATGACACGTGTAGGTCTAACCGAATCTGAAGAAGAAAGACTTGTAATACTAATGGAGGGAGATATCTCCGATATTGATATTGATTTAGATTTATCGGACGAAGAAAACGAAGTGGAGAATATTCATGAAATTGAAAATCGCGTTCAGGACGAAATTCCCACAACAAGCAACCTCAGGTATGAAATTGAACATTTCTTATCCGATGAAGAGGATGATATACCATTATCTGAGATTAGAAGAAATTTAGAAAAAAACACAAATTTTTCCTCCGATGAAGAAGACAATGTGCCGTTGTCTGTGTTTGCAGGTCAGAAATATGTAAATGGTACTAAAAAAAAGAAAAGAGAAAAATTGTTTTGGGACAAAAAAGATATACAAAGTGTCAAAACTGAATGTAATGTTCAATTTACTAATAATGACAGAGAGAAAAATATGACACCACTTTCTTACTTCAAATTATTTTTTGATGATTCCATAATAGACAATTTGGTTCAACAAACCAATCTTTATTCAGTTCAAAAAGCGGGAAACTCTGTCAATACATGTTACACTGAAATGTGTCAATATGTAGGCATTCACATTCTGAGCGGTATTATAAAAATGCCCAGTTACAGGCAGTACTGGGCTCTGCAAACACGTATACCAGTAATTGCCGACACAATGTCTCGTAATAGATTCGAAAAATTGAGATCAATGCTACATATAAATGATAATTCTGGGATGACAGCACGAACTGATCCTAACTATGATAAGTTGTTCAAAGTGAGACCGTTCATAGATGCTATCCAGAATAATTTCTCACATATTGAACCTGAGGAATATAACTGTGTTGATGAAATTATGATACCTTTCAAAGGACGCAGTTCTTTGAAACAATATGTGAAGAACAAGCCACATAAATGGGGTATCAAAACATTTGCAAGAGCTGGCACCAGTGGAATCATATATGATTTCGAAGTTTATGTTGGTAAGGAAACTATAAAACAACCAACCCAATTGGGAATAAGTGGAGATATTGTTGTCAGATTATCCAAAAATATTCCAAAAAACCTGAATTTCAAACTCTTCATGGACAACTGGTTCACTTCTTTTGATTTATTGTGCAATCTGAAAAAAATGGGCATACTTGCATGTGGAACGGTGAGAGTATCAAGAATGCCTCAGTGTAATATGTTAGAAGATGAAAAGTCGTTGAAGAAGAGAGGGCGAGGATCATTTGACTATGTAACAGAGAAAAAGCAAAATGTTGTGATCACCAGATGGTACGACAATAAATGTGTGCACGTGGCTTCTACATATAAAGGCATTATGCCAATTGATAATGTAAAGAGATGGTCAACCACGGAAAAAAAATATATTGAAATACAGCGTCCAAGTATTATTCAAGAGTATAATAACTACATGGGTGGCGTGGACCTCAATGACATGTTGGTATCTTTATACCGAATAAAAATAGGGGTCAAGCGATATTACCTCAGAATAGTGTTTCACCTCATTGACATTTGTATTGCCAATAGTTGGCTTCTGTACAGGCGCGATTGTAAATTGAGAGGAGAAAGCAAGTATAAAAAGTTGATTGCCTTCCGCTCTGAAATTGGACATGCTTTACTGCAGAAAGATATCAACATTTTATCAAGAAAACGAGGAAGACCAAGTAAGGAAATGCTACCATCACCAGTACCTCCTACTAAACGGCCTGTGAATCCTACACCAATTGATGATGTGAGGTATGACAACTTGGGACACTGGCCAACACATTTGGAACCCAAGAGAAGGTGCAGACAATGTAAGGTAGCTTATGCGAGAATTGGTTGTGCCAAATGCAATGTTGCTCTCTGTCTGACAAAGGACAAAAATTGTTTTTTGCAATTTCATAAAATATAATACCTACCCATTACATTTTAGCATTCATTATTATCCATCATATGAATGGTAATAAAGTTTGAAAATTTTTTAGTATTGTATAATTTGATAACCATACTTTCCCATAGATGCCAAATGGCGTCATTACAAAAAACAGTAATACCACAACTACTTTCAATAATTTTTATTACATATTTAATTTATAACCCATTTTCAACTAATTATAATAAACCAATATTTTTTTTGAGAAAAAAAAATAATTTGGGAAAGAAAGGGTTAACCACGCTTCTTTCTCATACCGTTACCGAGATCCCAATGCATAGACTGGAATTTGAATAGCCCTGTATATTTACTGTAGTATTGCTTATTTGGAGTGTGCGCTGACCACCCGAGGTGTTTTTTCGAGTTTTTCTACAGCTGAAAAGTCGCCACGGTGCGCCAAGACAAATAATAATAATAGCCGTCCTCTACCCACACAGACTATGCCTTTGGGTACCTACACTCTACAAGTGTTTATGAGGGAGTATTGCTATTATTGTTACATTTATATTTCTATATTTGTGTGATTATTATTGTATCATATCATATGAATATTTGTTCTAAAAGGGCCATATATTTTTAGAGTGTTATTTAGGTGATAACAAAGTTAAAAACATATACATGTTTAACTGTTTTATAGTTATATCATTACATCCAGCGTGTATCTTAAATGATATAATGATTCCGTGTCATACTTATTTCATGAAAAGAAGTTCATATAAAGGTATGTACTAACTTGCTTTGTTTTCAAGAAACAGGGTGTCAACTTTATTTATCAATACTTAGTGTTTATTAGCAGTAACAAGGGGCTTCTTTTCATAAAATTAATAATGCCGCCGCACCCCCCTGCTGGGACTCAGCCCTACCAGGACTTTCTTTAGGATGTGGATTGAAGTAACTCGCAGCGATAACTGGAAAATCTGTCTTCGGTAGGAACCTAAGAGGGGCCTCAGTAGCGGGACTGGTAGCTAGTGAACTAATCGCTCGCGGCCACCGTTGCGTCCAAATGGGATCCAAGGAGCAGCCCCGGATCGGATACTGCGGAAATGTTAATCGGTGATGGAATTACCCGCCCACATATCGGTACCACAGGTAGAGGAAGCAATTCTTCAAGCAGTTAAACAGCATTTTTTCAACGAGTACCCAAAAATTATCTCAACAGTTCAATGTCAGTCATGGAAGTGTATGGAAGGATTTGCATAATTTTTTTTTTATCCATACCACGAGTAATGGGTGCAGGAACTGTTACTGAGAGATTTTCCTAGACGATTGGATTTTTGTAAGTGGATCCTTCAAAAAATTGTAAACAATCCCAATTTTTCAATTTCATTTTTCAAAAAGTATACGAATGAATGTAGAAAAGTGTTATTATTAGCTGACCAAAATGGACATAACTTGGGAAAAATACTGATTTCTAAATTAGGGGAAGGTGTTCAAACAATCATCTACCCATATGCACAATATAATAGAATTGTGGAGAATGTTGAAAAACTGAGCGCAGGTTTCACTAGTAATGATTATATAGTAATTATAGCAGGACAAAATGATTTTAAATATAACCAAGCATATCCAATGCTTAAAAATATCAATAGTCATGTCAGATTTTGCACTCATACCAACATAATTTTAGTATCAATACCATATTTGGCGGGCAACAATGCGCATATAAACAACTTTATTTATAAATTCAATGGAAAGTTAAGTGAATATACCAACAAGTTGAACAGATTTTCACCCAACACTGTTATGATTATAGATATCAATAGTGATGGAGGAAAAATGTTGACTAAAACAAAACTAGCTAATGATATAATCTACCTGATGCAATCCAATAATCTCAATATGAAAAAAAACCTAATAACTGTCTCGTTGACAGAAAATAACTTAGAAAACTGTCAAAATTTTCAAAATCGGTCTCATGCAGAGGCCATAGGATAAAAAGTGGAACGAATAGATCAATTAATTCTAAAAGTACAGTGTTGTACTTGAATGCAGAAAGCCTACTATCCCATTTTGAAGAAATATCTAGATATGTGTTAGTATGCAACCCTTATGTAATTTGTGTATCAGAGACTCATGTAACATGCGACATATATGATTCAGAAATAGAAATAGAGGGATATGAAAGTTATAGATGTGATAGTAGGCATACGGGAGGAGTCCTAATTTATGTAAAAAAGGAATAAACGTTGTAGTTTTCCAAAAGTATTGTATACAGAAAATGTTGTGGATTGCCTCAGTTAAATTGTTTTTGTGCTACAAATGGTTCTTGATTGTAGCTTTGTACAGATCACCAAGCAGCAGCTGTGCAATGTTTACTGAATACTTCAATATGTGGGCTGAAGATAATTTATGTGATGTCAATTCGACCGTCATCGTTGCTGGGGATTTTTATGTTGATTTGCTAGTGACAGAAACCTATAGTACTAAATTAAGAAACATTTGCACTGAAAATGGTTTAAAAAATATTGTAAATGAATACACAAGGCCAAACAAGAATGGAGGTGGTACTATGATTGATTTGATACTAACAAATAAAGATCATATTCATGCTGATATCATTGAAACCCCAAGAGTAAGTGATCATTTTATGATTTTAGTGGAAATTTATTTATTTATTAACGGGTAGCACCCAATTTATAAATATGTTATTACAAAGGTATATGATACATGAATACTTATAACTAAAATTAAATCTAAAAACTATTTGATTGAATATTTTATATTTTAGTTTTCACAAATTAAGAAGCGACGGCAATCCTCGTTTCAAGCTAATTTCGGAGATATTGAAAAGATCTACTTGAATTTCATTAGCATTCGATATAATTCTGGATAATGGTGAGTGTTTTCCATAATTGCATCTGTGGAAATCAATTGCAAAAGTCTGAGTATTTCGAGTTACTCTAGATGGAACATGTAGGCCAATTAAAGACAAGAGATGTGGACAATCAACATTATAGTTCAAAATCTTATGCAGAAATCTAATGTCTGCATAAACCCTACGTATGCTCAGTTTCTCTATTTTTGTTGTAGTAATTATGGGTAATTTCAATAAACCATGTTCCCCAATCAATATAATTAGTAGAGGTAGACAAATCGATTATGACTTAATAAAGCCAGATTAGCTGCAGTATCGTGGAATTTCAAAATAACTGATATCAACCAAAAATATGCTCACTTTATTATGCTGATCTTAGAGGTATTAGATTCGGTAGCACCGAAAAAGAAAATGAAAATTTTACCCAAATACCAAGTATGGTGGATGAAAAGGTGAAAGAAGCAACAAATAGTAGAGATCTGAGTTATAAAAAGTACTCGCAAAATAAGACTGAAAAAAATTGGAATGACTATAAACAAAAACGAAATATTGCTGTTAAGATAATTAGAAATGAAAAGAGCAAGTATATGGAACAAAGAATTCAGGATTCCAAAGGGAATTCCAAAGAAATGTGGAAAAATTTAGAGTGTATTTTACCTAAACACACTAAATTGAGTAGTATTTTGGAATTGGAATTCGAAGACAACGTTGTGATCACTGACACTGATAGATTGCCTAATACTCTTAACAACTTCTATGTAAATAGTATACAAAAAATAATTGATTCGATAGATATAGGAATACACCATGACATTGTAGACAAACAAAATGAAAACTGTATATATGGTTTTCAACTTACCAACATGGAATCACTCAAAGACGTCGTATTCTCACTTCCCAATAAAAGCAGCCCTGATAGCATCGATATAAATATTTTAAAACGTTGCTTCAATAATATATGTGACCCACTCTTGAATCTGATAAATACATCATTGGAAACTGCTAAAATGCCTGATGATCTTAAAATAGCAACAATTGTGCCAGTACCTAAAGTTAATAATTCAAAAAAAGCTAGTGATCTGAGGCCTATCAATGTACTTACCGCAATAGATAAGATTATTGAAAAGATTGTATATGAACAGATTGTAAGTTTCCTAGAACAAAATCAAGTTATTACTATAAATCAATCAGGGTTCAGGGGAAAACATAGCTGTGAAACTGCCATCCAATGCGTACTAGATGACTGGAAGATCCAATTAAATAAAAATATTACAACTCTGGCAGTTTTCCTTGATTTACAGAGGGCTTTCGAAACAGTGGATCGAAATATACTGGTAAAAAAGTTACAAAGTGTAGGAATTATGGGAATGGCTTTAAAATGGTGCATAGACTACCTGACGAATAGGAAACAGAAACTGAAACTGAACAGCATCATATCTGATGAAATAAATTGTGATAGAGGCGTACCGCAAGGAAGTCTATTGGGCCCACTTTTTTTTATTATTTATATAAATGACATTGTTGATGTCAGAGGTCATTGTATTATTCATATATTTGCTGATGACACACTTATATACTTCTCATCGAAAGACACTGAATCTCTAGTTGGAACTGTCAATGACACATTGAAAAATATAAATAAATGGTGCTCTAGTAACCTACTGAAGGTGAACTCAAATAAAACAAAATATATGGTCATTGGAAATAGTCCTATTCATTCACAATTTATCGATAAAAACTACACTATACAAATAGGTAAAAATAAAATAAATATGATCGATAAATTCAAATATCTAGGTATAATCATAGACCGGCAGTTAAAATTCAAAGATCATGCAAACTATATCATTAAAATCATATCATACAAGCTCAACTACCTATTTAGGTGTTCCTATGGATTATCAAAATGGACTAAAGAAGTAATCTTCAACACTATACCTAATTCTTCCACACTTCAACTACTGTTCTACAGTACTGTTCTTGTTGAATCAAAATGAAATCTCCAGATTGCAAAAAATGAAAAATAGGGCAATGAGAATACTATTGTCCTGCTCTAAGTATACTCCCATCCTGGACATGCAACTAACATTACAGTGGTTACCAGTCAAGGAATGTCTCTTATATAATGCCATGATATTTGTGCATAAAATGAAAACAGGCTTATCACCTCCTTACTTACAACAAAAGCTTCATTACAATGTGCATAGCTACCCAACTAGAAATAGAAACAACTTCTATGTTAGTTCTGTTTCTCAAAGTGCAACGCAAAACTCGGTATTCTTCAAAGGCCTCATACATTATAATGAATTACCAAATGATATTAGAGGTGCTGATTCAGTAAATATATTCAAAATTAAGTTAAATAGATATTTGATGAATCAATGCTACTCCCAGCAGTGATGATGGTCAATTGACAAACTATTTGTCTCTAGTCAATCTTGTTTGATTGATATTATTGTTGTAATGTGTTTTATCTTGAAATTTATATTTGTGTTGTATTAATTGTATATTGACAAAAATTGTAAATCGACATATAATTAGTGTTGTAGCTAAATAAACAATAAACAAACAAACAAACAATCAAATTTTGCGCCAAAAGTTTTATTCACATATGAAGCAGTTTTTAACGGTATGCCATCATAAACTTTCATAACAATCATTCTTGGGACTACGAGAATCCCCATGCAGTTTATTCAGTGGATTCCACAAGGAGTTTTTGGTAAACGTTTGGTCAAGAAATTTTTGATGATCATCAAATAGGGTCTAATTTCTCCTTGACTAAATTATATGACGTATAAATTATTCATAGAATTGGCTATTTCAGGACTGTTAGAGAACGTATCTTTTCTAGTAAGACGAAATATGTGGGTTATGCTCGACGGGGCACCAGTCTAACTGCTCGTAAATTATATTAATGCTATTTGTGCTCACCAGTGGTAGATTGGTTGTGGGGCACCTCAACCGTGGCTAACAAGATCTCCAGACATGAAACCTCTGGGTTATTTCTTTGGAAATATTTTAAATCAGTTGTTTATGCACACCAGTTGTCAATGAAAATGACTTGAGGAAAATAATTATGAGTAACTCTAATGTCATAAGCAACCCCCACAGAATTTTTTAATGTATGCGGCAATTGATGTGCAGAAGACTTGATGATTGTATATCAAGTCAAGGTTCTTTTGAGCATCTGATCTAATCATATTTCATTCAATAAAAAAAAAATAACTAACAGTTAGAACACTTCTTCCATCTAACAGTCAAACAGATTTTCAATTCAACGATTTTTCAAATTGCGACAAATACTTAGCAAAAAACATTTGAGTAAAATTATTTTTACCATGAAAATTAATCCCGTAATCTGATCTGATGTAATTTCATGAAAAGAAACCAAATGAAAGAGGCCGTGTTCTTAGTTTGTAGAGTGTTCTTTAAAAGGAAAATACACTAAATGACACCCCACGCGGAGGCGGATGGAAGTGATTTGGAAAATAAAATACAATAACTTCCCAAAATTCTACGTTTGGAACTTTTGACCTGAATTTTCTCGTTTTTCAAATGGAGCATCATGTATATTTTTGGCCATGTGATGTTGGATTAGTGCACGAATATATTTTGCAAGTTCTTTCCAACGGCTATATTTAGCCGTTTTTCATTAAGTGAATTTTGATAATTTTCAGTTGCTCATTTTCTCATTTTTACTGACACTTTTTTTTATCCATGAAAATAGTACGCGTTATATCATGAATATATCGGTAGTGTCAGCTTTTATTATATTCGTTTTATTTTTTCTGTCATTATTGTAATTGCGCGGTAGGCTGCCGCAGCTACAACCCACGCAAGTCCGCTTGTTGATGGCCATTTTGTTAAAGAATGAAGCTTAGAAAAAAATATCAGCTTTTGTGAAATGGCTAACTATAAACGGTTGCTGGCTTCCTGGCTAGGATGTTTTGTATAAGTTCATTTCTCAATAATTGGATCATTGTAATGTTCTTGAACATCTCTACTCTTTGGGAAGAGTAGAAACAGCATAAACGATATTCTTATCATATTTCCTAATTTGTTCATAACTCCACTGGCCATTGTTGTTAACACCATTATCTATGACTCGTGATGTGATCAAATAAGTTTTCCGACCCTGGAGGCACGGAAAAATTATTTCGATAATGTGATATTTTTTCTCTAAGTATTTTGATTTGAGAAATTGAGGAATATATGCTGGAGTGAAACCGGCCCTTGACGCTCGGAAACATTATTAACAACGCTAGAATCCTGCAAAAAGACAATTTTTGCTCACTCTGTTTCCTATTATTTTTCTGAATAAAAGCACTCCAGAAAATTCTCGAACAACAAATGAATGAATTGGAACGAATAGAAAAACAAAGGAAAACAGACTTCCACGTTCTACAGAAAACCCAAGTACAAATGGAGGAACTGAAAGGAAAAATAGAGGAAGACGTCAAGAAAATCGACGATGAGCTTAAAAAGAAAGTGGATACAGTGCGAGAGGAGGTGAAAGGACTCGAAAATCAGATAGCACTCCTCAAGAAGCAAGATCGTCGAGACAGGGTTGCCACATCAGGAATTTCCGTAAAACCACCGACTTTTGATGGACAGTCCTCTTGGTCCATGTATCGCCGACAATTTGAAGCTGCAGCAGTAGCTTTGAGAGGGCCAGCTTTAGGTATGTTACAGACGATACCTATCGAACAGCAAAATAAATATAAAGACCTGATTACTGCATTAGAGTTGCGGTATGGCGATCAACATCGAGAACAACTGTATCGGGCTCAAATGAAAACGCGTACTCAGAAATCTGAGTGGTGAGAGTCGGCAGGAATTTAAATCGGATGTGAGACGCCTAATTCAACTGGCTTACCCAGAAGCACCGGGAGATTTCAAGGAACAGTTAGCGGTGCAGTTATTTATAGATGGACTGAGAGACACCGAAATCCAAAGGACTCTGCGACTAACACACTTCGAGAGGAGTAGTGATGCCTTGGTACGTTCTCTAGAAGTTGAGGCGGCCCTCAACTCCTTGAGTCCGAAAGTACGAGCGGTTTCAATAGAAGAACCCGAACATCGAGCAAGCACAGTTACTAGTTTATTGGAGAAGGTTCTGGATGCGCTTAGATCTTTGAAAAGCGGAATGAGCACTCAGGATAACAGGGCTTGCTATCGATGTGGAAAATTGGGACATTTCATTAGAGACTGCAGGGTAAGAATGCCACAACGTCAGCTATCACCTGTGTGGACAAGGTCTTCCAGCGAGTCCTCAAATTGGCGGCAGGAAAAATTTGAATCAGACAACATTTCGGGGCGCATACCGGTTAGCAAAGATGGAGCCCCCAGGATCATCCCTGTTGAGTGGCTACAAACAACCGAATTGATATCGGGGCGCACACCGGCTAGCAATGATATAGCCCCCAGGGTCATACCAGTGAAGAGAATGAGAACCGAATTGATATCGGGGCACATGCCGACTAGCAATGATGAAGCCCCCGAGGCCATCCCAGATAAGAGGCTAAGATTAACTGAATTGCCCAACAACACAGATACCTTGTCCAGAAGATCTGACTCGGATACTTGTGAGCGAATTGTATCAACCAAGTGAGATTAATGGTTGACGACAATTGGACCACAGCGAAAATGAGGAAGGACCAAGAAAGTGATCCAAATATTGCAGATTTTCTACGATGGAAGGAAACCGGAGCAGAAAGACCCACCTGGAAGGAAATCTCCTTACGATCACCAGGTTTCAAGGCATTGTGGGCATAATGGGATTCCCTGATTGTTGAGAATGGTTTATTGAAGAGAGCGTGGGAATCGGCCGACGGCAGAAAAGTGATTTCTCAATTGGTTGTGCCTAGGTCGAGGATAAGTGATGTCTTGGAGGAGATCCATGGCAGCAAATCAGGTGGACATTTTGGAGTAAATAAGACCTTGGATAAAATACGTCAGAGATTTTACTGGTTTAAAAAGATTGAAGATAACTAGTGACAGAATGAAGGCTCGATACGATCTTAAGGCCAATACTGGTGGATTCAAAGAAGGAGATCGAGTGTGGCTGTACAATCCTCGTCGTAAGAAAGGATTTTCTCCCAAATTAACACCATCTTGGGAAGGACCATATACGATAGTGAAAAGAATAAACGACGTGGTCTATAGAATTCAACGCAGCCCGAGAGCGAGAATGAAGATCGTTCACCTAGAAAGACTCAAACGTTATAATGGAGACGACACATTGGTTGATCGGGACGATCAAAATTGAGAGGGGGATATTGTTACGAGATTGATAAAATCTCCCTAGCTGCGCCGCTGGGTCGATTCGCTAGCGGTTCGTCGGTAATTACTTTCTGGAAAATTGTAAACAATTTTTTGGTATGGAATATTCGGGATAACCGAACCGTCGCGTCGCGAAGCATCTGGTGCACAGCTGGACTATATAAAGCGAGGGTTAGAAGGAGGTTAATGAAGAGAATTATTTAAGAAGATTAGAAAATGATAATAAGCAGAAGTGTTTGGAATATTTAGCTAGTTGTATTGTTATACAGATCTAAGTGTTTTATTAGTCAGTGAAGTGTTGTATGTTTGTTTATAGTGAAGTTAGAAAATAAACAGTTTAGTAGTGTGCTCGGCCTATTATTTAGCAAAAACGTAACAATATCACACCCCTGGCTTTGCTAGTATCGTGCGAACTCAGCAGAGCCATTTTTGCAAAAACAACATTTTTCAAAGATTCAAAATACTAATATTCAAATTCAATTTTTAGGCTAATTAATTATCCTAGTTTCATATTCTTTGCCCTTCGCAATATCGAAAAAAAAACAGGATTTATTGAACCTCGCATAGGCGATGGTATAGATTATTCCAAACTATAATAATTTGACGATTTGACTTGTCGATGTGATCCTAAACATCGAAGGATCGACATTTCCTCATCATCGATGTCTTTTCTATATCGTTAGTTTATTGAAGTTCCACACACATACATTTCTGAGAAATTTCTTTATTTTTTTTTCTGCCTACTGTGATACATCTGAAGACTTGGCAACGCTAAATCACATGCTCTGAATGAATAGCCAACATAGTCGCCTCATCATCCGATATTCGAATTTTGAAGTTGAGGGAAGGTACGAGTCGAGGGTAGATGACTGTTATGATTACTTATATACTAACGTGTTTAGTTAGTGTAAAGTGAATATTTTTTACGAAAATGGAAATTCGGGGCCAGGACGACCTACTAAAATATCAAGGAATCGAGGATATCGAGGAGATGTCATAGACATATTCCTTAATAATAAAGAAATCATTTTCAATTGTAAACAAAAACCAGTTCAAAAAATATTAGCGATTTGGAATAATTTATCGTTGCAATTGAGTGAAAAAATTTCTTCCAGGTCACTTTACTCGATGGCGTGCAATAAAGATCTAGTTGAAAAAGTCTTTCCTTTTGATGCACAGAATAGCCTGATGGATATGAGTAAAAATTTAGAAATATCGTATAATAATATATCATGTGAAGAAGCCCAACTCTTATACAAATGATACCGATCATCGTTTCAACATGTCAAATGGTCAAGTAATTATAGTTTAGAATAATCACGTCATCGTCTATGCGAGAATCAATAAATCCTGTATTTTTTTCCCTAAACCCGAGGAGCAAAAAATATGAAACTACGGTAATTAATTAGCATAAAAATATTCCTTAAATATCACTATTTCGAATAGCTGAAAAATGCGATTCAAAAATGGCTTTGCTGAGTTCGGCCGAAGCTAGCAAAGTCACGGATTTTTCTATGAAGGAGGAGAGCAAAAAATTCGGGAATATGGTAATAAATTAGCCTAAAATGAGCCTAAAATTATGTAACCCATCCCGTGTCAAAATGCGTGTGCGGCTTTGCTAGCTTCTTTGGTATTAAATTCGGGTCTTTTAGAGTAATTTCTGATGAAATGACTATCTATAAAAGTAAAACACCGTACTTTTTCATTTGGGGAAGTTATTAGGTATTTTATTAAAAAATCCAACATTCCTCCATCCCTCTTCCGCCCCTCTGAAGACCAGTAGTTACGAAAATGAAATGCAGTATGTTTATTTTCACATTAATGAAAACATTTCGAATGAGGAACAATAATGAATATTGAACAAAAATAATCCAACTTTTTTCTCTGAATATTGATGTGGATATGGACAGTTTCACACCGGTAGAAACGACTTAGTGGTGGTATCACTGGAATATCTTCCAATTAATTAATCAAAAGAGTAGCAGGCAGAAGAGAAAGAGGAGACCAGAATAAAAGTGGCTCAGGAGAAACAAGAAGAAAGAAATTAAAGCATTGGCCAAAAAATTCAAGCCAGTTATACGGATGTAATACAGTGTAGTAAAAAATTAAAGAGAAGAATAAAATAACATGATGATATTATTAGGATTTCAGTCTTCTGAGTTTCCAAGATGACTAATATTTTTCACAGAGATTTTGATTACTTACTTTCTGGCCATATGAATGAAATATTAGTATTTTACCTTTGATTTTTAATTACCATCATTATCATTGTAAAATTTTCAAAATATGATAAGTCTTCGTTTGTATGGAAGTGTGGCCACTTTTTTAAACTCGGTGTGATTTACACTCAATTTTAGTACTGGTTAGCTAATCGGATTGACATATTTTGCACTGAATTAAACTTGATTTAAATATGGTGTGAATTACACTCAACCACACTGTATCTTGTAGCAAAAGAAATGACCTAATATTTAGGCAATTTGATAGGATTATTTATATATATATATTAGGATATTTAAAATTATGTTTCTCGAAGAGCAAAAATATATATATATATATATTTAAAAGTTATTAAAAAGTTAGAAATTGTAATGTTTCAGTTATCCAAATATTTTTAGGAGTTATAATAGATAATAGTAATGAGTTGAAAAATACTTATAGTTTTAATTCATTGTGCTGAAACAGCTATGCCAGCTCAAAATTAGGACATACATGGTCAACAGCTATAACTTCATTATGAGTCTTAAGGTTCTCTTATTGAAGATGATCCATATACTAGGAATTTCTTTATACTATTTTGATCAAGACACTCCATACATTGTCTAGATTCAGAGAATTACTAATTACATGCAAAAAAATTATAGAAAACGAGCATCTACAATAACAATTTGAATTTCTACATACCCTTTTTTTAAACTCCAACACTCTCTCCGGCATCATTGTCAACAATATTTTAATTGCAACTGTAATCAATTTTAGGGTGAAGTCTGTAATTGTTACAATCCACAATAAATTCCAGACAGATAGAGGATGGACAAAATTCCTTATTAAAATCAAGTTCAAAACTACATTGAAATTATGGACATCATCAGAAAATTCATAATGGATGAAAATCAAACAGACAGTAATATATAACAACTCTACTGCCAGAACACCAATACTTCTTCTATTCCTCTTAATGGCTTCTTTCTTTACTGCTGAATTGGAATGAGCAAAAGTAACAAAAAGAATTATTAAAATGAATATCCCCTCATGATAATCATACAAAGATTTAGCTAGCAATATGAGAACAAAAGGAACATATTTAAGCAAAAGTTTTATCAGTTGTTGAGCCTCAATAACTGTCTGCATTCTGTCTGGATCATCTGAATTGTTATTATCAGCATTATTAGGGGGATTTTGGAACACATTTGGATTTACGATTTCTTGAGATACAGCATCATCTTCTCTTGTTGGATCAGGTATGTCCAAATTGATGTAATAACTGTCATTTGCTGTTTCGTTGGATGTAGGCCTAGACAGATTTATTTCAGATTGCGGTCTGTTCAGAAAGCTTGTAACACCAGCATTCACACTACGTGCAGTTTCTACTAAAGGCTCAATCTCTCTGATAACATTTGTTAAACTGTCTCTTAGGTGTCTGGCTCCTTCCACAGTTCTTCTTTGGAAGGAAGCTGGTGCTGATAAAGATGGTAGGGTATTATTTGAATGAGAATTAAATATTCTTGATTGTGATGTCAAATCTTCTGAATAACTACGGTTAAATTGGAAATTGGACGGATTATCGTTTTGATTGTGTGTCATGTTTTCAAACTCCTTCAACGGTCATGTCAATCTTCCCAGATATTATATTCATTACCCGCTGATATGTGTGATAAATATTTATTTTCAAAATTCGAATCACCATCCAACACACCACAAATCTTAAATCTATCTTAATTTACGTCAAATGTCAAATCGTTGAAATTTCTCAAAATAACAACAAATGTCATAAGTGACATTTTGGCGACGACCTTTCAAAGGAAAGGATCACGGAATATCCTATGCTTTGCTGTGATCCTACTCTGTACTCTGGCGAGGAACTCCTGACGTCACTTTTTCGACATAAAATAGTTATTTAATCAACTTGTGTATTAATGAAGGCGATTAATGATCATGCCTAATGAGAGATCATTAATTGCACTTGGCATGTTTTTTTTATTCAAAGGTGGATCCAGTCTATACTTTTGATATAAGAATATAGTTGGTGGGTTGGTGGAGCCACCGGCGAATAAAAAAACATGACTATTTTAATATTCGAGTTGTTAAAAACTATTTTTTCGTCGATCTCACTCTTGTTGCAATGAAGGGATTCTTGATAAGAAGATATCTATATAGTCATCAAAATAATGAATATGAATGATCATCTTTCAATTATATATTTAAACACTATCAGGTCCTGTTCTAGAGGATTGTTGCATTGCGCGCTTCTAAAAGAAGTTTCGATAGTCTTCGTGTTGGGTCGTGGAAGATGATTTGAATATATCGTCTCCAAAATATGATTCTAATATCAATCCCACAGGACAATTCTGGGATTGGCAGGTCCACAATATTCTGGTCCAGTATCGTGTTTCTTGATCTCTGGTAAGGCTATTCCAGACATCTTCATAGGTCGGTTTATCTCGAGGATGCTTCTTTTGGTAACCAGATATAGTAGATGTTTCTCTTGCCCTTCTTCATTTGCAGCACCCGTCCAACTTCTGGGATCTGTTCACGTAGTTAATTCCTGGAGTCGACCGAATTTCTTGAAGAATACCCCAGCGATACATCTGGACATTTGAAGGTCTTAAGGCGAAACCATACCCCAGCGAATTTTGCGATTTTTCTGCGAATAAAATGGTTGCCAGACTTGCCGCAAGAAAGTTCAAATATTTTAACTTTTTACGAATTCGCGCAAACCACGGAACAGAATTCATATTAAATTATTCCATGTCTTCGCCATATTGATTCAACTAACTTGAAAGATATCTTTGTTTGTTGAATCTTTTATTTTTATTGCAAAAAGATTTCATTTGCATTTATACGATTTCACAATCAATTATGAAAGATTTGTAGTGTTTGTCAAATAACTATTCGATGCTATAAAAGTTCGGCAAGATTATTAGAGGGAGATGGGGATTCCAATAAATATTTTATTTATTTTTTGGTGACGAACTGTTGTCCACAGAGGGGACAAACTAAAGAGGGTGTCTTCAGGTTTGAAACCTTTGCATTCTGCAAGAAATGCTCTGGATGTGACTGAGTTATGCATCATATAGAATTTACATATTAATCTCCCATTCTACATTAATGTCATATTTTGAAAAATCAAACATTAGAAAAATATTATTTGACCTATATTTTGTGGTGACTGAACAGTGAGCACAACATGTACATTTAAAAGTAGATTTGAGTTGAGGAACAAAATTATCCAGGGAATTCGTAACACTCAAAAGTATCTAGACCACGATTCTGTAGCATTTTCAAAAATTTTTGTTGAAATCAAATCTCGCTTCTGCAATGAGATCTAATTAAATCTTAATGCATACTACCAAGTATGTATCTTAAAAACTCCTGAGCATTTTGCTGGACGTTACTGTTGAAGCGGGGTGTAAAACTTTGGACCTGACTTTTTAAGGACGCTGTATTAAACACATTCTGCTGAATTCCCCGACCACAGATCCTTGATAGAAACCTGTAACTGCATTGTTTTTGAAGATACTTGGCTTCTGGAGATAACAATAATATGATATCGATGTCATTTGCATGCCAAATTGGAAAATATATACTCCCTAATACGAATTATATTCGAAACATGTAGGTAATGTTATTTGGGAAACATTGAACTTCTTCCCTTCCATGTTCAACTGATATTTTAGAAATAGGAAAAAAACAAACAATTCGTAACCCCAAATATCGAAAAATGACATGTTATGATTTATCATTGACCGCAACTTTTTTTGCCGCATGGGTATGAACGTTCATGCGGCGATTTTCTTACGATTTGCGAATCGCAGAAATCCTGCGAATATTCGCGAGGGTATGAACTAGCCTTAAGGGGTCATACAATGAGTTAATGCGTGTTCGGCAGGCACCTTGAAAAGGTCTCGTGGCTCTTCTCGAGTTAGCCCATGAAGAACTTTCTGTCCGTTTAAGTATGAGGACATGAACTTCTGGAACATCATCTCATCTTCCGGTGGTCTGAGGGTGCAAATGTGGTTGTGGTTTCCAGCGTAAGAGGTGGCAACCTATTGAATTGAACGACCATAGCTTTTTTTTAGGGTGACTTTTAGATTCGGTAAATAATAGGGTCGTTTATCCTCTTGACGATCTTGTATGGACCTTACACACGAGTTCCGCAACTTCGGTGATAGGCCACGGCGACGTTTAAGTTGTACAGCCAGACTAGGTCACCTGTCCTAAATCCCCAGCATCGGCCTTGCATGATGTCCTACGTCTCCTTCATTCTGTCGCTCTCACTTTAGATGCTCAAATGGACTTGTTCGTGAATGTCGTCCATTCTCTATTGTTATTTGCTGATGTAGTCCTCATCCGCAGTATTTTGTCCTGGTGGCGTCTCAAACTTTAGGTCACGGGGAAGTCGCAGCTTTCGGCCCATAACGAAACAGGCGGGGGTTGGACCGATTGATTCGTGTAATGCGGAACGATAGGCCATCAGGAACAGATGGAGGCACTGATCCCAATATTTCTGATGGTCGGAAGTCGGAAAAAACCTTGGAAAGGTGGTGGTTTATCGTCTTGTTCATCCCCTCCACCATTCCATCGAACTGTGGACATATGTTCTTCAATCTGTGCTGTGGATATAGAGCAAGGGTTCTCGTCTTCCGCCGGATGTTCAGCATCTGACACATTTCTTGGAACACGTTGGATTCGAAATATCTGCCTTGGTCCGGATGCAGCTCTAACGGAACACCGAATCGATATATCCTACTCTTTCACCAAGACGTAGGCAATGGTGAGGGCTTACTGGTTAGACGGAGCATGCTTCGGTCCACTTGCTGAAATAGTCCATCGCCATAAGGATGTACTTACTCCTGTGGTCAGATTGTGGAAACGGGCCAGCAATGTCAATGGCAATCCTTTCAAATGGGCTGCCTACGTTGAACTGACGCATCGTGGCCTTAGGTCGCTTCGAGGTCCATTACTGGCAACACATACAACACACTTTCTGCACCAGTCTTTGGCATCAGCTTGGCAATTGAACCAGTAAAACCGTTGCCTCATCAGTTTTCTGAAGAGTCTTCACTTACAAATGTCCTCCAGTGACCCCATCATGGATTTCTTGGAGCGCTTCTTGTCTTCTGCTCTTGATGGGTACACAAGCTTCAGAATCACATTGTCCATGGTAAGGGAGTCCCTTATCGAGCGCAGTAAGATTAAATGGTTGGCGAGTAATTTGCTGTTTCCTGCCATGTTTTATTCTTCTGTTGCTTTTCATCCAGTCGATGACTAAACCAAAGTCAGGATCTTTCTCTCTCTCTCTCTTTATCTCTATCTCTCTCTCTTGGTCCTTCTGGATGTTGATGTTATTTCAGTTGTCATTTACTGCCGTGATCCTACAAAGTGTTGCTTCATTTTCATCTGCTCGTCAGAAATATGAGCAGTCATCTCGGCATGGTCTTCACGATAGGGAATCTGCATTCTCATGTCTGTTCCCCGCTCGATGTTTGATCTCGATTTCAAATTCTTAGAGCCTCTCGATCCAACGTGTGCCACTTGACCATCGGGATTTTTGAACTGTGGAAGCCACTTTGAGGGCGGCATGGTCATTTCTCAACAGGAATCTTTTGCTCTACTCATTTCACGACGGCCAATAGCTCTCGCCTAGTGAAATGATAATTACGCTCCGGTTTACTAAGGGTTTTGCTGAAGTAACCAATGACCTTCTCATCCTGTTCTTTTGGATCTGAAATAGGACAGCTCCAACTCTCATGTTCTACTATGGCGTCTGTGTCCAAAATGAATTTTCCGCCCGGAAGGAGATAGCTCTCGGAATTGCGGTGCATTGGTCAATGATCCTTTCAGATTCCAGAACGAATATTTGGCATTCTTCCGACAACTGGATTAGAGATGATATCAAATCTCAGCACGTATTGGCGATAGTAGGTGCAAAAACCAAGAGAACTTCGAAGTTAGTGTATGTCTTTTGGAATGAACCATTCCTCAACAGCTTTGATCTTCTGCTCTTCTACAGCTACTTTTTTTCCTGAAGACAACATGGCCGAGATATCGTACTTCCTTCTGGAACAAATGGCATTTCGTGGGGCTGAGTTTAATACCTACTCCAAGTTTTCACATGGTCGTTGAACGATCTGCCAACCACAATAATGTCGTCGAGATACACCCAGACACGTCTTCCATACGAGAGTTCCTTCAGAACCGTATCCATCATCAATCTTTCACATAACTGGTGAACTGTCACAAACCTGAGCCGACAGTAAAAGCTGTATTTTTTTTATCTTTCCTAGCCAGTTCTTCATGCCAGTATCCATTCATCGAATCTAGGGTCGAGAAAATCGTAGAACCGGCCAGCGTGTCTAGAGTGTCGTTGATTCTCGGAAGAGAGTAGATCTTTCTTTTTTTGTCACGTTGTTCAGTTGACAATAGTGTTGATTCATATCTTTCTCCTTCACCAGTACGACTGGAGAGGACTAGGCACCGTTATCTGTAATATGCCTCGATGACTCCTTTCATATCGTTGACTATATGTTGTCGGCCTCTTATTATCATCTTGGCGAGGGAAGTTTTCTAGCTGATTGCTGATTGGTCAGGACTTTCCGGTGTCGATCTTATGCTGTAATTTTTTTTGATAGCTTGTGGCTATTGGTAAACGGAATTTCTCCTTTATTTTTATTGAATGTGATTTTTGAGATCCAAACCTGGGGTCCGTGTACCATAGAATTCTGTAGTCGACACAATAAGTGAGGTGACATTAGGGTTGAATTCATGGGAGAGAAAGAGATATAGCTGTCGACTATAGAATTCTTGGTACACGGAACACCACCCCTGCCCTACGTAAAAATCTACAAAATAAAAGCTTTTCTGTTCAATAATCTTCTAAATTTTGACAACAGTGGTTAAGAGTATATGTCACCCTCAACCATCACTTGTCTAGTAGCTGTCAATTTTGTTTTGAAAATTTTTTTGAAAGAGCTTAGGAGTGAGTGGTTAATCTAATTTGTAATAATGAAGCTAATAAATCAACTACATGTAATTTTAGGTGATGCCGTGGGGAGACTTTTTGCCTCAAGGTTCCAGAAAAATTTATACGCCTTGTTACTATGAGTGATACAGATGATACAGAAGAGTTATTATTGATCCCTCCTGACTTTTTTGCAGTAGAATCCGATTCCAGTCATTCCAGTAACATAGGACCTTATTATAATATAGTTAACAATCTAATTAAGCAAGTAGATAATTTGAAAAACCGTATAATATCAATTGAGTCTAATGAAAGTTTTCTTAGTAATTCATTGGATCATTTAATGGAGTCGCCTCATAAAATGCAAAATTCGGTGCAAGGCTTTCGAAAATATAATAGTACTGATGATATTTACTATCCTAGTAGTACTCAGAGTACTCCACAAAAGCCTCTCACTAAATTCAAATTGAGTTCATTACCAGCTAGTCCAAATATAGATCGATACAATACTGGTAGAATATTTAGGCTGGATAAAGAATCCAACTCAACTAAAACTGATTCCCCTGGTAAAGTTGATAGTACATTACCTCCTACACCAGCAAAAGAGGATGATCGTATGTTGGGAGAAATTGACATATTTTTATCAAAAGTAAAAACAATACAAAGATTGAACACTGCAAGAAACTTGGAAAATGACTTCAACAGATACGATAAACCTACTGCTGATAATAAAAATATAACTGATACTTCCCATTTTGATGCTATCAGTGATCAGCAGCAAAAAAATGAATTGAAATTAATGATTTCAAAGGAGCCTACCATTGCCAAAAAAAGTACTTGGCAATCAGGTGATAATTTAGAAAGTGTTCCTGATTTAGGTTATGGTGTGAGAGATATTAATTACAAACGTAATGGTAGACTATCAAATGTGTTTAAAAGAAATTTGAAACAACATGTTAACAAACCTGAATCTTTTGATCAAAAGTATTGGCAGAATTCACATGATCCTCTGAATTCTACACACGACTCTATCAGCAGTATTGATAAATATCCCATATCAGATAGCAGTACAGATTCTTCTCAAGTTACTAGATATGAAAGACAGAAACAAAGCAGAAATGATTTGATGAGTAGCCCATTGCATTTCAATGCCCTGTCCATTCTTAACATACACAAACAGTTATTGGAAAATAGTGCCCAAAAAACAGATATGAAGAATAAAGTGAAACAGCCAAAATCAAGAAGTGATAATACTATTGGAGTTGATTTAGGAAAAAAATTTAATCTTTTGAGTCTAGCAGATATATGGAGTAATAACTCCCAGGTCCAATTGAATCAAACACAGCTATCTCAGAAATTGCAAGAGGAAAAACTAAGACGCCAGGTAATAATTTGGTGAAGCTATTATGTTTTTATTTGAAACATCAATGAAACAGTTAATTCTATTTCCAAATACCTATTCATTATTATTTTTTCAATGGAACAGAATTTCATTTATTCCATTATGAATGAAAGAATGAATTTATATATAGGTATACATCCTAATATTTCACATTTTTTTTATAATACAGTAATTTACAACTCATAAATAGATGAATACAATTAATTAATTGTTTGGTATACTGGTATATTTTTATATTATTATATTTTTATAGCTTTGATTTGAATACATGAATATCATTAACCTCTTTCATTACTTGTGATAGTTTATTAAATTGACTTAAACCCTTATAGAATTATGTCATTGCTATCCATTGAGTTCTGATTTTAAATGATTCATTAGTTACTTGTACAAACTTCAAAGGGCAAACCTTTGACTAATTTCAAGATAAAAAGTTCATATGAATATGTGCCATCAAATGTTTTTTTCGTAGATACAGGGTGTTGATGTTACAATTTTATTTTTAATTATTTTGAACTTTTGCAAAAAATAAATTTTTTGCACCAAATCTGGTAAACGAGTTTTTTTTGGGGTGAGGAATCAATATTTGATATTAATTTTTTGTAAAATTTCGAATGCGCTGGGTACACTATCATTATTTATTTTAATTTTCCCTAACTTTTTTGACTGTAAACTTTCGGGATTTTTATATTTCAATCTCATTCCTACATATACCCCACTGACAATAAACATTCCATTCCAACTGAAAATTCAAGCTCTTCAAGAAACTGTTCGTCCTGGCATTTCCAAAATCACACAAAACAAAAATGGTAACTACTTCATCTCATTGATATTATTGAGCATGCAATCCCTAACAAGAACAGATGATCTATATACATATACACCAGTTGAATTTCCGTGGGGATGCAGTCAGGTGAAAACTCACCACTATACATATACATATAGATTTAAATGTTTAATGACTGAAATAACACCCTCAGAATGTTTTCATTTTGGAAGCAGTCAGGTATGGTATGACAAATTCAGTGAATATTCTTCCATTGAATTAAGATCTCCTTAGGATCCTCGTTGATCGCACTTACGTTATGGAAACTTATTTTTATTTTTATTATGGAAACGGGTTAACATATTGAGATGTATGATTAATTACCAAAAAACGTTAGGAATATAAATGATGCCACTTGCCACTCATTTTGGAAAGGCTGTTAGAGACCGTTTTAGCGAAAGACCTTATATTGTAGTTTGCAAGTTTTATGGAGAATGAACTATTTAGCTACTTAGAAATACCATCAGCAGCTGTTATCACCAGTTTTCTAATAGATTTAAGAAAAAAGTATATTCATTTATGGAATTTTTTATGCTTAAACCGCTTTGGTTTTAATTTGGAAATAGTCTAATATAACCTGGGAACAACAGTGTGAGCTTCGTACAGCAGTATGTTTTAAATGGAATACCGACTGGAAGCGATACCAAATTTAGACGTTCATCATGCGAAGTTTTGTGTTTAATTCCTTTGCGCCTATATTTGGCAAGACCCCCCAGCTCCATGAGACCTTCACTGTCTTGGGTACAATTTGCCTATAGCAGAACTGACTATAAGGATTTTAATAATAATAATACTACCTCATAATCACTCATAGAGTTTACCCAAAGATATAACCTGTCCGGGTAGAGAACGGCTATTACTATTATTTTCCGTGGTGACCTTCACTGTCTTAGGTACAATTTGTCTATAGCAGAACTGACTACAAATATTTTAATAATAATACTACCTCATAATCACTCATAGAGTTAACCCAAAGGTATAGACTGTGCGGGTAGAGAACGGCTATTATTACTATTTGGCGTGGCGACTTACTGATGTTTATGGTGGTGTATTCACTTTTCAGCTTTAGGAAAACCCGTAAAACCCCCAGCACCACCCCGGGTGGTCGATGCGCATTTCAAACTAGCACCAGACGTCGTGATTGGCATCTAGGCAGCTCACATCACACTTGATTAACAATAAAGCATGTGGCCACCTAAAGAGACCCAGGTACTCGAGAAAAAAGATTCTCGCGTATCGGAGCCTTGAACGTCTGTCTAATGAGATCCAGATACCTTGGCAGTAGTATTATTTGATATTCTACACAAAAAGCATTATTTTATTCTCTCAAATGATTACACATTTTTTTTGAGTTTTATAGGATTTACACAATAATGATGAGTTTGGCATAATGCTTGAATATAGAACTCTTGCTCCAATTAACTTAATTTATACGTTTCAAATCTCTTTTCTCTGCGCATGGATGGATCATAGATCTTCTCTTGGTAATATATGATGCTGATGAATCATGAATACCTATTGAAGATGAATATTTTAAAATTTGAAAACATTTTTAGCATTGTGAAAACTTAATTCAAGAACTACAAAACCGTAATTTAGAATTACAAGAGAAACTATCAGTTGCCATAAAAGTAGACACCTCGAAAAATGAAGCAATACATCAATTCCAAGATGCACTTGAAAATATTCTAACGAAACTTGAAACGATTGATAAGGAAAAACGAGAGTTTGAAAATGAAAATTTAAAATTGAAGAAGAAGCATGTGAATGATATGGAAGATGCTACTCAGGTATTTCTTGGTCATTTCTTTTTTATTATTAGAGACTATGATGTAGGAGATTATTAGGATACTGAAAAATTTGACTTTCTATGATTTTGCACTACTTATATTTATTTTTTATCAGTAATGTTATTGAAGTTTTGTCTTATACAGATATTATCAAATAATTACTTTAGAGTGAAGTATTTTACTTCAGAGACTAAGGCGGATTTATTGGATTCATAATGCATCATTTAATGCATATGCATTTAATTGTGCATTATGAATCCGATAAATCTGCGTTTAAAGTGAGGTATTTTACAAGTATATCCTTAAATCTAGTATGTACTTGATGTCATTATAGTATATTTCAATCCAAGGTTCAGTAAATACATACAGTGTCACCGTTAAAGTCCGCATCATATGGGATTTTTTTTTATTAGTCAGTTATTGCAAATTTAGAGTTCGTGAACAGTTTGTGCTTTGAAAATTATGCAAAATGACTTTTACGATGTCTTCCTATTCATCGGCTACACCTGTCAAATATGACATTTTTTCTAAAAAATTACTAAATGTCAGGTAATTTCTCAATATTTCGAGAAAAATCATATGAAAAAGTTGTTTATTTTTAGATTTCCTACCCACCTACCAAATTTGAACCAGTTTGAACAACTTTGATTTTTTTCTCGTTTTCTTAACCTTACAATTTTTCAGCTAATTTAAATTTAGTCAAATCTGAAAAACCAGTTGAGATGTAATACACCCATCTGCTGAAAGAATTTTTTTCTGATTAAAATGTTTTTAATTGGATATTTTCAAATGAATATAAATATGCTGAAAGAATTATGTCTAATACTTGATGCAAAGTGGCTCTAGTTTCAACATAGCAAAATTCACTTTAATAATTTTTATCACATGAAGACATTTCAGATAAGTGCTATAACTCTAGAAATATCAAATCAATTTGCCGTTCAAATTCTTGCTAAATCTATTTCATACAATTATTCTCTGAACTTATACTCAAAAATTAATCATCAATCAAGGTGCTGTTGAAATGGGAAGTATGCTATGGAAACAATAGAAGTGAATGTTATGGAAATTGATATAAAGTGTTTGACAGTTTCAAGGTTATGAAACAGTAATTTTTATCAAGTAGTACATTCAAAATGCTGACTTTGCAGGAAAAAATTGAAATTGTACGCATTTGCGGTGAAAATTCAAGTCATAGACAAGTTGCGAATATTTTCAATGGAGGGCATCCTGAAAGAAATATTCACCAGTCTACTGTGAGCAGGATTATCTCAAAGTTCGAATCGACGGGTTCAGTACAAAATACTTTCAACAGACCTCATAATCCAAGAGTTTATGATGAAGAAGCTCAATTAAGTGTATGCCTAGATGTGGTAGAGCATGGGCAAACTAGTATAACAGATATTTGTAATAGGACCGGTGCTAAAAGGGAGGCCGTGAGAAAAATATTACACAATACTAAGTTCAAGCCGTTCAAACCAAAATTTATAAACACGTTAAAAGAGCGAGATTTTGACGTACGGTTGGATTTCTCTTTTTGGTTCCAAGGACAACGAGAAGAAAATTCAAATTTTCCTTGTAAAATTTTATGGACAGACGAGGCGACTTTTACCTCGAATGGGGTAGTCAGTTCACAAAACTGTAGGTGGTGGTCAACAGAAAACCCAAAGTTTGTGATAGAATGCCGAGATCAATATTCTTTCAAGACAAATGTGTGGTGCGGTGTGTTAAATAACAAGAGTCATTGGCCCATATTTCTTCCGGGAAAATTTAAATTCAGAGAGATACTTGCATTTTTTAAATGATGAAATACGTCAAGTTTTAGATGAAATGCCCCTTAATGAAAGACATAACCTATGGTTTCAATGTGACGGAGCGCCAATTCATAATTCGGCAGGAGTTAAAAGATATATCTTGGAAGTATTTCGAGGGAATACAATAGGGTGGAATATGGAACAACCCTGGCCACCTAGGTCGCCAGACCTTACCCCACTATATTTTTTCCTTTGGGGGTATTTGAAGCAAAAAGTCTACAAGCGCAGACCATTTCGAGATGTCAACCACCTGTAGACAGTAATTCGAGATTGTGTATTAACTATGTCTCCTCAGTTTTTAACAAACGCTGTTTACGAAGTTTCCAGGCGAACCATTATTTGCATTGAGCGTGATGGAAGACATACCGAAATGTTATAATTGATATCCAACCCACGTTGTACATTCTTATCATTTGAATCGCCTTATAATAATTAATAAATGTTTATTGTGAAATAATTGTTCATTTTTCTATTACTACAATTCTTTTCAGAGCATGCCAGAGCAACTTGATTCATTTGTAAGTATTACTTCGGAGAATAATTTTTGAAGATTGACTTAGCAACTTTAGGTCTATTGATTTGGAAATGGATTCGAAAATTCAGAACTAGAGCCACTTTGCATCAAGTATTAGACATAATTTTTTCAGCATATTTGTATTTATTTGAAAATATCCAATTAGAAACATTTTAATCAGAAAAAAATCCTTTCAGCAGATGGGTGTATTACATCTCAACTGGTTTTTCAGATTTGACTAAATTTAAATTAGCTGAAAAATTGTAAGGTTAAGAAAACGAGAAAAAAATCAAAGTTGTTTAAACTGGTTCAAATTTGGTAGGTGGGTAGGAAATCTAAAAATAAACAACTTTTTCATATAATATTTATCGAAATATTGAGAAATTACCTGACATTTAGTAATTTTTTAGAAAAAATGTCATATTTGACAGGTGTAGCCGATGAATAGGAAGACATCGTAAAAGTCATTTTGCATAATTTTCAAAGCACAAACTGTTCACGAACTCTAAATTTGCAATAAGTGACTAATAAAAAAAAATCCCATATGATGCGGACTTTAACGGTGACACTGTATATGGAAATATATTATCGACATATGGCATTACCAATACTGCTGCGACTGCGGTTGATTTACGGACACTGTCACGTAAATTGTACTCGAGAAAACAGTTAGTTATAATTGACTCTCCCTCGCTTATATTTGTTATATTTTGTACTGGTCGACTGGCAATACCAACTGTCAACCAAACGTATTGGGAACGCTAAATGCAGATAATATATTACCATAGCTGTATACACAAAAGCACATGAATATAATTTGTTGCCAGGGTCGCGATGAGGACAGAATATTATTGCAATTTAGTTTCAGTGTATTTGAATTGATTGACTAATACCATTGCAGATTCCACCATGCCACGAAGCGATCACATGCTGATCATTGTTCATATGCGCTGAATCTTATATATATTATATATAGTGTAGGTGTCGCCTTATTGTTTCAAACATAATAAAAACACATAAACCAGATCTCATATCACTGGAAGTTTCACAAATAATCAATTTAGCAGGGGATGCCCACAAGGTGGGGTACTATCACCTCTGATGTGGAGTCTTGTAGTAGACGAACTACTCGGAACACTAACTGGGAACGGAGTCACTTGCCTTGGATATGCTTACGACATAGTCATTATGGCCAAAGGCAAATTGGAAGGAACCCTCTGCGATCTCATAGAAATGAAGCTAGAGACTACCAGAAGATGGTGCCTTTCTGTGGGGTTGAGAATTAACTCATCAAAAACCACAGTGGTACCATTCACAAGAAGAACAAAGTTTCAGCACCTAAGGGCTGTTTGCCTCGACGGGGCAGACTTAGAATGGAAGCAACAGGTGAAGTACCTAGGGCTTACCCTAGACTCGAAACTACTCTGGAACAGATACGTAGAAAAGATCGTTAACAAGGCAAAATCATCACTGATGGTGTGCAGGAACATTGCAGGAAAAACGTGGGGCAGTAATCCATCAATACTGCGACCTTTAACCTTTAATCACCTACTGAGCAGTAGTGTGGCACGGCAGAACCGAACTCGCCATAACAAAGAAAATCCTGGAGAAAGTGCAAAGACTAGCATGTCTTTGTATAACAGGAGCAATGAAGTCGACTCCAACAGCAGCAAAAGTGGATGGAGCATAGAATCCATTCGAGCACTGGAAAAGAATACCATAACATGGTACACGGACGGGTCCAGAACTTCCGACGGAACTGGATCAAGAGTCTTTGGGCCTCGCACCAAATATTCCGAACCCACGGGCCAGTTCCCCAGTATTTTTCAAGCGGAAATTCAGAAAGGAATTCAATTCAACCTCATCAAGAAATACCGGAACAAGGAAATCGCAATCCTCTCCGATAGTCAAGCAGCCATCAAAGCGTTGAGCTCATATAACATCAACTCAAAGATGGTCTGGGAATGCCTAGACAAACTTAATGATCTAGGCAGGAAAAACAACGTGATCCTCCTCTGGGTGCCGGGACACGTCGGAGTGGAGGGCAATGAACAAGCAGATACCCTGGAACGAAAAGAGGCATCAACGCCACTAATCGGGCCAGAACCATTCTGCGGACTTGAAAAATCTTACTTTCAAGAAGAACTCAATAAAACTGATGAAGCAGTGAAAGCAACATACTGGCAAAGACTTCCAGGGCTAAGGCAGGCCAAAGATCTCTTCGGCAACTTCAACCGAGTAAGATCGAAGACACTGATTAACCTGAGCAAAACTAGTCCAAAGGCAATCACGGGATTTCTGATGGGGCACTGCAGACTCAAAGAACACCTAAGGAAGCTAGACTTAGAGGAGGATAGCACCTGCAGATTCTGTGGGGAACATCCAGAAACACCACACCATATATAAGAATAGTTGTTAAAGTAAACTTCGCCCAATACAAGACGATTTATTATTATTATTATTATTATTATATATATTGATGGAGTGTTTTGCTGTACATCACAAGAGATTGAATATACTGAGATCACACTAGCTGACCGTGACGTAATTCATATTTCAATTATGCTATATTTTAACCTATAAAATAATTTGATGACAACATTTTCATCCTTCAACTGTCACACACATTTTCTTCAGGTTTTCTTCTTGTGTGATTTTTACCACTTTTTAAATCCATTATAACAAAAAAAATCAATAAAACAATGCATTGGTTTTCATATTTACAGTTAAGATGCCTTTTTTATGGACGTGTGATGCGTGCCTCAGAAGTTGTTAATTTTTGTCTAGCCGTTCTGTCACTCTTTGATTTCGCCGCAGACATTCGCCTCATAGTCGGCGCGGTCCTTCCTAAAATACCGCTTTCTCCTGGCACTCCGAATGATTTCATGTATTCTGTTCTACTAGAGTTTTCAGGTCCTTCAGGTTTTCTGTCTGGACGCTCCTTTGGGCACATGAGAGCCTTAAGAGCTGCCTGACTGTCAGAAACGATGTGGATTCGCTTATTTACACCAGCTCTCATTTTTGCACGGATACATCACTTTATCGCCAAATTTCAGCCTGGAATTACCCTCTGTTCAGTCTGAGAGTAAGTAACTCAATACTCACTCTGGAACTTCCACAGATCCCGTTTCAATTGCTGTCCTTGACCCATCTGTGAACCACGCCAGTCCTCTGAGAATACGTTCCTGTCTTCCATTTTTCTATTATCATAGTTGAAAGATTTTCGCTATTCTAAGTAGTCTGACCTTGTTCCATAAATTATGTCTTCTACAAATCTTCCGATGTTTCCAAATACCCCGATTGTTTTTTATCATCCTATATAACCCTATATTAACATGGTCTCGCCTCGCTTCTCAGGAATATGCTAAGAGATGGAAAATTTAACAAGACTTCCATTGAAGTGGTCGGAGTGAAACTCATTGCTCCCGTTATTGCCAATTGTCATAGTTTTCTGTAGAAGACTTGTCGACAAATATACCTATTATATGGGAATATTATGTAACTATACTTATATACAGAGTAGGCAAATGAAAACAAAACAGCGGCTCTGTAGATCGCTTAACCGGATTATAAAAAAACTTGGACGTCAACTATATTTTCGAGGGAGACATCGACATTCGATGAAACTCACCTGAATAACATTTCATACCTTGGTGTTGTTAATCACCACCCCTGAAATTTGAAACGGTAACATGGCAAGTAATCATTTGGAAGGTATTTGTCTCCTGTATTCAAACAATAATAATAATAATAATAATCCCTCATAAACACTTGTAGAGTGTACCCAAAGGCATAGCCTGTGCGGGTAGAGGACGGCTATTATTATTATTTGCCGTGGCGCTCCGGGCGACTTACTGATATTGTCGGTGGTGTATTCACTTTTCAGCTGTAGGAAAACCCGGAAAACCTACAGCACCACCCCGGTTGGTCGGTGCGCACTCAAGCTAGCACCAAACGTCGGGATTGGCATCTAGGCAACTCACATCACACTTGATTCACAACAAGGCATGTGGCCACCTAAAGAGACCCGTGTACTTGAGAAAAAAGATTCCGTACCCGAGCCTCGAACGTCTGTCTGATGCGAACTAGAAGTTCCACTGCTAGAGACCTTAGCCACTGAGCCACCGATCGACCAATGAAAAGAAGATCAGGATAATTCAACTCAGTATGATTATCATTGTCAAGAATAGTTATTTGTTTTACTAGGCATAAAAGCACAAGATTTAATGCCGCGGCTGGTGCTATGAAACACCAGCCGCGGCATTAAATCTGCTTTTCTGCCGTGTGAAACATATAATTTTTTGTTCAAATTTGTTCCAATTCCACGCAAAATCGACTTTTTCATATTTAAATTGCGTTTCATTATCAATATCCAAATAACTAAATTATTTCATCAAAGGTAACTGGGCCCTGCGTTACTATGTTTACCGCTGATGACGTTTGTTGAATTTGTTTGTTTACTGTTTACTTTGTCATTGTCAATTTTAATAACTAGTTTGATTTAAATTATTACTTGGAAGGTTGCCTAGCAACGAACTTTTTCTGCCCAGGCAGTAAAAGTGGACTTTTTCTGCCGAGGCATTAAAAGTACAACTTCTAAGCCTGCCAAGTGTCATTAAAAGGCCGCTTTTAATGTCATTTGGAGAAAAAAAAATTCCAACCGTCTGCCACCAAATAACATTCAATTTCAACTCACCTCTTCATTCCACTCTCAGCCACTTGCATGAAAAATATTTTGTGATTTTAGGAATTTATAAAAATACTTATCGTCGAATTGGAGCCAAATACAATAAAAATAGGTGAGCCATTTTTTGCAGTGTCAAATTTATCCTCGATTGAATGACATTAGAGTGAATTACTCAACTAGAGCTGTTGAATAATTTTCCTCAGTAGGTATACGATCAGTATACAATCGCGGAAAGGATTGAAAGAATACCGATTTTTTTTAAAGGATGACGATTGCGGTAACTTTACAATGAATTTGTTTAGTGAAACGCATCCATATAAACTTGTTGCTAGAATAGTATATTCTGTAACAAGGTTAGAATGAAAATTCGATGCGAGTGGAAAGTTCCGAGCACGAGCCGAAGGCGAGCGGGAGGAACCACGAGCATTACGAATTTTCATTCTAACCGAGTAGCAGACTATACTTTCTCCACGATCAAATATTTTTAAATGAAAACCAACAAAAGATTTCCACACGAAATAATAACTATTATTTAAAAACACTGTTTATCAGAAAGGACTAATCTTGGACTAACCAGAACAAATTTTTTAAAGATGCATTAAGAATAAACTATTGAATTAAAAAAAAATTATTGCATTGTCGGTGGCTTGAACCCACGACTCTAGTCTACTATGCCAATGCTATACCATCTGGGCTATCCGACTTCTCACTAAAATGTTTGATAAATATTTTATTAATACTACGAGTCTCAATTATTTGGGTGTTTTGGTAGTAAACTTTCCAGTATATTATTTGTACTCTTTTTAATTTCAAGTGGTGTATTTTCACACTCTGATTCTGAATCACTGGATAAATTCATGATACTTTTTTGACACTACTGAAATTTGCCACTACGGTGACAATGAACTGCGTCAAGGCTAATATTATTATTGCTAACCAGTGTGAGAATATTATTCTTATACAAGAGAAATAATGTAAATACATTTGAATTGCATGGGAGCAGAGGTGTTGCAGAATATTTCTTCAATCTCAAGAGAGAATTCTAGCATTCTCTAATTAAATTTCATTTCAGAATTAGCAAATTCTGTGATGATCGTGGAGAAAATTCGTTCTAGAATTGTTGTAAAAATTTCGTCAAATTAGATCAGTAGCCAACAAGAAACGGGACCCAGAACGTGAACTTCGAGTGAGTGAGAAATGAACCTGAAGTTGCGCTTTTAGGATAAGTTCATGCAGGACCCAATTCTAAGCAAGAGGAAATTACGTAGTGTTATCAATTACAGTTGAACAGATATCCGCTGAATCCTGATACATTATAAATTCCATCCCTACAAAATACATTTGGTACCCCTATTGAATGGATGATTTTGATCGGTAACAAGACTTTTGTGAAATTATGACAGAGAATAGTTGCTGATTGGAATGTCCTTTTTAACATCTGCTTTTTTGATAAGTGTAAATTCATTTTGGATTCAACTGTGATTCGTCATAATTGTCGGTATTGGTCGGATGACAATTCACATGTCTTCCACGAAGTCCATGCTCAAACTCTCCAAAAAACGGAATATCTGGGCCGTTTTTTTTTGAGGACCGTTTGGTTTTTCACGACCGTTTGGTTTTTCACGAAGGTAATCTGGCTAAAGACTGACCTATATAGACATATATGGAATTACTGGATGAGTTTGTTTATTCACAATTAGTACACATCATTGAGAATGACGATTTTTACCAAGAAGACCACTTGTTTTTTCAACTAATTCTGAGATGTTAAGTCAGAATTCTGACTTAACATCTCGGAATTAGCTAATTCTGAGTTACTAAGTTGGAATTCTGACTTAGTATCTCGGAATTAGCTAATTCTGTGTTACTAAGTCAGAATTCTGACTTAGTATCTCGGAATTAACGAAAATAAAATTTTTAATATCAGTGGCCCTTCTACGCCTTCCTAATATACAAAATGAAAGTACAATAAACTGCCTTCAAAAATAAATACTTACTATGAAAGAGTATCTATTTCTGTTATCTTCTGTTTCTCTCTAAAAAACCGGTAATTTTTCAAAAGATTATTAGAACTAAGGGATAGTTGATAATCCTGGAGAAATACCTCTGTATGTCCCGGTGTTTTCTCCACTTTTTCCGGGAAATAGCTATCAAAAATTCAAAAAATATATTTTTTTGTCCTCACCGTCATCCGGCTGCACCCCGTACGATCAACCATCAGAAGTCTACAGGACACTACTTATGTCAGCTGGAAATGACAAGAGTCTTAACTTTTCACGTGCGAAGTACGACAGCTTCTACTGTTGCTTGGATTTCTGATCGACACCACTCGACTTATTCGCTTCATATGTCTTGTCGACAGCTATAACTCAATTCGTGATCTACCAGAAACCTTAAGTCTCACATATAAGTTTTGCAGGAGTTGAGAGTATCACACTTTTTTTTTCATAATTATCGGTAATTTTTGAAGTACTTATGGTATCCCTGAAAATTTCATAATATCACAGGTCATCATATGATGAATTTATACTCACTGAATTGTATAATGATATTTGTATGTACTACTGTTGAATAAAATTATTATTGTCACTATTTCCTACACTCGATTACCGAATTGGAACCTTTTTCATATTTTAATTTGTAATAGTGATGTTCTTAATTTCAAGGTATTTTCAGAAATTGGTTTTTTATGAAAAAGAAGTCTCCAAAGCTCTCAGTCTAGCTCATGGAAATGAAGAGAAAATGAATACAATGGAAAATAGATGCTCTGATCTACAGAACGAAATACAATCTGTAGAATTAAAGTTCAAAGATCTTCAGGACGATTATGAAAAAGAGCTAGAGAGGAATAAACAATTCTCTGAAATTCTGAGTCATAAAGAAATGGAGATAATTGAGGTATTGTATTGATACATTTTTTCGATGAATTTTTTGACTGAGATAATTTAATGATTTCCCTAATAATGATGGCAAGTAAACCATATATATGGAAATACTTCCACCAGTTAATCGGGTCCGGGAATGGATGTATGAGTAAAGAGGGTCAGAGAAGGGGGTTGCTGGCTACAAAAAGAACTTGCTCATTGACAGACATTTACTATGGAAAAAGTTAGCAAACATATTAACTACGTTGTGTGGATTATCTTATTTAGAATTGTTGTAACTCATTATTCCAGAAATTGAATTGGATTGATGTTTTGAGTGGAAATATGACCAAAAGTTGTTTGTGTCCGATTTTAGAGATTGCTGCACATTTGTTAGACAGGTTTTGTATGCTATGTTTATTTGCAATTTTATTACAATTCTCAGGCATTTGAGTTCTTGGAGATTTTGTTCTTTCGTGTTTGTCGTAATTATGTGATTTTAGTTTAAATTTATCAATGATTCAGCGTGAATACCATTTTGAATATTAATAATTGACGGATTTATATCGTGATATGTGGGTATCGAATATTTGACAACAGTACTTTATAACATATACCTCCGCCGCATTTAATGAATTGCAGTTATTGCCAGTGTACCAGTCGGTGCTCGACAAAGCAATATAGAAGCCAATAAAGTCCGCTTTCTTAAAATTGTATTTACCGACCGATCAGTACTATCATATTTGGAATCTTTATTGAAATCTACATTTATGTCTACAAAAAGTGCAGGATGGTATCGATCTTCTTTTACCAACGGAATATTGTCATGTAAAATATTGCATTCGACATTCAAGAGGACGGTAGTCTAGGTAGCGATTTTCTGAGTTCAGATTACAATTGAGTTGATGCAGGTCGAAGTAAGATTGAAACGTATGTGAGGTTGATGTCTTCGAGTCATTAATGATATTTTAAATATAGTTTGGGCAGTTGAATTCCCAAGGGCAATTATATCTTCATCTAGGATAAAGTTGAGTTCTTCAAATTTTTCGAGAAATGCTTCGAATTTATCAATGCTTGCACTAGGGAGTACAAGACCACAAAACATACAAAAGGGTAAAATTAGCAGAGCACTTGCAGCACAGAATATTATTCTGAAACAATTCATCAAATTGAGATAGAGCTTTTCTTTCTGACTTGATATAAGACCTAGGGGCAAGTATATGCATGAATAGTAAGTATTCATCGGATGCAGAAGAATTTTTTCGGAATTTTAACCTTCCACAGTCTGAAAATTTTAATTGATAATCTTTAAAGTAGTAAATTGCCAATTTTTATTTTCAGACTCTAGAAGGTTAAATTTCCTAAAAAGTTATATCAAGAAACGAATATTCTCCACAAAAACAAACTTTCAATCAATATTCAATGAATAATTCTTATACAAATTGGAGTAACTTGAAAAATCCCGATTGACAGACAAAACCTACTAGCAAAGTACTTTTCGCTCGGTTGTAGAAAAAATATATTCTATATTCCATTCTTGCAATAATTTCGGCCAAATTAATCAATTTCAGTACCGCATTACCACCACCGCCTTTTCCGGTCTGTACTTCAAAATACAGCATATTCCTATCCATTGCCCATGCATAAAGTCCAGTTTTTGAAATCAAAACCTATTGGCTTACCCTTTATGAGCTGTTTAGTATTTTGTTTTCTATAATATAACTATAACGTTTCGTAGACAAAATCAAGAATAGTTACAAAAACAAAAAATGCAAATTTTGGTGGACTAGATGGAGATATTGTTTATGAGTACTATCTATTGATAGTTCAGTGAGTTTATAGTGATCAAGAAGTAACAATGGATGACGTTTATCGTAAGGTGAGAGAGACCAGAATACGTGAGCCGTCCGCCGACTCTCAAAAAACCATCTTTATCGAGAAAAATAGACAACTTCCGAAAAGACTTGCGGAGGGGTTTGCCACTGAGGAGACATGAAATTTCCGTGGGGAACTCCTGAGATGTTTAATAAGAAGGAGAACAGATTTGTCAAGTTCATTGCGAGTGAGATAGGATAAGTTTCTCTCAGATCGTTTAGAGCGACAATTTTCAATAAAGCGCATTATATACGAAACAATTCGCTGAATTTTCAAAAAGGAAGAGATTTTTTCCAACAGAGTATCTAATACATTAATATCATTTTGAATTAGAAGTACAATTTTCTTCTCTTCGCGAAAATAATCAGGGGAGTTTTTTATGGTGTCTTTGGAAATGGGCCATGAAGAGGGTAACTTCAAAAGCCAACTGGGCCCCGCTCACCATTGAGGAAACTGAATAAGTTCAGAGTTTTTCTGAATATGGCTAACACGATTGCTGACAAATGTTTTCCATTTGTGAGGTGAAGAACGTATCCAAGAGAGAGTGGTTGAAGAGTCAGACCATCCATAGATGGCGTCAATAGAAACTTGTTCTTTCAAAACCTGCAGAACAAAACAAAATAGATCTGACACAAGAGAGAAGACAGAACAGTAGGGTGATGGTGGGGAGCGTATATCTACCATACGATGATGCTCACTTGCCTCTAACGGAGGAATTAATGAAAATAGTAAGGTATTCTAAAGATAATGGTATCCGCATGATATTGGGGTGCGACGCCAACGCATAATACAATGTGGGGCAGCACAGACGTTAACGATCGTGGCGAAGCACTACTTGAATATATGGCGACGACCAGCCTGGAGACATTGAATAGAGAAACGGAACCAACGTTTGTCAACCGTATCCGGCAGGAAGTTATTGACATTACGTTGGCAACGAGAGACATGGTAGGAGGAGGAGGTATAACGAACTGGAGGGTAAAGGAAGACATATCGATGTCAGACCACAGAATGATAAGGTTTAATATCTACGCTGAAGTAGAGGATGTGTCCCAACGCCGAAACCCAGAGCAACCAACTGGGACACCAAGGTATTTGAAGATTCATGTCCCTTGAGAGTTGCCCCAAAACGCCGGGTTCGGTGGTGGAACCAATTGAAGGGCCCGAGAAAAACGACCAGGAAGGCTCACAACAAAGCCATCAACGAGGAAGCGTGGGAAACCTACAAAACCGCGAGAAGGGTGTTCAAAAAGGAGTTGAGAAAAAGTAAAAGAGCTAGCTGGAGATCTTACTGCGGGGGAATCAACTCCCTCACAGAATTCGTCAGACTCATGAGAATTCTGAGCAATGAGACAGAAGGTTCCATAACAACCTTAAAGAAAGCAGATGGGACATGGACAACATCCTCCGAAGATTCACTCAGACATCTGCTGGAGGTGCACTTGCCAGGAGGTGTCGAAGACGACGAACAGGCCCCGCCAATACAACAAGTCCCCCACGGGGACCGGCAACTGGCGGAGAGGGTTGTTTCGCCTGACGCCATAGCCTGGGCAGTGAACGAGTTCAACCGATATAAGGCAGCAGGACCCGATGGAATTTTCCCGGCTACAGAGGGGTCTGGAATTTCTTACCCCAATCTTGGGGAGGATATTCCGGGCCAGCATAGAGTTGTCTTCATCCCCAAGGCAGGAAAAAGAGACTACACAATAGCAAAGTCCCTCAGCTTAAAACGTTGGAAAAGGTGGTGGACAGGTTCTTGTTGGAGGGGCCCCTAAGGGTGAGCCCCTTCGACTGAAATCAACATGCATACAGAAGCGGAAGATCCACAGAATTGGCCCTCCACACTATAGTGCGAAGGATTGAATTTTAAAGAGGTAACGTTAGGACTGTTCTTCGATGTGGAAGGCGCGTTTGACAAGGCAAAAACAGCGACCATACAGACAGCCCTTTTGACCAGAGAAACGCCTCACTCGATGGTCAGTTGGGTTGTATCGTCGCTAATAAGGAGGAAGGTCGAAGTATCCCGGAGCGACCTCAGACTGAATGCCGAGGTGGGAGGGGGCTGGCCTCAGGGAAGCTGCCTTTCTCCCCATCTATGGTGCTTAGTCATGGACGAACTTTTGGGCAAACTTGCAGATGAAGGTTTCGAGGCACGATTCATCGGAGTCGTCTGTGACCGCGTGCAGGTAGCCTGCAGAATTATCGAAAGATGGTGCGGTGAGGCAGGACTCTCAGTAAATCCGACAATTTTCACCCTCAGAGTGAGAAGCGCACAAGATAGACTGTGATGGAATAGGAAGTTTACTCTATTCCGAGCAGAGAACAATGGGAAGATAACACAGTGGAGTTTTGCACGGGAAGCCTAATATGTTATACGGACGGTTCGCGTCTGACTTACAAATAGACATCTATCCGGAAGGAAGAGACGTACGAGAAAGCTATGCTTTGGGTAGGCACACAACAGTTTTCCAAGCTGAAGTGTTTGCCATCCTAACCGTAGCTATGAGACAAGAGGTGAAAGAAGGGCCCGAACAGAGAATTTATATCTGAGCGGATAGTCAGGCAGCACTCAGAGCCATCTGTCATCCTAAACCAAGCTCAGCACTTGAACAAGAATGCGGAGATGCTCTCGAGAAACTAGTCAAAACGAAGGAAGTTCAGCTGGTATGGGTTACGGGTCACAGAGGGGTTCGCGGAAACGAGGTGGCAGACGAATTTGCCAGAACCGGTTATGCAGCGCAGTTGTGTGGGCTGGAGCCCGTACTAGGCATCGCAACCTCTTCAGTCCTTAACGAATAGGCGAAAGAAGAGCTGAATAAACTTTGGAGGAATAATAGCGGCTGCAGGCAGTCGAAAGACTTCGTGGCCGGCTCTAGCAAGTCAAGGACGGCATGACAACCAGGCAGAAACCGCCAAGCACTACGCCTCCTCATAGGTATACTAACAGGACATAACAAGTTAGGCAGGCACCTATCACTAATAGGTATAGAGGACAACCCAACTTGCCGAAAATGTGAAGAGGACGAAGAAACTTCGTCTCACTTCCTCGTCGAGTGCGAGGCGTACGGGAGGCTGAGATTTGAAATCTTTGGAACTCATCAACCTGAAATGGACGGACATACTGACCTTCATCAGGTCACGAAGGTTCGAAAAGGAAGCCTAGAAGGAAAGATGTAGATTTGTGGAAAACCGGGGATGGCAAAAAGGGTCCATGTGGGCCTACTTGCCTGGCTGCGAAAGCGGCCTTCCCCAAATTACTACCACTACTACTACTAGAGTTGTTTTTGATGCTTCGGCAAAATACTCCGATGGAAAATCACTGAACGACACCCTCTTGACTAGACCCAAACTCCAACAAGATCTTGTCACAATCCTTTTGAATTTTAGAATTCATCCTATCGCTCGAATGGGAGATTTTCACCAAATGTATCGTCAAATATTAATATCAGAAAAACATCTCAATTATCAACGCATCCTCTGGCAATTCTCTCCTGAAGAACCTATAAAAGAGTTCGTACTCAGAACTGTGACTTATGGTATTTCCTCCGCTACTTTTGTGGCCATAAGATCAATTTCCCAACTAGTCGAGGAAAATGGTAAATAATATCCTCTAGCCTCTACTGCATTGAAAACTTCTTGTTACGTAGATGACATCGTAACTAGCTGTTCTTTGGAAATGGTGAAAACTTTCAAATCTCAACACGTTTCTTTATTGCACTTACGTGGATTCGAATTAAATAAGTAGAATAGCAATCATGCCTCTCTTATTTCTGCAAGTCCTCATCTTCAAAATCTCTTGATTTAGATGATATTGCGAGTGTAAAGGTTTTAGGATTACAGTGGAACGTACCTTCAGACATTTTTTCTTTCAGTATTCTATCGAAAGACGTGCCATGCACGAAGAGAATCATTCTTTCGGAATTTGTACGTATTTTCGATCCTCTTGGCTTTCTTACCCCTCACGCTCTGTTTGCAAAACAACTCATGCAACACTTATGGACAATTGGTTCCGGATGGACGATAAACCACCTCTTGAAGTAATTTCCCATACTGAATATTAGAAATGATCCATCATCAAACGACGTCATGCAATTCATTATTCTCGAATATCGGTCAAAGATATCAAAATAGCAATGTTGACCACGATCATAGTTGACGAATTTCAAGATGAAGAAGATCTTGATATGTCCCATCCTACTTTTCAATATCGAGTCTTTCTTCCACCCACTGCATTAGATAATATCGATAAATTATGGTCGTAAAATCGTCTCGCTAAGTGGGATGTGCTATAAATAACAATAAAAGTGTCAACTGGACGTTATTAAAACATGATTAATCTATGCAAATGTCGTATTTCATTGCTTCACGTGTTCAAACGTATAGTATAAAAACCGAGGATTCAAATGGACAAAAATCAGTTCGTTTTTGACCAGTGCCACGATAATCTTCTAAGTACAAGTTATACAAGTGCGTTACCAGTTCGTCTTCATGTACTAGTGCAGTATGTAGTCTAATCTATCGCGAACACCGGAGTGCCTCGGAGTTTAGTCAAGGGAGTTGTGAAATCACTTCGTCAGCAAAAAAACCGTAAGAGGAAACTATCGTACTATTAAATGTTATCCAGAAACGATCATGAATATAATGCCTGAACAAATATAATGAGTGCGGAAAATTATGTGCCTTCTCGTGGAAATAAACCGCCTTAAAAGACATCTGCATATGAGCATATACGGAACTGAACCTAATATTTTAACCCTGATACAAAAGCTATGGCTCATATACTGGTTACTAAAAGTGAAATTATTGTATTATTTTCACCTGTCGGGTGTGTAATATGTTTGGTTGTTGTAAGAGCTGTCCTTTATTCAGGTAATATATGTATATACCGGGAACCATGAATGCTATCATTTATATTGTACTAAAGGTTTACTTCTACTACTGATAGTAGAACAATATACAGTGAAATTAATTACTGTTACTACTACTGTACAATGATTTAATACGTGTACGGTTAGCACACGTCTTGTTTAATATATGTTGTGAATTCTGATATTTTGATTGGTTACCTCTTCAAGGCCGCGCTATAAGAGGCAATTTAGGTGTTTTGGATCCCCGCCCCTTGGCCTGCGGCTGCTGCCCTTTCCCTGAGTAGAGGTGAGACGTTCGCCTTTTGGCTAGCAGGCCGAGACCTCCCACCCTCTTTGCTCTCTTGGCGGGCTGATCTGGGGAGTATCTTTCTCCTGAGGCCTCTTTTTCGTGCCACCATGCTCGCGCTGGTCCCTTCAAGGGGGTCTCCTTTCGGTCCGAAGCCCATCGCCGCCCTTGGCGTGGTCGGAAGCACGATTGGAGGCCTCGCAAGAACCTTTTCCTGCCTCCTGTTTGTTCTGGCTTCAGGTCCCCTCCTTTGTTTGGACCAATTCTCCGGTCCGCGACGCCGGGCCTGAGCGTCCGTATTGGAACTTCTTGGTCCGGCTTGCAGTGCTTCGGCCTTGGTTTGTGAGGTGGTCTCGGATGGTCTGTTAAGACCTTCCGTTTGACTCAACCTCCTCTCCTTCTCTTTCTGTCTATTTCTTGCTCTCTGCCTTTTCTTCTGGTCCTTCTTTCTCTCCTTCCGGCGGATCTCAACTGCAGAGCTATCCGTCGAGTGATATCTCGATGATCCCTCGTCGGAAGCCCCGCTGTCGGGACCCGAGCTTCGGAGGAGTTCTTCCTTTTTAGTTTCAGAGCCAGGGAGCTCTGCTTCCACGTCCATCAGCACGTTTACAATGTCTTCTTTTTTTTTCTTCTTCCATATTGTATTGTAGATAAGGGTGTGTAGTGTGTTGGTGTTTGTCAAGGAAGTAGTGAGTTCCTTCGATCCGTCTCTCTGCGAAAGACCTGGTAGGGCTGGTTCTCGGTCGAGTGGTACGGCGGCCGCGAGTAAAGCCCCCCGAACTGTACATCAGGGCCCGTGTTCAGGCGCCACCTGGCACTAATATGCAGTCCGAGATTTTTCGGTGAGTGAAAAGGCAGCCCCCTACGCTGGCTAGGCAAGCGTGGGCCTCTGTACTACTCACCGGCCTGGGTGTGCTATTCCCAGTTTCATTCAGTGGCTACCAGTCCCGAAGCACCCAATCCGAGGCCCCTCCTTGGCTTCCACTGGAGACAGATTTTCTAGTTCTCACCTCCCTCTGTAATGTGTAATAGATGTGTGTGTTAGGTGCTGGAGAAAGTGAATGTTTTTGGCGTCCGTGTACGGTAAGCTGGGTGCACACGGGGCGCTGTTCCCCGTTGGCTGCGGCGCCTCAGCCATCCCTGGAGTCCGCTTTATCCTCGTTAGCCGTCATGACTAGTAATGCTATTAGTACGAATGAGGTGTGGAATTGGGGTTCTCAATAAGTGACATATGGCCTCGTTTCCAATAACCATCCATAAATTCACGATATTCAGCCCTATGTTGTATCACTTCCGTCAAAAATAACGTCACCATTATTCGCCATTTCCGTTGTTTTGCTATTACCAAGCAGTAGCAGACAGGAAATAATTTTCGATGTTTTTCAAAGAGTTTTTTTCTTCATGTATTGGACAGTTGCACATCTCACTACAACTTCTGTATGAAAATTTTCTTCATATAACCTCAAAATGTATGTAAAAAATTCAAATAACCAAGATTTTGGTTTTTTATTTTCATCTGTGAAAATGCAAAAATCGAAACAAACTCGAATCCGATTTTTTTTTAAACAGTTACAATTTTCAGCTATTCGATTAATTTTATACTTTAATTACTCGATAAATGTAAGTCGTTAAAGTGCAAAGATCACTCATGCGATCCTTGCAGAGCTCCTGCATTGCCCTATAAAATTTAATTTTGTTTGCATTCGACATATTTGGTAACTATTTTGGATAGATAATTATTGAGGGTACCCGGTACAAATTCAAATTAATATCGAGTAAGAAAGTACGTGACGGCAACACCGACCTAGCGAATAAAAATAAAAAATGTTCTGGTGACCTATCGGAATAATAGCACTTGATCGTTAACAGAGAGCCTGAATGTAATAATTTTATGATTCAAACTATCATTATTATAAATTCATTCAATTTCCTAAAAACATCATGAAATCAAAAAAACATTCGTGGTGAAAATAGGAAATTACGATAAAAAGTATATATCTGTCCAGCCAAGTATTTGTTTTTTTGTATAAAAAAATGTAATACCTTCCACTTCAATGGTATTTCAATTAAATTAATTAGCGAATTCAAGAATTTTTATATATTTCAATCGAGATGAGACTATGAGCAATGTCACTGCCAGAATTTTATTGATAACAAAAATTGTCTAAATGGGTGAAACAAACTTTCAGCTCTCGATTGACAATTTTCAAACTCATTTTAAAAAAATATCCCGGTAGAAGGACCATAAATTATGTGAGGTTTTCGATAAAAGCAGACTGTTTTGGGGAGATTCGTGAGTTTGAAAATTGTACGGTTTAAGTTGAAAGCTGTTGGAGTGTAAATGTGTAAATGAGCACTTCAAAAAAGAGGAAAAATAGAGAGGTGCAGAACAGGAGAGAGTTTTCTGAAGTGTATGTATATTGTTCAGCGCCAATTCATACAGACTTCACCTCCTTAGAGAATCGACTTTTTTTTGTCAATCTCGGCCGATGAGGTGGTTTTTTGCATTTTGTTGAACCTTTGGCGCGTACGAGGAGCTCTCCATAAGTTTAGGATCAGCAAAAATAAAACCACAGCAATATTGCGAAAAAAAGAATAGTAGTTATATTAATAATAAAAGTTATAACAAATTCAGGCAATACAAAAAAAAAAAAAATAAAAGTGAAAACGGAACAATCTGAAAGTAACCTTTGTACTTTATTGTACTGGATTCTCTTATATTTGTTATTATACTACGCTTTGTTAAGTTCTTCCTATTCGAAAATAGCCTCCTAAGTTTGGAATAATGAGGTATTTGTAGCTTCAGCAGCATCATTAACGCTCATTTTCTGTAGATTGGGCCTCGAGAGCTACTATTTCAACCTCAATTGTTTCAATTCTTTAATATAATTATCCATTTTCGAACCGTAATTGCTGTAGTTCACATACTACGTTTTCGAAATTAGTTCTTTGTTCATCCACCTAATTGGATATGTGTTGGGAAGATTTATTCAGTTCGGAAAACTTTCTCAATATTTTTCTTTCAAGAACTCGGTAATCATCACCTTGAAGACTGATTTGATTTCTATTTATTGAACTTCTGTTGCAAATCTCTGTCTAACAGTTTGATACTAAACACATCATTTGAATTACTTTATTTCTCAATATTTGTTCGAGTTTGAAGAGCCACACATTATTGACTCGATTTATCTTATTATCTTCAAATGATTAGGGTACTGTTAATTAATATTGTTTCGATATAAATTGAAATGTTAATTTTTTAGAATAAGAATACATTGAATGATGCACGGTGCGAAATAGCTCGAAGTAGGAGGACTATTGAAATGTGCCAAACAGACTTGAAAACAATGAAGGATGAATATTCTCAGCTTCAAAGTAACCTGAAGCATGAAAAGGAGCAAAATGCCAAACTCAATGATGATAAGAAAACTTTGGCGACTGAACTTGAAGGTTACCAGAATCAAGAGGTAATGTAACAATGTTTGTTTTGGTTTAAAAAAGAAGTTATTTGTTGCTGAAAATTAAAACTGTTGGTCAGATTTTGAGTTAAGAACTACCCTATTCTTTAAATTCCATTCAGCTCGGCTCTGATCCAGGATGTTAAATATTAGTACTTGTTTTTTTAACAGTGAAATTGTTGAATTTATTCATATAATGTTCTTACACCATATTTTGACAATTTACCTTGAGTTCAGACAATAGATGGCTATTGAGAATACACAGTCTTAAATGAAGTTATAATACAATCATATTAGGTATCCAAAACTTAACTACATCTTAAGAAGCATGTTGTATGACTGCTTACATGAGAGGAGTAGGTTGATAATTTTCTATCATAGTGAAGATTTGTAACCACCAACCGTCCTTTAGGCATGTTTCTGGGCCCATGCAAAACATGCGTGCATCATCCTGCCCTACGCGTGGCTTATGACATACCGCGATGTATGTCCTTCATAACCATACATAAATGGTCTGCATATGTTCAGGCATCTAACGGACTTTTATTAGCAGGAGAGCGTTACATTGACCTTGTTACTTTTCCCATATTGATTGCAGTGCGGTTTGGTGTCACCTTGGCGGTATCACGGCTTGTAAGGGATTTATGGATAGTTGGTTAAACATATTAGTTTCGTGCCGTTTAGCTTATTGTGGGTTCATTACCGTCTGTGCTCGCAAGGTACAGTGGATTATTGATTACTTGGTTTGCTTAATAAAAATGGGGGAATGGGGAAAGAACAGAATGAGAATCATTATTCATGAAACCTTATATGATTTATATTTTGATGGAATCCAGGAGATCAACAAATTGTTTTTTAGCGCAATTTCAAACAGAACACTAATTTGTTTTGTCATAGGTACCTTTATAAGCCAAATTACTAGGTTTAGATTCTGTATCATATAAGCTCAATTAATATTGAGAACTAGAAGCGACAAAGATTTCAATTTGTGACAAAAATCTTATCATTCCGAAATAAGTAATCAATTTTTATCGATAACATTCCTGTATCTCTCTGTACGTCCAATGTACGAATGCAACTCCATATCTTTTATCGAAAGATCATTAGGCTCGGATGTTTATACAAGAACATGGCCGCAATATCAGGCAAAAAACGTGACTATAAGCGGAAATTGCCAAATTGTTGTTTGCGGGGCAAATTAATGAATTAACGGAATAATCAAGGCCCTAACTAATTCAGACCGCTCTGCGGCTCTTAATCATGACGGGCCGGGAAATGTGTAGCGCAGCTGGCTGGATCTCATAATTCCCGAATGCATTCATTGACAGGGGTGAGAGGTTAAAATTCTTGCACACTTCTATTTCCATTTGTTTATTTTCCTTGTAAACACTGGCGATTTTTTTTGTTTGGATTATTACTGTATGATGTTTTTTTTTTATCGAACGTGGTTACAAGGGGTATTTATTGGTACATGGACGGCTTCGTTATCATTCACAGAATGGGATTTTTGTTTCAAACGGAACTTTGTCTAGGAAATTATTGAAACGGCATGTGAGCCTTGGTATAAAAAAATATAGGCGCACATACAACGATATATCCGATAATTTCATTCACACATTGCTACACCAATTAAATTTCATGACTGAAGTCACATGATAATATGTGATAAGAGCGGCTATTTAGGTAAACAGCCGGATATTTAGGTAAACACCACTATTCATGTTATTAATGTTCGTATGGTCTCATTAAATTGTCAAAATACAAGGTACTCTCGATAGAATTATGAATAAAATAATAGTCGGCTATTTGTCATGGTCTTGGGATATTACCTACGAAAATAGATAGAAACTTGGCTGAAGGATGGCTATTTTGGTGCACCATTAAAGCGCATTTATTACTATTTTCAAAAGAAAATACGCATCGTATCATCCTCTTTACATTATCACAGAAAGATAAGTTGATAATCTGTCTTGACCCTACTGTCAACAAAAATATTTCATGGCGGCATTATCCATTAAAAATAGGTGAAAAGATACCAGCAGAAATAAATAAATGGAACAAAAAACTTACCATAATTGGACTGCAAACGAGGATTCTGGCAAATCAAGTAGTAGTAGTAGTAGTAGTAGTAGAAGTGATTATGGGGAGGCCGCTGCCGCACACAGGCAAGTATTAGGCCCCGATGGGCCCTTTTTGCTTTTCTCCACATAAATACCTTGCCTCTCATAGTCTTCCTTTCCGAATCTTTGTGACCTTCTGATGAAGGTCAGTATGTCCGTCTATTTCGATTAGTTCCTCTTGTTGGAGTTTTTCAACTCCGAAGATTTCGAATCTTGGCCTCTCGTACGCCTCACACTCGCCAAGGAAGTGAGACGAAGTTTCTTCGTCTTCACACATATGGCAAGTGGGGCTGTTTTTTATACCCATTTGTGACAGGTGTCTACCTAGTTCCTTATGGCCTGTTAGTATTCCTACAAGGAGGCGTAGTGTTTGGCGATAATATGGCAAGTGGGGCTGTTTTTTCTACCCATTTGTGACAGGTGTCTACCTAGTTTGTTGTAGCCTGTTAGTATTCCTACAAGGAGGCTTAGTGATTGGCGATCTCTGCCTAAGAGCCATGCCATCCTTGATTTGCTAGAGCCAGCCACATAGTCTTTTGACTGTCTGCAGTCGGCGGTGTTCCTCCGGAGTTCGTTTAGTTCTCTTTCTGCCCAGTCATCTAGGGCAGAAGAGATTTGACTCCTTGCGATGCCTAGTACTGGCTCCGGCCCACGGAACGGCGCCGCGGAACCGGTTCTGGCAAGTTCGTCAGCCACCTCGTTTCCCGACACCCCCTGTGACCAGGAACCCATACCAACTTGACTTCCTTCGTTTCAGCTAGTTTCTCCATAGCATTTCCGCATTTCTCTGGCAAATCAAAGTAACTGATGGTACAGAGACATTCCTTATTTTCTCCACTCCTTGGGGATGATACTGTTGTATTAGATTATCTTTTGGAATTCAGCAGCGCCAGTGATGTTTAGGAAGCGATACATTTTTTGTCATTCTGAACGTTCAATGCTGTAAGGACGACATCTTGGTATTTGCAGATGGTGTAGAAAAAATAAAAAGTTCGTGGGTCACATATCCAAATAACGGAAATGGCGAATAACGTTGACGATATTTTTAACGGAAATGATACATCATAGGGCTGATTGTCTTAATATAACACGATTAGCTGAAGTTTGGGACTGGGTGGACGAAGCCGAGAGTGACTGAGGGACGCCGCAGTTGCCAAGTCTGTGTAAAATATAGAGAGTAATTACGTGTGCAGCATGATGAATGCTGACAACTAATTTTTTATACACTCTGTGGTGAAAGGTGCGAATTTGTTGTTGTCAAGACAATAAGTTTGTTAAACATTCATAGTCTGTCAAATACATTCTTCTCAATAAAAGCTTTCTGGTTTCGCTGTTTATTCTTGATAGACTTTGTACGTGCATTTAGGTAAGTTAAGGCGCATGATCGAGGAATTCGTTTCATTCTGAAGAGTTTTTTTGTGTATTGAGAATTTTTTATATTTTAGTGAGAAGTTATCTGAAGATTAAATTAAATAAAAAATATATTTGGACTATGGTTCCATAACAAAACAGGAGCATATTATTACTATTAACGTCCCTGAGGTTTACATAATAACCTGTTTTGCAACAACTTGGCGCCCAACTCAGGAAGAAACTAAAACGAGTGAAAAATACAAATATGGATGTAAACGGAAATCAACCTGCACTGGATGGAGGCTATGATACGAGATACCGAAGAAGAACAATGCATGGACAGAGGGAGTCACCTGTAACTAATAAAGGTAGTTCAACTGGTAGTGTGGAGGATATCAATGTGAGAAAATGTAGTCACATCCTTGCAGATCCAGGTAATGCTTCAGCTTTGATAGAAATCTTTTCCGATGATATAGATGCAGAAAAGGCTAGAAATGAATCAAGAACCTTAGATTTTGATGAAAACGATCATTTGAATGAAAGGCAGTCTTGTTCTAGTGTCATCAAGCCTTCCAATGGCGTTACTGGCGATAATTTCAATTTGAATTCGATGAAAATGCCATTGATTGAAACTTTGACAGGTCAAAATTATATGAAAGCTCATTTAGATGGTGAAGCTACTTTACAGAAAACAAATATAGGTACATACCGGGAACTTCCGTTCGGTCAAAGTTTCAATTCACAGCATTGGTTCAACTCGGATGTAATAAATAATAAGAAAAGTTCTGAAAATTTAGGAAATCAAAAGGTTATGTATGAGTTATCAAAAAAAATGTTATCTCATGAGTGTACTGATAGTGACAAGGTAATTCGGAAGGAAGCGAAATTCTGTGAATCATGTTGCAATCAAACGAAGAGAAGGAGCCATGACATTCATTCTCTTGAATTTTTGAATCGAAAGGTTACCGACTATCTTTCTGAATTCGATGGTGAAAATATACATCCAATTGAATTTTCAATAAACTGGAATACATGATACATTTTTTGAGATGGCCTTTTGAACAGATAGCTTTCTGGATCCAGCCAATATTCGTAAAAAATGCAAAAATTTGGGCTGATGCTTATTTACCTGGTAGTTTCATGAGCTTCACTGAATTTAAGGGTAGTTGTCTATTTCTCTTTTTAAAACTTCGATAGCGCAACTAGAGAGAAAATAAAATGGACGTTTTCACTACAGGTGCGTAAAGAATGACACAAACGATGCCCTATGAAAGACGCGTAAGCGATTCGAAAATGTGACAATCACTGAACAATCTTACCCCCGTCGATGCTTCTGCGTCTTCGGGATTCCTGTTCTGGATGTTCACGTGTTAGGGGCGCCCCTGTTCCGGCACGTCGAGTAGTTGGGCATTCGACTCCAAAAAGGGCACCACACCAAAATATGCACGACTTGTGAAAGGATGCGAGATAGCGAATATATTTCAAAAGTATCGTGGGTGAAAAATGAATACCTAGAAGGTTTTTGATCTCTGTGGCGATGAAAAACGAGTACGGCGTTTTCGGTGGTCGTCCAGCCAAGAGGCTTTTTCTTTCGAGGGGAGCAAAAAGACCGTTCAGTGTCGTACTGGGTTCATCTGCTAAAGCGCATCTTACACACTGGAATTCATAAAGTATTTTAACTTACGCGAGCCTAACAGTAGTTTTTTAGATCACTTTTGGGGTTTCGAAAAACAAAGGGAGGCAAGATTGAAATTGGAAACAGGTATTTACAAGCCTGATTATGGCACATTTGTAGACTATTTTCTGAAAATGGTTCATCTCGAAAAGTATTTACAACCTAACTATTCTGAAGATATGTTAATTGTGGTAATTGCAGACATTTTCCAGAAGCAGTACTGATCTCGGTGAGGAACATTTCTGATGCGTTGAATGGTCTTCGTAGAGCTGATTTCATTTTGAAATCTCGACGCCCTCCTGAAAATAGATTTTTCAAACATAATTTTGAAAGAAATGTTTCTGATCAGGATCGTAATCTGAGGTATGACAGAGAAAGGAATACACATAAAATTTCTCTCATTGACTGTCCTGATAATTCGGTAAATCGGGAAGAACAATCAAGTCAGGAAAACCAAGTTCTTCCTACTATTTAGGCTCAGTAGTAGGAGAGTAGAAAAAATTCATGGAGCCAAAAAAGATTTATTTGCACAGAATAATTCAATGGAAGATTTGTTAGGGGAAGAATGTGATTATGATCACAAAACTTTCATTGCCAAAACACCAGTAATATCAGTAAATATTCAAAATATCAATTTTCCTGCCATTGTGGATACAGGCAGAGATATTTGTTGTATGAGTTTCGAAGTTTTCAAGCAAATTAATATGACTGAAAAATTTAACTATATTCAATGTCAGTGGTATTCGTATTACTGGAGCATTCAAAACTAGAATGAAAAGAGTTTCTCATCAAATATTTTTACCTTTTCAGATAGTAGTTGCAGCATGATAAATGCTGAGAACTCATTTTTTATACACTCTGTGGTGAAAGGTGCGAATTTGTTGTTGTCAAGACAATAAATTTGTTAAACATTCATAGTCTGTCAAATACATTCTCCTCACTAAAAGCTTTCTGGTTTCGCTGTTTATTCTTAATAGACTTTGTACCTGCATTTAGGTAAGTTAGGGCGCATGATCGAGGAATTCGTTTCATTCTGAAGAGTTTTTTGTGTATTGAGAATTTTTTATATTTCAGTGAAAAGTTATCTGAAGATCAAATTAAATAAAAAATATATTTGGACTATCGTTTCATAACAAAACAGGAGCATATTATTACTATTAACGTCCCTGAGGTTTACATAATAACCTGTTTTGCAACACGTTTAATGACAAATTGAACTTAATAATTGTAAGTAATTCAATAATGGCTATTCTCAAGTTACCGTGAACATGAAAATATTTGATTAGGAAAGATAATATAGGTATGCTGTCATGTTCCAGTCGAGCAGATACAACCATATAGTATAGTCACTGAATATAGTAGCTATTTTCCAAATTACCAAGCTAATATTTCAAGACTTCGAATTGAGGAACAGGTAGGTACATACAGTGTCTTTCAAAAGTAACGGAACGGTCTCATATTTCAGAAACGTCCCAGAGAAAATTTATGAAAATTTCTATTGAGTGGTTTTTGATGATGCTTAATTCAATGGTGATATCGGCAATGTTGCCAAATCAACAGTTTTCCAGATAACACCCTATTTGATTTCATTGCAATCAGTTCAGCGAAGCCTCATTAATTGTCTCCAAATATCAGATTATCAATCAATGCAGTTTTTGAAATTTGACAAAATGGCTTTTTCGTTTAAAAGTCTGGGAACGTTCCAATATTTTCAATACGGTTCAAGAAAAATTCGTGAAATTTTATACAAGATGGTTTTTGATGATGCCCGATTCAATTGTGATATCAGCAATATTGCCAAATCAACAGTTTTTCATATATTGAGGATAACTCAATTTTTTCAGATGGAATGTCCTATTTGTTTTCATTGCAATCAATTCAGCGACGCCTCATTACTTATGTCTCCAAATATTAGATTTTTAATCAATGCAGTTTTCGAAATATGGCAACATGGCTTTTTCGTTCAAAAGTCTGGGAACGTTCCAATATTTTCAATACGGTTCAAGAAAAATTCGTGGAATTTTATACATGCTGGTTTTTGATGATGCCAGATGCAATGGTGATATCGGCAATATTGCCAAATCAACAGTTTTTCATATAATGAGGATAACTCAATTTTTTCATATGGAATACCTTATTTGTTTTCATTGCAATTAATTCAGCGATGCCTCATTACTTCTGTTTCCAAATATCAGATTTTGAATTGATATAGTTTGAGCAACCAGCAAATGTAGAAATCTCAAGAAAAAAATATGTCAGGCAGATCTTTCAATCACGCCTCAAATGCTAACTTATACCTTGAGAGAATTTTATGACCGCTTGGGCTATTATTTAGCAAATGATGGCAAACATTTTGAGCACTTGATTAGATAGATTTCAGTTTCTGTTATTTGATTCAAACTACATTGGAAAATAATTCAAATATTAAAAAGTTGTTTCAACAAAGAAATTTCATGATATTTTCTCGAGCTCTTTTGGAAATATTGGACCGGTCGTAGACATTTCAACTAACCATGTTCTCATATTTCAAAAACCACATCAATTCACAATCTAGTATTTGGAAACATAAGTAACGACGGGGCGCTGAATTGATTGCAATGAAAATAAATAGGATTTTCCATTTGGAAAAATTGAGTTACCTTCAATATCTGAAAAACTTTTGATTTGGCAACATTGCCGATATCAACATTGAATCGGGCATCATCAAAAAACATCTCATATGAAATTTCACGAATTCTTCTTGACCGTATTGAAAATATTGGACCGTTCCACACTTTTGAACGAAAATGTCATGTTGTCGTATTTCAAAATCCACATTAATTAGAAATTTGATATTTGGAGACATAAGTGTGACGGGGCGCTGAATTGATTGTAATAAAAATAAATATGATTTTCATGGCTGATCTCACCGTTGAATCGGGCATCATCAAAAACCACTCTGTCAAAATTTTCGTAAATTTTCTCAGGGCCATTTCTGAAATATGAGACCGTTCCGATACTTTTGAAAGACACTGTATATACCAATGATATTATCAAGAAATTTAAATAGAATTGTTGTTAAAAAAATTGTTAAAATTGTTGTTAAAATTGTTATATCCGTCAACCGGTTGCGAGCTAGGGGAAGACGTAGCCCTTACCTTTTAATACGTGTGATGCCATGCACGAGACCGGTGGCAATGCTGAGATTCGAACTCACGCTCTCTGGCTTATGAGGCGAGGACTCAACCCGCACACCACCGCGGCCCAAGAATATTCTGGTAAATCATATTTTTTTGCGATATGGCAACGCTGTCAGGCATATTATTTTTTTATCTGCAAGGCGAACATCAAAATCTCTCGCGTAAGTACGTCACGTTCCCGCCTCTTCTGGTCGTTTGAGTCGGTGGTCAATTTTGCGTTTTCAATAATTTTTATCTCAATAAGTTGATGAAAAAAAATTTCGAAAACTGAACACAAGGTACTTATGAATTCACTATATGGAAATATATTTTTTCTGAAAATGACTGGAAATCCATACAATATAGAATATAAGCAGAAACTCAGGTATTATCCATAGAACCAGCGCCATGATACCTGAAGAAAGAAAACTTGGTTTTATTCCCCAACAGTCAACCAGGAATACTTTGATATTGCTTTACCTGCAAAAATTGTTATTTTATGGAAATATCCGGTCTCAAAGAACGAATTTTAGTAAAAGTTCTTTCTTGTCAGAAGATTGTCAATATATAATTATTTTTTTTTCAGCAACAACAGTAATATTACACAGTCTACTTATCAGCAATGTAAAATATGGTACAAACACATACAGTATGAACAAAATATCAAAAACTATAATAAACTCCAACATACTTCCTTCACTAGAAGATTATCAAGGACAAAATGTTTCCCCTGAATCAAGACCTCAGATCAGTACACCAGATCGTTTTGATTCACAAGATGAACATGTAATCCCATAAAATGTTTATTGCACCACGTCAGGAAGAAATGTTAAACCTATAGATATGCTTGATTTGTGAAATAAAAAATTATTAATTTTAATCAAAGTGTAGTGGATGTAACGTAAGCGCGCTTTAACCCCTATGAAATCTCAAAAAGAAGCTGTTGACAATTAGTTGTCATGGTATTCAGGAATCAGGAGTTGTATAGCGAAATAAATAAAAAAAATATCTGCTGGAATATCATAATTGTACTTTAGTGATATAGTGAAGTAATGTCTTACTACGACGCACAAAAGAACTTATAGGTCGAAGTGCTTGTGAGGCTGCACAGCCTGTGTACAACGAAATTCCATTGTGAAATTTCTGAAAGATTTGCATGAATGTACTTCATAATAAAAAATCAGGTATTTAATATCAAATAACTTGATTCAAAATACGAAACTTCAGCCTCCGAATCGGAAGGTAAACTATCATCAGAATCTCACATTTTAAAAGATTTTACTACAAATCCATTTGACGGCAGTGTGTTTGACAGTGAATAACGAAATGGTAAGGCACAGCTTTCTCACTATGTTTCATAACGAATAACTCGAATGTATCTGATAATTCAAAAATACTAAAATTAGAATTTGAAAATTTTGTATATTTTTATTGTTGCCAGCAGATAAAGTCTTGTACTTATGTAATTCGGATCATAAACGATCATTATGGTGGAAGCTGTGTTGTCGTGCCCGGCTCATTTCCTCACCCGATAATATTCACGGCTACTGCCATAATGATCGTCATTACAGTTCAATTATTTTATCTTTACCCGTGCGTCATCAATGGTATGCATATGAAATAAGTCGAGACGTTTAAGCCAAATGACGTCTAAATGTAGAATGTCGTGGCTAATATCCCGATAAAATTACAACTTGTATGTAATAAGATAGGATAATGAATTACTGAATTAACATTTTCAAATGCATGGAAACGGCGAACCACCGACAATGAGAGTGTTTTTTTAGTTCCAACAGAATACCGCGTGACACACTCATGGGTACACCCCCCTTTTCTCCTTTCCTTTTTTCCTTTCCTTTTTTCCTTTCCTTTTTTCCTTTATTTTCCAAATATGTCAAAAAGTGCCGTCCAGTGAGCATATTCAATGTTCCAAATTTAAAAAATATTGCTGGAGATACAAAGGCGAAAAGGAATGAATCTTTAAAATTGGTTTTTCCGTTAACCAGCTGTCGTCCCCTTACGAACGGCAGCCCTCAGTAGTCGAAACTTGTGCGAGCCAGGGATTAACGAGGTCTTACCTTTTAACGTGCGATTCCTAGCACACTGTGTTTTCCAATTATTACGAATCCAGTGACACCAGGTTTGACAGGATAATAAAACATGGAGGCAGTGAGTTTACTAGAAACTTTTGACCTCCCTACTGTATTCTAATTTCAGTCACACTCATATAAGGAAGTTGGTTTATCCATACCTCCGCAGCCGTTTGACACAAAACCATCACATCCTAATTTTATCCACATTAATGCTCTAGGTAATAGTTAACGAAAAAAGTTGTTCAAAAAACTAGGTTGTAGTGCAATATTTTCAAAACCTTTGCATACGGGCATATCAAAGAATGAGTTTCCATTCAAACATGTTTCACTGAATATTTGATAACATATGTCTTTTTTTAGTCATGATTATTCATTATGTATACACCTACACACCTGCACTGCTTTTAGTCAGCTATATTTTCGTATTTTAGTACTTTAGAATTTTAAATATTTTGTAGCTGTGATATTACATGTTATTAATTTATTATAATATTTCATAATTCAACTGTGTTTGTAACAAGAAATTGTTCTTATGTACAATAAACATATACTTACATGACTAAAACTCAGAAAAGGAATTTTCTAGACTTAGTTATTCAAACTTTTTCAATTACCTATTCGTGCATGAATGCAAGGACCCACTGTATAATGATGAATAAATGAATATCTAAGAAATAAAACTCCAGTTGAAATATATTTGGTAATGAAATACTCAACACATGATTAACAAAAAATGTATTCATACATTTATTTATGTAATACGAGCATGTACCATGTATGAAAGTAAAACCAAAATTAATATATTTAAACACTTTCTGATTCAGAACGGTCACCAATGTTTATAATAATGGGTTCAATAACCATATCACAATGGATCTATTCTCATTCATACCATTTTTCAATGAGCGATTCGGTTTGTTTTACACATTTTGCCCAGGATTCAGTGTTGCACTTCTTTAATGCTTCATTCCACATACCCAATACTTTTTCATCACTGTATCCATCTCCAAATTAATTCAAAAGCATTAAAGTCTGGGTGATAATAAGGTGGTAATCTTAATACTTCTTGCCCATGTTCTCGTACCAGTTCATCTATAATATATTTGTTTTCCTTTCGGTTCATCTTAGCCAATTGCAATAACTCTGGTTTTATTAATTTCTCATCAAAATCAATATTATTTTCCTGTAGCCAACAAACAATTTCCGATTTTCCAAACTGGGAATTAACTGTGAAGTGATCCACTTGGTGAATATTGTACTATTCATTTCTCCAAGATAATCTAGAGTCAAAGATTTCGAACAGAACAATAAACTGGCTTCTGGAACAAACCCTTTCGCAGAACTAGCATGCACAACAATAAATCGTTTGCCATCATATCCTTCGGGTTTGCATACACTTTTGACATTATCATCCTGCCAAAAAACCACTTCTCGTGGATATAAACTTTTTAGGTTTTCTTGGTATTTACGTAAAAAATATGCTCTTTGTGAAAAAATATAAGTCTTTTCAATCAAAGCTCTTCGATTATCATCTATTTTAAATTTAAATCCCAGCTCTTTCAGTAAAACATTCAAAAATGATTTGCACATCGAAACAATCTCCTTATTTTTCAGTTCATCGTTCAAGGATTGAAGGGTAACATGTTTTTTTGGAAGAAAAAAATTCAAATGAATATAGGTACATGTCAAAATTCATACGATAGGACTGATATTATAACTGCATTTCAAAAACGAGATACAAGTGAAGTTTCAAATTAAAAAGAAAACTGGATGTGACAATAAAGTTTGAGTTTTCAACTAATATACATCAATCCAATGACTTTCCTGATGAAGTTGTGATTGATGAAAATGGGGCGGTTACATTTGTTCAGAAATTTTTCTTACTAGTCAGTGTCACGTCTATCGAATGAACAATCAATATTATCTTCATTTCCCTCACCAAGTAATAAGGAGGTATAATCACTTTTTTCATACATATCGTACAAAGTATTTCGTACTGCCATTTTCTGTCCTTCAGGTAAATCAGCTGTTTTCTTTTTAAGACGACGTTTAATTTTTCCTGGAGTTGATGGAATGTTTTTTTTTTTAATTTTTTTTAATTGTTTTAATTGGTTTTTTTCGTTAACCAGCTGTCATCCCCTTACGAACGACAGCCCTCAGAAGTCGAAACTTGTGCGAGCTAAGGATTAACGAGGTCTTACCTTTTAACGTGCGATTCCTAGCACGAGTTTATTTTCGTTTCTTATTTTGATGCTGTACACCGTTTTTCTAGATATTCTAAGTGCATCTGCAACTCTCCAAAATACAGTAAAGAAAAGTTATGAAATTTCTTTTGTGGTTTTAATTGTTACCTCTTGAACAGATGAAAGTGGTAAAAAAGGTGCACGCCATTCGCTCTTTCCCTTTCAAAATACTCGCACAAGTTCAACACAACACAAGATTAATTTGTGAATTGAACAGATTGTATTGTACTTACTTTGAAAGTAATGAATCCAAGAGACGTTTAGCTTGGAAAAAAACTGTTTTTATAATAAATTCGACTGGCGACAAACAATACCCCAACAGAAAACAATGACGCAATTGATGGTACACGCTAGCCAATACAATGTTTGGCAAGTTTAGTTGAAATGTAAAAGACTGTCGGTTTTATGGCTATCTCTTTTCACTGTTTGATTTATAATCGATCATCACAATACCATAATTCTTAGCTTAGAAGACAAATGTTAACGAACTTTGATTCGCTCATAGCGGTTGTTAGAAAGAGGTGTTCGATAGAGGGTGTGTGATTTCTTCGATCATAAATTGATGACGCATGGGTAAAGATAAAATAATTGAACTGTAACTATTGTACAAAATATATTTCATTACGAAATACATTACAGATTTCAGTGCCTCCATTATTTCCTTGGCTTTGGTTTTCTTTTGCACTATTTCGAGTACATTGCCGGACAAATATTTTACTATGATGTTTCTTGCTTTAACATATTTTTTTTTATGATGAATCTTTGTCAACCGATGCTCCTTCAACCGATGGGATTTGTTCTAAACCATCTAGCATGTTGCTTTGTTCCAGCATCAGCTTGACACGGTATTCCCAAGTAGAAAAACCATTACCCTAGTCTGGATACCAGGTCAAACGGGTCTGAAAGGAAACTAAATAAAGGATGCCCTCGCAAAATGGGGACCGAAACAACGTTCACTGGTCAGAATCGGTGATTGGTTCAGCATAAAGCACTGCCAAGAATTTAACATCATCCTGGACAGACTATAAACAGTCATCCTATGCACAGGCACTGGCATGTTCGGGGAGAAGGGCAGAGGTGCCCAAAGCGGGAGTGAACCTTCGAATCAAGGCCAAACTCAGGATTTTTTTCGGTTTAAAAGCGGGGAGTTATTTAGCCACATGTTTTCTGAAGTACAGAAAAACAATTTTTGAATGAAACATATTGGGTTGAGAAATATTTCTTGAAAATGTGATCGTCTGTCCTTTTCATTGCATACTGATTTATCACTGATTCAGTTGAGATATCAATATCTCGATGAATTGACATAAATGACAATCCTGTGAGAACGTTCTTCGTTCACAGGAGTTTCTGAGATGTGTTTAGCCTCTACACAGTCGAAAATATCTCTACAGTACATGTCATCCCGGAAATGTCGCAGAAATGTTCAGTAGTGGAGTGTTACACTCTCTAAGAGCGTCATTAACAAATAATGGTCGAAGAGAATCAGACTTATATACAAGCAAGTTTTCTGCAATCATTGTTCATTTTAATATTTTTATATTCATGTACTTGTAAATAATGTATGTATACATTTGAATTTGTCACCTCACTACAAGTTATACTTCGTGAGGAAATGTGTTTATTCATGCCACCATATATTTTATTATAAAATTAATTGTAATTTATTATGAATGAACTTTATTATTATTATTATCGTTTTTTTTTGGTATCAGAGAACACAAGTTGAAAAGTACATTTTTTCTTGTGGTCTATGAACCTATTTTTCAGTTGTCCAATCAAATTATCCAAAAGTGGTTAAAGTCTGTCTAAAGCTAAATATAAAAAACAGATGTTATTTAGTAACGGTTACATGGTGCATAAGGAATCAACAGAGTACTGACAATCTACTGGAAGTCAATAGAGTACATCTCGGAAATATGGTAGGTTTGCTTACTGACAACTGCAAACTTAAACACCACATGCTTAAAATCGGCCTAGCACAGGATGCAGAGTGCCGAATATACACGGTGAATGCGAAACGGCTAAAAGTATTTTATGGACGAGTAGAGCACATCTCGGAGATATGGTAGGTTTGCTCACTGACAACTGCAAACTCAAACACTACATGCATAAAATCGGCCTAGCACAGGATGCAGAGTGCCGAATATACACAGAGAATGCGAAACGGCTAAAAGAATTTTATGGACATGCCCTGCAGCGGCCAGAACCGGATTTTTCATATCTGGCAAAACCTAGAAAATTGTTCTCCGAATATACTGTAACGATTTCGAGACCGGCCCTGATCATCTAATTAATTATGCACCCCAAAAGCAAACAACTTGCGCTGGCCAACGGATCGCCGAGAACAAGGTCAAATAAAATCGATCGCTTCCAGCCGCTTCTAGATGAATCGTTCTATAGTCCCGACCAATCGAGAACCGTAAATGGAATCTGCATGCGAGTATATAAGCTGGATAGCAGAGGGAGATGGGACAGTCACAGCGAGTTGCAGATATAGTTCCAGAGTTCGCAGACAGACAGCGACAGTAGAAATAAATTTGTAGTTAGTGAAGTCAATTTTTCAATTGAATAATTGTTTAAGTAGTGTTTTAAATGAATTAGCAAAATTTGTTTAGTGCAGTTTTACTACAATACTCATCAATTTTCTTAGATTGGATATACTGGGAGAAACAATCATAGGGTGAGCTACAATAGGCCCTGTACTGTGGTGAGGGCCTTATGCAGGCCCACTTACATTTGAACCTATCCAATGGATACGGAATGGGTCAGTAAATATGGTTATGATTTTAAACGTTCCCATAATCGAAAATTTTCTAAAGGAGACTAAACATATTATTATTATTATTCCACCAGGAATATCCCAGTCAGGCCCGAGAATCATGCGCTAAGCAAATTGAACCAAGAATTACGGCTTTCTGCAATATTCCGGCTAAGTTTTCTGCCGCATCACGGGAGTAGCGTATCCATCATTCCACCAAGTACCCCTATGATCAGAACCAACATTTTAACAGAATTGTTTGGGTGAAGCCTGCGGAGTTCAAAGAGTAAGTCTTGATACTTTGTCCTCCTCTTTTCGAACGATGTTCGTTTCGCCAGAAGCCCAAAACTCTATGACGAAAATCGTCCTACTTTGATGGTTGAGAAGGACTACATCAGGCTTATTGGCTTGTATTTGCCTGAGGGTGGGGAATGAGTAGTTCCAATATGGTGGTCGGTGGATTAGCGGTCTAATGCACAGGCCGTTCGAAACTCCAGCAAAGCGATAGTTGGTTCGAACCCGATGTAGGTACAAGAGATTTTTTCTCAACTACTTTATATCGAATCGATAGGCGACCGCATGCCTTGTTGAAAAGCACAGGCTATGCCTTTGGGTACACTCAACGAATGTTTATGAGGGAGTATTATTATTACCATTATTAAAATTATTATTAATAGATTCGGCACTTTCGTTCTTCATAACGGACTCAATGTCATAAGGCAACACCGGTGTCTCGTCTATACCTTAAGAGTCTCGTAGATGGTTGTACAACACTCGTAGCGCCACGTTATGCCTATAGATATAGGCTGAGACCGCATAAGCTGGACTGGCTGACAGCAAATGCATTATGATCTCGGCTGCCCCACAACACGCTCTGCATCTAGTGTCGGGACCTTTATACCCATCACGCGACTACGGTAGACGAGGGTGTTGAAGATACTATCCTGGCTAGCCATTATGAATCCCTTGGTTTCCGATTTCAGCCCACTTGACCGGATAAATGCGAAAGTCAGGTTTTTGGATGAGCCAAGGTCTTCAATATTCTTGAAGAAGACCCATGCATTTGATTATTCTTATGTAGCTGTAGGATACTCTCACTCTCTGCAGCTTTGACGTGGGCTTCTTGCTGAACAGGTTCCAACTCGGTGACAGAGTTTGAGTTCCTCCGTTCAGTGTTGAATACGAGACCGAGTTCATCGGTTGCACGGGTTCCTGCCTTGAAAAGAAATGCTCCAATTCCTGCTTATAAAGCAATTAAGCAAAGAAGGGGATCTGAACTCCTGATGACTTTACAGGCTCCATCCAGTACCATTCTGTTATGTAGACGCTCCAAGCTCAAAACTCCACGGCCTTCCCGTTGTCTGGGGAAGTATAACCGTGGAACAGACGATTTAGGATGCAAGCTACCATTTAAACACCCCTCTATTTCTTACCGTTACCGAGATCCCAATGCCCAGACTCGAATTTGATTAGCCTCGTACATAGATGGTTATGAAGCCATACCTCGCTGTAAGTTATTCACCATGAGTAGCCTGAAAGAATGCAAGTGTGGTTTGCACTGGCCTGGGATAATGTCTAAGAGATTGCTTATCAATAAATAATGTTCACTGTTGACATTCAATTAACAACAATAATCATCTAAGTGTGTTCAGGCCTTTTTAAATAGCTTTTTCTAGTAATTTATGAAAAGTTTCAGAAATACGTGCTGAACTCTGATTCAGATAAATAAAATGAAAAAAATAAATGAAACCACAGCTGATGAACATTTGTTTATCATATTGCCGATTTGCCCACTCATTAGTAGAAATATAAGTTTTTATATTCCACGGTTTCAACATCGAAATGAATTCACTAAAGTAATTTTCCTAATTATTTCAGAGTGAACTGAAAGCTGAAATATCCAGAGTTAAGAAAGAAATGGAAAATAATAAAATGGAACTGAGACATTTTTATCAAGGTCAAGTAGAAATTCTAGTTCAAAATAAATTAAAAGAATTTCAGTGTCAATTAGATCAAGCACAAGCCAGATTCAAGGATGATATGAAGAAGCGTGAAATGTCGATAGCTAAAACTGCTGCAACGCATATTCAACAAATAACAGAAAAGTAAAATAAATTTTCCAACAATAATAGTATTCTGTAATTGATTTTCTGATTTTCAGATATTCCCTTGAAATAAAATTATTGGAGAAGAAGCATCAGGAAGAAACAAAATTGTATCAAATTCAAATAATGCAACACAAACAGCAAGCAGATAACTTACAAACCAAATTGGATCAACTTCAAGAGAAACGATTATTCATTGCTAAACAACTTCAAAAAATTATGGAATCTCAGTGGTCAGAGGCTTTCAGAATAATCGCAAGTGGTAAAAGTCCAACTCTCAATGAAGAAGTTTCCTTCAGTACCATTGATCAGTTAAACTCTCTTAAAACGAGATCTTATAGTAATTTAGAGGAAGTTTTGGCTCAGCAGCAGGAAGACCATTACAATATTGTGAAAAAACACGACAGACGAGAAGAAAATTGTTTTGCAACTGGAAATAATGAGAAAGTTCTACAGGATGCCCTCGTGTCTACAGATGAAACTCCTGTATCCAGTAGGACAAAAGGAAATAAATTCAGTGAAAATGATATACAAAAATATATCCATTTGGTGAGTATTTCAATAAATTTTCAACTTGAGTTCATTTATGAGAGATGGAGTTCATAATAAAAATGCTCGTTACTCAGGTTACAGCCTGAATTATTTAGAAATTTACATTTCACTGATTGTTTCCAGACAAACCTCATATAATTCTGAATTTTTACGGAAGAGCTTTCGGTATAGATCTAGAGGAAAAGTTTTCTTTTTGAAATTTTTAATATTAGGAAGGAGGTTTGTTTAATAATGGTGTATCAAAAGGCCCTGCTTGGCAAGTTCTACTATAATTGGTTCTGCGACTAGTCTGGACTAGTTCCATTGTCTGTCTTTGACGTGTCTGTGAATCAGGTCAGTCGTCTGAAAATGTGTTAAGGGGTTCCATTCTTCGTATCATCTCGATCCGTTATGGTGACCTCGATGAGTCTGTAGAAGAGTATCATGGTTTCATGTAGTCTGACCACATTTCCATATCCATGTGATCTAATCTGGAGGACTGCCCTTCCTGATCACTTGAAAATTTTAGCTCATATCCAGTTCTTGTCTTGTTAGTTCCTTTATATTGTTAATAGAATAATAGTAGTAGTGTTTTAAGGGCTGACTGAATATTCGTTACCAACCCAGGTTGATCATTCGTTAAGGTTACTTTGCATGAGTGCCCTGACTACTGTTGAAATTTCTTTTGTAATCACTAATTATGTTCAATTGTAGTTATCTGCGGAGTTCTTTTTTTAAAGTTGTCTAAAGCGGTTTAGAAACTACTCTCTGCACATACTGAATATGTGGTTTTGGATTTCCAACAAGCTTGATTTCCAACTGTTTTGAGTTTTCGTATAACATTGAAGATTCTTAGAAATTTTGTCAAAATTGTATTTTGATTCCTGACAAGAAATTTCAATTCTAAAACAGCTGCTTTTCCTGGAATCGGTTAGTCATACCTCCAATAATGTAAAATTCAGTTTGTAAAATGCTGATTTTTATATTTTGAAGAATCATCTATCATCCCAAATACTGACCATTTGATCCCAGACGGACTTGTTATAACTTTATTAAAAGATCTGATGTCCCTAACTGAATCAGAACTGAATAAAAATGTTGAAGACACGTTATATCCGCACCAATATCGATTGATTGTGTATTAAAAAATGTGTTGGGTTCTGAAAGAAAAATCGACGTAAACCCACTCCTTGGAATCTACATGATTAATTTCATGATTGGTTGTAATAGATCCCAAGAAATCGTCCGTTTTAACTGCAGAAGACTCATAATCTACAGTATTATATTTACTTTCTGATTCTGTAAAGTCATCAACAATAGATCAGACCTGACTCACTAGACTGTATTTTCTATAGGCAGACGCTCAGTGACGGTTTCTTCTGACACGTATTGCATGTAGATTGATTTTCAGGACATTTATCCCGATCGTACACTTTTTGCCCTTTTTTCCAGTGAGCTACTCTGTAATCCTGTAGTATTTTTTCCTAGCGCTTGCACATGACCTATTTTTCTGTGGCTATCAAAAGCTTTTTGTTTTATAGAGACTGCAGCTCAGCTTGTTTTGCTTACAATGTACATTGTTGTAGTGACAATGTTTCTTTCAGCTAAAGCCTTACTGATGTTCCTTGGCCCAACATACCCACTACAATACTGTATCTGATAAGTTGTTCTTTTAATTATCTGTAATCACAGAACTTTGCCATACTGTGAAGACTTGTAATGAAATAATCCACTAATTCACCTAGTTTAAGTATACTGGAATTAAACTTGAAACGTTCAAGTGTTATATTGAAATAAAGATTTTGTAAAAGCTGTTCAACACTACTTGGTATGGCGTTGATTTTCAAATTGTACAGCCACCTCTTCTGATCTATTACCCATGATGTACATAAGAATGTAGATTTTATGTTTTTCTGGTTTGAAGATCTGCCCGGAGACCGACATGTGTTTCTGAAATCATTGAGAAGTTGAATATTTCTGTTAAGATAGTTGGTAAATCTTTGGTTAGAGTGAGCATCCGCATTAATTTTTTTTTGCATAATACATAGTTTGCGTTACGAAATTAGGTGCATGGCCGAAAACATGGGCATCCAGAAGGAATAGACATGCCGCAACTTGGATAGCTAGGATAGTTAGGTTAGGTTAGGTAACTACGTAAGTTGGGTATTTTTTATTTAATTTTAATGCGGGGCCCGATAAACTTACCTTTAGACCTACTAGACCCGACGAAACCCGAACAATCGGAACAATCCCAATCTCGTTGCCAACATTGCATTAACAAAAACTACCAGACATTCAGTGTTCAATAATGAAATTCTTATGATTTGTTTACATTTCAAAGTTGACTTTTTATGAAGAAATAATAGTTTTTTCCGTTGAAAAGTGCTGAATGAGGGCGTGAGTGCTGTTTTAATTGAAAGAAAAAAAAAGTTTGTGTATTTTCAATAACAGAAATTCAATCTATCAAATGGTGAGGCCTCACAACAAAATGGGCCAATATCTTCGAAAATAGTCGTGATCGCCGGAAATTTCTTTTAGATTTTTTGTTCGAGACCAAACTACATGCTGCAAATTTTTATTTTTTTTTATTTGTTTGCTCACTCTCGAAGATTTGCTGGATGGTCAAATTACTGATTATGTTATGGGTTCTTGTAATGAAACTGAGGTTTCATGATGAAATTGGTATCTTCGGCTTCAAACGAAGTTTGGGTACTGGTCGAAATCGTTCTGTTGGTCACTTTCTTAGTGGGCGCCGGAGTTATCGTAGTGACAGTTAACAAAACTGATTGGAAATCAATTATCTACATATTGTGTCCGAGTCTCTACTGATGAGCGAGTTGAATCGCGAAACTAGTCTGTCACATGTTTTCGATTGCCAGTTGGTGGTTGTTACAGAAAGTATTGCAAAGTATTGTTGCGTTTTTCAGGTTCAATAAGTGGTGCACTTACTTATAAACTCTACATCTAGTATATTCTTGTAGAAAAACTTTGCCAGGCGTTGGGTAGACGTGAATCGGCAGTAGTATGGGGCTGTTGAATTATTTCTATAGTTATTCCTATGGTTTAGGAAAATATGCGAAAGGCTGGATTATTTTTATAATCAAAATTTAATTTTGGAATGTATTGCCTTGCGCAGAAGTTTCGATTAGAAAATCTATTTCCCATTAATATAATGATTTTCCGGCAAGTAGTGTCGTATATTCCTTATGAAATATATAAAAAAATCTTAGATATTCTTGTGAAATTTAACTGCAGTATTGAATATTGTACCTTTGGCTGGCTTTACATGAAGCCAGTTGCCTATTAACGGCATAAGATAAAAAACAGTCTTCCTAGTCATATGGATGATATACAATATGAATCAAACTGAAAACAATTATTTTGTCTATCCGAATAATAACAATCCGCGAATGAAATCGAATGATCACTCTCGGCAGGTTTTTTGATCAACTAAAGATATGAAGAATAAGCCTAATCACTAAATTCAGAAATTCCACAATACTTTTACAAGTTGGGAGACATAGGCCATTGAAGGAACCTCTTTCAGCATCCTTGACTTACTTCAAATGATTGATTATTAGTACTGTAGTAAAACTGCACTAAACTAATTTTTCTAATTTATTTACATGTGTCTTAAACAATAATTTATATCACAGTTACTATTTTTATTTATCTTTACTGACACTCTCTATCCGTATAGTCGCATTTACAGTTCTCGATGTCCCTAGAACCTTCGGTTAGAAAGTTCGCGTTTCTTCCACGTGATTCATGTGTTTGTGAGCTTAGGGATGTTTTCGTGGGGTGCATACTTAATGAGGTGAATGCGTAATGAGATGATCAGGACCGGTCTCGTGGCTGGTCTCGAAATCGTTACAGTATAGTTTGAAGGATTAACCTCATTCCTGAAAAATTATATCTATTAAAATTGCTTTGGTAATATAAATTATGTTCTATACCTGAAATGTCACTTAACTTATCCATTAAATCAAGTATGATCCTCAGTCACTACTATATAAAATTATGTTTTCTACTTCTCTCATTGTATGTTGTTAATTTCTGTTATTTTTTCACCCGTCAAGCTAAATAACCTAACCAAAGAACATTCCAGTTTCTGGCTTGTGATATCCAAAACTGTGTCGAAAACTAGATTTGTTGTTTTACAAGGAGTGTAGAAGTCAGTTTAACTGTTGAACTAAAATTCGAAAAATTCGCATAATTTGTGAAGTATAGTTATAATAAATTGAGTGAATAGTTTCAAAATTTATCTAGAAAAAAGTAGAATCTTTTCGATTTGATTACTAATAGAATCTGATTTGTGCACTTTTTGTAATAAGCAAATTGAGCATTTATTAAAAGATTTTTCTGTCTAGGGCCTCAAATTGGTTATTCTGATTTTGATTCGAGTTCCAGTTGTTCTGAAGAAGATCATCTTATTGTGATATAAATTCATGTAATCACACAAATAAAATAAATATTATCAAATGGAGTTTTCTATCATTTTGTATCTATGATCATAAAAAGTTATTTATCTTTCAACGAGAAATTGAAATATTACTGAAACCAATGTTCTAATGTTAGTTTCAGTATATTTATTTATACTATATTGAAGTTGAACATCAGTGTGTGTTCTTAATATGTCATTGTATTTGAGAACTTCTTTGTACAATTAGAGAATTGGACCCAATACAGCCAGAATATTCAGTAATATTAGAAGTAGTTGTGACAGCTTTTATTGACTTTTTTACTTGACAGATAATAATGAACAAAATTTATAAACATATGAAAAACAGGGAAATAACACAAAATGAGGATTTAGTCCCAACATTCTCCGGCCCCCGGGCTCAAACATGAGAAAATCTTGTTGGCGACTTCAATATTCTCCCATATCTTGATCTTCTCATTTGACTTCCATCTTTCTTCTCTTCCATAACTGGTGCTTTCGCGACCTCATCTTTGTGATCAAGACTGTCCTTCTTCTCAATTATGTTGTAGGGCAGCTCTAATGGATAGAGACGTTGAAATGGTCGAATCAGCTCCCCAGTTTTTGTTCTCACTTTCGCTACCCGATTTATACCGTCTCTGCCGCTATGAATTTCTACAATCCTTCCCATTGGCCAAGTTACTCTTTTTGTGTTATCATATCCGATCAACACTACATCACCGACCTTCAGAAAATCCCTTTCCCTAATTCGCCTGTTACCTGTGTTAACCAGTTCTGCAAGATATTCCCGTTTGAATCTATCCCTCAACATTTTTCTTAAATTTTGCAAATGACAAAATCTACCTTTTAAAAATTCACAGTCTACAACGTCTAAATCAGCAGTTCCATCAGAATTATTATGCAATGGCTTTATGAATCTTGCGGGACTCAAAACCTCCCATTCATCAACATCGGAAACATAAGTAAGTGGTCTTTCATTTATTATTGATTCAATATCACATAATATTGTGTACAACTCTACGTAATATAATGATGTTTTTCCCAAATTTCGACGTAAAAGTTCTTTAATAACCCTTATTAACCTCTCCCACCATCCGCCCCACCAGGCAGCGGAAGGTGGATTAAATACCCATTTTATTCTTTTTATTCCCGAAAAAGTTTCAATTTCCTCCCAATTTAGTCTAGCAAAATAATTGTCACTACCATGAAAATTAGATCCGTTTTCTGAGTAAATAACTTTAGGCCTCCCCCTCCTGGTTATGAAGCGTCTTAGAGCGTATAAAAATGCTTCAGTCGAGAGAGACTTGACCAATTCCAAATGTATGGCTCTATAAACTGCACACGTAAATAATACAATCCAGGCTTTATTACCTTCTTTCAAATACAAAGGTCCGGCCAGGTCAATACCTATAATTTCAAAATCTCCAGCGTCATTTATTCGATTTTCTGGTAAAGGTGCAAAAGGTGTATCAATCGGTCTACATTTTTGCTTTTTACTCCTAACGCAATTTTGGATTATAGAATTCAATGTTTTTCTACCCTTTATCAACCAATATTTTTGTCTAATGATTCCTAGTAGTATTTTAGGACCTGCGTGAAGATTCTTTTCATGTTCTTCCCTTATGAACTTATTTACAATATCATTTTTATGAGGAACAATTATTGGATATTTGAAATCTTCAGGAAAATCCCCATAGACAAGTCTTGTTTTTAATTTTAAAATCTCATTTTGGTCTTCAAAAATTTCGAATTTTCTCAGCCCCTTTTAATTGTTTTTAAGGTATTTTTTCTGAACCAATTTAATCAAACATATTTCTGCTCTTTCTAATTCTGCAGAATCCAAATTTTCAAATTTATTTCTCTTTTTTGCATCTACACACTTGTTGGAATAAAATCTTAAAATCCATCCTACTAATCTCTTTATTTTTGAATACCTTGAAAAATAATTTAACCTTTCCCAAATTTCTTCTGTTTCTTCTACTAAATTTGTATTCACCATTTTCTTGCTTTCTACCATTTTTTCTTCCTCTGCAACACACTTCTCCTCTTGGCCACTTTTCTTTGTCTTCTTTCAGCCATTGAGGTCCTTTCCACCATTCCTTCTCTAAAAAATGTTTTCCACTGCAACCACGTGATAAAATGTCCGCTATATTCATTTCTTCTGGTACATGGTTCCATTGCTCTATATTGCTAAATTTTTTAATCTCATTTATCCTATTTCCAACGAAAGTATTCCATGAACCTTTTGTTTTGATCCAGGTCAATACTATCATTGAGTCGCTCCAGTAGTACCTTGTAATATCTTTAAAATATGAAACTTCTTTTACTGTTTCCGCTAGTCTAACTCCTATAAGAGCAGCTAATAATTCCAGCTTTGGAACTGTAATACGTTTGATAGGACTCATTCTCGATTTTGCCAATAAAAGTTTGAGTAAAACACAATTTGGAAATTTTAACCGAAGGAAAACACACCCTGCATAAGCAGATTTACTCGCATCAACAAAAACGTGAATAGATTTATCTTTTAACATATCTTCATTTTCTGGAAATGCAAGAAATCTAGGAATACTACAAAAATTCAAGTACTTTACGCTCCTAAGCCAATTTTCAAAACGTTTTTTAATATCTTCAGGTAGTTTTTGATCCCATGTCAATTTCAAACTCCATGTTTCCTGTAATAGTAACTTTGGCAATAGGGTGAATTGAGCTGTGAACCCAATAGGATCGAAAACTCTCTGTGTAGCTGATAAAATACCTCGTTTTGTTCTAGGAATATCATTTAGAGTGCCTAAGTTTTTGATATCACACATCAAAGTACCATTTTGGTAATTCCAATTCATTCCCAGAATTGAAATGATTGTATCTTCACTATTTTCATTCAGACTTAAACTTTCTGTGTTACTTTTGTTAAATGTCCAACCTCTCAAATCAAATTTACCCCTTATCAAAATTTCTTTTGATTCCTCTATAAATTTGTGCAAATCTGTTTAATTTTTCACACTATATACGCAATTGTCAACATAAAATGATTTGAGAAGTTGATTTGCAGTCTCTCTATATTTTTCTTCATTTTTTAAATGTAAATTTAATGTGGCTGCTAGAATGAACGGACTAGGTTTCAACCCAAAAACTACCCTACAATGTCTATATATTAAAATTTCCACCATAAAAAACGCAAGTAATCTCTATCTTTTTTCGAAATACTAATTTGTAAAAACGCTTTTGCTATGTCGTCTGTTATTCCTATTTTGTGTAATCTGAATTTTATTATTAATGGTATGATCAGCTCAATCAAATTTGGACATTTTTCTAAAAAATCGTTTAGAGAATTACCGTTTTTATCCTTAGCTGAAGCGTCGAATACTGGACGACATTTGGTTGTTGCAGATAGTGAGCATTTTCTTCAGTCATTTCTAGAACTTCTTCTATGATTCCCATTTTTTCCCATTCTTCAAATACTTTGTTATAATCAGAAAACTTTCCGATAGATATCAATCGTTTTGTATTAGAAAATAATCTTTTTTCAGCTGAATTAAAATTTGATGTTATATTTGGATGTCCGTCTACCCATTGTAAGTTTACCTCATACCTGTCTTCTTCATTTATTATGGTGCTTTTCTTAAATCGTTCTAATGTTTGGATTTCTGATACTTCTCTATCTTTAACCTCTCCTGGATCTGTTATATCTAATAATTCTAAATTCCATAAATCAGTGATAGAAAAGTTTGTAAAAAGTGTTGAAACAAATGTATTCGTTTTATTACAAATTTGTTGGCCCATTATGGTCCATCCAAAATTTGTCTCCATAGCAATAAGTGAATCGTTAACATTTTCCATTTTTCCCTTAATAATTTTTCCAAAGATATCTGCACCGATCAATAAATTTATTTCAAAATTATCGAATACAATATCATTCACTATAATATTTTTATTTCTTAGTTGATCAATTATATTTTTGTCATTTAATTTTGGTATGTAATTACATATTTTTGACTGTTTCAATAAAGATACACACATACCAAAAGATTTATCTATATTTTGAATGTCTGCCCTAAATAATCTATGAACTGTTGAAGTGCTCTGAATTCCACCAAACACTTCCTGAATTATATTTTCTTCCCCAATTGTCTCAAGCTTTAACTCCTCCGCGCATTTTGTGGTAATATATGATCGTTGCGAACCCGAATCCACAAGTGTCCTAACAGTTTTTGAGTTGTTATTTTCAGAAACAATCCTAATAATAATTGTTTGCAATAATGTTTCTGAAGCCATAGATGTCATAGTGTTTTCAATCTTTTGTTTATCATCGTCTTTTTTCGATATTTCTTTTTCATGTAAATCAGGACACATAAGAGCATAATGTTTTCTAGAACATTTCATACATTTCACTACTGATTTGCATGTTCTAGCTGTATGAGTTTGTTTTAGACAAGAAAAGCAGCCCCTCCTCTTTGCTATAATTACCTTTTTCTGGTCTAAACCCATTTTCTGTGCTCTTTGCAATCTTGACTAGTATGAAAGTCATTTTCGCAAAATATACAACCTGATTGTGTAATTTTTGGCTTACCTTGTGTTTTAAGATTATTCTCTTTATATAACGTTTCTAAAGTATATCTCTCCTTATTCTTTTCTGTATCTTTTAACTCAGTGAAACTTGACTGTGCAATTTTTATACGCTCTTCAGCTTCTACTTCTACCTTTAAAAATTGTATTAAATTTTCCAAATCATTAACCGTTTTTTCATCAGAAGATACACGAATACTTGCCCGATTACGTTCCCAGATTTTCAATAATTCATGAGGTAATGCTGACTCGACTAGTGGTAAAAGCATCGCAGCATACTTATCGCTGGTTACACCTAGTGTTTCTAATGCCCTAAGTTGAGTTTCCAGCTTATCATACAACATTGATAAAGTCTTACCTCTGTTATCCTTTGAAATTTGCTGACTCAGTACTAAATTTAACAATTCCCTTACATAAACTTCAATCAATATCTCATCCCTTGCAAATCTGGTTTTCATTTGGTGAATGGCGTTTTGGTAGTTCTTAGCTGAAGGTAGGAAGCTTTCTATCAGTGTTCGTGCTGGTGAGCCTTCTTCAGTTGATTGAACCAAGTACTGGAACTTGTCTTCCGCTGGTAAATCAGGATCTTCGTCTATTTTTTTGAACTGTCCTCAAAAATTTATCCAATTTTTGACATTCCCATCAAATTTTGACAATTCTAATTTCGGCAGATTCAACCTTTTTCCAAGTTTTCCCAATGGTATTTCGTCTTTTCTTCTCTGACTTCTCGTTTCATTTATATTTTTCATCAAAAATTGGCATTTGTTCTTATATTTGAATACCTCATCACGTAAATTCTCCTCATAATCTAACTCTTTATTAATATCTTCTATAGATTTTTCTGTATCATCGGTAAATATTGCTTCTTTGATATTGCTGTCTAGAAGAAATACCCGTTCTGCTTTATCCTCAATTTGTTGCAGGAATCTTAGTATATTCTCCTCATCTTCCTTCTCCACTACATCAACTTCTTTGAAAATTGGAAGTAGTTGTGACAGCTTTTATTTACTTTTTTACTTGACAGATAATAACCAAAACTTATAAACATATGAAAAACAAGGAAATAACACAAAATGAGGATTTAGTCCCAACATTCTTAATTAAAACTACCAGTAGACATGGGGGTCAGTTTGATAGACTGGAAGTGTGATGACCTGTTCTAATCGTATGTCATATATCTCACCTTTATCCATCTTAATTCTCCTAAACATTGTTTTGAGATAACTACTCGTTTTATTTTTCAATACTTTAATTTTGGACTAAAGCAACCAATAAATACACTTTGAAAAAAATTATAATTTTCTCGAGTGGCTTTCGTTTTAATTTCAATGATAATATTTTTCTGAAAATACGTTTATTTTTTAAATACATACCTTCTTCTTTTATCAGTGATTTGATGAGTATATAGGAAGCATACATTTTGGATTTGTTTATTCAAGCCTAAATTGTATTAATTCGAAAATATGTCCTGGAGATTATCACGTTTGTCGATTTTATTTGTTTCATTATCGTGATAATCTCCAGCATATATTTTCGAACTTTGTTCGAAATAATACAGTTGATTTCACCTGGATTTCGCTGCGATGAACTTGGTTGTGGGTCTTAGCTTCTTCCGTGGGGAAATATTAGTTAAACAGTTGATTATTATTCATTTGGCAGGGACAGAACAATTATAATATTGTCCGACCTACACTGGCACTGATGAGAGGCAAAACCTCGAAACATGCATATCTGCAGGTGATCATTCCCAGCCAAATGAAGGATAATCTACTGTTTAATTACAAGATACGCACTTGCAATTGGGTCTTCTTGGAAGAACGTTGTACAAATATCTGTCAGATGTAGTTCAATGTCCGTCGTTGTATTAGTTAGGGAAGAAATTGTTTTCTGTCAGATGTTTGCCTCATTTTTCCACTTAGTGGAAATGTGTGGAAAGAAAGGGTACTTCGACATTGTCGATTTTATTCGTTTCATTACCAGCCTAAATTGTTTTTTATAATTCTAGACCAGAATAAGTCAAATCTATAAGAAGTAAAATGGAGAAAGATCGGAATGTATTATATTATTTCTAAACCCAACTTAGATTTTAATTTATTGCAAATATTATTTTAGTAATATCGGCCATAAAAATCGAAAACAGCAACAGACCAAGTGTAACTCTTTGTTAAATTGTCAAGCTTTTGGAATAACTTTATTTTCATTCTCAAGACATCTGAAAATATTCATATAAATATAACACTGAAAATATGGTATGAGTGAATCTAAGTTTGGAAGTCTTGTCGTGGATCTCACTTGACTTGTACAGTTCTGTTGTAGCAAATGTTACGATTCTTCTTATTATTGGACAAATAGCATGTTTTTTTCATTCTTTCGGAGTGATTTTTTTTTTATATTTTGAAGTGAAATTTCCTGTGTTGGGAATTTTATCCGAGTTTTGAATAAAGGTAATTCATGAAGTTTATGTTTATGTACCCCTTTAAACCAATGAGAGAATGATCTGTCAATGGCTTATCGAGAACTGAGAAAAAAATATCTGTCAAAATTAATATATCATCTAAATAACACCAAGAATTATAATTAACTTATAGGTTCAGAACGTTCAAATCTATTTTCCAACAACGTAATATCCCTATCTACATATTGTGGAAGAATAAAGGCTTGTTCATACCCTCGCGAATTTCGCAATTTTTCTGCGAATAAAATATGTGACATAAATGTTATTTCTTCCTATTCATTCACGAATCTGTATGCAAGTTACATAAAAACAAATCAACGAATGACAAAATTATTGGATCCACACGCCAAATTAACAACTTGCATGAGGATACACATTCCAACTTCCAACTCATAAATAGTTCAATCATTTATACAGATATAACCATCTTCCAGCCAGTTCAAAATCATTGATTCCATCAGTTTAGTCAAGAAATCGATGAAACATATTCTTATGGAAGTATTTTATGACGTTCAAGATTACCTCAATAAATTTTTATGTGAAATGTGTTTATACTATTAATTTTTTTTATAACTTTTTTATTGAAAAATTTAATAACAATAATACTGTATATTCTAATGAGGTTGTCACCGGTTTTGATGTGGTGACGTAATCAGTATTTTTTTTAAATTGGAGTCGAGGTCTTTCAGTGATGATAATGAATTCTATTCGTTTTTACAGGGTGAAATTAATATTTGATTCGAAGTAAGAGAATAATTTTATATCCAACAGAATACAACAGTTATCTGAGATGTTCAGGGAGGTGGTGGTAGAAGCAGACGATAGAGTGGCCCAAAGATCTCCAGATCTTACGACTCTTGTTTTTTTTTCTTGTGGGGTTATTTGAAATTGAAGGTCTATGTAGATAGGCCGCGAAATCTACAGGAGTTAGAAAATCGACTTGAGGTCGAAATTTGCAGAAATACTCCAGAAGTTATACACAACGTGCAAAAGGAAGGTGCCGGAGATTTGCTTATTTTCAATATACTGTTGTACGGCATTTTGAATATCTTATTTAACTGTTGTATTTTGCTGGATAAAAAGTAATTCTCTTACTGAAATAAAATATTACTCTTTTCACCCTGTAAAAGAGAATCAAATTCATTGATATCGCTGCGTGCAGTATTGAAAGACCTTTCATATGAAGTATGTTCCATTATTTTATCCGTGCACTGCATATACAGTGTCTCACTTTTCATATAAACATCCTCGTAACTTCTGCCCTACGATTCTAAATTCTATAGAATCGATAGATACACCAAAAACGTACAAAATGACCTCGAAGGGATGGGATCGTTTCAAGTGATATACACTGCACGCCAGCAGCGATAGAACTAACAACATTTCCGAAAAATTAGAACATCCTCAGTAGTAAATCCACTTTGTTTTCTCCAAGCGACGAACTCAGTTCTAAAAGATCCAAATTTGTCTCACTTCTTGTGGAAACACCTCAGTAATTTCCGTTATATCTGACGTAGAACTGGAAAATTTGCCGAATCGATTGATGCCACAAAAATGTACAGTTACGGGGGTGTTTCCATAAGAAGTGAGACAAATTTAGATTTTCTATAACTCAAATTTCTCCAGGAATGAAGTGGATTAACAGTAAAATAGTTTCACTGATTACGATTCCGAAATAATTTTCTTCCTATTTTGCCTCCTACTATAATTTTTCGAAAATGTCGGTGGTTCCATCGCTGTCATTGCTTCAAAGTCACTTTGTTCAATTTTGGTATAAATGTATACGTATACTCTATTTCATTTATATTTCATAAGACTTTGTCAATAAGATATTAATATTCAGACAATGAAGGATATCTTGATTGTATAATTTATTTATACAGTACCTGAAAAAAAGTATCTTGGGTATAGAAACAAGAGTAATAAGGAACGCTATTATATTATAATCAAGAGAGACTCAATGCTGTTCTCCCCTTATGATACCCCACTCGACTCTGTGTAGTGACGTCAAACGACAATTCTAAATCCCTTCTTCAAGCTATTCGAGGAGAAAGTGTAATGCTCTCTCAATATTTAGCAAGCTATTTTTTACACTCTCATTGAACCATAATCCAAAGATATATTTTTTCTGATACCATATGTATCTAAACATATCCGCCTGAAATTTTCGCATAGGATAACTCTTTGTCGGATACATACATGTTCTTTATTCAAGTTATCAAAAATTAAATTTTTTGTCTAAGTGCAGTGCTGGGTTTTGTTCTTCTCGATGACAAAACCGTCAAAATACATTATAAGAGTTCAATTGTTTCTATTCATTTTTAGGAAAAGATTTTTCACAACTCTCTGCGGAAACAAACAGAAACGTAATAGACTTCTTTTATTAATTTAACCTAAATCTATATAATACCCAGATCGACCAGCAAGTGTGTTTGGTGGTTTGGGTGCTATAACTACCAAATATTTCTATATTGATCTTGATGGACTTGTGTAACTCGATATTTTCTTCTAATAGTCCAACTAATTACTTTATGTTTTTTAGAATAAAAATTGTTGCTATGTAAAATATGTAGCCGTTACTAAAATAAACATATGCATTGTCCCTGGGTGGTGTTGGTCTATATTGCCTTTGTATTAACAATGAGTATGTAAAAATATCCATTGAAAATCTTTGTTGACACATTTTGCATAAAAAGAATAATAGTATGGAGAAAAATTGTAATATGGAAATTTGTTGGTTAATTCCATATGTATGGCACAGTTTTTTCTCAAACAAAATAATGACATTTCTCAATATGGAGAGGGTGTAATTGAAACAGTATCTTTCATAATAAAATATCAATATTGTTAATAATTTTGATGTAAGATTATGATTTTTTCTTTAGTTGCTGAATAAGGAGCCAAGTTGTCCAGTCCCAGATGGCAGCGTTGAAGATCAAGAAAAAGAAAAATGTGATAATATTGATCAGACTGCCTGGTCACACGTAAGTATGTTTGACGGTCAGTATTTATGTTTATGTACTTACAAAATTGTTATAGGAAAGAGAAGTCATCAATAGAATAAACTCCAAAGGACATCAGAGAGAAGAAAAATACCCAAAACCACCTTGGAAATGATAACCCAGAAGGCCATTTAATTGTATTATTATGAAGAATTTTTATTTATTTTTATATATATTTAAAAAAAAATTAAAAGATGGAAAGCATTTTTTGTCCCGGAATCACCAGTGATTTTTCCATAGGGACTGATTCAGCGTTAACATTCATTTTGAATAATAACAATGTTTAAAATAATCAGTGCGTAGTTATGAAAAACATCTAACAGTAGAGAAGTACTGAAATCTCACAAAAAAACTTACATATGTACATTCTGTGTGACTAATGCAATTCAAATCGAAAAAAAAACAACAATTTTTAAATATGGTTATCTATAAATCTATACCTAAGGATGTCCCGATATCGATGTTTTTCCAGGGGTACTACAATATTTGGTACCCATTTGTGCCCACGGTCAAAAGTATTGTATTTATACGAAGGGAGTAGTTCATCTTCCATGTTATTTTTGTCAACCGGCTGCACCCTGACGAGCAATTCTCAGAAGAGGGAACTGGAAAATGGCTATTATTATTGTTCTTCGAGGCGCTCCTCAACGGCTGATTTTTTTAATGTTGCATTCGCTATATTAGCGTATAATGAATGACAACTGAAAAATCTGTAGGTCACCACTGGTCAGTTAATACTACCAAAATATTACTGACGAAACGTAAGTTTCCCGAGAGTTTGTAAACATTATCTTTGTGTTTGCGATTTCAATCTCATTCTGTAACTGCCAGAAGATTTCTTTTATGAGTATTGCTTTTATTGAATCTTGACAGTTAAGTAAAGGCTGAAACACAATTGAAGTATTTTTTTATTGAGTTCTAAGATTTTTGATGTATGATATAATTAAGACAAATTAGATTAAAGAAATGAAGCTTGAATTCTTTCAATAAATCTTGTTGTGGAGTATAACCAGAATAATATTGACAATAACAAGGTTTGTTTCGATTTATAACAATTTTGAAATACCTTGGTATTGGAAGATAATTTCATTTGTGATAAACCATTTAAACAGCAATATTTTCTGGAATGACTATGGGTAAAATTATTTCAAACGACAAAGAAATGATTTTGAGTGAAATTGTCTTCCATCTCAGACACAGAAATAGCTCTGCATAAAAAAGGAATGCTGTCATTGGTTGATTTTTGTAGATTTCCAGTCTTAAAATCCGTCACATCAGCGTCATAAAACTATTTCTCAAATTTGTACTGTCGTTAGACATAACGAACTTTATGTTTATTTTATAAAACTTGAATTTTAAATTTAAAAACTTCAATTATATTTCAGCCTATGCAAATCAAAATAATTTTTTTTCATTTCATATTCCATCATGAATTTCAATCTTCGTGTTGGTGTTTCATGGGATGTCTTCTAGTGGTTAATGTTGGCCTGTTTAGCAACACAGAAGGTGGAAGATCATCAGTGGCATTACAATCATTCTGTTGCATGTCGAACATGTAGGAGAGGTCTATATCGTATCTGGGAAGTTTATCTCTCAAATATGATACGACATTATTTCCGAGTGCAGGTTCCCTGCTCATTATGAAACTTGATAGATATCTGGGAACTTTCGCCTTTTCAGCACAATGCATTAGTAGAGCCCAAGATGTATAATCGGAATCCAGCACATAAGTGTTGTAAACGCCCTCATCTGAAACCAATAAAAAATATAATAAAGGAGGGGTATTTTGGAGTCACTTATATATTCATATACAAATTCGGAACAAATTTTCTATACATAGGGCAATAACGAGTACAACAGAGAAAAAAAAAACGATCCATCAATAAGCACCCGTGTGATTAGTCGGAGACTTGGTTTAATGCAAACTATGGTATGGCGTATTATTCGCTAAAACCGCTTGCATCCATACCATTTCCGAAAGGAACAAGTCATAGAGCCACAAGACTTGCCACGTCGTCAGGAGTTTTGTGAACGGCTTGTTAAGTGCACGAGACAAGATCCTCAGTTTCCCTGAAATATTTTGTGGACATACGAGACTGTATTCACTACGGACGGGATCTTCAATTCACACAACAGTCATGTTTGGACTCGGGAAAATCCGCATGTCTATCGCCCATTTCTGTCACAGTATCGATTTTCCATCAACCTTTGGGCAGGCCTCTACAACAATGAGTTGATAATAGGACCCTATCGTTTACCAGCGGGGCTAAATAGTGATGCTCATTTTTTGGCCTTTTTGAGGGATCAACTTTTTGACGATATACCTTTGGCAATTTGGCAAGGTTAAGTCGAATGTAGTTTATGGACGATCGAGCCACCTCACATTGAAGTCACGTGGTGAGAGACTTTCGAAACCGAATGCTCACGCGGCGTGAGTCACGCCGTTGGATAGATCGGGGTGGATACATTTCTTGGCCCCTAAGAAGCCCAGATATTACCCCTGTGGACTTTTTTGTAGGGTTACATGAAAAGTTTGGTGTACGCTAACCCCATTGACTCTCTACAGGACCTCGAGCAAGCCATCGAGAAGCCTCTTATGACCTTCGTGCTCAAAGGGACGTATGTGATCGCGTACACGACAACCTCATTCGTCGCTTGGAATTGTGTTGTGACAGTAACGGAGCAACATTAGAATAGAAGGGGAAGGGAAACTGAGCCTGCATGGTAATTTCTATACAGTGGCGGCGCGTCCCTACTAATTATAATGTAATTTTTTTGTTTTATTTTTGTAATTCCTCTTGGTTTTCAGCTTCTTTTAGTGGGGAAAGCACAATGCCCAATTTTGTGTAAGTGGTGGTAAATCACTTTGTATATGTGCGACTGCATTAAATCTTTACACCGATTTTCTTAACGCGTTTTCTGTTGCACGAGTTATTTTCTTATGTAGAGGAAAATTGTTTTCAAATCTGTATAGTCATTTATGCTTGTTAATTTCCGAAACAATTACAGTCAGTTTTCGAAAATGTTCTATTTTCAACTTCTATTTATGAGAAAGAAGGAATGCTCGTTCTTGTAACAAGGATAACTGCAATATTACAAATTTACGTTGTTCTGAAAAACTCTAACTCAGTAATGGCCAGTAATGGGGATCGTTACACTAAACTTTCACAGCTTTCAGAGATATTGAAGGTATTATTTGATGTAAGGTCTGTAAGGAAGATCTTTCGAATGGTATATCGTTTTACCGTTATTTCCTTCAAAACAGTCAACAACCTTCAGTTAGTAAGTGACAGAGTGGCTTCTGGATATGCTCGTGTACTACTATTTGCTTCAAAGAGATCTTGTTAAGTCGTTCTTTCAAATTGAGAATCTTCGCGCAAAGGATCACGCACACTTCTTATGCAAAAAGTCTTTCGGTCAAATTGTCAAAAATTTCAATATTGTAACGATTTCAAGACCGGCCTCGAGACCGGCCCTGATCATCTACTTGATAATGCACACTCGACAAGTAAACAAGTTCTCCGCTGATGAACACATGAGTCCCGCGTAGAAGAAGCGCGGACGTTCTAAGAAACCGAAGTTTCGAGAGAGAACCATCTAGATGAATCGTTCTGTGGTCCCGAGCAGTCCAGAACCGTAGATGGAATCTGCTTGCGAGTATATAAGCTGGATAGCAGAGGGTGATAGAGTAGTCATAGAGGCAGTCACAGAGAGTTAAAAATACAGTTCGAGAGTTCGCAGATAGATAGCCACAGTAGAAATAAATTTGAAGTTAATGAAGTCTATGTTTCAGTCGAATAATTATTTAAATGAATTAGAAAAATTAGTTTAGTGCATTTTTACTACAATATGTTGTTAAATTATCTGAAGTTTATGGGTGGTAATATCATTAAATTTTTATTCTGTCTTTTATCTACACCACAGTATTACGCTTGGGCAGAGCAACAGTATGTTTTCTAAGCATATTTTTAAACAATATACAGGGTAAATTATGATGTATTCCGAGTTACGGAAAATATAAATTATTTCAGAATGAGGCATCAATGTCATAAGTCGGATCGTACGAAAATTAAATTTTTTTTGTTGCATATATTCAATGAGATCGGCTGAATTAAAAAAATATGTATTTTTTCACATAAAAAGAGGAGATTGAAAGTATACGTTTATCTGTTATATATTCTTTGGATTACGTGATTTGATCAATTCAGTGCATCAGTTATATGTGGTATGTGGTCACTTAACAGAACATATATCATGGATATTATACAGAGTGACTCAAGTATACACGAGACTACTATTAAGAAAAATTACAGAAATACCCTATATAAAGAAAGCGGATCACTTAATTTTCCTGATTTCTTCTCATTTCAGACAGATTATATTATATGAACTTTTGTGAGAAATACAGTTTTTCTATGTCTAGTTATCGTTTAACATAAAAAACCATTAACACCACCTTTCAATTCATTGTTTTTTATACAGGGTATTTCTGAAATTTCAACAGATTCAAATGAAGTTTATTGGTATTTGAAACATAAATTGTGAGGTAATGATATTGTTTTTTTTTATGTTAAACGATAATTAGACATAGAAAATTAACCGATCTGTTTTCTCTATAAAGGGTATTTCTGTATTTTTTCTTAATATTAGTCTCGGGTATACTTGAGTATACACTGTATAATATTCATTATTCAATCAATCAATATCTATATTGCTTCTAATGATAATCGTATAGCAGTTGCTAATATTTTACAGAGAGTATGGTATAGTAAGTATAGCATAGTGTATATGTATAGGTATTCAAGATTCACGATCTGTCAAGTGGCCACATGGCACATATAACTGGTGCACTCAATTGATCAAATCACGTAATCCAGCAAATATATAACAGTTACACGTATACTTTCAATCTGTTCCGTATATATGATAAAAATACATACTTTTTGAATTCAGCTGATCAGCTGAAAAAACTTCAATTTTCATACGATCCGACTGAAATTGATGTTTCATTCTAAAATAATTTTCATTTTTCGTAACTCGGAAAAAGTCATGATTTACCCTTTATATTATTAAAAAAAATTCTTGGAAAACATACTGTTTCACTGGCCAAGTGTTATACTGTGGTGTAGATGAAAAATTTGATAATAATTTTGTGATACTACCACCTATAAAGTTCAGTTAATACTGGACTGAAAGCGACATTTCACAATTTCAACACTCTGTATCTCGTAAACTATGCATAGAATTTTTGTGTGCCCACGGTAACTTCTGTTCAGAAACCCGAGTGGCAACAATATAAATTTTGAACAATTTGACCGAAAGACATTTTGCATAAGATGTGTGCGTGGTCCTTTCTGACGAATGCAATTCGATATTCTTCGAGGTATTTGCCAGGAACGTTATTGTTTTCTGTTGGAATAAAAAATATTGCTGTTGAAGTTCGCGTCATGTGGGATTTTTTTCATATTTTTTCTCAAATTCAGAGTGTATAGTTTGTTATTTGAAAATGAATCAACAAGATGATTTTCGATCGGTTTTACCTGCCAAATTTGACTAATTTTCAGAAATTCCCAAAATAAAAAAAAAATCATCTACCTGCTTGATTAAAACAAATTTGGGCAAACTTGATTTTTCATGGCTTCTTAAGTTTTTGGGCCATTCGAATTCTTTAAAATCTAGAAAGACTCGTTGAAATATAATAAACTCACCGGCTGAAGAGGTTTTTTCTGTACAATTTTTTTTCTAATTGGATGAAAAGAAAGACATTTCAAATATGGCATTAGAGTTCTCACTTAATTTTCATCACGATATTAAACGGCATTTCATTTCATGAAAATGAATGAAGCAAATTGAATGAAATTCATTGTTTTACCAGTTCACCTTATATAAACTCAGGAGGAGGAGGAAAGTATTAGAAAATTACTGCAGAGATTGGATGAACTTACAAGTATCTTCAGAATGCGCCCAATGCGCGGGTACTGCTGGATTTGGTATAACCCAGGATATATTGCCAATAAGTAATTCATTGATAGGATCATCAGTGAAACTGTAAGTAAAATTCATGTTGACATTTTCCAGTGATGGCATGCTGAACTCTGCCCTCATGCACCTGTATGACAAAGCTTCTTCGGAGCTAGCATAGTACTCAATTATGAACCAGTTCCCCAACATCTAGAAAATAACAAATTATTGGAAGGTACCAACTATATGTAGGGTGTATCAACGATAGCTGCTTCCCTATTTAAGATAGGAAAAAATGTTTTCAATAAAAGTTGTAGGGAGCAATAAAAGCTATGTTCGAAAAATAACTACCAACATATAGGGTGTCCGATAAATGTGTGACTTATCAAGGTTATTTTCTTTATACCCTATATTGTTTCACTCCATTGGATTTCTTTGAAAGAGTGTTTCTCAAAAGTATAGAGTTGTGAGGGTTTATACTGGGTGGTTTTGAAGTTATGGTGACATATATATATATATATGTCCCAAAATGGGTTCATTCAACAGCAGATATCTCAAAATTATTATGAGAACAAAAAGTATTTAACCCCTTCACCACACAAGTAATATATTTCCTAGATGCACATTTCGATAACAAAGTTATCTTCCTCAGTAGGAATTACTAAAGTAACTGTAAATAGGCATACCAGTCTTATTTATATCAAATAATTAATTACCATGGGTTACCAGGAAGTGACCCTCCTAATGGTGCAACCCCAATAAACTATACAACAAAAGCACTTAATTATTCTTTTACAGGTATCAAGTCGAATAATTTGGAATTTAATGGACCGTTATCATTATTAAGCAAGGGTTTCGAGCCTCTTTTTCTAATAGCAATACTCTCATAACAATCTAATTTTCTGTAATCATCAACAGGTTTTATTAATTTTAAATTTTGGATATTAATTTTGTGATGAGTTTGTAATAAATGATCCGCAACACTCGATTTATTTTCTCGCGAATATTTAGCATGTGCCAAATGTTCGCGGAAACGAACATTCGTAGATCTTTTGGTTTGGCCATAATATACACTATAGCAGTTTTGACAGCTAATTTCATAGATTCCTGATCTCTCCAAAGTTGGAATTTTATCTTTCGGATTACCTAACAACATCTGGAGATTGTTCGTACTAATATGTACCAGCTGAAGGTTTGCATCTCGGAAAATGAGACCCCTCGTAAGCCGTATATCGTCTGTAATTTTAATAAACTTTTTTCTGTCTTTAGGTTGCTCTAGTGTGGTTATTTGTCTTAACGTTCTGAACTTTTTCGTCTTCAACAAATTATCTACCATTTTCGGGGAATAACCATTACTAATGGCTATTTCCTTAATGGTTTTTATTTCACGTTGAAACCGTTCAACACTGAGTGGAAAGCTCAACGCCCTGTGAACAAGGAAATTGAAACTCGCTCTTGTGTTGAATGTGGTGGTTGGAATCCACGGGTATAAATCTGTTAGTGTTGGTTGGCTTTCTGTAAATATCTATTTCTACACGTTCCCCATTCCTGATTGCCAGTGTGTCCAAAAATGGAAATTGTCCGTCAACCTCCATCTCCGCCGTGAATTTAATTTGTTCAAATACTGAATTCAAACTATTCAGGAAGTGATCAATATTCTCATTTGTTTTCGATGTAAAAATGAAGTGTATTTTTGATCAATATTCTGTCCAGCTCTTGTACTAACATGAGAATTCTCAACTGTTGAACTATTACCGCTAATTGATTAGCTTCATTTGTTGCAATTTTATTCACTAGGTACTTGCCTATTCTTGTGTTTGACACTGCCTGTTTCCTCAGATCTTTCTTTAACCCTCCGAAAACTTTCTGGTCTTATAATTCTTGAATCAGAATATTGAACTGCATACATTCTACTGGCTGATAAACAATTTCTGTCACAGTTACCCAAAATTTTGAAACGAGAAAATATTTCAATTATATTTCAAATTAGGTGAGGTAGTCGAGTGGTAAGTATCAAAGCTTTTCGATAATTCTGGCTTGCCGGTCGTGAGTTTAAAGCCCATCAACTTTATTTATTTTTCTGATGGCCTGGGAAAGTGCTAGGGATCGCACGTTGAATTGTAAGAACTCGTCAATCCTTGGCTCGCACAAGTTTCTACTTAAAACAAACAAAACTTGAAAAACAAAATTTTAAAAACTATAAATTTACCTAGATAATTTAATGTCACGATTGTTGAGATTCCTGTAACATTAAAATGTTCCAATGATCTACATTACGTGTAGATGTTACAGAAACCGTTTTTAGTCAGTATTATAATATCGACTCGAGAGCTTTCGAAAAAAAGGTTTGGGGAAATACCCAGTGAACCAGAATCTATCGCATAGAAGTTGCAAAGAGTTATTGCTGGGATCTGCGACTTCAGCAAACACGCTCATCGCCAGTAACTACCCAAGACGTCGCGAAGCTTACATTTTTAAGTTAAGTTTTAAGACAGCCTAAAAGCGAATTCACAAAGCAGCTGTTTTTTGAAAGATTATAAATATTTAAATGGAATTTAAATGCACCTCTCACGAAAATTAAATGAATGTACACATTTGTAATTACTGCATTGAACTTTTGAAAGCATTCCTTTTATATTTACCAAATTGATGAAATAAATGTAGGTTTGGGAATTTCTCTGGAATGAATGAATGGAAAGCAATTTGGTATAATTTTCAACATATTTATTAACACTAACTAATATAAAATAACATAAAACAACAAAATAATAACATAGTCTTCAACAAAATATATTTATACTTATATATAACGAATACAAACAAAATTTTCAATGGTGGCTAATCACAGAAATCGACGCAACTAAAAAAAACTTTCTTCATTGCATGCAGCCTCCACAAACCTGAAATGAAAAGTTGAGGATAAGTTGCTGCGCTATTTTAAGGCAGTAGTTTGGGGAATACATTTAATGCGCGTTATCCTAAAGGCACTGCCTGTAAAGCCATCCCCACTACACCACTACATAATCTTCAATATTTTTACTTCGTCTCAAATAGAATATACCGGGTGGCTACGGAAGTATTGCCTACGGAATATCTCAGAGATTGTATGATGTAGGTTTGTGAAATTTTGATCGTCGATATAATGACATAAGAGCTAGAATTTGAGCATATTGACATGTCGAAGTTAACTTCCGGTCTGACCGGAAGTAACATCAACTTTCTTATTTTAAATGGAAACCCTATTTTTTTTTCTTTTCGCTTTATTCAGCATTCAATTCCCTTTCTAATGATATATCACAAGTTGGTATCTAACCAGAAACTAGATCATAAAAAAATTATTATTGAAATTCACCGAGTAGGCCGTGGAAGCAAAATGAAAGCCAAAAATTGAAAAGTTGGCTATGGAAACCATACGTCACTTGATAACAGTTGCTACTACTGTGATATTTTATTTTCATTCGTCGGCGTTATAAAAAGCCGCCAAAAAAAATATTGGAAAAATTGGGAAAAAAACAATACTCTGTAGGTCCATAACTTAAATAGAAACATACAACTTTTTCTTGCCTGTACTATTCAGCATAACCATTCCTTTCTAATGATATAATAGAAAGTAATTTTTTGAAATGAAATACCAAAAAATCATGTCAATATGCTCAAATTCTAGCTCTTATGTCATTATATCGACGCTCCAAATTTCACAAACCTACTTCATACAATAACTGAGATATTCCGTAGGCAATACTTCCGTAGCCACCCGGTATAGGTATATGAGTGAAAAATATAATTATTTAGAGAACACAGCATCAGAAATCAGAAAATGGAGCTTTTTCAAAATTATGAAGTGGGGGTGGAAAAAATTATCGAATACTCTTATCAATGAAGAGTGAACGACCCTACTTGACGGTATATCCGCATAGACCTATACATTTTTCGTTTGCAAGTATTTAACAGAAAACAACTATTGAATTTTTATAATTTCCAGTTGCTTATTTTCACTAAAATCATTTTTAGTCACCTTTTATAATTTGAGGGCATGAGAATGAATCAAAAATATCACACATCTGTCTATCAAATGTTATTATAATTATTTACTGTATTGTTTCGATTTGCATCTGCATATAGAAGACCATGACCCATCAGTACATTTTTGTAGGTATCTAACCTAATCATAATCAATAACGTTTTCAGTTATTTATAGTTGTTTTCAGTATAGATTTTCTCTGCTGCTACCTCACCTTCCACTTGAAGATGAATCGCGTAATTTGTCATCGAATATGTTTATGATTATTTTTATTTTACGAAACGAAGTCAAAAAGTTTCACTTACCTTTAGAAAATTTGCAACTTTTCTACATCAAGGGACTGAATTATGCACGAATACCTAGAAAATACACAACTTTATAAGGTACCGATACAATAATTAAGTTTTGTTAGCAACTTACAATTCTTAAACTAAACAAACAATAGCGCTACAAGCTACATATGTTCATCAACATCAAATGACAAAGTCAAAATGTCTGCTATGGGCCGGCCGTTGCCAGTTGATTTCCTCTGCCGCTAGTGTCGAAAGAGGCGCTCTTCACTTCTCAAAAAAGTCAACACTGGATATTCTATGGAAGTCCATAGAAAATCCACTAGCGACATTGGATATATATTCGTCTCACACAATAACGGATCTCCTATGTACATCCACAAGACGTCCATATGATAATTGGACGTCAATTCATCCGTTAAAGTAGATGAGGTTAAACTTTAACAAAAAATAACGAATGTGTGTACAACTACATTTTCTTACTACAATAAATTTTGGTATTAGTGTTCTTTCTATATTTAATTATTTGGAAAAATTCGGATATACCTACGTCGATGACACAGACCAAGCTGAGTCAGGACACCTCCCCTAAATTTCATTTCAAGTTCCACTTTCAGATCATGATCATTTGATTCGATCCACTCTGGTGCGATTTTATGAAGTTGAATATTATATTATTTTTATAAGTCATCACTTCTCTCAGAAGAACAAATACGGAAATCATTCGGATGTTTTCGTGACAATGATTCGGATTCGGAGTCATACCGTAGTCAGCCGACAGTTCGAAGTCGCTGTTTCTTTAATACTCCACTCTCTCTTTCTCTCCAGTTAAAGGCGCGAAGAATGAGACAGAGAGAGAACACATTTATGACTAGATATAGCCGAAGCCGAATGCCCAAGCCGACCAGTACCAGTCTACCAGTTACCAGAATTAAAAAGAACGCAATAATATAGAACTGTTTTGTGTGCGGCCACTCTTCGCTCTTGTCTATGTTTGCAACTTCTGAGTCTGAACTGCGTAGTTTGATTTATTATCAGTTTTATCGAGCTTTCAAGATTGATACTGTTGTTTAGTGTCCGTTTATTGTTTTCCTTATTGGTGAGTATTAAAAAGTAAAGATTATTTTCGTAAATAACAACCATACTATTATAGGTTAGAAAAATGAAGTGGTGTTATACACAATGTATACCGGTTTCTTATAATAGAAGTTAAAAGTTTCTTGATTTTTTGTAATTTTTAGTGGCTGCAGATGAAATTCATCTCTCTACAGTTAGAAAGGCAACTGAAATTGCAATCAAAAATTGGCTCAGAAAGAGCCAAGGAGAGGACCCTGGCCAGCAAAAAAAGAACAGAACCGAATATTTGAACACTGAAGAAGTTTTCTTACATTTTTAAGTATTATTTTGTATGTGGTGTGTTTTTTGTTTGAGTTTCATTTTTATCGAGTTATAAATTATGTTCAAAGTACCCTTTAAATTACCATTTTTGTACTGAGATTCTAGTAATCATCCTGTATTTGCGAATCAAGCTATAAAGGTGCATTATTCAATATTGAGATTGATGTATGCGAGCGTATTTCTATAAATATCTTGTATGGATATCCCCGTATAATAAATATCTTATGAATATTCCTCAATGCTATCTTATGGATATCCTTGAATGTCCATTGGATATCCATCGAATGTCCGTGTGTTGACTGGGGAACAAACCGTGGAGGAAAGAGAATAAATCAGCGATGATGTCTTGAACGTGGATTTTCACGTAACTACAAGGAAAGTTGCAAATGATTCATTTTTGGAGGGAGGGGCAGCAATGTCTCAAGACCTCGTGCCCTTAGATTTCTATTATCTGTGGATATGTCGAGGAATAGGTCCACAGCGAGAAATCAATGACGCTGAAAGAAAAATAGGATTAGAGGAATTTTTCGCTTTATTACAAGATCAACTTCGACTGAAATTCGAAGAGCTATTGTAGGTAGACTCAATTTGGGCATAGGTCAAAATGGGTGATTGTTTGAACATCTCCTGTGAATGAACGCTTTTTAACATTTTCAGAGATTATTTTGTTGCCATGTTTGTCCATCATTGAATAAAGTATCATTATTGCTTTTATGACATTTTTCATATTTTCCTTGAGAATAATATACATTTCCGATGGAAATCAAGTAGGCAAACTCCTATATTTTGGGGAAGTTTATAGTGTGGACTATTATGGTATGGCCTCATTTACAGGGTGTTCCATTTGAAAAATCTGACAATAAATTGATTCCGAATTTTGAATGCCCCTGAATGGGAAAAGTACCATTTGGTAAATTTATGAATATGAAATGAAAATACACTATTTTGAAAGATATTTGGTGAAAAAAAAATCCTAATCCTAATTTTGAGATTATTTAATGTTGAATGAATCCATTTTGGTACATAAATGTCACTATAACTTCAGAACCACCCGGTATAAACCCATAAAACCCTGTATTTTTGAGAAACACTTTTTCGGAGACATTCAATGGAGTGCGAATATATCGGGTGTTTAATTTAAAGACCTAACTTTGATAAGTTGCACATTTATCGGACACCCTGTCTATTGGTAGTTATTTGTGGAACATAGCTTTTATGGCTCTCTAAAACTTTTATTTGAAACATTTTTCCCTATCTTGAATAGGGAAATATTGAGAATTTATTGAAGCAAAATATTGTAAACGTTAAGATATCTAAAAAGTGTACCGATGATTCGCTTGTGTTTATATTAAAAAAAAAATTATTTCAATATGAAGTTCGCTGCTAAATATTACAAACATGTCCCATTGATCATCAGTGACGCATATACCCCCTTTTCGGGGATTGGCTTCTATATATAATTAAATGACGCAACTGGTGGATAATCCAGGATGATTATTATTTCAATGTTGTAAATCATGTGAATAAGCACAAAAAATGAAAAAAATTCACTTATGGGTTGTAAAAGGAGAAATATGAATAAGTATGTATTTTTGCAAAAAATTACCTGTAGTGGGTTTTGGTGATCTTTGAGTAATTTCTGCCTTTCAGAAATGTTTTTCATTGTTAGGAACATACTCAAAGATATACAGGGTGACTCATTTAAAATGGAAATACTCCTATAAAACATACAATTTCCAAGCGATTGGAATTATTTTTTAAAAGTCACCTACGACATCAAATTTCATGAATGAGTCTTAATTTTCAGGGCCATTTTTTTCAAGTAAGAAAAATTATTGGCGATATTTTTGGAAAAAAACTGTACTATCCGTAAGAACGTGGATTTCCTTGCAATCTAAATAAATGGTGCATGGTATGAGTTCTCGTATTATTATATCGAGTCATTGCATAAATAAAATAGGATTTGAGTGAAATCTGCATTCGCACTATATTTTGTCAGTTTTTGATCGAGCACAAAGTTTAACAGTTCTAAAGATTTAAAAAAGGTGACTTCATCCAATATTAATTTTCATATATTTTCGATTATATTGCAGCTTGGAACAAAGATTTATGAAATCCCGTCCAAACAGGGCTGCTTTAGAGCAATATATGTTACAAGTGCACGCATTGGAGAAACATACATCTGAGTTGCATACGAAGATATCTAGCTTGGAGGCTCAGTTGCAATCGACTAGAGAAGAGGTTGTACGATGGAGAACCTTGGCCAATGATAGACTATCGGCGATGGAAGAGCTAAGGAAAAAGTAACTATTGATGCACAAAATTATTCTACAAGTCAACTGGCTGCTCCCTTGCAAATAACCCCCAGAAGTCATCATGAGGCTTTCAACCCGCTAGCAAGTGAGGAATCTGTGTTACAGAGAATAGGCGAGACTCTAAAGCTAAGTTTTCATGCATCCGAATTTTTGTTTTTTCGTAGGAAATTTGAAAGAAATGTCACTTTCCGTACGAATGATATTTTGAGCGGATTTCATTTATGCGAAATGCCTTCACGAAATGAATGAAATATTCAACGTCAACCCCCTATAATTTACCGTCTATTTTCTCAAGTACATTCACACCACATACCACCAATGGAATCTCATTTTCAAATGGCGTGTGTCAAAATTAAGTTGGAATAAGTTCATCAACAAAAAAGTTACAAAGGAATGAAATTTGAAAAATATCCACTGCTTATATTTCAGAAATTTCATCAAAATTCAAACCACACCTCTATATTCTCAGGAACTGTCATCTCGAAATCTGTGCATAAATGAAAAAATTACAAAAGAATAAAATTTAATAAAATATTCGTAAAGATATATCAAACAAAATATTTTGTAAGTTTTATTTGAGTTTTTTTATTTTACACTAAATTCGAATGAAATTCTGATCAGTAATATTTTTTGACTTCCTGAATCCGGTGGTGTATTCAGAATTCTGGTAAAAGTTTTGATATTGAAGTGGTGGGTTGATTAAAAGTCATATTTTTCAAATTTCATATCAAATTTTTTATTGATGAATGCATTCCAATGTAATGAACCATTCTGAAATATCGAGAATCCAATGGTGCAGTCTGTTGAAGAAAATTTATAATACTTTTTTTTAGATTTGTGACATTAAAAATTAAGAATAGTTGGCCCTGAAAACAAAGACTCATTTATAAAAATTGGTGTTGTAGTGGACTTTTTGACTGTCTACTAAATGAACATAAAAATCATTCCATTTGGTTGAAAATTTTATGATTTATAAGGTTGCAAATTAATGAATTAGTGTCACCCCTCCTTCACGCGCACACACTGAATCATCCTGCACTGTGAACATCGAAATACAGAACAAAGATGTCATTTATAGGAAAGTCAACGAGGAGAGCTAGGCCCGAAAACACCATTTGGGTTTTTATTTTTTTTTATTTTTTTTTTATTGGCTTTGACATTTTGTCACCATTTGGGTTAGGACTACATCCAAATGACACTGAACTTCAAGAACATCCAGATCAGATCTACCATCCGTTGCTATAGGGATCTACTGAAATGGTTTATTAGAACTCTTCAAAACAGACTGGAAGCATATTCCAACGCACCGAGGAAGGAAGTTCATCTTTAATAATGACTTGCATATTAACATTGCTAGCATTTTTTTTTAGCTAGTAATGAAATAAGTAATACTGTTTGGTGATCAAGCGGAGTCGCATAAAACCCATCCTCAAAGCCCTATAAGAAAAAAAAAACAAACAAACAAACCAATAGTATTTAGGGTTTCGCAGTACCAACTGTTGTTGAATAATATTATGATTTTCGATATTTGTGGGAGTTCTTATTTAATTTGGGTCAAAATTCAACTGAATGCATTCTATTGAACAATTTTACTAATTCCTTCATTAGAATGTAAGATTAAGATTTGAAACCAAGCAGGGGGGTTAAATTCTTATTAGATTTATTTTATCTTATATACTTGAATGGAAAGTTGCTATACCAAACATTACCCTTGCCCGAATTTGCAGCTCAATTATGGTTATTCCATAATAATGTGAGCAAATTGTTGATTTTGTCCCTCAATTTTATTGGACTCATTGTCAACTTTCCTTTCCGAAGGTTGATAATTCACGTACTTCCGCAGCATATGTGGTAGACTTACTTTATTGGTTGAAAATCCAAACGGATTTTAATTATATGGCGTAAATACAGAAACCAGTCCGATATCGAACCATGTTTCGTTCACACCACACCAAAGAAATTGCCTGGCGTAATATTAGACCAGTATCTCTTCAATATGATAAAGGGTTAAATCTTATAGATACAATCAAATAATAATAATTGTGAATCATACTTATTTAGCAGGTGACTATTTCCAATTCTCATCATTTCTTTTATTTGTCCTTTTTTTATATTAGAAAGCTCAGTTTGTTCATCAAGATGTGTGTGTGTGTCAACGTCTTTCGTGAACCTGTATATATTGTAACGATTTCGAGACCGGCCCCGAGACCGGCCATGATCTTATTAATTATGCACCCTCGTTCAACTACAACTGCATATCTGCTGGCGTACGCATCGCCGAGAACAAGCTGGAATAATCGATTGTTCGATACTATTCGAAGAGCCATCTAGATGAAATGTTCTATACTCCTGAATATTCGAGAGCCGTGAATGGATACTGCTTGGGAGTATATAAGCGGAACAGGCAGAATGGAGAGTTAGTTGCAGTTCCAGAGTTCGCTGATAGATAGCCACAGTAGAAATAAATTGAAATAGTTATTGAAGTCAATGTTTTAGTGAATAATTGTTGTAAATAGTGTTTCAAATAAATTAGGAAAATTAGTTAGTACAGTTTTACTACAATACGTGAGGCCCTTTTATACTTTTTGTCCAATTTATTACTTTTCACACCTGTGAACTCAGATAACTAAGTATTCTAAATGTAAATACCTATCAATGTTGTCTTTTTTGTAAAATATTGATTGGATCACATATTTATAAAAAGTTATAAACATTCTAGTATTTTCAAACCTGTCATCTTTGAATATCCATCAATAACTGATAATTTTTCCATTATTCTACAAATCTGTATTGAAAGAACCAATAGAATATAATTTTTTTTTGTGAAAATGAAAAATTATATGAATATTTTCAGATGAACTAGCAACATGCCTGAGAGGAAAAATTCAAAATTGTATTTAAAAAAGTTCAAATCAAGTAAAAATCAAAAATATTAATATTAAGATAAAAGAATAGATAACCCTAGCAATATTGAAATTGATCAATAAAAAAACGAAATGTACTTATAAAGAATTAAAGATTGGTTATAACAATATTGAATTAGAAAGTGAGTACTAAGTATATAAAAACCAACTTACATCTATTATAAACGAAGCCAAAATTAAATATAAGAAAGCTCAAATTGAAAAACATGTTCATTGAACAAGAGATTTATGCTACAGTATTAAAAAAAGCTGCATTGAGAAAAAAACTTCTAGATCTATATGAAATTGAAATGGCTAATGTGATGTAACAACTGTTTCACAAATGATGTCAAACGAATTCACGGATCATTTCTCAAGTTGGAAACAATTTAACAAAAAATAAAGAGAATAATGGATAATGTTCAACACTATCAACAAGATGTTTGAACTCATTTTACAATAAAAAAACCGCTGAAAGTGAAATTAAAGATACCTACTATAAAGTCTTTAAAAACCAATCTTTTTTTATTCATCAAGACTATCCCAGTCTGTCCCTGAAAATCGTCCTGATTTGATGGCCGAGGAGGACTACATCAGGCTTATTGGCTTGTATTTGACTGAGAGAGGGGAATGAGTAGTTGACTCAATATCTCCTGGAGCATAAGACAACACCGGTGTCTCGTCTACAGCTTAGGAGTGTCATAGATGGTAGTACAACACTCGTAGGGCCGTGTTATGCTTGTGGATATAGGCCGAGACCGCATGAGCTGGATAAGCTGACAGGAGGAGGGTGTTGAAGACACCATCCTGGAAGGCCATTATGAATCTCTTGGTTTCCGACTTCAGCCTACTTGACCTGAGAAATGCAAAGGTCAGGTTTCTGAATAAGCCAAGGTCTTCAATGTTCTTGACGAAGATCTCATGAATTGGCTTATCCTTATGTAGCTGCAGAAGACTCGCACTCTCCGCAGCTTTAACGTGGGCTTTTTGATGAACGGGTTCCAACTCGGTGACACAGTTTGGGTTCGTCCGTTCAGTGTCGAATACGAGACCGAGTTCATCGGCTGCTAGGATGCAAGCTCATATGAAGATGCATCATTTTGCAAGTTTTAACATCGAGTTGTCGCAGCTCTTTCCGAGTCCAATTCATTACTCCAAAGGAGTAGAGTAGAATTGGAATGACGAGCATATTAGCTGCAGCAACTTTGTTCTTCCCCGACAGCTCTGATAACCGGATCTGTCGGAGTTTATGCTGAATGCTGATACTACGCGGAGAGAGTTTTGGATGTGGAGTTGTTCCACCCATAGGTAGATATACGTCTCTCTGGCATCCAGATGATGAGATCAATGAAAACTTTCGAACTCACACTGATCGAACAAAATTTTTCAGCAGATTAGAATTTCAAACATGGTCTTTGAAAACCGGTCGAGGACGATCATTCAGATAAGAACACACATGTTGGAAACTTTGGTCGTAGTTGGACGATCGCTTACGGTCGGTCATGGTTGCTCAGTGTGCTGGCTACCTTAAGGACTGATGAAGGTCCTTTTCTCCAGAGGAATAAAGTTAAGGTCATCCATGTAAAACAGGTGGGTGACCTTCAGCCTCCAGTTGCTGGGGGTGCCGCAGTTGTATCCGCGGGTTTACCATAGGGCAACGGTGGCAGTAGTGAAATGCAGAAGAGAAAAGGGCTGAGGGAGTCTCTGAAACACGCCCTTCTAAAGAAATCTTGCTCTGTTTGGACTCTGACTTGACCAGATGTTATGGTGAAGCGAGTCCTCCAGAGCGGCATCAGATGTTCAATGCATCTCACTATTTGATCGGATACCGCAAGGCATCTGTGAATGCATCGCTCATGCCTCCCAATCAGAGGGGTGGTATCCCTTCTATTCGCTTGGGGCAGGGCCTGAGCGAGAGTTGATCTGCCAGATGTCAGCCTCTTCTCAAAGGACATCGGGAATCCCCGCATCCACCCGTGCCAGTTGTTGTGGCTCCAGGGGCTTGGTGCTATGAAGCGCCCTACGGGTTTTGATGCTTTCCGTTGGCGGTACGATGCGGGCCTCCTCTAAAGCCATATCGATACGTGGCATATCTGCCACTGTGTTAAACGGGCGAGGAGAGCTCTGACATAGCCTCTAACCCGATGGTGGGATACAAACTTATTATTTTTATTTTTTTTTATTGTTTTTCCATAAGGAATATCCGAGTCCGAGTCTTCGGAGCTCCGATACAACCGGAGGGCGTGCTGGTGTGTCATTAACCCCAGTAATCTCTCCCCACGTCCACGGGGTGAGTGATTACTGGTTCTGAGAATCATGTGCCCTGAATAAACGGAGTGAACCAAGAATTACGGCCTTCTGCATTCTTCCGGCTAGGTTTTCTGCCGCATTACGGCAAGTCGTTATAAAAGGAGCTTGATTGCCGTTTATGATAATTATTTTCAATTTGGAAGTCACAGGTGGATTATGGTAAAACTTTCATATAAATAAATTCATAATCATTGCTTTATTTACTACAATAGACGTAGAAACTGTACTAATTAATAAATCTAAAAAAGGTGTACCGTAGAGTTTCAAATATTATTATTATCCACTGTGTGGCAATGTTTGGAGAGGAGGGTATTTCGACATTGTCAGAATTATTCGTTTCACTCCTCAGAAATCGTCTACAAATATACAGTGTCACACATAAAGTTGGCTATATATGGAAGTTTTTTTTATTAATAGACATAAAGAAAATTTTACTTCGCAGTTAGTTTGTGCTTGAAAAATGAGTAAAATACAGCATCTTTTCTTTTTTCATGTGCTACTCTAAACCTGTCAAATTTGACATTTTTTTCGAAAATACTCAAAATAACAGTTTTTTTTTATAAATTTCGTAAAATACCAAAAAAAATTGTTTCTCAGTTTCCAATTCTATACATTTGCTTCAAATTTGGACTCTCTACTGTCACTTCGACTTTTTTCCATTTGTTTAATTTTTCGAATCTTTCGCTCTATCGATTCGAACGAGACATGATTCAAATTTCATAATTTTGATGAATATGAGACTTCTATGTCATCATCATATCTTGCCCAGAAAATATCCACATTGGCCTGTTAACAGAAAATAAAAAACATGCAAAGTTCATCTAGTTTTTTCATTTCATTGTTAAACTGATGTGTATGGACGTTAATTTGTCAGTAATCGGATAAACGAATTTCTCTTCATTCTTATTACACTTGTATTCCTTTTTTTAATAGATTTTCATCCAGTTAGATTATTCTTCTGACCAATAATTCAGTTACAAACAAACCCGAAATATCATACTTTTCTGTAAACTAAACAATGACCTACAGTTTCATAAATATTCAAAAGACTTTCGTTCTAGCGATTTGTATATTCTTTATTTCCACCATTAGATGTGTAAAAAACATTAAACTAAAATATCTATAACCAAATTTACAACATCGTAACATTCATTGATTCGTCTCAATAATCTTATTTTGTATGCCGCCCTTTCCGTTCTATACAAATTATAGTTTTTTCATTCACTTTGTGGCATTTTTAATAAATAGGGGATGCTTTATGTTAGCACAACACCCCCGATTTGTATTCTCTAAATGTTCTTTGTTTGCAAATGGTCTGTATTCATATACTTTTTGTTTCAGATAACCTTATAAAAAAAGTCCATTGGAGATAAGTTCGGTGATCTTGGTGGCCAATAATCTTCCCAATCTCGTCCTATCACTTTGCCCCTAAACATCACTGCTACCGTTTGGTGGATCGGTGCCCCGTCAAGCTGATACCACAAATTTCGTGTAATACCAATGACCGGTTGTGAAAGAATACGGGGTACCCTTCTCTCTAAGCGTTTCCAACAAGTCTGCCGTGCTAAGCATAAAGGGCGTATCTGACAAATTTGTGGGTATTGAATTTACGTCAGTTTTGGGTTTTTTGCATCATTTTACTCCTATCCTACTAGTATTGAATGTCTTAAATGAAAATTTGCTAGTATTACAAGTTTATGAAAACTGTCATATCTGCAGAAGTTGCCCCCAATCTAATAGTAAAATATGATTTTTTCGGAAACATGAAAACTGCAGATACGCCCTTCATGCTTAGCACGGCAGAAGTGGAAAATAAAAGGCAAACATCTGTCAGAAAACAACTACTTCTCTGGCTAATACCACGACGGACATTGAACTAAATCTGACAAATATTTGTGCAACGTTCTTCCAAGAAGACCCGATTGCAAGTGCTTGTCCTGTAATTTAACAGAATATTATCCTTCACTTGGCTGGGAATGACCACCTGCAGACATGCATGTTTCGAGGTTTATTGCCTCTCATCAGTGACAGGGTAGGTCGGACAACATCATAATTATCCTGTCCCCGCCAAATGAATAATAATCAACTGTTTAACTAATATTTCCCCACGGATGACACTACGAATTTCAACAAAGTTGATCGCAGCGCCATCCGCACGGAACAAGATAAAACACTCCCAAGTAGCACAGTCTCCGGGAAGGGAAAACTGTAAAAATTCGAACGAGTTCGAATATATTGTGCCAGAGAGGTATCAACAATGTGAACGAATACGGTGTACCATTTTCTCTGAGCGTTTCCACCAAGTGGAGAATAAAAGGCCAACATCTGTCAGGAAACAACTACTTCTCTGGCTAATACCACGACGGACATTGAACTACATCTGACAAATATTTGTGCAACGTTCTTCTAAGAAGACCCGATTGCAAGTGCTTGTCCTGTAATTAAACAGAAGATTATCCTTCACTTGCCTGGGAATGACCACCTGCAGACATGCATGTTTCGAGATTTATTGCCTCTCATCAGTGACAAAGTAGGTCGGACAACATTATAATTGTCCTGTCCTCGCCAAATGAATAATAATCAACTGTTTAACTAATATTTCCCCACGGATGACACTACGAACTACAACAAAGTTGATCGCAGCGCTATTCGCACGGAACAAGACAAAACACTCCCAAGTAGCACAGTCTCCGAGAAAAAAAACTGTAAAAATTCGAACGAGTTCGAATATATTGTGCCAGAGAGGTATCAACAATGTGAAAGAATACGGGGTTCCCTTCTCTCTAAGCGTTTCCACCAAGTGGAAAATAAAATGCAAACATCTATCAGAAAATAACTACTTCCATGGCTAATACCACGACGGATATTGATCTGAATCTGACAAATATTTCTGCAACGTTCTTCCAAGAAGACCCGATTGCAAATGCTGGTCCTGTGATTGAACAGAAGATTATCCTTCATTTGGCTGGGAATGACCGCCTGCAGACATGCATGTTTCGAGGTTTATTGCCTCTCATCAGTGACAGGGTAGGCCGGACAACATTATAATTGTCCTGTCCCCGCCAATTGAATAATAATCAACTGTTTAACTAATATTTCCCCACGGATGACACTACGAACTACAATTTCAAATTTTCAATACACTTTAACTTCGAGCTAAAGTTAACTCATGGTTAGAATGTGAGTCGATTCCTTCATTTAGCAAATGTCATATTCATTCTAACCACGAGTCAAATTTAACCGGGAGTCAAAGTACGCTAACACGACATTGATAAACGGGCTCTTAGAGGCAGATTATCCAAAACTTCAGACAATTGATTCATAATGAAATTTTTGTACTTACATGTCTGCGTTCAAGTTTTCTTTAAAAAAATATGGTCCAATTATTTGGTTGTATAATAAACCACACCACACATTTTTCTTGAATGAATATTGGTCACGGCATTCTATTACAAAATTTGGATTATTGTTGGACCACCAGCGACAATTTTGGGAACTAACTGTTCCGTTCGACGTGAAAGTTGCCTCGTCAGTCCATAAAATCCTATAGGGAAATGCGATATCATTTTCTTTCTCACCTTGGAACCAAAATGAAAATCCTACTCGATTATCGAAATCTCTTTCTTTGAGACTTTGTATGAACTTTGGCTTACAGAGATGGCAATTATTTTTGTGCAAAATTCTTCTCACAGTTTCTCTGCCAACCCATGTATTTTCACTAATACTGCTAATATTAGTTTTTCCATTTTCAACAACGCTCAAACAAACATTGAGCTTAAAAATTGTTTTAAAATTGTTTTTTCCATTAACCAGCTGTCATCCCCCTAAGAACGACAGCCCTCAGAAGTCGAAACTTGTGCGAGCTAAGGATTAACGAGGTCTTACCTTTTAACGTGCGATTCCTAGTTGTCCGAGCTGTTCTCCTTCATTATACTTTGTTGGATTATGTAGTTTCTTGAAACGATTGTCCACAGAGCCAGTTTCTTTGAATGTTTTCAATATCCTTCCCACGGTACTAAAGTGAATATTTCTTTTAGTCGAAACTTGTGCGAGCTAAGGATTAACGAGGTCTTACCTTTTAACGTGCGATTCCTAGTTGTCCGAGCTGTTCTTCTTCATTATACTTTATTGGATTATGTGGTTTCTTGAAACGATTGTCCACAGAGCCAGTTTCTTTGAATGTTTTCAATATCCTTCCCACGGTACTAAAGTGAATATTTCTCTCTGGATGCCGGTGATTGAAAATACAAGCAACATCTCGATATGGCACTTTCTCACCACATAAAAGAACGATTTTCACTTTGTCTTGTATGGATAACATTGTACATAAAACTTTTCGTGAATTATAAATGTAAGAAAATCTGTACACAAAACAACTCGATTTATTGAACGCAATAATTTGACATTAACCAAAACTAAAAATTAGTTTCAAAAGCCTACTAAGTGAAGATTTCGATTTGCTCAGTATATACTATTTTCTTCCCGAGATGTTGCATTAGTCTTGTATTGTTTAAAATCTCGAAATTTTATATCATGTCTAGTACAAATCGCTAGAACGAAAGTCTTTTGGATACTTATGAAACTGTAGGTCATTGTTTAGTTTTTCAGAAGGGTATAATATTTCGGGTTTGTTTGTAATTGAATTATTGGCCAGAAAAATAATTAAATTGGATAAAAATCTATTAAAAAGAGAAACACGAGTGTAATAAGAATGAAGATAAATTCGTTTATTCGATTACTGACATATTAACGTCCATACATTGAAAATCCACATCAGTTTAACAATGAAATGAAAAAACTAGATGAACTTTGCAACAACAAAGACGAATTTCTGGCGGTGCATTTTTTTTTTATTTTCTGGTAACAGGCCAATGTGGGTTTTTCTGGCAAGATATGACATTGAAGTCTCATATTCATCAAAATTATGAAATTTGAATCATGTTTCGTTCGAATCGATAGAGCGAAAGACTCGAAAAATAAAAAAATTGGAAAAAAGTCGAAGTGACAGTAGAGAGTCCAAATTTGGAGAGAGTATAAAATTGGAAACTGAGCAACTTTTTTCTTTGGCATTTTTCGAAATTTCCAAAAAAATGCTGTTTTTTGAGGATTTTCGAAAATAATGTTAAATTTGACAGGTTTAGAGTAGCACATGGAAAAAGGAAAGATGCTGTATTTTACCTATTTTTCAAGCACAAACTAACTGTGTAGTCAAATTATCTTTCTTTCTTTATATCTATTAATAAAAAAAACTTCCATATGTCGCGAATTTTATGTGTGACACTGTATGAAGCATCGGCCACACCAAATGAAATCTACACATTTCCTCTTGAATGGAAAATGTGTCCAGGTAGTAGAAAGCGGTACAAAAGAGACAAAGTCTATGAAAATCGCCGAATATTCAAAATTGGAAAATCTATGGAATCATACTGGTTTAGTTGCCTTTTGCCACATATCTGGCTATTATATGAGTAGATGTTTCGTGAGTGAAAGGGTACGATTAGTGTGAATCGTCAGGTGTAGCCGAAAGTTATTTAGGGAACTCCCTGTGACAATGAAGTCTGCAGTAATTTTAACCCTGCTTCTGTGTCGTGTGCATTATTTTTTCTTAGTACACAGTTGTTCCAATACAATGTTAGGCCACTTTCTCAATTTTAATAAATAACTGTACGTTCAATTTCAATAATATGGTGGTTGAAGAAGTATCGATAATTATTACATAGTGTATTATTACAAAAGACATATTTTATTTTCTTGTTTTGAAACTGTATATATTCTTCAAAATGTAGGAATTCACTCCCTGTCTCAAAAGGTTTAGATTGATATCTCTACGAATTTGGCTTAGCCATCAGTAAATACGACATACTGGCATAGAAAGAGATGTGGTAAACAATCGAAAATAGTCTGGTGGTACAAAAGTTTAAATTTGAATTTTTTTGATTTTTTTTATGAAATATGTGTTCTGATCTTACCTGTTGCAAATCAAAATTTCGAATGGCTTTCACTTTTGGACATTTTGTTTTATCTTCAGGTCTGTTTCTTCTGCTTACTGATTTACTCACACATAATAAAAGCAAACATATATAGAATACTGAATACTTTTCCATTTTCGAACACTTAAGTATAATGAATGAATATTTCATCTCAAGCCATTTCCTCTAATGGGATATTACTCTTATCACCAAATGGTGGGCGATTAATAGCATAGCTCGACTTTGATAAACAGTAGTTTCGCTTGGTAAATATTTAGAAATGTAGGGTTTCTTTATGTAGGTGAATGATGATGTTTGTTTCAACATATTTTCTGAATGAATCAAATGAAAATACATGATGAAATTATTCAACTTGGCGAACTGAAATACCGAAAGTGACCTAAACTATCTTTACTTTTGAAGATAAAACACTGATATTTTAATATTTGTTGACTATTATTACATTGGACATAATTATCAAAACTAGGTACAGAAACAATTGATTTTATTGTTTCAAAAACTAATAATTGACAAATGAAATAGAGCGCTGTTATGCAGATTATTAGAATAGAAACATTTTTGCAGATGCGATTGGCAAGCTTTTATGTATGTACTTGCTCAATAATATCCCCTCTTAGTAACTATTGAACTAGACAATATATAAAAGTTCAGTTGAGGGATTTTAACAATTGATTATTTTATTGCTAATCGTACAAGAGAAACATCATGAACATTTCTTAAAAACACAAACACAATGGAATTAAGAATTTTTCGAAATGTCACTGCTCATATTCACAAAACATTCTGCGGTTCAGATTAAAATACTACGCTAATATAAAAAATTACTCATAGCATTTAAGAAAATACAGGTCTGTATTTGAAAATAAAAATTGGTTGTCCAATTTGTACGATACCTACTTTATACCTATAATTTTTATTCGTATATTTGAATAGCCGAAAGTTTTAAAAAATCTTCACAAAATTAAAAGTTGTGGTTTAGTCAAAAAAAGTCCAGAACTAGAACATGACTAGCTCTATTCAAAGACGTTGACAGCTATTATTTTCAAGGCTTACAACACTGCTAAATGGGTTGAAGTTTCGAGAAGGACCATTAATCATTTTTTTCTCGAAGATGTGGATAGCCTATTTAATTTGGACATATTTTAAACACTCATATACCGAGTTTCAGCCCAATATCACATATAGGGTGTTATATTTTGACTAATTTCCAAATTCATGATTTTTTGGCTGACCCTATATGAAGAACTGTACAATTTAAAGAAAGGGTGAAGTAGTCATTTAGGATATTCGAATACGAAGTTTTATCATTGTTTTTATGTTCTGTGCTTTTCTCAGCCCCTTGACAAATGTTAGCAAAGTTACATTTTTGAAAAGAAATATTTTCATTGATTAAAACGAACTACAGAACAGGAAAAAAAAATGCGGGAACAAAGGTATATCAGAGAAAAAGAACTTATCGATTTGGAGTTAGACTTGCAGATGAGTTGTACAAGTAGTAAATATTCCAAAATATCTCTTGCTGTACCTGAGAATACAGTTAACAGTTTCCAAAAAGTAGAAAATTGGCTAGAAGATTTTGAAGTCAACGATTTTCAAAACCATGAGGAATATTCAAGAAAAAGTTACAAACATTGGAATAATGGCTCTCAATGTACTAAAATTAATGAGAATTCCAGTAAAATTAGAGATCACACCAATGAAACTTGTGAGAAAAATGATAAAACAAGTCTATACCAACCACATGACTGTTCAAATGGACAATTAGTTAGTTACGTTGCCCTTATTCAGTGTAGATCCAGAAGATTGGCCACTATTTATGTCTCAATTCAAAAAGTCTACCAACACTTGTAAATTCACCATTGAAGAAAATCTGGTAAGACTTCAGAAATGCCTTCGTGGACGTGCAAGAGATATTGTTAAGCCACTGATGTTGATAAGTTCGTGCAACATAGAAACTATAATGGAATGCTTGGAAATGAACTTTGGACGACCTGATATTATAATTTCAATGCTGATAGAAAATTCAAGGAAGGTTACGTCACCTGGTAAAGAAAGAACAGATTATTTGATTCTATTCTCAAATGCTGTTTTGAACTTGACGTCCACTATAGAAGTACTCGAAGTAAACTCCCATTTGAATAACCCGCAGCTTCTAGAAGAACTAATTAGAAAATTGCCACATTTTCTACGTCTGGACTGGGGACAGTGTCTTATGAAACAACGCAACAACATCAACTTGAAAGTATTTTCTGAATGGCTCAGAGAAAAACCAAAAATAGCAAGAAAAGATTAATCAAGAAGGAGTCCACGAAGCATCAGAAAAAGAGACACCATTTTTTCAATTTCTGGATCAAACAACTGTAATATATCGAGTTGTTGCAAGTGCAAGAAAAACCACCAATTAGAAGATTGTGAGGACTTCAAAGTAATATCTCCAGGTGAACGTAGGAAAATTGTCACAGAGAAGAAATTATGTATGTGCTATCTAAAACCAAATCATTTCAAATCGAAATGTTATAAGAAAAGCTACTGTGGAATAGATAATTGCAAAGGTTTTCACCACTTTCTACTGCACAAAAATGAAAGCTGCAGAAGAAATTCCATATCATGAAGGCCAAAATGAACATGTAAACCTTACAAAGAATGATAATTACAATGTCTTGTTGAAGATCCTGCCAAATAAAAATAAAATCTCAGCAAGGAGATATCACAGTATTTGCATTCTATGATGATGGATCGACAATATACGCTAACTTAGCTCAACAACTAGACGGAACAATAGAATCCTCATGCTATCAATGGACAAATGGTATAACCCATCAGGAAGAAAACTCCAGAAAAGTGGAATTAGAGATCTTCAACCCAAAATATCCATGCAAATATTATCAGCTGAAAGGAGTTAGGACTGTTAAGAATATGCAACTACCAAGACAGACACTAGACATCAGGAGATTAAGAAATAAATACCCGAATGTGCCAGAACTTGAATATATTGATTCATATTATGATCAACAATCACTGCTTCTCATCGGTCAAGATCATTGTCATCTGTTGAATCCGAGAAAAACTATTGAACTTCATAGCAAGGGTCCAATAGTCTCAAAAACGTTGCTAGGGTGGACAGTTCATGGTAGAATACAGGTCAATATTCAAAATCAAAACGCATTCTTGTATCACATTTGCAATTATGAAAAGGATGAAGAACTGGTAAAAAAATCGTTCAGTATTGAATCTTTTGGGGTGACAATTTTGGAGAAGAGACCACAAAGAGAATTGGTTATAGATTCGAGACAGGATTATTATGGAGAATTGATAATGTTGAATTTCCAGAAAATCGCCAAAATGCCCTTATATTGCATGGAGAGAAAGATGGAAAAGGATGGTAATTTTGGAAACGAATATTGCAGAAAAATAGACGAATACTTGACGAAAGGATATGAGAGAAAATTGGACCAAAAAGAAATCACAGAAAGTAAAAAAGTACGGTATTTACCACACTTTGGAGTCTACAATGTGAACAAGAAGCTGAGAATAGTATTGAATGCTGCCTCAAAAACAAAGTCAGTAAGCTTGAACACCGAACTGCTTCAGGGACCAGACCTTCTGAAACCACTTATTGGAATTCTTATTAGCTTTTGACAGAACAAAGTAGCCTTCACAGGGGACATCAAGGAAATGGACATAAGGAAGGAAGATAGAACAGCTCAACGCTTCTTCTTGAGAGGACAAGAAAGAAACAAAGATCCTGGAATTTACGAGATGATTGATCAAAAATGTTATAGAAGTTCATAGAAGAGGCGGCTTCGAAATTTGCAATTTCACATCCAATTCAAAGAAGGTATTGGAAAGTATACCTGAGAATTTGAGATCAAAATCTACAAAAAATTTGTAGCTTATAGAGTTGGTGAAATTAGAGATCTGACGCACAAGAACAGTTGGCATTGGATTACGACGAAGGAAAACGTTGCTGATGAGGCTACCAGAATGAACAAAGACGTAAACATTTCACGAAGATGATTTTGTGGTCCGAACTTCCTACATGAATCAGCAGAATTCTGGCCGAATGAGAAAGAAGTAGATATGGATGTTTCTGAAGAAAATTTGGAATTGAAAAAGTTATTCGTTGTTCATCAATATCAGACTCCAACATTTCTATCAGAAATTGAAAGATGTTCATCCTATGAGAAACTAGTGAGAACTGGTTGGATATGGAGGTTTATAAAAAATTGTAGAAATCAAGAAAGAAACAAAAATGATCTCTCTGCGACAAAAATAAAAAATGTAGTGAAACTTTGGTTTAAAGAGGTACAAAACACATTCTACTCAGAAGAGATATCAATTAATTAAAATGGAAAAGAAATCGAAGAGGAAAACGAAATCTACTAACTCTCACCGTATTTGTTAAACGAAATTTAATGCATGAAAGGAAGAATTCCTGGGGGAGTATATAACGAGGAAGTGAAACTGGATCTCATCATTTTGGATGCCAGACACCCATTTACAAAATTAATGAAGAAGTCTAGGCACAAAGGATATGAATATGTTATATATGAAATAAGGCAGAAGTTCTGGATTCCTAAATTGAACAATTCAGTGAAGAAGATATGAAGAGAGTGCCAGCTTTGTAAAAATAGAAAGCACAACCTGTTACACCAGAAATGGGGTTGATACCAGACGTTACATTTAGGAAACCATTCACAAAAACTGGAGTGGACTACTTTGGACCTTTTTATGTGGTGATCGGTAGGAGACATGAAATAAGATTTGTTGTCATTTTCACTTGCATGACTACGAGAGTTGTTCACTTAGAATTTTCCTGGTCTTTGAACACATCATCCGTCCTAATGGCCATCAAAAGATTGATTGCAAGACGAGGCTCAGTGACAGATGTTTATTCAGACAACGGAACTAATTTCCATGGAGCAGATAGGGAGCTTTTGAAACTTATAGAAAATAGGGAACAAGCATGATTTTATTTTTTAGCTTCTCTGTATCAATTTGGGCCTCAAAAATAATATATAATGAAAATAATTCATTGAATCCTATTTTTTTCCGAAATGTTGAGTTTTGAAATTGCTCTTCGATTTAAACACAATTTGACCTTGAGATCGAATAACTTTCCCCAAACACTAGCGCTTCTTGTGGTTGTTAGCGGAATGGTGAGTAATTTTGACAGTTTTACACAGCTTTTTAAGAGCCCTCAATCGGTGAAAGTTTGAACCGTGTGAAGTAAGTATAGGGGTCGCTAGGAGTACGTTTTTAAATGGGATGAAAAAAGTAGCATTTTCAATTGAGAATTAGAAGAAAGGAAACACAAAATTTCAAATTCTAAGTATGTCACTTATGTAACGTTCATGTGCGAATAAAAATATTTCAGAACGGGGATACATGCCTGTTCCCTATTTGGATAGGAGCAAGATTGAAAATGAGATGTCTTTGAAAAGAATAAACTGGCATTTTAATCCTCCCACAGCGTCACATATGGGTGGCTGTTGGGAAAGGTTCATAAGATCTATTCGGAGAAGTCTTCAGATGATCCTGAAAGAAAAGTATCCACGGGATAAAGTATTGCAGACAGCCTAAGTTGAAATTGAACATATAATGAATTCGATACCCTTAACCTATACGACAAAAGATCCCAATGCACCAGAAAGTCCAACCCCTAATTATTTTCTAATTGGGTCTTCAAGTGGAGATTTTCCTGATACTCTGAATGATTTAGTTATTGATTTGAGAAAATAATGGAAGGTAGTTCAGGTCCTAGCAGAACATTTCTGGAAAAGGTGGATCAATGAATATGAGCCTGAATTGAATAGAAGAACAGAGTGGCATAAGAAAGTGAAACGATGTAAAGAAGGAGATGTCGTTCTTGTTGTAGATAATTCTTCTCCACGAAATACCTGGCCTTTGGGAAAAATTGAAAGTACTTACTCTGGAAGAGATGGCACTGTAACATTTTAGAAAATATAGTATTTTCATTGATTAAAACGAACTATAGAAACAAAGTTATAAAGCCAGTCACTATGTTCCTCATAGGCTTTGAAAATAAGTTGTCCGTTTATTCTTTGTTATAATTCGGACATTTATTCTCAAAACGCTTTCCACAAGTATTTGGTGGTGTAAGTTTCAAAGAGGTTTTGCGAGTTTTCAAAATGGTGAATCTCAACTTAGTCGAGGTAATCGAAATTGTGCGTTTGTTTGGTGATAACGCTCGATAAATGAGGGAAGGTGCTGAAGAATTCAACAGACACCCAGATTGTGAACCAATTCACCCACCATACTAATGTCATCAGGATTAATAGGTACATCATTCATAATTACTGGTAGAGTGCATGAAAAAACATGTACCGAGAAGTATTCTTTCATTGTGGTGGTCGGTAGACCAGCGGCTAAGTTATTTGACAATGGCATTTCTGAGAGGTTCGTGGCCTCAGTACGCGATCTTTTTTCTCAAGTACATAGGTTTATTTAGGCGGCCACATGCCACTGGCGTCTAGAGACAGCTCGGATATTTTGGCTGGCGAGCATCTTGACAGCTGACAGTTTTGGTTCTTATATTTTGGAGCGCCACTTACAATGATATTAGCAAAACCAATCTTAAATTTATTAAATTGGAATAATTTTTAGGAAGTAACAAACGCTAGGTAGGTACCTAACATTAATAAATGAAATGTTTTCACACCTACCCAATATTAGTTTTGCTAATATTGTTGTAAGTTGTCCGCCAAAATACAAGAACCAAAACTGTCTGCTGTCAAGATGCTCGCCAGCCATAATATCCGGGCTGTCTCTAGACGCCAGTCCACGTGCCTTGTAAGAAAGTGTGATGTGAGTTGCACTGGATGCCAATCCCGACCTCTGCTATTAGTTTGAAGTGCGCACCGACCACCCGGGGTGGTGCAGTAGCTTTTCCGGGTTTTCCTATGGTTGAAAAGTGGATACGCTACCAGAAATATCAGTAAGTCATCTGAGAGCGCCACGGTGGATTACTTATGACCTATTTTCAATTACTGACATTATGTATTATTATAAAGTTCGAATGGTGTATGCTTTGGGGAAACGTGACTCCTTACAGGTATCTAGATTATACCAACGAAATTTTCTTGAGAGAAGACATCCAGACTTGCAAGCATTTTAAGCCCTCAAAACAAGATTGGAGGAAACCGGAAAAGTATTTTAAATGAAGTTTGAAGATATTCCTCTCAATATTGCATTGTATATCACTGATAATCCCCATATGAGTACACGTCTTCTGAGTAGGGATTTGGGAATATTTCAAAGTAGTGTTTCTCGGATAGTGAGAACATACAATTATCATCCATATTATATGCATTTGATGCAGGAGCTGACTGAAAAAGATTTTTTAAAGCGAATGCGGTTTTGTCAATTGCTTGTAGATGAAATCAACCAAGAACACGATTTTTTGAGTACTTATGTTTAATAGTAGTAGACGTGAATCGACATAATATGCACTATAAGACAATTGAAGACAGTTGACGGCGAGTGTTTGGGCCATTTTTTTATGGTCAGTTATAAAATTAATTACATATGACATTCCTCTGGCAATGAGGCAGAGAGTGTGGCTACAACAAGATGGTGCGCCTGTACATTACAAGACTGATGGGAGAGAAAGTATCAATATAGAAATCAGTGAAAAATGGATCGGTAGAAGCGGACCAGTTCAATGTCCTCCAAGGTCATCGGATCTCATATCTATTCGAACTCCCCTTCAAATACTGGAAATATTGAAGCCAAGAATTTGTACTATTTTCAGCGATGTTTTAGACGATATAGGTATGCTGAATAATTTAGAAGTAGACTGAAAGTGTATTGGTGAAAATAGCAAGCACTTGCATTAAGTATTGTAGTAATAATAGACTGAACTAATTTGGTAATTTATTTGAAACTCCTTCTAAACAATAACTTAATTTATACATATCAGTCACTATTTCAATTTATCTGTAACTATATCTGCGAATCTTTCTGACACTGTCCCGCCCTCTCTTGTCGAGCGTCTTATATTCCGTCAGGCAGATGGCTCTCGAAGCGGATGGGAGCGACCAATTCCATTCGAGCCAGTTCCCGGCGATGAGTCATAATTCATAGTTGTTGATCCGTTGGCCAGCAGATAATGCGAACGTTGTTCACCTAAAAGCCAAGGGTACATAATTAATTAGCGATCAGGGGAAGCCTCGAAATCGTTACAATATTGTTATAGTGTTGAATTGGAATAAATATGATTTTTTTTTATTTAATTTTTTTATGTAAATGTAAATTCTAAATATGGTACACCAAACAAATATTATCAATATTTTCTGTTGAATAATATCCTTCTTATATATTATCTTTCTTAACAATCGTTTCGTTGTAGACTGTTTGGTAAACAGGGTGTTTTAGGTTCATGACATTGAGGGTGAAATTTATAGTCATTCACAAGGAAGGGGTTGTTATTGAATAATAATATACCGAGTGTTTCATTCGGAAAAATCAAAATATCGAATTTTAAAATGGCAAAGTTTGCATCTTGTTTAGTTTATTATTCTCCATATCGGCTACCGATTTCCGAATTATCTTCACTGAATATCTCGAAATATGGAATAGGCAATATCCAAAATCGCGTTCCTGCATATACAAAACACTTGTTTTGTTAAAATTTACAAACTACTTTTTTTTTCTACTTTTCATGGGGAGAGCAAGCACACTGTAGGTATAACTTTTTGTATTTGGTTACCCTGTATATAAGGGTCTAGGAGGTGATACATGTGAGAATTTTCCTCTCTCAGATGATCATACATGTGTAACTTATATAAACACTGTTTTGGTGGACTCTTGTTAATAGTGGGACAGTTTCACATGAACAGGCAAATTCTGTAATGTACCTAGGACATCGTGAGGACGTGAGGATAAATACATTTCTTCAGGAATGACTACAGTACTTTTTAAATTCCTTCCTCAACAACAAACAACAAAACCACCTAACTCCTGCCAAGATATCGGTCGCTATGTATTGAACTGTACTATAATCCTTGAACTAAAAAAATAATTGAAATAGGTCAAAATAGTTATCCGACGATTAGATAAGTCGGACACGAGAAGAATTCCCAATGGAATTATTTACTCACTCAGATGAGACTGACCTTATCAACAAACAACATTGAAAAGTGACGGTAATTTAGTTTGAAGTATGGCTGTTAGTTTCAGTGCGTTACCAACATTATATGAATATTATACGAATAGTGGCATTCATACAGGTCTCAATGCGGAGAACCCTTATTTTACTTTGAATGATAAGAACATAACAATCTATAGTGGTGCTCTCCATTATTTTCGTGTTCCAAAACCTTACTGGAGAGACAGATTGCGAAAATTGCGAGCATCTGGATTGAATACGGTTGAAACTTATGTACCATGGAATTTGCACGAACCTCAATCTGGGCACTACGATTTTGGTCAAGGCGGTTCAGATATGGAGGAATTCTTGAACGTTACCGAATTCCTTACCATTGCCAAAGAAGAGGATTTATTAGCTATTGTCAGACCGGGACCTTACATTTGCACCGAATGGGAATTTGGGGGATTTCCTAGTTGGCTTCTGAGAGAGAAAGACATAAAGCTGAGGACTTCGGAAACAACTTATATGAGATATGTTACAAGGTACATAAATATAGTGTAAATATAAAATACCACTTCCTTCGATATTCAAATAACAAATTTTGAAATTCTTCTACATTATGCCATCATAGCTGAAAGTGTCCAATTGGCTAACTCAAAAAATGTTTCGCCTTTAATGAGAAGACAAGAATATATCTGGTGACAAGCTTTTTCGGCATACCTTAAATTTTCTTCGAAGAGACACCAATGAAGAGTTGAATTTAATATTAAAAGGTATACATTTGATTAAAACCAATTATTCTTAAAAAAAAAATTATCAAGGGAAATATTGGATTTAACAATTGATTTTTCATTATTGATATAATGATCTTCCGTCAAGAAGTGTCGTTTATTCTTGCTAACCAAGTGAGAATCATTTCATAGTAGTAATAATACTACTCCCTCATAAACAGCGTAGAGTTTACCCAAAGAAAAAATATTCCTCTGGATGATCTCGGACCAATGCTAGTTGAAATTTTAACTAGTAGGCGAGCCCAATAGGGGATTTTGGGATTTACTCGAGCGCGACAGATTAACATAAAGGGGGATACCTTACACCCTGTTAAGTACCTCCACCATATATAAGCCCATAATATAGGATCGCACGTCTAGGACAGCCGATCAGAATAGTAAAAAAAATCGATCGTTCGAAATACTCGAGCGCGTCAGATAACGGTAAGGTGAGGTAATCACATGGTTAAAAGTGTGCATTTCAATCATCTGACGATTCAAGCGTGACGCAAGGGAGTGGGAGGGTCACAATCTTGCAAAAAAACGTCACCTTGACATTCTCGAGCGCGGTCGATTTTTTTATTTCGAAGGAAATAATGCAAAAATACTGGAAAAAATATAATCTACTGATTTCCATAAGCCGAGGTAGTACAAATCGTCATTAAAGTTTAGGACGTTCAGCTGCAGTGAAGCTTGCAATGCCCACTTCACCACAGCACATCTTACATCTGCCCATCTCTTTCCCGTTCACGTTTTCTGTATCTCTTGCTCTCTCGCAATGTATCGTCAATTTTGTCTTCTATATTATGCACCAGGCAAAAGAATCGCAAACTGTTGTAATAATCTTTCAGGTCACGTTTTTTAGAATGACTGCATCGTACTGAAATGTCTCCTCATCAGGAATGATCTGATTAAATTCTTGAGGTGAAGGCTGGTGAAATTTTTTAAGGTGTTGGTTGATTCCATTTTTGGGGTGTCGATTGATAACTTGGACGGGGTGATTTAATTTCACGTTTCAATTCTTGTTTCAACTGAGTGGTTGGGGGTTGTTGAACAGCTGTTAATAATTCCTTTTAAGGTTTGGTGATTGGTTCATAAGATTTTACTAAATGTAACTGAGATTGTGCTATATCAGATATCACAGTCTTAAATTTTATTTTCAAAGCCTTTCTTGATTTTAATAGTTATTGATTGAAAAAAAAATAATTTAAAGTTTATATTTTAGTTTTAAATTTTTTCCTGAGTATATTATTATTGGAAGAAATAGATTATTTGTGCATTTCATTTGTCACATTCAGTGATATAATTTTTTTTTCTATTGAAATTTTTTTTTCAATATTTCAGATTAAGAAAAACTCTTCAAATAATAGTCAGATTATGGGCCAGCACAACTAGGATATCAAGCTGAACCGCCTGTTCAATAATCTAACGCGCTCGAGTATTTCAAAATGGCGATTTTTTTTTCATTTTCACAGCCGCTACAAGCTTGCGCCATGTCCGAATCGTTAGTCTTTTGGATGGGAGTTCCTTTTGGACTCAATTAACATCCCTTCTGAATATCTGACGCGCTCGAATACATTTTTTTCTTCCGTTTTCAACCCTTTCGTACAGCCTCCCCCACGACGCAAACCGACAGATTAACATACCGCCAATATCAGAGACACGTGGGGCATATACACTATCAATATCTGACGTGCTCGAGTATTTTCATGTAACCATTTTTTTCATTTTTGAAAACCTGTAGACGCTCCACCCACCGATAAAATTGTGTACATCAAAAGGGCTTTTTTTCTTTCTACCATCTAATCTTCAAAATCCAATAGGTCTCTACAACGCTCGAGAAAATCCCCATAATATACAGACTGAACCAATTACCAAAAATTGTACAGTGTGCTCTCCCCATCGAATGAAGTGAAAAACTTGAAGAAATTAGGACATTTAGCCCCAAAAAAATACATTTTATAAGTATAAGTTTTCTTCTGATATTGTTGTTAAAATTGTTATTTCCGTCAACCAGCTGTACGTCCATGCACGAGACTGATGACCATGCTGGGAATCGAACCCATGACCCTTAGGTTAAGAGACAAGCGCTCTACCATCATGTCCATCAAATATGGGATTGAAGCTGGTAGTTTCAGATAAAGTTTTTGCATGACTTCTATGAAAATTGCTTCAGATGACTGTTGTATTACACAACATGCCATGAAAGTTGAAAAAAATATTCGACTTTTGATGTCGAATGATGTACAATCACATCACAAAATTCATAGGAGGTAAACGCTGCCATATTGAACGGTATTGATTTACGATTGAAGCCAAATACAATTACTGTACGGCTTATTGAAAATCAAACTTTCAATGAACCGTTGATATTTTTGACGGGTGATGAACGATTTCTTATTGTATGTCTCTATCTACCATCAGTTATTAGGCTACATTGCAGTATCAGAGGCTTATAAGTAGGCTCCCTTACTTACGTGGATTCTAACCTCTCTCTTTTACCTTCCTTCTGTTGGCAAACTGGAAGTCTCACTCGAAGTGATGCCACGAATGCCCAGAATACTTTCACATATAATAGAATAATAGTTTACAACAAATAAAAGTCAGAGCATTGCACGTTAAACAAAAATGTATCTTTACTCACTGAAACCCCCTTTTTCGACCAATCCGTTGTCATCCGGCCTGGGTACCGGCATAGAGATCAAGGGGGGCTGAAGATTTTACAATAAAATTCTGAACTTCACAAAAAGACAAATATTTAACATTGATTAATTATTGCAATGGACATTTATTATAAATGCCCATTGCAATAATTAATCAAACATGTTGGCCGCCTGACGAATCACAAAAACCTTGAATTATCTGCAACAACTGCTATGATGCAGTGGTGGATCTATGGAGGTTATCGATGTTTAAATCATCACGAATAGCTCACAAATTTTCCAGGTGCTACGCACATGACATGACATTTAATTTCCGCTAGAGGATCAACGAAGGGCTTAGAGTCTGGGCATCCCAATGCTAGACTCTCCTCCACATGGTGAATCCTGGGCTCCTACAGTTAATGCGACTAGAGCAGACTGTAGGGGAAGTTGAGGCATCGCAGCCAAAAGGAGTGCCTAGTGAGCCTTGTTCCCCTACCTCACAATACACTGACGCCAAAAAATACATAACTGGGAAACCTGTCAACGGGAGCCAAGGAGGGTCTCGGATCAGGAGCTGCATAACTGGTAGCTGTTGAATCGCCGCGGCCACCGTAGTCTGAGAACCAACCAAGCTAGAGCTTCTAATAGAGGTCGGATCGAATGAACTTGCTGTGAGAATTAATCTAAAGGGGAGGAATGAGACGAGGCATGCTCCTAGGATAAACATGCCTATTGAATTTTGAGTAAAAACGACTGTAAACGGTGCCCCTTCAAGGGTACCTGAGGAGAGGATGGCGACCTCATCGGAAAACACTTGATTCATCTACATATGAGTTTGGCATGCAGGGGACAGTGTTAAGCTGGGTAGAAAAAAAGAGTGCCGTGCTACGGTACAGGTGCGTGTCTTATGAGTTAAGGGCTTGGAGATCTTGGGCATTAACATCGCAGAAGCACTAAAAGGTGTATTCATGCGGCCCCATCATTCGATAATAAAATGGTCATCTCTCTCCCGTTTTACTTATCGTTACTCCTAGATATTTGAACTCTTTTACTTTTTCAAACTCTCTCGCTCCTATTTCGATCTTTCCCTATATTTGTTCCGTTCCTTATCTCAATATTTTCGTTTTTTCTTGGTTAATCCTAAGCCCCATTATTTTCCCTTCTTCTATAATTTCTTTCAGCATATCTTTCATTACTCTTCTAGTCTGGTAATTATGGCTATATCATCAGCGTACGCAATAATTTGTCACCTGCCCTAAGATTCCTTTTCTTAATTCTCCTCATATTCTCCTCATATTCTAAAGTGAGGTTAAATAACGTCGTTGAAAGTGAGTCCCCCTGTTTTACCCCTTTGTTGATTGTGAATTCCTCTGTTTCTCTTCCTCTTTCTCTTATTGTGATCTTAGTTGTTTTTATCGTCATTAATATCAGCTTTCTCAGTTTTTGTGGGATTGTTAACTCTTTCAGTGCAATCATGAGTTGGTTTCTTTTTATTGAGTCAAATGCTTACTGGAAATCTACAAAGAGCAGTTCGAGCAGATCTTGTTTTCATGGACTTTTTCTATCACTTGCTTTAGTGTATGAATCGAGTCTGTGGTTGATTTTGCTTGTGTAAATCCGCTTTGATATGTTCCTATTATGTTTTTTGTAATACTTGCCAACCTTGATTATACGCTGTGTTGAGTAGTGTTATACCTCGGTAATTCTTACAGGTTTGTAGGTCTTTTTTTTATTTATAGTTATTATTTGAAAATTTGTAATTTCGACCATCCTAAGTACGAAAAGTCTTGAACTTGTGTACTAAAGGCAAAATGATTGATTAACTTTGGCTATTCAGAACTAGTTCACGTAATTTTTTCTTTGGCAAAAGTTAAATTTATAGTGTTTTAAGACTACAGAAACCAATATCTGCATATTCACATTTTGCTTTTTTGCTTAGGACGGCAGTATTATCAGAACCACCATCTTGACATAATGGTTTGGATAAAGCCTGCGGAGTTCAAAGAGAAGATCTCGAAATTTAGTCCGTTTTTCCTCCTCTTTTCGGACGATGTTCGTTTCGCCAGGAGCTGAAAACTCAATGACGAAAATCGTCCTACTTTGATGGTCGAGAAGGACTACATCAGGCTTATTGGCTAGTATTTGCCTGAGGGTGGGAAATGAGTAGTTCCAATAGATTCGGCACTTCTCATTCTCCACAATGGACTCAATATGCCCCGGTGCATAAGGCAACACCGGTGTCTCGTCTACACCATACGAGTGTCGTAGATAGTAGTACAACACTCGTAGGGCCGCGTTATGCCTGTGGATATAGGCTAAGACCGCATAAGCTGGACAAGCTGACAGCAAATGCATTATCGTGTCAGCTGCCCCACGACACGCTCTGCATCTAGAGTCAGGGACCTCTATACCCATCACGCGACTACGGTAGACGAGGGTGTTGAAGACACCATCCTGGCAGGCCATTATGAATCCCTCGGTTTCCGACTTCAGCCCACTTGACCTGAGAAAAGCGAAGGTCAGGTTTCTGGATAAGCCAAGGTCTTCAATGTGCATTGGCTTATCCCTATGTAGCTGTAAGAGCCTGTCACACTCCGCAGCTTTCACGTGGGCTTTTTGCTGAACGGGTTCCAACTCGGTGACAGAGTTTGGGTTCGTCCGTTCAATGTCGAATATGAGACCGAGTTCATCGGCTGCACGGGTTGCTGCCTTGAAAAGAAATGCTCCAATCTCTGCTTTTTCATGATCACATACCAAGCAGAGAAGGGGATCTGAACTCCTAATGACTTTACAGGCTCCATCCAGTACCATTCTGTTATGTAGATACTCCAAACTCAAAAGTCCACGTCCTCCCCGTTGTCTGGGGAAGTATAACCGTGGAACAGGCGATTTAGGATGCAAGCTTCTATGAAGATGCATTATTTTGCAAGTTTTTACGTCGAGTTGTCGCAGCTCTTCCTGAGTCCATTTCATTACTCCAAAGGAGTAAAGTTGAATTGGAACGGCAAGCATATTAGTTGCAGTAACTTTGTTCTTCCCCGACAGTTCTGAAGACCAGATCTGTCGGAGTTTGTGCTGATACTTGCCGCGGAGAGAGCTTTTGACAGAAGCTACCTCTTGGGTATGGCGTTGTTCCACCCCTAGGTAGGAATACGTCTATCCAGCATCCAGATGATGTGGGATGCTTCCGTCTACGAGCTGAACGTCCTCTCCGTATTCCTCGCATCGTCCTCGTTTGAGATGAACCGTGGAACATTTGTCGATCCCAAACTCCATTCCGATAGCATGCGTGTACTCTTGCACCACCCTTAAGGACTGATGAAGGTCCTTCTCTCCGGAGGCATAAAGTTTAAGGTCATCCATGTAAAACAGATGGGTGACCTTATGCCTCCGGTTGCTGAGCGTGCCGCAGTTGTATCCGCGGGTTTTCCGTAGTGCAACGGACAATGGCAGTAGTAAGATGCAGAAGAGAAGAGGACTGAGGGAGTCTCCCTGAAACACGCCCCTTCTAAAGATAACCTGCTCTGTTTGGACTCTGACTTGACCAGATGTTATGGTAAAGCGAGTCCTCCAGAGCGTCATCTGCTGTTCAATGCATCTCACTATTTGATCGGGTACCGCAAGGCATCTGAGCAAATGCATGATGAGCTCATGCGATGTTGTATCAAATGCCTTGCGATAGTCGATCCAGGCTATTGAAAGGTTACGCTTATACTGCACGGGGTCCTGCGTGATGCATCTGTCGATCAGCAGGTTCTCCTTGCAGCCAGCGACCCCCTTCTTTGACCCTCTTTGCTCATATATCTGTTCATACACCGGCTCAACTGCGGAGAGTATTCGCAAGTATAAGATGCGTGTAAACATCTTATAACATGCGTTCAAGAATGTTATCGGTCTGTAGTTTTTCGGATCGGACAAATCTCCGTTTTTGGGGATAAGCACGGTTCGCCCCTCGACAAACCAATCCGGAATCTACTGCTCCCCATCTAGCCATGAGTTGAAAACTCTTGCTAGATGGTGGTGGGTTCATGGAAATTTTTTCCACCAATAGTTATTTAGGCCATCGGGGCCTGGAGCAGCAAAGTTCTTAGAGCCTTTTAGGGCCCGTCTAACTTCTTCCGAGGTTATCGGATTGCGCAGTGCCTTGAGCTCAGGCTGACGAAGCCTCCTGCAGAAGGCTTCGAACTGCGCTAGGGCTGGAGTATCTACGTTAAGTGGTTGCGGAAACTCATAAATGTTCTTCCAGAAGGTTTCTATCCGATCAGCCGCCGGCGGGTTATCCACAACACGTGGAGGCTCTTGGAATAGGCGAGAGGGTTTATCGCGGAACTTCATGTTTTCCGCGATGCTCCTCGCCCGCCTCACCAGTGACTTTTTTGCAGCCACCAGCATTCGTGTCCTATCAAGACAGTGCTGTTTGATGGTCAACAGCACGCCCTGATTTAGTGTGAGGTGAGCTCGTCTTAGATTTGCGGCAATTCGCCGCACTGCGGGCGTGAAGGGCCTATTGGCCGCCACGTAGTCCGCCACACACTGGATACGAGACACGTGTTGTCTCGCCGACTTGATCTCAGCTTCCATCTTGTGAATGCGTCGCTCATGCCTCCCAATCAGAGGGGTGGTATCTCTCCTCTCCGCTTGGGACAATTATTATTATTATTATTATTATTATTATTATAATTATCCATGCAAGAATAGATAATTAAAAAAGTTTGAATACCTAAGTCTAGAAGATTCCTTTCCTGAGTTTTAGTCATGTTTGAATGGAAACTCATTTTTTGATATCAAAATATGCTGTTTTGGAAATATTGTACTCCAACCTAGTTTTCTGAACAACTTTTTTCGTTAACTGTTACATCTACAGAATTTGCATTATTGTGGATAAAATTAGGATTTGATGGATTTGTGTTAAACGGCTGCGGAGGTATGGATGAAACAACTTTCTTATATGAGTGTGACTGAAATTACAATACAGTAGGGAGGTCAAAAGTTTCTAGTAAACTCGCTGGGTAAATGAGGAAATTCCATGAACATCTGCCTTCATGTTTCATCCTATCAAACCTGGTATTACTGGATTCATAATAATTGAAATACACCGTGTGCTAGGAATCGCACGTTAAAAGGAAAGACCTCGTTGGTCCTTGGCTCGTACAAGTTTCGACTACTGAGGGGTGCCGTTCGTAAGGGGACGACAGCTGGTTAACGGAAAAACTATTTTAAACAGATTTATTCCGTTTCGCTTTTGTTTCTCCAGCAATATTTTTGAAATTTGGAACATTGAATATGCTCACTGGACGGCACTTTTTGACATATTTGGAAAATAAAGGAAAAAAGGATAGGAAAAAAGAAAAGGATATATACCCATGAGTGTGTGTCACACGGTATTCTGTTGAAACTAAAAAAAAAACTCTTATTGGCTGGTGGTTCGCCATGAATTTTAAAATGTTAATTTAGTAATTCATTATCATTATCTTATTACCTACCCGTTGTAATTTTATCGGGTTATTAGCCACGGCATTCTACATTTAGAAGTTATTTTTACCGAAAGGTCTCGACTTATTTCATGTGCATAAGATTGATGACGCACGGGCAAAGATAAAATAATCGAACTGTAACTTCAATTCTCTGATCGTACTATTAGATGGCCTTCTTTCAAATTGCTGTTTGGAAAACGTACGGAACGTAATTAAGAACAAGTTGTACTTCAAGGCGTAACATTCTTATACCCACTTTTTAATTTAATATACGGCGTGTTCGAAACATTTTTGACAACATTATGAATTTCTCTGACCTGAGGAATGATAAGGTCAAGTTTTTTTTATTATTCCTGGAATAATTTTAAGAATAATCCTAAGATATTCTCAGATGGCTACTTTGGATTCACCATAGAATAATTTAATGAAATAATCATGGTATCATGTAATCATTAGTTTATTAAAGCTTCAACGTGTATTTTCAATTTGTCTCGAAAACTGCAAGAAAACAAAACTCATAACATACTGCATAAAATGAGCATAATTTGGTAGGTACAGAAAATTTTCAAAGTTACAGCATCAAGTTGGTGACCCACTGAAAGAACTCTGAATATCTCGAAAACTACACTGGCATAAAATTTATAAAATACTGCCAAATTGGCTTAAATTCGATGGAAAAATAAAATTTTGATGTTCCATATATGAATCACAGCTTCAAGTTGGTGTCCCACAGGAAAAACTCTCAATACCACAAATTGGCACACAATGGGCACACAACACCCATAACATTAGAATAGCGAAATTCTAGAGATGGATCACCAACTTAACGCACCTTAAATGTTCAGCTCCTGAAGATGCTAACTATTGGCGAGACCGCGTTAAGTGGAATTGACATAGTTCTGGTGTTTGGGTAGTTCCTACTATCCCAAAATTCTTTAATTTGATTTGTCACATGTTCAATATTTGTCAGAAAAACATCTAAATAGGCACACTTCATGAAATCAATATTCAAGATTTGCAATTGCTCTTACCCATGAATATAACAATGGATTGTTCAGCAAGTACTGTTGACTATGAAAGTATCCATATGAGGACTTGCCTAATTACCTCCAGTTCAATTTCCTAATTTTAACCGTTATTATTAAGTGATTTTACTTACTGCAGTCTTTTAGCCTACCGATGGAGAAGGCACGGTTATCGAAATACATATATAGGAATAAAGTGAAAAAACATATTACGTACTGTCAGTACGATGAATAATTTCCAATTTTATTTCCAGGTACTTCAATATGCTGTTACCAATCCTTGCAATGCTTCAGTTTTCCAAAGGTGGCCCGATCATTGCCTTTCAGGTTGAGAACGAGTATGGCAGCACTGCACAACCTGGTAAATTCGTTCCAGACAGAATTTATCTCCGGCAATTACGCCAACTCATGATTAATAACGGAATCGTAGAATTACTTGTAACGTCCGACAGTCCGTCTCTGCATGGCAGTATTGGTACCTTACCTGGCGTTTTTCTACAAACCGCAAATTTTGCTGCAAATCCTGACTATGAATTTCGAAAACTGAAACAACTACAGCCTAATGGGCCTGTCATGGCAATGGAGTTCTGGAGTGGCTGGTTTGACCACTGGTCCGAACTTCATCATGTGAGGAGCGATGACAGCTTTGCTAATACTTACGAACAAATATTGAAATATCCAGCCTCAGTGAACATATATATGTTCCACGGTGGTACTAGCTTTGGATTTATGAATGGTGCTAATTTAGGGAATTCATTGACTGATAATTCCGGGTACCAACCGGATACGACAAGTTATGATTACGATTCACCTTTGACTGAAAGTGGTGATTATACGATGAAGTACGTATCGATGAAAAAATTGCTGGGAAGATACAATCCAGTAAATACGAGGTAAAGACGACGTTTTTTTTAAATATAATAGCAAAAATGTTTCCTGGTCATAAAATTCGAATGATTGTCATCCAAATAGTTGTATTTGCTGTATTACTGAATTAGGTAATCTACACGATAAAATAAATAAAAATTTGGACCCTCTCATGTCAATAAAATTCAAGAAATAGAAACTGACTAGAAGTAAGGGAGAGCTCCGGCTATTTTTCCAGGGTTTGAATAAAAGCTCATTTACATTTGGTAACTGGCAGCAAGTACTTTCCGCTAGTAAACTTTCCAAATGTGAATGAGCCTTATGGCATGTGGATGACGTGATAGCTATCTTTGATAGAAAACAGGACGAAGTGGACAGTTTTGTTTCAGAGTTGGATAACCAGTTTCGTTCACATATGAACCTAAAAAGAAACAGCTGCCATTTTTATATGTTTCAGTAATTAGAAACAACCAAAATTAGCTTGAATTTGATGTCTACAGAAAGAACATGTGTTTTACTCAGACACATCCTTGGGAGCTTCCACCATTGCACACAGCAAAAAATGACGGGATTGAATTTTTTGGGTAATTGACTCTTGTTGTTCCCATTCAACGAGTAGAGTTTCGAAACTGAGAAAATGATTATAAGGGAGGTAGCTGAACTGAACGGTTATTCTGTGGATTTGGTAGACAAACTGATTAGGAAACAGGTTCAAGAAAACCCTTCGTGACTTCGACTTCTCAAAAAGAGAAATGTGTCGTTATCCCATACGAACCTCGAGTTACTCGAGATTCCGACAGTATTTTCAAAACCCTTAATATGACGGTGGCGTAAAAAACCTAGTGCAAGTGGCAACATATCCTGGGTACACCCAAAGATAAGACAGAAGGAGAAGGAAAGTCGCGTGATTATGACATTAGATTCAAGGACTGCTAGAAGAAATATGTGAGTCAAACTAGTAGGACCATGAAAGTGCGGTTCAAAGAGCACATCGCTCATATCCGATTATTATGCTATGGATTAAGACCACCGATTTGATAAGACTAGGTGACAGAGTTTGGGTTCGTCCGTTTAGTGTCGAATAATAGGACTCGGTCTCCTGCATCGGATGCACGGGTTGCTGCCTTGAAAAGAAATGCTCCAATCCCTGCTTTTTCATGATCGCATACCAAGCAAAGAAGGGGATCTGAACTCCTGATGACTTTACAGTCTCCATCCAGTACCATTCTGTTATGTAGACACTCCAAACTCAAAAGTTCACGGCCTCCCTGTTGTCTGGGGAAGTATAACCGTAGAACGGACGATTTGGGATGCAAGCTCCTATGGAGATGCATAATTTTGCGAGTTTTTACGTCGAGTTGTTGCAGCTTTTCTTGAGTCCATTTCATTACTCCAAAGGAGTAAAGTAGAATCGAAAAGGCAAGCATATTAGTTGCAGCAATTTTGTTCTTTCCTGACAGTTCTGATGACCAGATCTGTTGGAGTTTATAATTTTTTTTTCCATAAGGAATGTACCAGTCAGGCCCTGTCCCCGGAGCTGCGATACTACGGGAGGGCGCGCTGGTGTATCATTAACCCCAGCAAACACTCCCCACATCCGTGGGGTGAGTGATTACTGGGTCCGAGAATCATGTGCCCTGGGTAAACGGAGTGAACCAAGAATAACGGCCTTCCGGCTATGTTTTCTGCCGCATCACGGCATGCCGGTATGATTTTTTGATTCGAGAGCAGCGTGTCCATCAGAACCACCATCTTGACAGAATGGTTTGGATAAAGCCTGCGGAGTTCAAAGAGTAGATCTCGATATTTAGTCTGTTTTTACTCCTCTCTTCGGACGATATTCGTTTCGCCAGGAGCTGAAAACTCAATGACAAAAATCGTCCTACTTTGGTGGTCGAGAAGGACTACATCAGGCTTATTGGCTTGTATTTGCCTGAGGGTGGGGTATGAGTAGTTCCAATAGATTCGGCACTTCTCATTCTCTACAACGGACTCAATATCTTCCGTAGCATAAGGCAACATCGGTGTCTAGTCTACACCGTACGAGTGTCGTAGATGGTAGTACAACACTCGTAGGGCCGCGTTATGCCTGTGGATATAGGCTGAGACCGCATAAGCTGGACAAGCTGACAGCAAATGCATTATGGTCTCAGCTGCCCCACGACACGCTCTGCATCTAGTGTCACGGACCTCTATACCCATCACACGACTACGGTAGACGAGGGTGTTGAAGTCACCATCCTGGCAGAACATTATGAATCCCTCGATTACCGACTTCAGCCCACTTGACCTGAGAAAAGCGAAGGTCAGGTTTCTGGATAAGCCAAGGTCTTCAATGTTCTTGCATTGGCTTATCCTTATGTAGCTGTAGGAGCCAGTCACACTCCGCAGCTTTCACGTGGGCTTTCTGCTGAACGGGTTCCTATTCGGTGACAGAGTTTCTTCGGCATGAGGCAAGCTCTGCTCATACCAACAGTTTGTAAGAAGCTTGTGCCTTGTAGCCATGAAACATGACTAACCTCAATATGTTCTCTTTTTCATCCAATTTTTTAGCGTTTACTACCTACCGGCTTGTTCAACTGGTGGCACTTCCTCACCGCAAACAAAACAGTGAGTTTTTTAAGAGGCATTTGAAGACTTTTGAACGTAATTCATGTGCACTAGCACTATACTTATTTCTTTCAATGAAAGCAGCAATAAGTATATATTTATCAGTTATTGCGGGAAAGCTTTTCTATCGTTGAAAATGATAATTGATTGGCCGATTCTGAGAAATTGATTAAGAAATCAGGAAATGGGGATTTTTTGCTATAGCGCTCCCGTAGTCACAATTATTGAATCATTGACGGTCTTTGCGAAGGAATGAACCCTTTTATATATCCCTCAAATTTGCTGTGAGTTCAATGTTGTAGAAAACTTTCTGTGTGGTTCGTGCTAGTATATATTTTTTTACAGGATACCTCAAACTCCCCATCAACAACCGAAGATAGCATACAATCCTGCAGCAATTCAAGGTCAACTCTTTCTTGACAGAGTATTGAATAGTACTTTGAAAATTTTTAGTGAACATTTGATGTCTATGGAAATGCTACCTATAAATAATATGTCTGGTCAAAGCTACGGGTATATCGTATACAGAAAAAGGTTTCTTGATATACCAGCACATTCAGTACTGACTGTAGGCGGTAGAATATGTGATAGTTTGATTGTACTTGTTAATGGTGAGTTGGTATCCAAACCGTTGAATGTGACCAACGATTTGAATGGGTTTGGATTTTGGAGACTGAAAAACTCGAGTTTATTACTGAGAAACAAGAATTTATATGGGGCTACTTTGGATTTGGTAGTGGAGAATTGGGGGAGGAATAATTTTGGATATTTGGACCAATTCAATCAGTTCAAGGGACTTTGGCAAGGAGGTGTTTATTTGAACGAAATGGAAATCAAAAACTGGGAAATTAGACCATTGGAGTTCAAAAAATCCTGGACTAGGCAACTTTCTGGTTGGCACAGACCAATTAAACTAGGCGCTGTGGGTCCTTCATTATATAAAACTAGTTTTTTTGTTAACCAAACTTATGATTCTTTCTTAGATATGCGAAATTGGTGTAAAGGAATAGTAATAGTGAACGATTTTGTGTTAGGAAGATATTCCAGAATAGGACCTCAGCAAACATTGTATTTACCTGGCCCCTTCTTGAAGATAGGTTGGAATGATGTAATTATTTTCGAACATTATTATCCGTCAGAGCGTGTAATCTTTTCAAACACACCAATATATGAAACGAGGAAAAGGTTCAAAACATTAACATCTTTCGATAATATTTGACTGTAATAAAGAATAAAAAAATTAGTCAGGTGATTTTTCCTCTCCTCAAAAGTCGTAATAGTACCCCGGAAAAAGCTGACATTCTTGAACGACGCCGACGTGAACATTGCAACACAAAATACGAGACTGTGCTTTTTTCTTAGTGGAATAGGTACATGTTATATTTTCGCAAATTGTTCAGAAATTGTTGAATCTTATCAATATCGTGAATTTCAAATTGTACAAATAAGTGACGTTTAATTTAATAATAATAATAGGCCCTCATTTCGCATATTAGTTAATACATATACATATTATAATATGTTTACATCTCATCAGTTTTTCGAAGAAAATACCAATTTGTAATTTTTTAACGTCTATTTTCTCACTTTGACAATCAACAACTTTTTCCTTTGAACTTATTTCTTTACAAAAATATTACAATATAAATATAACCGAAAATAAAACAACGAACATTATTTTTGATACAGTTGAATATGAAAAAGAAACAAAAGGTCAAACCTCATGGTTTTCCTCACAGTAGAAAAATTAGGGATATTGGATTCACGAATATAACTTCTCTTTAAAAATTCGAACGAAGTTCGAATATATTGTGCCAGAGAGGTATCAACAATGTGAAAAAATACGGGGTACCCTTCTCTCTCATCGTTTCCACCAAGTAAAAAATTAAAGGCAAACATCTGTCAGAAAACAACTACTTCCCTGGCCAATGCCACGACGGAAATTGAACTAGATCTGATAGATATTTGTGCAACTTTCTTCCAAGAAGACCCAATTGCAAGTGCTTGTCTTGTAATTAAACAAAACATTATTCTTCATTTGTGATGTTTGCCTTGGTGGAACTGCTTAGAGAGAAGGGTACCCCGTATTCTTTCAGATTGTTAATACCTCTTTGGCACAAAATACTCGAACTTTGTTCGAATTTTTACAGTTTTCTCTTCCCGGAGTCAAAAACAGAAATGGAGGTGAGAATGACCCTAAAAATTATAGACCAATCTCAGTCAAATCGGTAATTGCTAAAATTCTAGAAAGGTGCATAGTCTCCAGATTAAATAAATACGTAACTAAAAATAATATAATATCAACCCGCCAATTTGGCTCCAGAGAAAATTTTTCTACAGAGGATGCTCTATTTCATCTCACCAGAAAAATACATGAAAATCTAGAAGACAATAAAAAAGTTATAGGAATATTTATAGATTTGGCAAAGGCTTCCGATAGTATATCTCATGAAATGCTTTTGCGAAAACTTGAGTATTACGGAATCCGCTGGATTGTATTAGAGCTTTTCAAAGACTATCTGACCAACCGCACACAAAATGTCAAAATAAATGAATATTTTAGTGAAATACAAAAAACAAAAAGTGGTATACCTCAAGGAACAGTTCTTAGTCCCCAGCTATTCTTTCTGTATATAAATAAAATGCTGAGTCTTGATATTTTGGGAGATATTATATCATACGCCGATGATACTGTACTACTTTTCATAAATCACACCTTGCGATCAACAGAAAAACAGACAGAGAAGGGACTGAAAAGTATACGAAATTTCAAAGTATTTTGCAACAAAACGAAAAAAATCATACTTGATAACAGAGGTAATATCGAGTCAATAATGTCTCGTAAAAAGGTGTGGATGGACGGCTTCCGCAAAGTTTCGGATTTCTCCGAAACCCCCTTCAGCCGCCCACCGCTCTGCTCCAAGTGACCTGGAGGGCAAGGACGTCGTCACCCAGGGATTTCGGGTGGCAACTTCCGTGTCCCAGCCGACACCTGATTCGAAATCTGCCTTCGTAGCTCTTGTTGCATATTCAGGCTGTGCATAGTTGTTCCCGTGGGAGGTACGCTGAACCCGCCCCTGGAGAGATATGGGAACGCGAGCATTCCCAACTCCCTCCGAGAGCCTTCCACCACCCCCTAGTTCCTCCACTAGGGCCTCAGCATCACCCGGTTCCCTTAGGGTATGCACATCCGTAACCTGTGGCCTCCGCTGTGGTGCGTGAGGCACACCCAATGACCTCGGAGCGCTTCGGCGCACTCCGAGGGGGCGTACCCCACGAGCTTCGCCAGCACGGACTCCTTCGTAGCCCTCCGACCTACAAACAGAAACATTTCTCGTTAAACGGAATTGCTCGAAACGGGCTTCCAAAGGTGGAGTTGTGACAACTCCCGCGGAATCGATTACTAACCCTACCTGAGCCGACGGGGAAGGCTGCCTCCCTCCGTCTAAGCTCGACTCTAAAGTACCTTGGTCCAGCACACTTCTCGGGGACAAGGTAGTTGACATCGTCAACTCACGATTTTCCCCGGTAGTACGTACCTGGGGGACGTCTCCGTCGAGGCGTCGCGACGCTTCAGGGAATAGACGCCTGGCGTCTAAGTCACCCGACGGCGGAGGTGTCCGAGAAAGCCCAACGCCGGCGAACACGGCTTGGGTATTCTCCTCCGCGAGCATATGAGATCTCAATCTCATATTCGTCATTGCTCTAAAGGACAACAATTACGGCTGTAATGTATTGTCGGGCTACTTGCGTGTGCAAGTGTGTGACAAAGGAGAAGTGCACTAAAATCGACCTCGCGTCGACCCAACTCAAGTGTGACGATGAGAAGGGTCACCCTATAGCTAACTAACCTAACACCTAACAAGACCTCGCCGGGAAATGGACGAGGGAGGAAGGATTCACGGTTTAGAAAAACTATCTAAATAAAATTTCCTAACTTCAAAAATTGTGTGAAGCACCAAAAGGAAAACCAAACCTGAAAAATCTTACTTCAAAAATTACAACTGGATGTGACAAAAACCAAGACAGAAATCTGGGTAAAAGGATCACGGAGCCTAACCAGACTGTCTCAGGTGGAAAAGCCGAGAACAGCCGCAGGAAATAGGTATGGGAAGGACGCGAAACCCCTAGGTACCACAGGAAATGTGGCTCGCCAACGACAAAGTCGCAGCTAATGATGTCTTGACAGGCCGAGGAATTTAAGCTCGAACGATACAATCTTCGTGGAACTCTACGATCGAGCCGATTGTATCAGGTGAGATCTCGTTTTGGTGCCTGACCCCTTTTCATACGATGGGGATTTTTCGTCAACGTCGCGTACAGGTATTAAGTCGGGAAATAACTTTGATGAAGTTAAATCCCTAAGTGTCCGTTGCAAAAGATCACTTTACACTGATTATTGCTCGAGAGTTAAACTGCCTATCAACGTACTTTCGTAGCGCGAATAAAACACCTGTAAACCGTACAAGTGAGTCTAACCCCCTTTAAGATAGAAACAAAACGTTATGAATCTACTGTGAACTGAATTATTATTACCGAGAACCTGACTCTAACTGCTAGCCAAAACGATGAATTGCAGAGACAAAAGGCAAAGCCAAACAAACGTAAGTTATTTAACGGAAACACAAAATTGATTATTACACTGCAATTCGACAAGAAAGAGTGGCTGTCTGCTGCTTCGCTGCTTGCATATTTATGCAATCCTGACTGCTGAATCCGCGACACCCATTGGCCTAGAGGGCCAAAGTGGGCGTCGCCCTTGGCTGAACAAAACCCTAGCTCGCGAAAACGCGCGGGATTTGGGCAAATGACCGTTAAAGTCCCGTTACCTGCGTTTTCTAGGGAGTATTTGACAAAAGTCACTAAATACTCCCCAGATCTAGGGAGATATTGAAAGTCAGAATTTCAGATATCTCGATTCCTAGGGCGGTTCGATATTCGGAGAGCCCCGAGAAAAACCATAACCCAACGTGATTCTTGAACGCCGAAGAAATACACGTATTCCTTCGCCGAGGAATCTATACCCGTTTTCCGATTTGGCCAACCTGATGAGAAATCGAATTGAAATAAAATAATTTGTGAAAACAAATGGAGCCACGGAATCTTTCCACCCAACAAGAGACTAGCGTGTCGAAACCTTGCTCTAAGTGTTCTGTATACCGGGTGCTCGACTGTTTGGGGCCACAAATTAATAAAATTGAAAACTAGTCAGGAATTTCCGGTAAATCGGTAAAACTACGTACAGTGGAGTTCCACTGGGTGGAGATTGGGACTTTACATCATACAGGGTGAGACTAGACTAGTGACCTGAATATAATGCAAAAATCTAATATTATTCGACTGGCTTCTAGGTGAAAATTGAGAGTTATTAAGTGTAAAAATGGCTCACTAAAGGTGACCATACACAAAAAAAATCATCGTAGGAGCGCGGCGAGCCTGCCCTGCGACACCCCCCTACTAAAGAGTTTAACTTGGTCGAAGTTATTTCCAAACGAAACAACCGACAAAAGCTAAATTTACGTTAACTCCCTAATAGTCACCTTCCGCACTCTGATGAACCAAGGCTGGAACCACCAAAGTTACTGGAGCGTCATCCTCCATGTCGGAATCGTTCTCAGTACAGTCTTTACTAACTCTAGGAGCTTCGCTGTAGCTCTGGGCTGGTACGGGATCTTCGTCAGACCCGGTCACCGAAACATACTGACGGGCGGAGTCTGTCGGTGGCCGCTGGATCGGAGCTCTGTCGGAGTCCAGCGCCACAGCTCGGCATCTCCTTCGCCGTCCTGTACTCTTACTAGGAATCTCAGTCCTTACTGAGCCTTCCTGTCTCACATTCTCTCCCGGGTCGACCATCAATGATAATGGTGACCCCCCTACTGGAAGTGCTAACTCTCGGATAGCAGCTTCCACTTCCGAATCTGAATCGTACGCTGGACCTTGGTCTGGAACGACCGCTTGACGGGTAAGAGCGTCTACTTCAGTAGTAGCACGCCCCCCTACTGACGAGTTTGCGACGGGGAGTTCAGAATCTCTGATCTCCAAAAGGCCAGAGTTCACCACCGGCAACGGACTCCTACGGGATACTCCTCTCTTCTCCGCGCAGTCTGAGTCGCGCTTCCGTCCTTGTGGATTCCTCCTCAACCTTTTCACTGTCCGCCGGACCGCTTTGTCCTTTGGATCGAAACTGACCGTTACTTCCCGTGGATTCGTTGAGTTGGGTGCGTCAGCTCGTACCCGGATTAACGAAGGTGGCTTCGGACCGCCCCCAGTCGTCGGCCTAGGTGTGACTTCCCCTGTCACTTCTTGGTCAGCGTCGTTGGACTCTGGCTGATCCGGACCTGGGCCACCATCGTCGTGGTGGACGCCAGCCGGCAAAGTCCTGCTTACCCAAGAACGGATATCGTCTACGTACACCAGCCTCTCGGTGCCGTTCCTATCTACGAGGTAACTGTCTCGCCCCATCACCCTCGTGATCGGATGCGGTCCTGACAGTGTACCTCCGAAGTTTCCTTTGACGAAATTCCTAACTAAAACGCGGTCGCCGACCCCGTAGGTCCGTGGCGACGGTAGATCTTTATCAGGGACTAAATTCCTCTGATAAACTGCCTGACGTCTGGCTGCCTTTGCAAGACGTTCTTGCCGATCTTCGGGGCTATTATGTACCGGATCTCGGTACATAGGTAGCCTCCAATCTCCTGGACGACCAGGTGTATATCCTAACAATAACTCCGCTGGAGTCTCCCCTGTTGCTCTATTCTTACGGTTCCGTAAGCAATAGAGACTTGCAGCCAGACCTTCTTCCCAAAGCCCTTCCGAAGTGGTTTCCAGCATCCTTGCTCTTAGGCACTTCTTCAGTTCCTGGACCCTTCGCTCGACAGGGTTCGCCTGTTGATGAAAAACAGGTGAAAATTTGAACTCGATGTTCTTCAAATCGTAGTATTTTAGCAGATGATTGCTCTGAAACTGCGGGCCGTTGTCAGAAATGACGACTTCTGGACAACCCCAACGAGATAAGATTTCTTCGTCTAGAAAACGAGAAATTACTTTCGACGTGCTTGTCTTAGTGGCCTTGGCTTCAACCCACTTTGAAAACATATCGACGGCAATTACCACGAACCTGTTTCCCCTCCTTGAGGCTGCATAGGGCCCCAGGACGTCAACAGCCAGCATCTGCCACGGTCGCTTCGGCACACTAGGCCGTTGCGGTGCCGCTTCCTGATGCCGTACGGCTTTAACGCACTGGCAGACTAGGCAACCTCTCACGTAGGCCCGGACGTAGTCCTCCATGGCCGGCCACCAATAGTGCCGTTTCAAGGCACGTAAGGTTTCCTCTTGACCAGGATGACCAGCGGTCGGGTGTTCATGGTAATAAGCCGACACGTCCTCACGGAGCGCCTCGGGCACATACAATAGCCGTTTACCAGCAGAAGAAACATATACAACCCCTTGGACATCTGAAAACTTGTTGATAAAACGAAGATCGTCCCTGGACCTAGGACCCAACTCCTGTATCGTTCTGATACGCGCCCTCAACCTTTGCGTCTCCCTATCTATGGCCTGCCGCCGCACGACCACTTCAGCCGGCGTCTCTACGACGCTCACCACACCTTGGTGTTCAGACAGTTGCACCTTCATAGGTGGCAACCCCATACGCTCTACATCAGCATCCAAGTCTTCACTGTGAGACCCCGAGGGATTACGGGACAAGAAATCAGCTAGCTGATTGTCTCGACCTGCGACGTGCTCCACAGTGAAGGAATACTCCTGTAGAAGTAAGGCCCAACGAGTTAACTTCGCTTTTGCGTCCTTGAACTTGGATAACCAAGTCAACGCTTTGCTGCCCGTTCGAAGAGTGAATGGACGGTCTTCGAGATAATGACGGTACCGCTTGATACCCCAAACAATGGCTAAACATTCAGTCTCGTTCACATGATAGTTTAGTTCCGCGCCCTTGAGCTTGACACTAGCATGTGAAACGATCCTTCTGTCGCCGTGACAATCGACTTGATACAGAACTGCAGCGATGCCTACCCCAGATGCATCGGTCTGCAGGAAAAACGGGAGAGTCATGTCCGGCCTGGCCAAGACCATAGGACGGCCCACGACTTCCTTGATCCTCTCAAACGCCTCCAATGCTTGAGAGTTCCACTTAAGGTCTCGACCTTTCTTCGATTTGAGCATATCACTTATCGGAGCCTCCAACTCCGCTAAGTTCGGGATGAACTCCCGTAGCCAACCAACGGTGCCCAAGAATCCTCGGACCTGAGAGACATTCTTGGGTAGCGGGAATTGTCGAACCGCTAACACATGACCTGGCATTGGTTCGTTGGACGTTTCCGTCACCACATGCCCCAAGTACTCCAGCCTACGCTGAGCGAAGTTGCACTTCTTTAAACTGCACCACAGGCCATGTGCTCTGAACCTCTCCAGCACAAGGCGGAGATGGTAGAGGTTCTCCTTTTCATCTTCGCTGTAAACGATTATGTCGTCTAGATATACTTTGACGAATTTATCGACATAACCAACCAACACTTCCGTCATAAGGATTTGGAAACTTCCAGGTGCATTCGTTAGACCAAACGGCATTGAGTTAAACTCATAACAAGCTCCATCAGGCGTAGCAAAAGCTGTATACTTTTTACTAGCCTCATCCATGGGTATCTGCCAAAACCCAGACTTCAGATCCAAAGAAGTGAACACTCTCGCTGTTCCGAGCTCTTTGATAGTCTCGTGAATACCTGGCAATACCGACGACTCGGGTATTGTCAGACTATTCAACTTCCTGTAGTCGACACAAAACCGAGCCGTACCGTCCTTCTTCATGACGATAACGACCGGACTAATAAAGGCAGAATGGGACCTACTTATGACACCTGCAGCGAGCATCTTATCCACCTCCTCTTGGATAAGAGCCCTCTTCTGATCGGAAACTTTGTACGGACGGAGCTTGAAGGGTAGCTCCTCCTTCAATCGGATTTTATGGCAAGCAGCCCTCGTCACTGGTTGCCTTGGAGATTCGTAAAAGACGTCTCCAAACTCTCGGATAAGACTCCGAAATTCCTTTCTCGAGAACGCCGGTAGCTGTTCGTCCGCTACCTGTGGTTCAGGGAACTTTTCTGGTGGAAGATAGACCTCCTCCGCCCAGAAAATCGTTTGCCTAGGCCCCTTTCCAACGTACATGGTGCGACGTGCAAAGTCGACCATAGCCTCGTTTGATGCCAGCCAGGGACACCCGAGCAGAAGATCCTCGACAAGATCATCCACCACTTGCACGACAACTTCGTGAACAACACCATCTATTAACAGTTCGACTATTGTCTCCCCTAGACTGGTGATGCCACGACCGGCGCATGCAAGCTGCAACGGTGTCACTTGCTTCCTATCCACCCTCCAGGTGACAGGCAACAAACTACGTTTCAGGAGATTTAGCGAACTTCCGCTGTCCACCAAAACCCTAACTCGACGACCCATCAGTTCAGCCTCGATTCGCGGCAACTGATGCAATCGTCCCTCAACATTGTTGTTCGCTAAGCTAGTATCACAGCGACGATATAGACACAATGGATCCAGCAGATCCACCTCCGACTTCTTCCTAAGCGGGTCGGTCTCAATGAAACTCAGAAGTTCCGACTTGCGATTGACATCAAGTACTGCAGCACCAACTGCAGCTAACGATGGGACTTGGCGATTGCATCCCTCAGGAACCTCGCCTCCGCCCCGACTAAGACGTGTAACTCTCTCAGATGACATGCCTACCACGCCTCTGGTATCTACCAACGGGGAATGGCGATTCGCACCTGCGATCCCATCTGCTCTGCCCCTCGATACCGTCCTTGAGACTTGGCATGCATCGACCTCGAAACCTGCGTCCTGTGTGGGAGTGAGTGACAGACCACCACCCTCGGTGTCTTCACTACCCCGAAATGGAACCGAAAAGAGTACGTCACTCTCGACGACTTTTTCGTTCCGAAACCTTGATTCGCAATCTTCCCTTGGATACACCTTTTCATCACGACTTGTGCCTATACCGGACCTGTGCCCAGTTTGCAGTGCCCTAGCACTCTCTTTGACTACAGGCCCCTCCTGGTTCTTCTGTATACCGATCACTAACTCCGAAACCTTGTGTTGTGGCGGATGGAACGACCCACCAACAACGACCTGGGGTACCTCGATGATCTCACAACTCCATGAACCTGAAGATGATTCATAACCCCTTTCATTCGTTCCAAAACTAGAACCTGATTTTTTTGAAATGACTTTCAACCCTCTACGTTTAACGTCTGCCGACGAGTGAACTTTTTTTCGCCTACCACCAGTGGCGCGATCCACACGCTCATCTACCACACTGAAACAAACGGATTCACAATCTGACCGGTCTGCCCAATGTAGTTTGCCTGATGACGGTGGCGTTTCGGCTGAAACGACTCCAGCTTCAACATCCTGGAACTCCTTCTCCTCCTCTTTGTTGGGAATACATGCCGCATAATTTCTATGACAGTCCAACACTGTCACAGAACCGCAAAACGGTGTTGAAGGAGTACCTACTCCGATGGAGCCCCCTGATGGCTCCTGTTGGAGTTTTTTGATTCTTCGCAAACTGTGATTTTGTCTGCGTCCTTAGCTGACGTCTTACGACGCGAGATTTTACTCGCCTGCACGGTATTAACCGTATGTGCCTTATTGGCCTGATCTAACGGTTTTGTTCCCGCACTCTGACGTTTGGGACCGTTCTTGTTGTCATTTTGCTGAGGGCAATCTTTGTTCCAGTGAGCTCCCCCGCAAGTGAAACATCCGCTCGAAGGAGCGTTGTTTCCTCCAGAACGCCTCGATTGATCATAATTCTGGAATTTAGTGCCATTGTTATTAAAGTTATTGGACCTAACATGGTTCGAACCCCTGTTGTCCTGTAGCTGTCCCTGAGGACGTTTAGGTGGCACATCGTCGGCCTGATGAGGACGGTTGGTGTTCGAAACAAGTTTCGGCCCTGACTGTACACTTTGGCTGGTGCTACGAAGTAGCGTCTCGACAGCAACAGCTTTTTGTGTCAGCTCTTCAATAGTTGCAAATCTATGCAATTGCAAATGGACTTTGATATCCGGTCTGATCCGGTTCAATATTAATCGCACAACCCTTCTTTCGTCCATCTCTGGGTAGAGCCTCTGTGAAAGACTCCACTTGTTCAGGATGAAGGAAGTTATTGACTCTCCCTTCGGCTGGTCAGTGCCAAAGAACTCCGCTTCTAAGCTCGAGACCAACAGATCGTTATCGAACCGTTCCTGGAGCCGGTTTGTGAAAAACTGCCAGTTTAGGCGTGAGTTTCGATATGGAGCATACCATTGCTGGGCTGCTCCCTTGAGCCACTGAGCTGCAACGCTCACCCAGACGGTTGGATCAAAGCCCCCTAAATAATCCTCAGAGGATTGGATAAATTGGATTGGATCTTCGTGAGGAAGCCCACTGAAACTGGGATGTGGTTTGTTGTTAATTAAACCCCCATCAACACCGTTTAGGGTTCCCCGACGTCTATCCTCCAGCAAATCTGCGAGTCGCACGAGCACGTCGTCGACCCCCGTCACTGGTCTTCTGGGATTCTCCTGAATCCGGACTGTGGGCACTGGCCTCCTCGATGGGTAATATCCACTCCTGTGGACATCACCGGGGTTGGAAGCGACGTTTCGAGCAACTCGAGGGACATCCTCAGATTCCCTATAATGCCGATTCCCGGTTGGCAACCGGGTAAACGTGCCATATGGGCGCCAAAGGGTTTCCGGTTCACCCATAACCATTTCATCAACCGGGAGTCTCTCAGGAGAGAGATCCCGAACTCTAATTCTGTTTGCAGGAGGAAGGCTACACCCGCAGATCCCTGAAGACGGTCTGTCTTCAGCAGCCCCACGTTGGGCGCCATGTCTCGTAAAAAGGTGTGGATGGACGGCTTCCGCAAAGTTTCGGATTTCTCCGAAACCCCCTTCAGCCGCCCACCGCTCTGCTCCAAGTGACCTGGAGGGCAAGGACGTCGTCACCCAGGGATTTCGGGTGGCAACTTCCGTGTCCCAGCCGACACCTGATTCGAAATCTGCCTTCGTAGCTCTTGTTGCATATTCAGGCTGTGCATAGTTGTTCCCGTGGGAGGTACGCTGAACCCGCCCCTGGAGAGATATGGGAACGCGAGCATTCCCAACTCCCTCCGAGAGCCTTCCACCACCCCCTAGTTCCTCCACTAGGGCCTCAGCATCACCCGGTTCCCTTAGGGTATGCACATCCGTAACCTGTGGCCTCCGCTGTGGTGCGTGAGGCACACCCAATGACCTCGGAGCGCTTCGGCGCACTCCGAGGGGGCGTACCCCACGAGCTTCGCCAGCACGGACTCCTTCGTAGCCCTCCGACCTACAAACAGAAACATTTCTCGTTAAACGGAATTGCTCGAAACGGGCTTCCAAAGGTGGAGTTGTGACAACTCCCGCGGAATCGATTACTAACCCTACCTGAGCCGACGGGGAAGGCTGCCTCCCTCCGTCTAAGCTCGACTCTAAAGTACCTTGGTCCAGCACACTTCTCGGGGACAAGGTAGTTGACATCGTCAACTCACGATTTTCCCCGGTAGTACGTACCTGGGGGACGTCTCCGTCGAGGCGTCGCGACGCTTCAGGGAATAGACGCCTGGCGTCTAAGTCACCCGACGGCGGAGGTGTCCGAGAAAGCCCAACGCCGGCGAACACGGCTTGGGTATTCTCCTCCGCGAGCATATGAGATCTCAATCTCATATTCGTCATTGCTCTAAAGGACAACAATTACGGCTGTAATGTATTGTCGGGCTACTTGCGTGTGCAAGTGTGTGACAAAGGAGAAGTGCACTAAAATCGACCTCGCGTCGACCCAACTCAAGTGTGACGATGAGAAGGGTCACCCTATAGCTAACTAACCTAACACCTAACAAGACCTCGCCGGGAAATGGACGAGGGAGGAAGGATTCACGGTTTAGAAAAACTATCTAAATAAAATTTCCTAACTTCAAAAATTGTGTGAAGCACCAAAAGGAAAACCAAACCTGAAAAATCTTACTTCAAAAATTACAACTGGATGTGACAAAAACCAAGACAGAAATCTGGGTAAAAGGATCACGGAGCCTAACCAGACTGTCTCAGGTGGAAAAGCCGAGAACAGCCGCAGGAAATAGGTATGGGAAGGACGCGAAACCCCTAGGTACCACAGGAAATGTGGCTCGCCAACGACAAAGTCGCAGCTAATGATGTCTTGACAGGCCGAGGAATTTAAGCTCGAACGATACAATCTTCGTGGAACTCTACGATCGAGCCGATTGTATCAGGTGAGATCTCGTTTTGGTGCCTGACCCCTTTTCATACGATGGGGATTTTTCGTCAACGTCGCGTACAGGTATTAAGTCGGGAAATAACTTTGATGAAGTTAAATCCCTAAGTGTCCGTTGCAAAAGATCACTTTACACTGATTATTGCTCGAGAGTTAAACTGCCTATCAACGTACTTTCGTAGCGCGAATAAAACACCTGTAAACCGTACAAGTGAGTCTAACCCCCTTTAAGATAGAAACAAAACGTTATGAATCTACTGTGAACTGAATTATTATTACCGAGAACCTGACTCTAACTGCTAGCCAAAACGATGAATTGCAGAGACAAAAGGCAAAGCCAAACAAACGTAAGTTATTTAACGGAAACACAAAATTGATTATTACACTGCAATTCGACAAGAAAGAGTGGCTGTCTGCTGCTTCGCTGCTTGCATATTTATGCAATCCTGACTGCTGAATCCGCGACACCCATTGGCCTAGAGGGCCAAAGTGGGCGTCGCCCTTGGCTGAACAAAACCCTAGCTCGCGAAAACGCGCGGGATTTGGGCAAATGACCGTTAAAGTCCCGTTACCTGCGTTTTCTAGGGAGTATTTGACAAAAGTCACTAAATACTCCCCAGATCTAGGGAGATATTGAAAGTCAGAATTTCAGATATCTCGATTCCTAGGGCGGTTCGATATTCGGAGAGCCCCGAGAAAAACCATAACCCAACGTGATTCTTGAACGCCGAAGAAATACACGTATTCCTTCGCCGAGGAATCTATACCCGTTTTCCGATTTGGCCAACCTGATGAGAAATCGAATTGAAATAAAATAATTTGTGAAAACAAATGGAGCCACGGAATCTTTCCACCCAACAAGAGACTAGCGTGTCGAAACCTTGCTCTAAGTGTTCTGTATACCGGGTGCTCGACTGTTTGGGGCCACAAATTAATAAAATTGAAAACTAGTCAGGAATTTCCGGTAAATCGGTAAAACTACGTACAGTGGAGTTCCACTGGGTGGAGATTGGGACTTTACATCATACAGGGTGAGACTAGACTAGTGACCTGAATATAATGCAAAAATCTAATATTATTCGACTGGCTTCTAGGTGAAAATTGAGAGTTATTAAGTGTAAAAATGGCTCACTAAAGGTGACCATACACAAAAAAAATCATCGTAGGAGCGCGGCGAGCCTGCCCTGCGACAATAATATGAATAAAAATTAATAAATTATACACTCCAAAAACCACTGTATGATATTATTTTTTTTTGTTTTTGGTTTTTCCGTTAACCAGCTGTCATCCCCCTACGAACGACAGCCCTCAGAAGTCGAAACTGTTGAAGTACTTTTAACAGATCTATTCTGGTTTCAAAGTAGAAAAAGAAAAATTATTATGACAGTTCTTTTTGGCAGATTTTATTAATCAAACTATAACATTAACTATGTATTGGGTGTTGACCTTCCCTAATTCAATGCCCTTCTGGAAAAGCTCCCCTCATTGGATTATTTTGGTCAACCTCGTTACGTTTCTCAACAATTGTAGCCTGGGTTTGAACAAAGGTTTCGTCATTATGTCTGCCAGCTGGTCTTCTGATGACATTTTCTTGACTTGAATGAAACTATCGAGCACCAGCTCACGGACAAAGAAATGCCGAATATGAATATGTTTTGAGCGACGGTGGTATTCTGGGTTCTGTGTCAACTTTAGCGCAGCTTCGTTGTCGACCATCAACGTTAGAACTGATCTCAAGACGATGATTTCTTCAAACAATCGTTTGAGCCAAACAATTTCTCTTGCAGCTTCGCTTGCAGCAACTATTTCTGCCTCTGTGGTAGATATCGCAACTGAAGTTTGGCGCTGACTGTACCAGGATATTGCTCCATCTGCGCACATACTCAAAACTCCTGTGGTTGATCGACCTGTAGTATCATCACCACCATGATCTGCGTCACTGAAGATCTTCAACTCATCTTTGGCTTCTGGTTTGTAGATTATTCCCAGCTCAGTCGTGCCTTTTAAATATCTGAATATCCTTATTACTTTCGTGCAGTCAAAATTGGGGAGATTTTCGAGTTTTCTTGAAACTACACTCACTGCATAAGCAATGTCTGGTCGAGTACCGGTCATTAAATACATCAAAGCACCAACCGCCTCTCTATAAGGAAAAATGCTGTTCAATTCATCCTCATCTTTCTTCCCTAATTGAATGCCTTCTTTAACTATGGCAGTTGATACTGGTAAACAATGTTGCATACTGAATCGTTCCAGAATCTTTCTAGTGTAAGCAAACTGACTAATTTGGATTGTTCCAGCTTCTTCCTTCTCAATTTCCAGGATTAGGAAATAAGATGCTGGTTTGCTCGTGATCTTGAATTCCCTTTGTAAACTCTGTATGAATGAGTCTTTCATTGTCTCACTGGTAGAAGCTAATAACCCATCATCTACATAAAGGGCTAGAAGCAGCATGTCCTCTCCTTCTTTCTTTATGTACAAGCAAGGATCCGCATCGGATCTTTTCAAGTTTAGCCTTTGAACGTAATAGTGTCGCCCATCTTTAATGATTTGAACGTAATCACCAAATCTTTGGTTCTAACACCTTGGTGTCTGTTTCAAACCATAAAGACTGCGCTGAAGTTTACAAACTCTGTCGCTACCATCTTCATAACCCTGGGGTTGCTTCATGTAGACTTCCTCATTGAGTTTACCATAGAGGAAAGCTGTACGCACATCAAATTGAGTCAAAGACATACTTTTGTTTGCAGCAATACTTAACAATGACCTTATAGTTCCACCTTTGGCTACTGACAGTCATAATCTTCACCTTTTCGATGTGAATAACCTTTTATGACAAGTCGAGCTTTGTACTTCTCAATGGAACCGTTTGGATCTGTCTTGAGCTTATACACCCACTTGCAAGGTATTGCTTTCTTTTCCACAGGTAACTGCTTCATTTCCCAGGTGAAATTTTCTTGTAGTGATTGTATCTCCTTCTCCATAGCCAAAATCCAGTTTTCTCGTTCATTGCAAGTTATAGCCTCTTTGTAGGATAAAGGTTCTCTCGGCTCAGTGATCTCTCCTGCAACTGTCATGACATAGTTTACAAAATGTTTTGGCATTCTCGTTTCTCTTTTATGTCTCAGCTGTCTCCTCAATTGGGTGTTGTCTTCTTCTATCGTATCACGGTCAATGTTTTCCATTTCATCTTAGTCTTAGTATATCCTCTTTTGGAGGAACAAGAATATACTTGTTCTTGTTTTCATTCACTATTTCTAAAGGTTTGCATTCATCGAAAATGACGTCTCTTGATCTAACAAGTATCTTTTTTTCAAGTGACCAAATTCTGTACCCATCGTCATTATCGTAACCCATGAGAACACCTTTAATGGATTTTTGTCCATTTTTTTTCGACTCTGTTTTGGAACATGAGCATAGCAAATGCTACCGATGACTCTCAGAGGCGTGAGTTTGAGCTTCTTTTTGTGCCATACCTCAAAAGGAGACTGATTTTCAATTCCTGAATTGCTTGTTCGGTTCAAAATGTATGTAGCCGTGTTCACCATCTCAGCCCAAAATGTCTGATCAAATAGTCCTTTTCATGCGTGCATTAAAGTTCTTGCTGTCTCTACAATTGTTCTATTCTCCCTTTCTGAACAACCGTTCTGCTGAGGTGTATATGGCATGATCAGTCTTTGACTGATCCCTTGATGATTCAATATACTTGTTCATTGTCGAATTCACCACCGTTATCTGACAAAATCTCTCGTATGACATACCCTGTAGCTTTGATTTCAGCAATGACTGTCTTTAGCTTCTCTACGACTTCAGATTTGTGCTTGATGAAATATACAAAACGGTATCTGCAATAGTCATCTCTGAAGAATACATAGTAGCGGTAGCCTGATTTTGACCTACTTTCAAATGCTCCACAAACATCTGTATGGATCAGCAAACCAGGTGAGTTGACTCGTTCTTTAGTACCAAACTTGAGTACATGGGCTTTTTCATAAACGCATCCCTCGCAAACGTCAATATCCAGGTTAACTTTTATGTCTAGTTCACGCTTCAAAACCCTTTATTCTGGTGGCCAAATCTTTCGTGGTAAAGTTGTAAAACATTTTCCTTATAGACTACATTGATTTCTCCTGACATTTTTGGTTTCAAGGCTTTCATATTGAGCTTGTATAAGCCTCCTGACCGACTTCTCGATCCCACAAGCAATTCTTCTCCAGATAATTTAAAATAACATTCTTCTGCCTTGGAAACAAACTCACTATCAGAATTCTTATCTTGAGCGGACAATGTTGAAAACAAATTCTTTTTTGTGCTAGGGATATACCATACTTGACATAGCGAAAATTTATATTTTTCTCCATCGACATATGATTGTACTTGAATTGTACCATATCCTAGTGCCTCTATAGAGTCTCCATTTGCTGTTTTTACTTGGTGATCCTGTTCAACTGGCTCGAAGGTCTCAAACAACTCACTTTGGTTGGTGATGTGGTTTGTTGCTCCATTGTCTACGTACCAATTGTCTTTATCACTCTCGCAAAATAATACAGCACTTGATATTGCTAGCAAAGAAACGTTTTTGCGTTTTAATCCATTGTCTTTCTTCTGTTTCTCTGGCTTTGGTGGTTTGCCGCCAGCTTTCCATTTGACACAATCTTTAACTTTGTGTCCTTTTAATTTACAATAATTACAGGTTAAGTTACTTCTTCTACTTGCTGTTGTCTGAAGAACCTCCTGCCTGCTTTAACATATCTTGGTTAGTTATTTTTCATATGCGCATAACTGGCTTGTCAAATTGTTGATATTTTTGTCTACATCCGACATCAAACTCCAGCTAGATTTAAATGAGAAATATTCAGCAGGCAATGTCTCTAATATTTTGCAAATCAGAAGAATTTCAGGCAAGTCACATCAGTTACCTTATATTTGGAGATTTGTTTCTGTAAACTGTTCCACAAATTCTCTTCAGTTTGGAAGTATGTGTTGCGATATCATCATCTGCTCGTTTCACATAACTGAAAAATTGCATGAACACATCATACGTCTTGTTATCGACGTTTCCATCAAAAAGTCTGTGCAATTCCAGCCACACATCTCTCGCAGTCAAAAAACGCACCACTTTTTCTAAAGTTTCTTGTGTCATATTGACCGTCAAAATAAGTAGGGCCTGATTGAAGTCCGCCAAATTTTTGTCATGCCTGGATATCTCTTCCTGCGATGGATTTTCTGCTTATGGTTTAGGGGCTTGCAGTTTGCCTTCTAAAACTTCTAATCCTCCTTTCACACCTCTCAGCAGAATGCACAGCTTGTATTTCCATGTATCTGTACTTTGCTAGCATCCATTTGCTCCACGAAAATACTTTTTGTTACCTTCTTCTATGGAACAACTTGATCGCGACACTCCATCAATTCTCGGAACTTTATTTTTACTTCCAGATGTTAAACTCTGTTTTCTAGTCTAGTAACCACGCTCTGCTACCATGTTGAAGTACTTTTAACAGATCTATTCTGGTTTCAAAGTAGAAAAAGAAAAATTATTATCACAGTTCTTTTTGGCAGATTTCATTAATCAAACTATAACATTAACTATGTGTGGGGTGTTGACCTTCCCTAATTCAATGCCCTTCTGGAAAAGCTTCAGACTTCAACAGAAACTTGTGCGAGCTAAGGATTACCGAGGTCTTACCTTTTAACGTGCGATTCATAGCACGATTTTCTGTCAATTAAGGATAAGTACCTTCATGTAAAACAATATAATTAATTTTACTTAAAAAAATATATATATTTTTTGTGCTTACTGATATGAAAATGTCAATTTGGAATAAGTATTTTTCATATACAGTGTGTCCCAGCTAAAACTTGTCACCCCCCTAATATCCGAACTCATGAAAGAAATTGAAAATCGCTCAGACCCGTCGATTTTTATTTCAAGGGGGAACACTTTCACCAAATACACCATCATTGTGTTGTCAACCCCCTCAACCCCAGCACCCCCTACTTCAGAATTTTCAATGGGACTACTATACTTGTGATACATCATTTTGAAGGGAATTCAGTCCCAAATACATCGGTGTACTGAAATTGAGGATCGATCAAGTGTTGTTGAAGTTTTCATGAAAACTAAGTTTTATCCAGATATTTAAATTTTTCATCAACTCAAATGTTAGCGTCGTAAGAAAGGTTCACTGTGGGTACGCCACTGTATTGAAAAATAATATGCTGTCAGAAATAATAGTTTCGAAGGTGAGACAGACGTTTTTATGAAAAAAAAAATTGCCCTCATGTGTTTTTGTATACGCATATCTTTGTTTACGCCTTGGTAATTGATGTATTCGAGTCACTGCATTCAACAATTTGAAAACATTCGAAAATGGTTTATACTGTACAAGAGAGAATATCCATTGTAGCTGCGTATTTTGAAAATGGACGATGTGCTAGAGCTACGGCTCGAAGTTTCAATGAAAGTCATCCAGAAAACACCACATCATATCAGTACGTGCTTCAATTGATGAATAAGTTCTTGGAGTCAGGATCAGTGCTGAATAAAAAACATGAAAGAGAGAAGCCTATGAGAAATGAAGGGGTCGCTGTTGCAGTTGTAGGACATGCAGTGATGGACAACATTCAATCGTTAAGACAACTTGAGACTATTTCTGGAGTTTCGAAAAGCAGCGTACATCGAATTCTGAAAGACAAAATTCCATCCTTATAAAATGCAGAATATACAAGAATTAAATGAAGATGATCCTGACAGACGTACAGAGTTTTGTGAAATCATGAGTCAATTATTGATTGGTGATAATAATTACCTCTACAGTGTGTGCTTTTCTGACGAATCTTCTTTTTATTTAAATGGACATGTGAACAGGCACAACTGCAGATACTGGAGTGACGTAAATCCCCATTGGTACAGGGAAACTCATTCACAAACTCCCCAGAAATTGAATGTTTGGGCTGGTATTCTGGGAGACCATATTGTAGGTCCATATTTTATTGATGGTAACCTCAACGGACAAACGTATCTTGAACTTCTTGATACAACTGTGAACCCCAGAATCACTCAGTTACTTGAAGACGATGATAGGTTACTTGACGGCCAGCTCACCTTTCAACAAGATGGAGTTCCTCCACATTTTGTTGCACCTGTACGTCAATTTTTAGATGACAATTTCACAGGGCGATGGATTGGAAGGCGAGGACCAATAGAATGGCCGGCTAGATCCCCTGATTTATCACCATTAGACTTCTTTTTATGGGGTAATTTGAAATCCAAAGTTTATATTACCCAGCCAACTTCTCTTGATGATCTACGCAGGAGAATTGTTGTGGAGTGTCGTGCAGTGACTCCAGAAATGTTGAGCAATGTGCGAAGAAATTTCGAAGATCGCTTATACTTCTGTATGGAACTGAATGGTTCACATTTTGAACCTTTCATACGATGATAACATGTTAGGTGATGAAAAATAAAAATATCTGGAAAAAATTAGTTTTCATGAAAACTTCAACAACACTTGATCGATCCTCAATTTCAGTACACCGATGTATTTGGAATTGAATTCCCTTCAAAATGATGTATCACAAGTATAGTAGTCCCATTGAAAATTCTGAAGTAGGGGGTGCTGGGGTTGAGGGGGTTGACAACACAATGATGGTGTATTTGGTGAAAGTGTTCCCCCTTGAAATACAAATCGACGGGTCTGAGCGATTTTCCATTTTTTTCATGAGTTCGGATATTAGGGGGGTGACAAGTTTTAGCTGGGACACACTGTATAACGATATAGGTAATTCACTTGATTTAAAAAACCTTACTTGCTACTCAAATCTACCAATCAGGCTCACTACAACTTCTCCAGAAGTTAGGGGCAATGTATTTATACTAAATTATAGCATTTACCCTGAAATGTAACATTCGGTCAATAAAATTATCTTTCTATCTTTCAGCAATAACTTGACAACGCCGCAAAATTTTCGGAAGACAGAATTCTCACAATATGTAAAATATTTTGCTCAGTTCAACGGTGAAAAGGTTACAGGGTTGTCCATTGAAAAAATTAATGCTTTGTGTTGCCCCGCATTCAAAAAACACTTTGTATACTTCAATACATTTTATAATAATCAACAAAAAGTAAACCATATTACCTTTATCTGAAATATTTTTTCACAATCCTCATGATATACGAGATATTGTACTTCCTCACACTAATGGGCCACCCTGTATGTCCTTCATAGCATTTATCACCTACTCCCATAATCTCCTAGTATTTATGTGAGATTATATCATTTATATCCAAACAATTCTGAACAGTTTTACAATGAATACGGTTGCGCATTCGCATTTGCAGCTGCATAGGGAAACCCGGAAAAACCTGCAATATCTCGTCTGAAGAGTTGGAAATAATTGAAGAAAAACTCCTGGTGATGTTCGTCGAATCAGGAATATTATTTGCTTTTCAGTAAAATAGGATGTATGGTGTCTTCAGAGGCTCCAATTCGAAAGAATGCATTCTATTAACGAAAGTATCATCAAAGGACCCGCACTTTTTTATAGGTAAAATGGTTCTCGGTGAAATTTTTAATATACAGGCCGTTTCTTTTATCATGTGGTAACATTGCTATATTCTAAACCGTAATAGATACAAAGACGATTAAATGGGAAAAAATGTAACTATTGTGGTGAGCAATACATTGGTCAGAGAAAATCTACGGGGACTCTCGCCCTTCCCGACTTATACAGGGAAAACTAAAAATGCTGTTTTCGGCTTTTTACGAATAGAATGGTTATTCAGAAAATATAAAAAAATTAAAGTTACCTTTTTTCCCATTTAATCGTCTTTGTATCTATTACGGTTTGGAATATAGCAATGTTACCACATGATAAAAGAAACGGCCTGTTTCGATATACTGATTGATCGTGCAGAATCACAAAGTTCGTTGATGGATAGATTTTGATGAAAATCAGTAATTTTCCAAGGTACTTATACTTAATAGAAGCCAGAATCAGCTCCAGAACCGCAGTGAACGATGACTGCATAAAGGTCATAATGGCAGTCAGCTAGATTGGTATGTTCTTCTAGCTTGATACGTTGTAATAATTTGATACTTCTGTGAGTTGCTGAATCATAATTGAATAGTTTCATAGTTAGGATCAGACTTGCAAGTCTGGTGCTTCAACTATACTCGTTATTTTATAGCTGTCGGTAATATACTTGACTATCACCTGTTGGGTGTTTGGTTCCCACTATCCATTTTGCGTCTATTACAACGTAAAACTGGATTTTCCCTCCAAAAGACTTATGTACTGAAGGAGTGATAGGCTCTGTGCCATCAGATAGTCAAGAACATCGAATGAATTATTATCCTGCTCACGAAAGCGTAGGAGTGCCACAAATTACAGTCGAAATTTCGAGAAAACAAAATTCGACATTAGAGTCGAATTTCGATAAAAAAGTAGTTTTTTTTTTCATTTTGACTTTAAAGTTGAAATTCGACTTTTTTCTTGAAATTTCGACTTTAATGACGAAATGAAAAAAAAGAACTTTTGTGGCACTCCTACGCTTTCGTAGTATTCAGGTATACCAAAAATTTGAAATTATCTTGTTGTCCTGACGAAAAACTTGTTGGCCCCAAAGATTTTATGGAATCATGTGGAGAATTAGAAGAAACTCTTTTCGAAAATGTAAGTTGTTTGAACATCTGTTTCAGCTCAAAGAATAACTGGGAAATAATATTATTAATGGTTAATAATTAATTATTTTTTCATGTTGATTTTTTAATGTTGTATTCAATTTTTAATAAATATAATTTAGAGTTTTACAATATCTATTTTTTGTGTAAATTGGAACATATTATTGTATTTCCATTTATGTTTATAGACAAATAAATAATAATAATATATAACAATAATACTTACTGATGTTTTTGGTGGTGTATTAACTTTCCAGCTGCAGGAAAACTCGGAAAACCTACAGCACCACCCCGAGTGGTCGGTGCGCACTTCAAGCTAGCACCAGACGTCCGGATTGGCATCTAGGCAACTCACATTACACTTGATTTACATAAAGGCATATGGCCACCTAAATAGACCCATGTACTTAAGAAAAAAGATTCCGTACCGGAGTCTCGAACCTCTGTCTGATGCGAGCCAGAAGTACCACTAATAGATACCTTAGCCACAGGTACACCGAGCACCTAGTATAGATGAATTAATACGTAATACATGCCAAAACTATAGATCACACAATAATAATAATAGGTCTTTATTTTTCAATTGTATGAGGAAAATTACTCTATACATTTTTTATTCAAAATCATTAATTTTTGAAATATTATAAAATTAAGGTGGCCGTTCATTGGCATGCATGCTGGCTACTGCTCAGACGGCGAATCGGTGACACGTAAATAACTCAAATTTGGTTAATATATTTGGAACATAATGGAGTACTTGTTGACACTTTTGAAATTAATGGTTTTAAAAAAATTCGTGATTTTTTTTTGCGGAAGTCTACAAATTGATGAAATTCACGTTTTTGTAATGTGTCAAGAAGAACTATTGAAATCGTTCAAAACCTAACATAGACCAATTTTTTATACTGTGTTTTTGAGAAATGCGAGCAGTACTCGGAAATATTTATTCCAAAATCTATCAAATTTATAAGAAATTGCATCTTATTACTCACTGAGTAATACACAGTAGAATTCATTAACTTCAAAATTATGAATGAACTGGAATTTGGGTGATGGCAATGAACAAGCACAGCATATGAATAGAGTAGAATAAAAGATGTTGACGAATATTCGCATTGAGCGGCGAGAAATGCTTTGTATAAATTCTTTTATAAATTTTGTCGTATCATTGGCATGTTTTGGTGCTTTGAGGGGCAGTTCAATATATTATATTTTTCTTTAATTCATTAATCAGATTCTGAAATAAGAGTCACTATAGTATGGAAGGGTTTTATTGAATTCATATATCGTTTCCATACATATCCACATAAAATTAATTTATTTTTAATGATGAATTGACCGGGACGTTGCTGTATTAAAATGTCTTATATTTAAATATTTCAAATTACCTTTTGTAGTTATATATAAGTTATATCCTTAAGCTTTGTGAACGATAATTGTATTTCTTCATATATTAAAGCATATTTTGATGGATTGATAGAGGGGACAGTGATTTCACACTAAAAAATTGTAAAATTGAAATAAAAATTGAGTGTTAGAGCTATTCTGAAAAAAAATTATATACCTAATATCAAAAGGAATAAGTCTCTTCAATTTCATATAGGTATAATATGCAATTTTTACCTGTTAATCATAATGGTAGGATAGATCTGAATAAAATTTGTGTAGGTAAAAATCCACAGTCACACAATCATTATCAGATAAATCATCAGAATAATTCACAGTATGATTGAATAATTATTAGCAGAGGCGAAACTTTTGAGGAGTTAGGAAATTTGCATATTGATTGAGATTTTAAAATGGTCTGACATAAATTCTTGACTATTACAGTTTCATAAAGATTTAGAAAAAAAATGGTCTAGTGTTGAGCCTCGATCAATATATAGGTACACATATACTGTGAGTAATAATAATAATAATGATAATAACAATTTTCTTATCAAATTGCGAGTCTTTATGATTCTTTACCCGATTCTTTCAAATCGTTATCTCTATGGTCTTTCCGGTATCAACTACGCAAACTCTTATTGTTTCGTCAAACTTAATCATATACGTGGATATGTGTGTGTGTGTGTATGTATGCATGTATGTATGGGTGTACATGCGTATATGTATAGGTGTACATATAAATTTAATCTCTCTTTACAAAATATTTTTATATGAAAAGGTAATTAGGATTCATTTCATCGTCATATTTCTGTACTTATTCAACATTCATAGCACTGTATTATCAACTATTTTGTTCTTATTCAACAATCATGGCATTGTTTTTCCATTTGTTTTCTCAATTTTGTTTTTTTTGTTATGGTTAGGTTGAAAAACAGAGAGTGTGATTTACGTCATACTCAACTAACACCTCGCCTATTTTCCAATCCAATCGAATTATGAATCTTCATAATGTTACATGATTTGTACTGGTTCTATTGGAAAATGATGACACTATTATTATTATTATTTCAGCTCCTGGTGAAACGAACATCGTCCGAAAAGAGGAGTAAAAGCGGACTAAATATCGAGATCTACTCTTTGAACTCCGCAGGATTTACTCAAACCATTCTGTCAAGATGGTGGTTGTGATAATAGGGGTTCTTGGTGGAATGATGGACACACTGCTCTCAACCTTGAAAATCATACCAGCTTGCCATGATGCGGTAGAAAACTAAGCCGGAAGAATGCAGAAGGCCTTAATTCTTGGTTCACTCCGCCTTCTCATTAGTGTACCCAAAGGCATAGCCTATGCGACTAGAGGACGGCTATTATTATTACTTGCCGTGGCGCTACGGGGCGACTTACTGATGTTTTAGGTGATGTATTCACTTTTCAGCTGTAGGAAAACCCGGAAAACTAGCTAGCACTGTGAGTCAAAGATAATAATAAGAATAATTTGGCTTCTGTCGAAACGAACATCGAAATAGAAGGGTAAAAAATGGAATAAATATCGATAACTCTTTGAACTCTGCAGGCTTCACCCAAAGGATTCTGTTAAAATGGTGGTTCTGATAATAGGTGTCCTTGGTTTAATGATGGACACATTGCTCTCGAATCTGAGAATTATACTGGCTTGCCTTTATGCGATAGAAATCCTTGCCGTATGAATACAGAAGGCCTTCATCTTTGGTTCACTTCGTCTGCTCAGGGCACAAATGAATCTAGGACCAAATAATCACTCACCCTACGGATGTAGGGAACGGATATTTGGGTAAATGATACCAGCGTGCCCTCCGTATGTATAACAGCTTCTGAAACAGGCCCGACTTGGATAGTCCTTACGGATAAAATATCTCGAGTATATATTGAAAAAAATTGAGATGATTTGGATCATAATGAAATCGTGATACATACGTAATACATCATCAAACGCAGAATGAAAAATATTTGAAAAATGTATATATTAAAACAGATAATATATTCGAGGGTGCAGAAAGGGATTAGAGATTCCCAAATCCCGTGTCCACACAATTGCATGTTGCCAAGCATTTATAAAAATAAAAATCTTCATATTTCTTTCTTTATCCAGGCTTGTACTACAAAACATGGGAACATGGGAGTTGATATTTCAAGAACATTATTCAACGGCATTTTTGTCAAAAGTCATATCTCTCTAGATATTGAACCAGAATATGAATTAATGATTGAATATATAAAATAAAACGATAATAATTGTGTCATCTGACATCACTGCTTAGCGGCATGATATATCCATTTTACAATCATAGTAGCAATTGATGTCGGTAACAATGCTTCATTTTATGGTTGCATACTTGGATAAATATTCATTCGAATGGCTGGTGGCTCCTCTGTCGGATTAGTTTGTCAAGCCTGATGAAACGACCACCTTAATAGCGCACTACAATGAAGATCCTTTTAATCTATCGATAGGTTTGTATGATTTTCAATCATTCATCACTATCATGATGGAATCTAACGACTCCTGTACTGCAAATTGAAACCAGTTGTTTCCAAGAGAGATTATATCTCTCCCCGCATGAAGTACCTCATTACAGCAATCTCATCGTACATTAATTTCTTATCTCATTGTATTACTTGAAGTTAGTAAACATCGAAAACTTTTTATTATTGATTTATTAAACAAAGTTCCTAAAAATGTGCGTGTATATGATATTTGCGATACTGGTGCTACCATCCGCAATTTGTGATCTTCCTACTAACTATGAATATTATACTTCAAATGGTATCACCACTGGATTGTCTTCAACTGAGAGTAACTTCATACTGAACGATCTAAACATAACGATATACAGTGGAGCAATGCATTACTTCAGAGTACCCAGAGCATATTGGCGGGATCGACTTCGAAAAATAAGAGCAGCAGGTCTGAATACCGTGGAAAGTTATGTACCATGGAATCTGCACGAGCCATACTCTGGTGTTTACGATTTTGGTGGGGGTGAGTCACATATGGAAGACTTTCTATATTTAGAAGAGTTTCTGAAGTTGGCGCAAGAGGAAGATCTATTTGTAATACTGCGACCCGGACCTTACATCAGTGCAGAGTTCAACTTCGGAGGATTTCCTAGTTGGCTTCTGGGAAAAACTCCGATGGGCCTTAGAACGGATGAGTCAAATTATATAAAATATGTTTCTAGGTGAATAATTTCAAATGCAATTCCATATTTCAGAACTGCATTATTAAGTTATAACTTAGCCTACTAATGGATGATCGGTTTAATGCATTAAATTGCATTTGTTGTTAGGTGACTAATTCCAGATTCATCGGAAGTGACATAAACTTTCGATTTTTAAATGGGACACCTGGTATATTTTCAGTTTATTTGTCTCCATATGATATTAAGAATTCAACCATGTATCATTTGTTACTTTTAGTAATATTTTTTATTTGAATTTTTCAATCTAGAGGGTTATGGATACGTTCAAATAACTAATTTCAGTCCTAAGATAAGAGGTGATTTGAAGAGTTGGAAAAAAAAAAAAAGGATTTCAGTACGATGAATTTAATCTCGTACACTATTGGGTTATGAATAAATTTCCGACGAAATCTTTGGAAAAATGACTATAAATTTTCGAAAATGAAGCCCCTGATAAAAATGAAATGATTATATTGAATAAACTACCTATTTACATATTTTTAGGGTTCCAGATGTTCAAAGTGACCTCCATCTTCTTGCTGACAAAGGCGAACTTTTCCTATTGTTGTAATTCTATGAATAGTTGATCTTACTTTGTCATGTCGAGTGGTAAGAGGTACATGATAAACCTCGTTTTGAATAGATTCCCATGAAAAATCTAGAGGTGTGAGGTCGGGTGACCTGGAATGTTTTTAGATAGAAATAAATAAAGGTATAAAGTGAAAACAACCCTATATCATCTCGCCGACCACTTAACTGGACCCACATTTTCAATCCAGTTTTCTTTGTATGTTTCTTACATGCCCTTATGTTGTGTGGTGGAGCACCATCTTGTTGATAAAATAATCTAACTCGATTTATTAATGAAACTTCGTCCAAGAAATGCTTAATCTCCTGCGTGAGGAAACTTAGATATCTAGCCCCTATCAGGGGACCGTCAAACATTATAGGGCCTAAAAAAATGCTGTCCTCGAAAATATCACAAAAATCGAGTGTAAATTTGCATCGGACCAATATTGCTTATTATTTCTGTTGAAATGTCCCAACTTAATGAATCGGCTTTCGTCAGTATACAGAATTTTGTATGAAATGTGTCATTTTCCAAATATTTTCCGAAGAACTAATTACAATAAATTATCATTTTGGTACAGGTGCTGGTGTAGTTGATATTTAAATGAATGCTAATTACGCTAGTGACACACTTGGCGCGTTGTGCCAACGCGGCAAATTTGCCGTCATCGCCTAAACCACTTGAGCACATTTTCACACTAAGCGGATAAATGACCGCCGAAATTCAGCGACGACCGCACTTCAGCTTCAGTTTATTCGAGTTGCATGGGATTAAGGATTGTACACAAATGTAAACCATAAAAATGGACTAGCAACAAATTTTTGCTTCGTTGTCATACCGCCGCAGAAAGAAGAAGAAAATAAAATTCGCTTCATTTGGATTCATCCCATAAATCAGAAAAGAATTTGGGACATATTATATATATTGTTTGAAGATTTGTGGAATGATGACACAATTATTTTCAAATGTCAATGAAGTATTTTACTGGATCATCTGAAAGATACCATACAAAGAAAAAATACAAAACAGAGGAATTGTATCCAACTTGTCGAAATGCTCGTAGTAACGTTGAGGTAAGTTATTTTTTGTGACCTGAAGTGAGAGGTATCTGATACAGCCGACGTTGAAGCTTGAATGTGCCAAAATTTTGGTCGAAACATGAATCAGCTCTACGATTATTTCTAACAAACTAATTATGGTATACACCAGAATGCTCCAACACTAATTATAAAAAATAAGTTTTTCTATTTGGCGTCTGAAATTAAGTCATTATAAACTCAAATGCAAACTATATTCACCACTGCTCTGAGCTTGACTACGAGAAAAAACCGCTGAGTGTGTAGACATGCATCAAGTCACATACGCCACTACATGGACGGCGACGGTAAAATTGCCGTCGGAGTAGTGACAACAGGCGGCTGCACATCGACCGCCAACGGCATAAATGCCGCTCGTCATTTATGCCGCCAAGTGTGAAGGCTTTCATTTAATTATTGAAACTACTGTCCAAACGACGGCGACGGCAAATCTGCCGCGACGGTACAAACCCCCAAGTGTGTCACCAGCGTTATATTTTCTCCTTCAAAAAGTTAGCTGCAGAAGAATTCGAAATGTCACATTCTCTTGCGATCTTAATTAATACTTACTTGAACTTATACCAGAACATCTATTTCTTTTTCTTCACTCACAACAATAGAATCGTTTCCATTATTCAGCCCTATGCTGTATCACTTCCGTTAAAAATAACGTCACCGTTATTCACCCTTTCCGTTATTTTGTTATTACATAATCATAACAAAATAACGGAAATGGCAAATAACGGTGACGTTATTTTTAACGGAAGTGATACTGCATAGGGCTGATTATTAAGCTCATTTTGCATATTTTGAACTAATTTTATAAAATAGTGCCGGGTCGGGTGACGCCAATCGGGATATATCTATCTATATGAGAGATGTGCAGCGTCGGTTGAATTTTGCCTACATTCACCAAAAACTAATAACATAACAACTTTTTCAGTTCTTGTATAAATATTGTTATTTTCCATGTTTTTCAAACAATAAGGTACACGATAACTACCTAATTGACTTTTTAGAAGAAATGCCAATTTTTACCGCTATTCAAATGATTTAGACCTACTGTTCACAGATACGATATCCGACGAATGCTACTATTGGTTAATTATTATAATTACATTTTGGCGACACTTTCTCTATGAAACTTTCAACTTATTGTCCGACGTCGGAGAAGTTGAAATAATTTCAACTATTTTGCGACAATCGTGTAGTCTTAACGTCAACAATGGATGAAAACTAATAATACCATTGTAAACAATGGTCGAACAAAGCTAACACTTTGGTTTAAATGAGACTTCCACTACTCAAACATGAAAAAAAATTGACCAAAGCGATTTTGGCAATTTAATATTTACTATAACTTACTACAGGAAATGAGATCAACACAGACCAAGTTTTTTTTTTAATTATTTGAGGATGTCCTGTGAAAGTTTCAATGAATTATTGAATACAGTAGGAGTAGGAGTCAATATGACCAAGTGAAAAACTGGCATTAAGTTTGAGGTGGGTAGGTATTCCTGTTGAAGGTGAATCGTTAGTGAAAGAGACTGCATCAGCGTCTCATACACAGAATTTGAGGGGGAATATATCTTGGCAATGTTTGATATTTTAGGTATTTAGCAAGTAACATTCCTTCAAAACTATATTGATTATCTTATACCCTTCACAAGTTTCTTTATACTACTATTATGATGATATGGTACTACAGAAAAATTATAATTACTAAATTATAATAAAGTTTCGAAGATAATCGTGTTTGTACGTCTCACTTTCTAAGCCATTAAATTTGACATCATCATTTATCAATCTAAAATATACATTCTGTATATTTTCACAATTTTTGAGCATGGTTCGATGACTCGTTATTTTCTTAGTGTTGTGTATTTTCATGATTATTAGATATACCACCGTAGATAAGTAAACAGAAGTAGGCTCACTCTCAGTCGGCGCCTTTGATGTATCTGGTATAGATTTAATTTTTTTCTGGCATGCGGTGGGTAAGAGGGGTCGGCTGAGAGTTGTCCTATCTCACTTGGTCTCACGTACGGCGTTCGATCTCGGATTCATTTCAGTTACGCCATAGCACAGAATAGGTCGGCTAAATGCAAAATTCGAGGTGGGGATGTCGACAATAATATGGCGGCGAGTGAATTTACTTCTGTTCACTTATCTACGGTGGATATACATTCATAACCGTAAATTACCTTAATATGATACTGAAATATACCTATTTCTCAAATGTTAAAGTTTCACATTACTGGTTTATATTAAAAAAACTCAAGCTCTTCTTAGGTACAATCCCTTTGATATAGTAACTCAAATAATAGAGATATATTGCAATAACGCCAGCCAATATTAAAGGCAACTTTATTTTAATAGTGACTGGCACTATTGTGTGATTAAGAACAGATATATTGCAGTTTTGTCTGTTCGTACTTATTTACACAGGCGTTCGTTATTCATAACCAATAAATGAAATCTAGTAACTCAGATTTTTCATTCTCCATAATTTATTTTATACTAAGAAACAATTATTGTGATGGGCCAAAGGGGGCTTCGATATCGATTTGTGTTGAAAAAATTATAAAATTATCAGGTATAAGTTATGTCGTGTGCACAATCTCACTCGAAGAGAAAATAGAGGAACCTTAAATCCTGGCCTTAACCGTCCTCTAATAGGTAAAGGCAGGCAGTATTTTAATAAAGTTGTCCTTATTTAAAATTCACATTGCGCGTGCGTATATGTCAAAATAAGGATTACTTCATTACTGCCTAACGTTATTATGGACTGCAATATCTCTGTATTATTATATGATTCACTTGATTGACAATCATTATTGAATCTTTTTTCCTCATATAATAGATTCACTTACTAAAGTGGATAAAACATTCTTGAAAGTATGCAAGTAATTATCATGCAACGAAATCAATTTGAAATTGATTTGATAGATGATGTGTTTCAAATAATGTCTTGTCGACATCCATCTAATGGTCTTCATCCCTGAAGAAGAAGGGAGTCAGAAACGATTTTCTTTTTCGATCCCTAGTATTAGTGTAAGAAGATAAAAATAAAAAAAAAATATTTTCAGAATATTGAATGAATGAACAGTATAATATATCTCCTCATTTTTGGCAATTTCTGTAAAATAATTCATTTAACTAAGTAAATGATAGACTTCAATACTGAGATAAAACCACATAAAAATATTCGTTCGTTATGATGATGGAAATGAACAAAAATGTAAACATTCATTTGATAGTTAAAAAATATTTTTTCATTACCCTCATCTTGATACACTCATACATCCCTTCATCAATCAAAAAGAAAAATTCGTTTCTAATTCCCTTCTTTCTTAGGGATGAAGAACTTTTAGACAATATCATGGATCACCTGGCTTTGTGAAGTGACTCGCAGCGTCGTTAGGGTATTCTGTAATTACATGAGTGTTTTGTTTTTTTACAGTTCTATCAATTCTGAAAATTCCACTAATCACTATACTTATTTCAGGTACTTCAATATACTTTTACCTATTGTGAGGAATTATCAGTTTTTAAGAGGAGGACCTATTATAGCATTTCAAGTAGAAAATGAATATGGTTATACTGGTTATGAAAGTTTCGTCCCTTCAAAAACGTATCTAGAAGACCTTCGACAGTTATATTTGAAAAATGATATTGTTGAACTGTTAGTAAGTTCTGATAACTCTATTGCAAGAGGAGACTCAGGAACACTTCCAGGTGTGTTATTCCAAACAGTTAATTTTGGGGATTCTCCAGAAAACTACTTGAGGAGATTGGCGGAACTGCAACCGAACAAGTAAGTTTTATTCTAGAGTTCATTTAAAACAGTTCTTGCAGGAGTATTGAGCGTTTCCAATATAGAGACCTAAAGTTTCTGAGTCGAATACCTTGTTTTTTATTGCATTTTTATAATCTATAATGAATTTCAATAAGACTTCATAAGAAACATCAAATATCTGAAGGGCTCCAATTTTCAGTAATTTAAATAGTTTTTGAAAGAGTCAGGTCAAAAATTGACAGAATTTGCCTGAATAAGACATGAACCTTCTTGAATCTTTCAAAACTTTTCAAAAGAATATATGGAATGCTCGAATCTCGAAAAATCTGTAACTCATTTTTTTCAGAAGGTTGTTCTCAACGACACTGGATTCTACGATAAAAAATAGAGGGACTTTACGCTTTCAACGCTATATCTAATCAATTAAACTATTTTTGTAGAAACTTGGAGAAACTGAAATTTTCCTGTGGTCAGGTCAAACTTTGGAAGTACTCCCTAAGTAGGAAGGTCTAAAGAGTCTGGATCATATTTCTCAACAATCGTCAAAGTTAAAAAAAAACTGTTTATTTTTCCCCGTAATCTGCGCCCCCCAGCCTGCGCTTCCCCAGCCTGTGCCCTCCCACAGCCTGCGCCCCACCAGCCTGCGCCCCAACAGCCTGCGCTCCCCCAGCCTGCGCTCCCCCAGCCTTCGCTCCCCCATCCTGCCCCCCTATCCTGCGCCCCCGGCCATGGTTTAGATTGGCCTAATGGGTAATTCGGGCCTTCCTGTGGTTATTAGAGATGACTGAATTATTAGTAGTCTTTTTTAGAAAAGGCGAAGAAACAAATGTTGAAGTGCCAACAAACAATATTTGTCAATAAATTGCCTTTACCCGTAGTGAATTTTTGTACCATGTATCGTTGAGTGAACCTTCCCTCCCTCCGCGATATCCGAATAGACCAAAGCTCACTCATGACACAATGACGAAGATTATTCACAAAAAATGTAAAACACACGGGCAGTTTGTTTGAAAGTAAACCAAAATAAAGCTGTCATAGACAATGGACGCGGATAATCCACGATTATAAACTACACACATCAGGAACAAACAAAGGATTGAACAAAGTACAGTGAATGTTTGAACTGGTTGCTCCCAACTTCTAAACATTCATGAATTCTTCCTAAATATTGTGTGGCACTCTGAATGTCTTGCAGGAAAAGAGATCCAAATGCATTCCTTACTCTCTCCTGGCAATCTTCTTTTGTTGTTAGCGGCGCAGCATAGACAATATTCTTCATACAACTCCAAACAAAAAAGTCTAATGGGGTGGTATCCGGGATATTGTAACATCCAGGTGTCACTAGACACAGAAATGAATTACAACAGTGAGGATAGGGATATACAAAAAATTCCAACTTGAAAGAACTTAGTAGTCTGGAGAAAGACAACAAACCCCAGTTCCATATTTCATGGAAGTCTCTGAAGATACAGGGGGAATCGGAAACAAGTATATATGGCATCATACGCTGCTTACAATCTGGCAGTATAATAGCACCAAATTCAGCCAGACGTATAAAAAGTCCCAAGTGAATGTGGATATTCCTACTTTGGACGATCTAAGGGATAATTTTCTGTAAGATTAATTGAACACAGATAGTAAAGCAAAAGTGGGGAGATGAAGAAATCATGAATTGCTCATCACGCCTGGACTGAACACCTACAAAATCCGTGGGACGATGCTAACTGCTTACATCGTTAATGGCGCCTTCTAGTCATCTCAAGTTGAAAATCGAAAATGTATGGAGTTACTGAATTATTGGCAATACTGAACAGCACAAAATTACACGCAGCACTTCACTTCGTCAGCTGTGCATCATTGCAATCCCAAAACATGGTACGATAGAATGTTATCAGTGAATTGAAATATTTTCATAGTTTCATAGTTATATCATAAGATTGGAAAGATATTGGAGTTCATAATAACGTCAGGAAGTATCAAAGTTTTCCTTATTTTTACATATAACTATGCATGCGCAATGTGAATCTGGATTAAGGACCACTTTATTGAGGGCGGTTGAGGCCAGGATTTAAGGTTCTTTATTTCCACTTCGGGTGAGATCGTGGTCACGACATAACTTATGCTTGATAATTATACGATATTTTCAACACAAATCGATATCGATGCCCAGTTTGGCCATTTTATGAACACAATGATTATACCTCAGTCTAAAATAAATTATGTAGAAAAAAAATCTGAGGAACTAGATTTGATTTAAAGGCTGTGAATAACGAATGCCTGTGTAAATGAGGGACGAACAGATAAAACTGCAGGTAATATCTGTGTTAATGAATCTGTTCCTTTTCTTCCTATTGATCGAATTACAAAAATGTTTACGAGGTGAGGCAAATCTGCGGTGTCAGGAATGATGGTGTCCCCTGATAATGCTGATTGAGTATTGAGGATACTGGAGATGCATTTTGGACGACCAGACCAGATCATTGAAAAACTCATCGCTAGTTGATTCCCGTCATGAAAGACCAGCATTTCGAAAATTTTTATCATTTTTCAAATGATGTCCGTTGTCTAGTGACTACCATTAAATCCCTAGAATGCGTAGATCATTTGAAGTATCCCTAAGTCCTAAAAACTTCAATACAAAAATTTCCTGATATGCTTGAGCTGAGATGGGGTGAAAAGGTTGCCAAATATAATGGTGAAGTAGATCTAGAACAATTTTCAAATTGGATAGATAATATGGCTACCGCAGCATGCTACGTAACTCCAACAACAAGGAGCCAAAAAGTCCAGATTAAGATCAGGCAGTATGGTAACTACCAGTCGAAAAGACTGGAATCCTCTTTCATGACGGCAGAAAATAGCAGCAATGACTATTTCTGCACTTACTGTCAGACGAGAGGTCATAAAGTCGATTTTTGTGAAAAAAATCAAAGCAGATGATGTGGAAACGAGGTGGAATACCATTACTAAGCGAAAACTATGTTTCTATTGTCTCAAAAGTACCATGTTTAGAGATTGCAGTGATGCACAGCTGACGAAGTGCAATGCTGCGTGTCATATATGGATGACATATTCATCACAATGAAGATGAACACCTTCAAGGCTTCTCCAGAATGAATAGCACGTGGATTTCTATCAAGTTGACAATAAAACAGAAATCAATAGTGCCCTGCAATTCCTAGATGTAGAATCTCAACGAATAGACTATATCATTCGCATTTGTGTTCGTGAAACTGAAACTCATACTGCTACTACATTGGCCAGTTAAGATCACTATATGCAGAAATAAACTATACCAAGGTGGAGAATAAGTTGCTCACTTTGAAATTGATACCCCAAAACACTCCTAGGAGAGGTGCTGAAACGATTGAAGAAAATAGCGAAGCCTCCGACAAGATCAGGAGAACCAGAAGCAAGTACAACATCAAGGGTTGCTTCCAATCTAGCAAGCAGTACTTTATGGACCATTTCATGAGGTTTAACTAGATAAAAGCAACGGATTCGAGAAGAACTATATTGAAGAGATTCCATGTGGACGTGAGAATTTCTGTATTAAAGATTACCAAGCGAACAACGAGGGGAGTCGGTGATATCAATAATTGATGCTGGCGAAAGCATTGTTGATGAAGGGAATTTATGGGAACTACCTTCATCGAAATCAATGGGTCCTCCGGTCAGTCTAAAGTAAAGATCTAGAATATATGTACAGTTTGAAGAATTGAAGAGGTACGATATTACAGGTGACAATGAACTGCAAGAATTTACACGTAACATTTCATTGTGATGAATAACATAGAACACTTCACTGACAGACATACGAATTTATCAATAGCACCTAAGCTCATCAATATTAACTGGAAGACGATTATAGATACAAGCAACTGAAACTCCATCGATAACAGTATTGTATGTTGCAGACCTTTAATGGTTATGGAATTCTGGATTGGATGGTTCGACCATTGGACAGATAACCATCAAACTAGGAGTGCTTCAAACATGAAAGATCTTTATGAACGAATCCTCAAATATCCCGCTTCTGTCAATATCTATATGTTTCATGGAGGAAGTAACTTTGCTTTCGGCAATGGAGCCCATCTAAGTGAGTATAAGAAGTGAATGAATTAATATTCTTTGTTTAATTACATGAATGTTTTCCTCTGTGAGTGAGAATATATTATCCAAAATGAAATACAAACGAATTCACTCTTCGGATTTTAATATTTTGGTATGAACTCACATAATATATGTAATATCATTCTCTAAATGATCCCTTGATTCCTTGCAAAAATCGTTATTATTGTACAAAATTCTTTGAATATGTATTTTCTAGCGTGTGTTGCGTCGTTCGGGTAACGGAAGTTGCATGCGTAAACGGCATTATTTTGGTACTTGTTAGTCTAATAACCATTTTTCTCCAGTTTCGACTACATGAAAGGAAACTCGGAAACTCTCGTCCATATGGGGTAGATTGGGGCTAACCCCAAGCCGAAAATCTTGTATATTGTAGGAAGAAATTAGAGAAATAACCAGATGTACTACCCTCGCCAGGTGAAATACTACCATATCTATTTTATCTGCCGTGAAATTAATTTAAGTAAATTTGATGAAACGTAGGATGACATATTATTTGTTCTTGGCTATACAATGTAGAAACACCAACTGGAATTGACTTGTTCATGCTTTGTTAGTTTTCATCATTTGCGAATGTCTTGCTATTGATCCTCATTGAGCCTTCATTAATTGCAAGATTTGGCAAAATGTCATGGTGCTCTGGCATTGTATCTAGACCACCACCACCAAGCTTAAAGAGATTACAAAAAGTATCCCGAATCATCCTGCTCGCACAAGTTCTCAGGCAAACTTCTAGTGGGTTTTTGGAGGAACCTGGAAGATTCGTAAAGTGAGATTCAATTCCAGTTCCAGAAATACTTTAAACACACTATACATAATCACATTTTACTAAGATTCTAATGATGAAAGAGCGTAGAGAAAGGCGCCGAATCCATTGAGATTTCCCTATTATTCAGATAACAGCATATATATTTGAAACTTATCAGTCTATAGGGTTATTTTATCTTAAAAACGAATACTGTATGGCTAGAAACAATAGCCAGTTTTAAAAGATCCGTCTATCCATGATTCCAAGAATAACGAATAGTGATCGAGCATTTGAGCAAATTTTCTTCAACGTGGTGAGGATTTTGAAGTGAATAATGATAAATTATTCTCAAAAAGTGAATTAATTCCACACTTACCTGTTCAAAATATCACTATTTTTTCTTTTCCCTCATGGTCAGTTAGCTTGAATGAGGTTTTTTTCAGATAATGATTTATTGGACAACTCAGCATTTTTACCTACAATCACGAGTTACGACTATGATGCACCCCTCAGTGAAGCTGGTGACTATACAGAAAAATATTACGCAGTTAAAGAACTTCTAGCAGAGTATAACGCTGTGAAAACTTTTACACCAGAATGTCCAGATTTGACTCCGAGAATAGCGTATCCCTCTATAGAAATAGAAAAGCAACTTGGATTGGGCGATGTGATTGATAATCATGCACCTCATGTACTGGAAAGCAAGCAGGTCATTGCCATGGAAAAATTGAATATAAACAATGGATCTGGTCAAAGTTACGGATACATTGTTTATAGAAAAGTAATGATTGATCTACCAGCTGATTCTATTCTGACGATACGAGGGCACGTATGTGATACGGTAATGATATTAGTTAATGGCGTACTGGTATCACCGCTAATAGATAATACAAATGACTTGAACGGTTTTGGATACTGGAGGATGAAAGATTCAAGTATAAAGTTGAATGAAAATGGTTTATCGAATGCCACCATTGATATAGTTGTTGAAGAATGGGGCAGAATGCACGGTGGAAATATATATCAATACAACCAGACATTTAAAGGACTATGGCAAGGTTGGTATAGCGAATATAACTTTTATAATATTATTTATATTTTTTTCATCAACAAGTTCTCGACATATGATTTCCGTACATTATTTTCATCACCAGGATCATTCATATTCGCTGAATCTGTAGTTATACTTTCTAGAAAATCATCATATCCGAGGTAACTCCTCAGAGAGTTTTATAACATTTATTATCCTTTCGGAGTAACACTTCACGTCATGAATCAGAAGGTCTAATGTGGACCTTCGGTATGAAATTGCGGTTATCTAATAAGATATCATATGCAGAATGACATGCTGGATCCGAACTCGAGAATCATGATGGTCTCCCAAATTCCAAACAATCAAAAAAATAAATTGGAACTCGAAAATAAAACTTATTTTGGGAAAAATTGATTTTTTGTATACCTAGGCTGCTCATAATTTTGTCTATGTTTGTAATTCACTAGAAATCCAATATTTTTGTTTCGTCGTGGAGAAGTTTCGTTTTCGTCATCAGAACTGTCGGGGAAGAACAAAGTTGCTGCAACTAATATGCTTGCCGTTCCGATTCTACTTTACTCCTTTGGAGTAATGAAATGGACACAGGAAGAGCTGCGACAACTGGACGTAAAAACTCGCAAAATGATGCATCTTCATAGGAGCTTGCATCATAAATCGTCTGTTCTACGGTTATACTTCCCCAGACAACGGGGAGGCCGTAGACTTTTGAGTTTGGAGTGTCTACACAAGAGAATGGTACTGGATGGAGCCTGTAAAGTCATGAGGAGTTCAGATCCCCTTCTCTGCTTGGTATGCGATCATGAAAAAGCAGGGATTGGAGCATTTCTTTTCAGGGCAGCAACCCGTGCAGCCGATGAACTCTGTCTCGTATTCGACACTGAACGGACGAACCCAAACTATGTCACCGAGTTGGATCCCGTTTAGCAAAAAGCCCACGTGAAAGCTGCGGAGTGTGATAGGCTCCTACAACTACATAAGGATAAGCCAATGCATGGGGTCTTCTTCAAGAACATTGAAGACCTTGGCTTATCCAGAAATCTGACATTCGCTTTCCTCAGGGCAAGTGGACTGAAGTCGGAAACCGACGGATTCATAATGGCCTGCCGGAATGGTGTCTTCAACACCCTCGTCTACCGTAGTCGCGTGATGGGTATAGAGGTCCCTGACACTAGATGCAGAGTGTGTCGTGGGGCAACTGAGACCGTAATGCATTTGCTGTCAGCTTGTCCAGCTTATGCGATCTCAGCCTATATCCACAGGCATACTACCATCTACGACACTCGTATGGTGTAGACAAGAAACCAGTGTTGCCTTATGCTCCGGGGGATATTGAGTCCGTTGTGAAGAATGAGAAGTGCCGAATCTATTGTAACTACTCATTCCCCACCCTTAGGCTAATAGAAGCCAATAAGCCTGATGTAGTCCTCCTCGACCATCAAAGTAGGACGATTTTCGTCATTGAGTTTTCAGCTCCTGGCGAAACGAACATCGTCCGAAAAGAGGAGGAAAAACGGACTAAATATCGAGATCTACTCTTTGAACTCCGCAGGCTTTATCCAAACCATTCTGTCAAAATGGTGGTTCTGATAATAGGGGTCCTTGGTGGAATGATGGACACACTGCTCTCAAACTTAAAAATCATACCGGCTTGTCGTGATATGGCAGAAATCTTAGCATTACGAATGCAGAAGGCCGTAATTCTTGGTTCACTTCGCCTGCTCAGGGCACATGATTCTCGGACCCAATAGTCACTTACCCCACGGCGTGGGGAGTGGTTATTGGGATGAATGATCCAGCGCTCCCTCCGGAAGTATCGGGGCTCCGAAGACAGGGCCTGTCTGACAAATTTCTATCGAAAAAAAAAAAAAAAATAAATAAATAAATAAAAAAACTCTGTCACCGAGTTGGAACCCGTTCAGCAAAAAGCCCTCGTGAAAGCTGCTGATGGTGGATTTGGTGGCCTCAATATCAACACTATGTGTGGTTTTTTAGAGGTTAGAATTTCATTCACGTACTTGGTTAACAAGGGTGGATTATACAAAACAATTTCACCAACAGTTCAACTGAACTGAGTTGTTACCATGAAACTACAAATTTAACTCTGCACATGAACTTAGTTCACTTGAACTGTTGGTGGACTTGTATTGTACAATCCGCCCTAAGTTGAGCTTCTGATGTTCTTTCAAATACACAAATTCGGCTTCGGCTATGGGCTGCAGCACTTCTTTGACGAACGCTGCGAAATCGATGCAACCGATAGAAAATGGCAGCCCGTGATGATTGCTTTCACTGTATCGCACTTGCTGTTTGTCTGCAGCACTCAGGGCACGAAATAGCACTACCGGTTTGAAAATAAAATGATTGGTGCACTGCCCATCGGTGATGGCTAGTTCTTTGTGCTGGAACTGTGCAGCTATGCAAAAACCCTGAATGTTGCAGGCTACTAGTTTCATGGTGGAGATCTATCATCTGACATCCACTCAGGCCGGCCCAAGCTTGTTGTTTCTCGAAGCGAGCGTCATCCTCCTACCACCGTTATTCATCCCACCATCCGCGATGTTTTCGTCACAAATTAAGATAGACACCGCACGATCTCGCTCAAGGGCAAGTATTCCATCATTCAGTCGTGTATAAAGGAGCAATAGGCTCGAGTATTGGCGGGAAACCAAACTCTGGCCTCAATGTCAAGCAAAAATCTATTACGAAATGGAGGCGCGATGATAGAACTCCCTATAGGCACGATGGGCTTTAACAAAGTTGTTTCTGTCAAATTAAAAAAACTTGCGTTACTGTTCGAAGTCAAGCATATGTCTCTGATGTCGACGTGGTCAAAATATGTTTTATCTCGAGCTAAATTATTCATTCTGTCTTTCTGAATAGCGACAATGACGAATAGAGGACTTTCCAATGCCGTACAAGTTATAACAGCCCACATTTCTTTGGTGGAACCTGGCATGAGTGCGGGCATTTCCAACTTATGATATACAGGAGCGTCTTTTGGTGAATTGCAGCAACTGCAGGCGAATTTCATCGTTGGGTACGACGTGTCTGACTCTTAGCTCGATGCTATTGATCGTCGGCTGTAGTTGCAATTTTTCTTATCACCATGCCATTGTCATCGTTTCTGCTTCTCACCAGATGAACGCACTGCGTTCCATTTGTAGCATATCTGTATTCATGGAATATGCCGAATACACATGGCAAACGCTCCGTCGGCGTCGTTGGCGTTGCGAATAGCTTTAGTGGGATACCTACATCCAACCAGCAGTGTCCAAGTGTCGAGTAGAGGCATCTGCGTAACAGGTGTCGCAAGGTGCTTACCATACCTGGTGAGCGAATAGAGTCCACCTCTGTGTCCTTGATTCCATAGCAGATGGAATCGGAGAAAAATGCTCCGACATTATTGACGAATTACCTTCTCCTGCGGTTCTGGTTAGAATGCACGGCGTTGTTCATCGACAATGTCATTATTTCGGAAGGACTTGACATAAGGGTTGTGCGTTCGTATCTCCAATCAGGATGGATTCATCGAAGTTTGGATAATTGTACACGTCGAACAATTGTTTTGACAACATGAAGTCCCTGAGATTTGAGGAACAGGACACTTGAGAAAGAGAGAGTATGATTATGAAAAGTGTGGTGTGCTCTCGATGACTGCGTGTGCGCAACTGAACTGACGTCTGCATCCTCAATACTTTTATGCTCTTCTTCAAATACCAACCACATTTGACAGCTTCCGCAACACCAGTATTATGATTATTCTGGATTAACTAAAATATCTATGATTTTTGCATCCTCCGTAAATAACGCAATAGGATTATGTGACGTGGTAAAAACAAACATATAGGTACTCAGATACCCATATGTTATATTTGCATGAAAAAGTAGAAGTCTTCACAACCAAAATGCACTTTTAATTTTCATTCTTTGATAATTTTTAGCAGTTATGACATATTTAACGTTTTCTGAGAGAATGGGCTCGTTTTGTGAGAAATTACTAAGGATCATTCTTGTAGGGAATTGAATCTTTCAAACCATTTCGTTATAAACATCATTATTTCCAATGTGACAACAAAAAAAGTTTTTGGGTTCCATCTCCTGATTTTTGGTAAACAATTTTTTTCTTGTTTGACATGGTTCCAACTACTAGCATGCCAAATTTGGTGGTGTTACAACCGATCCTTGTTTCGAAAACTGAGTGGACTGGACTAATTCTCGTGGTAATTGATACCTTTTCCAAGTAGCTGGGGGCTTTTTTGCTTGCCAAAGGAATGCCATAGGAGTCGTTTTTGGGATAGTCGCTCGTATCGAATCTTTCAAGTTTCATAAATGTCGTCCGATTTGGTTTCACGAATCAGAGAATTTGTATCCGATTACATCAACTTGCACTGATCGCTTGTCGAAAATAGTGCGATTCCAAAACTTTGGACTGGAAATTAAATTTTTTCCACTTGAAGACAATTTTCACTACACGGTGCTTCCGTATGTTTTCCATGGTTCTCCCAAATACTGCGTTATTGGCTAGTTTGTACTTATTTTAAATATTTTTTCCAAAAGAAGTTTTTGCTTCAGCTCGAAGTTTCGTATTTAATTCAATGTGGGGTTTAAGCCAGGCGGACTGCTCGAATTGCAGTATCTTGTAAATTTTCCTGAGAACAAGTCCATGTATCAGCGCTTGTTTCAACACCCTGTAGTGTACAACATAGTTTTCCTTGTTGTACAGGGTGGTCATTAATTCGGGTAATTTCGAGCCTGGCGGAGTACGGTGTTCAGCGCACAATGGAAAATCTTTGTGCTTGTCATGTAGGTGTTCGGGATACTGCAAATCGACTTCAAGAATATAGCCGATGGGTGAAGTGTCTGACACTTCAAGCACATTAAAATCGGTAACATTTTCCAGCCATTCGAATCTTCCATCAGGGCCCAACTGTACAAGTTGTCCACATCTAGATATAATAAATATGTGGAAGGCTGAGTGGCAACATACCTGTCACCCATGTCGCCGCAAATCCCTCGCTCGATGAACATAAGCATTTCGACATCTTTCAAAATTTGCAACTTACACTGGATGTATTCAACTTGCATGACCACATGAACCCCGGTAGAGTGTAGAACCACACGGGATCCAGGCCATATGTTTCGTGACCGATATTACTAAATTTCTCGAAAATGTCCGCCAAGAGCAATATTTACAAGTCCGAGTATTCGTCAATTTTTTTCAATTTGAACGTTTGTCACACGTTCTGCGCATGTTCGTATTCTGCCTTGGTTAAGTGACAATCATTCAACTTGTAATAAAAATAATGGTGTGCAATCCTTGAACTCTATGAGATATAGCTTCCCAAATCAAGTAGTTTAGACGGCTGCGTCCAGAATCAGTTTTGACTCGTTCAGCGGTAGCTCAGCCAACTTCTTCAGCTCCTTCCTGCAGCCCAAAGCAATCTCTTTAATTTCAATCAAATGATCCATCTGCGAGAAAGAAAAATACTTTATTCAAATGTTCATACAATTGAATGAAAAACAAAAACATTTCTGCTCCACGCTGTACGAATATGAAATAAAAATTCAACAAATTTTACAAATTCTACAAACGGAATGAAAAACGTTTTTTCTCAGTTATAAAACTGTTTGAATCATGAAATTAAGAAATCACCTTGGAATAATGCAGCAGTAATTGAAAGATGTACTCACTCTCTGCAATTAATTAGGCGTCGATAAAACGTCTCACGTAGACATCGATATGAGTGCAAACAAATTCAATGAGGCAAAAATGAAAGCACTTCTGTTCACTCTGAAAACTCAGACAAGAAGAATCATAGAATCCCCTTTCCTCTGCTGTATCATTCGTACGAGAGATATCTAGGTATCACGTGATCACACTGTGATTTTCTGGAATTTTCTCCAAGGCTAAATAATTTCAATTGCATATTAAATAGATAATGAAGACCCACAAAAATCAATAAGGTAAAGTGAGATGTCATGTACATCTAAATACGAGCAACTTCACTCAATAACAATCTCGCCATGTTGACAGAGGTATTTGTTATATCGTCATCTTCATTTCCACGGCTCACATTACGTAATTTTTCTGAGAATTGATCGACTGTCTCTCAAGTGAACATTAGAAAAGTTGAATAACGAAAACAGACCCATAAATCAAATAGCAATTCTGAGAACTATCAAAGGCACTGACAGAGATTGTCGACATTAACAAAGATAACGACTTCACTAACGGTCGACGTAAACGTTAACATACAGGGACGGCTCAACCCACCGTGCGCCTCCGCCAATAACTGAGGCGACAGAAACGGCACATGAATGGTCTTGTCACCGATCGCAGATGCCAGAAGGGCCAATGTCAGCGTTGGAGATCCCGAATGGCATAACTGTGAACTGTCACAGTCCTTAGACGACAGTGAAACCTGTTTTTTCGCGAAATATTGTAAAACCGCCAAACGTGTCTAGGGTGTCATCCATTCTTGGTAGAGGGTAACTGTCCTTCACTATATTGTTCAGTTGACGATAATCTACAAAAAAGTGCGTTGATTATTCTTCCTTCATCACCACCATGACTAAGAGGATCATGGACTATCGGATGGTTCGATAACTCATTCTTTCTCCATACCGATGACCATTTTGTAAGCCTCTCTCTCCTTGTCTAGGGGAAGTCTTCTGGCTGACTGCCGAATCGGTCGGGCATCCTCAGTGTCTATGTTATGCTGAACCACATTCGTTCTACCCCCTCTTCCTCTTCCGAAATCGAAGATGTCTTGGTACTTCTTGACTAAATATCTCAGGAGCGCGTTCCAATACTCCACTCCAACTTTTTACCCTAACCGTTCATAAACTCGGTTAATTCACACATTTCACTTCGTGAAAGTCGTTCCCATACTCAAGTTAATTCAACCCGATGAACAACTTTTTCACGAACACCAGAGTCCGTGAAAAAGTTGTAAATTTCAACCGCATGCGCATTAGTATTTAGCGCATTGGAAATTCTAATTGTGGTTAGGTTAAGAAATGTATACAAACAATTATTTTTTATTTTCTTTAAAGTGAATCCATATTTCGATCCTAGCTTTAATCAAAATGAATATCACGAGTGACACACATTATTTATTAGTCCAAAACAATAAAAATGACAATTGACACGATACGCCAAATTTTTCACTCATCCTACAACTGAGTTGGAGTATTGGAACGCGCCCCATTGCAGTGGCGGATCCAAGGGGGGGCAATGGGGGCAATTACCCCCCCCCTTGAGAGGCGCTGGTGCCGTCGCGCCCACTGGAAATCAAATTAGCAAATCACACAATCCAGTTTCAGCCAGTTCGTCACGCTATGCACTACGAAATCAACGATTAGCGATTCGAATGATTTGTTTTACTTGCATTACATAATTTGAAATCTTTGGGTACTAATTTTTGGTGATGTGAATATTGTGAATGTGAATAACAAGTTGAAAGTGAAAACAGGTATGTTGAAAAAATTAAATAAACCCTTAACCCTTAACTTCAAGAATATTATTTTCATTGGGTTAGTCAAACGATTTTTATTTCATTTCAGAAAATCAGAATTCAGAATGGAGCAGCTTCCTAAGAAAAGACAAAAAACATTGTTTTCTAGAAATAAAAGAAAAGTGACATACAAAATCTGGTTCAGGTAATCATGAAAGTCAAGACATCGCCCGTCAAGAAAATCAAGATATGTGCAATCCCTCAACATCGGGAGCGATTATTTTAATGTGTACAGAACAGTACCGGTATTTCGCCCTTACTTGAAGTCGTCGAACATTCTTCAAATGATGTTGGATTATGTCTGGATAACATCACTCATATTTCCGAATTACAAAAGAAAGAATTATTAGAAAACCCGTATATTCCTCCAAAAAATTACGATTTTCCTTACTCTGAAAGAACCGTACACGGTAAAAAATTTAAAAGATATTTCAGTCATACTTATTTGGAAAAATTTAACTGGCTGCTATATTCTCCCAACAAGAAAGGCGCGTTTTGCAAGTATTGTACAATTTTTGCACCCACATTTATTGGCGAAAGTAAGTGTCAAAATGAAGCTACCGTTCTTGTGAAGAAGCCTTTGACAAAGTTTTGGAAATTAACTGGGAAAGACGGCTATTTAGATAAACATCAAAACTATAGGTACCACAAGAATTCTATTGAAAAGGCTAAGCTGTTCTTAACAAATTTTGGCAAATCCGAGAATGAAGTAATAAATCAAATTTTAAAAACAAATTGATTGATGCCTATAATCGATACCATCATTACTATGGGGAAACAAAATATAGCCTTTAGAGGAAATAGAGATGACGTATTTTTAGATGTGCCTCTCAATTCTTCAGAGGAACATCAGGAACTTCAACAATCAAAATCAATTACAAATGAAGGAAATTTTCGAGCGCTTTTAAAAATGAGAATTCGAGCAGGAGATGCCACTTTAGAAGATCATTTGATTAACAGCATGCTAACCCTTTTTAGTTTCTCTAAAATGTATAAGCTATATTTTTTCTTTCACTCAGCTATTGAGTAATTTATTCCAAAAAAATCTCTAAATTTAGTTTACGCAGATAAACTGATAAAAGATTCAGTTAAGGTTTTAAAAGAAAAAAGAGAGAATTCTGCCACAATTTTTAACAAGTTGTGGAAAGAAATAGTAAGTTCGGCTCAAACATTAAATGTCACTTTAGAAAAACCAAGAGTTTCTGCTCGTCAAACGAAACGAGCTAATTATGATGTAGGGACAGTAGAAGATTATTATAGAATAAGTATTTTTATTCCACTTTTTGACGAAATAATTTCGGATTTAAACTGTCGCTTCAGCGATGAAACTATAAATACATTTAATATTACAATTATGTTACCTCAGAATTTACTAACAACTGATGACAAAACTATTCAAAATAGTCTTACTATTTTGTGGCAAAAATATGAACATATTTTATGCACTATTTTGTGCAGCATTAACTCAGAAGCTATTTATAAAAGTGAAGTTTAATTTTGGAAAGCAAAATTATCTCGACATGGACAAGTACAAGAAAATCAAAATGCAATATTAAACATTTATAAATTATGCGATAAAGACATATTTCCAAACTGTAACATACTATTACAAATACTACTGTCCATTCCTGTTAGTGTTGCTTCATCTGAACGTTCATTTTCTGCCTTAAAACGTCTCAAGACTTGGCTCAGAAATAGAATGTCCCAAGAAAGACTGTTAGGGTTAGCCTTGCTTCATGTTCTTGTGGATATGGACATAAGTGTAGACCAAATTATAGATCGTTTCGCGAAATCTAGACATAGGATGGAATTTTCAGTGTAGCATATTAATTGTGAATTTGTGTTGGTGAGTGTGACAGGCTCCTACAGCTACATAAGGATAAGCCAATGCATGGGGTCTTCTTCAAGAACATTGAAGACCTTGGCTTATCCAGAAACCTGACCTTCGCTTTTCTCAGGTCAAGTGGGCTGAAGTCGGAAATCGAGGGATTCATAATGGCCTGCCAGGATGGTGTCTTCAACACCCTCGTCTACCGTAGTCGCGTGATGGGTATAGAGGTCCCCGACACTAGATTCAGAGCGTGTCGTGGGGCAGCTGAGACCATAATGCATTTGCTGTCAGCTTGTCCAGCTTATGCGGTCTCAGCCTATATCCACAGGCATAACGCGGCCCTACGAGTGTTGTACTACTATCTACAACACTCGTACGGTGTAGACGAGACACCGGTGTTGCCTTATGCTTTGGGGGATATTGAGTCCATTGGAAAATGTACGGTATCGGTTCCATATTATTATTCAACATATAAAATTAGTTTCAGAAATTATGCCGTCTAAAAATTTTGGTGCAAAAAATAAATAAAAAAATTAAATTAAAAATTACCTCTATTAGGGGGGTTGAATCTATTCATAGAGAGGTTATAAATGCCGTACGGCAACCGGTTTTGAGGCTAAATATTTTTGTTTTATGTATTAGTAGGTTATAATTGATGGAATTTAATAAAAATATTGTTAAAAAAATTGCACTGTGATTTATTAGAGAAGTAATTTGTAGAATATCACTGCTCTTTTAATTTCTCAAGCATCCTTGAACAAAAATAAATTGATGCCGTACATTTTCAATTGATGGATTTCTCACAGCTGATAAGATTTTGCATTATGTTTTTACGAAATATTTAAATATTGTACGGCATTCAGAAAACTTTGTTGGCAATATAAAATAATAATTGAGAATAACGATGCCGTTCATATCAGATTGAACATACAATACCCACTCTGAAACCGTACAACTTGAAAATTCAAGCTTTTTTTCTCAGTTCAATGTAAATTATTCTACTGTACCTTCAATCTTTATACTCAAGTATTTTACTTAGTCGCTTTTTTGAAACACCATATTTTTGATTCTCAATCTAGATAAGAATATCCTCACAGATTATATTCATTCATTAACGGGTACTCAATTCAAAAATGTATTTTGACAAAGGTATGATAAATGAATAAGAAGGGGCCCAGGTACGTGGAATTGTGATCAGTCTATAATTTTGTATATTTGCTTAATCTCCTGACTTGAAGATTGGGCTGATGAAACTGGATTTCCACAAAAGTGAAAATTTCATTTACGACACTCGTACGGTATAGACGAGATACCGGTGTTGCCTTATGCTCCGGGGGATATTGATATGATTTTCGTCATGGAGTTGAGACGATTTTCGCCATGCAGCTAAGACGACTTTCGTCATGGAGTTTTCGGCTCCGAGCGAAACGAACATAGTCCAAAAAGAGGAAGAATAACGGACTAAATATTGAGATTTACTCTTTGAACTCCGAAGGCTCTATCCAAAATGGTTGGTCTTATCATAGGGATACATGGTGGAATGATGGATACACTGCTCTTGAACCTAAAAATCATACCAGCTGGCAGAAATCTTAGCCGGACGAAAGTAGAAGGCCGTCATCCTTGGTTCACTAGGGCTACTCAGGACATATGATTTTCGGACGCAGTAATCACTCACCCCACGGATGTGGGGAGTGGTTATATAGCTTAATGATCCAGCGCGCCCTCCGGAAGTATTGGGGCTCAGGAGGCAGAGCCTGACTAAAAGATTCTTAAGGAAATAATAATAATAATAATACTCAGTGCACATGATTCTCAGACCCAGTAATCACTAGCCCCACTTACATTTTAATGCAAAAGTTGGTCTTATTTATCATTTGTACTAGAATATCGATGGTTGTTGAATTTTTACTAGTTTTTTGTTGAAAATTGGATACCTATTTCACTCTGTATGTATGTCCATAATAACTATCAATGTGATATGGAAGAAAATTATTTAATCAATTAATTAATTATTGGTAAACGATTAAATGATACAAATATTCAAGTTCACGATCACTTTAATCATAAAACATGCGTTTTTTTCATTTTTTCTGCTTGGGTGTCTATGATTCTGAGTTTGAGTGTTGGTTTTGATTCTAAACAACTTTTCTTGATAAACTTTTTTGATAATGTCAAAAATAAGGGTAGTTTATACTTGTTCAAATTTCCTATTTTTTGTTCTACCCTGTATACTGTAGAATTTTTTTGCAGCAAATTTTATGAAGAATAAAATTTTCTGAAAAATGGATAATAAACAAGTTTTCCCAGGAACAAACTTTTTGAATCTCACTGTATACCAATTCCAGTCGTATAGAACTAGTTTTTTTGTACGGCATAGAGTTTTTCTTGATTATTGCTATACTTACTAGTAAAATATATATACGCCGTAAAAAAACAAATTACCGTAAAATTACCCTTTTCAGAGGGAAATAAATTTTCCCGGTCAGCCATATGTTCCATGAAAAATGTACGGCATAACAAAAAATGACATCGTTCCATAGAATAGTATTCAGATAATTGAGTTTGATGTTGAATCAAATGGCCCAAACTATACTAGTTAGGGGTGGGGGGTTGGGTGCGAGGCTTCTCACCCCTGTACCGGCAAATATGTACGGCGTTGTTAAAAAATGAATCTATATAGTTATACAAATTCAATTGTACAAATGCCGTACAGTAATAAATCACCTGGATTCATAAGAAAAATTTGCGAACAATAAAAAAAAAGTCTGAATTTTAGTACCGTTCTCTTTGTACGGTATTAGGTCCTATTTGATTATTTTTCAGTTATCTATCATCTTGAGAAATGCCGTCCATGAATCTTTTGTCAAAAAATCCCTCCTCTGGATGGAAAGTTTTTTTGACCAGCGTACTCATCCGCACCGCTCACAACTGACGGCACAGTGCGGAAAGGAGTTGTTTCGTATTGCACTATAATTCTGAATATAATTCATGCTGGGTCAAATGACCCCCCAAAAATTGACCTGGGCTTGTAGTTTATACCTGTCGCACTTGTGCACTAACCATGGTTATCGCGCTGGGCTTACTGGATCCCCACTTCAGGCATGGTAGGTATAAACGACTCACAGTGCAAAGATCTAGTTTTGGTCGAATACATACGGATAGCATGCCACTGGCTAATAGGGTATCAATTTGCTCAAAGGTTATTATGTGACTATGTAGGATGAAGCATCAAGCGTTTTTTCGTCCAAGAACCGCGTTTCTGGTTAAAATTTTGTGCATTTCGAGCACAAAGTGTCATTGCGCGCTCTCCAATTTCTCACGCTCTACGTTTCGCCGTAACTCTCTTTGTTGAGCTACAATCAAATCACTCTGTGTTCTAGATACCCAAATATCTATTATTCTTTTCAGAACAAATTTATGTAAACGACGTTGAACTTGCCAACTGGATAATAGTTCCACTGGAGTTCAAGAAACAGTGGATGAACACACTGCAATTTCGGAATGAAAAGTCATCCAATGTGGGGCCTTCTTTTTATCAAGCCACATTACAACTCCAAGATGAGCCAAGGGATACTTATCTCGATATGAGACATTGGTCAAAAGGATTGGTGATCGTCAATGGATTCCCATTGGGAAAATATTTTGAACTTGGACCACAGCAAGCCCTTTATTTACCAGCTCCTTTTCTGAAGCGAGGTAGCAATATCGTAATAGTCTTTGAACATTTCAAAGCAGCTGGCGAAATTAGTTTCGTTACCGACCAAATTTGGAGTAATGCAGATTAGTAAAAGTAATTTTCATTAGATACCATCCTTTTCTTCAATCGTTCTTCAAGAAAGAAATAGATAACAGTTCCTTTTACTATCAATTTATAAAGTCATTACACAATTTATATGATAGAAAAGCTTGCCGCGAGATTTACCTGTGTAGATAAACAAGTAAATTGAATAACTTTAATTTTTGAAATTTTCAAACTTTGTAAATACGAGTACTTAAAATTCGCGTCAAGCTTTTATATCATATAAATTATGTAATGACGTTATAAGTTGATAGTAAAAGTTTTGAAGGAAAAGTTTATTTAATTCTTTTTAGGGCATTAAGTTAAATAAATAAAGAAAATTAAGAATGTTATTCGAAGGTATCACTCACACAAAACGTTTAAATTATTGATGCGGAAATTCAATCTCTTTCGCTTTACAATTGATGAAAAAAATCCCAAATGTTGCATTCTCAAATGGCCACAATCTATAGCATATGTGAAAATAAAACAAACACAATTTCAATGAGAAGGCTATGACTTCTTTATACTGATACTTGATCTACGATAGGTCTTATCTCATAAAAAATGTCAAATAAAGATTATAATTTTCAGGGCTGGTTTCATACCTCACGACCAATCAATATTTTTATTCAATCACTACTTGAATCTGGAGATATATTTTAATGAATATGTTGAATTCACAGAATATTCTGGTTTGTATTGTAGAAAGAATTGAACCAGAACTGCATGATATTTTGGGCTAGAGTTCAGAATCAACTTAGTTCAATCACTAATTGTGAAACCGATACTCATTAGGTGTATTCTTTCATTTTGATCAAACTAAACAATCTGAATTGAATCGATCCGAATGTTGCATTTCGAGCTCGTAATTCAACAGTCGGATCACTTCACTTCAGTTCGTTCAGTTTGAACATAACGGAAAAATACACCTATTACTCTGAAAATTATTGTGAACTGATTGTGGCAAAGTAGTGGCACTGTACAGTGCAACGGTAGTTATTTTCTGAGTAATTGAAGTTAAAGTTTTCAGTCGAACTGATCCTGATGACAAAAATTGTAAGGAGATTTCTGCTTCAGCTCAATAGTAATAACGCATATGCGTTGAAAATTAGATGAGAGCATTCTTCTCTTGTTCAGATATGAAAGATGATGAAAACTTCGTAGATATTTTCTCAGTTGCAACTCTTAAGTAAACTGGTAGATGCTTTTGAGTCATTTGCACCAAACGTTCTATTAGAGGCTTCTGAAACATTATTCGAGCATCTTTCTTCTGCTTCCTCGTCACGGCTTCATCATCCAGATGTAGCAAGTTGGGAAACAAATATATGATGAGTAACCTGGAAAAAAATGTGGATGAAAATAATTACAGTAATGAATGTTACAAGTGCGCATATTTTCAAAATTGAAATTTAGGTAGAAGACAAATCAATTATTTAACTGTTTTGTAGGTTGGTATTCTCACATTAACGAATATATCTCATAGAGATCACATATACTCTTCAAAATATCAAAGCATGCATATTGATAAACAAACTCTATGGTAACATCCTGGTGCCCCTTACCTAGCGCTGGCACACCCCATTCTTTCATGACCTGACAATCTCGCCCTGCAAGAGATATTCCAGGATTCTCTTTCCTGGAAACTCTCCTGTGGAACATTCCAACATCTTTTACTTCATCCAGTAAAGCGTCACGACGCTCCGTTGATTTGGCCAGATCTGGTGGTCCAGCCTTGGGTTGTTGTGCGACCGATCCATCATCTCCTTCGATGAACCCGCCTCAACTACCCTCAGACCATATATGAGTCCTCTTGCTCGGTTTGATTCTATTATAATTATCTGGCTGGTTTAAACTTTCCACATTTAATTCCAGTGGCCGGGTGACTCCCGGGGCAATCATTATCAATCGTAGCTAGCAAGGCCCTACCGACGACGCTTGTTCTAATCCCAAAACGAGGACATGTAGGCAAGTCTGTTCCGCGCTTTGAGTCATGGAAAGCTCCCTCTTCATTGTCTGGAATCACTTTATGCCTAAATTCATATTCTGGCTGATTTTAATTTTCTACAATAATATCTGGATTTGAAATCGGAAAGCTCTTGAAAACCGTAGTTTCATCATTTTTAGTTATGAAAACTTAAATTTCATCTCAGGATATATTTGACTTCTCTTTCAGGCTAGAAATAGTCACTTATGTTTGCCTTGAAGAATTCCCAGCGAAGGGTTTTATGTCCTGCATGGGAATAAAACCACTCTCACGGGCAGCGTTGAGAAATGCCTGACATTCACTCTTTTTCGAAAATGCGCTGCTACATGTAACCGGCATTGTTTCCTAACAACAAAATTACTTGGACTGGGATGACCCAAGAGGAAAGGATCCTCGGTAACATAATCAAATCTAAAATGCCTGAGTGACGGATTCGTAATCCAAAAACTATATAGGGCTTTTGAGATAGCACGGTAATCCGCCAAACTCCACAAGACTTTCTAACTCGGTATATTAAAAATGATAGGACCTACTCGTTGGCTGCACTCCCAGAGCAGAGAAGTGTTCACAGAAAAGGTTAAGATGCGCAAAACACCCCAACGGAAAAGTGAGCTCGATAACAGAAAAGCTCAGAATTCTAGGAGGGGGGGCCAATTCTCCCAATAAGTATTCAGACTTGAGACCTATAAGTATCCTGCCCTTGCTTTCCGAAGCCTTTGAAACGAACTATTGAGATTTTGAATATCAGGATATTCTATTCTAACACATACCTATTGCGACAACGAATGTCAAATGTCAATCAATCGACAGTGGATTCAGTAGCTGTCAAATACAAAAAAATCTCTCTTTAGAATGCCAAAACGTCGAGTCACAACTCGCAATCAACTTCGGCCTTAAAAAAGAAAAGTCTTCATGTAAGTAACAATGGTCGTGAACGCCATTCACATTTTATAAATATGGTGTATTGAACTCCTAGTCATTTTATACATTCATGATCCTGGATTATATAATCCATATTTCTATAATACTTTGATGGTCTTACGCCAAGTAGTATAGAGGGTGGATTTTCATAAGAGCTATGGCTCATGCCGTCGCAAAGAAAAAATTCACGTTTCGGCAGTCGTCTACTGAACGTTGTAGAAACATCCGCATTCGAGACCTACGCGCGTAGGGTAATTTAATCGAAAATACTCTATTAACTGTACAGTGAAATATATATAAATATATGAAATAATATATTCAAGGTCATAGCTCTTAAGAAAATCCACTAACTCTATCAACAATATTTTCTTATGAATATTAAAGTTGATCGAAATATAAAAATTCTATTTAAAGTCTATTTCAAATGAGTATCTATTCGAAACTATACAATAAGGATACTTTACTCAAGATGACTTTTGAACTCAACAGCATCCGCTTTTTCTTATCACAAATAAACTTTTTTGCGAAGTAAATTATATGGAACCGTTCCATTTATTGTATACATTTTGGGACATGCTGTTAACATGAGCCATATATTAAGTTGAATGATAATAATAATACTTCCCCATAAACACTCGTACTGCGAGGACGACTTTTATTATCATTTGCCGTGGGACTGTGGGGCAACCTACTGATTTTTGGTAATGCAGCCACTTTTCATCTGTACCGGAAAATCTACAGCACCATCAAATACAAGTAATCAGGCTGATTGATAGGTAATTGACTGTTTGTTTTTGATGGATGAATAAATGGAAATAAATGCATAAATACATAAACAAATAAACGAATGAAGTAAAATTTTTTTCAAAATGTTAATCAAAATAAGTATTAAAGTCTCAGCCACTCAGTTAAAAAAAATGTTTTTTTTTTCAATCTTATCAGTATTTTCAGTAATTGATTCTATCAGTATTTATATCGAACATTACCATGGACAGGTGTGAACAAATTTGAGTTCTACTCAACTTTCGGATTTTGTTCTTGCGATTGAGTTGACTCTAAGGAAAAGTCAATTTCATTTCTATGTATCAGCTTTCGCACGTCCCATTAGTAATAAAAATTACATAATAACATTTAATAATATTAGAATTGTTTCTTTGTCTTGCGATGATGATGATGATCAATGGTTGAAATAATGATTGAAATTTCAGAATGAATTTTCCTTTTTAGATACAAATAATATGCAAGAAAAAAGTACTTATTCAATCCTATACAAACCTATAACTACAATATTCTTGGATACCTCCAACACTTGAGTGTACAGTCGATATTGGATTTTTCATCAAAGAGAGATATTTCAGATTAGGACAGGAGTTCTGGAGCTTCGTTATCCATGGAAATAATTCTTTTATCTGAAATTATTTCAAAGCCGTTAAATGAAAAATTTGTCATGACATTTCGTGAGAATTTTAGTCAAAACTGACAACTTCTTAATACCAACGGGAATAACAATATATTATCAGAGGTTATGCAAAAGTATGGGAACTAATAGAGGATCGTTTCACACGTCAGACATCAAAATGAAAAAGTGTACAAAGGAATTAAATCTTCAGATGAAAGTCTTCCAAACTTCATCTTGAAAAAATATTTTCAATCATAACTAAAGAATGCCTGGAATGCACCTACTAACAGAGTAGTGCTGTAGATTTTCCTATTTCCCGTCCCCAGAGACAATGCATGGAATCCTAGAATGCTACAGCAGTCAACAATAGAAATATTTTTTCAATAGTACGGCCTTTCGAGATCTTTCAGTCGGGTGGTCTGGAAAATGATATAAATGTTATCATTATTATTATTACGAAAATGCTTAGCCAATGATTAGAGAGAAACAATTCCTAAGACTTCTGGAAGAAATCCAGAATGGATGTGAGGACTGAGTTCGAACGACTGAAAGGAATCTTACAGGGAAATATCCATGAAACATATAAACAGATCGCCAACTTTTCTGGAGCTTGTAAGCGTAGTATCACCGAAGAGGTTTAAATAGGTGCACTTCATGTATAGAAAAAGCATTCCAGAACAAGTCGAATCTGTGTTTCAACGGGTTACATGATACACCCTGTACTGGCATTTGAGAAGAAGTTATGCAAAGACTAGAAGTGTCCAACAAATAGGGGAATCAAAAATTTAATTACGAACGAACTAGTCAAAAACTTAATATATGGCTTGAATAAATTGAAAAGTATAAAGGAAATCGAAATAAACTAAAGAAGAATCATTACCATTAGATATTTATCTGATAGTTAACATGTTCAGCTATTCATTGACAATAGACAAACAAAAAAACACTAAAACAAAAAATAAGTGCTAAAGAAAGGAATATCTGAGGGGAAAAGAAACAAGAAGTGAGGGAAAGAAAAATCCAAACATAACACACAAGGAGACGAAATCGAGCAATATCAAGAAATTGAATGCATCGACAAATCAAATTGCACTGCTTGTAGCGCTATTATATATTTTCATGAAATGTACTGCCTTCACATGAAAAAACAAATTCGTGTCACATTACATGTATAAGATTTTTTTCACACACCTTACAATGGTTCATCCAAAGTAACTCCAATGTGGGAAGGTAAGGAATATCAGTTCTAGCAGTAATCTCATTATGGTCGCAAATGAGATAGGATAGTTGATGAAACTCTTTCAGAAAATCCAAGTTACTGTAAAATGGATATGTATCAAAGAACAAATGAAACTCAACTTCCAAAAGTATTGGTATCTTACTCAAATTCATTGTGACTGATATCCAGAATATTCACGTTTGACGCAATTTCCTCCAACAGTATCTTAGGCATCGAGTGTAGTCTTTCATATGCTAGGGATAATCTTTGCAAACTTGAATCGTCAGCATCAGAGTCTTCAGTATTAGATATATTGTCACCCGGCTGTTCTGGAAAATGAAGAGTTCAGATTTGAGTCAATTACGATAAAATAAAATAAAAAAAAGTCGTGACAAAACCAAAATAACAATTTAAGCAGGCTCGAATGTAATGAAAAAAACATATTTCGATAACTTCCAGGTAACAACAATATTATTTAAGATTTTGGATAGCAGGAAGAAATAGAGGAACAGGTTAGAACATGTAATAATAAAACTGTATTGAAAAAATAAACATGACTGACAGGCCAGAGACATTTCTCATTAGTCTAGAAGAAGTATACGATATTGTATTACTTTACCAATAATAATAATGATAATTTTTTGTTGCACAGAATAAAGAAAATTTACAAATATTTGTACATTATATCTGAAATACCTTGAGTATAATAATAAAATATATCAGGGGAGAGTACATGTTTTAATTTTTATATATCCTACTTGATGTAACAGAGATCAGGTAATAATTGATAAAATGCATGAGTTATTTCTAGAAAAATAGACAAACACAAATATAACAATAAAAATATACTCAAATTACTCTGAGGGGATCTTCATTAAAAAAGCGGATTCAATTGGTTTGTGTATCTCTTTTCTTTTAGTTTGGAATATGTATGAAAAATTTTTCAAACATTTTCGGAAGATAATTCTTACGAGTTTCATGTAGTTTGTTGAAGATTACTGAAGACATGTAGGTATAACCATTTCGTACCAATCGTTTTGTGTATAGTTTTAACGATGACTTAACTCAACGAAAAGCCCACAATTGGGCGAGAAGTCAATAAACGAGTTTCAGAAAAATCGCGTTTTCTGCCTCGTCCAGTAGTGATATAATCAGATGAAATTGATATTTTTCACATGATATTATACTCAAAAATGAGGAAAAATCCATTTGCAGAAAATATTTTCCATAATTAGCCACAATCAACCCATTTTTGTAACTCACGCTGTAGAGCCAGAATAAAAGTATAATGAAGAAAGTTGCTTGTTTTGACCTGTAGAATGGTATATCCAAAAATCAAGAAAATGTATCGAGCCCTAGGAATACATGTATCCAGTGCCATGTCCGTTTGGAGTGTACTGGAATAAGGAGAGTCTCACAGTATTTATTGAGACTGGAGATGTGGAGGAGGAAGGACAAACATTGGTTCACTTCATTGACTACAATAATTTCAAACCTTTGGCAATCTTCATGCAAGTTCTCTAGATGAATCTCCACTATAGCAGAACGGCAACTACAGTGCTGTGAAACGTGATGGTCAACTGCGACGTTGCAACCATATAGAAACTTTCAATACATACACAGGATTGATGATGTCCTGTCATGGGAAAACCATATCAGGTCCTTTGTCAAAAGGACCTTCAAAAAACTTGGCATTCTCCTTCGAGCCAGGATCTATTTCCATACATAAGCATTTAGTGTTGTTGCCCGAGGAACACCTAACTCGATGGTCAGCTGGGTTGTATCGTCACTAACGAAGAGGAGGGTTGAGATATCCAGGGGGGACCTCAGACTGAGAGCCTCTCTCCTCACCCATGGTGCTTGGCCATGGACGAACTCTTGAGTAAACTCACAGACGAAGGTTTCGAGGCACAGGCATACGCGGATGATGTAGTTGTCCTGGTCAGCGAACGATTCATTGGAGTCGTCTGCAACCGTATGCAGGCCGCATGCAGGATTATCGAAAGGTGGTGCGGCGAAGCAGAGCTCTCAGTTAATCCGACAGAAACGGAGATGATCCTGTTCGCCAAACGCATGAAAAAGGATGGGTTCAGACCACCCACCATGTTTGGCCAAGAGCTGCAACTAGCTCAGCAGGTCAAATACCTGTGGGTGGTTTTGAATTCCAAACTTTCATGGAGGCCGCACGTCGATAGGGTTATTCAAAAGTCGGTAGCAATCCTATGGCAACTGAGGAGAGGTGTAGGGAAAAATTGGGGAACCAATCCAGAGATTATGCGCTGGATATACACGGCGGTCGTAAGACCAAAGATCCAATATGGGTCAGCGGTGTGGTGGCCAGGCGCACAAAGTAGCACAATAGGTCGAAAGCTCAGTAAGGTCCAGAGGTTGGCCTGTTTATTGATAACGGGTGCAATGAGAACGACCCCAACCGCGTTATTGGAGGTGCTGTTGAGGCTACCACCCCTTCCAGTCTAGATCAAGAAGGAGGCAATGGCAGCCCATTTGAGGATGCAAGTCGGCGGTTTGGGTAAACGAAGGAGAGATGATGGGGCATGCAAAAATCGCAAAGTGGGCGGAGCAGGAGATTCCTATTTCCGCTCTCAGAGTGAAAAGCGCACAAGACAAACAGCGATGGAATAGGACGTTTGCTCTTACTAATCCGAGCAGAGAGCAATGGGGGACGGTTTGCGTCTGACCGACAAACAGTCTTCAGGCGCAGGCATCTTCTTGGAAGAAAGAGGTATAGCAGAAAGCTACGCTCTGGGAAGATATACAACAGTTTTCCAAGCTGAAGTGTTCGCCCTTCTAACCGTAGCTATTGGGCAAGAGGTGATAGAAGGACCCGAGCAGAGAATTTATATCTGTTCGGATAGCCAGGCAGTGCGCAGAGCCATCTGCTATCCTAAGCCAAGTTCAGTCCTGGTACAGCAATGCGGAGACGCTCTGGAGAAATTAGCTGAAACAAAGGAAGTCGAGCTGGTATGGGTTCCTGGTCCAAGAGAGGTGCCGAGAAACGAGGTGGTTGACGAACTTGCCAGGACCGGTTCTGCGGCGCCGCTCTGTGGGCCGGAGCCAGCACTAGGCATCGTCTCTTCTGCCCTGAACGACTGGGCGGAAAGAGAACTAAACGAACTCTGGAGAATTACTGCCGGACGCAGACAGTCAAAAGACTTTGTAGCCTGCTCTAGTAAGTCAAGGATGTTGTGGCTCTTAGGCAGATATCGCCAAACACTACGCCTCCTTGTAGGAATACTAACAGGCCATAACAAACTAGGCAGACACCTTTCACTAATGGGTATAAAAGACAGCCCCACCTGCCATATGTGAGAAGAAGACGAAGAAACATCGTCTCACTTCCTTGGCGAGTGTGAGGCGTACAGAAGGCTAAGATTCGAAATCTTTGGAGTTGAAAAACTCCAACAAGAAGAACTCATCGAGTTAAAGTAGACGGAGATACTGACCTTCGTCAGAAGGTCACAAAGATTCGGAAAGGAAGACTAGAAGAGGTAAGGTAGTTATGTGGAGAGTGGAGAGAGCAAAATGGGCCCATTGGGACCTACTTGCCTGGCTGCGGCAGCGGGCTCCCCATGATTACTACTACTAGTGTTGTTGATGATGCCTTGCTCACACACTCGCTTACTTTTCTGCAACTCTACAGAGGCATTAGTAATTCATCAATCTCTTACAGAAATATTTATGGCCATTGATGTTCTTCTAAAATATCCTTAATTTTTTTACCGTTAGAAATGTAATCAAGATTGACCTGAAAAGTTCAGTTTTCGCGACATTCTGTAGTAAGATTGAAGCTTTTTCAAATGCCTCTTTATAGAAGCATTTTGTCAACAAAAAGCAAAACATTGCTTGAAGAGATGTTTCCCGATGCAATCAGCCTCTTAAAATCAAGTGAAAGACTAACTGTTACCTACCGTCCATTTAGTAGTTCTCACGATGTTCTCTGAATAAAATAACAATACGTGTTTATTACACTCATTGATGATTTAAATAATTTTCCCCAGTTATCTTTATGAAATTAAACTAAACAATATTATGTGATACCATGCATTCAAAACGACATTCAGAATGGAATACTCACCTAAAATTGATAGATTTCCAAAAGATGTTATGTCAAATGCATTCATCTCATCTTCAACATGGAACTTTTTTCGTAAATTTGATAAATCCACCACTTGCACAATATCGTCTTCATGATAGCTGCAATGAAAAACGTGTTTATGGAATTTGGATGGAATGTTTCGCTACCATTTTTTCAACACCTACGTTTTGAAACAATTTTCCATAGTGATGCTCAATATCATAATTCGAGGAACGAAGTGAAATTGTTCTAGTTTATTTTTGAACGAATTGTTGACTTTATCGGCTGATAAAAATTTATGGTTAGTACACACAGATTATTATATCAAGTACGAATTTTTTCTTCTGGTGAGTTATGTGGATTGTAGATCGATAGCTAAGAATAAACATATTCGGTAATTTTGAATACAAACATCATAGGCGTAGGATATTTGCGGTGAGGCTTAAAATTAAATGAGTATCTTGCTCTTTTCGTGTGTATAAGTGGATTAACTCCACATTACTTATTTTTGAATAAATGGACGGGACTTTTCAGAATGTAGATGATAGAATCAATTGATAGGAAATCGAAAAATAATGTATTCGTACGAATATTTGTTCGACTGCTTCCCCGAACTCCACTTTGCGTCATTTGGGTATCGGAAGTTGCATGCGAAAATGTTGCTATTTCCATACTCGTTAGTATAAAAACTATTACTTAACTGAGGATTGGAATCTTGGAATATTTACCAATAAAATGTCCGAACATACATACCTGTCTGTCACAGCGATGATTAAATACCAAAGAATTTATTGAAATATTGGGCCCTTTACTATTCACTATTCACACAATTTGATAAACAGTCCCTAGCAATGTGAGCAATGTGATATAAATCTATATGCCAACGACACGTAGATAAATTATAGTTTTCCCTCACTTATGTATGAGAACGATAGTTAGTTATTCAACAATGAACTCAATTCAGTCATTAAAGCTGGAACTGATCATTGTCTTATAATAAACTCTGATAAATCTAATGTCGTGACCTTCGATTCTGAACAGATGAGAAATATGGTAAATAACAATATCCCATTGATTTAATGGATTATAGGCATACTAAAAAAGCTTTTGCAAAAAATCTAGGCCTTATTATAAATTGAGCATCATGTCAGGAAATTTATTCAACAAGCTTACGTCTCTATCAAGCTAATATACGGAAACAGGCTTCATATATCCTAAAAATTGAAAACATTTCTTCATGAAACGATGTTATCACATATCGACTATGCCAATGCCCTTTATGGATCATATTTAACCTACATACATTAGCGTAAAATTCAGGCAGTACAAAATTCTTGTCTACGCCTGATATCTGGCATCAGAAGACAAAGAAATATCATATACACTGAGATGGTTTGGTAAGCCCAATATGAATAAAACTCTACATGTTAACGTTCTTCATCTTAAAATCGTTACAATCAAAACGACATAATACTCACATAGGAAAATAACATACCGTAGTGATATTCATAATATAAATATAACATTTAAAAATGTTTTGACGTCGCACATATTCAATACCGAGTTTTTCAATACATCTTTCACATTTTACAAATGCACAAATTCAAAAAAAAAATCAAACCAGTACAAAATTGAAAATATATTTACTGAATAATTATTAATAGTTATCAAGCAGAAAATGGCTTCGATCAGACACACACTGCCCTGTCTCTGTTTTGCTCACTCACAGAGATTTTTTAGGTCAGGTAAGTGGAAGAACAGCCTTCGTTTAGTTCTGCTTAATGAAAACTGAACTTCACCTCTCATTTTCTTCAAACGTTACGAACACGAATTTCAAATATATTTGTTATTGAAAATAATAGAGACGTATTATTATCATCATATTGAAATATAGAAGCCTTCCTTTCAGAAAATAATTTGATAGGTGAAAAAAAATCAACGATTTATTAATTTATCAGTAATGGTTTGTTTATCACATTAATTCGATTGAAACTATTAACTCGAAATGTTCTCCTAGACGTAGCCTTCTGCCACGTTACTGCATTTCCAGCCCCTATACTTCTTGATTTTCAAACATGTATGCTCTCGAATCTGCGAACAAAGATGCAGATGACCAACGAAAACAATGTTCAAGTGTTGGGCGATCAACTTTGGTAAAGATCTGAAGGTATTGATACGTACAAGTTACATTTCACTCTCTATATTATTAAAACTTCAAAATAGGGCTATGCGCACAATTTTAAATTGCAAAAGATTAACACGAATAAAAGACATGTTGAAACAACTAGAATGGTTACCAATTAATTCTTTTCTCCTCTATCATATATTAATTCTAATTTTCAAAATAAGGCATAAAATTTTACCGACACATTTACATGAAAAAGTTATATATAATGACCAAATTCATGGATATAGTACTAGATCAGAACTGACTTCCATATTCAACATGTCACGTTAACACATAACCAAAATTCTTTTTCCTTCAAGGGACTTGATAGGTACAATAATTTACCAGAAGAGATCAAATGTTTAACATCTTTAACATCCTTCAAGACAAAGTTAAAATCATATTTACTTCATGAATAAAAAAAAACAGTAGCCACTTCTTCATTTCGTGTAGTTCGATAAAAAATTTAACTATGACAGGTGTTTATATGTTTCAGTATGTTTACAATATTTTTCGTATTCATCCACTATATTTAGTATGTATTGTGTGTTCAAATAGGTGTAGGGTGGATGTATATGTATAGGTGTTGTAGGTGTATTTGTGTATTTGTGTATATGTGTATATACATATTTTTTGCGACAAGGGTACAAAGACCTTATGTGTGAGAACATTTTTATATTTACCTGAGACCATGAGTATATTTATTATTCTCATTTTAATTAATCATTGTAAATTAGCCAAATGGACTAATAACGTATTTTTGAATACTATTAACTAAATTGTGAATTGTTATATCCAGTAATGCTACTATTTATGACGACACATTCTTGTATCACATTCGTTTTTGTTACTTGGAATAGTAATTTTAAATTCGTTTCCGTCATCCAAAACATTTCTCATACGCACCTGTCAGTTCTGCAACTCCGGCAACTCCACTAATTATTGACACTTTAAGTAATAACTATTTCAAAAACAGTATTATTCCAAATGAAATAACAGTTAAATATACCTAAGCGAATAAAAACTTCCAGTTATTCATTCCTCTCTATAAGAATCGAGATAACCTGCATATATTCTCTTCAAAAATGTTACTGATGTAGAACCTATATGAGGAAATATTGAAAAATTGGGTGAAAATATTTTATGATTTAACATACTCTCCTGGGGTGGGTTCAATAAGTATCAGTAACTATGATGATACACAGTAAATGTTCAAGAAAATAGACAGTTGTCAATTAACACCACTTTATAATGAAGAGAAACAAATTTTAAATGATAGATACTGGGTGATATTTCCACAAAAAGGTACTTGAGTGAATTTCAGAGTGGATCGTTTGGCGGACCCTTATGAATTGACGTCGGATGCACCTGAATCGGCCAAGCAGGGCCTTGCACTCCGGGCTGCAGGTTTCCTAGATCGTGGTTTCTTTGGTTTGGCAGTATCAATCTTATTTAGGTGGTGCTTCAATAGCCACAATAAAAGAACCAACGCATACTGCACAGCTTTCCTTATTGCAGGGACATTTGTCAAGGTTCCAGCTTATGTTTCAATAAGAACCGCAAAATGCAAAATGAATTGCGAGTGCACAACTAAATAACAATACTGTAAAATGTTCATATAACAGTTATTGAGGAAAATCCGTTTAAACAATAACGAAATGAATTCAATTTCATTCCAGTTCACTTGAATATCGAACATCGCTCGGCGTACCCAGAATGCCCCAATAAAACTCTTTAGAAATTGTTTTTGTCGGCCAGCGCCTAAAAACTCGGGAGAATGTATTTGCCATCAGATATAGAGCAGCATCTATCAGCTGTTCAATGCATCTCACTATTTGATCGGATACCGCAAGGCATATCAGAGCAAATACATGTGAGCTCATGCGATGGTGTATCAAATGTCTTGCAACAATCGATCCAGTCTATTGAAAAGTTACGCTTATACGGCGCGGTACATCTTATAACATGCATTCATGAGTTTCAAATAAATGAAACGAATAATCTCGACGAAGTCTCTCCATCCACGCTATTCCACAAAGTGGAAAATTTCGGACAAACATTTATCAGGAAACAATTATACCCCTCACGATCATTGAAATACATCTGACATCTATTACATGTTCCTCCAGGAGGGCCCTATTGCAAGTGATAAATGTAGCCAATCATTGAATATTATCCCCAATCTGGTTGGGAATGACAAGATTTTTTCTAGTTCTAGGATAAGATCAGACATTAGAGATTTCGACCTTGTCCAAATTATTCGTTTTATTTATTCAAAACTCTCCGGCATTTTTTGCGAACTTTGTTCAAATTAATTCATTTACTTTTTCTGTCTACCAAGAAGTGCTTCTTGTCATTGAGCTTTGAGAGTTATCGTTCATTGGTTGAGACAGGACGAATCTAATGTTATCTGACCTCTCCTAGCACTGATGAGAGGAAACAACCTTGAATCATGTCTTGTATGCAAGTGGTAATTCTGAACCAGATGCACTGGCGGATATAGTGAGTTTTTACCATGATTTAATGGAAATTTGTAACCAGAAAGGCACGTATACAGCTTTGTTTCACAAGTGGGAGGGGTAATTCGTCTCGCGGAAGTGACAGACAATAGAAATGATAACTTTGTCAGTGAGGTATCACAAAAGTGGGGACAAAAGGATGTCAGGTTCAGTTTGTTTTATTTATTATGAAAAAGGTAAAGGAATTAAGATTCATTTTGTGAATCTCATTGTTAATTTTGATTAAAACACTGAATTTTTTATCGTTGGGTGACGATACTTACCGTCAATATCTCCCCTTTTATACGCGCCTGTAACCAAAGTAATATAATCTACAAGAATATGCTGAATCTTACTGATTTGTTTGAAGACCTTACGTGAATATGAAATGACCCTTTTCTTTCAAAACCAAGTGGAATAGAATGATTCTTTGTTTGTGCGGTTTCCGATAAAAAATAACTACTTAATTCCTTTGCCACCGCTCATCGCCAATAGTAATATGCATTTTACTGAAGCCCAGTCCCCGAAAATAATTATTTTTCCTCTGTCATAATCTGTTTTGCCACCCTTTGATTTGGCCGCCTGTGTTTTTTTCACATATTCGCACTGCAAAGAAGAATATTTTTGTTTCATGGTTGTATTGGATGATGAACAACTTCTATGAAATTGAAGAACGTGGTTATTTGGCATGTTTGAGTGTTTTGATGAAACATTCAATACGATAAATAATACGAATAATACGAATAATTTTGGGTTGTATAACATGTGTTTTCTTATTGAAATCAATGAAGGTTACATTGCATATCCAGACTGGTTGTTGAACCAATATCAACCACCATTTTTTAAAAAATGGATCACCCTTTATTGTGTCGCATTATCAGATGCTCCATGATGAGCAGATTTCAACAAAGTAGAATCTAGAAGCTAAAAATTATTTGAGTTGAAAACGAGCCCCTCGAATGAACTTCTGTACTATATGTTACCTAGGTTTCATAGGTGTTTTTTTGAAGTATACTTCAAAAGTCTTATTTTGCCTAGTTAAGTTTGAGTTAGATATTCTCTTCATTTTGTATTTCTTTAATTCTACAATAACGATTAATTGCACCCCTGCATGTGGAAGCTCTTGAACCCCCTCTGCAGACCTTAGTGCAGACCTTACTAATAAATACTGGAGATTGAAAAACTCGCCGCCTTTATGTTCTGCCTTCCAGCAGTATCAACATCTTTTCGATAATTTATCAAATCCGAGTAACTTAGTTTTTCTCGAAGATTACACCTCCTTGTTCCTCAATATGAACGTCGTTCAACCAAGGTACTCTAGTGACATACGAATAAGTAAAAACATTCTCCTTTCTTCCCTCTCAAACTGGGAAAATGCTCTGATTATTTACTCTGATGCATCCAAAACTTTGCACGGAACAGGCTTTGCCTTTTTCATACCCTCTCTACATGTAGAGAAATCGTATCAATTAAATAAAAATTTCTCAATTTTCTCAGCAGAGGCTGTAGCTATATTCGAAGCACTTTCATACGTACAAACCTCTAATCATGAATATATTGTCATTGTCTCAGATTCCTTATCTCTCCTAAATTCTCTAGAAAGAGTTGAGTTATCAATTTTCAAGTACAATCCGTATATACTACAAATAAAAAAAAAATGGTGGCAAACTTGAATCTCAGTGGAACACAAATTCATTTCTTATGGATAAAGGCACATTTAGGACTAGAGGGAAATGAACATGTGGATCAACTGGCCAGAGCAGGTGTTGAAAGAGGTGAAAACATTGGTCATCATGTATGTGCAAATGATTTTTTTGTTCATTTTAAAATACAACAGCGTTTAACATGGTCATCCAGCTGGAATGAATACTGTCATACCAATCCCACTAGATACACACTATTACAACCGTGTATACCCTCACAACATTGGTTTTCGAATCTCAATATACCTCGAAGATTCATTACAACTCTTATAAGACTAAGGTTTGGTCATGCATGTTACCCATTACATCTCTTTCGGATAAATATTCTTCCTTCTGAAAACTGTGATCATTGTGATGAAGATGGAGACCTAGATCATATATTTTTGGCATGCTACAAGTATTCTGATAAGTCAAATGAACTACATGACAAACTTTGTGCTTTGAATATGCCGATTCCCTTTAATGTCATGTCGATCTTAGCCTTGAACAGCATGAAATTGTATGAATGTTTGATAGAATTCCTAATCAAGACTAATGTCAAGTTGTAGTAGTTTTTAGAATTGCATTTGTGTTATATACCCATCAATCCGTGGTCTAATTGATGTATGTCGTAGAAAAAGTCGTCCCGACGGACCCCTGGACGTGAAGCGTGTGTACCTGTCTATTCCTGTTGTACGGTCTTCTATTTCAATTTTCCATTCCTTTTTTAATCGTTTAGGTATTAACTTGATATAATACACTATTTCATACTCCACTTGCGGCTGGCTGAATGACGAAATGTCAAAGCCAATAAAATAAAAAAAAAACAATAACGATTACCTACCAGGTGAAGTTACAATTAGTGTTTCTGTTCTTGTGAATTCTTGGGAAGCAATGGTTTATACGCTTCGAGAACGGATTGAAATAGTGAGTTTGTTCTACCAGAATGGAAATAGTGCTAGAGCTGCTGCCCGTATGTTCAATGATAATCATCCAGGAAGAAATGTACGACACAAATACATTTCGGAATTATTGAACAAATTTATGGAAACTGGATCTGTTAACAATAAAAAGCATAACCGTTCTGGAGTTGTCAACGATGAAGCTATTTCTATTGCAGTTTTAGGGCACGTTGGAGTAATCGAAAATATTCAATCTCTTACTTACTTATCTCGAGATTCAGGAATCAGTCGTACAAATATTTTCAGGATTCTTCATGAGTACAAATTTCATCCATATAAGATTAGACTAGTTCATGAATTGAACGAAGATGATTTCAATAGACGTACCGAGATTTGTGAAAGTCTCACTGAACGGATCAACTTGCATCAGAATTTCTTGAATGAAATTTGTTTATCGGATGAAAGTACGTTTGGTTTGAATGGAGAGGTGAATCGGCAAAATTGTCCATATTATTGAAGTGATACGAATTCTCATTAATACTGTCAAGTTCATACCCAACGACCTCAAAAACTGAATGTTTGGGCAGGAATGTTAGGGGACTACATCACTAGACCTTTTTTTAAGAAGTACTTGGATATGTTGGAGAATCTAATAGTACCGTGCATCAATAGGGCAATTGAGGAGGATATGAATTTATTCGAAAACGAAATAGTTTTTCAGCAGGATGGTGCATCTCCTCATAATGCAGCTCCAGTGCGACAATTTTTGGATGATCATTTTCCTGGTCGCTAGATTGGTAGAAGAGGTCCTACAGAATGGCCACCAAGGTCTCCGAATCACACTCCTTTAGATTTCTTTCTATGGGGTCATTTGAAGTCTTGAGTGTATGAGATAAAATCAGCAACATTAGATTTGAGAAAATGTCATGAGGCATTGAGATTCTCAACCATGTGAGGGCGGCAATGGAAGCTCGTTCGTACCATTGTATGGAAGTTGGTGGAAACGATTTTGAATTTTTACTATAGGAAATGTGTTTCTTTTCATTGTCAAGTTATCAGATTTTGATTCAAGAATTTAATAAAAATCTCTTTTTTTGATTTATTGCTGCCATATTTGTCTTTAGAACGAATATTCCAAAATGTGGCCTCCTGTATAACTGTTGACCTTTTTTTTTATTTTAACTGCAAGTAATTTGTAGCTCCCGAATCATAAGCTCCAGATCATATGTTTTATACTTAGTTGAAATCTGCCCATCATGGAGCATCTAATAAGGCGAAACAATATAGGGTGATCCATTTAAAAAAAAATGGTGACATACCTTGGAGTGCGATAGGGAAAGTTAGATCAAATGTGAATATGTCAAAATGTGTCCCCCTGTATACTATTGTTAATGTGTTTTTTATCTTTCCTGAAAATCATTGTACCAACAGTTATTCAGCGTGGCTCGTTTCAACTGGAATGCACTGTCCTATATATGTTAATAAGGAAAATCTCAAAATCTGTTGAGAGTAAATAGTAATCTGTGACAAGAACTATTGTAACCCTGTTCACGAAACTATGTTGTCTCGATTATTCTTTAGATCATTATATGTTAGTTTCAACGTTTGGTTTTTCTGTCAAATACCCAAATTGCTCAGCTAATCACTACTCGTTTTCAAGAATTTATATTATGATTTAAAATATATCCGCTCGTAGTTTATTAATGATGGTTATGAGCACTCTCCAATATTTCGATACACTTCGTCCATCTTCAGGTCAAATTCTAGTGATGGTATGAGAAGCGCTTTAGAAATAAAGAGGTGTTTTTGGAAGCATAGGAATTTCGGTTAAGCTGAAAGCTCGGAACCCGCCGTTCGTTACAAATCCCCAATTTTTTTATGATAATGTTGAACTATTATGAGCCTCTCATTTTTTCATGATAATTTCACAAGAACTGGGAGCTCTCTACATATTTTCACCCCTTCCACTCGTCCAAGCGATAAAGTTTCAAACTTCATACTTTTTTACTATACAGAGAGTGTAGTTTTATTTTTCAATTCTGATGAAACAATATTTTGGTGTTTGGTGAAGACACTACTTTGATTTACTGACTAAGAACTTTATTCATTTCATACATAATTATTCCACGGATGGTAGGAAACACCTATAAATAAAAGAAATACTTAAATTAGTGAGATGGACATTCGTGGATGTATAATGAATGACTTTTTCGTTATTTTTATGTTTGGTTGATAATGGGTAATATCCACAGTTATTTCTCATTTTCTGACATGACGACGATGTTCCACTTTCTTGGTGCTAACTTCCTGAGAATGTTTCGAGATTCTTTGTAGTTATTTATCTGCAACAGAAAAAATTAATTAGTTTACTTCATCGGTGCATGCTTCAGTACGATGATGAATGTTATTCACCAATTGAAATTTTAGATAGAAATGACGCAAGATTTGTCATAACGAAGTTGTCAATAAAAAATCGTCACAAAAGTCACCTTCCAAGTATTTAATTCATATAAGCAAAAAAGCAACTCAACATAATTGGCATCCCTGGTGATTTTGAAGAAGAGCATGCAGTCTTTGAAAACGGAAAGAAAGATTGTCAAGGACGCTGCAAGATAACTTTTCCAAGAGATTGAGAAGGTAGGACAGGGCGATAAGGAGAAAATAAATGAACTATTGGAACAAGTTTTAGTCAAAGCAGAAAAATTATTTTCCCTAGACAACAGTATAAAAGAATTACTTTGTAACGAAGAACTCAGCGACGATGATTTTAGTAAAGAAATCACAGAGGAAATGGATTTTTGCACTGAGGTAACCAAGTATACAAACAAATGCAATTTTTCATTAGAAAAAATAAAAGAAGCAAAAACGGAGGTTAAAATCGAAACAAGAGAAGCATCAAAGAATTTTAACCTACCAAAATTAGAAATAAAGAAGTTTGACGGAAATGTCAAACACTGAATCAATTTTTGGGGTCAATTTCGTAAGATAGATGGAAATTCAGATTTGCCCAATGAAGACAAATTCCAGTACCTTATCCAATCCACCGAAGAAAACTCGCCAGCCCGTAATCTGGTAGAAAGCTTCCCACCTTCAGCAAACAATTACAAAATTGCCGTCGACCAACTCAAAACTAGGTTTGCAAGGGACGAGGTTTTGATTCAGGTTTATGTTAGAGAGCTTTTAAGTCTAGTTTTAAGTTAGCATAGGTATGGCTTTATCATATTTGTACGATAAATTGGACACTCAGCTCAGGGCGCTGGAATCATTGGAAAAGCCTAGTTCATTTCTTTTGGCAGATACACTAAATTTACACTTGAAAAAAAAGCTAAAAAATTTAAAGAAACTGCAGGTGAACTTTTAAATGCGTTTTATGTTGATAACTGTGTTTACAGCGTCAAAAACGAAAAAGATTTGGAAAAATTTATAGGGGAGTCAAAAGATATCTTATTAAGAGAAAATTTTGATTTAAGTGGGTGGACTTATAACGAACAAAATAAAAAAAAATTATAAACCAAAAAAACAGCGAAAATAAAATTATTTCTTTTCTAGGGATGCAATGGAACTTTGCAAATGACATTTTAAAATGCGAAATAAAAAATTTGGGTTCTCTTCAGGATATTCCAAAAACAAAACGGGGTATTTTATCAGCAACTCAACGAGTTTTTGACCCTATTGGTTTCACCGCTCCTTTCACATTGTTACCAAAGCTTATGCTGCAAGAAACTTGGAGCTTGAAACTTGTGTGGGATGAAAAACTGCCTGAGAATTTAGAGAAACGAATTTGAAAATTGGCTGAAAAGTGTAAATCTTTTAAGTTTTTGTAGTATTTCTAGATGTTTGACAGATAATATAGAGAATGAAGACATGATAACAAAAAAATCGATTCATGTTTTTGTAGACGCGTCAAAAATATCTTATGCATCTTGTGTTTTTGTGTTTTCTTAGGTCAAAATTCAGTTTTTATTAGATTTTTGTTAGCAAAACTAGGTTAAGTCCAATAAAATCAATTACACTCCCAAGGATTGAATTAATGGCTGCTTTAATTGAAGTAAGACTAATGGAAACGGTTAAAGAAGTAGAAGACTTCAAACACCTAGAAACTACCTATAGGAGCGATTCCATGATCGTTTTGACCTGGAATGAAAAGAAAAGGGTTGTGGAATACTTTTGTTGAAAACAGGATCAAGGAAATAAGAAAATATAGTTGTGCAGATCAATGGTGTCACGTACCAGGAGAAATGAATTCAGCAGATGTTTTATCACGTGGTTGCAGTGGAAAGCAGCTTATGGAGAAAAAATGGTGACAAGGACCAGAATGGCTAAAAGAAAGTAAGGAAAAATGGCCAAAAGGAGAATTATGTGCCACAGAAGATGAAATTGAGAAGGAGCGAAAAAAGATCATCATTACAAGTTTAGTAGATGAAGCATTTTGGCAGAAAATAAATCAAATTTCAAAATATAATAAAATCAAAATGATTATTGGATGGATTTTGAGGTTTGGCGATAATTTTAAAAATAAACTACGAAACAAGTGCTTGGAAACAAAAGACAAAAATAAACTCGAATATTTGGAATATTTGAGTACAGAAGAACTTGAAACAGCAGAAACATGTCTTTCAATAAGAGTAGTACAAAGGAAAGATTTAGGAGAAAATTCAAAAGGAATGCGTAAGTTTGAGTATTTGACAGACGATAATGGGATTTTAAGAATAAAAACAAGACTTGTCAATTTTAACAAAAATTTCAAATACCCGATCATTCTTCCAAGTAAAAACGAAGTTGTTAGGAAATTACTTATAGAAGAGCACGAAAATAGTTGTCATGCAGGAACAAAAATTTTAATGTGAGTCATCCGAGAGAAGTTTTGGTTACTAAAAGCCCGTAAAACGATAAGTTCCATAATATTTGCCTGTATAATGTAAAAAACATACATCTAAACCACGTGAAACTCCTTTTGCGCCTCTACCAGCAAACAGAATAAACGACGCGGGGGTTTTTGAAGTTGTGGGTGTTGATTTAGCAAGGCCATTATTATTAAAAGATGGTAGCAAAGTATGGATTGTATTGTTTACGTGGGCGGTCAACAGCAGATCATCTTGAACTAGTTAAATCGCTTTCAACAGAAGCATTTTTATATTCGCTAAGACGCTTCATCAGTAGACGAGGTAGACCAAACACCATTTACTCTGACAACGGGACAAACTTTCGTGGAAGTGATAAATTGTTTGAAAAATCGAATTGGGAGGAAATTGAAAAGTTTTCGGGTCAATGAAGAATTAAATGGATATTTAATCCACCTTCGGCTTCGTGGTGGGGCGGATGGTGGGAGAGATTAGTAAGAGTTGTGAAAGAACTATTGCGTCGATCGTTGGGAAAAGCATCGTTATATTAGGTATGTTGAGTTATATACTGTACTTTGCGATGTAGAAGCAGTAATCAACGAACGACCACTCAGCTCTGATTCCAGCGCTAATGAGTGGAAGGTTCTCAGTCCTGCAAGGTTATCAAGGCCTATACTGTCGCAGTCGGTAGGAACAGATTTTTTGGTTGAAGTTGCGGATTTAGACCAGGAAGACGCGGCATTTTTAAAAGGTCGTTTTACACATTTGCAAAATGTTCGAAATTCGTTACGGGAAAGATGTAAAAATGAGTATCTTGCAGAATTAGTTAATAAAGGTCACAGGTAGAAGACGGAGCAGATTAAAGTTGGTGACGTAGTTTTGGTTGGAGCAGATTATCTGAAACGGGTACTTCAGGCAATGGGAAGAATATTAGAAATTTATTGAAAAAGATGGATTTAGCCGGGTCGCAAAAGTAAAAACGAAGAACGGAATAATAATTAGGTCATTCCAAAGGATCTATCTATTAGAATTAGGAGCAACATCAGAATCAAACAGTAAAGAAGTTGTCACTACAGAAAGGAAAGAAAAGAATAAGAAAATAAAAGAGAAGAATGAAAACCCTGTCCAAGGAACAAGGTTGGGCGAGGAATAAGCTTAGGGCCCGAAAATGTTGGGACATGCTGTATCTTATTATCTCATACTGTACATGTTATATTTTTTATATGGTGTTATTGTCATAACGAAGTTGTCAACAAAAAATCGTTACAAAAGTCACCTTTCAAGTATTTATTTTATATAAGCAAAAAATCTACAGAAATGTAAAAATCTTGAAAAAACCTGCTTTCATACTGAATGCGTTGTCTTATACCAAATCTCCTAGAACTTATAGGCCAACAGATATTTCAGTTATTTGTAGAAAAATAAAAAAGTTTCGTAGAAGACCATGAGCTCTTGTATAAACAACCCCAAGAAACCACCCTTGACTTGGGTTTTCCAAATTGTATACCCTTGTTTGTGTTGGTTCACCAGAAGATCATCCTTCGTTTGGATGAGAATGACCACCTGCAGACATGCAGGTTTCATCAGTGCCAGATGTTTGCCTTTATTTTTCTACTTTTTGGGAATGCTTTAAGAGAAGGGTACTTCGTGTTCATTTCACTATGTTGATACTCTCCGGCACAAAATTTCGAACTTGTTCGAAATGTTACAGTTTACTCTTCACGGAGTCGGAGCTGCCTAGGAGTGTTTGTTCTGGATTTTCCGTGCGGATGGCGACCAACTTAGTCACAGGTGGCTGAAGAGTTTAAATAAAGGCGTAATATTGTGAAGAACAATCGAGATCGTGAAACATTTTTCCACACAAGCCAACAGAAAGTATGAAAACTAATGTTTTCACCTTATCGAAAAACATAATGGCTTGAGTGGTGCGAAAGTATAACTGGATTTTTTTCTGACATACTCAAAAATAGAAATTTCGATATGTTATATCCAGGAGCCACTCCTAAATTTCGCTCCATTTTTCTCAAAATCGATATACTTTTCATCCCTACTCGAGGTTTGTATGCGAAAATGGTACACCTAAATCTGTCATTATCAGACGGTCTAATATACAGTATCAAACTGATTTACCTAAGGCATCGTATGTTGGTAGAAGTGAATATTTATTCAGTTTGTTCCTGGCAGAATTTGCAAGTAAGTTTTCTTAGTACATGCTGATCAAGCATCACGCCGAGATACTTAATTGAATAGGTTTTTTTATACGTGGACAAGAACAATTTATAAGATTTTGGCAATTGGAGGTATGTAGAAAATGTTTTCCTTCAGTGGTTGGTCTCTGATTGTTGATGAGAACGTGAAAAATTTTGCTTCGTCGAGACTAGAATTCAGCCAGGAGAATATAATGTTCAACCCGTTTTGTGTGTTTGCATAAGTATTCTTCCATGTATCACCTCTGAAAGTCAATGGTGTGTCATCAGCAAATGAAACAATATCACTTTGAATATTTTTCAAGCCGTAGATATCGTTTATATATATATCGGGAATGAGATTGGACCCATGACAGTATCCTGAGGTACACCAATGGCGACTGGTAGTGTCTGGTTATAAGTGTTAATCATTTTGACTCTCTGGCTTCGGCTGTGTAAATGATTAGCTGATAGCTCTAAAGACTAACCTCTAGCTCCCACATTTCCTACTCTCTTTAACAAAATATCATAATTCACATTGTCGAAGACTTTGACTAAGTCTCCTGTTCATTAGCTGTTATTGGAGTATTTTATTCACTACGTTTTCCGTTGACATATTTTTTCTGAATCCATATTGTCATGGTGATCCAGATTTCAAAGTAGCGTTGTGGTAGCTTCTTTGAAATTATTTGGAATCACGCCATTTACAAATCATTGGTTGAATATATGACCTAGGGGATCTAGAAAGTATTGGCGACATTTTTTTATTGAATAAGCCGGCACTCTGTCAGGATCACAAGAAATCAGAGTTATTAGTTCATTGCGTATTACTGGATGGAAAAATACGGACTCTTGAATATTACCTTGCTGTTAATGGATAAGAGTGGTTGTTCTATCAATTGTATTTGCCATGTTCAAGCCAATGTTAGCAAAAAATGTGTTGAAGTAATTGGCATCATTTAGGTCATCTGGAATTTCGTTCCCCTTTCCATCAATGATATCGTATTGGGTGCTGTTACTAAAGTGAGTTTTTGGTTTATCATCTCAATAGTTTGCTATAAGATTTTTTTAAATTTTCCTCTGCGTCTTTTGTTTCATTCATATGGTATTCATTTTAAGTTTCCTCAACCCATGTGAACCTTCAGTCCTTTATACAGGCCAGTAGGGATCTTCATACATATTTCAACTTCCTTCTTAACGAGAAGACGCTCATTTGGAACTACATCTGACAGATATTTGTGCAACATTCTTCCAAGACGACCCAATTGCAAGTGCTTATCTTGTAATTAAACGTAAGATTATCCATCATTTGGCTGGGAATGACCACCTGCAGACATGCATGTTTCCAGGTTTATTGTAACGATTTCGAGACCGGCCCTGATCATCTAATTAATGCACACTCGGAAAGTAAACAAGTTCTCCTCTCGCAAACACATGAGTCACGCGTAGAAAAGACTAGTTTTGAAATAAATTAACAAAATTAGCTTAGTGCAGTTTTACTACAATATCCTTGGGGAGTGCAAATTTGTAGAAGATATGGGTATGTTGGAGTTTTGCCAAGCAAATCCCCCTACGAACGACATTCCTCAGAAGTCGAAACTTGTGCGAGCTAAGGATTAACGACGTCTCACCTTTTAACGTGCGATTCCTAGCCTTGGAGAATCTGGCTGGATTGATCCAAGACGCCCGTTGAGAATAACCCTTCCCCTACCCCAGTACTCTGTGATACAAGGATGGTTTTACTGCATTTTATCTATCATAAGCCTTGTTTGACTTTGTCACAATTGAATTTGGATTGTTTTTTATTAATTCAGGATTGATTATACCGGGTATTTCAAATTCGAGGTCCACCATGAGATATCGGAAACTATAAGAGATACGAAGATGGTTAAATTGGGGCAAATTAGCGCATCTATTTGACCAGTTATATGCCGTTAGGAAAGTTTCAAAATTCTGAGTATATCCGGAGACATCCGCAAAAAACCGACATTTAAAAAATCTTTTTTCTTCCTGTCATTATTTGATGTTTTCTTAGTCATCGTTGTGTTATTTCGTTCGTTCATTTGTAGTAAGAGACAGATATTCAGCCCTATGCTGTATCACTTCCGTCAAAAATAACGTCACCGTTATCGCCATTTCCGATATTTTGCTATTGCTTGGTAATAGCAAAATAACGGAAATGGCGAATAACGGTGACGTTAGTTTTGACGGAAGTGATACAACATAGGGCTGATTGTCAATAAAGTTCAGTAATAACTAATTTGATCAGATCATATCCCGTTTCCTCTTCTTCTTCAAAAAAACATTCTACGTAATTATTACTTTGATATTACAGACATGACAGATAATGAGGTAACAACAAATTGATTAGTTTGACAAGTGTTAATTGATGGAATCAAAGTCAAGTAAAACTTTGTTTAATGTTATGCGAAGTTGTGACGTAACAAAGTATCACATGTTATACATCGTTTGAATCTGCATGAAAAACTGTATTTTGATTTGTAACAATTTAATATGATGCCAATAAGAAAAAATAAAGTTGATGATCAATGTAAATGTGCTGTTTATTTTAATATCCATCATCAACACAGGGCAAAAAAGAATGGTTTTTCAAAATTTCGTTTTTTTTTCGGATATACTCATCAAAATTTTTAAACAGCATATTATTCGTCACATAGAAGCGCAAATTTGCATTGATTTAATAATTTTTGTATCTCTTATAGTTCTCGAAATCCCAATGGTGGCCCTCGAATTTGAATTACCCGGTATGCCTCGAAACAAGAAAAAAACTGCGTTGAGAATTAAGACTTCCTGAAATCGACGAGGTCATGTAGTATACATCTGCCAATAGACTTTTTAAAGAAACACCCTTTCCTATAAAAGGTTCAATACTGAACTTTGGAACTTCAAGAAAATATGATTATGGTTCATAAAACACATAGTTGAAATATTATCTGTCGAATGCTAGTTTTGGGTATTTCCACCATATTCGTGTATACATAGATGCTGTAAAAGAAATTCCACTTCATCTTTTTATAAAAATAGCATCTGTGTTTTGATCAAAACTATCAATCACTTAAATTAGTAGATTCTTCTACGTACCCACTGTGCTACGATTCCGGAAAAAGTATCAAATTCTCGTGTATTTTGTATGTAGGGTTGACTGTATCTATCTGGATTCCACCTATTAGTTGTAATTAATGCAGGATTTTCAAAATTTTCATTAGTGTTTAATAAATCTGGATTTCTCTTTCCCAATCCACCATAGCAGGAATGACCAAAACTCCTACATCCACCTGTAATGAAAACATATCTGTTTACGAACATACACATACACATATACCGGGTGATTAAAATTCGATACGAAGAAAGTTGATTTGGGGCAAAGTTGCATATTCAGGTAATTAACAATATGCCGATGATGAATCTATGAATGCCGATTTTGCCTGGAGATATCCAAAAAAACCCAAAATGCTTCTCGCCTACCGCACTAGTGACATTTTTGCAGCCACCAGAATTCGCATCCTTCCATGTTTGATGGTTGTTGGGCTTGAAAGGCCTGTTGGCCACGCCTCACGCTGGATACGAGACGCGTGTTGTCTCGCCGACTTGATCTTAGCTTCCATCTTGTGAATGCGTCGCTCATGCCTTCCAATCAGAGGTTTGTCTTCTCTCCGTTTGGAAGTATTTTCGTCACCCATTTAATTTTACTCGCAGTTTTTCGATTTACATATTTAGAGGAAGTATATACTATGAAGACATTAAAGAAATGTAGACAAACGTGAAAATATTCTCAATTCCTTTTTTAAGGGCACATTGTGATAATACCAGTTGTGTTTGAAAAAGCTATAGGAATAGCGAAACTCGTCACATGTTACAATAATAATATATTGTGGATATTTAAGAACAAGTGTATTCTGTGTGATAATTATGATTTTTTTTTAATTTTTTTTTGGGAGGTGGAGAAAATCTTTTATAGAGAAATATTGAGTCTGCAGACTCAATGAATACTGTAAGACTTGTAGCGAAACATTCAGTCCTCGCTTACTTTAATTTACTATTATTACTTTAATCACCCACTATACCTAGCCGATGTATTCTGTGCGAACATGTTGATATGTCCGATGGCGAAAAGCGTAGGCAAGAACCTGAAGCGCAAAAAACTCTGTTTTTTGCGCCAACGAATAATTTCTGGAATCAGCTACCGAAGGATCGAAGCGTATAGAAGCGTATAGAACTGATGTTCAGATAGGGTGTACCGAGAGAAAATTACACAAAACTGCTTTTGGTTATAAGATGATAATAATTGCTCTAGGCGATTACAAATTCACCTGTGCCTGCGTTTTTGTAGGTAGGTAGTGAGAAATCTTATTTTGTACTCCGTAGCCTTATATTATTGTGGGTATTCAGTGTACTTACTTGCGTTTTTGTAGTTGTTCGGAGCCGCTAAACTTTGTTAATACCTACGTTGGAAATAAATTTGCAGTAAAGTCTACCAGAAGTCGTATTTCTGTCGAAGCTGAGGAACCAAACCTAAAGGTTACACTGCAGACCGTCCTTAGTAGGCATAGTCACTAAAACCTCTACCTCTGTGTAGGTCCGGTCGGCTATTGCCTCCAGTGACACTTAGGCTTATTAGCCCATTGTATCTTACCTATCGATGTCTTAATCCGCAAACCCGCCAAATTCACGTTTTATCAATGGAGCCTGCAGGTCCGCGAACCAAGGTACCGCTAAATTTCAATGTCACAGTACCCAATCCAATATTTTTGTGCCTTGTACGAGTTTGTACAAGTTCCGTATTGGGTGGGAACTGTATAGTTCTGGGTCGTCAGATGGCTACCCGAAAATTGCCTGTCTAGAGCCTCGCATTAGCAAAGTATGTGTTTCACGGTTTCTAAATCCTTACCGCATAGTCTGCAGGTCAGGTCTCCGTCGAATTACTCCATTTTTTTGAGGTGCTCCATCACTGGTGCATTCCAGATAGGAGTCCCGTAACGGTTCTTAACTGGTTCCTGTTCATTGTTAACAGGTCTGCCGTTAATATGGGTGATTAATTAGTTTTATACTTGATAATGAGATAAAACCCAAAACCGGTCGTATAAATAAAATATCCAGTGGAAATTAGACCAAACTGTTTTCACATTCATTTCATCTAAGAGGTCTGCCGTTCTTTTGTTACACGGTCCTTCGATATATTCTTCCCCATGTTTGTTTACTGGGACATTCAGCCCTATGCTGTATCACTTCCGTTAAAAATAACGTCACCTCTATTGGCCATTTCCGTTATTTGGCTATTGCTTGAGAAAAGTTAAGACAAATTTTGAGAATTTATCAATAGCCGAAAATATTTTCATAGAATTGTCACTGAAATATTTTGGATATTTCCATATCTACTCGAAGGGACTGATATTTTGAAAATTTAATTGAGTAAACGTCAAACTATGTCATAACCATTGTGATTCGATTGTTCAATAGTAATAATTTACCGGGGCACTTATCAGTCAAATGTTTGTCTGATTGGCGATTTCTGGTCATTTGGTCATTAATACGTAGATATGATAGGTTCAAATTACAAGGAAAAAATTTTCCCAGTACTTTTTGTGCTTGTACCTAATCCAGTCTTTTACAGACGCTCTTATTGTAAACTTCGGTACTCCTAGCATCTGCCCTTGGTTTGGGAGCATTTCCGATCATCTTCGTGCGAGTTCGTCTGCTTTCTCATTGCCTGCGATTCCCTGATGACCTGGGACCTTTATCAGTTTGAATAATAAAATATATATGGACTTAGGACTATGTGCTTCTCATATACAGATTTATAGATCCTTTATTTAGTCAACGACTAATACATCAGTGATGCAATAGATTGTTAAAAAATTGATTGAGTACGATACCACATACAGTCAACACATGATATAAATACTCATATATAAAACATTACAGATAAAACCTATGGTAAATTAAAATTATAGGCTTTGCAGATGTATTCTGGGTTGCCTACGAGTGCGCTGTGCGAACATGTTGATATGTCCGATGGCGAAAAGCGTAGGCAAGACCCTGAAGCGCAAAAAACTTTTGCGCCAACGAATAATTCCTGGAATCAGCTACCGAAGGATCGAAGCGTATAGAAGCGTATAGAACTGATGTTCAGATAGGGTGTACCGAGAGAAAATTACACAAAACTGCTTCTGGTTATAAGATGATAATAATTGCTCTAGGCGATTACAAATTCACTTGTGCCTGCGTTTTTGTAGGTAGGTAGTGAGAAATCTTATTTTGTACTCCGTAGCCTCATATTATTGTGGGTATTCAGTGTACTTACTTGCGTTTCTGTTGTTGTTCGGAGCCGCTAAACTTTGTTAATACCTACGTTGGAAATAAATTGCTATAAAGTCTACCAGAAGTCGTATTTCTGTCGAAGCTGAGGAACCAAACCTAAAGGTTACACTGCATCTGGCGACCAACGGGGCCCAGTTTCACAAGAAAATGGTTGGTGACAATAATAGCCCTATGTATAACTTGAAGAATAAGAGAAGATTAGGCCAGGATAATGAAGAAGGTAGTAGAGTTGGCACGCCCCAACGACAAAATATCGACACCAGAAATCAAGGTAACGACGTTTCTTTCACATTACCACCCGCAACCGAAATTCCGTTTTCGACGGCATTACCAAGTTCCGCCACGCGACAAGACCTTTTGCCTTTGGGAGCTACATCACAAGCTTTTGCACAAGAGATCCCAGCATCCATAGCACCAGTAGAAAATATTTCATTACTGACGAATAACATTCATAATTTGTCTTTTTATCAAACAGAAAAAAGATTTTCTAGTAATGACCAAATCAGATATTTTGAAAACAATAATATTCGACCTTTGGCTGCAGAATACACAAAAAAAAAATTTAAATTTTCCATCGCGCCCAGCCCCTAATGACATTCAAAAAGAAAATTATAATAATGATTTTGAAAAACGAAATACTAATAACAGCAGGTCTAATCTAAGCCAAAACAATTTTTCATTGCCAACTATGAGCTATATAAGCACAAATTCACACATGAATATGCCTCCAGTTTTTGGAACGAATAATATTCATAGACAAAATAACTGTATTCCGTCGCACCAAATGTCGAATATTTTCACTGTGCGAAACTCAAACAACGTTGCGGCCAACCAAAATCAAGAACATTTTTTGTTTCCTAGCTCTAGTGTACTCGATAACGGCACATACACAAAATTAACTTATAGTCAGGGAGCACAACACCCAAATTACAACAGAAACATGTTGCCATTACCAAATACCCACTCAATCGGTCAAAATTATATGAATATTTCACGAGACCGACAAGAAAGAGATGTGTTTAATAGTTCATGTTTTGTTAAGGAATTAGAAACTTGTAAATCACTGCCTAGCTTCGATAACGAGGGACAACTTCACCCACTGGACTTCCTGAATTACATTGAAACATTGATAGACATTAGCAACTTGAATTTTAACCAACTTGCTCTGATGATGAACAAACGTTTCGAAAAGTCAGCAAAGCTTTGGTTTGACGCTTATGCTCATCGTTTTCCAAATCACGCAGAGTTTCGCAAGGCATTTCTCGAACAGTTTTGGGGAGCCAACAAACGAGTTGAAATTAAACTGAAATTAGAGTCGGCTAGGTATAGTGATAAAGATGGGGGTTTGGTTGACTATTTCAATAAATACGTTGTTATGGCAAAGCATTTACAAACCCAATACAGCGATGAACAGCTGATCGCTACGATAGCCCGTCACTTTTCCCCAAACATTGCCGCGGTATTGATAGGAACAAACTCGCTTATGTCTGCAGTTGAACGACTTCGACAAGCAGACTATTACTTTAATACCGGAAACAAAAGAATTCCGAATACTCCTACTCCTACTCAAAACCCGAAATTTAATGAAACATATCATTACAGGGGAGATAAACAAATAAACTTTGTGAGGCATAATATGGACTTTCAAAACAAAAGTATTTCGACCATCAATGTCTCCTCTTCACTGCCGGAGCCTTCGGAAAACGACCAAAGCACCCACACCTAGGCCCTAAAGTGGGAGCATTACTCAGTAGGGCCCTTAATATCAACAACAACCCTGCTGAAGAATTATTGGAGGAGTGTGACTTCGAGCACAGTCCGGTGGACACCAGGTCACCAATAATTTTAATCAATTTATTCAACGTCCAATTTCCAGCTATGGTAGATACTGGAAGTAATGTTTCAGCAATTTCCCTGATAGTATGGGAACAAATATTGGAAAACAAAAATTATATTCCACATTTTCGCTGCCCGGGTACCCGAGTAGTGGGAGCATTTAAAACAAAACACAAGAAAGTGATCTATCAAGCTTGGCTCACTTTTCATTGTTACGACCAGAAATTCTACCATGAGTTCTTGGTCATCCCAGAACTCTCATATCCCGTAATTATAGGGGTGGATTTTTTGAGGCAATACGAGGCTATTTTAGATTTGAAAAATAAGAATATCCAACTCGTGGTCAGAAACAATACTATAATTTTGCGGGAAAAAGAATTCACTCACGATTTCGGTAACGAAGCGCCACCAAATATATCAGCAATTGTCAACAAAACCTACCAAAATATACCGAAAATACCGGCAGAGGACGGAGTGACGAATTTTGCGAATGTAATATATCATTGTAACATTTCTGAAGCTTAAAAAATTAAATTTAGTTACCTGTTGAACGAATACAGGGGCATCTTTTCTGATAGACCGGGTTATACGGATCATTACGAGTTGACGATCAGACTAAAAAACAATAAGGAGTTTTTTATCCGCCCATACTCCATACCAGTAGCTCACCGGGAGGCTGTTAATAAAACCTTAGCTCAAATGGAGCAATGGGGGGTGATTGAACGCTCCTCGACCCCCTATGTTTCGCCTTTAATGACGACAATCAAGAAGGACGGCACTGTACGCGTCTGTCTTGATGCTCGGTATTTGAACTCTGTTATCGAACCCGATTTTGAGTTACCCCTGAAAATCGAACATATAATTCGGTCCCTGCAAGGAAAAAAGTTATTGTCAGAAACTGAGTTATCCCATTCGTACTGGCAGATACCGATTCGAGAGCAAGGCCGTAGGTTCACGGGATTCATGGTAGGAGAAAAAACGTACCAGTTCAAAATGATGCCGTTCGGGATATCGACGGCAGTGGCGGCGTTCTCCAGGGCCATGCGCGCAATCTTCGGAGACGAGTACAATCATTTCTTGTTAACCTATATTGATGATCTTTTGGTGATGTCATATTCGTTCGAAGAACATCTAGGGCATTTAGGGAGAGTATTCGGTTAAATTAGAGAAGTGTAGCTTCTTTCAAAAAGAAATGCATTTCCTTCGATACATCATTAGTCCACATGGCGTACGCTCAGATCCAAGCCGAGTACAGGCGATTATCAGCGGCCAGTTAGTGTCAAAGAATTGCAGAGATTTTTAGGCCTTTGCAACTATGACCGGCCATCTCACCACGCATTGGTGAATTGTCAGAACCGTTATCCTACCTTTTGACAAAAAAAGGCCAAGTGGAAATGGGGCGAAACACAAGAATGCTCTTTCCATCAATTGAAGGAGGAACTTGTTCGCGATACCCTGCTAGTCCACTCAGACCCTGAACTGCCTTGGCACGTGGCGACGGACGCCAGTGACGTAGGTATAGCGGGACAGCTGTTCCAAATAGTAGATGGTGAAAAGAAGGTGGTTGCTTGGGCAAGTCACCTTCTCATCGACAGGTAGAGGCGCCACACTTCCAATGAGAAGGAAGTTTTAGCCGCACTTTGGAGCATCACTAGATGGAAAATATACTTACTATCAAACGAGTTTACGCTACATACAGATAGTCGAACACTCACGTACCTCAACTCATGTAGGCTATTGAGCCCCCGGATAACTAGGTGGGCATTAGCGTTACAAGAATATTGTTTCAAAATTATCCACTTACCGGGAAAAGATAATTACCAGGTCGACGCTTTATCTTGCCATGCGTGTACCCGGTTGCCAACGCCTGTCGACAAATGTTTTAAGATATTTGAGCTGAAGCTCCCCGCGAAGCTACAAGACGACCCAAAGAGTATCGCTCAGCGGCAACATCAAGATGCGGAAATAGCTCAAATTATAATTGATTTAAATGCCAATGTTTCATTGAGGGAAAATTATGTCCTGCACAAAGACATTTCATACCACCGGGGATCAGATCCGTACCGGTATCTTCTGTGCATTCCAAAATGTTTAATCCCAGAATTGATAATGGGCACGCATACTTCCCTTGGCCATTTCGGGTCGCATTGCGAGAAGGAGTCTACTTTCGGAATATGCAGAGACTAGTCAAAAAGGTCATCAAAACATGCGAAGTCTGTCAAAAGGCAAAAATTTCTTCCTTGCCAAACCCACCTCAACAACAAATAATACCAGAGTCTAAGGAAGATCTAGTCGCCACGGATGTTCTGAGTCCTCTCATCCGTAGTCTTGGAGGAGTCATGTACATTTTTGTTATTTACAACGTTTTCACGAAGTTCGTCACGTTGTATCCACTTAAAAAAGCAACTTCAAAAGCCATGTTGAATAGGTTGGTGAACGATTACTTTCCCACCCATTCGAAGCCTAGGCGCATTCTCCACGATAACGCAACGCAATATCGTTCAAAAATTTGGGAAAAAACACTAACCGAAATGGGTATAAAACTCGTACATATCTCGGTGCGGCATGCCGTGGCCAATCCCTCGGAACGCTGTATGGGCGAAATTGGGAGAATTTTACGCACCTACTGCCACGAGCAGCACTCTAGCTGGGCACACAATATTCCGTTGTTTCAAGAGTTCCTCAATTCTGTGACTCATGAATCAACTGGCTTCACACCGAAGGAATTAGAGTTCGGTGAAGAGGCAACGAAACTATTGTCGCCGGAGGTGACCTATGTGAAGGATGGCACGAGTGCGTTGTCACACCAACAGAAATTAGTCCTTGCCGAAGAGACATTGAAATCGAAAGCGGCGCGGCGGGCTGCCGCCCACCCAGGGCGCCTTTATAAGAAATTTCAACCAAACGATATGGTACTTCTGAAGGCGAATAATATTTTCTCAACGATAAAATCTGAGACAAAAAAGCTATTTCTTCTTTTTGAGGGACCATACAGGGTGAAAAAGAGAATATCCCAAAACAGTTACGTACTTTTGTACACAGAGAGAACCGATAAAAATAATGAGGAGGTTGAACTGAAGGGGGGAAGGGATGTAGCGAAACATTCAGTCCTCGCTTACTTTAATTTACTATTATTACTTTGATCACCCACTATACCTAGCCGTTGTATTCTGGGTTGCCTACGAGTGCACTGTGCGAACATGTTGATATGTCCGATGGCGAAGCGTATAGAAGCGTATAGAACTGAAGTTCAGATAGGGTGTACCGAGAGAAAATTACACAAAACTGCTTTTGGTTATAAGATGATAATAATTGCTCTAGGCGATTACAAATTCACCTGTGCCTGCGTTTTTGTAGGTAGGTAGTGAGAAATCTTATTTTGTACTCCGTAGCCTTATATTATTGTGGGTATTCAGTGTACTTACTTGCGTTTTGTAGTTGTTCGGAGCTGCTAAACTTTGTTAATACCTACGTTGGAAATAAATTGCTATAAAGTCTACCAGAAGTCGTATTTCTGTCGAAGCTGAGGAACCAAACCTAAAGGTTACACTGCAGACTCTCCTTAGTAGGCATAGTCACTAAAACCTCCACCTCTGTGTAGGTCCGGTCGGCTATTGCCTCCGGTGATACTTAGGCTTATTAGCTCATTGTATCTTATCTATCGATGTCTTAATCCGCAAACCCGCCAAATTCACGTTTTATCAATGGTGCCTGCAGGTCCGCGAACCAAGGTACCGCTATGTTTCAATGTCACAGTACCCAATCCGATATTTTTGTGCCTTGTACGAGTTTGTACAAGTTCCGTATTGGGTGGGAACTGTATAGTTCTGGGTCGTCAGATGGCTACGCGAAAATTGCCTGTCTAGAGCCTCGCATTAGCAAAGTATGTGTTTCACGGTTTCTAAATCCTTACCGCGTAGTCTGCAGGTCAGGTCTCCATCGAATTACTCCATTTTTTTGAGGTGCTCCATCACTGGTGCATTCCAGATAGGAGTCCCTTAACGGTTCTTAACTGGTTTCTGTTAATTGTTAACAGGTCTGCCGTTAATATGGGTAATTAATTAGTGTTATACTTGATAATGAGATAAACATTCAGGCCTATGCTGTATCACTTCCGTTGAAAATAACGTCACCTCTATTCGCCATTTCCATTATTTTGCTGTGGCTTGAGAAAAGTTAAGACAAATTTTGAAAATTTATCAATAGCCGAAAATTTTTTCATAGAATTGTCACTGAATTATTTGGGATATTTCCATATCTACTCGAAGGGACTGACATTTTGAAAATTTAATTGAGTAAACGTCAAACTATGTCATAACCATTGTGATTCGATTGTTCAATAGTAATAATTTACCAGGGCACTTATCAGTCAAATGTTTGTCTGATTGGTGATTTCTGGTCACTTGGTCATTGATACGTAGATATGATAGGTTGAAATTACAAGGAAAAAATTTTCCCAGTACTTTTTGTGCTTGTACCTAATCCAGTCTTTTACAGATGCTATTACTGTAAACTTCGATACCCTTAGAATCTGCCCTTGGTTTGGGAGCATTTCCGATCATCTTCGTGCGAGTTCGTCTGCTTTCTCATTGCCTGCGATTCCCTGATGACCTGGGACCTTTATCAGTTTGAATAATAAAATATATATGGTATATATAATAATTATCATTAATGATATGTGGTTCTTCTAGGGAAACAACAAAATGGGCTTAGGACTATGTGCTTCTCATATACAGATTTATAGATCCTCTATTTAGTCAACGACTAATACATCAGTGATGCAATAGATTGTTAAAAAATTGATTGAGTACGATACCACATACAGTCAACACATGATGTAAATACTCATATATAAAACATTACAGATAAAACCTATGGTAAATTAAAATTATAGGGTTTGCAGACTAATACATCTGTGATACAATAAAAGTCTCAAAATTAATGAAATATGAAACCACATACAGTCAATATTATATACATAACATAAACACTCATATATAAAACACGACAGATGAAACCTAAGATAAATTAAAATTATAGGCTCAACAAACAAGAGACTCAAAATATTTCAGGATTAAATATTGCCATTCAGATATTTTTTCAACTTACTCTTGAAAGACACAAGTGTAGAAAATTTATTGATGACTAGGGAAAGCTGATTATACATTGGTACAGATGTTTCTGTTCCTTTTTTGATACCCTCTGAATTGAAAAATCATTCCTCGATCGTGTATTATAATTATGAACTTCATACTAGTAATTTACAATATCTTGTAAGTATGGAGGAGCATCACCAAATTTCATTTTGAAAATGAATTTTAATGTTTGATATTTCCAAAATTGTTTAACTGGTAACCATTCCAATGTTCTCAACATATTTTGTATTGGAGTTCGTTTGAGACATTTTGATGTTATGCGCATTGCACAATTTTGCAATTTTTTAAATCGGTTGATTTCATTCAGATTCAGTAGAAATAAAATAGTTGCCCAGTAATTAAAATGCGGAAGGATGAGAGTATTGTATATCACCATCAACGATCAGTGGGTTAGATATTTTGCACATCTATATAGATTTTGAATCATACAATTCTGATAACATTACTTGCATGTTATTTGAATTTCAGATTCCGGTGAACTATCATACCTAAATATGTGAATTGCTCAACTCTCTCAATAATGTTATTGCCAATTTTCATTTCATTCTTGTTGTCACAAATTTCACAGAATTCTTTGTAATCTCGTAAACCACTGATGATCATATTTTCGAATGTTTCATTGAGTACATCGTTACTGTTGTCACATGAAAAATATATGAGGGTGTCATCAGGAAATACATGCATTCCACACTCTGCCGCTAGTCCAACTATATCATCTATATAGAAAAGGAAAAGAAGGGGACTAAATACACTTCCATGCGGGATTCCACGCTCACAACTTATCAGATATAATATCATTCAATTTCAAGTTTTGTCTTCTATTTCCAAGGTAGTCAATCATCCACTCTGATGCATCCTCAACAATACCCAAATCCTCCAGTTTTTTTATCAAGCGGTTTCTATCAATAGTTTCCAAGGCCCTTTGTAGGTTAAGAAATACAGCTCCAGTTATATAATTTTTGTCCACATCTGCCAGATATCAGCCTCTTCCAAAAGGAAATCGTTAATTTCAGCATCCACCCATGCCAATTCTCGAGGCTTCAGGGGCTTGGTGTGATGAAGCGCCATGCGGGTTCTGATGGTGGTATGATACGGGCGTCCTCTACAGCCAGACGACACGTGGAATATCTGCCACTTCTGCCACTTCGTCAACCGGCTGAGAAAGAGTTCTGACATAGCCTCGACCCCGAAGTTGAGATACATAATCCCTCAGGATTTTGGCGGAAAAAGCGGCATGCTCACACCACAGAGCGGGCTCACTGCTTTCATAACAATACAGAATACCGTCCCTTGATCCATCCGTCCACTCAGAGCGTCCGTTGTCGTTGCGGTCATCGTTATGTGGCAGTCCATCGTCCATTATTGCTTTTATTCTTATTCACTTTTTCCATCAGAAATATCCCAGTCAGGCCCTGTCTCTGGAGCCCTGATACAACTGGAGGGTGCTGGTGTGTCATCAACCCCAGTAATCACTACCCACGTCCGTAGGGTGAGTGATTATTGGGTCCGAGAATATTGTGCCCTGAATAGGTGGAATGAATCAACAATTACGGCGTTCTGCATTTGTTCGGCTAAGATTTATGCCATATAAAGGCAAGCCGGTATGATTTTTAAGCTTGATAGCAGTGTATCCATCATTTCACCAAGGACCCCTATCATCAGAACCAAAATTTTTAATGAATGGATGACGAAAATCATCCTACTTCGATGGTCGAGGAGGACTACTTCAGGCTTATTGGCTTGTATTTGCCTGAGGGTGGGGGAATAGGTGGTTCCAATAAATTCGGCACTTCTCATTCTCCACACTGAACTCAACATCTCCCTGAGCATAAGGCAACACACTACGAGTGTCGAAGATGGTAGTACAACACTCGTAGGACCGCGTTATGCGTTAATAATAAGTAAGGCAAATGCCACACACTCAAATGATAATCAGCTTATGATTGGAGTCATATAATATATTATTATGAGGTGAACAAGGGTTTCATGACCACATAGAAGTCAAAGTAACTGAAAGATTATTAGAAATTACCAGAGACACACATATATATATATATATATATAGTGTTACTATGGTTTGAATAAGGATTCGTTTAAATAACCATAACTATAGTAACACTCCAGTCAGGTAAATTAAGCGATTAGTCTGCAGCGGAGAATAACAATTGTCCTCCCAAATGTTCCATAGGTTAGAACTAACTCTGTGAATTTTGTAAGTTATCATGTTATTTATATGTAGTTCTTCAACAACTTATATTCCTTTTTAATTGTAGCTCTTCCTGAAGAAGTCAATAAAGGTTGACGAAATATTGAAGATTTAAATCGAATGAGTTTCATTGTTCAACAGACCGCACGAATGCACTCTGAATTAGTACCATAAGGCAAAGAGAGTATAAATGAATAGTAACTTGTGTGTGACATCTACAGTCACTAGTTTGAAACTTAATTCGACACGAGCCATGGAATCCAAAGGTAGATGTTTACCTACAACATTGACAGGCAGACAAATGTTTATTTGTTCTGTCCAACCCAAGACTCAATCAAGTTTCTCGTGCGTTATGAGGAACGCAAGCAGAATCTAAAGTGAATAGAGTATTTTCGTTTCAATTCCGAGAGCTCACGATCCGTGGACAGAGCTGTTTCGTTGTTACCAACTCATCAGCACGGCTTTATGAGGTCTCTCGAAGTTGAAACGTATGCACTCTGAATTAGTACCATAAGGCAAAGAGAGTATAAATGAATAGTAACTTGTGTGTGACATCTACAGTCACTAGTTTGAAACTTAATTCGACACGAGCCATGGAATCCAAAGGTAGATGTTTACCTACAACATTGACAGGCAGACAAATGTTTATTTGTTCTGTCCAACCCAAGACTCAATCAAGTTTCTCGTGCGTTATGAGGAACGCAAGCAGAATCTAAAGTGAATAGAGTATTTTCGTTTCAATTCCGAGAGCTCACGATGAGTTGGTAACAACGAAACAGCGCTGTCCACGAACAAGATTTAGGATGCAAGCTTCTATGGAGATGTATCATTTTGCGAGTTTTAACATCGAGTTGTCGTAGCTGAGTCAATTTGATTACCCCAAAGAAGTAAAGTGGAATTATAATTTTTTTTAATCCCAGTCAGGCCCTGTCTCCGGAGCTCCGACACTTCCGGAAGGCGCGCTGGGATTTTTTTTTCAAATAACCACTCCCCCACGCCGTGGGTAAGTGAATATTGTGTCCGAGAATCATGTGCCCTGAGCAGGCGGAGTGAACCAAGAGTTACAGCCTTCTGCATTCGTCTGACTGAGATTTTTGACATATTTTGCCAAGCCGGTATGATTTTTAAGTTTGAGAGCAGTGTGTCTATCAGTTTACCATGTAATTTTTTTTAGCCCTTAGGAATTTCCCAGACAAGCTCTGTCTCTGGAGTCCCGCCACTTCTGGAGAGCGCGCTGGATCAATTATCCCAATAACCACTTTCCACGCCTTGGGGTAAGTGACTATTGGGTCCGAGCATCATGTGCCCTGAGCAGGCAGAGTGAACCAAGAATTACGGCAAGAATTTGGCACTTCTCATTCTCCACAACGGACTCAATATCCCCTGAAGCATAAAGCAACACCGGTGTCTCGTCAATACTGTGCGAGTGTCGTAGGTGGTAGTATAACACTAGTAATGCCTGTGAATATAGGCTGAGGCTGCATAAGCTGGACAAGCTGAGGGCAAATGCGTTATGGTCTTAGCTGCCCCACGACATGCTCTGCATCTAGTGTCAGGGACCTCTATACCCATCACGCTACTACGGTAGACGAGGGTATTGACGACACCATCTTGGCAGGCCATTATAAATTCATTGGTTTTCAACTTCAGCCCACTTGACCTGAGAAAAGCAAATGTCAAGTTTCTGGATAAACCACGGTCTTCAATGTTCTTGAAAAAAAACCCATGCATTGGCTTATCCTTATGTAGCTTTAGTAGCCTCTCACTCTCCGCAGCTTTGACGTGGGCGGAGGCATAAAGTTCACGGTCATCCATGTAAAACAGATGGGTGACCTTATGCCTCCAGTAAGGGTTCTGACAAAATTCTATTTTTTAAATATAGTGTCCTCTGGTGTGGAGAAAATGAGAAAGTTCTCTCATTATCATTGAAATGCGAATGTTTCGGTATAGTCAAGCTATTCATAAGAAAAAAAATTGATATTTTTCTATAGATGGAGAAATATTAAAAAAAAATAGCTATTTCCAATTTTCTTGAATTATGTCTTAAAACTTCGTTTATGTGTATAAAATTGAATTCCATGAAACTTTTTCAAATAACTTTTTTTTGACATCTTGCCATATCACCACACTTTTTGCAATTTCATAACATTTTTTTTGAATTTGCCGCCATTCTAGCGATCACGTGATAGGTGTCAAAATTGATATCTGGGTTATCGGACATGCAAAAACTTTTCCCTAGAATATTTTTTCCAATACTCCAAAAATAAACTTTTTTCAAATATGGTACATACTTTTTGGCGGTCACTGTATATTAAATATTATTATTATTATCATATTATTATATTATTATTATTCGCGTTATCGCTTTAAGGTTAGATAGTTTGTTTATGTTCATCATCTCTGAAAGAGAAATTAGCGATTATAAGTCAACATAATTACTTGCAACACATGTTAAAATTGTGGTAATAGTGTCAAAAAAGTGTGGAAAAGAAGACAAACCTTAGTAGCAAGAAAATTATTTGATTGAATTCAGATAAATCCCTTGATAGCAGTACGCCTAAAGCACTGTTGCCAAGTATCAAATAATTCCAGAATTCAGTAAACAATGGATAAAAAGAAATGCTCCAAATGTAAAGATGAATTTGAACCAGGCCAACTTTATCCATGTGATAGCTGCAAGAAATATATATGCAGTGGTGAGACGTGTGGAAACTTAACAGCCTCAGAAATAAAATGCCTACAACTGAAAACAAAAAGAAAATTAATATTCTTGTGTGATGAATGTGAGTCGGGATTCTGGAAAGTCCCATCATTGATTGAACAAATAAATGAATTGAAGGAGAACTTGGAAAAAGTGACAAATAATGTAGTCGTACCTCAAAGCAACTTCATTGGTAGTGAAGAATCTTCAGAGGAAATATTATCTGAACTCCTGGAAAGGCAGAAAAGGGAACGAAACATTATGATAGGAATTGTAAAGGAGTCTCAAGCTCATGCCTCGCATCAACGAGTGGAGGAGGATTCGAAAGCAACAAAAGAAATACTAAACAATTTTGATGTGGATTTGAATTGTATTAAAGTGTTTAGAGTAGGTCAAATTATAAAGGATAAAAATCGGTTACTTAAAGTTATACTGAAAACACGAGAAGATGCCCTTAATGTTCTGAAAAACAGCCGATCTGTATTACCAAACCATAGAATTTTCAGTGATCAAACAAAGAGACAACAAGAGTATTATGTACGTATCAAAAAACAGCTACAGGAAATGGAAGCAAGAAGTGATTTTACGAAAACTATAAAATATATTAATAACAAACCCAAATTGATTGAGAAAACAAAAAGACTTTCCTCAAAAAACAAGTGGGCATTACTAATATACTAGTAAACTCTGATATTGTGTATATGAATATTCAAAGTATTTTAGCGAATAAGAACGAATTTATTGTGAGAATTCTGTGCTATAATCCTGCATTAGTACTATTGAGTGAAACCCGTACAACAGCGGACATAGAAGACTCTGAAATTTATTTCCCTAATTATAATAGTGTCCGTTGTGATTCATCATCAAGACGTACTGGGGGAGTTATACTGTATATTAGATCTGATATCAAATATTCAATATTCAAAACATTTATATCAGAAAAAAACTACTGGTGTAAAACTGTAAAAATAACTTATAATCAACAAAAAATTATTGTTGGTTGTCTATACCATTCGCCAAATTCTAGTCATGCTGTGTTCTTGGATGATTTTGAAAACATTTGTGATACTTTGTTCAACTCCAACTTTAGATGCATTGTAGCAGATGATTTCAATCTCAACTTCCTCAATAACGAATACTATTGCACAAAAATGAAAAATCTATTGAAAATGCTTCAAGTGGAACAATCTGTTATCCAAGAAACTAGGTGTACTCAGTATAGCAGTACTATTGTTGATTATGTACTCACAAATATTGATATAGACTCCAAAGTCCATGATACCCATAAATTATCAGACCACTCACTAATAACTGTCAACCTAAGGAATAATAATTTGTACGTGCCACAGAACACCATAAAAACGTTCAGAAACCTTAATGACTGTAATATGGAATCAATCAATTTAAGCTTGATATCACGTAACTTCTTACTGAGTAGTGTTGACATCAATAAGTTTTACGAAGATTTCAAAAATCAATGTGAGTCAGTTGTTGAAGACATTGCTCCTTTGCAAACTTATATTGCAAAAAGTAATAGTGTACCTTGGTACGATAATGAAGTAAAAATAAACTGTGAAAACAGATACAGAGCTTACAGGGCATTCAAAAGTAATAAAAGTGAAGCAAATTGGGGCAAGTATAAAACTATGCGAAACAAATGTGTCAACTTACTCAAAAACAAGGAAAAAAGCTACCATTATGAGAAAATTAATCAAAATAAATTTAACGCGCGTATTATGTGGAATACACTCAAACGGATGATCGACCCAAAAACAAAAAACAATCCTTTTGGGAATGGTATTAAGTTCGACATTAATGGACAGACAGTTATTCAAAAGAATGATACAGAAATTGCCGATTCATTTAATAATATTGATCAAACTAATACAATGATGGAAAATTCTACGTGAAACTGTTCATTTGATGAATTCAAACCATTAGAGTTAGCGAACCTAGCCAAGTTGATAAATAACATGGAAATAAAATACAGCAATAAAATAATAAACGCTAATTTTATCAAAAAAGTCTTTGGTGTTGTCGCACATGCATTATTTATTGCATTTCGTAAATATATCTTTAGTGAGTGGTAAATTTCCTGATGAATTAAGAACTAGTACTCTTGTGCCTGTTCAGAAATTATCGAATACAAACAAATCTTCAGACTAATAAATACTTTGCCTTGCATGGAAAAATTCTTGGAACTTGCAGTATACTACCAACTAACTGAATATCTAGAAAGCAACAACATTTTATTGCAATATTAGTCAGGCTTTAGACAACATCACTCTTGTGAATCTGCATTACAGGTCACAATCACAAAATGGAAATCATCTATTGATAGTGGTCAGTATATTGTTACAGTATTTCTCGACTTGAAACGGGCCTTCAAAACAATCGATCGCCAAATATTATTAAAAAAGCTACAAGCTATTGGTATTGGAGGAACAGTACTTCAATGGATAACTGACTATTTAACACAACGCAAGCAAATAACCAAAATAAATAAGTGTCTATCATCTTATCGTGAAACTGTTTTTGGAGTACCTCAGGGAAGTGTCCTTGGACCTATTTTGTTTCTGATTTATGTCAACGATATTGATACTGTGAAAGGCTGTGATTTCATCAATCTTTTTGCAGACGACACACTTATATCAATCACTTCGGACAATCTGGAAACAGCAATTGAGAAAATGAATATCTTCTTGGAAAATATGTATGAATACTTGAACCAAAATAAACTCAAACTTAATATTGCTAAAACAAAATATATGATTTTATCGACCAGTCATAAAATATCATCAATTGATAGAAACAGCTTTAACTTACAAATTGCAGGTGGGGAAATTGAGTTTGTAAGTGAATTTGAATACTTAGGTTTTATACTGGACAACTGTTTATCTTTCCAAGCTCATTTTGATATCATCCACAAAAAAATCTCGAAAAAAATGTATTTTTTTTCCAGAATATCTACCCGACTCTCAAGTATTTCCAAGAGTACACTCTACAACTATATAATACAACCTCATTCTGATTATTGTGCCAGACTACTATACTCATTTGACCAAAACAAGATAAGTGCCCTCCAGAAACTACAAAATCGTGGGATGAGAATCATATTGCAAGCTAATAGATACACAAATATTGCAGTTATGCTGAGTACATTACAGTGGCTCTCTGTTTCTCAACGCCTTTATGAAATAGCAATGATCTTCATTTTTAAATTGACACAAAACTTGCTCCCATGTTACCTTGAAGAATTTTTGTATATATAAACACCAAGTTCATAAATATTCTACAAGAGCAAGTACGTCCCAACAATTTCACCTGCCTAAGCCTCATCTCTCCAATACGATGAAATCCTTAGGTATTTTATAAGGTACTGAATGAATACAATAAACTGACTAAAACTTTGAAAGAATCTACAACTATATTTGTATTTAAAGTCTCTTGGGTAAAGTATTTTGTGTGCATTTTTCTTTATTTCTGTTAAATCTTTTGTTGAAACATTTATCATATTGCTTATATTCAGATGATGTGTACTAATGTAAACCAAACTTGTTATAAATGTATGTATATTAGGATGTCCTATTTGAAACAAATGAAGATTATTATTATTATTATATTAATGAATTTTTGAATTTTTGTATTTTTATTGAAACAAGGCAAATAATAATTTCATCCCTTCCTTCTGTTCGATGCGCTCTTCTGATGGGAACAGATGCGCGCTTACCTTTTATTCGCAACGAACGGACGCATCAAACGGACGGAATGCGTGAAAATTATTATTCGCCTTATATTAAATGAAATGAAACAAACACATATGTATCAAAAACGTTAAAATGAGGCAAATAATGATTTTCAACCGTCCCGTCTGTCCGATGCGTCCGTTCGATGTCAAGCCCGATAGAACAGAAAAGGTATAAGGCTTCCCACTTTAGTTGACGATAATGTGTTCCGGCAAAAATAAAAGACTGGGGTCAACCGAGGAAAAGTGAAATTGATTGATACAATTTGACACCTGTGCATTTCCCACAAATTCCATTGCCGAAAGCCGAGGAATCCTTTTACCAATTTCCCATGCATTGAATGAATTACATTTTGTCCACAATGTCCATTAGGAATGGGCAGACCGCTGCAGGATATTTGACAAAAATATGCTTAGTTCCCGGTTCATCTAAACATGATTTATAACATTTCGCAAACAAAATGCATTTCAAACAAAGCCCGAGAAATTCACGACGTTTCGCCAAAACGAGATATTGGCATACTCAAGCATGTTTTTGAAATGTTGATAGTCATTCAGTTCACTGCCGACTGCTTGAAATTCGTTGCCTCAAAAGTATTTTTGAGTGGTGTTTCTTGATTTCAATGGCTTTCCGGAAGGATCTTGGGTTATTAGCAGATTTTTTCTGATTCCTTTGTTTGTCGGTCACAAATACTTTTTGATAACATGAATGTCAAGTAGTCGACAGTGCACTGAGTAGCTGTCAATATGTCAACAAGTCTTTCGAGAATGCCAATCACTCGTGATGGTGAAATATCGACAATATCGGTTAATGAATATTGACCTAAAATAACAAAAATCCAAATGTGAATAACTATGGTAATACTTATTGAATTTGAAAGTTCGAGAAGTTTTGTCCCAGAGTAACAAATAAAAGAAGCGAATGATTTCCACCATCATGTCGAAATACCCTTTTCGCAAAACTTGCCAACACAGTGAGAAATATAAGGCAAATTTTATTCTGAAAACAGAAACTTTCCTAAGAAATATCACCACGGATATTGGACAAAATCTAACAGATATTTATTTCCATATTGCTAGTGCTTCTTGTAATTGAAATGCTGAAGTTATACTAGGGGTTAGTTAATTTTGAAATTTTCCCATGATACAGACTAAATAAACCGTGAACTTGGTAATTTGATACCTTTGAAGAAACTTAGGCTAAGACCTACAATAAGTTGGCCACAGCTAAATGAGAAATTATAAGTTTTCAATTTATAAATTATAAAAAATACAAGTTCATAAAAACAGTGGAAACATTTATGCAGATCAGAATAACATTCCAATTCTCATCAACGGTTACATTTTTTCATTATCATTCAGAAAAAGGGAAAATCCTATAATGTTCTGAGAACATCGTGAGAACCGAGGAAAGTAAGTGGGAATTGGTGTTCTTCTTGAATTTCTGCAGGCTGAATGCCTCCGAGAACATCTCTCCAGGGATTACGCTGGGAAAGAGAAGTTCGTGTCTCTAAAATGACGACAAATCTTTGAATCTGAAGGAGGCGTTGCCAAGGTATACAGTTTGTATAATTCGAAAAAAACAATTTTCACCCACTTTATATTGGTAGATACACACGATGTTCTCTGAACAATACAATATGATGTTTCATTCATTATTTCATGAGAAGATATCACGAGTTTGTCTTTGCTTTGTCTAATAAGGATTTGCAAATGATTTTTTGGAAATTTATTTATAAAATATTCTACAAGTCTTTCTTACAAAATGAATCCACATGTGCTTCACCTACATTAAACAGAAAATGAATTTTGAAACCTGTCAACAGAACCAATATTTATCATATCTTTCTAGCATTCACTATTAGCATTGCCCAATATTGGCTATATTTCTGAAAGTATTTCAGAAAAAATGAGTATCTATGCTAAATGTATTATCAAATCATATACTTAGTAGACGATTCACAAGAAAATTCGATGCTGATCTATGATTTCACAGTAACCCAATTCTAATCTAATAGGGCAAGGTTAACAACATTCCGTACGCCACCTCTACATTGACGGTAGGTATAAATGAACCATCTGCCTATCGATTCCATACTGATTTAATTGTTGGTTGTTGCGGCATTTGCGACAAACAAGATATCGTTAGATGTATGTTCACTCCAATTCACTCACTGCATAATCCCTCAGATGATTCAGCGGTGCGTGTCTTAAACGTGTCGTGTTAGAGAACCTTCAAAGCATTACATGAATTACATCCCTTGTATTATGCATTTGGGCTCCATATAGTGCTCTCTGAATTAGCGGCTTCACTTTCCGTCTTGATACTTTGCAACTGATGACGGTATGGCAATGGCATAGTGAGTGAATGAGTATTTACTGGCCTCTAATTGCGTACAGGGTTCAAAATAATGGCCATGGTAAGAAACAAGCTGTGTCCGCCAAAGAGTTTAATCGATATCCGAATATTTTCAATTGTAACTAGGACAAACTGTTATGGCGGTTTCTTACCTTTGAACTACCTGAAAACCATTCCGAGAACACTGAAGATATCGTTTTAGTATCGATTCAACAAAAAACTATGAGAGACAGTGACATTGATGATGGTAAAGTTAATGAGCTTAAAACACAAAAAAATATTGAAATCTGAGTACGAATGAACTGAAGGAAACCAAAATTATAATAGACTTCGAGAGGTTTCCTCAAGAACTAATCGGCCAAAATTGCTTTCGTTTCCACAACATACAAGCTCAACAAATTGGTAAAACGGTATTTTTGATTGAAATGTCCCATACAGGGAGTCAAAATCCCGAAAAAACTAGGATTAAATTTTTTTCTACCAAGCTTCTGAGGGGAAAAAATTGAAACTTGGTACACTAATCCAGTTTTACCAATGTAATGATTTGATGTTATAGTATATAATTTTCGTAAAGAAGTGGAGTAGTTACGGTGGTATGTTGTCATATTTTCCTTCATATTTTCTTCAGCTAAGTGAATTGACAAATGAGTATTTGGCATCAGTTGGGCTCATCGATACTTGACCTAAAAGTCATACATTCCATGTGCCTGAATGAAGAGGTTTCTGAGACTTTTATGAAAAACTGAAAGTATGTTCTGAGGAGGCAACGAGTAAATATATCATTTTTCGTAGATACGCCATAATCGCAGAATGCTAATTTGCTAGTTTATATCACGGTATTTTTCATCCTTCTGGATATTTATGAATGCTCGAATCACTGAAAAACATGTCGAAGTTAAGTCCGAGTTGCACATTCAAACTCTTCATCTTCATTCCACATTATTTCAAAGTGAATAGTTTTCCAAGGTGAGTTTGAAAGTCCAACCTGTTTGAAACAAGATTTTGAGTCTGACAATAAATGTAAGCTTGCATTCTGCAATTATGGCATACGTAAAATGTTATCTTTACCTGATCGTGACATACCCTCAATTTTTCGTAAATATCTCAGGAACCTCTACATTAAGGTACAGGGATATTTGACTTTTGGGTCAAGTATCGATGAGCCTCAATGATGTGAAACACTCATTGTTCAATTCACTTGTTTGAAAAGTTTGAAAAAAATAGAAAGGAAAATGTGGCATCACACCCCCGTAACTAAGCCACTGTTCTGCGAAAATTAAACACAATAACATCAAATTATCACATTAGTAAACCTAGATAAATGTATTAAGTTTCAATATTTTTCTCCATCACCTTTGAAGAAGAAAAATTTAGGAAATATATTGATGGAAACTGTCCACCTCAAAATAAGGTAAAGAATCTGTGTACGAAGTTTGTTGGTCTTATTCTGACCCACCCTAGTATATTTGGATAATGATGGTCAGATTTTGTCTGTGTTTCTGAGCACTGGCTTCTCAGAAATTATGTTTACTCAATGCCTTTTCAATGGTGTAAAACTTTAGCTGTTTCAACAATTGTGGTGTAGCCATAGTAGTCAGAAAATACCTTACATATGATTCAGTTTGTCTGTTGGGCAAATATAAGGAACTGATCATAGTAGAAATTATTGAATTTAGTTTGATTTATATATAAAATATATTCATCATGGGGCGCCGTTAGTGTCAAAAGTAGTTGTTCTCATATATTTTATTTTTACTCAAATATATTTGTTGATGACCACATATTTATTAGTTGACACCAATATATATTGAAACCTAACAAATATTTCCATTTTAGCGTTCATTCATTCATAAATATGTCGTCAAGCATATTAGCAATGAAGAGCAATATATTTATTACTTGTTACCAATCCATATATAAAGTTGAGCTTTTGAGTACCACCACTAGATAGCGCCATGTAACCGATTCATGCCATTTCTTCGCAACGCGTCCGCTATGTTGAAAATAATCGAAAGATTGTTCGAGTTTTCATCATTGCATATCTTCAAAAAGTATGAATGCAATGCATATCAACATAACAGGTTTGCAAAAAACAAATTATATTCCAAAACATGATGTTCCACCTAGTGGTGGTAATCGAAAGCTCATTTTTATAAATGGATTGGTGGTAACAAGTAATAAATATATTGCTCTTCACAGCTAACAGTGCTAATATGCATTGACGATATATTTATGAATGAATGAACGCTAAAATGGAAATATTTGTTCAGTTTCAATATATATTGGTATCAACTAATAAATATATGGTCATCAACAAATATATTTGAGTAAAAATAAAATATATGAGAACAACTACTTTTGACACTAACAGCGCCCCATATATATCATTCTTCAGGGCTAGTTTTATTTTTTCTCTCAATGATTTAGAAACCTTGATATATATACAGCGTGACTCACGGTCGATGGTAGGTTGGACGTTTATGGTAAATGCGTTGCAGGATTTTTCTGAAAATTCCACATTACATTTCGTTACCTGTTCTATCGATCTAAAATATTTTCAGCATGGCGACGTTACCACTTCTATCAAAAAGTCCAAGCAACTTTATTTTTTTAAATAAAACATCCCGTATATTAACACATTTTTGGAATTTATATTTTATAATTATACTTTTTTGTTGATAATCTCCTATCCTATCTGTATCGGTTTTCGAGATAAAAAATAATTTGTGTTAAATATGGTCCAAAACATAACCTTAATTGAACATCAGTACTCTCAATTCATGATAAGTTCATATTTTGAATGTAGTATGTACAAACTCGAAGTATTCAATTAACAACAAAAAATGTATTCCTCATCATACAGGGCGTCTAAATTTACTGTTATTTCCATAATGCATAAAAGTGGTCAAAAGATCATTTTTTCAAATGAAACCGTCTGTATATTAGGTACTCGATAAATAAATAAATAAGATGATGAAAAATGCTTTAATGTGACATATCATGTCCCTATACCTAAATTATCTTTTTCTTAATAAAGCCGTTTTTGTGGAAAAATTGTTATTTATGATACCTACAAGTGTTGAAAGTGGCATTTTATTTCGTGAGTGGGGAATATTGCGAAACGATCGCCAGCGAGTGGAGCAAATCCACGAGCAAATTAAAATCATTCTTAACAAATGTATCATACACAATATTTTGTACAACAGTCTAGTAGTAAAGAAGAAAAAAGTATTATGAGATCATGGGATTCGAACACACGATCTTTGGATTCAACGCATGTATTAGTATGTTATTATTGGTTAGTCATGAACAACTTTCTACAGTTAGACTGAATGAATACTACTTTTGCACAAACTTCCAAATACATGTGTGAACTTTTCTAAAAAATTCCTTCCAAATAGGTGGTCTGCTTGAAGTGTTTCTATTAGAGTGATTTTTAATTACAGTTCTACAAAGAATTATTTCAAAAGAATTTGATTTTAGGTAGCTTATGACAGTTTGTTGACTTTTATAAGTAATTAATAAATGGTTATTGACGGTGCTTAAAAAAATCGCCAAAAATTAATACAAATATTGATTATTCAAACGAAGTTCTTATGAAATTATTTAATATACATGGACAGTGTGATCAAATCATTGCCAGAACTTGCAGAAAATTCAACCAAATGTATCTTGAATTCACACCCATGAATGAGAGGAAATTTGTAAGATTACAAAATTATTTCCTTAACTATGGCTCAAAGTTTCCAGGAAACAACTGTACCAAAAATCAGACATTTCTAGGTGAAAAATAAGATTTTCTGGGCTATAACATGTTGAAGTACAGAAAATGACAGAATTAGGTGGATTGCAAATATCGAAATTGTAAACAAAATGTCACATTTTTACAATAAATGCTGGAAATATTGTCCATTACATTCCAAACATTTCAAAATGTTTTTTTTGTACACGACTTGTGGTTGCTTTCTCAATTTCATGGGGATCTAGATCTTCAATACACCGCACTATTCGCCGTTGCAGTTCTTCATTGGCAGGCACTGGAGTACTGTACACCCTTTGTTTTAAAACACCCCATAAAAATCAAGTGGCGTGAGATCGGGTGATCTCGATGGCCAATCCCACGGCCCTAAAAACCTAAACCAACAATCGTCAAATATTTCGTAGTTTCCTGGAAACTTTCTGGTTGGAATGAGCTAACGCTCCGTCAAGTTGAAACCGTGAATTTCTATATCTCTCTGCATTCAATGTTTCTTCATAGATAAATAAAAAAGCTAATTTTATAGTTTTTCAAAATACAGAAAACATTCAGGTGAATTTTTTTTTGAAATCACATTTCTTTTGTCATATGAGGATTATGATCAGCCCAAAAATGTTTAGTTCTTCTATTAAAATGCAATCCCTCTTAAATTTTCGTTGCTCCAAATTATTCTTGTCAAAAATTCCCGATCTTCCTGTAGGTATATTTATTGAAAGGGATTCGCAAAAATGCACTCTACGTACAAAGTCTTCTGCTTTGAGAGATTGAACTTTGGTAAATTTATACGGATGCATTTCATGATTTTCAAAAATTCGTTGTACTGAAGCATGTGATACACCCAAATCTTTTTCCTCATTTAAGGTGGCCGTTCAATGGCATGCATGCTGGCTACTGCTCGGACGGCGAATCGATGACACGTAAATAACTCAAATTTGATAAATTTATTTGGAACATAATGGAGTACTTGTTGACACTTCGAAATAAATTTTTTTCAACCTTTTGTTCGGGTTTTGTTTGGATGCAAATTGAACACTTCCTGATATAATTTGCTTCGTCAGTACGCAATTCAGGCCAATAATATTTTTCTGAAATACGTCCAACTGTCTTTGAGATGCCAAGGTGGCCGCAAGTAGGTGGATCATGATGGTTAATGATGATTTTCTGCCTCTCATCTTTGGGGACTACAATGAGCTAATCGGTGTCAAATAGGGTGAAAAAACTAAAATTGCGATTACGAAAGAGTTTGCCATTGTCTATTCTCCATAAAGGATACTTAGCAAGAGATTTCCTCAGTCTCTCTTGCATTCCTCGGAACCATCTGTCAGATGTCGCTCCAGGACCAACAACAACTTGATTGGACAGAAGATCGATCACTGGTACAGCTCGAGAAAGAGCTTCAGGCACCAAATGATCTTTCCCTCTATGATGAACAACATCAAAATCATACTGTTGCATCCGAAGCGCCCATCTGGCAATACGTCCTACGGGCTCCTTTATGCTGTGAAGCCACTTGATACTCCAGTGGTCAGAAACCACTGTAAACCTCTTCTAGATAGGGTCTGAGTTTTTCCACGGCAAGGCATTCATTCTCAGTAGTGGAGAATTTTCTCTCGTTCTTGGTGAGGGACCTACTCAAATAACAAATTACCTTCTCTCCCCCAGGATGATGTTGGGAAAGAACTGCGCCTAGACTAAAATCTGAAGCATCTGTTTCTACAATAAAGGGGAGATTGAAATCTGGGCATGCCAAAATAGGGGCAGAGATTAAGTGTTATTTGACATTGTTCACACTTTTTCTCCCAGAGAAATGGTCTATTTTTCTGAGTTAATCGAGTTATGGGAGCTACAACCGTAGAGAAGGATGGTATGAACATCCTATACCAAGAAGCGAGGCCTACGATCCTTCTGACCTCCGAGACACTCTTTGAAGTAGGGATCCGTAGTATCGCCTCGACCTTTTCTAGATCAACCAGCAAGCCAGACGAGTTCACCACATATCCCAAGTACCTTAGCTTAGAACGACAAAACAGATACTTCTCTCGATTTAGCGTGAGACCAGCTTGGCTCAATCTCCTCATGATTTCCTTAAGGACCTTAATGTGCTTATCGAAATCAGGTGTGCAAATGATGAAATCATCGAGATATACAAAGACATAGTTATCAAACTCTGCGCCGATGACTCTATCAATCAAACGTTGCCAAGTTGCCGGCGTAGAATGTAGGCCAAACGGCATACGTTCGAATTAGAAAAGCCCGCGATTTGGGACGATGAAAGCAGTCAAAGGGTGAGCATCTTCTGCTACAGGAATTTGCCAGTACGCGGATTTTATGTCCAAAGTTGACAAATATCGTGCATCGCGTAACTCATCCAAAATGGAACTGACATATGGGATGGGGTATGCATCAGGTATAGTGACCGCGTTGAGTCGTTTATAATTAACGCAGAACCTCCAACTGTCATCTGATTTTCGGACTATTACTATTGGAGATGACCATGGTGATACAGACGGCTCGACAATGTTTCTTGCTAACATTATTCACCATCCAATTCACCATTTACTATCTTCTGTAGGGCTGGAGATATCGGATAATATCTGTGCTTTATAGGTGGTGGTGAAGTTCGGATTTCATGTTCAACCAGATGAGTACACCCTAAATCATTACCCATAGCGGCGAACGTTCCATCAATTACTGAGTTGAGCTCCTGCAGTTGATCTTCAGTAAGTGAACCACTATCTTGTATGCCTGCTAATTCCATCTTGTCCATCGAATCGTCATTTCGAAAACTCCTGTCTCCTGCGTACAAGTCCGGGATTATTCCCATTTTAGTCCAAAAAGTTCACACCAAGGATAAGTGAATGTGGGAGGTCAGGAACAACCAGTTCATTAAAAATCCCAACACTGCACCTCAATTGAATGGGAAGAAAAACAGTTCCAGCAACAATACGGTACAAACTCTGCTCTCATCCTGATCCAAATGACAAAGATCTTGCAGTATTTTCCAGCCGATTCCACCTAAAGTTGTTCTAGTTGCTCCACTATCCAGCAAACCGAGAAAGATTTGTTCAAGGATTGTGACATGTAAGTAGGGCCTTTCATAATTTCTGGCAAGTGCGAGGACGTAATCTAGAATAATTTCTCTAATACTACTGGCCCTTTGTGGATCAGGCGATGTTTCTGATAGTTGGCCTACTGTCTCGCCGCACGCTTGTTTTTTATACAGTTGGGACAAGAAGCACTTGTAGTGTTAGGACGACCACACTTAAAACAGAATAATTTCTTAGGTTCACCACATTTTCTGAACCGATGACCATTCTTCCCACAATTCTAATGAAGACATTCATTCTTCTCAATACGTTGAAAATCGGTTCTGGGGTGTCGGTACGTTGATATACGTCTACACTGGATATATGTGCACCTGTAGGGGGTTGTCGTCGATAAGCTAGTTCAGGCTCTACTAAGTTTCAGGAGTTTGTTGGAGGAAGACAATACTTCTGTACACGCCACTCAGTTTCTTCGATGATTCTTGACAATAGAATAAGCTCGGATAGAGAAAAAATAGAGTGCGTAGAAAGTTGTGTCTGGATATGAGGTAGAAGATTCCTCCTAATCATTGCAACCCTCTTTTCTTCAGGAATTTCTTCCGAAAGCTTCCTATATAAATTCTCCATAATTGACACGGTCCTGTGAACATTGTGTTCTAAGCCTAATCTCGTCCATTAGCGTCAATTCATAATCATGTGGTTTGAAGGCATCTCTAAGTTTTCGAACGAACTCATCTCATGATATGAAGTGTTCCATCCAATACCACATAAGTGCATCTTTGGTCAGCAGTTCCGGAGCTGACTGAAGAAGTCTGTTCTTCGATACTCCACGTGACATCCGCAATCCCTCAACACCCTCAATGAAGTTTGTTACGCTGGAGAATCCGTCAAAATGCAGATTCCAACTATTCACATCCACGCTCTCATGTCGACTATGAAAATTCAATGGATTTGGTTCCATATTGAACGCTGGATCATATAGGGTCGACAGATATGGGAGTTGTCTCCTTTGATCTGTGAGATCGACAGAAGAGTTTGCACAGTTGGTGTTTTCCCTATTTCTACAATTTAGTCCAAATCGATCAAAAGTAGAATTTTGGAATCTAACATTATGTGTGGGTCTATTCTCCCCGCTAGGTCTAGCAAAGTTATCCCCAAAGTTTTGATTGAGAACATCACGTCCTCTAATATGTTCTCGATTATTACTAGATAGATTTTCGAACCCTCTCCTTGAACTGGAGTTGAAAACTCTTCTTTCTGGAGAAGTTCTCAGAAGAGCTAAAGGGCTCCGAAGATTCTCAATTGCTTCTGAGAATGTTGGATCCTCGATACCAAAGCCTGAATTACGTTCATTTTCACTCGTAGTCCGAAACTCTGCTCCACTAACATTTTGTCTTTGCTCATGAGGCTGCCCTCCTTCTGCATGACTTAGTTTACCATCTCTAATCATAAGCTCATAATTAGGATCTATTCTATCTAAAAATAGAGATATAGATTCGCCAGAGTGTTCTAAACGCAAAACTTCTCGCAGAGAAGCTCGGTTTCTATCCACTGTGGCTCCTATGGGATGACCACGAATTTTCAATTCATATGTGATCTCATCACCCAATAGCCTGTTGACTTCCATAATACAAAGAGAAACAAAATAACAAAAAAAAATAAAAAAAAATATGCGAAGTGTTTAATCGAGCAGACAACTGCACCTCACTTCAACCAGATATAAAAAATAATAGGAATTTGTAACACCAAATTTACCAAACACAAACCAGCGGAACAGATTCCAATACTAGTTGAAAAAAACTGAAAATCTTAACCATCTATAGTTAGGACACCCTGTATAATAGTCAGAAAGGACAACCTATATAACGCTTGATTGAATAATCTGTAACAATTCTTTAGCATGAACTTAAATCTCTAAAGCATATTCCAATATTCACTACAAAATTAATTATAACAAGTTACTCTGAACAAATCACCTTCACTCTATACCTGTTTCAATTCACCAAGAATAATGAGCTATAAGCGATAAAAAAAAAATTAAAGTGGATGCCAAATTTGTTACGCTCCTAGTGGGAGAGGGGTGTATTTGAGCTACTTAGCCTGAACATACCCTTGCTCAGTGGAGATGGGGTGGGTAAAAGTGAAATGAAACCAAATATAGAGCGTGATCTAGGTGAATTTATTCAGAGCTGTCAAAAGTTATCAAAATTGGGGTTTAGCGCAATCTTCGAATCCAATACCGAGCTGGCGAAAGGTCGTGACCGCACAGTATGAAGCTGGCAACAAATGGCAATAACTACATTTGCTGTACTATGAAACACAAACGAGGCCAAAATGCAACACTAGTGCTAGTTCGCTTGAACTAATTATCTTATCCTCCAAATATAAAATTAAAGTTAGGTTCGTTTATTTTCTGTAAAATGAAAATGGAATTATTCTCAACGCACGAAATATTGTCGGTCTATCAGTGCCAGTTTATCAAAGTACCATTCAGCAACCGAATGTTTACAGTGCGTACAATATATACGAAAGAATCCTTCGGTTTGTACTCCAATGAAAATAAAGCGTCGAATCATGCACAGTTAATAATTACATGTGGATGCAAAGCGAGTACCTGAATAAATACTAGGCATTTATCAATATTTGTTATAAACTATAAAAGCACAAGCTTGTTAGTAGGAAAGCATAAAATAAGGGGGCCTAAAACTAGGGCTTATCTGTATTTCTCAGAGTTCTTCTCATACCAGTCTTCTGGGTATATGCCAGTCGTTTCCACGATGATACAGCTCACAGAAAGCAAAGAAGAAAGCTCATGCCCATCACAGCGGTTATATGTTGTCTCCGATTGGTATAAAAATATGTATGACAAGTGTTGACAATGATTAAACAGGTTCTACAGGGTGTCTTGAATATGATAGTTGAAAAAGGCCTAAAATATATCAATAGTTTTACATGTGATATTTGAACGAGTTGAAGAGAAACGTACCTTGCATGCAAGGAGGCCTAAAAGTTATAGAATCGCATAGAATGAGATTTTGAGTAATTTGGAAAAAGAATCCACAATATGTGTAACTGTTTAGTGTCCACAGACAATATTTCCAGTATTCTACTCAAAATGTCTAAAGAAAATCCACAAAATGTGAAGTAAAATTCCTACCACATGGAAGAGAAGATAACATTTTTTTCACAAATTTCTTGCGGTAAAACTCAATTGAAAATGTCATGAGAATCAGAATATATTGAGGAAAGAGAATGGAGTTAACCTGGAATGTTTTGACAGGATATATTTTGATTTGCTACTTTGTAAAAATAATAAATTTTTCAGGCGAAAACTATATGATACAAATTAAATATCCGAAAGGGTTCCTTTATTGAAGGAAGGATTTACCAACTGAGTTTACAAGAGAGTTTAGAAGTGAACGGTACGAAGATATACTTTTGTATTCTAGAGAACGTTAGGTACTTTTGAATCAAATCCAAAAGAATTAGTTTCACAAAGCTGATATTTTCAGAGGTTGTTGCTATATATTCCGAACTTCTTTGGGATGAGGATAGTGAAGTGAAGTTTCTATTACTTATAATATTAATGATAATAGTAAAAATAAAGAATTGTAAGATTTTTGTTATGATTTATTTATTTTAGGTTTGAGTTAAAAAGAGACCCGTAACAAAGAAAACTCAGAAGTAGCCTGTGCTGCCCTTATCAATGAGCCGCACACCTATGGAGAAGCCATCGGAAGTGAGCAGAGATTGGAGTGGCAGAAAGCCATGGTGGAAGAAATTGATTCCCTGCAGAAAAATAAGACATGGACACTAGTGCCACTACCAAAAAATCGCAAAGCACTAGATTTTAAATGGGTCTTCAAGGTTGAATGCAACTCAGAAAGCGAAATTATTCGATATAAAGCAAGACTGTGCGGAAAAGTTTTCACAAGTTCATGGGATCGATTACATAGAAACTTTTTCCCTTGTCGTGAGATATGATTCAGTCAGAATATTTGCATTAGCAGCTGTCAAAGAATTAGAAATTTGTCAGTTTGACGTAAAAACTGCATTCCTTAACGGAGATCTTTCCGAAGAAATATATATGAATCAACTTGAGGGCTTCAGTGAAGCAAATTACAGAAGAGTCTTTATGGATTGAAACAGTCACCCGGTTGCTGGAATCGAAAGTTTATTGCTTTTCTCACAGACAATGAATTCAAGCAATTGCAATCTGACAAATGTGTTTTTACTGTCATATTCCAAAGAGGAGAGCTAAGTATTTCTAGCCTTACACGTAGATGACGGATAACTTTTGGGAAAATCTATCGTTGTTCTGAAGAATACTTCTATCCAGAAAATTTCTGAAAGATTTGAAATAACTACATCCGATCCTGAGTGTTATGATGGCATTGAAAAAAAATTAATGCGAAATCAGAAAACTGTATTTTTGAGTCTACTAGGATATGTGAAGCGAGTTTTGGAACAATTAAACATGAATGACTCGAATCCACATGTTGTTTCAGCCGATCCTAATGCTGATTTGTATTCCTGTGATAATGTATCTGATGCAAAAATGTTTGATGTTCCAAAACAAGAGGCAGTTGGATGTTTGATGTTTTTGGCCGTTGTATCTCGTCCCGATATGATGTTCGCATGAAACACATCGACGTCAAATACCATTTCATTAGAGAACGGATGGAAGATGGTTCTCTGGTAGTTTCTTATGTTTCTTCAAAAGATCAGTATGCAGATATTTCCACGAAACCGCTACCAAAGGAATCATTTTTGAGTTGAGTTAACAAAGAGTGGGGCTGTTGAAATATCTTTGTGTATTCAACTTCTGTTGCTACTTTGATGTATGAGGTATATATTTCTATAGATATGGAACTAAATTGTAGTTGAAAATAATAAATAGATGAGTTCAGTTTGAATGTCTTCAATTTATTATCGATTGGAAGTAATCGTATATTTTCCACTGCAAACCAATAATATATCGACTTGGCAAAAAGTATAGAATGGGCATTTAACAACTGGGTAGAATTCAATGCATACAAAACCAATCGTATATTTCCTTTGGAAATGCCAATTGAACAGTGTCCAACGAAATTATATCAGGCGTATCCACACCAATGAAGTCCTACATTTCGATGCTCAGTATATTACCATCAAGAGTACTCTTTCATGAGGGAACTATCTGAGATCTGTTGCCAATAGTGCCTCTCAAAAATGTAGTTTTCTGTGTCGTGCCAAGAGATATTTATTTTTTTGTCTATATGTTTATAATACACAGATCTGAAGTGTCCTGGAATACTGCTCCCATAAACAGAGCAAAGCCCCTAAACACTCATTAAAACTTACAGATTCTATCCAAAAAAAGGGCTATTCCTCTCACTTCTATAGAACACCGTTGAAAGTTTAGGGATCTGTCTCTGTTTTATGGATATTTTCATGGCTGACCAATGGAAATTCAAGAAAACATACAATTCCTATCTTCTTTCTTCCTCTGACTCACAAGATCTTTTCGGATTTCGGATTTTCCTCCGGTCTTTTCTTTTCATAGGAACAAGTAGATGAGAAAAAAAAACGACAAAACGGTTCGTTTTGTCTTCCAGGTAGCAGACTCCTAAATATTCCCAGGGGTTATTGTGATCAGACGAGTTTGTTTGAATAAATCAAACGGGTTCAATCCAATCGTCTACCAATAAGATTGAGTGGTTCATAATCCAAACTTATCTGAACTGTTCTTGCTTACCCAAGCTATTGAATGAGTCTCTGAAGGGTTTTTTGGAAACCCCAAGAATTTGTGAAAATAAAATATTTTTACATTTTACATGCGACTTATTTTGTATAAAAAAATTATTTATTGATGAGGGTTTCTACATCGGTTGTTTTACTCATCTTGAGAACGAAGATCCGGGGGTACCAGGCGACACCCGCTTGCATCTTCCCTACCAGGAAATCTGAACTACGATCATGTCCTCTGAAGAGGGACGTTCCTTCTGTCACATGTATGCCAACAACTGTCTTGGTATTAGCCAAGAGAGTAATTATTCTGTCAAATGTTTGCCTCATATTTTTCACGTTGTGAAAAGTTTGAAGAAAAGGGATCTTTTATTCTTTGATTTTTTTCATCCTTTTAAAAACTGAGTTGAGGATTTCATTGCAGAGACAGTTAAATGAATGAAGATTCTGTTAGGGCTATAATGTTATATAATATATCGAAGTTCAATTAAAAAATGAGAGAGTGTTGCTAAGTACTGCAGAATCAAGTTTCTTGATCTTACGTCGATGGAAAACCTGGTTGCGATTACGAATAGGACCAGACCAGTTACATGAATTAACTCTTTTGTATAGCAAGGAATAAAATCTCTCTTTCGTCCGGTATGCGCGATAATCATGGACCAATCAGAACAGTTGTGGAGTGGGTGTTTTTAATTTAGATTTATTCAGTTTTTTATGTTATTCTGTTTACGTTAGCGTTAGTCAGCTCAGGTTGGATTGGCTCATGATTTACACCACCAATAATTGTAATGTACCTTTCCTCTGTTTCTCAAATTTGTCACACACCCATGCTTGTCATACTAACATATTTAGTATTCCGTATTTTTTTACATTTTACTAAACTTTGTTGATTTATTTCTGCTATAATCATCCAAAAAAGTTCGGTATTCTTTGAAGCGCGCCTGGTCGTTCAGCTGGACTCCAAAGTATGTAACGAACTCAGAATTCGAGTGGGTTCTTTTTGAGAAAGTAGAAAAACTAATGACCTTTTTAACCTTTAAACATGTGTTTATTAAAAACTAATAAAACATCAAAATGACAATTCGAGGCCTTAGTGTCACAAAAGCGTAACTACATTTTTTTGTGAAAATTCTGTTAATTTTGGGATATTTTTTATCATTGAGTTTTTCAAATATTTGACATGTTCCCTGGATATCAAGTAGTTATTCATCTGAAAATATATGTCCTATTTCAGACATTATGGTCGTTATAGATGAATTAGTATATAATATTCAGTTATTTCTGTTTTTCTCGAAATTAATAATCTGTAGGTACGCTTCTGTGACACTAAGTTCTCGAATTACGACTGGATCAAATTGAAACAAATAAAATTATTAATTAGTCCAGTTGTTTGGCGCAACGAGCAAAATCGTTTTATTTATAACTCAAAACTATATTTATTAAAATCTAAAGAAAACATCAAAAGAACGATTATGTATGTCTTAATCAAGTTGAAACAGACTTAAAATTATTAATTAGTCCCGTTGTTCGGTGAAATAAAGAAAGTCCAGAGCTCTGATAGAAGGTATGCACAATAATAGCACTTTGGCGCGAAGAGACGCAGGTCGCCGGTAAGTTTCATGACGATGTCAGTGAGGTGTGTTAGAACAGTTTTTCGTGGAAACAAATTGTTTGGATCCTACCTTGGGTTCTGCAATATTTGAAGCAGGTTACTAGGTGCTCAGTATATCGTATCCTGTAGACTCTAGTCGCACTTTCTTACGAAAACAATCACTGGATTCACTTAACGTTATCACCTCATCACTCGTACGAGTCATCTGACCTACTGCCTTACTGCCTCCTAACACCGGCTTCACGACTGCTGCGTGTGGCATTTCTGTGATTGGTTAATTCTGTATTTCCCTCTCCCACTACAATACCACGATGCTGCTGCTTGACGTTGATATAATTTTAACTTCATGCGTTTGCAGTGTCTTAAAAATATGAAAAGAGAGGTTTTCTCCAGTACCCTATCAGAAAATTAGCTATACATAATCTCATATCTACAATTTATCAGATATACTACAAATAACTATCTGTCCAACGGTAGTCCAACCTTCACTTTGCAGCGCGCTGCAAAATATTTCCTTTTGATTCAAAAATATCATTATGGTGGGGATGTGCCGCATGCTTCAATCAAAGTTCTGTGAAGCCGGTGTAACGTAGCATCTTTAACCTCACTTTATCGCCTCTCACCCTTCACTCCCTCTAGACTACCACGCGTCAGATCTGTCCTTGGACCACAACGGCTTATTGTCTTCTTCACACAAAAACCAAATCACAACAACAAATGCATCGTGCCTTACGCCAGTGGCATGGACATTTCAAGGATAACTAATCTGAACCAGGAATCGATTCAACAAATATAGCAAGTAATCTCAAATAGGCTCGGCACAAGTAGTTATTGCTTGTGGAACTTCCTAGGCGAAAGAGTAACCACCAACACAGCCCTGGTACCTAGAGCTGGGACAGAAAAACCTTACACCTTCATACCACATGATAGAGATTTTATCAAGTGTTCCTTCCACCTCTTATCAGAAAGGGCAATCTGAATCTGAAACGGAAGCAATCAAATGATTCGAAAGAACAACGCCTTAAAATAGTTTTATCTAATCAAATTCTATCAGATGCTTTGATCCTCAACTGGTCGGTTATAGTTATTATCCTAACAAGTACGGAAAGAGTACCATTCCCGCAAGAGACTGCCGTTACCCGAACGATGCAAAGCGGAGTTCGGGTAAGCAGTCGAGTGCGGGAGAGTACCTTTCCGTATGAGTTAGGATCAATATTTTTTCTACAAGCGCATTGAAACATCTTATGTTGCTCTCTTGAACAAACTTTTGCGTGCGGGAAAAATTATTCCCGCACTAGTGTAGTGAAAAATATTGATCCTAACTCATACGGAAAGGTACTCTCCCGCACTCGACTGCTTACCCGAACTCCGCTTTGCGTCGTTCGGGTAACGGCAGTCTCATGCGGGAATGGTACTCTTTCCGTACTTGTTAGGATAATAACTATTTCAATCAAAGTTCTGTTTCAATATGTTTCGAAAAATGCTCTACTTGACATGGTTAAGAGAATCAAATTATCAACTATTGTTGTAAAGAACTACTATTGAAGTAAAATTATTATTGAAAAGCATTCATCAATAATCCAAAGATTTTTCCCAACCCAAAAATGTTACTAATGCCGTCCCAGCTCGATCTTCATTCATTGCATAGGTGTTCATTATCGATTTTGTTATGTATATGTATCTAAATATAATCTCTGTAACTACTCATCCGATTCCGATTATTTCCAGACATACACGTTCATCTGAGTAGTCATTGCGATACAGCATTACTTTGATACTAATTTTGGTTTCATTATAGTTTTGTCCTTTCTATTTATCGGGAAATTCAAACAAGTAATTTTTATGCATACTCCATACCTACATGGTGTAATAAATACACTGAAAATCTATGCAACACCATCTGACTTTAATAACAAGATATATTACTGGATTTGTGAAATCTTCATAATCCATTATGAATTTGAAACAAAAATTTAACGTCTAGAGTGACTTTACTTCTTCTTGTACTAAAATAAGATACTGATACTTGAAAATACGACGCACCACGTTTCTGTATTGTTATTGTTAAAAATTGTTATAACTGTTTAACTGTTATACCTATCCGTCAACCGGCTGCGCCCATACGAGTAATCCTCAGAAGTACCCGAAAAACTTGTGTAACCCTAATATTTTCAAACGTGTGATGCCATGCACAAGACCAAAGACCGTGCTGCGGTTCGAACCCATGCACCTACGGATGATTGGATTATGAAGCAAGCGCCTAATCCGCACGCCACCAAGGCCCATCCATTATTCTCATTATTAATTTTTGGTATAGTATTTTTCATTATTTTTATACATCTTCAATTAGTGTCAATTCATGCCGTGATACAATACTTGGGTACAGATTCTGTCAGTGAATAATATAAAGAAAGCATGTTTTTGCGAGGAAGTATATCTCTCAGAGCATAAAATTTGTGGATCAGTTGCCTTAGCCTTCTGTTAACGTACCTACAAAGTATGCTCATCCCATCGTGAATGTTGGTCAAATATAACTCCTAAATATTTTAGTTTATTTTTCTATTTAATCGCTGGGCACAAACATATATTTTGAGAACAGTTGAATTTACGTATGTTCAACAAATCATTATGTAGTTTATTGCTATTTGATAATGTAAGAGTAATGCATTTTGTTTTCTCAATGTTCAAGCTGGGAGATTTCAATCTAGCCATAATTTAATCTTTTTCTGTTCATTTTCTGCTGTTTCTAAACTTCATGCCATGAGTCACCTGTGAAAATAACGACAGTATCGTCAGCGTACGATATTATGTGACCTACTGATGCTATTTATATACACTAGAAATAGAATAGGCCCTAATACAGTACCCTGAGGGACGCCTACAGTAACTGTTGAAGACTTTGTTCTGTTCTGTGATAGGTAGTCATGCAACAAATTATGTGCTAAACCTCGGACTCCACACCTCTACAATTTACCCAGGAGAATGTCGTGTGAAACACTCAAACAAATTGTGTCTACAATATTATTTTACTGTTCTCCAATGTATGTATAATTTGAAATTGGCTGCGTCTATCTACATCAGGGGACCTAGTTTTGAATAAGAGTTAAATATCAAATATAAATATCAATTGTAGTAAAATGAAATATTTGCAAATTCTCTTATAATTCAGTCAAATTAGTTTTTGATACAAGGATCGGTTATAACACCATCAAATTTGCCATTGTGGTAGTTGGAATCCTGCCAAACAGTAAAAAAAAAATTTTACCAAAAATCTGGGGGCAGAACCCATAAAAAAATTATTTGAAAAAAGATCGTTCAATTCCTTACAAGAATGTTCCTTAGTAATTCCTTAAAAACGTTGCCGTTTTCTCAGCCCCGCTGCAAGTTCCGGCAGGGCTGAACCTTAAATTTGTCATAATTTTGCGAAAAATTATTAAAAAAGGAAAAATAAAAGTGCGTTTTGGTTCTAAAGACTTTTACTTTTTCATGTATCTGAATACCTAAAATATTTTTTACTACGTTACATTACCTTACTACGATGTTTACGGAGGAAGCAAAAAATCATACATATTTTAGTAAATACGGAATAATTGCATTGAAGCAGGAACCATTACCCTCTTTGAACACTATGCAATGATTTGAGAGTAGTGAGACAGGTCTCACTCATAGACACAAAAACAAAACTGGATTTTACTCCTGCCTCATTTTCAACTTCCTCATAATTCTGGCATTTTCTCCAGTATATTATTATGTTGAAAATAATTGCTTATACATAAGTATCCTGTATGAAATACTAAGTATGCAATTTCAAGCAGAAGATTTCTACTTTACATTGTTGTTGAAAATTCGAAAACAACTCTAAATTTTTTATAGTTTCAAGAATTCAGAAGCCGTCCAAAGACTCATTTTTTTCAAACGATGAATAATTTTGTCGAACCGCGTTATTTTCAGAAATTGCTGACTATTCGAAAGAATATGAATGTATCTGTTTATTTCATATGGACAACATAGTCTAGGATAATCTCACCTCAATATCTAAGCCCAAAATAGACCCACTTTTGGAGCAGTTTACTCAGAATGTTGCAAGATAAGATTACGAGCTGCGAACGTAGTGTCAGAGTCCTGGCTTCCGGCTCAATATAGACATGTCAAACCCTACTATCATGCAAAGTTGTGTATTCTTGCTGTGTTAATTGAAGTTTATTATTAAGGTTCATGTAAACCCACGAAAAAATAAACGGTAAATAAAACAATTCTGAAAAAAAATCGAGTAATTTTGGCATTCAACATGAATAATTAGAGAGATGTAGAAAAAAATCAGATGAACAGTTCTCGAAGAAAAAAATTAAAACCTTATCTTTAGTGGATATTTCAAGTTTTCCCAAAAACCATTCATCAGATTCGATTTCAAATATCATGACATATCAATGTGAAAGTAAAAGTTAATCACGATTTTCTTTCAGAATTTTTGAATTAAACGTTCCCTTACAATTAAAAAAAAATCAGAAAATCTTGTCATAAAATCAAAGACAGTTGTGAAGAATCGCTTTTGCAAGTGATATTTATATGAAATTTAGAAGACTGAACATTGAGGAACTATTCGTACTATTTTTCAGACATGAAATCAAACGATTTATATTTTTAATAATGATTTTCAAAACCTCGGACAAAAATAGGTAAATCGCTCCAGTAAGTGATTCCTCTGTAGTACATGAACGAAAAGACAAAAATAGTTCTACCACTATCCACAAGGTATTGACAGAATTATTGTCACTGTCATATTTACTGTACAGCGTTGCCAATAGTTCTAGACAGCGACAACCGATGTAATATGTTTAATTTATCGAAAACCCGCGGTGGTGTGCGGGTTGAGTCCTCGCCTCATAAGCCAGAGAGCGTGAGTTCGAATCTCAGCATTGCCACCGGTCTCGTGCATGGATCACACGTATTAAAAGGTAAGGGCTACGTCTTCCCCTAGCTCGCACAAGTCTCTGACTTTTGAGGGTTGCACGTAGGGATGCAACCGGTTGACGGATATAACAATTTTAACAATTTTAATAAAAAATGAAAGTTGCGTTGATAGGGGTTTGTCAGTTCATCAGTCGGATGTTGGACTGGTCCACCTAAAGCCTTGGAGTCCTTGGACACAACTGAAGAAGTGTAAGTAATAAGTTTTATGTTTTGCGATTTAAAATATCAGTTTTGAAAATAAAATAGGATGCAAAACAGAATTGAAAAATAATAATAATAATCATAATAGAGTTTTTATTGTCCATTCCAGTTGTTTTTAAATAACATTACCTTATATACATAAAAAATTACTTCATAATAGGTGGAGTTCAGCTCACAAAGTTGAAAAATATTGATAAAAATAAATTATAGTGAGTTGTTCATATTAGCTGCTATTTTTGAATTTTACCAACAATTTTGTTGTTTGTACTAAAAGCAAATCTAGTCTAGGAAGCAAGATCAAGCACGGACTGATTGTATCTATAACAAACTCATGAGCACTGCAACCCCGAATATCAGAAAAACAAAAGGAAAGAATACAGTAAATAATATACTGGTGAACCGAAAAAAATGGCAATACCAAAGATTTCCTTACACAGGAAAACCGACGGCACCGGCATCGTCAATAAACCAAAATCTAAGAAAAAGAATGAAGATGAACTTCAATGAAAATGATCCCCACTTTTGGAAACACCAAAAACGATTGAGAAGATTTTAGAACAAAAGGATGTTTCCATGGTAAAGCCTGGATGTTCTGCAATATAAATTTGTAGACAAGGAAAATATATCACTGTTTCTGAAAAATGTGGTGTAAGTACACCCATTACAAAACTGAAGATTCCGCAAATTTTCTGAAACTTGCAGACATGATTCGGCACTGGGGTTGAGTTCGAAAAACGAGGTCTCCAAATACAAATCTGAGGGCGCTGCAAATTTCCTGAAATTTTCAGACAGGACACAGCAAGGAACACTGAATTCGAATAATAAAATCTCCGAGGTCTCCACCCAACAAAAACCAGAGGAACTGCAACTTTTACCAAATTCACAGACTCAGCAGAGGCCACCGAGTTCGAATAACGAGGTCACCGAGGTCTCCACCAAACAAAATTACGGAGGCACTGTAAATTCCACCAAATTTACAGACAGGACTCAGCAGAGGCCACTAAATTCGAGTAACGAGGTCTCCAGCCAACAAAAGAGAAAAGACACTACAAATTCAACCAAATTCGTGGACAGGACTCAGCAGAGGCCCTTAGTATTCGAAATACGAGGTCCCCGAGGTGTCCACCAAACAAAATTATGGAGGCCCTGTGAATTCCATCATATTCACAGACAGGACTCAACTGATCGCGAAAAATTATTACCCCAAGTTTTCCACCCAACATAAGACTAGAGGCCCTGTTAGTTCCACAAAATTCACTGACAAGGTTCTGTAGAGGTCGCTAATCAATAGTAATGGGGCTCGCAAAGTATACGTTCACAAAAAAAAACGGAGATACTGCAAAACTGACATATTTTGTAAACCACTGAACAATAAGCATATACGAAGAGCTGGAAAAGAGGAGAGAGGAAAAGAAAAAAGAACCTTGAAAACGTAGCCCAAAAATTAAACTCATAATTCCGAAAAAAAAAAAAAAATAAACCACCAAATTACAAACGGTAGAGAAGGTATGGATACAATCGTTATTAGTCCCCTTCAAAATGGAAGGAATAATAGAATAAGAGAGGAAATGGCGACTCACCTCTTCTCTCACAACCCCCTTGAAATGGGTTGGACAAGTAGAATTTGATGAGATAGGCTATGTCATTGTGAATCCAAGATGGCGGCTTACTTTTTCTTCACAACCTCCTTGGCACGGATTTCAAATGACGTGATTCTAAATCTGGTCCTCTTAGAGCGAATTGTACAACAAGCTCACCAACAGTTCAACTGAACTGAGCTCAGTTGCTAAGGAACTACAAATTTTATTGGCTAATCCCTAGCCAATAAAACTTTTACTATAAACCTCATGTTTAATGTCTTGATAGAGAAAATAAAATTTTTCGAAAGCTCGAGCAGAGTATTCTAAATAGCCCAGTATTTTCACTGCATCCTCGAAATCCATCCGCATTTTTCCTCAATTAGTCAGCCAAGTCAAGTCAGACTTATACATATTATATATATATATATATATATATATATATATATATATATATATATATATATATATATATATATATATATATATATATATATATATATATATATATATATATATATATATATATATATATATATATATATATATATAGAAAAGGGTAGTCTTGTTTGCTGACTAGTTAGGAAATGAGTTTTTTAATATTTGGGATATGCAGCAGGCATATATATATAAAAAACTCATATATATATATATATATATATATATATACGTTGTTTGTCCGCTACAGACTCCCAAACTACTTAACCGATTTCAATCAAATTTGCACACCGTGTGCAGTTCGATCTAACTTAACAGACAGCATAGCTCACATCTCAATTTATAGCCGCAATATTATTTTATTGTAAATTATTTGTTGATGGCGAGAGAGTGAGACAGAACACATTACACGTTCTCGGTCTCCTCTTTGTGCGATGCTTCGTAGTTTCCACATTATCGTCTAATAAGCATTATTTATTTATTATTCGACAGTCACAATTATCTGTCAGTCCCAAACGATTCTAGCAGATGGCGGTATCTGCTGACTGCATTGAGTAAGTATTCTAACAAATGGCACAGTGTTAAAAGTACTAACGTTTCACATAAGTTACAATTTAATGGCATAACCACCACGTGTTGCCGAGGCTAAAGTATAACTTAAATTTATTTCGTAGTAAACGCAATACAGTGAAGTTCAATTGTTCTTACGTTCTCAATTTTTGGTATTACCATAGCCGGCCACGTGTTATTTAGACTGAACTATAAATTGAATTCATATTATAGTAAAAGTAATACAGTTGAATCCTTCTTGCTTTTTGATTATTAGTGCTTCATTATTTAACAATCTTTAATTAAAGTATATACATGTAAAATTTACCACGTAGTTATATTATTATATATTTTATTATTATATATTTGCTATACATCAAATCACGATGTACGATATATGTATTTTGATGATTATGAGGTACTCAAGGCTCCAGAATCAATATCAACGGTAGTAGAAAATCAATTATGGTGGTCGCCATGTACAGTGTACCAGGTACAGAGGATTGAACCCAGATAGCTAATTGGAGTTAGCGATAATTTTCGGATATAATTGCTCTCAGTTTTATAATTTTTATTCATTGTTAATTTGTATGCACAGTGCCGATGATAACCAAGGAGTTTGAAACAGCTGTCCACTGTTTACGTTTTTCGGTGAGTATGATTTGTGAAATTGAGAGCATTATATTTTTGTTTTATATATATATATATATATATATATATATATATATATATATATATGTAAAATACTTGTTTCAAGGAGCAAATAATGTCCAAGTGACTGTAAAACAGTCGATAACAATCCTTTAGGAAGTGACTATAACTTTGTATAGTATGTATGGCATGTGTCCGACAGAAAACAACTACTTCTCTGGCTAATACCGCGACAGATATTGAATTATATCAGTCAGACACATGTGCAAAGATCCTTACTTTGAAGGAACAACTTTGCAAGAACTCTCTGAACAAACAGCAGGGCTTCACCCGATTCAAATGGTGAACCAACTACAGACCGGTTTCGGAATGTTGTCCCTCATCAGTGCAGTCCAGGTTATCACAAATTGTATACACGCGAGGTCTCGCTGTCCGTCACCGTCCGCCGAGATGAATACTGCAATTGCTTACAGGATCCACCTTGACGACAGATTAGAGAGCACTCCAGAAGGACATTTCGGATACGAAATGGTATATGTAAAATACTTGTTTCAAGGAGCAAATAATGTCCAAGTGACTGTAAAACAGTCGATAACAATCCTTTAGGAAGTGACTATAACTTTGTATAGTATGTATGGCATGTGTCCGACAGAAAACAACTACTTCTCTGGCTAATACCGCGACAGATATTGAATTATATCAGTCAGACACATGTGCAAAGATCCTTACTTTGAAGGAACAACTTTGCAAGAACTCTCTGAACAAACAGCAGGACTTCACCCGATTCAAATGGTGAACCAACTACAGACCGGTTTCGGAATGTTGTCCCTCATCAGTGCAGTCCAGGTTATCACAAATTGTATACACGCGAGGTCTCGCTGCCCGTCACCGTCCGCCGAGATGAATACTGCAATTGCTTACAGGATCCACCTTGACGACAGATTAGAGAGCACTCCAGAAGGACATTTCGGATACGAAATGGTATATGTAAAATACTTGTTTCAAGGAGCAAATAATGTCCAAGTGACTGTAAAACAGTCGATAACAATCCTTTAGGAAGTGACTATAACTTTGTATAGTATGTATGGCATGTGTCCGACAGAAAACAACTACTTCTCTGGCTAATACCGCGACAGATATTGAATTATATCAGTCAGACACATGTGCAAAGATCCTTACTTTGAAGGAACAACTTTGCAAGAACTCTCTGAACAAACAGCAGGACTTCACCCGATTCAAATGGTGAACCAACTACAGACCGGTTTCGGAATGTTGTCCCTCATCAGTGCAGTCCAGGTTATCACAAATTGTATACACGCGAGGTCTCGCTGTCCGTCACCGTCCGCCGAGATGAATACTGCAATTGCTTACAGGATTAGAGAGCACTCCAGAAGGACATTTCGGATACGAAATGGTATATGTAAAATACTTGTCTGACTGATATAATTCAATATCTGTCGCGGTATTAGCCAGAGAAGTAGTTGTTTTCTGTCGGACACATGCCATACATACTATACAAAGTTATAGTCACTTCCTAAAGGATTGTTATCGACTGTTTTACAGTCACTTGGACATTATTTGCTCCTTGAAACAAGTATTTTACATATACCATTTCGTATCCGAAATGTCCTTCTGGAGTGCTCTCTAATCTGTCGTCAAGGTGGAACCTGTAAGCAATTGCAGTATTCATCTCGGCGGACGGTGACGGACAGCGAGACCTCGCGTGTATACAATTTGTGATAACCTGGACTGCACTGATGAGGGACAACATTCCGAAACCGGTCTGTAGTTGGTTCACCATTTGAATCGGGTGAAGTCCTGCTGTTTGTTCAGAGAGTTCTTGCAAAGTTGTTCCTTCAAAGTAAGGATCTTTGCACATGTGTCTGACTGATATAATTCAATATCTGTCGCGGTATTAGCCAGAGAAGTAGTTGTTTTCTGTCGGACACATGCCATACATACTATACAAAGTTATAGTCACTTCCTAAAGGATTGTTATCGACTGTTTTACAGTCACTTGGACATTATTTGCTCCTTGAAACAAGTATTTTACATATACCATTTCGTATCCGAAATGTCCTTCTGGAGTGCTCTCTAATCTGTCGTCAAGGTGGATCCTGTAAGCAATTGCAGTATTCATCTCGGCGGACGGTGACGGACAGCGAGACCTCGCGTGTATACAATTTGTGATAACCTGGACTGCACTGATGAGGGACAACATTCCGAAACCGGTCTGTAGTTGGTTCACCATTTGAATCGGGTGAAGTCCTGCTGTTTGTTCAGAGAGTTCTTGCAAAGTTGTTCCTTCAAAGTAAGGATCTTTGCACATGTGTCTGACTGATATAATTCAATATCTGTCGCGGTATTAGCCAGAGAAGTAGTTGTGTTCTGTCGGACACATGCCATACATACTATACAAAGTTATAGTCACTTCCTAAAGGATTGTTATCGACTGTTTTACAGTCACTTGGACATTATTTGCTCCTTGAAACAAGTATTTTACATATACCATTTCGTATCCGAAATGTCCTTCTGGAGTGCTCTCTAATCTGTCGTCAAGGTGGATCCTGTAAGCAATTGCAGTATTCATCTCGGCGGACGGTGGCGGACAGCGAGACCTCGCGTGTATACAATTTGTGATAACCTGGACTGCACTGATGAGGGACAACATTCCGAAACCGGTCTGTAGTTGGTTCACCATTTGAATCGGGTGAAGTCCTGCTGTTTGTTCAGAGAGTTCTTGCAAAGTTGTTCCTTCAAAGTAAGGATCTTTGCACATGTGTCTGACTGATATAATTCAATATCTGTCGCGGTATTAGCCAGAGAAGTAGTTGTTTTCTGTCGGACACATGCCATACATACTATACAAAGTTATAGTCACTTCCTAAAGGATTGTTATCGACTGTTTTACAGTCACTTGGACATTATTTGCTCCTTGAAACAAGTATTTTACATATACCATTTCGTATCCGAAATGTCCTTCTGGAGTGCTCTCTAATCTGTCGTCAAGGTGGATCCTGTAAGCAATTGCAGTATTCATCTCGGCGGACGGTGACGGGCAGCGAGACCTCGCGTGTATACAATTTGTGATAACCTGGACTGCACTGATGAGGGACAACATTCCGAAACCGGTCTGTAGTTGGTTCACCATTTGAATCGGGTGAAGTCCTGCTGTTTGTTCAGAGAGTTCTTGCAAAGTTGTTCCTTCAAAGTAAGGATCTTTGCACATGTGTCTGACTGATATAATTCAATATCTGTCGCGGTATTAGCCAGAGAAGTAGTTGTTTTCTGTCGGACACATGCCATACATACTATACAAAGTTATAGTCACTTCCTAAAGGATTGTTATCGACTGTTTTACAGTCACTTGGACATTATTTGCTCCTTGAAACAAGTATTTTACATATACCATTTCGTATCCGAAATGTCCTTCTGGAGTGCTCTCTAATCTGTCGTCAAGGTGGATCCTGTAAGCAATTGCAGTATTCATCTCGGCGGACGGTGACGGACAGCGAGACCTCGCGTGTATACAATTTGTGATAACCTGGACTGCACTGATGAGGGACAACATTCCGAAACCGGTCTGTAGTTGGTTCACCATTTGAATCGGGTGAAGCCCTGCTGTTTGTTCAGAGAGTTCTTGCAAAGTTGTTCCTTCAAAGTAAGGATCTTTGCACATGTGTCTGACTGATATAATTCAATATCTGTCGCGGTATTAGCCAGAGAAGTAGTTGTTTTCTGTCGGACACATGCCATACATACTATACAAAGTTATAGTCACTTCCTAAAGGATTGTTATCGACTGTTTTACAGTCACTTGGACATTATTTGCTCCTTGAAACAAGTATTTTACATATATATATATATATATATATATATATATATATATATATATATATATATATATATATATATATATATATATATATATATATATATATATATACCGGTCGACCACGAGGTGAGGTACGCCCCCAATTTTACTATAGTTTCAAAGATACAGGTTTCAAATTTGGTACGTCGATATATTACTCAAATACACATATTTTCACTGCATTACCGAAAACTCACCACTTCCGGTTCACCCGGAAGTGACCCCAAACTTTTTTTTTCAAATATCACCCTGTACATCATTTTTCATTATCCGGAAGAACACGCAATTTGTGATAACATTGTTCTTCGAAACTGAAAATCGGTCGAAAAATGGCGGAGATACAGTTGATTGTTCAATCGAACAAAGTTGGCCATGAACATCAAGCTCAAATCATCACAACTGACGAACGGCATCAACATTCACGAGAGGAATGTTCGAGGTGAGATACAGCTGAAAATTGAGCTTCTCGTGTTCTTGCAGCAACCATATTTTCCAACAATTATCAAAAATTTCCTCAAAACGGAGAAGCTTACAACTGCCATATAATGAAAAACATTGTAAAGGAGGCCATTTGAACTGGAAGTGGTGAATTTTTTGTAATAGAGTCGAAATATGCGTGTTCGAGTAATATGTCGACGTACCAAATTTGAAACCTATGTCTTTAAAACTATAGAAAAATTGTGAGGCGTACCTCACCTCGTGGTCACCCGGTATATATATATATATATATGAAAACTAAAAGTTCGGGTTGAACCGCGTCTGGAATTTGTTGAAATTCGACGTTTCGGCTCCGATTTTGAAGCCATTTTCAAGAACTGAAAAAGAAAGAAAATAAGAAAATTTATAAATGGTTGAAACGTAATTCTACGCTGAGGTCTCAATCTGCCTACTCCTCACGTATAATTACGTTCGGTTTTTGTGACTTGACGTCGGGGTCTCAATCTGCCTAATCCCCATGTCTCGTCACTGGTTCTCTCTAAGGTCTCAATCTGCCTACTCCTTCGAGAGAACTGAGGAATTGTGGGTTGAGGAACTGTATTTATAGTGGACGTGGCTGTAATGGCCGTGTGCAATGTATTGGCGCGAGGTGAACTATGGGCGGGAACTGAGTTGGCGCTAGATGAGCTGTGTGCGGGAACTTGGTTGGCGCTAAGTGAGCTATGTGCGGGAACTGGGTTGGTGGGAAATGAGTTAATGCGTGTTGGTCTATATAACTTCTCGGGCAGTCTGAACATGGTATTTCATATATACCTTGAGAATCGTTTGGTATTGTGTCCTTGGGAGAACGATTCTCAAGGTATATATGAAATACCATGTTCAGACTGCCCGAGAAGTTATATTGGCCAGACTAACAGACGAGTAACTTCCAGAGTCTACGAACACGAACTTGCTGTGCGTCAGGCATCTTCCACTTCCGCACTTTATAAACATCGAGAAGACACAGGTCACAAAATAGACTTCAAAAACACAAAAACAATTTCCACCGAGAAAACTCTGCAAACCAGGATCATCCGAGAAGCCCTCGAGATAGAGAAGCGCCCCAATTGCCTCAACACTCGCGACGACGGACGTAGACTTCCCAATACCTGGAAGCCTCTCATTGCACGCATCAACTCATTTCCCACCAACCCAGTTCCCGCACTTAGCTCACTTAGCGCCAACCAAGTTCCCGCACACAGCTCATCTAGCGCCAACTCAGTTCCCGCCCATAGTTCACCTCGCGCCAATACATTGCACACGGCCATTACAGCCACGTCCACTATAAATACAGTTCCTCAACCCACAATTCCTCAGTTCTCTCGAAGGAGTAGGCAGATTGAGACCTTAGAGAGAACCAATGACGAGACATGGGGAGTAGGCAGATTGAGACCCCGACGTAAAGTCACAAAAACCGAACGTAATTATACGTGAGGAGTAGGCAGATTGAGACCTCAGCGTAGAATTACGTTTCAACCATTTATAAATTTTCTTATTTTCTTTCTTTTTCAGTTCTTGAAAATGGCTCCAAATCGGAGCCGAAACGTCGAATTTCAACAAATTCCAGACGCGGTTCAACCCGAACTTTTAGTTTTCAAATATCTGACCGCGGAAACCTATCTGAACATATATATATATATATATATATATATATATATATATATATATATATATATAAACTCTGCAAACCAGGATCATCCGAGAAGCCCTCGAGATAGAGAAGCGCCCCAATTGCCTCAACACTCGCGACGACGGACGTAGACTTCCCAATACCTGGAAGCCTCTCATTGCACGCATCAACTCATTTCCCACCAACCCAGTTCCCGCACATAGCTCACTTAGCGCCAACCAAGTTCCCGCACACAGCTCATCTAGCGCCAACTCAGTTCCCGCCCATAGTTCACCTCGCGCCAATACATCACACACGGCCATTGCAGCCACGTCCACTATAAATACAGTTCCTCAACCCACAATTCCTCAGTTCTCTCGAAGGAGTAGGCAGATTGAGACCTTAGAGAGAACCAGTGACGAGACATGGGGAGTAGGCAGATTGAGACCCCGACGTCAAGTCACAAAAACCGAACGTAATTATACCTGAGGAGTAGGCAGATTGAGACCTCAGCGTAGAATTACGTTTTAACCTTTCATTAATTTTCTTTCTTTTTCAGTTCTTGAAAATGGCTCCAAAATCGGAGCCGAAACGTCGAATTTCAACAAATTCTAGACGCGGTTCAACCCGAACTTTTAGTTTTCATATATATATATATATATATATATATATATATATATATATATATATATATATATATATATATATATATATATATATATATATATATATATATATATATATATATATGAAAACTAAAAGTTCGGGTTGAACCGCGTCTAGAATTTGTTGAAATTCGACGTTTCGGCTCCGATTTTGGAGCCATTTTTAAGAACTGAAAAAGAAAGAAAATTAATAAATGGTTGAAACGTAATTCTACGCTGAGGTCCCAATCTGCCTACTCCTCAGGTATAATTACGTTAGGATTTTGTGACTTGACGTCGGGGTCTCAATCTGCCTACTCCCCATGTCTCGTCACTGGTTCTCTCTAAGGTCTCAATCTGCCTACTCCTTCGAGAGTGAGTAATTTCTTAGTGAAAGACACTCATTAGGATTATAGAAATTGAATGCCGAACAGAGAGTAGGTGTTGAATGTGCTCCTGCTTGAAATAACGTTAAATAGTCTAACTTAAGCCAATCAAAACCGGAAAAAACATACTGAAAGACAGTGAAATATTCTCAACCTATTAATTGAGAAAATCTTCTAGGAAACATGGTGCTAACACGAGAAATAGCTGATGAAATTAAATCGGTAGTGAATCATGCTATAACTAAGTGCTTAAAAGACCAAATACTTATAAAAACAATAGCTGAACACGTATCGGAGGCAGTCACTAATTCTATAAACAAAAAGCTGGCAGACATCGAGAAAAAACTCAACATACAGGAAAATAAACTCGCAGATATGGAAAAAAACAGAAAGAAAATATAAATTGATTGAAGGAGGAAACACAATACATGGTGGACAAATACAAAGTTTTGGAGCGGAAATGTGACAACATAGACCAGGAAAGAAGAAAAAATCTCCGACTATTCAACTTGAAAGAGCAGCACTCAGAAAATACAAAGGAAGAGGTAATGAGCTTGCTTAATACTAAGACGTCAATGAATCTAAGCGAAAATGATATAGTAATATGCTACCGTATTGGAAAAAAGACAGACAAGCCAAGAGGAATATTTTTGGAGTTGAAAAACTTAGAGAAAAAACAAGAAATATACCACAAAAAGAAGATGCTGAAAGGCACGGGCGTCATCATAAGAGAGGATCTGACCAGTCAAATATTAGAACTTCTAACAAAAGCCATCCAGAAGACAAACATGAAAAACGTATAGAAAATCCGGTAAAATTTATATAAATTTAAGTAATAAAATAGCTATGATTCAATCAAATGAGGATTTTCAGAGTGTTTTCATGAATAATGAAAACGTAATGAAATCTATATGAATTTATTTTTAATTTCTCTATTTCTGTATCCGAGTTGGACTACACCAACAATAAATTAAAATGAATCAAAGATCAATCAAAATGACGGCTTAGTGATATTCACGAATAATAAAATAAATACTGATGTACGAGTAATATCCCTGATCGAAACTAAATTACTTGGACTTGCTCTTGCAACCGCAAATGGTGAAATAGGAATATCGGCTTCATACAGACCACCATCCATAGATACCGATACATTCCTGGACGATTTACAAAACATACTATAAAATATTGACAAAAAATAAATCGAAATTTTTGCGGGAGACATCAACATAAATTTGATGGATAGGCTCTCTAACAAAGTGAATAAATATCTTAATATACTATAATATAACGGAAAACGGATTTATTTCATACATAAACTCCCCCACCAGAGTTAATGAACAAGCAGGTACAATAATTGATCATATTTTCATAAGCAAAAAAAACACCTCACATAAAACATCCTTCATTCCAGCGATCATCGAGACAAGCCTATCAGATCATTTCACAACATGCCTATTAATGAATCAATCCCGTAAAAAAAATTTAACGAAACAATGAAAACAACGATTACTACAAAAAAATAAATTGTAAAAAATTTGAAGACCTTCTAAAAAACGAAACATGGGATGATATAACAAACACTCATGATGCACAGCCCGCATATACTCAATTTACTAACAAATTCGAAAATTATATAGAATCAGCTACGGAAACGTATAAAACCTCCAATAGAAAAAACCACAAAATAAAACCATGGATCACTAACGGTCTCATTCAATCAATACAAAAAAGGGATAAAATGAAAAAGGCACTTACAAAAAGCTTTTCAGAGGAATTGAAAAAAGAATACACAAACTTTAGAAACTCACTAGGAAAATTATTAAAGAAGACTAAAAATGATTATTATGGTAAAAAACTGAATGAAGCTGAAAGCAATTGTAAAAAAACCTGGCAAACAATCAATGAAATATCAAATAGAAAAAAAAAACAAAGAACACAATAAGCGAAATATCCGTTAAAAACTCTGCTGGGGAAATAATAACAGACAACAACAAAAAAGCCGACATTTTCAACCAATACTTTGCAACTATTGGTGAAAACATGAGGAAGAAAATTGATGAAATCGAAAATCTGCCACCCAATTTCCTAAACGACTCTTTCTTGGAACATTCAATATTTCTGAAACCAATTACGGCAAATGAAATAATTGATATAATATCTAAGCTCAAGAATAACTGCTCACCCGGTCCTGATGGTATCCAAACAAAAATCATCAAATGTATCCATATGTATATAATATAACCACTTCTCCATATAATCAACTTAGTTTATGAAAATGGAAAAATACCAGAACAATGGAAACAATCAATCATTATCAATCAATATCTGTGATAAATAATTTTGCTAAAATATTTGAACAAAGTATGAAGAAACGTTTAATTGAATTCTTTAATATACATAAAATCATAAATGATAGGCAATTTGGTTTCATCAATAATTGAAATACTGAAAATGCGGTACTAGATTTTACGAAAAATTGTGTCGAGGCCTTGGACAGATCGGAAAAATGCATTGCCATATTCCTTGATCCGGCAAAGGCATTCGACACGGTGTCGCATGAAATACTCCTTGGTAAACTTCACCAATATGGAATAGGTGGTCCAGCCATGAATGTTTTGCAGGAATATTTATCACAGAGAACGCAGAGAGTCAAAATAGGCGTCTTTTGAGTAACCATCACAAAATCACTTTGGGTGTACCACAAGGTACAGTACTGGCCCCAATACTGTTTCTCGTCTATATCAATAATCTATGTCGAATAAAAAACTTATCAGGCCACTTGATCTCATATGCAGATGATTCCGCTCTGGTATACACGGGACACTCCTGGTCAACAGTATATGAAACAGCAGAAAATGATATAAGAGATATAAAACTATAGCTGGATGCCAACCTCATGACTCTGAATATAACAAAAACCAAATTTATTGCATTTACCTTGTTGAAGAGTGAACAAACCACAAAAGAATACATAAAGATTCCTATAAAAAATTGCACTCAAAATGAAACATGCTCCTGTCCCATAATCCATAAAACAAATAAAATTAAATACTTAGGAGTAATCCTTGACCAACACTTAAGGTGGAATGAACATTGTATATATCTATCAAAAAAATTGAGACTTTTAACACATAAATTTTATACACTGAGAGATATTTTAACAAGAAAAAACTTATACATGATTTATTACGCTTTGTTAGAATCCATTCTGCAATACTGTATAACCGCATGGGGAGGATTATTCTACACAAACTTAAATTGCCTTCAAACCATACAGAATTCTGTAATAAAAATAATGCTTAATAAAACAAAGAGATTTTCTACAACCAGACTCTTTGAAGAATCCAGACTATTAAATATAAGGAGCATCTATTCATATGGATATTTAATATGGATATATAATAATAAGCAACTATACCAGTCAGACATCATCAGGAAAGTAACCAGAGCGGCTGAAAACTCAAACATCAATCCTCCACTCTTCAGAAAAAGCGATACACAAAGATTTAGTACTTACTTCGCCCCAAAACTTTTTAATGCCCTCTCAACAGATTATAAGAAAATCAATAAAAGTAAAATATACAAAACTTCTATGAAAAAATGCATTGCAGAAAACCAACCACTCATTGAAGAAATAATTTGAAATGAAAGAAAACTCTTTACATTTCCATTGAGAACATCATTCAAAAAATAAAGTTTAATATACTGAAACACAACAAATATTTTACTCTCTCTGTAGGAATAACATCAATAGATAAAATGTACAAACTTCGAATCCATCATGAAGTTGGATGCAAAACACAATACAAGCACCATAGTGCTTAGGTGAAACATCCAACTGCCAATCTTGGATAAACATACAACAGATTTTTTTTAAATTTGTAGTCGAATAATATTTCACTAATTTTTATTTATTTCAAGTTAACTATAACTACAAAATTGTGAAAATTGTGAAATTGTGATTTGATCTCAAAGTAGAAACATATTTTATGAAACTTTTATATCTGATAATAAATTTGATTTGATTTGATTTGAGCTGCGATTGCCCGTCCTCAAAAATTCTTAGAGTGGATTCGAGTTGTACGAAAGCCTCTAGGAGTCACACAAATAAAATGTAACTATTTTTCTGAAATGAATCCAATATATTGGATATATTTTCAATATATTGGATTTCTTTTCAATATATTGTATTTCTTTTCAATATTTTTGATTTTTTTTTTCAATATATTGGATTTAATTTCAATATATTGGATTTCTTTTCAATATATTGGATTTTTTGAATTACTCGAGTTATTTCAACCGTGCGAGGGTAGATTTCATTTATAGTTCTCTCTTCGAGATTGAGAAAAGAAACCATTTCATGAGCATGGAATGAAGGCTTTCACGGCCGGAAGTAGAATCCTGAGGTATGGTTTCCGGGCTTTGGGGCCGTGGTCGGTTCACCTCCGTGGAGGCGGTTCCACTGGACGTTTCGCTCACAACTGCGGTGAGCATCTTCAGCATAGTTTTAGTCTTCTCGAAGAGCGACGTAAATCTAATTCAACGGTTTCAAATTCTTCGCAATTTATAGTCGCAGCCTGGCTATTTTGATTATTTTGTTTCACTTGGGGTGACTGGGTTACCTGGCCGGGCAACATACCACCCCTCATTTTTTGGAGGAGTATGAATATGCACTTATCTTATTATATATATTGAAAATAAATCCAATATATTGAAAAGAAATCCAATATACTGAAAAGAAATCCAATATATTGAAAAGAAATCCAATATATTGAAAAGAAATCCAATATATTGAAAAGAAATTCAATATATTGAAAAAATCCAATATATTGAAAAGAAATCCAATATATTGAAAAGAAATCCAATATATTGGAAAGAAATCCAATATATTTAAAAGAAATCTTATATTGAAAAAAAATCCAATATATTGAAAAGAAATCCAATATATTGAAAAGAAATCCAATATATTGAAGAGAAATCCAATATATTGAAATGAAATCCAATATATTGACAAAATCCAATATATTGAAAATAAATTCAATATATTGGAAAGAAATCCAATATATTGAAAAGAAATCTAATATATTGAAAAAATCCAATATATTGAAAAGAAATCCAATATATTGAAAAGAAATCTAATATATTGAAAAAATCCAATATATTGAAAAGAAATCCAATATATTGAAAAGAAATCCAATATATTGAAAATAAATCCAATATATTGGTTGAATACCCAGAGAATTGCTTTCTGAGAAATGCTTCTATGCTTTCTTCCTCTGACTGAAAATGATGGGCTGCTCGTATTTACCACAAGTTGTTGACATTGCTTATCGTAGTGTACTTAAATATACAGTGTCTTTCAAAATTTTTCCAGATAATGAGGGTACTTAACTCAATTTTTTCAAATGGAACACCTTATTTGTTTTCTTTGCAATCAATTTAGCGACGCCTCATTACTTATGTCTCCAAATATCAGATTTTAAATTAATGCAGTTTTCGACATATGACAACATGGCTTTTTCGTTCAAAAGTCTGGGAACGTTCCAATATTTTCAATAAGGTTAAGAAAAATTCGTGAAATTTTATACAAGATGGTTTTTGATGATGACCGATTCAATGCTGATATCGGCAATGTTACCAAATCAAAAGTTTTTCAGATATTGATGATAACTCAATTTTTCAAAATGGAAAACCCTATTTATTGTCATTGCAATCAATTCAGCGCCCCGTCGTTACTTATGTTTCGGAATACCAGATTGTGAATTAATGTGAGTTTTGAAATATGAGAACATGGTTCGTTGAAATGTCTGCGAACTGTCCAATATTTTCAAAAGTGCTCAACAAAATATCATGAAATTTCATACAAATTTTTGTTAAAACAAGTTTTTAATAATTGAATATTTTCCAATAGAGTTTTGAATCAAATAATGTTAGTTTGAGTTTTCCATAGGTAGAAAGGATACAATTGTACCATGTATTAGAAAAGAACCGAACTATTCCACTAGTCCGTTTATTAAAATGATTTCCAGAGCTCAAATTGATATATGACAATTCTCAACAGCAGCTTCATTAACCCAGCCTTTTGGGTTTCTGATATAAAAAAATAATGAAAGTATTCCCTATGCTAGAATTTACCGAATCTCTGCCTTCTAGGTAGTTGAAACTTAGGGTTGTGCATTCCTCCTGCATTCCTGGGGTTGAGAGTGGCACAAATTTGAGAGGCACTTTTACCATACAAGTGGGTGGTTGGGAAAAGTATTCCCTAGTTCCATATAATAGAATCGCCAATGAATCTGGATGGCTATTGTCAATAAATCAACATAACCTCACATACGTCTGACAGCTTAGAGTACAATTGAACTATTGTAGTCTCTCTGTTTAAATATACAGGATTGTCAACATTGAAGTTGAGAAAACGATGTAAAGTACTTAACTAGAGGAGAAAGGTATTTTGAGGTAGAAAAAAGGGTATTCTCGAAGCGGTCTCTTTTTTGTGACCCATGCAGGTTGAGAGAACGTGTCTCGCTATTTTCGGATTTTTAAAGAAAACCTGGGTAATTGTGGGGTTATTATAGTCAGCGGAAAGTCCACTGATTAGTTCACACAGGATTGTTTCCCATTACCACATTTCACGAAGAAAACGACTCAACTATCGGAGTCGCTACTCTAGGCCACCTTACATCGAGGTAGGTTAGGTTAACTCCATTTCCTTATACCGAATAAGTATAACTTCACCACACTGATAGTCCTTAGCTATACCATCACAATTGCCTGTAGTACGCTGCATGAACACCACGGCCAACCATCTCGCATGAGAGCATCAATCCACAAGTGAGCTGTATCTTATATGTCTTAAATTGTATGTACTCTTCTAGTCATAAAACGCTAATTAGCAATATCTCCTTGGACAAAATTGCAAACATTGTGCAAATTGTGGATGTATCAACGAACTTCTTTTCTACATTCCTCTTGAAATTTGCACCTGCAATTTTCAACCGGAAATACGAATAATCCTCAATTACGTTCTAATTAGCGCTAATTACGATAACAAAATTGCAAACATTGTGCAAATTTGTGGTGAATCATGGTACAGTCACCCCTAAAATACTTTCAATTTGCACACTTGTCATGCGTACGGAACATCCAAAAAACATGGATAACGCTAAAATCAGTCTCAGGGGCAGAGTTTTAGGGGTCACAAAATTGCAAACATCGTTTTCGTGTTTTGCAAACTTTGCTGGTAAAATTTTAAGTCGCCAATTGAGTTTGCACTCTTTTCAGTATCCCGGAAGATGACAGGAATGAACAGTATCTTTAGAAGCAATTTTTGCAAATGCCACAAAATTACAAACTTTGTGCATTTTTTCCTTAAAGTTCTGCTATGGCAAACAAGTCCATGTATAAATTTGCAACCCTATAAAATGTTGGGAAAGCCGGGAAATATTCCAAACTTTGTGCAATTTTTTCTCAAAGTTCTGGTATGGCAAAAAAGCCTACTTATAAATTTGCAACCCAATGAACCGTCGGGAAAACAGATAAGAAGGTCAAACTAAATCGGAAGTGTTAAGGGAGAAATAAGAATACCCACCGATGGAGGCGGAGCTCCATCATAAAGAATAGCGTTTTACTGTAACTGATTGGGGTGTCAAATATCATACAGTTATAGTAAATTTGGCCTTGAACGCTTCGAGTCTTCGATGATCGTCATCAAACGCTATCTGCTTTTACGATTTGTTTGTATGTACACAACATTGCCCAGTAATTATTAAAGGGAAAATTCAACTAATATTGGTATGACATTTCAGTTCAATATTTTCTTCATTAGGATGCATATTTCGAATAATGAATTAGTTGATGATGTAGGTAGGTATGAGCAGACATCAGATATGATCAAAAACCGCGTTTATCAGCACACAGGTAGACAAAAATGGTTCAAAACAAAAACCATGGGACTTCATGATAGATCCTTTTTTTTAGGTAGAATTACATCCAAACGAACAGAATACAATGATTCCATGTACCTAGTAAAAAATTATTTTACGTATTTTACAGTCCTACTTTCAAAACGTGTCGAATAAATAAGGTTTTCAAGTATGTCAGCACTTTTTCCCCCTACTAGACGTATAGAAAATATAATAACGGTCACATTTTTATCAAACACTTTCCAAAAATTCAAATGCAATACTGGTGCAAATTGTTCAGCGAAAAAAAAAATATAATGCCTTGCGGTGGTATGGCGACCTTTGGGAACCGTCGGAAACGTATTTGCAAGGTGATTTCCGTGAATGGCTATTCGACGATGATTAGCTGCGCAAAAATTAGCCTGGTACAAATTGTTGAATTGTTTTTTTTTAATTAATGTATTCGTGTCGGTATGGCGGGCTGTAAGTCACACCGGAGAACCGGACACAGTATCGAAAGAGTGTCCAGCCTACATCATCACAACACACGCTCTGCGACTGCTGATGATTTATTAGTGCCACGTTACATATACTGGACTGGATAGTGGAGAAGGGTTATCAGATTGAGAATGATGCGAACAGCCTGGCGACGTTCTCTAGTAGAAGAGGCGAGAGCTGGATTGACCTAATTTGCAGCAAGAGCTGGGTGAGAGACTGGGAGGTAAGCGAGGATGAGTCACTGAGCGATCATCGAGTGATACGTTTCCTAATAGCCGGAGAGCCGACAACGCGAAAAAGGACATTTTTGAATGTGGGAAGGACAAATTGGGCCGTGGTGGAGGAGATACTCTCGACATATGATATGGGGAAAATAGATAGCAGTGAGGAGGTAGAAGCAGAAGCGGGGAAACTCCAGTCCTTGATTGTTCGGGCGTGTCGCAAGGCAATACCCAGGAGTACAAAAGAGGAGCAAGAGGAGAGAGAATGGTGGAATGATGAGTTGGGTAGGATGAGAAGAAGAGTGAGGAAACTCAGGAGGGAGTACCAGGAAGAAAGAATAGAGGATGAAAGAATCAGAAAACAGGGTATATTTAGGAGAGAGAGGAATGAGTACAAGAGGGGATTGCAAGGGCAAGAATCGAGTGGCTGAAAGAAAGGGTCGAGAGGTTGCAATCGGAGAAACCGTGGAACAGAGTGTTTGGGCTCCTGAGGAAAGAAAGGGCAGAGGAAATACCGGGCACGGCTAAGAGGGAGGATGGCACATACACCGAGGGGAAGCACGAAACCAGCAGATACCTGCTGGACAAGTACTTCCCGAACGATGACAGGGGAAAAGACACCATGGGTAGACGCTGCATTAGGGAGGACGGAGATGAAGGATGGGGACCGGAGCAGCCCAACTTCACGGTGAGGGAGGTACAAGAGGTAATGGAAGGATTAAAAGACAACAAAGCGACGGGAACAGACGGCATACCTAATGAGGTGATGAAACACGTGGCGAACCTAATAAGCGAAGATGTTACGGATATACTCAACGCATGCCTTAGGCTGAGGTATTTCCCTGCAGTATGGAAGGTGATGAAGGTTGTGTGGATTCCTAAGAAGGATAGTAGCCTAAGGCCGATCAGCTTGCTGACCGCGTTAGGGCGAACTTTCGACCGGCTTCTCAGCGGAAGAGTACAGGTGTGGTGTGAAAGAGGACAGAAGTTCTCGCCCTGCCAATTTGGCTTCAGGGCGGGATTGGACACATCGACTGCTGTTGAGAATATGGTGGAGAGAATAAAGAGAAGTAAGAACGAGGGTATGCATAGCATGGTGATGGCGCTGGATTTGTCGAACGCTTTCAACACGGCATGGGGACCTGCGATAGGATGGAATATGAGGAAGATGGGGCTACCGGAGAACATTGGCAAGTTGTGCATGGAATTTGTAGGCGAAAGAAGAGTCAAGAGTGGAGGCGTGGAAGCAATCGTGGACGGGGGGTGCCCGCAGGGATCCAGCCTGGGACCCACGCTATGGCTTATTGTCATGGAAGCGTGGTTCGAGAGGATGAGGGCAGTAAACGAAAAGGAATATGACAGGATAAATGAAGGGGTGCCAGTAGCGCACAGAGTAAGTAGTGGGACGAAGGTGTGGGCCCAGGCCTACGCCGACGACCAACTTATAGTGGTGGTTGGCCCGTCGGTAAAGAAAATAGAAAGGATGTGGAAGGAGGTGTGGAAAGAATGTCAAGAATGGGAGGATGAAATGTGGCTGAGGTATAACGAAAACAAGACCGAATGCATGTTTGTCCCGGCCAGGAAACTGGACAAGGAACCGGTGGTTAGGGTGAGAGAGCAACGGATTGAGTGCGGCGGTAACATCACATACTTGGGCATGATAGTAGACAAGGGCCTACTGTACATTGATCATCTTAAGGAGGTAAGAAGGAGAACGGCTATAGTTGCAGGAAAACTAAGAAGATGGACGGGCCGTGACGTAAGGCTAAGGAGAGGATGTGTCAGACTGATTTTCGAAAGAGTGGTTAAGCCGGCGGTGATGTATGGCGTCCAAGTGTGGGGAGCAAGAGCGAAGGACTCTAGGGTGATCAGACAATTGGGGGCGATACAGAGACCGTTTACGCTATCGGCCAGCGGGGCATATAGAACGGCGCCGTCAGCCGCGTTATGCGTGCTGACTGGGATGGCGCCTCTATACATAGAGGCAGCAACGAGGTATGAAGAATGGAAGGCGCACGGAAAAGAAAAAGTAAGAGGACGGATAAACGGGTGCGACAGAATATACCCATGGATGATCGGAACAATTCTGGAGAACCGAGAAGGGCTAAAAGAGGTATTTGTGGACGCGGTTAAGAGAGAGGATGGACGAGTGGGTATAGGATGGGCGCATAAGGAGGGGAGCGAGTGGAGAATGGGTCGGGAAAGAATCAGTGAGCTGGGAAGCGTACAGGAAGCCGAAATGGTGGCTATAGGTAAAGGGGTACTGATGGGTGGAGAGATGGACATAAGAATAATAAGTGACTCGCCTGGAGCAGTGGAGACCATTAGGAATGCGAGATCGAAGAGCAAAAGGGCAGCTCGTATTAGGAGAATGCTTGAAAACAGAAGGGTAGCGGGATTGGTGACGGAAATTGAGTGGAGGAAAGGGCATGTTAGGGAGAATGAGGGTAACAGAAGAGCAGATGAAGAGAGTAGAAGAGGTGCGGAACTGCAAGAGATCACATGGCAAATAGACTTGGGACATAGCAGAATGGAGGAGAGGGAAAGGATTAGGAGAATGGTGATGGAAAAATGGCAGGGTGAATGGGACAGCGGCAGGACCGGCAGAAGCGTACATGGTATGTGCAACAGGGTAGGGATGGGGTGTATACCATTAGCAAGGAAGGCATTGCAACTGGTCACAGGGCATGGGAACTTTCGGGGTTACCTGGCAAGGTTCGGAATTGCACAAGAGACCCCATGCCAGTGTGGAACTGGCGGGACTGACACGGCGGAGCACATCAGGAACGATTGCATGCGGAGAGAAAGGGTAGAATGGAGAAGGAGGATCGAGGAAGAGGAGGATAGACTTGGAGCGTTACAGCTAAGGGATACGAATGGTGTGAAGGATGAATGGGTAAGGATATTGAATGAATGGGCGGGGGCTGTGGTCGAGGATGAAGAAGTATGAGAACCAACATAGTGTCAATGCGACGGTAATAGTGGCCTGGCTTCGGGATAAACGAGCGACGAAAGTAAATCGGGAGAGCAGGCGCTCGGATAGAATAAGACTGCCGACCAGGGAGGGCGCTGTTTGAATGTGGAGGATGAGCGGAATAAAGAAGGAAGGATCTTCCCCGCTGATTGCCCGCCCGGTATTCGGTGGGTCACGACCCAACGGTGGTGGGGGGGTGTGGCGGGGCGGAGGAGCGAGGGATATCGTGACGTGGACGTTGGAATGGGATGTAGGTGCAGCTTTATGGCCTGACGGCTTGGCAAGTGCAGCACACCTGGGGTGGTTTTAGTCAGTAAGAGTCTGACACTACTGATACGCGATGGACACCGAGCGATCAGAGTCCATGAGGATTTCCACCCCACTGAAAAAAAAAAAAAAAAAAAAAAAAAAAAGTGCCACGTTACAGATTAGTAAAATCGGATAAGAATTCATTAAATTTTAAACTTTATAACAAACTACCTTGTTATATTAGATCCATGAATGAAAAATGTTTCATATTTAATGTCAAAAGAATGCTACTTGAACATTGCTTCTATTCTGTTATGGAATATAATCAAAAATTAAGTATGTAACCTTATCGTGCGTCACTCACTTTTTTATTAATCGAGTATCACGGTGCACCACCTTTATGTATTTTTATGACCATTATGCATATTTATTATGCATAAATACTGTTTTTATTATTGTTGTATTATGTTTAATTAATCACGTATCACGGTACACTTGTCTTCACATTTATGTATTTTTATTGACCATTATGCATATTATGCATTTTGTTTTTATTATGGTTGTATGTTTATATATATGTTAAATCAGTCTTCTTTGGTTTGAGTTTTTAAAAACAGACTTTATTCACATTTATTGCAATATGGAAATATTGAATTTTACAAGTGAAATTATAATGGTTTAAAAACTCGTACTGATTCAAATCTACTAAACTACTTGGTTTGAAGACTGGAAAGACTTGAACGACTTGAATCCGGTCTCCTCGACTTTTATAGGTTCGGGAATGCTGACTGGATACTGCGTAGTTTCTATTGTTCCACGAAGACCTTCAAATGTGCTGAGGAATATCCTCTATCTTCTGCGTAGTAGATGATGCAATGTTTATAGTGCATGACGCAATTCCGGGACAAAGGGCTCATTCAGGAATCGGATATAACAACTCCCCCCTTGAAAAGAAAGTTGATGCGGTGCTGCAACTTTCACATCAAGCTAATGATTTATTGGAGTTCAATTCTATATTTTCTTCTTCTCTTTCATCTAAGTGGATACTTGGTCTTCTTTTTGAAGGTAACAATCTTCGAAGGGATGCAAAAGTTCTTCCTGTTCTTGGAGGTGGTGGAGGTGGATTATTTCTTGATGTCATAATTCCAATTTTCACTGAACGTCTATTTTTGCATTTACAAAATATGTAAAGTAAAATTACAAAGACAATTATTACAATTGTGAGAATCGTAAACCATGAAACATGTTTCCTCACAAAGGGTTCATTAATAATTTGATCAAGTTGGTCAGAATATTGATTTAATTTATGTTGAGCAATGTTTAAGTTATCAACATTTAATTTGCTCAATTTCAAAGGCTTTAATTTTGGAAGATTCTCTTTATTTGGTACATCATTGCAACATTGATATGGAATCAAAATTGGATAACTTTTATAAGTAATATTCCTTTCTTGAGTAACAAAGTATTTTGCATATACTCTTGTATTTCCAATAAATGAATTACAATTAGGTTCCAGTTTCAAAATTGAATTCGTTTTAATTATTTTTGTGACAATATCTTGTTTTTGACAATTAATTGTAACAGCCAAAGGATCTGATACAGTTATTAACCAAGTATTCTGCTGAATTTCAAAAACATTATAATCTTTTGCAAAAAGTAAGGAAGTTGAACACATTCTAGGAAGTTCTAGTAATGGTCTCAAAATATGAGCTTCACAAATTGCATTGCTATCAATTGGATAAGAAATAACATTTTCACATATATGAAAATTATAAAAAAGTAACTTACACTGATCTAAATTTTGAAAAGCAGTGTACATCATAGAATCATCATCTTTTGCAATATAATTTTTATTTGTTGGTAAAATATGATGTAACCCTGTTCTGTTATCTAGGATAGGAATGGGGTACAATCGGTAAACAGTATAGATTTCAGGTTCGACTAAGGGAATTTTCAATACAAAAATTATCCTTGAATCTGCTTGAAAAGCTTGTAATTCAATAATATCTAAGTATTTAGATACTGATGAAAGTTTCGCGGGTAAAGGTAAATAATTCTTTTGAATTGTTTGTGTTATTTCTTGAAGAGATGATACTAAGTCATTGGGTTTAATTATTGAAGTATGGATAATATGTAGTCTAGCAAACGTAATTGCATTGAGAATGTCATTCAAATAATTTTCCAAAAATGTATAACTTTCCAATAGTTGTTCACAGATTTCGATGGTTTTCAACTTTGCATCAGCCATTGCTAAATGGTCTGAAAGATCATAAATTGAAGTTTCAATTTGTTTTATATCTTCATTAAATGTTTCTTCATCTACTTGCAATTGTTGAATGGTACTATTAAATTCTTTTATTACAGAAGTTGTAACTGAAATTTGGTTTTTGAGTAAATTTTCAATTTGGTGTTCATCCCTGTATATTTTGTTAATACAATTGTTAAAGTATTCACCGTCACTGGCATCTAAATTTCCGGTAAGGGCTTTCCAAATTGATCCAGCGCCATTTATTAAACCTCTTTTATATCTTTTGTTATAATCATTCGAATCAACTTGAGATTCGTAATACTTTTCCTCTACTTGATGAGCAATTTTATTCAACAGACTAATATGCGTACTGATTTCTCCATAAAAATATTTCATTCTCGGATTGTTGGTTTCTATAAGTTCAATCAAGTCATTTAATATTCTTGCATTATGATCAATAGCTTCTTTTACTTGTGCCATATCTTTTACTACTAATAAAGTCCATTTTTCATTTGAAATTTTAATATCACCTTGTTCATGGTAATATACTCCTACTGAGTTATTAATAGGTGTTAACTTATACTGAGCGTTAACAATGTGGATGACTGCTAACAGGAGAAGAATCATTCTTGATCTGAAATTTCTTTTTCTAGATTTTCCTGATCTGAAACAAAACATGGTTTCAGTCTATCAAAATTTACTTTTGAATTTTGATTTGTTTCAGGATTCTTAAGCATGGCTGAATTTTGAAACACTTCGATAATTTCGAAAGGTCCATTAAATTTATTTTCTAATTTATTCTTTATTTGGGATTCTTTAACAAAGACTTTATCTCCAATTTTAAAAGATCGAGTTTCGTGATGGATATTTTCGTCAAATCGTTTTTTCGCATTTTGTTTTCTCCTTTCAGTATTTTCACGAGCTACTTTATAATAATATTCCATTCTATTATTAAGATCTCTTATATATTTGGTTAAAAGATCTTTTTGATTATATGTAGTTTCAGGGGGTCTACCTGAAGTGTGTCCAAATATCAACTCATAAGGACTGAATCCATGAGTTTTATTTTTACTGTTGTTATAAGCAATAACAGCAAGGGGTAAGATTGACAGGGGATGTTCATTAGGATTTTCTATCTTATGAACTCGTAACATTTCGACAAGGGTGGCATGAAATCTCTCTAGTGAACCATTTGATTGTGGATGGTCTACACTAGAAATTGTAATCTTTATGTCGTATAGTGTACAAAGGTCTTTTACAATGTGATTATTAAACTCTTTACCTGAATCTACGTGGATTCTAAGTGGAGTTCCATAATGTTGGAAAAATACAAGTAAAGTACTAGCGACTGATTTTGCGGTTTTGTCAGGTATTGGATATGCTTGGGTGAATTTAGTTAATTCGCATCTCAGTGTGAGAATATAATTTTGTACTGGAATTTCTAAAATATCAACATTTACTCTTTCAAAAGCTGTTTTGGGAGTTTCTGTTATAACAAGAGGATTCTGTAAATTTTGTCGACATATTTTCGCTTTTTGACAAATTTCACAAGCTTTTATGAAATTTTCAACATCTTTTGTGATGCCTGTCCAATTATATTTTTCTCTTATTCTTCTCAAAGTTTCATTTATTCCACGATGCAAATTCTTTTTACCATTGTGGTATTGATCTAATATTATTGGTATTTCATTTTCGTTGGGGGTTCGAACTACGTCTTGACATATTTCGAATTTAGTATTCTCTTTATCTGCTAGGATATATGAAAGCATTTCTTGAATAGGTAGATCGACATTATTTTCGACATAATACGTTTTTGAGGGTTGAAATGTGTCTTGGCATCGATATAAGGAACTGAACATATATTCAATTGCATCTTCAGGTTCAAAAGGTACTAATATCAAATAATATTTCCGATCTTTTACAGTTCTACTGGAAACAATATTTATTTTATTTGGATAAAAATCTATATCTTCTTCAAATATATCGTCAAGTATTTTATCATGTAATGGTGTTAATTTTTGGTGTTGTGGAAAAATAACAATGTCTTTATGACTTTTGTCTAGTACTTGATCATTGATGAATTTAAATTTTGAATAATCAATTAATGATTTGATTTTAAAAAGTCTAGAAAAGTTTGTTAATTCTTCTAATACGGTTTCTTGAGCTATTTCAGTCTCTGTATCTGAAATATCATGTTCTTCAAGATTATCATTTGCCATTAAAATATTTGATAAGACTTTGCTACAATCATCAAAATGATTCATTCTGATTCTAGATAAAGCGTCTGCGTTCTTATGAATTTTTCCGAGTCGATAAATAACTTCGAATTGGTATTCCTCTAATTTCAAACGCCATCTGGCTAATCTACTGCCAGGGTCTTTTATTGAAAATAACCATGTTAGTGGTCGATGGTCTACTATAAATTTAAATTTTCTACCATAAAGATAGGGTCTAAAATGTTTAACTGACCATACCATGGATAAAAGTTCTCGTTCAATAGTTGAATATTTTGTTTCAGCGGGACACAATGTTCTAGATGCATAGGCAATAGGTAAGTCTTTTCCTATTGGTCCTTGGGATAATACGGATCCAATTGCAAATGAGCTTGCATCGGTTGTCAAGATAAAAGGTTCATCAAAATTTGGATAAATCAAAATAGGGGTTGAAGTCAAGGCTTTTTTCAATTCTTGGAATGATTTTTTGCATTCTTCATCAAAATGGAAGGATACATCTTTCTGTAATAATCTTGTCATGGGTTTAGAAATTTTTGAAAAATTTGGAATAAATTTTCTATAATAACCTGCAAGTCCTAGAAATTGTTTAATTTCTTTTGGGTTGGCTGGTTCTGGGAAATTAATTATACAATCAACTTTTGCTGGGTTTGGTTTCACTCCATCTTTAGTAATAACATGTCCTAGATAGGCGACTTCTTGTCTCAAAAATTCACATTTGTCCGGTTGTATTTTCAAATTTGCATTTCTTAATAGTTTGAAAACTAGTTTTAAGTCAGATATGTGTTCGTCTATAGTCGGGGAATAAATAATTATATCATCCATATATACCAAACATCTCTCGTTTCTAAGTCCGGTTAGAATATGATCTAAAATTCTTTGGAGAGTACTGGGAGAGTTTTTCATTCCGAAAGGCATTCTGAGAAATTCGTATAAACCATTTTCAACAGAAAAAGCGGTTTTTTCTATGTCATTAGGATGCATTTCAATTTGATGAAAACCTGAGGCTAGATCAAGGGTGGTAAAATATTGACATTTTCCGAGTTGGTCTAATAAATCTGATATATTGGGCAAAGGATATTTATCATCAATAGTTAGTTCATTTAATTTTCGATAGTCAATTACTACACGCCATTTTTGTTTTCCTGATGCGTCGAGTTTTTTCGGTACGACCCAAACTGGGGCTGACCATGGTGAAATTGAGGGTCTAATTATATTTTGTTCTAATAATTTTGAAATTTGTGACTTCACTTCTTCTTTATGTACGTGTGGATATCTATAAGATTTTGTTGAAACGGGTTGTGCACCATCTTTCAGTTTCACTGTATGTTTAATTTCACTTGTGAAAGTTAAAGGATCGCCTTCTAAATAAAATATGTCTGTGAATTCTAAACATAAGGTCTCAATTAGTTCTTTCTCTTCTTCATTAAGATGTTTTAGACGAAGTAAATTCTTTATTTTCTCTGGACGACTTGTTTCTATGTTTTCTGTTTCAATGTCATTTTCATTTCCATAATATTCTTCAAATTGTAAGTCATTAAAATCAATAGATTTTTCAATTGCATTTACATTTACAACGGTTACTAAAAATTCTCCTTTTTCGTTAATTTTGACTAGGGCATTTGGAAGTTTAACTTTCTCTTTTTCAGTAGCTAACAGTATAGCTTCTGTATTTCTTAATTTGGATTTTAATTTAAAAACTTTTTCAACTCTTGGTTCGATTGTTATTTTATTTTCGAGATTTTGTGTACTGAACTTTTCCTGTAAGTTTCCTTGAATTTTTTGTTCATTATTTATTTTAACTGATGTTCCAGCAAGTGTTTTCCGGGCTGAATATAAAGGGAAGGTTTTATAATTCAAAATTAAAACTTGATTACCAATATCTACTACTCCATCAAATCTTTTCAAAAAATCGGTACCTAAAATTCCGTCAAATTCGATATCTAAATCGTGTACATAAACTTTATGCCAAACTGGTTTTTCTTCTGTGCCAAATGGTATTAAAACTGACTCTTTTACCATTACTTTTCCATCTGTAACTCCTGTAACTGGTATATTTTCTGAAAATCTTTTTGTATAATTTTCAGCTGTTTTCCTTTTAAAAATCGAGATACCTGCACCTGTGTCAATTAATATTTTAAAATTAGCTGGACTGATTAAATAGTACAAATCGCTACAATTGGATGTTATAGAAATTGCTGATCTGTCTTGAGGTCGTTCATAGTGGGTATTGTTTTCTCTGGCTTGAATTCGCGAGTTTTGATAAGCGCTGCGAGATTCGCTTTCATTTCGATTGCAGGAGGAATCTGTTGAGTTGGACATTGTTGTTCTATAATTAGATTGTCTGCATATAGGGTTTGTCGAGATTGGGGATTGGTATTGATTAATTGTGTCGTACATGGATTGGTAGTTGTACTGATAGGTGGGTTGTCTAGTGACAGAAAATTGTGAAAATCCGTTTGAAGTTGTTCTACTTCATAGTCAAAATTTTCATTTGGTATTTGATCATATTGCTGTTGTTCAAAATCTTGTTGTTCCTGGAAATAATCTTCCTCATCATAGAATGACTCGTTTCCTTGGTCTGAATATTCATAAATATTTTCGTTTTGATACTCAAAATCTGTATTTGAGCATAATGAATCGTACTCATGATCTAATAAATGGGTTTTATTCGCATTTAAATTCCATTGAGGGTTATTCTTGATTACTGTGGGTCTATTTGTTTGAAAATATTGTCCGCGTTGTTGCATTTGAGGATTTGCTTGTCTTTGGAAGTTTTGATTTCGGAAATTTCGATTTGGATTTTGATTTTGGAACATATTTGGTCTCATTTGAGGTTGATTCATTTGGGGTTGACTCGTTTGAGGTTGATACATTTGGGGTTGATTCGTTTGGGGTTGGAAATAATTCCTTTGGAATTTATTTGTGGTCTTGTATTATGATTTGTTCTTGAACTTTGAGGTTGTGATGAACGATTGATTGATTTTTGATTTTCAAAGTATGAGAGCTGTATCTCACGCTTTATTCTAACTGAAGCTTCTAGCATACTGTTTGGATTGCTAGCTCGAATAATTTGACCGATTTTGGGTTCGAGGCCTGTTAATAAGGTATTTAAAACCATATTTTCAATTAGTTAAGACTGTGCGTTTTTCTGTGCGTTTGTTAACATAGATCTTTGTATACACGAATACATTTTCGCGCTATGACTTTGAAGTCTTGAGAAAAACGTCAGTGCATTTTCTCCATATGCTTGCCTTATTCTTTGTAAATCCTGTATCAAAGATGTTAAGTCACGGGAATCACCAAAGTGAGAATTTAATAAAATTTTGATCTCTTGATAATTTTCTGGATTTCTGGAATTTATCAATTGAGCAGCTTTTCCTCTGAGTTTGTTTCTAATGTGAATAGTTAAAAGCAATTTTTGTTGGTCTACTGCCATAGCTTGCGCATGGTCACAGGCGTTAAGAAAATTTCCAAGCGAAATTGAATCACCATCGTATTCTGGAATTATCGAGAATATTTCGGAAAGTTTATACGGTTCTAATGGTACTTCGCGTTCATTATGTAAACTTTCATTTGAACTATGATGTGACATTTTGGGTAAATTTTGGGATAACAAGGTTAAATCAAATTTAGAAAAATATCAAAATACAACAAAATGATTAATGATTCGATGTGGTACTTACAATGAGTTTCCTACGTCTAATGCTGGTTGGTTGAGCTTCCTAAGCTCTGGGTGGCTTGCTTCTTCTTTCTTCTTGTTTCTTTCTTCTTTTTCTTGTTGTCTCCGGGGGTTTGTGGAAAGATGAAGTCCTACTTCATAAAGCTCTAGCTCCAACAGGATGAGCAGCGTTCGACGACTTACGCGGGTTCCAAGAGGTGATTTCTTCACGACGAGGTGAGCAACGTTCGACGACTTATGCGGGTTTCTTGTTGTTGAAGAGACCGTCTTGTCCACTGGGTTCTGCTTTGCGGTTCTTGGACTCGTTGGAAGTCTGGAGACTACCGCTGTTTCTTCGTTGGATCACAGCGTTTTCGAGATCCGCACTACTGCGCCAATTTGTTAAATCAGTCTTCTTTGGTTTGATATTTTAAAAACAGACTTTATTCACATTTATTGCAATATGGAAATATTGAATTTTACAAGTGAAATTATAATGGTTTAAAAACTCGTACTGATTCAAATCTACTAAACTACTTGGTTTGAAGACTGGAAAGACTTGAACGACTTGAATCCGGTCTCCTCGACTTTTATAGGTTCGGGAATGCTGACTGGATACTGCGTAGTTTCTATTGTTCCACGAAGACCTTCAAATGTGCTGAGGAATATCCTCTATCTTCTGCGTAGTAGATGATGCAATGTTTATAGTGCATGACGCAATTCCGAGACAAAGGGCTCATTCAGGAATCGGATATAACATATATATCGAAGATTTATTTATACATTGTTGTATTATACAGACTTGCTATAAACCATATTTTGTATGTGTCACATAGCCAATAAACTATCTATCTATCTCTATCTATCTATAGTATGGCATTACGCTACCGCCTACTTCTTTTTTAAGACTATCGGAAAATACAAGCATTTTTGTTATTTATCCGACACGTTCGATTAACGCCCACGCGATTGGGCCGCCGGTACCAGCGCTATGACCATCATTTTCTTTTTTGTCATTCCGTAGTTAGACCCCGGAATAACCGTCATACTGGTACAAATAATAATAGTCCCCTCCCCTGTTAACTTTTGAACAGTTTGATGTACGAACATAAATAAAAAACTGTTTGGAGGGTTTCACCGATACTACTTTTTGAAATGGAACACACCGTTATTGCTCGATAAATGGCGCGGGGGGTACGTCAACCAAAACATTTTAAATGACATGGGGGGTCATGTGTCACATCGTTGAAAAGATAATTCAACTCTCTTTTCAACCATCTAAAAAAAAATTAAATTTCGTTCCATCCAAAAAAAATTCTGTCTCGTTATTTCATATCAAATCGTTCAAAAGTTATAGCGGTCAGGTAAGAAAAAGGAATCAAACAAATGCATCCTGTGAAAAATCGTAAAAACGAAAATCAGGGGGAGGGGCTACTAAAATTTATTCAAGTATCCATAGTATCCAGCAAAAGTGCATAGCTATGTGAGGGTGCTCAAATCAATATAGAAAAATACTCCAAAATTGAGTCTGCAGGGTTTCAGCAAAAAACAATTTGACGTTGTGATTTTGAATGGATCCCTACAATTTTTTTGTCAACAAAGATGAAAGTCAAAGTGATGCATCTCTCGAAGAACTATTTCTGAAAAAATATAACTAGTGAGATAAAAAATAGAGAATGTGATCTAATTTCTGCTATTCATTTTAAGATGTTTTTTGAAATATTGAAAAAGTACTCCGAGAGATTCCTAGATCCAACTTTTTAAAATTTGATGGTGTAAGAAAATTTTGAGTTCACCCAGCGAGCTCCGAGTATGTTGATTTCTTCCGTTCCTTGTTTTACCAATAGCCACTAATAAGGTAAAACCCCTCTTATCTTAGTAGGTTTGCATAAATACATTTTGCAATAATTGATTATTATTATAACTGAACAATATAATGTTGCCTTCTCATTGCTAGACTCATAAACGGAGCTTTCAAACTGGCATTATGGCACAAAGAGCAAAACCATCTCGTCAAAAATGACATTTCTTAAAATTGGGGAAACTATTGTTTGTAGTTCATTTCTCTCTTAAAAATGATCTAGTGCACCAAAAATCAAAATGTTGAAAAGGAATGGTTCCTAACAAAAATTGGTATTTTGAAAGAATTTGACCACGAAATTATTCCACAGGATGTTTTAAAATTAAGGTTTAACAACAAACTTCTAATTAACTCTGTATAATGACAAATAAGCCAGCGTATAACGAAAGACTGAGTGTGCAAGTTTGAATTCATAATTTTATCTACAGTTTGATGTACAGAATTTTGAAAATTGAACCAATAATGAAAAAACTACGAGACCTCAAATTTTACCAAATATTAACTTGTTGCGTTTTTTTGCATGTGAGTGTATTTACATTATTCGCAAATTACACAATAAAGAAATTCATAAGTATGTCCGAACTTTTCAGGATATTCGAAAAAAAATATTTGAAGGCTTTGGAATGCTTTGAAAACACCAGTAGAAAAAAAATTATGTTTTCCAAAGCAAATAAAACAGAAAAGTGAGGATGTTGTACCTCCTGAGTCAACATCTGTCAAATGTGTACGAAACCAATTATAATCAGTAAGATAGGATGGATTACAAGGGAAGATCATTTGGCATTACCTATTGGTTGTATCTTTTATGATAAATAAATTATTACCATTAACATTATAATCGCGATACATCAAACTGTTAAATTCTTGATATTGTTTGATCTAATTAAGTACAAGAACTGGTCAGAACCGTCTTGCATCAAGAAGTACTTCAGAGAGCGATAAACAAAAATAACGTTTTTATTGACAAAGTTCAACATTACATACATTTGAAGTAAGTTTTTTCAGTCTGTTACTACACACAACGTGGATAATTAGATTAGAAATTAAGTCTAAAACTCTTTAAGCTGTCGGAAAAAGTGAGAATCAAATGAATTTCAATGCTCAATAGCCTATCGAAACATTCGTGACAAGTCGGCTTCACTCGCAGCAGGGCCATGGTGATAAATTTGGTTCTGGGCGGTGCAGGGGAGAGGACGTAGCTATCTATGAATTTATTAAGGGCAAGGAGTTATACAAAAATGTCTGTTATCGATGTGAAACTAATAATGAAATCCAAAATTTCACAAAATATGAGTAATTTCAAAACATAATTTATGAAAAATTTAAAACATTACAAAAACGATAATAAGCAATAAATTGTTCTGGACAAAATGATCATTCAAACGAAACTAATTTCTTTTTAAGAACGAGGGAAGAATATGGCAAGGGAAGAAAATTCCAAAATAGAACAAACATAGAATCGCTTTGTCTAGTCTGAGGCGAACGGAAGAGTGATCACGGCGATTGCGTCGGAAAGCCGGACGGGGAGGGTTTGCCGAAGTTTCATGGGTTTGCAAATTCATAGGTCAACTTGTATGATTTTTCAGAAGTGTGGGAAAAAATTGCACAAAGTTTGAAAATTTTTGTCATGCGCGATAATCGACTCAATCGACAATATTTCATTGCACTACTTTCCCAAAGGCTCATAGGGTTGCAAATTCATAGGTGGACTTGTTTGCCATTCCAGAACCTTGACAAAAAATTGCACAAAGTTTGGAATTTTTTATCATCCGCGAAAATTATTTTAATTGATAATATTCTATTGACCTGTTTTCTCGACGGTTTATAGGGTTGCAAATTTATAAGTAGCCTTGTTTGCCATACCAGAACTTTGAGAAAAAAATTGCACAAAGTTTGGAATTTTGTGTCACCCACGAAAATGGACTTAATTGATAATATTCTATTTCCCGGCTTTCCCGACATTTTATAGGGTTGCAAATTCATACATGGACTTGTTTGCCATAGCAGAACTTTAAAGAAAAAATGCAAGAAGTTTGTAATTTTGTGGCATTTGCAAAAATTGCTTCTAAAGATACTGTTCTTTCCTGCCATCTTCTGGGATACTGAAAAGAGTGCAAACTCAATTGGCGACTTAAAATTATACCAGCAAAGTTTGCAAAACACGAAAATGGTACTGATACTGTTTTTAGCGTTATCCATGTTTTTTGGATATTCCGTACGCATGACAAGTGTGCAAATTGAAAGCATTTTAGGGGTGACTGTACCATGATTTACCACAAATTTGCACAATGTTTGCAATTTTGTTATCGTAATTAGCGCTAATTAGAACGTAATTGAGGATTATTCGTATTTCTGGTTGAAAATTGTAGGTGCAATTTCAAGAGGAATGTAGAAAAGAAGTTCTTTGATAAATCCACAATTTGCACAATGTTTGCAATTTTGCCCAAGGAGATATTGCTAATTAGCATTTTATGTGAAATTGCCTAATTTCCGGTACCCGGATTTTTGTGCACATTTTTATATTTGGTCTTTACTGGATGCCTTAACATATGACGGTGCTAAAGAAATGTTTGTATTTATTGTAAATTGCCGGTCTATTTTGCCTGGCCTATTTGCCGTATGGCCTGATGCGGACTCTAGGAAGCATGTGCTTGCTGCTTATTGGCTAAAAACAAAAGGGATATAGTGGAGACAGATAGAATTTATGAATTGCTGATTACCATTTCTTAAGTAGATGTGCACCTTAGGTATCGATACTCAAAGGGGGTTCTTATATAGGTAGCTTTTGTTACGCTTTACCTTGAGACAAACTACTAATGCTTGCTAGTATAATTTGTGCTGTAGTTGTAAGAATATGTAGAACTTCGGGAAACTAGAGTATCCAGGAATATCACTATTTTCTCCCTAGACTCTTCAATACTGTCCAATATAGTTTAATGCTGATAAAGGAAATTATAGGCCCCTAACACCCTGAAGTTTTTTTTTATTTTTATCCACACCCTGGTCTGTAAAGGGTTAGGAATCAATTGCCAACTCAAAATCATAACGATAACAGAAACTAAAAACTATCTGACCAAGTGCTCGAAATGTTTGCCATCATTTGCTGAACAATAGCCCAAGCGGTCATAAAATTCCCTCAAGGTATTAGGTAGCATTTGGGGCGTGATTTAAAGAGCTGCCCTACATATTTCATTTTTCAAGGTTTCTAAATTTGCTCGTTGCTCAAACTACATCAATTTAAAATCTGACATTTGGAGAAATATGTAATGAGGCGTCACTGAATTGATTGCAATGAAAACAAAGGGTGTTCCATATGAAAAAATTGAATTACTTTCTATATCTGAAAAACTGTTGATTTGGCAACATTGCCGATAACACCAGTGAAACGGGCATTATCAAAAACCAGCATGTATGAAATTTAGCCTTTTCTTGAACCTTATTGAAAATGTTGGGACGTTCCCAGACTTTTGAACGAAAAAGCAATGTTGTCATATTTCGAAAACTGCATTAATTTAAATTCGGATATTTGGAGACATAAGTAATGGGCGTCGATGAATTGATTACAATGAAAACAAATAGGGTATTCCATTTGAAAAAATTGATTTACTCTCATTATCTAAAAAACAATCAATTTGGCAACATTGTCGATATCATCATTGAATTGGGCATCATCAAAAATCACCCAGTCGGAATTTTCATAAATTTTCTCTGGGCTGTTTCTGAAATATGAGACCGTTCGGATACTTTTAAAAGACAATGTGTGCCCAAGCATGAATGATGTAGATTCGGATGTAGGACCTACCCTGTTACTGATATAATGCAAGAACCTCGAAACTAGTCCTGAGTGGTGGTCATTTCTTATCAGGACTTGCGTAGCTCGGCTGTTTGAGTAATAGAAGCATTTGCAATTGGGTCGTCTTGTAGGAATGTTGCATAGAGGTATGTGGTGGATGTAGTTTAATGTTCATTGAAAAATTGAACTCTGGTAATCCACGCTTCAATAATGCACCCTGTCTGAATGAAAACAATTTCGAAAAATAGTTATAGGTGTTTCCTTTGACAAACAAAAATGAGGAAATGAAATAGTGATTCACAATGGAGCAATCGACCAAGGGAATTCTGTAGATTCACGCTGTATATGTTACTCCACTTGATAAGTTTGCGTTTGTCTTATTCAAAATTCTGTTTTGTAATATTTCCAAATTAGGTCTCGGGTAATTAAAAAATCCAATATATTGAAGAGAAATCCAATATATTGAAAATAAATCCAATATTTTGAAAATAAATCCAATATTTCAAAAATTTATCTGATATATTAAAAAGAAATCCAATATATTGAAACGAAATTCAATATATTGAAAAGAAATCCAATATTTTGAAAATATATCCATTATATTGAAAATAAATGCAATATATTGAAAATAAATCCAATATATTGGATTTATTTCAAAGAAATAATTTTATTTTATTTGTTAGACGCTTTCGTAGAGTTGCATTGAATGTTGTGGTTTCTATGAAATTATTAGTGATTTTCTTTTTTTTGCAAAAGTGGGGTGGAAATGTGTCTGAGTATTGAATTATTCTGGCAAAGAACAACATCCCCTCCCCCAAAGAAAAGAAATTTTATTTGAATTTGTTATTTAAAAAAGTACTGGAATCTTATCTCTGAAGTAAATGCGAGTATACAGGGTGTGGCACCGAAAACAAAACAGATCGAATATGTTCAAAACACATGTGGTGTGAGGAAAATGCAAAAACAAGTCGATTTTTAATCCAAGGGAGACATCTTTCTATCATAATCATAACTTTCATACCTCTCTCCTTACCCCTTGGTGTGACAGATCATTAAAAAGGTAATTTTATAATAAACTCAGCCATGTCACTTTCCGCTACCTAACTTTCTTTTTTGGCGCCCTTTTGCTGGAAAAACAACTGTTCCGTATTCCAAATTATACTTCATTTGCAAGCTCATTTGACATAAATTCGGTGACAATATATTATGGAAATTTTCTAAGGGAGAAAACAAAATGACGGCTCCAAAATGGCGGACAAGATTTGGTTTTATGGTCCGATTTGATTCAAAATTGAGAAGTGGTGGTTTTCAGGGTTAGAAATTATGAATTGTTTGTTAATGCAAAAACACAAGATGGTGGCTCCAAGATGGCGAACGAAATTTGTAATTATGGTTCGATACTTATGAAAATTAGTATGTGGGGATTTGCGGCTCAAAAATTATGATTTTTTTTGTCGATGCAAAAAATCATAATGGCGGACGATATTTGTAATTGTGGTTCGATTCGATTCAAAATTGGCATATGGGAGTTTTACAAGTTTGCAGTATGACTAAAAAGAATTAATTAAATTGATGAATAAAGCTTTCATAGAAATGCGCCAAAGCACTAAAAAAAATATTTTTTTTAGATGTGTTACGTAGGTTATTCTGTGCGTAACAAGATCAAAATTTTGTTGAAATGAACAATTCTTTTTCACATTTCTGCAGTACTCGTTGTGTATGTACCTTTAGTAGTCTACTTCATTTTTCTAATTTTATTTTTACATAATATTTCGTCATTAAAGTTTTACCCAAAATTCGATCAAGTTATTTACTTCACTCTGCAAGTATCCCTAGATTATGGGCCCAGAAGTATTTTGAACTTATTCGGTGGGAACGGGAAGCTGCAGGAAGACGAAAAATCAGGTTGAAAGTTTTGGTACCGGCAAGAAAGTTTCGTAGAAATCATGGCCGCCGCCGCATTATCCAGCAATCAAGTGGTCAACTTGAAACCATTTGATGAAAGGGCTTTCTCCAATTGGGAATATGTAATAAATCGCTAGGGTGTTAGGCGACGATATCTTTGATTCAGTTTCATACTGACCAAAGCAAACAACCACTCCTCAGTCGCCCACACTAGGAAGTATTTTTTTATTAATACAAAATTAAAGTATAGATGGTAAATACTTTTGCTGCCACCAGACCCAGAGTATAGTTTTGAATCCGCTCTGGATCACCCGGATTTAGGCTCAGGGGATAGCCTCTCCAAAAGCCCGAATGCTCAATCTTATATGCTTAGCAGCTCTACTGGTTTTCGATATTTCACCATCATCTCGAAAGCAAAGATGTTGGTTTGTAGGTTCGGCCCCGGCTTCACAAATGCGAGGACTTTATATGAGGGGTTGAAGGGGTAAGTAATAGTAAGAAGCAAAGTTCCACCAACCAGCTTTATTCACCAAAGCAAAAAAATGGTAGAAAATAATAACGAAAATATTAAAATAATTTGTAAAATATAAAAATGTATATATTTTATAAATTTGTAAAATTCATACACTCATACATATGAAAAACAAGCGCAAGAAAAATAAAGTAAATAGTTTCAAAAATAGTTCACCCTCTCAAAACATGAAAGATCGCTCTACAGTTAAACATGCATTTTTGTGCCAACAACCCTTTCAACAACATTCCCGATATTAAATCACAGCCATACTTTTCAAATGAACTCACTACTATTATAATTACAACAAAATTTAAACTATTATTATTAATCTCTTGTATTTGCCTTCATAACTACCCTCAATTTAAAATGACAAAACACCCAATTTTAGTTAGCATTTATTATTATTAGTCGCCTGAATCTAAGTTGAAGGCCTGAATCTCATACTGATATCGTGAAACACCCCATATTCATTGTCATCAGACCAAACACGCCCCAAGTTTAAAACGAAACTACATAATTATTATTATTTGTCTTGGAAAAATTATACTCAGTTAAGAAACACACATGTCGGCCTACGAAAAATTCATACCTGACTTCTCATCTTAGAGAGTGGCCTCGGCCGACCTCTCAGGCGGGGTCGGTCCAGATATCCACAACTGTTTACTCACACTTTCAACCACCGAATGAATTTATAAAAATATCAGCCCCGTTCGTTCCCAACGAAAATCTCGACTATATCAGGTCAAAGTGCTACAAGTCGTTAAATTTATATACCCAGAGTATCCCTTCTTTTCTCACGCTGGATATAACGTAGAAACACATAAAATTTCCTCAAATTATAAAGACCGTTTTATACAGGGCACACCATTAATAAATGAAACAGATGTTCTAGAAACTGATCCACCAACAGATGCCACAGAACTTGCCAAGTTTGAAAAGTGCGATCTAAAGGCCAGAAATATAATTGTCCAGTGTCTGTCTGATAACATGTTGGAGATGATTAAGTCCAAAACATCAGCTAAAGGTATAATGGACGCCCTCAGCTCAACCTATCAGAAAAAAGGAATCTCCACTCAAGTACAGCTTCAGAAGAAGCTCAGATGATTGAAATATACAGAGGGGACATTTTTGAATGTGTTTCTCACAGAGTTCGAGCAGACTGTTCAGGAGTGCGGGTGGTAAAATGGAACAAAGTGAAATTTTCTCACAGCTGCTGTCTTTCATGTCTGAAACGTACCAAGGTGTTACAACAGCTATTGACATCATGTTCTGCCAAGATGAGTCAAGAATAACTCTCGACTTCATTCAAAGTAAACTACTCATGGAAGAGTCACGGCAAGCTAAAGAAAAAACTGAACAATATAGCAGTGATGCAGCGTTCTTGGGATACAAGAAAAAATGGAACCAGAATTGGAAAGGAAAAGGAACACGAAATGAAAAGAAGAGAATTGGATTTCCTTTCAAATGTCATGGCTGTGGAGTTAGGCCGAGAAATCAAAGAAAAGATGGCAATGTTGCTTTGCAGATAATGAGGAATGTGAGAATACCATAACATTCCTGTCTGCATCCGAAAATTCACTGGTATGCTCAGAAAATTCTGAAGAGTTTAAATTTGTAGTTGACAGTGGTGCCACCAACCATCTTATCAATAGAGTGACAGGACATTTTCTGAAAGAGGAAGAATCTATTTCATATATTATAAATATTGCAAAGAGAGGAGAAACATTAGAAGCTACAAAACAAGGAAATCTCCATTTGGAAAATGAGAATAGCACGGAAATTTAATTGAAAAATGTGTGGATGTGTGATAAATTCCTTCATAACTTGCTGTCAGTCAGAAACCTTGAAGAAAATGGATTTCTCATTTCATTTCAAAATAAAGAAGTCACCATATCTAAGAATAATGCCACCATTTTGAAAGATAAACTTTGTGGAGACCTTTACATTATCTCTTTGAAGCTGTCACAAAAAGGCAACAATGTAGCAATTGTAGCAACAGAAAATAATATATTGATGCACAAAAACTATTCTGAGGCGATCACGGGTGATACTTGGAAAGCAACAATTCAAGAGGAGCTGGACTCGCTACGGAAAAAACACACATGGGAGTTAGTGAAACCACCAGAAAATGCTGAGATCATCGATCATCTTGTTGCACGTAGGTTTAAATATTGTTCATTGAACGACAATGTGTACGCACCTGTAGTAAGAATGGTTACCATTAGGGTATTGCTATCACTGTTTATTGAGTTTGATTTGCATGTACAATAACTAGATGTTAGTTCTGCATTCCTGTATGGGACTCTAGATAATCCTGTCTATATGTATAAACCGGAAGGATTTGAGGAAAACTCTGATGTTGTATGTAAGTTAACTGAATTTCTTTATGGACTCAAGCAAGCTCCAAAATGTTGGAATTCTCACTTTCACAAAAAATTAACCAATTTGGGTATGAAAAGATCACAAAAAGATCCTTGTTTATTGTAATGTATTAGATTTAAATACATTATTTTAGCAATGGTAACCGCGAATATTCATATTTGTTTCGAAGAAAACTAGAACGTTAACGGGCAGTATGTTCGCGAGTACCGATTGTAATTATATCCATGAAATTAATAAAGCCTAAGTGAAAAGTACATATTATTACATACTCCGAGTTTCTTCTTTACATTTGTATTACCTACTGATATAAAGTTCAAACGAAACATTACAAGGTGGCAGCGGTTAAAAAACGCGCTTAGGTTTTTGTTAGTGTGGATTTGTTGTTTTTCATTCGAATTTTCGAGCTGGTAGAGCTCGAGGCTTTCTTGGAACCAGCCGGGTTGCTATCGATGAAAAACAGGACGCAAAATCGAGTATCTATTGCGAAGTGCTCACTCGATCAGATAAATACTGAGAACTATCAGTGTCTGGTTAACGAAATAGACTGTGGTTAAGATGGCAGAACAAGGAAAAGTTCCTGAAGAATTTTGATTTAAAGGAAATGTGGCAAATAACTGAAAGCTATGGAAACAGAAGTTTCAGTTGTTCCTCAAGGCTTCTGGAAAAACAGAGAAGAGTGAAGATGTTCAAGCAATTCTTCTGAACCTTCTGGGAGATGAAGGAATACACTTTCGAGTATGGTCCGGGGGAAGATAAAAACAAAATAGAGGTGGTTTTAAAAAAGTTTAACGGGTATTGTGATCCAGTGAAAAACTTGGTATACAAACATTTCAAATTTTTTAAAAGAGACCAATTGGCCGGTGAAACTGTTGATCAATTCATTACAGCACTGAGGCAGTTGGCTAGTTCGTGCGAATTTAAAGAAAAAGACGTTCTTATTCGCGACCGTATCGTGATTGGTATTAAAGATGCTCGTATATAAGAAAAACTACTGCAAAATCCGAACTTAGGACTGTGTGAGGCAATAAACCTTTGCAGATCGATGGAGATGAGTATGGCAACTCAAAGAGAAATCGCGAAAGACTCTGTTAGTGAGTGAGATTAGCAAGTTTCGGATGTGGAAAAAGCATAGTGGATCTTCACGTGGATCTAGTGACCACCGCAGGGAATATCACAGTGAATCTAGGGGTGATGCAGGTAATTCGAGATATGAATACGAGGAACGAGGTAAGGGACCATCCGAAAAGAAATGTTCCTACTATGTAAATCTTCACTCAAAGGGTAAGTGTCCTGCTTTCAATAGATTATGCAGTTCTTGTAACCGGATGGGGCACTACTGAAAATTTTGTACTAAGAAAAATGTACATGGGGTGATAAACTCCTCTGACGAGTCAAGTTGTGATCAGGGCGAGGATTTCTTCGGAGAATCCAGTACCGCTAGCTCGTCAGCTAATATAGTTTGGGTTGTGAACACCTCAGATATTAACGCCATTGAATGGCTAGAGAAAATAATTGTTTCTAGATATCCAATAACTTTAAAAATTGATACAGGCAGCCAAGTAAATATTCTGAATAAGAATGATTTCGAAACTTTGAATATCCCATACAAAAAACTGTCTCCAGTGTCGTCAATTTTATCATCCTTCTCCGGTCATAAAATCGATGTGCTTGGACAAATTAGTGTAATTTGTAGTTCAAAAGAGATGAAAGACATTAGACTTTTGTTCTATGTGTTGAACTCTAAAAAACACAGTTCTATTTTGGGTCTCGACGCTGTTAATGAACTGAAAATAATTGCAAAAACTGTCAATTTGATTTCGAATGACCTTTGTACTAAGCTCGATGAACTTTTGAACTCATACAAATCAGTGTTCGAGGGAATCGGTAAAGTGAAAAGGCAATCAGCCCTATGCTGTATCACTTCCGCTAAATATAACATCACGGTTGTTCGCCATTTCCGTTATTTTGCTATTGCTTGGTAATAGCAAAGCAACAGAAATGGCGAGTAACGGTGACGTTAGTCAGTAGGAGAAGAATTATATATCTGTCAAAAATATTTGATCAGAAAAGTGCTACAAAAATTTAATATGAATGACTGTAAACCGTCAAACATACCCATGCAACCAAAACTGCAGTTGTCAGTTCCAACTGATATCACAAATGAGAAATTACCATTCCGTGAACTTGTAGGTTGCTTGATGTATATAATGTTAGGCTCCAGACCTGATCTTAGTTTCTGTATCACTTATTTTAGTCAGTTTCAAAATAACCATACAGATGAACATTGGAATCACTTGAAAAATGTTCTCAGACATTTGAAAGAAACTGAAAATTTTAGATTAAAGTTTACAAAAACTTGTAATGATTCAAATGTTCATTTTATATCTTATGTTGACTCTGATTTTGCAAATAGTGTAGTTGATCGAAAAGTATAAGTGGTTTTGTTATCAAAATAAATAATAATGCAGTATGTTGGAAAACTGAAAAGCAAAATACTGTTACTTTACCAAGTGCGGAATCTGAATATGTTGCATTGTCTACTTTTTTTCTTAGGTCAAACGTAGTCGGAAATTAATAAATTTCAATTTTTTTCCTATAAGTATTTTCGAGGATAACCAAAGCTGTATTAAAATGGCCTCTACCCTAGAATCAAAACGAACTAAACACATTGATTTTGAACATCACTTTATAAGAGATTGTATAGCATCTGATAAAATCAAACAGCACTATATACAGACTGATAAACAGATAGCAGATATGTTTACAAAACCATTACAGAGTCTCAAATTCAAATATTTCAGAGACCTCTGGAATGTTACTTCGTTATAAATAAGGTATTGTCACATTTTCTTCAGTATATGTATGTTTTTAACTATATTATAAATGTTAATTGTAGTGTTGTAATAGTTGAAGAATTGAAGGGAGGTGTTGAAATGAACAATTCTTTGTCACATTTCTGCAGTACTCGTTGTGTTTGTACCTTTAGTAGTCTACTTCATTTGTCAAATTTTATTTTACATCATATTTCGTCATTAAAGTTTTACCCGAAATCTCTGATCGTGTAGAGACTGTCTACGAGATACGATGTTCTATGTAGTAGAGTAGTAGTACATGTTGTCGTTGTTGAACTGGTTGCAGTTGTATCAATTATTCTCTTCGTCATTTCGTCATTAAAGTTTTACACGAAATTCGATCAAGTTATTTACTTCACTCTGCAAGTATCCATAAATTTTACCTATAAAAGCTTTTTATTCAATTATTTCTAATCATGCTTAAAATCTGTACCCAAAATTCCCATAATCCAATTTTGATTCGAATCGGACCATAATTACAAATCTCATCCGCCATCACCTAGACTTGCCATTTTATTGTTTTTTTTTAACAAAAATTCCATAATGCATTGTCATCGCAATTAAAAACACCTACCAAAGTTCAAGTCTCGGTTCAAGTTGATCGGACAACTAGAAGTGGGTCAAAAGTCAGCTACAAGATTTGTCCCACACATACTGCCGTCCTAAGGATGAACGCGGTATTTTCTAAAATATCAAAATTTGAGTTACTGGTGTCGGAGGCTTTTTTGTGTCTTTGGCTTGAATATTTGCCAAACATGAACGCCGTATCTGAACAGGAACTATGTAACACTATTGACAAAAAATCTGCCATATGTCTCAATTCGCAATTCGTGCCAAATAAGAACTTTAAAGGTGGACATCTCAGTTTGTCGTCTCATAAACATACCGCGTTTATCCTTAGGAGGGCAGCATATATACTAACTAACCGGGAGCAAGTTGAATAAAAGCTTTTGAAAAATAAAAACAATGGAAACCCTTGTATAAATACTAATCCAATCATCCCAAACTACATTAATTCACAGTAGATGCTCAATGTGATAGCCATGAACTGCCACAAATGATTATAACTTATTCTCGAAACACCGTCTGACGTTTTTGAGCATTTCTGACGAAATTCGTATCTTTGTATTGGTATAATAAAATACTCTTGTTTCAGTGCTTATTTGTATCAGTTTCTTGTCAGTTTATTATCAGTAGTACTTTAGGTCCATTAACGAGTAAAACATACAAATGGTTTATTCTATCTAGGATAGGGTAGAAATAAAAATAATGAATGTTTCCCACATAGCCAGCAGAATTTTCAATGAGCAACACCCAAACAAAAACCTTCATCGTAAATACGTTTTGGAACTAATTTAAAAATTTTGAAAAACGGAATCTGTGGCAAATAACAAACGTCAAATTAAAAACCGAGTAAGGAACAAAGCGGTGGAGGTAGCCGTTTTAGGACAAGTTGCTGCGAATCCAACTCTTGGAATACGAAAGCTCGCCAAATTATCTGGAGTAAGTCGACGTACCGTCCTGCGAATTTTGAAAGGTCACAGATTCCATTAATATGAAATTAAACTGGTTCAGGAACTTAGCGAAGACGATGCTAGGGCTTGGGTGGCTACTAGCAGCGTCGGCAGGTGACGGATAGCCGGACGGCCTGCGGCGTGCACTGTGCGACCCACAGGCACGTCGTAGGTTACCACCGAATAAAATAAGGTGGCGCTGAGCAACCCTCCAATCCAAGGTGTCACGCGACCCGTGCCCGTGGATGCATGGCGGTGGGAGAGCACCGCCTTGAACGGAGCCTCGTGCATACCAGGCGACCTGCACGAGTACCAGCCTTGCCACGCCGTGCGGGGCTCCGGCGTGGTCGACTCCTAGTTCCCTAGCTATTCGTGGGACCAACATGGATAAAGAAAAAACTAAAAGTGAATCGCGGGAATTCACCGCAACCCAGGATGCTCAAGAGCGTCCTGGCAGCTCCCACTCACCGAAATCACCTCGGGAAGCAGAGGGAGCGAAAAAGAAAAAGGAGGAAAAACCTTCGGAGCAAGCATCCGGCAAAGGTACTTCCCATAAGAAACCTCCCAAGAAAAATCGGAGGAAACAAGATCTGCCACCTCCAGGCAAGCCTGGAGGCATCGATGATCCGCTAAGAAGAGGTCTTAGCGGGGCAGGAGTAAGATGGTACCTTCGCTTCCTTGAACAGGGCCTGACACCTGAGGAAGCAAGAAGGAAAGCCGTCGAGAGGAAAAGGCCTCAGGAGCAACCTCCACAACAGACGGAGAAGAGGGGCCCCAAAACCCAAACACCCCCTCAACGTCCGAATGTTAAGAGGAGGAAGACTGAAGCGGGAAGCAGCACCGCCACTGCTAAGCAAACTGGGCAAGCCACCAGCTATGCTGAAGCAGTGAGCACGATAAAAGTTGCAGTCCTCCCCAAAAACTATCCACGGGAGACGCTGAGTGCTGAGCAACTCACAGCACTTGAAGACGCCATTGTGCAGGAGATGGTGCTGGGTGCAGAGTGTAAACTCCAGTTTGGAGGAATCCACTTTCGCCCAAGCACGCTTGTGGTAGACTGTGTCACCCAAGAGACGGCAGACTGGCTGAGGGTAAATGCCCCCAGTCTGAGCAACTGGAGGGGTACAGAGCTGATGGCGTGCGTGGGAGAGGACATCCCAAGGGCGCACGCCATCACTGTGTTCTTTCCCAGGAGCTCGAACTTTGAAACGGAGAAGTTGCTAGCCCTGGTAAGTACACAAAACATGGGGCTTCACACCCAGTTGTGGAAAGTACTGGGAAGTAAGAAAGAAGGCAACGGCCAGTTACTAAACATTGGCATTGACGACGAGTCCTGCGAGGCCATCAGGAAAATGGGATACACCATTTTCTTCAGGTTCGGGAAAATCCCCGTTCATGGCCTCCGCAAGGACTCAAGCAAGAAGAAGGAGGAAGAAGAGGCGGGCAAGACACCGGACCCTGGGGCTGTAGAAGACCCAGCAGGCGAAACAGAATCGACTGGGAGCGTGGACCAGGACACCACGGTGACTCCCAGCGAAGAAGAGCAAATGCTGCTGGATGATGAGGAGGCAAGCACTCCAACTCACGTGTAGCAATGGCTACCCACGTCAGGGTTGCCCAGGTGAACGCTCATCACGCTAAGGGGGCATCTGCCGCCTTATCGAGGGTGTTCGCCGGGACAAACTTGGGAGTTGTGTTGATCCAAGAACCTTGGGTCAACAGGGGGCAGATCAGAGGACTGCCGAACAAAGAAGGTATGGTGATCTGGGATGTCAGAAGTGACAACCCCAGAGCTTGCATACTGATCAGAAATAATATTAATTATATTTGTCTTTCAGAATTCATGACGAGGGACTTAGTGCCGGTTCGGGCCAAGATCCGCACAAGGCACTCACTCCTCGACATAGTAATAGCCTCAGGATACTTCGCTGGAGATGGGCAAACACCACCAGAAGAAGTACAGAGGCTATCCGACTACTGCAGTAGGAGCAATCTACCCCTCCTGCTGGGCTGCGACGCCAACGCGCACAACACCATCTGGGGCAGCACGGACACCAATCAAAGAGGTGAGCAATTGCTAGAATTCATACTCGCGGCTAACCTAAATGTACTCAATGTGGGATGTGTCCCCACCTTTGTAACTAGGGCTAGGCAAGAAGTATTAGATTTAACGCTCGGCAGCCCGAGCATCAGTAGAATGGTAAGGAACTGGAGGGTCTCAGAAGAACCCTCTCTTTCAGACCATAGAATCATTATGTTCAACGTGGAAGGGCTTGAGACACAAACAACCTTCACCAGAAACCCTAGAAACACAGATTGGGAAAAATACACCACCAATCTAAAATGTAACCTAGAACAGATCAAGTTCAACGGCAACAGTCACGTCGAATTTGAGCAGACCCTAGAGGCGGTAAACGGGGCAATTATGGATGCATACGAATCCAGTTGCCCCATAAAAGAAAAGAAATCCCACAGTGGAACCATTTGGTGGAACGAACACCTGTCAAATCTGAGATCCGAAGTCCGCTGGCTATTTAACAAAGCCAAGCGGGGCGGAGATTGGCAGGGATACACCGAAAGGCTGACAAAATATAATAAAGAGATAAGGAAAGCCAAGAGGAACAGCTTCAGGAGCTTTTGTGAGACAATCACATCAAGCCCTGCAGCATCCAGGTTATACAAAACCATGGCGAGGGGCAGAGAGCAAGGACCTATGTCACTCAGAAGAACAGATGGTAGCTATACAGAGGATGAAGAGCAACGAGCTCTCCTCTTACTGGAGACGCACTTTCCAGGCAGCATACCATTTGAATCCGACAGATCACTGGAAGAACCAGGCAGAGCCAAACGAGAAGACTGGGAAGTAGCAAAGACCATATGCACTCCCCAAAGAGTGAAATGGGCAATTGAATCCTTCCAACCATTCAAGTCACCAGGAGTTGACGGTATATTTCCGGCTCTTCTACAAAAAGGGCAAACGGAACTACTGCCGTACATCATTAAAGCAGCCAGATTTAGTCTGGCACTCGGGTACATACCGAACAACTGGAGAAGAGCACGGGTAACCTTCATTCCCAAAGTGGGAAAGAAGGACCCTACCCTCCCGAAGTCATTCAGACCAATCTGTCTCTCATCCTTCTTACTGAAGACAGTGGAGAAGACGGTAGACAACTACATCAGAACTGAGATACTGGAGAGAGTGCCATTGCACTCCGGGCAGCATGCATATAGGGCGGGCAGATCAACGGAAACCGCTCTGTACGTGCTTACCGAAAGCATCCAGAGATCACTTGAGCACAAAGAAATGGCCATTTGCGCCTTCTTAGACATAGAGGGGGCATTCGACAACACCTCTCATGAAGCAATAAAGAGGGCCCTAATGAACAAGGGAGTGGACAGAACCACATCCAGATGGATGTGCCAAATGCTGGCCACAAGAACAGCTGAAACGAAAGTGGGTGAGAGCAGCTTTCGGATCAGCACAAACAGGGGGTGCCCACAAGGAGGGGTACTATCACCTCTGATGTGGAGTCTCGTAGTAGACGAACTACTCGGAACACTGACCGGGAGCGGAGTCACTTGCCTTGGATATGCGGACGACATAGTCATCATGGCCAAAGGCAAATTCGAAGGAACCCTCTGCGATCTCATAGAAAGAGAGCTAGAGACAACCAGAAGATGGTGCCTCTCTGTGGGGCTGAGAATTAACTCATCAAAAACCACAGTAGTACCATTCACTAGAAGAACAAAGGTTCAGCACCTAAGGACTGTTCGCCTCGACGGAGCAGACTTAGAATGGCAGCAAGAGGTGAAGTATCTAGGACTTACTCTAGACTCAAAACTACTCTGGAACAGACACGTAGAAAAGATCGCTAATAAGGCAAAATCATCACTGATGGTGTGCAGGAACATTGCAGGAAAAACATGGGGATGTAACCCATCAGTACTGCGATGGATGTACACCATGATAGTGAGACCTATGATCACCTACGGGGCAGTAGCATGGCAAGGCAGAACCGAACTCGCCACAACAAAGAAGATCTTGGAAAAAGTGCAAAGACTAGCATGTCTTTGTATAACAGGAGCAATGAGGTCGACTCCAACAGCAGCAATAGAGGTCATTCTGGACCTCACTCCTCTCCACATAATGGTGAAGAGAACTGCTTGGGAGGCAAACCTCAGGTTGGCTAAAGTCGGACTCATAGGGACAGCACACGGCGCGAGGGGCTTAACCCCTACCAACTGTGCACACCTTGCCGACCTCCCAACTGACGAAATTACCAAGAAATTTAGTTTCGAGAAACTTTTTCGAACGGAACTAAACACCAAGCGAGAATGGAACATAGAATCGATTCGAGCACTGGGGAAGAATACCTTAACATGGTATACGGACGGGTCCAAAACTCCCGAAGGAACTGGAGCAGGGGTCTTTGGGCCTCGCACCAAATACTCTGAACCCATGGGCCAGTTCCCCAGCATTTTCCAAGCGGAAATTCACGCCATAGAAAGGTGCATTCAGTTCAACCTCAATAGGAAATACCGGAACCAGGAAATCGTGATCCTCTCCGATAGTCAAGCAGCCATCAAAGCGTTGAGCTCCTGCAACATCAACTCGAAGATGGTTTGGGAATGCCTAGACAAACTTAATGATCTGGGCAGGAACAATAAGGTGACCCTCCTCTGGGTGCCAGGGCACGCCGGAGTAGAGGGCAACGAACAAGCAGATACCCTGGCACGGAAAGGCGCAGCAACGCCACTGATCGGGCCAGAACCATTCTGCGGACTTGGAAAATATTACTTCCGAGAAGAACTCAATAAAGCTGAAGAAGCAATGAGAGCAACATACTGGCTAAGACTTCCAGGGCTGAGGCAGGCCAAAGATCTCCTCGGAAATTTCAACCGAGCAAGATCAAAGACACTGATTAACCTCAGCAAAATTAGTCTAAAGACAATCACGGGATTTCTAACGGGGCATTGCAGACTCAAAGAACACCTGAGGAAGCTAGGCTTAGAGGAGGACAGCACCTGCAGATTATGTGGGGAACACCCAGAAACACCCCACCATATATTGATGGAGTGTTACGCTGTACATCGCAAAAGATTGAATATACTGGGATCACACCAGCTGACCGTGGGAGAAATACCACGAGCAGACCCCCTCAAAATCCTAAAATTCCTGAAGGAATTGGGACTTGAAGGGCTGCTGTAAACAAGAACATCTTGTGACAGCAGAAGAAGATGGGGCACAATAGATCTAATCAGGTCGCAGCGCATCAATCACCATCCATACTCACCAATACCAATACCAATAGCGAAGACGATTTTGATCGTCGCATACAATTTTGTGAAATCATAAGTCAACGTGCTATACAAAATCCAAATTTCCTTTTCAACAGTTGTTTTTCGGATGAATGCAATTTTTAACTCAACGGGATTGTCAATCGACATAATTGTCGGTGGTCAGATCGCAATCCAACAAGTACATACGCAATACCCACAAAAGTTGGTCGTTTGGTCTGGAATATTTGGCGATTATTGATCCATTTTTTCTACCAGGTAATTTGACTGGGGTCATGTATTTGAAATTACTAGAAGTTGCCGTTGATTCAACGTTAACGGACATAATGGAAAACGATATCCGATGCCTTCAGGATCACCTAATATTCCAACAGGACGGAGCTCCTCTACATTTTGTACTGTACTGAATGAAAGATTTCCTAGACACTGGGTTGGAAGAAGAGGATGCATTGAATGGCCCCCATCCGATATCCCACCCAGCCAAGTTCGTTAGAAGAGTTATGTCAACGTATTATAAATTATAAATAACCCTAGACATGCTCCAAAATGTCAGACAAAGTCTTGAGACGAACTAATACCCATGTATGGCAGTGAATGGAGAACACTTCGAGCATCTACTGTGAATTAATGTAGTTTGGAATGATCTTAGTTAAATGTATGCAACATTTTTCAATTTTCAAGTTCATGCAATGTTAATTTTTCCAAATCAAATATTATAAGTTGGAAAACGGAACAGTTGTCTTTTCCGCAATAGGGGGCCAAAATGAAAAGTTATGTAGTGAACACTCACATGTCTGAATTCCTTATGGAATTACATTTTCAATGCTGTGTCACACTTAGTACTTTCCCTATCAAAATTGTATGAGTGACCAAGGGGTGGGGAGAGAAGTATCACAGTTGAGGTTACGATAGTAAGATGTCCCCCTTGGATTTAAAATTTACGTGTTTTTGCATTTTTTCACAACACATGTGTTTTGAAGAATTCGTTTTTGGTGCCGGGTCGAATCGAATCATAATTACTAATTTCGCCCGCCATCTTTTTTTTGCAACATAATTTCCGACCCTGGAAATCCCCACTAATTCGAATCGGACCATAATTAAAAATTTCGTCCGCCATCTTGGAGCCACCATCTTGTTTTTATTTGCATTGGAAACAATTCATAATTTCCGACCCTGAAAACCACCACTTATTTTGATCAAATCGGACCACCATAATTTTAAATCTTGTCCGCCATTTTGGAACCGTCATTTTGTTTTTTCCTTAGAAAAATGCCATAATGATACATTGTCACCGAATTGATGTCAAATTAGCTTGCCAATAAAGTATCATAATTTAGAATACGGAAGAGTTGTTTTTTCCGCAAGAGTGCGCCAACATAGAAACTTAGGTAGCAAAAATTGACATGGGTGAATACCTCATAAAATTACCTTTTCAATGATGTGCCACACTTAGTACTTTCCCTATTCGAATTGCTTGGGTGACAGTGACCAAGGGGTGCACAGTGGGCTCACAAAGCGTTTTTTTGGCCAAAACTCCTGTCTTTATAATAACGGCTCAAAAATTATTTCCTCATTCATTTTATTCATTTACTTCCCACATATACAATTTCAAAATACCAATTTGATTGTTAATAGTTCATAGGCGTATGTCATTCCAGAAATCATCCTCAAAAATAAGGAAAAGGATATAGTTTTATCATTGTCTATAAACAATGGTTTTATGGGGTCTTATGCATTTCGTTGCTCCAGTGATGAATATTAAATCGGAATAACATTACAAGCAATAGTGAAACATAATTTCCCAATTAATAGCCAGTGCCGTAGAATAATAACTGGACGAAATAATGATCACAATTCATTAATACGGTTTTTAGTTGAGAAATTTTAACATATTCAAATATTGAATTACAAACTGTAGCAAAATAAAAAATAATTGAAACTACAAAAACTACTATACAGCTAGGCCAAAGTAAGTTCATTCTATTAAATCTTTTGTTTGTTTGTAATTGTCAGTACTTGAGATTTCTATGAATATTTTAACAGAAACATTTACTACGTATACGTATTTCAAGTCAAGACTGAGTCCCGTTACTCAAACCCTTATTTTTGTATGTACTCACTAAAAGGACATGGCACTGGATACATGTAATCCTGGGGCTCGATAGATTTTTTTGATTTTTGAATATATCATTTTACAGGTCGAATCAAGCAACTTTCTTAATTAGACTTTTTTTCTGGCTCAACAGCGTGAGCTACAAAAATGGATTTTTCTTGATTTTTGAGTATAATATCATGTGAAAAATATCAATTTATTATTTTATTACAAGTAGATTTCTTTTGATAGTTGATCTTTTAACCGTAGGGATCCCGATGGGTTATCCTGAAGGGGTATTTTTTCAAACCTTCTGAAGGGAATGCAATTTTTGAATAAATGCAATCTTGATACTCTCACAAGAAAATGATTATTTAAAGTGCTGATGCAGCTGCAAGCGCATGTGTTTATGAACATCGTCATTGCAGCATAGCCAAGTAACGAAATTGTCGAAATTCGAAAAAACTCACCACTATCGATAGGCAGCCAACCCGAATTGTCATTTGATATTTGGTTCTCAAAAGTAGTTGAAACTATCAACAGTGCAGGTAAAATACAATAATATACTCATACAAAATAAACAATGCAACTATTACCTATATACAATTATTATATAGGTACTATGGAGCTCAAAATTCTATATTTATAATCGGTTAAATGTTTATAGGCCAATACGTTGATCATCGATTTTAACTTGTATATAAAAGTACAAACATGTAAAAAACAAAATTGTTAACTCGAGCAAGTCCGGGAGAACTTTTGGTTCCGAGAAATTCAACGAAAAGCCCACAATTAGGCGAGAAGTTAATAAACGAGTTTCAGAAAAATCGCGTTTTCTGTCTCGTCCTGTAGTAATGTACACCATAATTGATATAATCAAAGGAAATTGATATTTTTCACATGATGTTATACTCAAAAATCAAGAAAAATCAAGTCGTAGAAAATATTTTCCATAATTAGCTTTAGACAATCAACCCATTTTTGTAGCTCACGCTGTAGATCCAGAAAAAAAGTCTAATGAAGAAAGTTGCTTGTTTTGACCGGTAGAATAATATATCCAAAAATCAAAAATATCTCGAGCCCCAGGAATACATGTATCCAGTGCCATGTCCTTTCAGCCCAAGTTCATTTGGAAAAATTTGGGTTCGTTTATATCAAGAACGAATCGAGATTGTATGATGAAAAATGAAAAAATTAAGCGAAAACGAAGTGAAAGAGCTGTCAAATGTCAAATTCTCAGACCGGTTTCGAATCGATCCTAATTCTGTTAAGAAAACCTTAAATATATGACTCCAAAAAACGAACTCAATCTTGTGTATACATGACATGAATGGCAAAATGTCATACAAATGGAAGTATAAAGTTTTGAAATATATATAACTCTTAGAGCCTCCGCACACGGGTCGATTGGCACTCGAAGCGGATGCGTCTCGAAATCGAAGCGAGTCTCCGTCCACTCCACTTCATACGTAAAGTAGGGTAGATCCACCAACGGGTGGATTGACGGTCGATACGTAATCGAAGAGAATGCGTTTCGAGTGCGAGTCGAACCTTGCGACCTGCAAGGAACGGGAAAGTTCGAGCGTGACGAGCGG